>CM056994.1:82231319-84683819 GCA_029891345.1 Dryococelus australis
AAAGTCAAAAAATATGGGGTAAACAGGGAAACAAAATTGTAATGCCCGGAAAAGGTTTTGCCCAAAAAAATTTCTACTAATGGGGAAAATTTAAGCAGAAATATACTTATCCCGCAAAATCCTTTTAAATTATAAAAAATCGATGGCATGGGTAATAAAAAGGAAATCAAAGAAAATCCTGGAATTGTAGGGTTAACACTAAAACGTTATTTAAATGATGCGAAACTCATAAAGAAGGGAACTTTAAAACTTTAAAAAAACTTTTGTTTTTCCGTGAAAACTGGTTTAAATCAGCGGGGGATTGCCCAATTGAAACAGTAAACTTTCCGCTACTTGATCTAGTTGGAGGGAAGTCCAGTAAGCAAAAAAGAGTACATTTAAAAATGACACTACGCCCCCCTGTTTCAGGGGAGGGCTCTGCCCCCCCGGAAAACCCCTAGCTCCCGCCCCCTTTTTGGGTAAAACACTGGACCCCATTAAGAAAAGGGCTTCATGGTAAAGTAAAACTTGGGTTTGGCTGTGTTGGGACACGCCGTTTGAAATACGTCTACGTTGCCCGCGCTTGGACGCCCTCTGTTTTTTTTAAAACGTTCCCGGAAACCGCTTCACGCGATTATGGGGGGGTTTTTTAAGGGGTTACCCACGGGGATTGCATTTCAGATGCTTTTTTCCAACCGTAAAACGATTTTTTGTTTTTTTCGACTTGGCTTTCTGACTATTATGGGCTAAAATTGTTTTGGGAGTTTTTTTAATTTTTTTACTTTAAAACTCTTACAATTTCACAAAACCATGCTAGGGTTGTTATATAAGCAAACAATTGATCTTAACGAAAAAGCTGTCGTTTTAAAATTTAAAATGAGCGTCCGTAGCTTCTCCTAGTCAAAAAAGTTATACTATGCGGAAGATTTAAGATGCGGTGAAACGAACTCAAAATGGTGCCCCCCCCCCCCCCCTCCACACACAGCATTATACTTCGCAGTCCTCACTCACGCGACATATTCTTTCATCCTTTGGCAATCTAGTGGTGTAATTGAATTTTGAATTTAGACGATGTATTCGGAGCTGCAATGCCAAACTGTATCCCCCGATTTTGTTATCATCGGATTTTCTAGATTGCCTCCCTCTATGGTCACAAATTTAAAGACGTATTAACGTCAAAAACGTTTGAAATTAACATTTGAAATAGAAAGCACTGCCAATAACCACATGCATTCCTGCTGCAATAAACGCCAGCACACAAACTCCCAGCCAAGTTGGCAGCGAATTAATAAATATACTCTTATGATTTTGTGTTTTACTGCGAGTTTACTGTTTATATTTATGCTAAGTGAAGTTAGTGTTTCGGGTTGTACACACATTACAATATGTATTCGCATATTAGTAACACATTTCCGTTCGTAACAGTTTCATTTGGATGTCGCATGAATAAAGTGGTCAGGCCCACGGCAATGTTAATTTTACGTATGGTGGAAGGATACTGAATTGCCAGAAAAGTAGATCCTGAGCTGGCATTTTTTAAAGTACTCACTTTATCATTAACAACTTTTAGTGGCTGACGGTGCAGGTCGAAAGGTGGAAGCCCGGTGCTTCAAAAAGAAACCTCCTGACCGAAGAAAGGAAACCAAGGATGAGAATGGCTCAAAGGCGAAGTGAAGTGAGCTCTTCCAAAAGAATAAATTATGAACAAATCCTGGCCCGCCTTTGCAGAACGTTGTACATTAGGCTTGCAACCGATCACGTAAAAATCCTTTTATTCGTGAGTCCCAATGGAAGTAGCCGGGTTTCAGTTGGCCACAACTAGGCAACATTAAGGGAAAAGATTAAGGATTAAATAAATGCTTAATGCAGCCTATTGAGACCAGACCAGGCGTAATAGCCTCATCTAGGAGAAGTGATGGTAATCCTGGAATTAAGGAAAATAAAATTTCGAAAATAGATCCTGTCCGTACGAAAAAAAAAAAAAAAAGCATTTTTTAGATGATACTAACATAGAACCAATTCCCATTTCCAACAACTAGCTTGTGACATACCTACTTGAAGAATAAGAGAATAACTGAATATTGGTAGGATTAATTATAGAATGCGGTGAACAAGCAGAAATTAATACATCATATACAGAAAATGGGAGGACAGATTCCTGAAACAATTGTTAAGTTACTACCCAAGTGGCTGAAGAGATCCCGGAAGACCTGAAGATATAAGAGGCTCTGAGACCGGAACAAGCGTTATCGTATAATCCAGGAAAGACTATAATGGTGACGATGATGATGATGTCAACGCAGGCGCAGTCGATGTCTTAACTGATTTCATTTAAGATGTAGAACAGTTTAGGGTTATTTTAGTTGGGTATAGTTTGCTATATCTGGTTTCTTTTGCACAAGAACTACATTCCTATCATTTTTATACATGATTAGCTGTATAGTGTTTCACAAGATTTTCCTCGAAATTTTAGTTTTACGCAGGTCATGTTTATACCCATGCTTGTGGATATGTGAGCGGCAATAACTCAAGAACACATCTAGTGTGACAAATTATGAACCTTCTACTTGAGCACAGCGATTTTTTGGCGACCACCATTGGATTCCAACAAACAACAAAAGGTAGGTATTTAGTACTTCTTGGCTACAGTAACCTCCGGGTGTACGTAGTGTTTGCAAAACTTCAGTGGAACGGGAGTTAACTCAAGTTGCTCGCTGCGAATTACGGCAAAATGGTGGGTCATGCTTTCCTCTCTCAGCGAGACGTCAACTGGAAAAGAGCGTTTATTTCTTTTGCAGCCGCAATAAATGAGAAAGGATTTTTAAATTCCTCGACTAAACAAGCATAGCATGCAAATGTGTACAATGCGCCTCCAGTAAATATTAATTAAGGCGCCAATCAAACACTCCTGGCATGTAAACTGTATTGAAAAGTGTCATAAATAGGAGTTTTTTTTCCTTCAAAATAATAACTAGGCCTACAGTACGTTTCCACAGTCTGGTTTGCAAGAAAAGTAATCAAATGTTGAACTTGTTCGGAATACATCTTTCAAGACATCTCTTGCATTGCAAATATTATTTTTAATTCCTGTAAAATGGTCTAGAACGACACTTTCAGACTGTCACTACGTTTATACCATCAGTTGAAACCTCAGTTTTGGAAACACACCTTCCCAAACAAAGGTTTTAGTGAAGTGTTTATACCGTCGTACGAAACTCCGTTGTGGAAACTTGTGTTGCATGTGTTGTTTTATGCCGGAAATCAGAATCGGCTCTCAAGACTTCGCTGTCAAGAGCCGCCAAATCTCTTCACTCACTCATTAGTCTCAGAACAATGAAAAAAAAAATCATTGTTATGGTAATACGAAAAGGAAATACATTTGACAGAAATTCATAAATATGGCAAAAACTTAAAGTTGCATATATTGCTTGATAAAACATTATTAGAAAAAGGTATTTCTTAACTTTTTTAAGATGCAACATATTTATTGTGTACTAGTCATTGTCGTACCTTCAGCAAATTTATATAATCACTCTGCATTTACACACATTATTTTAACCAATTAAACATCTTGTTTTATACTTCAACATATCCTATCTGTATATTTCATACCATATTTACAAACGAAACCGAAGTTTCGTTGTTTATATATACCGCCCACAAAACTAAAGATTCGAGGCGAAACTTGAATTACAAACCTCGGTTTCGAGATACGGCGAAACCTCACTTTGGCGGCGTTTATACCGAACACAAACTCTGCTTTCCGAAACCAAGGTTAACGAAACTGTGTTTTCAGGTGTCGGTATAAACGTAGTGTGTTACTACTTACGCACTTTAACATACACTGCCGGACAAAGGAAACGAAAAACCCAGAAAGCACAGATCAGCTTGAGTGACTTGTTGTTTGAAGTAAGTATCAAGGGAGGTGTGCGGGCGATTATTAGGTCTACATTGCATCTCCGTAGGAGTGATAGAGATGGTCTTAATTGTCGCACCGGTAGAGACAAGAGGACCCTGGACTCTCAGTGATGGTACAGTTGACGATGTTGTCCGTACATACAACCTTGGAGTACATATACCGAAACTGCCTAGAAGTTGAAGGCGTTTCAACAAGGTCTTGCAGTAAGACGTGCAATATGAAATAAGTTGACCATGATATTTGAGCACTCAGAATGTCTGTGTAATGGTCCTCTCCAGTATTAGAATATCAATGCTATTAGCGGTACCCGAACGACAAGAAATCTTTTTTTTTAATATACCTGTGTATTTCTCGCCATGTACTGTTTTTATCTTGTAGAGTTGTGATCTTTGTGCTGTGGTGTTCGCAGGTTACATTTTTATGTTTGGCAGTATTGAGAATATTATGGATCGTGTGTTTTTCCTTAGCAAAAATTTCGTGTGATTTCCGATTTAGGAAGTCTCAGATGTCTGTGTTCGACTTACACACTTGCCCGACCTGTGCTGCAAGACACCAGTTAACGTTAATTGGCTATTTGCTTAGCAAAGAAAACGGTCTTACGTACGTAAGTACTGAGACGGCTACCAGTTCTGATAGTGTAGCAGGAGGAAGAACTGCTATAAGAGCGAGTATAATTTTGGTTTATGGATTCGGCACCTCAATAGTAAAAACTTCCCCGTTCAGCATATTCCTTTACAATTATAGGCTATTCACAGTAAAGTGAGCACTTTTGAAAGCCCTCTCATTCCGAGTAACATTCATTAAATATATTTAATTTTAGCCTCAGACTTTAACCTCCGAATGCAGTGGAATATACACACTGTGTTTATTATTTACACGGCAATTTTTTTAAATAATGTGTAATGATATGTGTGTGGCCCGGAAGTGTAAATATAGGGAGAAGCCCCTCCGACCGAGAGGTACTTTGGTACTTTTGGGCTTATAAGTGTTTAGGAGGTGAAGAAGGCGTGGGCTGCTGGGAGATGAAATCAGTGTATGAAGAGGGGCGTGCTTATCAATGGAGAAATATTTATTTTAAAAAGGCCCTCGAAATCGCTCACTTTACCGTGAACAGCCTATATCATAGGTTCTTTATGCAAGATATTATATGGACAACTGAGCAAGAACCGGAGGCAACCACTTCTAGAAAATGTTACTCACTAAAATTAGTTTTAAATGAAACCGAATTAATTTTCCAAGAAGGATGTATTATTCTAAAAAAATTCTACATTATCGATTATCACATAAAAAATGTATATTCACAGACTGCACGAGATCGGTTGGACGACTCGACAAGTAGCCTCTCATATAAGTTGTGCCACGAGACCTGTACAAAGTTGTGTTGGAGTGTGGACACACGGAAGCCGAAAATTGTGTACGCAAGAATCTGACTCGAAATGTCGGACTGCAGAACTTGAGAACAAGCCTATCCAATGAAGTGCAGCGTATAACTCTGCTGCAACATTATCACCGATTCTTTCAGCTGCGAAGCCTACACTACGATGTGAAATATCCCAGAGGAATATTCACGAACGGCTGAGCGAGGGTGAAATGCAATAACAGGGTCCGGCGTCCACTGTGCCGTCTGCCTTCGACTCCTCACAATATTGTGCGCCACGCTTTAGTGGTGCACTGAATGTCGAGAGTAGGTGCAGGAATAGCCACGCGTTGTATTTTTTCCCACGAATCACGTTTTAATCTGGATGTTCACGATGGTTATATCCGGACATGTCACCGAGATGAGCATCATAATCATGAACATAGACTTGATTATTAACACCGAAGGTCTCCTACATCCGGAGTTACGTATTCGACCACAATTAGTAACACCAGAAAGGGTTTTGTGCTCGTACAGGGCGCACTATCAGGCTATACCAGCATGTTGCCGAGGTCATACATTTAGTTCCCATTTGTACTGCGTACTCTTTGACTATTTTCTGCAGTACGATAATGCGCACTAATAAACTTCAGTCGTCATTCAACATACACTAAGAAGCACTGATGCCATACCTTGGTCTGCGAAATCACCTAACCTAATTCCAAATCGTGTGTGTATGGGACCAGTTCAAACGTCGTCTCATCCAGCACCCACAACCAGCCCAAACGTTTGAAGAACTCCATCTACATTTGGAGGGGAATATGTGTAATGTATCGCAAAACAGTATGCCGGCTTTGTATGGCCTCATGCCACGTCGAGTTGCCACCTGCATTGCCTTCAAGAGGATACACTCCATATTAAATGTTGTGTTGTTCGCAGTTGTATTGTTGATCTATTCCCATTCGCTAAAGGAATCTACCCTCCTGCTTGTACCTGCTTAGTAACGACGTATTTAGTCATGCGTAAATGATTCAGTAATGTTTTACATCTTCTTCGAGGTGTTTCCATTTATCTGTCCAGCAGTGAAATTCTTAACTTCATCGAAAAAAAGTACATATTTTCTCTAGCTCTGCGACATTTCTGAAACATCAGGCGAGCAACTGACGTGACTAAAGATGTAAGCCATAGAAATGTTTCACTAGTTCTGTCCTTTAAAACAAAAGTTTTTTCCATCAATTCACGAGGCATTCACAAAAATTAAAAGGGAGGGGGGGGGGTTGAGAGGAATTGGAAACTGTTTAGGTAGGCCTAAATATAAACCATTATGACGCAAGTGAACTATAGACTTCTACTGTAGGCTTCTTTTTGCGCTTCTCGTCGTGATTTGACATCAACATTAAACAAAACTAATGATATTCTCCTGTCAGATGTTGCAGGCGGAAATCTGTTTGGCACTTATCGCTGTTGCAATAGACACATCCGTGAGAGAGGAACAGACAATTCATGAGCTTCAAAGAAAACCGTTACAGAAACATATCTCAGCCAATAAACTTTACATATTAAACACTTTCTTATTCAATAGTGGCGCTTAATAGTTCCAGTTTTGGTTGATAACATTCCAGACAGTTGCACTAACTTTAGTATAAATAAAATCTAATAAAAATCAGCTAAGTAGTTCGAGTGTTACTCGTGACTTGAGATGAACGCACCTCGTATACTCCTTTCTCTGTCCTGGAGCGGTTGCAAATGTATTCCAGTATGCGTCGTTGCTCTAATGCGCTACTCGCCATCAGTCAGCTGGACTTGAGGCGCCCACTTTCTCATGGCAGTGCGAAGTTCCAGATGTCCCGCGGTTACGGAGCGTTCGCAGACGACCCTCCTCCACGCAGATCGCTCCTGACAGATGCTCTTTACGACGGCGAGGATGCTGGGAGGGCGTCTTAGTGCAGGCTTAATCTAGTGAAGAGCGGACACCCGCCCCGGGGCGGGAAGTGGAGGAGGCTCCATCTCCCCCAGTTGCCGCCCCGACTCATTAACACATCGCCGCAGCGCGGGCGCGAGAGCTAATGAGGCTGGCGCTCCGGAGTGGCATCGTGGTATTCACGTGCGCCGCCGTGGATCAGGCGGCGAGAAACTTGGTGAATTCTATCCAATAAGAGGCTGCTAATATCGCACTCCGGAGATGCTGCTGTTGTAAGCCGCTCTTCCCACGCTGAAAAAAGGTTTTGTTGAATCAAACAAGATTTGTTTGGTGCAACCAGATTATTTGTTTGTATAGGGGAAGTGAAATATTTCGTTGCTGAAACCGAATTATTTTGTTGTTCTCATTCGGTTACCCCAAACTGTAAGATTTGTTTGGTGCAACTAAAGATTTGTTTGACTACACGTACATTAAACAGTTTGGTTGGACATAAAAATATTTACTAGCTCGACCGAGTTCCGAACCTGGATCACCTGCGTCCGAGCACTACGCATTAGTAATTTCAGCTAACGTGACAACTGATGACGCCGGAAAGCTTATATATATATATATATATATATATATATATATATATATATATATATTATATATATATATATATATATACACACACACACACACACACACACACACTTCAAATATTGGGCAACGTGTACAAACAAATATTTCAAGTTTTACTGCCTTACTTGTCATTTTCTTGTTGCATTCTTTTATTAATGTGTTTATACGATTTTTAAGCATTAATAGATGCACTAATAAACACGGTTACTATCGTAATTGTCACAAAAAATACAAACAAATTCTCGAGCTGTTTTTTCGAACGAAGGCAGTCAAATGAGTGGCCAAACAAATATATACAGTTGATTTATTTAGTTGACAGGCTAATTTTTTTGGCTAAACAGAGTTTTTGTTTATTCGAACATATATTTTGTCAGACGAACAAAAGTAATTTTGCTGCTTTTCAAATTTTGTTTGCCCAACAATATATTTTGTTAGGGCAAATAAATATATATCTGACCCTATACAAACAAATATTTTGTTCGATTTTCTCGCAGTGCATGATCAACCACCACAGCGTAGTGATGCAACAGGAAATTACATACAGTTTTCGAAATTAAATCAATGTGTGTTTTTGTTACCACGTATTAGCATTTAAAAAATTTTTTTTTAAGTGCCTCGTTTAATTTCTTGATTGCTCGCAGACTTGCAAGTCACAGTTTACTTGAACTGTCTGGAGAAGTTCATTACCCGCGGCGCCGTCTGAGAGTAGGATCCACGAAGCACCAGGCAACCGGAAAGCACATTGCACTGCACTTCTTCTGATTAGCTACCGAGGGAAAACTGTTATGCACTGTTGATGAAGCTCATAAAACCGTCTTGTAAAATGCAAAAATTCCCCTTAGCAAATAATTTAAACAGAGAAAAATGGTATTGTACTTATCAAATTTCATTTTAAACTGGGCCCTAAGCCTCACCCCCGCAGCCCATAGCTCACCGAGACGGGCAACCTCGCAATGCACGGATATCATGTCAAACCGGTTTCTGATGCATGCACGTCGTGTCTATTTTGGGCGCACTTCGAAGCAAACTGCTAACCAGTGAATGATGCAATCATTGAATAATTACGCTAATTTAATTTACTTGTTACATAGAACCCAAACTTTCTCACAAAGAATGGTTAAAACACAAGCATAACTTGAACATAATTTGCTCTAGAATGAAGTCCCCAAAAGTGTGTTTTCGTAAAACGATATAAATTTTACATCTCCTTTTTTATTGGAGAGAAACGAGTTGCTGTGTGGCCATTTGTAATGTCCAATTACATTGTATTTCTAGCTCTGGTGACATGCGTTTAATACAATGCGACGCACTTAAAAGTAAGCACCCCAGATTTCAATTTTAGTATTAGTTTGCAAAGAAAGTAAAACAAAACTAACAGGGTTTCTATGTCCGATAAAAACTATCGATGTGAACGAGTAGAATTAGTATGTATTCTACTGTCAATTGAACTAGAATTTTGATATGTTCCTCGCAAAAGACGAAGTAAAATTTTTCTTCCAATTTTTGCTGACACATAAAAGAGACACAGAAAAACCTCAGTTTTTCTTCATTATATTTATAAATGCGTGTATCAGTTCCATTTATGGAAATAATTATGCTGGCATCCAAAAACCGAAATTGGGGGGTAAAATATATTTAACAATCAAAATGTGTCAAAATTATATTTTGTTTATAATATTAATTAACATCACAAGGAAAACGGCAGGCTTACACTTGCAAAATACCTTTAAATGAACAATTACATAAAACCAAAGTTTAAATACAGGAGAGAAAATTAAAAAAAAAATATATATATATATATATAAGGAAAGCTATTAAATCACAATATAAAAACACTAAGACTAAAAAGTAAGTAATTTCATGCAAACATTTTGTTATGTGAAGATACTATGAAAGTTTATACCGCCTCAACGTATAATAAGCAATAATAATGAAATACTTGCTAGTTAAGTGATATAATTATGACAAATAAAAACGTTCTAGTTAATTAACCTTTTATATAATAATCTGCATTACTTGAAATAATCCAATAAATAAGTGCCCACTTTTTTATCATTAATTTTGCGTACCGTTTTCGAAAATATTATAATATTTCTGATAATATTGTGATATTCTGAGAGTATCAACACTTACATGTATCTTTATACCGATACGAAACATATACCATATATTATTTTCCTCTGAACGGCATAGTCAGCGTGTTCAGAACAGACTAGCATTATTAGCACATTCATAAACGCAACTCTTGTCTGCCAAATAATTAACAAGAAGTTATTCATATGACTAATGAGCCTAAATTCCTCTGTATCGATGCAAATAATTTTGACGTCGCTTTAAATAATTTATATAGTAGGTGGGTCTTGACGCCTCGTTAGCAGCTATATAATTAGATATGGGACCAGAAACAAACGCCATACTAGTGAAACAGTTACAAATACACACATGGGGCCACTGTGGCTGAGCGGTTAGCCTGCTCACCTCCCACCAAGGCGAACCGGGTTCAATCCCCGGCCGGATGATGCCGCTGACCGGCGGGTTTTCTCGGGGATCTCCCGTTTCCCCCGCCCTTTCATTCTGGTGCTGCTCCATACTCGCCTCAAACACTCTCACTGGCTCTCAAGACCTCGCTGTTAAGAGCGGCCCAGATCTCGTCACTCCCAGATACACACACACGCCTTACCTGCGACTCGAACACAGAACGCCTAGCTGTCGTGCAGCTAAAGGCTGTTTACTATAAAGTGAGCACTTTTAAAATCAACCTTAGAAAAATCACTGCTCCTACCTGCATTTATTTTAACTGGCGCACTTAGTGACATGCAGCAAAAAAATTGGTAATGATGGAGGGAAAGGACTTCCATATCTTAACGTCGAATAGAAAGTGTTAGGTAACCATTTGTGACAGTTTAAATTATTTATTTAGCTTTCTGATTTTTTTAATGCAACGGAATGTAAAAATGAGCAGTTTTGTAAAATATTTAGTTTTATAATAATTTTAAATTCTTACTTAATCACCGGGTGAATAAAGTGAGGTGGCGCATGAAAATGTTAATTTTACATAAGGCGAAAGACTACACAACGCGCATAAAAGTAGATCATAAGCAGGGCTTTCATAAGTGCTCGTTTTACCGTGAACAGCCTATAAAGGTTTGGTAAACTGGGTTTTGCTAGTTAAAATATCTACAGAGGCATCATTTTGAAAACAAATGCGCGAAACACTTAAATCATGTAAGTTTGCATGGCTTACAGTAGCACTACTTGTTTACAGAATTGGGTAACAATGGGTTCACTGGTTTAGGTAGACATAAAAGCATTTGGTGTTATCATGCGAAAAGGCCTAAAAAACAGGACCTATATAAGCATATGTTATGCGTCTAATACATAATCTTTATATATAAAATTCTTTGTGCGTGACTAAACCGCATCATCACTGACAAACCACTGGACCAATTGAGATCATATTCACACAACATGTTATTGAGGTAGAGAGTAAGGTTATTATAGGCTGTTCACGGTAAAGTGAGCACTTTTTAAGGCCCTCCCAAAAGTCATTAACCCCTAATAAATATATTTTATTGCAATCTCAGACGTTAACTATTGAGAGTGGTGAAATATATACACCGTGTTTATTAGTCATATTACAATGTTTACATAAAAAAAGTGGCGGAAAGGTAGAAATAAATTGAAAGTAAAAATTTAGCAGGACCTTAAAAAGTTCTCACTTTATCGTGAATAGCCTATAGTTATGTTTCATTCCGATAGGTGGCGCTGGAGTCTAACTTTAAGGAAATGTTTATTGATCTAAAAGAAAAAAATGCCAGCGATACCACGGTCAAACATCGGTCGACATACCAGACGTAATAGAGAGGACGCATTGAGAAGCAAAATAGAACGTGAAAGAGGCGGAACAACCTTCGCCGGGATCAGCTACTATCAATATAAAAAGTTTGGTTGAAATCTTTCACATTACTTAATATATGTGGTTAAATTAGCTAAATACTTTATATTATATTATTTTGAGAAATGTCTGACGCAATTAAATTATTTATATTTACTTTGCCTATTGCAGTACTACCTGTGTGCAAAAGTTGGTGGGAATTCGATCACAAGTTCCCGAGATATGGCATAAATGTTACATTTTACGGCACTATCTTACAAAAATTCGGCAAAAGATGATTTCTATAAGTAGCCTATAGCCTATTTGATGTTTCTAATGTCTACTCTCAGCATAATAAGTTTAATTGAAAGCGGCTAAATTCTACAATAGGTATGGAAAACTTATCTAAATGATTTATTTATCTGCCATACTGCAAACAGCGTCAGATATACTTAAAACATTGCTTACTGTAGCACTTCTTACGTGTAAAGTTCAGTGGGAATAAGTTGGTTGGTCCCAAACATCTTACACAAAATCTCCACTTTCTCGTGTGGGGCCATTTTCATTAGGCCTGCTGTAATGATACATTCTATGCTTGCCATAGTCACTGATATATATTAATGTCAGTTGAAATGGTTTCGGGGCATACCAATATGGAATATTTTCATGGCTGTTATTTTGAACAATGTGACTACCTCCTTAGTTCATTTAAATCTAGATATATTACAAAAGTATACCTTGTACTTTGAATTTGGTGGGTATCAGTTAATGGTTTCTCAATCTTAATATTTAATGTAGTGCTATCTTACAAAATGGCTGACAAATGAGTTTGCATATACACTACCAGCATATAATGTCACGTGGGAATTGGTTACTCGATTTCATAGTATAGTAGTCTATAATATCTATGTGGCCAACATTTTCAAAATAGTATGACCAAATAAAACATGTCAGTTCACATTACGTACTGTAGTATAATTTGAGTGCCAAATTTAGTCGTAATCAGTTTCGAGATATGGCAGTGAAACGTTATTTTTCACACGGTCATATCTTTAAAAATGGCGGGGAAAGTCTATGGATGGACACAAATGATACTTGTAAAAGTCACTTTCAGCATAACAATTTTGGTCGTAACTGGTCAGATATTACAAATGAACCTAAAAAAATATATATATATATTACCAACATTTGGAAAATAAGCTTATTTTTTTATTTAAATTGAATATATTAACATGGCCTAGAAAAATTTTACTGATATGTAAAAAATGGCAGTAATCTGTTTTGTAGTTACTGAAATATAATGTAAAATCTTTGTCATGTTGCACTACGTTCCAAAATGGCGTATTAGTAACATTATCAGATTATAAATTCAATACTTGCATCGTAGCCTACACTGCCAACGAACCAAATTTGGTTTAAATTGATTAAATAATTCCCGAGAAAAAAAAATCATTTTTTTTTTTTCAATTTGCACTTTCTTGCGAATTGGCAGACAAAAGCGATATCAGTTTCCAGATTCACTTATTGGATAATGGACTGCTAAGTGCCAGATTTGGTTCAAATTGGTTAAATGATTCTCAAAATATAATGGAAAAGCTTTATTTTTTAAATTTGTGTTTATCTTACAAAACGGCAGACCAAAAACATTATTGGTTTCTTAATTTAATACTTACATCATACACTCTGAATGTACCAGATTGTGTTTAAATCTGTTTAATAACTTAATTCCCGAGGTCTTCAATTGGCACTATCTTCCAAAATGGCGGATTAATAACATTATCGCTATTTAAATACAATTCTTATATCATGCACCGTCATTGTTGTAAATTTGGTTGACATTGGACAATCCGTCCTTGAGATATAACATAGTGGCATACATTTTTAATTTCCCGCAATTTTGAAAATAAGTACCCGGCTTTATAAAACGATAAAAGTCTGATATCCTTACTGAATGCTATTATGGACCTAGTGTGGTTAAATTCTGTTCGATTTAAAAGTTGTTAGGGAGGAACATACATTCTAGACAGACAACCGGGTGATTGCATAAGACTATCTTTCTTTCCGAAAGTAGGTTAAAAATCAGTCTGAATTTTTTGATAATTATATTTATATTATTATCATTACTTGGGGCAGAATTCCGCATTTTCTTATTATTTATATATAAAATCCATTGTGCGTGACTAAACCACATCATCACTGACAAACCGCTGGACCATTTGAGACCATATTCACACCATATGTTATCAAGGTGGCGCGTAAGGTTTTTAGTTATGTTTCGTTCCGATAGGTAGCTCTGGAATCTAACTTCTATATTTATGTGCCGATGTTGCTCATACTTGTAGGAAATGTTTGTTGACCTAAAAGGGAAAAATGCCAGCGATACCACGGGCAAACATCGGTCGACTTACCAGACGTAATAGAGAGGACGCATTGAGAAGGCAGAATAGAACGTGAAAGAGGCGGAACAACCTTCGCCGGGATCAGCTAGTATTAAATATTTTCTATATATTGGGTGGCGAATCTCCACGCCTATTATGACTGGCCAACCACATTTCTTCTGCCATTTTTATTCTACCTCGCGGATGCTGCAAAAAAACATTCAAACTAAAACGTTCAGGATTCGAATAACGAGTAAACTATATATGAGCGTTTGGTTCTTCGATCAAGGGTAGGTTAGTTATTGTACGTAAGTCATCACACAATTATCCTCCCGGCATAAAATCTATGATCCATTTTACTGTCCAACGAAAATGGGATGTCTTGTGATCTACAGTTCGACGCTGCGAAGCTGAAGACTTGCCTATACTTTGCGTGCAACCGTCGACCGCCTTGAGGGTTTGACTTTCCATTACGAATATTTACGATTTCATAAAGCCAGCCCCTTGAATAATAAGAGGAAAAATACTGAGTGAAAGAAATAGTGACCTCCAGTCTCTTTTCTTTTGTTCCTTCCACACAGATGACAAAAACGCTCATAAGTCAGTTTTAACGATGCCGTTTGTAAATTGTTGTTTCACTAAAGAATTTACCCAGGGATTTTTCGTGACTGCTATTATAAATACTCTTCCACCATTAAATTATATCTGCAGTCAGAAGCACCCAGCTAATTGGGTTGGTAGACGGAAATAATAATAATTGATATGTCGCGCAAATACCATAAATAGACTTTAATGCGGAAAATTATTTCATTTTCTTTAATCTTTTTAAGCAAATAGTTTCAGAAATATTAATACAGTCAGCAAGAAATAAGTTGCATACATTTTGAACATTTTTTCACAACCATCCATAACTACGTTATGGATCGTATTCTACGAATTCCGCAAAAGTAGGTATTTTTCCGAGACAATTTTTTTTATCGAAACTACTATAGTACATTAGCTCGTAAATTTGTAATGAATATTTAGCCGTATTAAAAAGTTTCAATAGAGAAGATTGTACACAAAAATAAAGTTTACTTGGTTTAAGTTTTTTAAACGGCAAGCAAGGGAACATGGTAGTTATACGAAAAAAATATGGATAAAAAAATATTCTGCGGTGCGGTAACTGTGGGTTGGGACATTCCTAGAATAAAAGCTTGCTTTTTTAATTTTATTATTACAGCGATTTTTTTATGGCTCGTGATAAATATACAACTTGGTGCTACAATGAAATTTGTAACTTTTTTCCGTACTTTTAAATAAACAACGGATTGTCGAAAAAATAACTATCGTTTAATTGTTCTGTTGTATGGGTTACTGTAATGGCAGTATCCTATTCATCCGTTATAATGAAGTCAGCCTCCTACAGGTCTAATCCCGCGATTCTTTTGTTAAAAGTAGAGTGTAATTATAATAAATAAAAGTGCTAACGTGCTACCCAGTTGCCCTAAAACTCTAAACTGTAGAGTCAACGCTGAATATAACTAATTTATCATATTTTTCAAAATGTTTGTATGTTACCATGTACTAGTCAAATGTTTTCTTGGTACGATCGAACTGTGCAAATTTAGATAAAGTCCACTCATTGTAACTCACAGCTTTTCTGAAGTTTTGCTTAAGTCCTATCATTAGGCTATTCACCCGCATAAAGAAAACAAAACTTAAAGTCTAGATTATTACACCAAAGGGACACCGCACCGAATTCCTGTGCACTAAACTTCAATAATATTTTGTGCGAGAACTATTTATTACTAGGTATTACCATCGAAATTGCTTTCCGTCTGTTTTATTCATATTAATTTTTAATGAAATAATATTATTTATACATAAAATAGAAGGAAAAGTTACTTTTACGCTAATGCGAGTATAAAGCACTTTTGATGCACGACATATTTAGGAAACGATCAAACACGTCTATGTGGGGTGATTTACCAGAGGTCTGATTCAATGTGTGGAGATACAGCAAATAGACCTGCCAGTTCATTTCATTATTCTGGAATAAACGTGGTGGTTTAGTTATTACTTACTAACATATATATGGTAGTATAATAAATATTAGCATCTACTTAAATTGATCCGCTAAGTTGACCACATAATGTAATCAACAAACTTTGCAGAAAGTGAGGGGGAAATATAACTACGTGCTTAGCTCAGGAAAAGACAAAAAGCGATTAGAGGAACTGTGATGAATACCACTAAGTGCATTGCTCATGGGAAAATGCCCTCATTCTGTCGTTCGCCAAATCGTTGTGTATTATGTCTGCAATAAACTGAGATAAGCGTAAGGCAACCATCCTGTTAATTTCGTCAGTGAAAAACTAGATATTTCACAAATCAGTTTCACAAAGTATGAAAAATAATAATTAGTTGGTGTACTGTAAAAAATTTTTTTTGCAGAATTACGAAAAAATACAGGTGTAATCATCCAAAAATCATTTTAAGATTGCAAACTCTCAATTTTTTTAAATAAAGGACTCTCCGTAAATGTCGCAAATCTCTCCGTTAATTTACGGAAACATTCCGTACATTTGCTGCTAGGTTTTTGTGTATTTCCGGCTTATAAAGAGAAAATACCAACAAAGTTTAATTTTCGCTATGTGTACATACCAGTACAGAAAAAATTGAAAATAAATAAATACGTAGTTTACTTAAAAAGTTTCCAGCAGCGTCTATTAATATGAAACTATGAGGAAAGTGAAACATGGACCTATTTCAAGTTGTAGTAATGTTTGTGCGTTTGAAGTGTTTCTAACTGATGCAGGTGATTAATGCTACTTTTCCGTGTTTTAATAAGTAATTTTAAGTTGTGTAATTATCCTTACTACCGTATAGGAATAATAATTTTTTGATTACAGCGGCGAAGAATGTTTCATGTAACCTCAATATTGTTCTTTTTTGAAATCTGGAACTATAAGCAAATACGAAGAGGTTCCGTTTTTTTTTTTTTTTGCGTGGAGATTGTTTCCGTAATGTTGTCCATAAATATACGGGCGTTTTTAACTGCGTAAGGGACTGGAACACTAATCATGCTCTCCGTTTGTAATGTACATGTGAGAGGGTGGGTGGTAAACAATAACTAGAAATATTTGGAAATAACAATAGCACGCCATAATTTTATAGTGAAAATAAACCGTTCCCAGCATTTAGGCCCTTCACATTCCATCCTTGATTGAGGCACTAGCGGAAAAATATTTGCCAGCACTCACGATAAATAGACTACATCACATATTCAACGGCAAACCATTCAAAAACTCTCAACGAACCGTTTAAAAAATACACGTGCGTACGCGTGGCAACATTCTGCATGAAAATGATCTACTGAAATGTAAAAGAGGGTTGTGTACGAGTCATTTTATGTTCAGACGTTTTATGAAATGGGAAGCTGAATGAAAATTCTTTTGCGGGGAGACAAGACATAGCATTTGAATGAGATTCGTGAAACGAAGGTTTAGTAACCTTACGCCTACGTTTCTAAATATACTGTTTATGTTGAAATTGTATAAAACCATTTCTTGATAACACCACTTGCATAAACACGACAACCGAGTACAATTTATTTTTATTTTAATAAGAATATATTTTAAAAATAAAAAAAAGTGTTTTTGACGTGAATAAGTCTTTAAATTCGCGACCATACTGGGAGGCAATCCAGAAAATCCAATAAAATCGGGGACAAAGTTTGGCATTGCAGCTCCGAATCTATCGCCTACATTCAAAATTCAATTACACCACTAGATTTTCAAAGAATCAAAGAATATGTTACAGTGAGTGAGGACTGCGAAGCAGGTAATGAAAAAAACCAGGGGGGGGGCGCACACATCGATTTCGAGTTCGTTTCGCCGCGTCTCATAACTTCCGCGTAGTATAACTTTTGACTAAAAGAAGCTACGACTCTCCTTTAAGTTTCAATCGACAGCTCTCGTCAAGATCAATCGATTGCGTGCATAAAAACATTTGCGTGGCGTGGTTATGGTGGAATTGTAAGAGTTTAATATAAAAAATTAAGAAAACTTAACAATTTCGGCCTATACTCGTCAAAAAACTAAGTCGAAATACAGCAATCGTATACGGTTGGAAAGAACATCTCAAAGCAATCCAGTGATACCTATAAAACCCCATATGATCGAGTAAAGCAGTTCCAGGAACGTATAATATACACCAAGGCATCCGAGCGTGTCAACGTAGACGTATTCACGCAAAGCAAACGGCCGTGTTTCCAGCACAGCCAAACCCAATTTTTGTTTCGTTTCACTGAAAACGATTTACGCGGCAAAATATAAAACTTGCTCGTACATAAGTCACCGCCAATTCAGTGCGAAGAAGAGCAGATAAATCCGGAAAATAACGAAGAAGGATGGGAGTTTGCACAAGGGACGTGAAGCGGAAGTACATACCGTGTTTTATTACCCCGGTAGCGAAGCCGACCCCAGTTGCCGAGTGTGATCATTCCTGTAGCTTTACACCATCACTGAATTATATTTTCGTACTCTTTTCGTTTGAAAGTAATATTTAACGCTTCAATTGTATTAAAAGTATATCACCTGCGACCATATGGAGACATAATTAAAGAATTTGCACTGCTAAATAATTAAGGGACAGGAAACATGTCAGAGTTAGAAAAGTATACCACCTTCTACGCAGGATGGCAAATTTAACGGCTCTTTGGAATAAAATTAAAAACTGAACTTTTCGTTGTAATTCTTAACATATTTTATTACTTGTGAATTAAAGTCCGTATCCGCAAATTACCTGCCGTTCTGTATAACCCTAGGGAAAAAAATCTTGATTTTACCGGGAAAGCAGTTAACCTTATAAAAAGTATTTGGTATGATACCAAACAGTACTTCATATAAGAACTTAGATTGGGTAGAAAATCTGTGACGAAGGAAGCCTAGGGGTTTAGCACTAATGTGGTTGGGATTATCTAATCTTGAAAAAACGCACAATCACAGTGCACGTATATTGTACACTGTGCGACCAAGTCACCGGACATAATATGCTGCTGGTTCCAAAAGATCTGTGTGACTGATAGGGTGCCGGATATCACATTGCTGTTATTACAGTGTCAACACTCGAGGGTAGGCTATCCACTCTGTTCTGGAACACACATGGCGGACTTTGTCCCCATTCTTCCTGCAGCATAGTGAATAGTTGACATTTGTCTGTGGTTCGAGACGGTCTGACAAGTAAACGACGCTCCAGTTCACCCCAAAGATTCACTGTTGGGTTCAAGTTGAGGATTCATAACTTCCATTGGACCAGTTGAGTAATTTCACTTATCGTCAAATCACAACGCACGTCCTTACTTTATGAGCAAAGGGATCGTCATGCTGATACAGGAAAATGCCTCTACCGTTGGTCCCCAAAGTGCGATAAACACGCTATTGTCCAAAATGTTTGGGTATATGTCAAAGTTCATTATTCATTAATTAGAACAAATGGCCCAAACCAAGTGAAATAGCCCCAGACAACTATACTGCTGTCGTAAAATTTGATTGTCGACACAACACGCTCAAGTAAGTACCATTAGCCAGGAAATCACCAGGTCCATGTACTTCCACCAGTGTTTCAGGTCATGCACCGTTACTCATCACTTCTCCGGGTGGTGTTTGCAACACTTCAAAATACGTCCGTTTGGCAATTATTTCGCCCAACACGCTTATATTTCGTTAGTCTTTAAGAGAGGCCAACAGCTGCGCGTCCAAGGTCAAGATACGATCGATTGAGCGATACAGGCGGCATTAACACGCACGCTTAGCGCCTCATCATTCCTACGCCCAAGGCGTGCAGTGTTTCCATAGTGGTCCTGTACTGTGCAAATTACACGCGATGAAAGCCTATAGATTAAACTACGCCCGTATGCTTGTATTTTCCTCTTGTCGTTTAAGGAAACTGCATAGGCACTTAATATCGTAAAAGTACAAACAGAGATAATCGTTTTTTATCCTTCGGGCAAAACGCCGTATTTCCAGACCTTTATTTGTCGAGGTAAGCGAATACGCGCAAACAACGATTTCACAGAAAATGTGTCGCCGTGGACTCCTTAAGGGGGCGCGGGACATAAATTAATACCAAGTACGTAAATTGATGTATAGTGGTTTTGAAAGCCAACATAGAAAAAAGTAAAAATGGCAATCCTAGATAATAGGTTTTGCCAACTTAACGACCAAGTATTTTGCAGTATTACTGTATCAATTTAGCATAATATCTTGCGCCATGAAAAAACACAAAAATTGACGGCGTCAGAAATATCTCGTCAGAATAACGTCACTAAGGTAAAATATTTTCTCTTGCAGTTAGTAAAAACTATTTTGTATGCTTACCCTTTCTTAGTTTTCTCTATTGGCTTCCATAAAATTGCAAAATACGATAAATCTCAATGGAATTAATTTATGTCCCGTGCCCTCTTAAGTCTATCAGTCAGGGCGTAATGAACAGTGCAAGTTGTGTGCAAACACAAATACGAGCTACCAAACTTGCAGTAGGTATATTGTCTAAGATCAGTGCTTTATATTCACGCATCGGTTTGAAGCACAGAGTTTATTTATTTATATTTATTTTTAATTATATCACACTGGCACTCATATTTCTATACGTCATGTGCATCTTACAGGGCAAGGAAAGTCCAATAGTTTTAACAGGCTATCCCCTACCCTATTCCCCTCAACATACATACCTGAAAACATTTGTGAGTTAGGTTATATGTACTCTACACTACACAATCTTCTGTAAAGCCTGTTCATGATAAAGTGAGCACTTTTGAAATCAACCTTAGAAAAAAGTCACTGGCCTTGCCTGCATATATATTAATTGGCGCACTGAGTGACATGCACCCAATAATGTTGCTAACGAAGGGTGGGAAGTAGTTACATACATAACGTCGAATAAAAAGTGTTAGGTAACCCTTTGTGATAAATTATTTCTTTCCCTTTCTGTTTTTCTAATGCATAGAAGTGTGAACATGAGCAGATTTTTAAAATATTTGCTTTCCTAATGGTTCTACCATTTCACTTGACCGACGCATGAATAAAGTGCTGAGGCCCGTGACAAAGTTAATTTTACACAAGGCGGAAGAAGACACAACGTGCATACAAGTAGATCCTAAGCAGGGTTTTCAAAAGTGCTCATTTTACCGTGAACAGCCTATACATGAAAATATTTTACATTTATTCATTATCTGCTCCACAATGAGAAGTCAGATGCATTCTGAATTGGGTTTCCCTTGCCTGAGATTTCATTTTTTTCTGATTAGTTAGTTTCTGGAGCGTAACAAATAAATGCCAGGAGTCAATGCTTCTACAACACTTCTACTTGAAAATAACATAAATAATTGACAGAGGCAAGTTTAACGGCAGCGAAATCTCTCTGGCAGTTAGTTGCTGATACACTGTTTAGTCTGTCCGCAGTTTATCGAATAATATTCTTGTTATAAATCTTGTTCAGTTATAAATCTAAATCACAACAACGTGACATTTTGGGCACAATTATAATTTAAAAAATTTTCGTAATGCTATTATGTTCTTTATAAGTAACATTGCAACGGAAATAATATTTAAAACGGCCGCGGAGAATGCAGAGCTGTGGACCAAAATCACGTTGATTACACTTATGGTTGCTCGTATGTCAAGTATAATACACATCTGTATGAACCTGGTCTCCCGTCGATACAAACAGGTAAAGGCTGTTCACGATAAAGTGAGCACTTTGGAAATCCACCGTAGAAAATGTCACTGCTCCCACCTGCAAATATTTTGACGGGCGCACTGCGTGACACGCTCCCAGTAAAGTTGGTAACGTTGGAGGGAAAGTAGTTCCATATCTTAACGTCGAATAAAAAGTGTTAGGCAACAATTTGTAATAACTTGAATTATTTATTTCGCTTTCTGTTTCATTATGCAGTGAAGTGTAAACATTATCAGATTTCTAAAATATTTGCTTTTCTAATACAATTTCACAGTTTCTCTCGACCGATGCATGAATAAAGTGATAAGGCCCACGTCAGTGTTAATTTTACATAAGACGGATGAATGCACAACGGGCACACAAGTAGATCTTAAGCAGGTCCATCAAAAGTGCTCATTTTACTGTGAACAGCCTATAATATGTACCCCACTACTTGTCAGGTACACATACACTAGGCCTACGTCGCCGAAAGTCATTAGTAAACTTGTCCAGTAGGACGCTATACAAAGGAAACCAAAAGCACTAGAGCACCACACTGTACAAAAATTATTCTGTTAACTTGCTAAACTGTAATGGGAGTTTTTAACCTATGCAATAGATATGGGAAAAATGCCATTCATCAGGTTGCAAATATAGGAACGTTGAGCGTCTCTTCTATACAAAGGTTGAAACTTCAGTATGCACTTGGCTCCTTACTGGCTAAATGTAGGAAAGCAACCATGGACAAGTATATAAGAAAACAACCTTAACATTCGTACTTTATCGCTATACGTATAAATACTGTGGTAGATTTACAATAATTTCTTACAGTTCATACACGTGTTTACAATCACAGTGAGTAAACGGAGAGAATCATGTGCATTCGAAACAGAGAAGATTATATGGGGCACGTAAATTTCGTGTTGCTTCATTATACTGGCCGCTAACTAAGATCTAGGTTTTTATAGGATATTCACGGTAAAGTGAGCACTTTTGAAAGCCTTCTTATTAGCAATAATAGTCAATAAATATATTTTATTTTACCCTTAGACGTTAACTTTCGAGTGAGATAGAATATACGCTCTGTGAGTATTACTTAATGGCAATATTCATTTTAAAAAGGTGGTTGAAAGATAAAAAAAAAAAAAAGGGCTGTAAGGAAAAAGTAACTAAGGCCTCAAAAGTGCTCACTTTACCGTGAACAGCCTATACATAGTTGAATGCCACGAAACTGTTTCGCGTGCCGTCATTTGCTGTGTGTGCAGATCGTTCATAATGTCTCGCTGTTCGAATGTGAAACGAGCGAAACTCGGGCCACAAGGCAGCCAATCAGATCTCCGCTTCATACGACACTAATGGCATGCTCTCAAAGAGCGACTGACTTTTTATTCCGTAATCAGCGACAGGGTTAAATAGAACTGCGATATCGCCAAATCCCGGCGGTTGACCCGCAAAAAAAAAAAAAAAAAAGGGAGAGAGAGAGAGACGTTTTCAAGCGGCACTGCTTTATGCGACCTATCGAAAAATATTGGAAAATATTCTCCACCTCTCGAGTTTAATGATTAACAGGCAGCAATGGCTGCAGGTTAAGCAATTTCATTTCGAGCCGTGACATAATTAGATGTCGTTTGAGGGTCACGATTTTACTCCCATCAGCGACACCTGACGTGATGGGACATTTTGTGACCAGAAAAACGTGACTGCACTTCCAGTTAGCATTATGCGGCGATCAGAGGAACGCGAAATTTATGTACGTTACGTTAAAGTAATTTAAATTTTAGATTAATGAAAATATTTTACGCACTATATTTTGGCAGATTTAGGAAATAACTGAGAAAATAAGCAATTCTGAAATTTGAAACACGCACTTAATTGAAATGAAGAAGGTATATCATATCAAGTGAACTTCACGTAAGTGGAATATTTTGTCTTTAAAATTTCACCTTCAACAAAAGGTTAAATATATATTTTATTCTGGTATTAATACCCTGACAAAATTTTTTTATCGTCAATGTACACGAAACAAATTTTATAGCCGTAAAATATCACTCTACATTCATAAATGCTGTAGTACTAGCCAGCCGCTAACGTAAACAGTCATTACGTTGGATAAGCCAGAAATTATGTAGTAATAGGGCTGTGAGACGAGGAATATATGTAAATAATGTGTACGTCAATAGAAATGTTAATGCGCTAGCTGCCACATCGCACATACGTCCCGCTTACACATACATAAATATATCAGCAATGGGGTGGCAGATGTGGTTTATAGATCTGGGGATAAATTGTGTGAAATAAACGCTTTGGCTCGTTTTTGTAATTAGGATCATGAACTTGCACGGGCGGTAGCTCCTGTTACGTTGTTTCTGAGTAGAGCGCAACTCCTAGCTACGGAGTTCTTGCCACTTACTGCTGTACTAAGCATAACGGATGTGCAATAAAACCAGCTTACACAACCACTTTACTCTAACCACATATGCTACTAATTAAAAAACCATACAATTAACGATCTCAGTGATTAATTTCCTCGAGACTGACGGATTATTAAGACCCGGGTCCGTCCTTCCTGGAACCCAGTAGAATGAGTGAAGAGATTTGGGCGGCTCGTAACAGCGAGGTCTTGAGAGCCGAAGAGGGTGATAGAGGTGAGTATGGAGCAGCGTAGGAATTGAAGGGCGGAAGAAACGGGAGATCCCCGAGAAAACCCGCCGACCACCGGTATCATCCAGCACGATTCCCACATGCGAAAATCTGGTGACCCGACCGGGGATTGAACCCGGTTCGCCTTGTTGGGGAGCGAGCGTGCTAACCGTTCAACCACACGGTGCCAGAACCCAGTAGAGAGACACACTTTGAATCAACTTTACCTGTTTGTGTACCTTCTGTACACTAAACTGGATCATTTTCTGAAAAACACATATGCTGAAAACCATGCATTATAAATCAAATAGTGCAGGTTAGAGTATGTATGCTATTGTTTCAATCAGATAGACAACACTATGGAAATCAATTTAAAATGTAAATATTTAACGCCGTTCCAAAGTACTCAGTTCCATTATAACAGAAATTGCAAGAAAATATGGCAGGTGCGGGATTGGAGTAATCTTAGCTGACAGTGAAATATTTGTTTTAGGTAGCGGCCACGAATTACGTTAGCGCCCTTGTGATTGGCGGTTACAGGTTTAAAGTGTGTCGAAAAATCACTGTAATTGTTGAAAATGTTTGTAGCAAATTATTTGAAAATCAAACAAATTATGTGTGAATAGCTCTCGGCAAGATACTGACTCTTACAGGGTTTCTGTCGCGAACTGTAGGAAAGTAACTAGCTTAACGTGTGCCAAGATAGCGGTCACGTCCTGGGAATAATGGCTGCCGATTCAAATACAGCTTCAAAGGCGAGACTTTATTAAAGTGAAAATTCTTATCTGGGGTTCTCTCACTGTCGTAATTCTATAAGTTCTTGACGGTCTCAGTATTTATAACGGAGATTATAATATTTATTCCTCGAGGTGTGACGGTAGGAATCAAGGCAGGGTGTCACGTAAGATTACTAGCTTACGGGCGAACGGCCTGTGTCAACGAGCTCTAGCTAACTACCTGAAGCTAGCGGTGGGAGTGCTCAAATCAGGCCTCAAGTTATTTATTTAAACTCTCTTACTCTTCAGTGGCGTACTCCAGGGAGCGAACTCCGACTACCCAGTATTTAACTTAAAAACCTAGCGCTATAGCCTGCTTGGGTGTTTGCCCTATCGTCTACTCGCTGGTTCAATATATGGAAGGAAGTGTATGGGTTACTTGCGCTAAGCTAGAAATAATAGCTCTCAGCTTCTAGAATTTTCTATGATCTCAGCCAATCACAAGGGCTTATTCAAAAACTGTTTAAAAATGCCACTATAACAGATCAAATGTTGAAAAAAAAAAAAAAAAACAGAGTTCGTGGTTGCGAAACAAATAGGCTTACATAATCTTACTGAAAATCAGAAACCTGTATAAGTATAAATGTAACATAAGAAGCACATATACATATATAAGGAATTCTGCTTGCAAATACAAATACGTGATCAAAATACTGCCGTAACATAACAATAAAGAAAAATTAAATGGTGTGCGAAAATATTCAAAACATTACGTACTAGATCAAAACAAATATTATTTAGTGCGGCATATATAATATATATATATATATATATATATATATATATATATATATATTGCCGGACACTCAACACTTCAACCGGCGATTAGGGCGCAATGCAAGCACAACTTTCGCCGTTATAAATGGTTTTCGAATAAGTTACTTGTTTCACGTCCTGGTATTCTTATATGGCCGTTTTCGGACACCCTGTGTATGTGCATACCATATGTACCGCATTTGCAGCCAAGAAGAATACTTATGTTTTACGAAACTGTAAATGAAAGAAGTAAAATATATTGTAAAAGAAACTTTCAGTTATGTCTGCGATTGTTCTACATGCCTGCAGTTTCCTGCTCGCAGAACACTCAGAACTTGTGGTAGTTACAGGACAGCGGATGTGAAGTGAACTCTGCAGGCAGAGCAGGGAGTGTGCGCAAACAGAACAACCGTCGCTTCGAAATGGCTTCAATGGCAAAGCACCTAATCAACACCACCTCCCCCTCCCCCAGACCTACTGGAAATAAAACAACGGTGCAGCGCTGCGTCGAGAGCAAGGCACAAAACGAATTGTTTACGACCACACGTTTTCAGTTGACTTTTATTTGAACCTAAAATACCGCAGCTGGTCGAACTTTCATAAACATGGCATTGTAAAAAAAAAGAGCCAGACGGTACGGGAGATAGTTCCGTGCTCCACCCCCCCCCCCCCCCCCCCTCCCGGTTCCTGTGGTCGAGTATAGCATAGTCTGGTTCCAATAAGATAGTAAGGAATATCCTTGAAGGTAAGAGGATGACATGAAATTTCTCGTGTTATTAGATTCCGATATCGAGTATCGGGTCTGCGCTCAGGTGAAGAGCATTTCCAATAACGATTCTAATTTTATAGAAGAGATCAACTTTTCCTCGAGGAACTTATTTCAGTACGGAGGTTAGCGGAAAACATAGTCGTTTGTAAATTACTTTCAAACGTCTTCAGAGAATAATTAAACTTCTCTGTGACATTGTGAAGACGTGGATACCGATTATAGTTCCCGTAATATATGTAATTGTATTGACTGCAAGTTCAAGTGGCGTTAAAGTGATTATACTAATATACCAACAAAATATTTTCACTAAAACGTCTCCTTCACCCTGAACATATCGCCATCTCCGATGTTGTCAGCATCCAGTATTATCGGTATCGACGATATTATCATCAACGAATTATCGACATGCTTGATGTTGTTATAAAACAAAGGCTACGAGTCTGAAGTTAACAATGCCCTCACATCCACTATGGTGGCCATACACTGTAAAAACGATTTCTTTGCGACAATACGTAATATGTTGGTGTAAAAATTTTTGTTTCAATATGAACTACTGCAAAGTATTTGTCACAGACAGTTTTTGTGTTATCTACACAGAGTGAGTCGGGAAGGAGTGCGTTAATCTCGGGAGGTGATTACCTACGAGAAACAAAGCAGAAGTGTATTTTGGCATTTTTCGTTAAAGTGAGAATTGTGGTCGCTACGTGCCACTGAAAATCAAATTTGAAATTACATTTCATCAAATATTTCCGAAACCATTTGAGAGTAAGCAACACAATTCCGAAGAGCGTTACAGGAAAGGGAGACCTTCAACCTATTATGAGTGCGGTGGTAATATCATGCCGCTTTCGCTACTTACTTAGGATTCATCACCCTGTTTTGACCGGTACTTTAGAAACACAGAAATGCAATGCAGGTTTACATACGGTATGTTAATAAGAATGTGAAAAGCAACAAAAATTGATCGTACTGTCGGCACTTTCTAAGGCTAACCGTTTTCGCAATATCACCATTTGTAAGTATGCCTGAGGGGTATGCAAACGGAATAAAATGTAGCATAAGAAAAATACGTTGTCCGCACCACATAGGTACAGGCAGTCATGGACATGCCTGCCTCTATATTATATATATTATATATGCGTGTGTGTATGCGTGGGTAGGTTTGGGCGTGTGTGTATATGGGCAACATGTACAGTAAATATTGATTAAAATATAAGAAATATAATAATACAGTGACAACAATGAACAACAGAAAAAAGTATTACTAAAATCAACAGAAAAATTATAAATATTTCGGGACACAAAGCTTTAAACCCTTTTTTTTTTACTACCCTTTTGGACTCTACAATACACTCAGTTAACTTTTGACATGCATATAACTCTGTTTAAAAATAAATTTATTTAAAGTTACTAATTCCGCATCGTTTTACATAACTTCGAGAGTAGCATTTCATTTATTTAATCAAAGGCATTTATATCTCTTGCATAACTATAGAAAATGTTTGGCACAAAATGTTAAAACAGCCAATAAACAGGTTTCGTCTTTTCCAAAAGAACCCAGAGAGACTACTGGCCTCTGCAGCACATTCTAAGTATGAATAATAGATATCCCAAGATTTGCAAACCGCGTACCAAATGTAAAATATCAACTAATAAAATTAATTTAATTTCACTATTTGCACTTCTCATATATTAAATGTTCTGCTTATATTAACTCGCATCCTTATTATTAACCGAGACAAGTACTTTAAGTGAACACATATAAAGGCTGTTCACGATAAAGTGAGCACTAATAAAATCAACCTTAAAAAATAGTCACTGCTCCTACCTGCATATATTTTAACGGTCACACTGAGTGGCTTGCGCCCTGTAAAGTTGGTAACGACGGAGGGAAAGTAGTTCCGTATCTTTACGTCGAATAAAAAGTGAAATATATCCATTTGTGATAACGTAAATGATTTCTTTGGCTTTTTCCTTTTTTTTTAATGCATCGAAATATAAAATGAGTACATGTGTAAAATATTTACTTTACTAATAAACTTACGGTTTCAATTGACCAACGCAAGAATAAAGTTATGAGGTCCATGGCAATGTTAATTTTACATAAAGCGGAAGAATACACAACGCGCATACATGTAGATCTTAAGCAGGGCTTTCAAAAGTGCTGATTTTAACGTGAACAGCCTATAACAACTAATTGTTGACATCATAAGGCAAAGTGTTTTACACTTAATCAATCTCAAGACATTTTGAGAATATACGATCATTAGAAATATTTTGTAAATAAAAACATCTAAAATACTGCCGCATGCTTTAGCACCCGTTATGCAAAAACCTAATCAGACCCTATAGTAGTAGGGGCGTGCCGGTGCTACTTCACCTGGGATGAATTGGGATTAATTGATAGATTACAGATTTGATTAATTGGATTAATCATTAATACGATATTAATCCCAGCAAAAATTTTAATCCTATATATATTTTAACCCGATTTTAAACCGATGAATTTTTTTTGGATTAATCATTAATCCGATCGATTTTTTAAATTCTTATCTGATAAAAGCGTATGTTGAATTGATTGATCCAATTAATTTAATTTAATTAATCAATAAATAATTGTTGTATGATAAGTGTATAGTTGTACTTTATCTTTTATTTCTATTTTATGGGTTGGGGAGGAGCTTTGGTACATCCTCACCCTTGGAGCTCTGGCACTTTCATGAGGTGTGGCGAGTTGGGGATAGGGTGTGTATATATATGGCGAATTTTGTGCAACAGTGGCATAAGTGTAAATTTTTTGTCTTGTAGACGGTGGTGGGAGATAGTCGACTTAAAAAGATGTGATTTGCATGCTGTATGTTAGTAATGACAAAGGATTAAATAGAAGACGACTGTTTCCAAATGCAATCAAAGGTTACACAATAGATAAATAATTTCAGAGTTTTTAAACGAGTTCTACCTATGAATAAATTACATGAAGGATTCATCGAATCACAAATTTCAAACGATCCTCAACTACATTAATAACATCTGGTGTCGAAAAGTGATAACACAATTACATGACTCTCCAGGTGTCTTAAAATGAATGAATTAATTAATTAACTAAGCAAAAAAAGTCCCTATATATTATACGATAGTCTTCCTAAACACAAGATATATTAAAAATGTGACACTACTTGATGCCTCTCGCATATACCTGACAATATTTTAAAACACGCCTGTCTGCTTGTGAGACTGGTGAGGAACTTTAGGAACGAAATCCACATGCTAAAAGAAGTTAATTTACTAACATGTGTAAAAAAGAAAGCATTTAATATATGTCCATTCGCTTGGAAGGTCGCTGCAGCACTGACTTGGATATATCAATTACGTCAATTTATAAGCTGTGTTGAGAGCAAACATAACCTGCATTTGATTATAGACTAAGGTGAAAAATTCGGAAATTTTAATGAAAATACAAAACGAATGTTTCCAAATAAATTAAACTGTTAACGAACACAAGTACATGAAAATGACTAAACATGTAATAAAATCGCACCAGGAGCTCCCCCAAAACACATCCATCTGCTTCAGAGGCTGGTGAATTAATGACTGGATTGTATTACGTGTGGCAGCTTATAAGCTGTTATATACATGGAGTGCAGCTGAGTTTAAATTTACAACTGAGAGAACCAATTTCCTTACCAAGCTACTATTAACGACTTGATTACACTATTTGTCCTACAACAGACAACAAAACAATGATTAATTTTTAAAAAGTGACCTAGATTTTTAATGCGAGTTTTAGTATTGTAAGAATAATTCTCTTTTAACACTATTTTTTTCCATCGAAGCGTAAGGAGAGTAGGATGACTTAATCCCGCAACACTTTATAAAAACATACAATATATGATTTCAAATTTTTAAAAATAATAGACATACTTTGTGGCACTAGCTACCAAAACAACAGTTGAAAATCATACCAAGTTTGGTAGATGGATCTCAGAAACAGGGTTTACACGAAAATTATTTTTTCCTGGTAAATTTAAAAAAAAATTAGATTTTTTTTTTTACATTTAAACGAGAATCGCGGCTAGCATTCTCCGAAGCCCTCTGGCCAACACTGCAAATCGGGGACCTCGCTACCCCTTGGTCACGCCATGAAGCCCACTGCCCGCTATGCCCAGTGAAGTCGAGAGAGCTGGTGTATACATGTGTCATGGACAAGTGTTAGCGAAGAACTAACATGGCACCAGATAGCTAAAACTGTTCACCTTGGTGCTGCCCTCCCCCACCCCTTTACCAGAAAACGACTTTGTGCGAAAATACAGTTTCTATCCAAGCCCATGCAGTCCCCTCCTCCTCCAACGTAGAGTTCATTTTCGGAGGGCTGCCCTTTCCAAGGTCATGCACCCTTCTATCGATCCAACACTTCAAAAAACTGTTTAATGGAAACCACCCTCTCCCCCTACACCAGGACTGCTCTTTCGACGGACAGCACTGCACAGCCCATGCTATCGATCCAAGATCACACATCTCCTCTCCTTACACCAGCCAAGAACACATTTTTCGGATATCTCGAGAACTGGCCAGACCATGCTGTCCCGATCCTCTCCCTTCACACCACACCCCAGAGCGCACGTTTTCCGATACGAGAGCTGCCTCGGCGAGGAGAGGCGATTTGCCTCAAGGCCAAAATGCGTGTTTTGTGCAAAACATTGTGAAGTCTCCATCTATCGGGGCATCCGATTTTGAACTGACCTGGAATAGCTCCCCCTCTGTCCTCTTCCCTACAAAATGTTACTTTTACTTGGAGACTGAAGTTTCCCTGCTATTTTACGAGACGCAAACGCTTTGTGTATTTCCATCGAAATAAAATTTTACAAGTCCTGCTAATGAAACTTTATTTTCCTCATCACTAAGAGATATGTTCCAACCAAAACACTTTATATATTAATTCTGTAAACTTTTTATACACTTTCTAGCAAGTTTTATACTTTTTTCCAGAAAATTTATGTAAGTATTTCCACGTAATCGTGATTAACTATAAGAGATATTCTCACTTGCTAAATTTGTAAGTAATGAAAGCCACACATCATTCCACTTGCATAAGTTAAACTTAGAACACCATTCATGCCTGATTCGATTTAAACAATACTCAAGAAAACGTTTTTTACTTTGAGTCTGTTTTTTCCAAAAATATTTATTCGTCTAGCAGAGGAAACATACATATTCCATCTGTTATTTTAATTTTTGTGCATATTTCGCATATAGTTTTTCCCAGCCTAAAATTTCATGTGTAATATCTTAGAGGAAAATATAATATAATCTCGAAAAAGTTTAATATTCTATGTTAAGTAATAATTTGTTCCAAATTTATTGTAAACAAATAATGTGTGTGTTTAAAAAGTATTGTGCTCACGTAGTTTTCAACAGCACAAAGTGTTTACAAAAGATACAGTGATGAGAGTAGAGACAGGTAGCGAGCTGTGTGTGTGGAGAGCGATCGAAACTTAGATCTCAAGAGCAGATGAGGACGATGTGCGTGGAGCAGTGCAATACTGTGCAGGGGCTGGAAGATTGGGCCTCGCACGTAGCGGGCGAGAGAATGAAAAATGGTCAGTGAACTGTTGCAGCCCGCAGTGGGCGTGCCACTATCACAATCTGCTCCCCTGCCCACTCCACTTCACTGCTGTCTCCCACAGCATATCGACTGCGCAAGGGAGAGTCGTTACTTCCACTCCACCCTCAACGCTCCGATGGCTTCAGTTTACAACATGAATTACCCGTCTTCAGCTCGCCTCTACTTTACACAATGATTCGCGACCTGCCTTGCCTATAGTCTATAGTTTCCAGCTACACATTAGGAGCAAGCGGACTGGGTTTACAATACAACATTGGATTGAATTTAAACCCCAGATTGAAAACCATTTCTTAAAGAGGAAAACATTCCAACATACATGTGCTGTTATGAAATTTTTGAATCTTACACTGTCAAAGTAGCATACAGAGTAAGAATCTCTTGCATCATCAAAAACATGTACGAATTTTACACCGTACAAATCGTTTATGCCATAAAAACATTTTTTTTATAAAATTTTAAACTAGAAAAATGTAATAACGATTTTCGTATAGAGAGTTTTTAGCTTGGGGAATACTATTCATTGTAAATATATGTCCAGATTCAGATTGTCCATTAAACACAATTACCATATTTGCATTATTGTATAAATTATGTTTTGGTAGACATGCGTAGATTTGTGATAGATAGAAACAATAAACATTTGAATGTCGATCAAAACAAAAATATTGTGGTATTTTACCCTGCAGTTCACAACAAACATCATCAAAAATAAATACAGAAATTGGGTAATGCTTCATTCGGAGGCACTCTATATTCTTTATTTGTAGAAGCGAAATATTGCATTCCTTCAATTAACGACAAAATGGTCGCTAAGCATTGATATTTCGCTTGTTGTATTGTTTTAGAAAACACATATACATTTTCAAATTAAAGTTCATTTGGATGTTCCAACAGCAACATAATAACACACGTTTTTTGCACATGAAAGGCCACTTATTATGCAACAAATATTTGATGGTAAAAGAATGCCATGTTTCGGTTTAATTATGTTTTCTTCCATATTTACAATTACCGGCAGATGTATATTTTGTTTTATAACCTTCATTCATACACAATTAGACAGTATAATGTAACATATTGTATCATAATATAATGTAATGTTTCATAATGTATTAATGTAAAATATTGTACCATATTGTAACATACTCTCACAACATATTGTAACATACTATCATAACATATTGTAACGTATTGTAATGTACTAATGTAACATATAGTAATGTATTGTAACTTACTAATGTAATGTATAGTAATGTATTGGAAAGTACTAACATATCATATTGTAATGTATTAACATTATGTACTGTAACATACTAACATCACATATAGTAAGATAATGTATTGTAACACAATGTAACATATTGTAATGTACTAATGTAAAGTACTAATGTAACATATTAATGTAAAAATTATAAATGTAGGTCTATATAAAGGTTCATGTTTGGTTAAAAAACATGGTGCATACTAAATGTATCAAAAAAGGATGCTGTGTATTGAATACATTGATTAATAAATTACCATTTGAATTGCATTTACCAAAATACAATTATTGCTGACTAGGTATTAAACTTGCCAAACATTTGGCATGAAATGATCAAGGAATAAACTCTATGGATAACGATTGTAAATAACACAAAAACATTTACAAGGGAACAAACAATATGAAAGAAAGACACATAGCAGATACAGTTCTAGCTGATAAAACTGTAAATATAAGGAAGGATCCATGTACATTTACAGGTGAAAAGTTTGGAGCTTGGGTTGTTGATAAAAGTTATGTGCGCAATGGTCAAGAGAGGCATAGGCTTAAAACATAAAACTATAAGAAAAACAAAGAAAGAAGTAATCATTCCATTGCTATTTCCATTATTAAAAGCTCTAGGATCAATCCTCAGAGGGGTTTCGGCAATTAGTAGAGGCATTAAATCAAAAGATAAAGGAATGTATTTGAAATCTTATAAAGTTGGACACGGGCAAAAAAACTCAAAATGTGGGGAAAAATGCAGAAAGTCCTAAATAGTCTTCCAAAATGTGCACTTACAAACAAAAATATTAATGTATTTGTAAAGAGACTGGATATTCCCTATTTCAGAGGTGTGCATACGAGAGATGATTTACCAAAGAAACCAAATCTTAATGAATGTATGGGAGTTAATTTAGATTCGATACAAAACGAAAGAATGCATTGGGTTGTATTTATTAAGAATATAAATCAATCATTGTATTACGACTGTTTCGGCGATATACATCCTCCAATTGAAATACTTAATTTTTTTAAAAACACACAATTAAGGTACAATTACAAAATGAAACACTTGCCATATATAATCAATTGTGGACATTTATGTTTTTTGACTATGAATAGCATATGTAAGTAAGTGTAACAGTATAACATATTAGTAATATTTAAATTACATTGATATTAAGTGGAAATTCGTCGCAATTGCATGCTGTATATTCCCAGCTTTGGAGTTCGATGGGGAATGGCGATTAAGTCAAATCGAATTCATTACTTACAACAGCTTACCAAACATTGTATGCATAACCAATCATTTATGGTTAATATTGGTGACAAAACCTACAAGATTGTGATACCAGTAGGATCTTATGAGTTGGATGACTTAGAATCATCAATTAATGTGGCATTACCTGAAGATGTACATTTCCAATTACATGCAAATCCAAATACATTAACTAGTTTGGTGTATAATAGTAATGTCGATATCGATTTCTTGGAAGACAATTCAATAGCATATATGTTAGGTTACAAATGGAGAGTGTAACCAGCTAATCAATTGCATGAATCATCAAAATAGATTAATATATTATCAGTAAATGTATGCCATATAAATGTTAATATTGTAGGAGGTTCATATATGAATAAAAAACCGACAGATACACTACATGAACTCACATCTGCGGTGGCTCCAGGATATAAAATAATTGAAAAACCAAATACTTTGATATATCTGCCAGTAATAGTTAATCGTGTTGATGGAATAGTTGTACAATTGTCGATCGAGATGGTAAACTGTTTAATTTTAGGAACGAAGAAATTGCAGTTCGTTTACATCAAAAAAGCTATATGAACTAATTAACTTTAGCAACAAAGATATTACGAATTGTTTACATTAAAAAAAAGCTATATAAACAGTGCATTTCTTTGCACATTACAATCATAATGGGTATTGTGTACAAGAGTAAATTTGGATGTGGAGCAGGCAGTTCTTTCAAGAAGTGGTTCTCTAAGGAACGTATTTCGAAGAAAGGAAGTATTATAGACATAAATGTAAGCATAAAATGCTCACATCAAATAAGTTACCAGTGAAGTTGGCAAGAGGCAATGAATTGCATTTAAAAGAATTAGGTTAATCAGTTAATATAAATGGAAGACATACTTAATATTGAAGAAACAATCAGTTACAAAATGCATTCGCCAATACGGAAACATATGTGTATGAACCATTCCGATCAGGTCCGTACATGTTTCCTTCGGAAATAATGATTTCTATACAAAATCACAATATTTACACATTACCATCGAAATCAAGTTTAAGGTTTAGAGGAACAATTAAAAAGACAGCTGATGCAAGTAATCCAGCATCTACAAAAATAGTAATAAATGAAAAACTTCAATTAATAGATAGAAATGCATATCTGTTCAATGGTGGTGAAATCAATCAAACACGAGATGTTGGAATTACTTCCATGATAAAGAACTATCTCTCAGGAACTGTACACAATATTTATACATGGCTTATGGCTGGGTGGAACAATGCTAGTTACTCACTATTAATTACTCACTACAAATAAACTCAGATAGAAAATACGAAGTTGTTACACTGTTAAGTATGGTTTTGGGCTTTGCTGAAGACTACAAACATGAAATATTAAATGCTAAACAAGAATTAGTTTTTCAATTTGGCAATACACATTTGAATGATATATAGATACAGCTAATAACGAGGAAGGTGTAATATTTGAATTAAGCAGTGTGGAATGGTTGATGCCATATATTGAAATTAAAACTCTTGGGCATGTAAAGTTTTTAAAATTTATCGAAAAAAAGAATAATCTAAACATTGCATTTAGATTGATGGGTTTAGAGGTTTTTCCAACTCTACCGATAGCTCAAAACATAGTGTGGAGTGGGAAATCAAGTTTTTTGTCAGAAAAAAAAACAGAAATATGTTGTCATTTGTTTTCAAACAGATATTAAATATTCAAAACAATTAGAAATCTCATAGATCAGTATTCGATAATTGTGATATGAAAAATATTAAACTGTTTCAAAACAGTCAAGCTTACCCCTATGTGGATTTAAATATGAACTTTGGTACTGGGGAATTCCTTATTTCCTACTATATGTTTACAAAGTTTCAGGAAACATATTATTACAAAAACAGTTCACCGATCCTAGAACCCAAAACATTTCAAAGTAAAGGAGTGTTATTTGTGTGTGATGTAAGCAAACAAGATGACACAGTTACAAATAGCATGATTGATTCACAAATTGAAATTATTGCAAATACGTCAATTCTGACAAATACACAAACTTACGCTCTGATAATTCGCAATAGATTAGCAAGTTAGAATGTAAGATATAAGCTGGTTAAGATAATGATTTGAGTCCGTAGGCGACGAACCAAGGCTACAACGAGATGTTTTGCAATGTGCAAGGATTTCAATCTCCAGAAAAATGTATCATTAAAGTATTAGCTATTACTGATATGGCAGAACAAATAATTGTATTCAGCTTTAAATCACCGTTTGACTGGAAATATCTAACTCCCAAATATAAAAAACTAATAGATGGGTTACTAACCATCACCATGGTTTAAAATGATAGAGTGGTTGTATGGAGTTAAATAATCTTGAAGATATTTGATAACATTACCTAAATAATTGTGAAATATACATAGGTGGAGTCGAGAAAATACACATTTTAGAAAGTGTGTGGAATGGGAAAGAAATCACTGTCCAAAAACAATCCAAGTGCCCATCGTTCAAACAATTATGTAAAACATATGGATCTAATTCAACATTTTTCTCTGCAGAGGAAAACTCAAAATTAATGCTAACTTGGGCAATGATGTCTGACTGGGATGAAACAGATTATGATGATTCTCCTCCCAAATCACCTGTGATATGGCATTATTTGGGATGAGTGAAATTTAATATAAAAAGTATTTGGTTGTATGTCATCCACTAGTTTGTAAAGATGTATCAAGTTGCGAACGAGGTCACATGTTCGTGTATACAGAAATCGAAATGTAAAGTGATTATCAGCAAGTTATTAGCATGGAGTAAACCATTTAGAGTTTGTCTCAGAAAGAAATAGTTTAGTATCTTTGTGATGTTCCATGTCTTTCTTCCACCCAACTTGTATTTACATTCCTGTCACTCCTGGAAACTCAAGTGTGAATTACTCTTATTTGTTTAATGGAATAATAAATCATTTTGGTGAGATATATGATGGGTTGTTTCATTTCAAAAATATCTAATGTCCCTTAGAGGGTGAAAAAGTGATGATTTAATATCTTGTCCAGATCTGAAAAAATGTCCTGTATACCATATGTGTCCAAATACAAGTCTACCAGTGATTATCGAATAAGTGTATTCGCACTTTTATGAAACTTTTACTGATTTACCAGAATGTATAATATTACAGGGACCCAAATACATGAGAAATTATAACAATCGAACATATTAAAATACTATAAGTATTGCCAAGGAGAGAATGGAAAATATATGGTGTAAAAAATGATTTTGTAAACACACAGTGACAAGAAAATGTATTCTGTAAGCAAATGTAAGAGAAATGTAATGAAATAAATGGTTTGAAACTTTCTTTTCTATTTTACTGACTTTACGAATGCATGAATTGTAATATTTCCGCATTCTTACAATCCAATGTTACATAAACTTTGTTTGCATACATTTAACAATCAAATCTAATGTGTTTGCACATAAAGGTTTGTGTTCGGGATATTAATAAAATAAAACAATTGTAATTTCAAAGTGATTTAATACATAAACTCTTTAAACTTAAAAAAAGAATGTACATTTAACACTTCTACAATTCAGATGTATTGTGTTTAAAATGAATAATGTAATCGAATTGCTTCCTGGAATTGTCAATAAGTACCTATAAAAGGTGTATGCCTTGCAGTTTCATTCTAATCTTTGAATAGTAAGGAAGAAATTATGTCTTTGGTACATCGCTTCTGCGGTAAAGAATTTACAGTTCTGTGGAACTTATGATGACATGAAAGAACGAGCTGTGGAATGAAAAATTCAAGAAAGCAGTTTCAGTGTGATTTATGCCAGAGACAATTTACACAGAGTGATAATTTTAGAAGACATTGTAAAACTTGCAAGACTGATTCTATGCAAACAACTCAGATAGTTCTTCAGCTAACTCATCAGACAGTTCCTCAGTTAGCTCCTCAGACATTTCCTCAGTTAGCTCCTCAGTTAGCTCCTAAGACAGCTCCTCAGTTAGCTCATCAGACAGCTCCACAATCTACTCCACAAACTACTCCACATGGTGCACCTACTGCAAAACACTGAACATTTCCAGCTCCACCCACTGAATTACCTCCAAAAGGTAGACATGTTAATACAGGGATGAAAAGTAATTTTATTTCCGACTCTCCAGCTTCAGTGACAAGTTCACCAACCAATCTCAGATACGAGATAGTGGCTAGTGCATTCGCCGGCAAGCTAACTGGCCTGCAGATAGTTAACAATAGGCTTAACAGTAAAGCAAACTTTTCTCATTTTTTCACGAGGTGCAGAATTCCTTTGATAGATTTAACTAAGACATCACCCCGACCTATTAGAATTAGTATAACAATAATACATAAGTACTTGAAATCCCACATACTGGAGGATGACGTTATGCAAACCTTCTATTTTCAAAGAAATTCCTTTCCTGTCCTTCACCTATCTGATGTTGGTGAACTTTATGACAATGACATAGTGTCTTACTTAACAACCAAACTTGGAGAATTTAGTGCTTGTGAAAGCAGGTGTACTTTTCAACTGATATCAAAAATGGATGTGCATGTGTCCCAAGACCAGCCGTTATCACTGGTGGTAAATAAATAAGTAATCCGATGCTGCTTCACTCTCATCAGCTGGGGGTCTTCCCCCAGTTTCGAGAACCACAAAAATCTCTTCACTTGCTCTAATGCACAGATAAGAAAAATTTTAATACAAGGTTTAATACTATTGGAAATCTGTAAATCGGATGGTGTATCCCTAGAGGATTTTAAATAATATCTGTCTAAATTTTTTCTGCAACACTACACTCAATACCATGATAAATTCAGCACTCCTATACACTATACTGCCAATGAGGTAGTTAAATGACAGAATAGCACCTACAAGTCAATAAAACTGGCAGCGGTATCAAGAGTGAAACAATCAACTGACAGATATTGTCTTAAAATAACTGATCTGGAATTTTAATAGCTAGGAAGCCATTCTAACAGCTAGCGAGCCAACACCTCATCTAGAATCCGCTTTGAATAACAACTTCTCACAGATTTGAGAGTAACTAGTTCGTCTTCCTGCAACATCTCCCAAATGTTACCAACCTTGTTCCTAGAAAAGAAGATTGAATGTTTTTTCTGTATATAAATGAATATATTTTAAGAAGAATATGATTTTTGTGTATGTAAATAAATATTGTGTTTGTTAGGAAAATGGGATATATTAAAAGTGTATTTGAAAGTGAATGCGTGTTTCGTTTATCTCCAAACTGTAGATCTGGAATTTTATAAAACACATTTCTTAGAGAAATGTGTGAGTTAGTGTTTTTGCAAAAAATAAATATAATGTGTTACTTCATCCACCAGGGGTTGTAGCTTTGCAGTTTGTTTGTGTGAAGAACATTAATTTATTCGTGAGTGTGGCCTTTTTTTACATATATATCTTGAAAAACACATATCAACATGAAGAAACCAAAATAACCTGGTTAATTGATATGTTTTAAGTGAGCAGAAATATTTGGATGTGAACTGAATATGTACTTTTTTCCTTCAGTCGGTTTAACTAGTGTGTGTTTGTTCGCAACAATTGGAGAATCACTTTGTCTGAGCGCTTCCCACGACAGCGAACAATACTGTCTCGATGAGAAATTTGTTTGTGCGAATATCACCAAAAAATAGCGAAATTGTTTATATTTAACGTAGAAAATATTATGGCGAATCGTAATGAGTGAACAATTTTGCGACGTAACAGAAAACAAGACAAAATAAATAATTTACTTATAGTATACAAGTTTTAAATACAAATATAAAATTCAGTTAATGAGTATTAACAAACACTGACAATTTCCATGAGATATTTAAAACACACAGAAATGCAATCTACTCAATATCTGCCTTCATTGTGTAAATCAGTTCATATATTACCTATTGAGAAAGCAAATGTGTTTGACACTTTGCGTGATGTCTGTAGGATTCCTACAGCTGGGATGTGTTCAGGATATGTACGAAACTAAAGCATTGCTACGAGTCCTTGTCCTGAGCGAGACAGGCTGATTGCTTGAAGGCAGTTCGCCAGGGTGTTGCATCCCCCTTGACAAAGGTGCGAGGTCATCCCTAGCTGGCTAGCGGTCTGTCACAGGATATAAAAACGAACAAGGTCGTGCCAGTCTATAGCTGTCACCCATCCTGTTTACGCATTCGTACCGACCTCGTGCTTCGCCTAGCTGCGACGACAACCCGCAACACTTGCTAGGTGCTATCTTCATCTATCTGCTCGTGGTTCACACCTCGCTAACAATCTTCATAGCAGTATTTTTCGAAATATTTCAGTTTTTCACGTATTTGACTTTCGTAACATAAAATATGATAGGAATCAGAATATTTTTACATGTGTTAATAAATGTATTTATTTTTAAATAATGATTGGTTAATGTTTGAATTCACCTTCTCTACTATTGTTAACTACGGGATTCACTCAACTTTTATTGTGCTAGCTTATAGTGTAGAAATCTTTTCCAATATTTAGAAGTTTGTGCACGTTTATTATTTTTTATATAACCCATGTGTAATTCGACCAGGATTTGTAAATGTGGATTTCCTAGAGCTAGGCTATGTGTGTTATCTATGAGAATTTTTTTTAACTTTCTCTGCAATACATTGTCGATGGAGTTTTTGTTCGAATTATTTCGGATCGATAAACTGTGTTTGTGTTAAGTAACTTAGTATTTATTTCATTGTTTTTCTTCCACGATGTTGCAAAGAGTCAAATTGTTCTGAGATTTATTCATTTTGTGACAAATTTATATGCGATTATTCATTCGAGTCGATGACCTAGATCATGATTAGATAGTAATTTTACATTTTATCACAAATTATGTGCAATAATTAAGTAGTGGGAGTTGTTAGAATATATTCATTTGCAGCAAACATTCAGACACTTGAGAGTCTAAATGCGAGAATTGTTCAAACATTCCTTGTCACAAAGGTTTGAAGGCTGTTTATCAGCTCTAGGTATGTTGAGTCAGGGGAAGGAGTGGGTGGGGGAATAACTATTCCTCTCATGGAACCGAACATGGCAGATTGTCGGGAGAGTCCACAATTCATATGTAAAGCGTAGTTTAGCAAACAAATAAATGCTTTGGAAGAGTCCAACATGGTGTCTTGAGGGGTGTCGGGCAGGTGGAGAGTCCCTGAAGTTGTTGGGCCAAAGACACATTCTGGGCTGATGATGAAGGGAGGGGGTCGGGGCTGTGTGGTCTTGGGTCGACAGCAAGGGTGCATGACCTTGGACAGATCAGCCCTCCCGTAAGCAGAAAATGAAGCCTGTACTGGAGGGGAGGGAGATGTGTGGCCTAGAATAGAAACTGTATATTCGCACAAAGACATCTTCTGGAAAAGGGGTGGGGGAGGGCAGCCCAGATGTGAACAGTTTTAGCTGTCCAGTGCCATTTTAGTTCTTCGCAAACACATGTCCAGGATACACGTATACACCAGCTCTCTCGACTTCACTGGGTGCAGTGGGCAGCAAGATTGGTGACGCGACCAAGGGGTAGCGAGGTCCCCGATTTGTGGTATCGGCCAGTGGGCTTTGGAGAGTGCTAACCGCGATTCTCATTTCAATATAAAACAAGTTATCTAACTTTTATAATTTATTGGTATAAAAGCTATTTTCTTGTAAACCCAGTTTCTGAGATCTGTCTACTAAATTTGGTATGATTTTCAACTGTCTTTCCGGTAACTACTGCAGTGGATTTCACAGACTTAATGGGAAAAAAATTGTAGTATGTCCGTTATTTTTAATAATTTAAAATAAAATATAGTATGTATCTATAAAGTGTTATGGGACTAAGTCATCCGACTCTCCTTATGCTTCGATGGAAAACGTTTGTGTTAACAGAGAATTATTCTTGCAATAGTAAAACTCGCATTAAAAATCTAGGTCAGTGTTTTTAAATTATTTATCATTTAATTTGCTGTTGTAGTACGAATAGTGTAATCAAGTCGTTAATAGTAGCTTGGTAGTGAAATAGGTTCTGTCAATCGTAAATTTAAACTCAGCTGCGCTCCATGTATATAACAACTTATAAGCTGCCACACGTAATACAATCCAGTCATTAATTCACCAGCCTCCGAAGTGGATCAATGTGTTTTGGGGAGCTTCTGGTGAGATTTTATTTTGTAGTCATTTTCATGTACTTTTGTTTGTAAACTGTTTAATTTATTTGGAATCATTTGTTTTGTATTTTCATTAAAATATGCAGCACGCAAATCATATCTGTCAATGTCGCCTCTCTCGCACCACCATATACAAGACACCAAATTTACACTTACGCCATGCTTGCACAAAACTCACCTCATACATATATATACATATACACACACCCTGTCTCCAACACGCCACACCTCATGTGAGTGCCAGAGCTCCAATGGTTAGGATGTGCCAGAACTCCTCCCAACGCACAGAAAATAAAGAAAATATAAGTACAACTATACACTTATCATACAACAATTTTTTATTTATTAATAAAATTAAATTAATTGGATCAATCAATCAAATTAACATACCATTTTATAAGAGGAGAATTTAAAAAATCGATCAGTTTATGGATTAATACGAAAAAATTAATTGGATTATATTTAAATTTTAAAAAAGTGATCATATTTTTAAAAAAAATTGAACTTAGTAAGGATTAATCCAATTAAATCGATAATCCATAAATTAATCCCTGTTCATCAGGTGAAGTAGAATCGGCACGCCCCTACTATCCTTTGAGGCGAGATTTTTCGTAGAAACTGATCAACTGAAACGCTGAAAATATCTTATATCAGTGCAACCACGTGGGAGTATCATCAAATGGAGGGAGAGTAGACTGCGCAGGAACGAATGAAAACGCCACCAAGTTGGCGAAAATACGTAGACCAGTGCCTTTCTATGCACTACCCACAACGACCGTTATATACCACAATTCTGCCATCTTGCACGCTCAGGTGAACGTAGATTTGCTGTCGCCCTCTTTCTCCTTCGCTCACTCGCTTGAAAATAGATAGCAATTTCAAGCTGCCCAATACGCCGCTTGATTGATTTACACTGCAGCAAACTGCCCGTCGTAATATCGCATCCCCTTCAGTTGTTCTCCGTCCGTCAGACACAGGTACCACGAGCGACACTGTCCAGGTCTCCCCACAGCTTGCCTCCAACCACTTTGACAATCATCTGACCGCTTTCTTAAATAAAATTTAGTGTAATCAACGCAGCTTATAATCTGTCAGTTTTTTTTCCCCCAAAAAAATGTTTAGAAGCATATGCGGCTGCATACAAAAATTCTGAGAGACGTACATTCATACACACATGCTAGAAATATGCACACATTTATAGGTACAAATACCGAAGTATTCCCGAGGCTATACACAAAGAAAAAATCTATAACAAACTAGTTGGGTCTGCTTGTAATCTACCTGTTCAACAGTATTTTGTATTATCTTGTTTAAGTGCGTGATGATTTCCAATAATTCCCAGTTTTCATTTCTGATTGAGAGATGCCTTTATATTTAGCGTAGATTAACATTTAGTGCAAATAACTGTATCAATGACAAATTTGACCCTAAAGATACATAACAGAAAATCAAGTGAATACACAAAAAAAAAAACTCAACCTCCAATTTTGAGAATTTATTGTAAGAGAATTTTTTTATAACCACGAATAAAAAATTGTATTTTAACATTTATCATTCAGAATTATGTAAATCGAGACCTTTTGAGAAAGCTGTCTTAAATTGAAACAATTGAAGCATCCAACAAATGAGCTTGTTTGAGCAGTAAGCACAAATATCGTTAATATTTTAATCAAATGTATGGATTATCGGCTACATCTCACCTAATATATACTTGTATTACGTAAAATAAATCAAATTATTTTATCATTTTAAAATACTACTTGACTTTACAGAAACATTCCACGTGTTATTTTACAACTTAGTTCAACAATACATTAATATTTTATTGGGAGTTCTTTCAATTCTTTAAGGTACAAAATAATGCATTGTAATTTTGTTGGAAGTTGTACGCTTTCAATTATTTAAGGTCGTTGGTGCCTGAAATATCTGTGTGTTTAACAAGAATTAAATTTTGCTCATTAGAGTTATTTCCAAGTTGCATAAGGGTTATTTTACAAATTTAAACTTTTATTTGGTAGGTATAATGGTACGGACAATATTCAATATTTTGTCCGCTATGAAATGGAAAGTATAGAAATTATAATGTTATTTGTCGGCATTAATTAAACTGCTAAATGCTAGTGGCTTAAACTATATTAAACCTAAGTTTGAAATTTATTTGTAAAAGTTACTATAAAATAAATTGTGTGCATTTTTATTATTTTTGGCTTTTATCGTAATTAGTGTTAGTGAATAATGTTCAAAAGTGATCCCTAATAGTTTATGTTCTTACATTAATTGACATTTTGTTTGTTTATGATGTGATATAATACACTTGTTCTGTAAGGTAAGTTATGACAGTGTGTGCGAACTTTTCAAGTCTCCACGATCGTTTATGAATATACTTGGAATTGATGTCATGTCCTCCCTACAAGCACCCAAGATCTTAAGTTACAACATTTTACTCTTTGCATGCTAGTACAAAAATACTTATGTTGTATCGAAATTAAACACAGTTATTTTAAAAATAATGCCTATTTGTGTATTTCACCAAAAGTAAATAACAGAAACAGCTTTTTAATATCACGAACAGTTAGTTAATTTTGAAGAATATCTTACCCAAGACTGCATTCATAATACAGCTCAGCACTTCAGTTATAATTTATAATTAGTATTTCTTAAAAAGAAGATGAAAATAATTATATTTATATTTCCGTTTGGTGTGACAAACCAACCAACTCTCGCAGCGACTGTTAAAAACGAAGTAGGTACGATGTTATAGAAGCCACACCCTGTGAAATGTTACGTCATCAAGAGAAAGTTGCTACAGCATTAAAGAAAATATTTTCAACTATTTCACAGACATTTTAGCCCTTAATTAACATAATGCGCAAGTTCAATGGCACGAGTCGATTGGAAAACTACAAACGCCAAAAAACGCAGTTAATTTTTTAATATTTTTTTACGGGATAGAAAATATACGAACGCAAGAAAATTAATTTGGTTCGTAATTTTCTTTGGAAATATTATCACTTATCATGATATTTATAAATTTGGGAAAATTTTACTTATCTGGGTAGTAAGAATGAAGGGGCGCTTATTAAAGTGCTGCTCTGGAATTTTCCTGAAAAATACTTAGAATGATGCCTGTAGGATCACACCGACAACCTTCCGAAAGTAAGTCTGGCACGTACCCGCGTAACATGTTAGGCTCGGTGTCTCGTACTTACTGAATGAGAAGTAAATAACAACTAGCACCGCGGCAAATCATTGTAGAATGAAAGTGCTAGTTTCGCGTTCATTTAAAAGTCACGTTCTCTTTATTTAGCCACGGTAAGCTTCACAATGCGATATGACACATTTGCTGAAGAGCCGTTCGTGACGTACAAGCCCTTGCACTAGTCAGGAGCTGAATCTAAGCCTCCAACCAGAAAAAATTACATCTGAACCATGATCGTAGTGCAAGAAAACGCATACAAATCATTACACATGTTCGAGTTAAATTGTTTTGGCCTTTGATGACTTCGTTTTCTTATAAATGATATACTACTTCAGTTAGTCTGAGAATTTCAAATGCAAATAACGAACTATTCATTCCAAGCTGTTGCGTTAAGTTTACTGAGCGTATTAAAATGCAAAGTTAAAGTAACCGTTCTTTATTTTATGAAAGGGATTTATAATCTGGATGGCAACATATTTCAAGTTTCCTTCTCCTGCTTATAAATCGCACCGCGTGCTGCTAGGAAATAAATGGCCCGTTCAGAATTCACGTCATATATATTCGTTTGGCCCAAACAGCTTTTGTTGAAAATATTTTCTCTCCCTCTCTCTTATTAACCAAAAAAAGTCACATTCCTAATCTCACGTTTATCAGTATTTAGTATTCTATTTAATGCGTAATTGAATTTCTGGTATTTTATTGTGACAGTAAACTGTTCACCGATATTCTTGACTTAAGAAATGTTCTGAATACCAAAATCTAAGAACCACAATGTGCTCTTATTCTTGTCGTGTTATATTCTTTTAATTACTGGTTGTTTATTTTACATTCATCATCATTTTTTATTATTAATATAGATGTATTTTTTACAATTTGGAGTTGCATAAGTTGCCATTAGTGGAAAAGTTTGAAAATTAATTGTTTTTACCTATGTAATAGGAAACAAAACATTATTACTCGTAGTACTTTTTTTATTTATGCTTCAATAGTTCTGAAATGAAAGTTCATGCCTGCAAACAAGAATGAATGCCTAGGGGATTAATGGCGTTTTTACAAGGTGACTGGATTAACTTCGTATGTATACTATGTTGTTGGTCTACTTTACAGCCTTCCCGGAAATTAAGAAGATATTAAGTACATTTCCTTCAATAAAACGCACATGACAATTTTATTTGCACTCAAATGTTCATAATCGTTGAAATCCCACATAAAATTATTCAATTGCATGGTTTCGCCACATTTAGTGTGTCTGGGCTAGTTACTTCCAAACAACGCTTAGGCAATTGGAAATTCACTGGTCTATGGAATGGTAAATTCAGTATATACTGCAAGCCCGTAAATATCGGAAAAACTAGTATTCATATTTTACGGAAAATGGCTTAGTTGTTTCTGTTTTAGAAATTATTTTCTAACAAATTTTTTTACTAACCATCTAAAATTACAAAACATTCAGTTACAGAAACTAGTGTGTGAGAGTGAGAGTGAGAGTGTGAGTGCGAGTGCGAGTGCGAGTGCGAGTGCGAGTGCGAGTGCGAGTGCGAGTGCGAGTGCGAGTGCGAGTGCGAGTGCGAGTGCGAGTGCGAGTGCGAGTGCGAGTGCGAGTGCGAGTGCGAGTGTGAGTGTGAGTGTGAGTGTGTGTGTGTGTGTGTGTATATATATATATAATATATAAGCTCAATTCAAAATATTCAATAGTAACTGTCTGAAAATTCAAAAATTTGAAAGCTAAGGATACTTAAAAATTGCAAGCGAAATTAAATAAAAGTATTCTATGAGCTTTTCTCAAAAGGGATTGGATGAATAGCTCCGATCTACTTTCACGAAGTTCCATAAATATTAAACAGAGAAAAATATAACGTGAGTTGTTAAGTCTCTGCTGAATTTTGGATAGGTAAAAACAAATGGAATTTTTAATTCTGTACTACACGAATCGAAAATTTACACTTTTGAAATGAAAGAAATTAATTAACTGGCTTTACAGCCAAATTTTATAGAAAACTATAATTCTTTTGTATGTGCATGTTGATTTCATCCCATTAACCCCATTAGTTAGACATACTTACGACCTGAGTATTTATTTTTATGATAGATAATTCAGAGTAACACACACTGTGTTTCATTTACGAAGGCGGTTTTTTTGACACACAGAATCACCAACTTTGTAAAGGCGTTACAACAAATTACTCAATTTGCAGTGCCTCTGATCAGCTGGTTCGTAACATGTTTGTGTATGTGTCCGTGGTGGCAAAACCTGCTGCAAGTAGCGCGCACAAAAGAAATCAGCAATTTAAGATACCCGGCGAAAGTTGACAACGACATTGAGTTTCGAGTAACATGATCGGGTTTTAGCATATTTTGGTGTCGCTACTTTATACTTTCTACAGATTGAACCTCGCCCGTTGTAAACAAGGCAATGCTCCGGCAGACCACGCCCGTGACGGACGCCATGTTGGTTACGCCATTTTTACGAGAGACTATATCTGTTCCGCGTTTAGTTCTTTAGGCCGTGCTTTACAGCGACTTAGTACAAGCAATTATTATACTATTTTCCGTGCAGTGATGTCTTCTATGCATTCTATGCGTTATTAATATTTCATTATGGTTTCCTCACGACGACAGTAGAACTTCCCGGAAACGTACGAGATGTGTATTTGTGATATGATGAAGAGAAGTGAAGAGATCTGGATGGCTCTTAACAACGAGATCTTAGGAGCCGGTGTGGGTGATTAAGGTGAGTATGGAGTGGCGCCGAAATGAAGGGGCGGGGAGAAAACGGGAGATCCCCGAGAAAAACCGCCGACCAACGGCATCGTCCGGCACGATTCTCACTTGCGAAAATCCGGTGACCCGGCCGGGGGTTGAACCCGGTTCGCCTTGGTGGGAGGCGAGCAGGCTAACAGCTTATCAACCGTGACCCCGTGATGTGATGAAGTTTCCTGCATGAATCGCCTACAGAATTAACACACACGCACGCACATATTTACAAATAAAGGCTTCTATTTGTTTCTGGAGTGCCCGTTATTTGAAGGACGTAATATGTTAGGCATATTTCCAACCAATATCACAGTTTAAATAGCGTGAATCGTCGGAATTTTAATTTCAACAGTTTCGGGTAAGATGTGCTAACTTAAAACTCACTTTACTTATTGTTGATTATATTAATTATTGTAATTACAAGAGGCCGACGCAATTCTATAGGTCTAGACACTTTTGTGCCTAACGTCATATAATTTATATTTATTTACACACACACTATTTTCAGTACAATTACAAAGTATTTCTGTAGCGGTGTAGCCTTAACATATGTCAGCGTGTTTGTGTTGGGGTAGCTGAGATTTGCAACTTTCGGTAAAACTTAATGAAATATGTTAACTAAAGTGCGTGAATATAAAGCCAAGTATTTTTTAAATGTTTTTCAATTATAGTTTTCAAGTTCATGTGAATTGTCACTTACTGAGCCTGTAGCATAAATAAGTCAAGTTATCTATAATGACTTTGTACTAATGGAGATATGTTTTACTTCCTTGTGTACAAAACTATTTTTAAATATGGAAAGCACGTACAGGCATGAGTCTTAAAATGATTATTTCAATTAAGCCAAGTGTACGCATACACAATTATTATGAAGTCAAAAATCAAATAAACTATAAAGGTTTGGCACTATGACTATTAAAGACTGAACTTAAAGCGTTGCCGCCTTTTTAGGGATGTTGCAGCAACAATCAACCTTTAACTTATTTTCTTATGTCACAGAGAACAAAGAAAGTAAGGTACCAAATATTTACTTCCTTCAGAATACAAGTTCCTTTTTAATGATTCATATACAAATAAAATCGTAATATTAAAATTTAACAAAATAATGAAAACAGCACTACTAAAAGGCAAAACAATGTTTTAAGATAGAACTGGCAATTCTGTAAGCTAAAATTTGCAGTTAATAGGAAAGCATGCTATGGATGAAAAAAATAAAGATAAAATAAATATTGATCATGAATAAACCCATCTCCAACCCAGTTTTCAGCGTCATTTGCACGTTTACATGTTTACCAGCAAAATAATATATATATATATATGTTTATATATAAAATTTTTTTTGCGTATGTGAATCCGCAAAATACCTTAATAAATTTAATACGGACTTAAGTAATACACACATACTTTCATTGCCATTAGCCTGTGGCAGAAAAAATGTTACATGACAGAAAAAAATAAAGATATATATATATATATATATATATTAAACCTTGTAACAAATATGTATGTGGCAAATTATAGTCGTTTAAAAATAATGACTGAAATTATTGAGCACTTTCGTGAAACGCTGCGCTAGACACATTTAACCTTCAAACATTATAATTGCTATAAAATTTCGAAAATAGTTTTAGAAAGGCACATTTTGGATTTTGCAATTTCTGCTGCGTCACAAAATGTCATGCTTTCTGAAGCAATGTTGAAATAACATCGCTGTCCCTCGTGAAGTCAACAGCCGACATAACAAACGGCATGGCTTCAACGTGCAAGAACAGTTGAGGCAGAACAACATTGGCATTACTTTCTTAGAACGGTAAAAAAAAAAAAAACGGTCTTCGTAAATGGAACAAATTATAACTTGGAAGGAAAGAATGTTTTCCCCTCGAGAAAATTGGTGCGTGAATTTTCTTTATTTATTTGACTCTGTTTTATCCTATATTCAGTTATGTCTGGGTAATGAAGTTGGAACGTAAACGATAAAGTTTTTTTAGAGAATAACAGGCGCGGTAAATTTTTCCCGACTATGAAGAAATCCTGAAAAAAAAAATTGGGCAAGTTTATTTTCCTTTATCTTGATACGGTTTTGTCACGTAGCCTCACTCTGAATTCACTCGGAGTTTCACCTCTCGCATCACGACTTCACGGCATGCAAATTCATAGTCCTCTGAAACGAGCTGTGCATATCGTTCCCCAAGCGGATGTTGCTACTCTTATCACATTGCTCCTCACTAACACAAGTGCACTTACAGCTCACAGGCTTTACTAATTGTACAACTGCTAATTGCTCTTCACTAACACAAGTGCACTTACAGCTCACAGGCTTTACTAATTGTACAACTGCTAATTGCTCTTCACTAACACAAGTGCACTTACAGCTCACAGGCTTTACTAATTGTACAACTGCTAATTGCTCTTCACTAACACAAGTGCACTTACAGCTCACAGGCTTTACTAATTGTACAACTGCTAATAGCTCTTCACTAACACAAGTGCACTTACAGCTCACAGGCTTTACTAATTGTACAACTGCTAATAGCTCTTCACTAACACAAGTGCACTTACAGCTCACAGGCTTTACTAATTGTACAACTGCTAATTGCTCTTCACTAACACAAGTGCACTTACAGCTCACAGGCTTTACTAATTGTACAACTGCTAATTGCAAGTAAGCATTCAGTTTATAATTGATAGTTACAAAACCACGTTAAACAAATGAAAGACTTTTTAGTTGTATCTGAATAAATTGTAACATATTATTGTACTAAATCTCTCTAATCCATATGTTAAGTTAACACTATTGGTATTACTGTATCTTGCATCAAATGCAGTTAGTAGACTTCCACTATAAATAAAAATGTGTCGGGTCTCTTTGACGCAAGAGTTTCCAATGATTACTATAGTTGTAAAATACTAACAACTTATTCGCTTGAAGGAAAAACTACCACAGAAGAGTTTAAAAGGTGGCCACGTTTGATGCGTCCATGTCATAATCCACATATATACTCGTAACTGTTGGATAACTACTTTCATTGCTTTTTTTCATGAACACGTGTTTTAATGCAGTGCCAGTTCGGTGTGTTTTGTCACTCTGAACTTTAATGAAATCTATACAAGCCAGAATAAAACTGTGGATTAAATAATTTGCAAGTTTGCACGACGCAGTATCGAATTTTGGTACCAGAATTTTCACTACACAGAAAAAATAAACTATTTCTTAATTTCCAAGTTATTATAACTAGTGTCGCTTTATAAACACGTGTAGCGTTTTATAAATGTAGAAAAAGCTGTGGAGTAGTTACTAGCGCCATAATCTGCTTTATCATAGCTCAATAATTTGAAGTAACGTGTGATTATACGACTTCTTAAAGAGAAACGCAGATCGTTAGCATATGCAGTTGCATGTTTTTTTTTAAATATAACCATTATAATAAAAAATTAACATGTTTGATAAGGAGTATTTTTATTTTTACGATACTTACCTAGTCACAGAATTCAATATTAGTAAATTGCTTGCATTTGCCTATGCGAACTTATTCGATTCTATATAATGAGGTATTAACCACAAAAGGGATGCCGTGAACATTTTACAGAAATATGTTCTGTTTTGATGCTGGCAAGAATAACTTACATCTGCGGATGTAAAGTCATGTCTGCACTCTAAATTCGAATCAGTGGGAAACCACTGATTCCCAGTGAAATTCAACTGCTCTAATCAGTGAAAATGTCTCCAATTATAATCAGTGGAAAACCACTGATTGTTTTAGTGAAAAAAATCCACTGTTTGGAGTAGTGACGTGAAAATTTCACTGATTGAATAAGTGACGGCCGACAGCAGTGGCGAATTAAATATTGCTTTTATTGGATGTAGGCAAATAATTATATGAAATAAACGTAACGGCCATTTCTAAACGATGTTCGACGGCCATTTTTACACGCAGTTTCACTGATACATCAGTCAAAAATAATTAGAGGTGGAGCAAGTTGCTGCGATGTTTCACTGGTTCTTCAATCATTACATAAACCACTGAGAAAACAGTGGAAAAAAATTACTGATTAATCAGTGGAAAATGTCACTGAATCAGTCAGTGAAGGAAATATGGCTTTTTTTCACTGGCACATCAGTTAAATTCATTGAAGTGACTGTTGTATCAGTCCGATACGTTTGAGGGCGAATTGATCAGTTTGAGGAAACCTTTTCCCCAAGTCCAGTGTAGAGTCAAGTATCATTAACGGCAAGATGTGTACACTCTAAATCGGAATCAGTTATTTTTTACTGATTGTCAGTTGAAACTGCTCCATCTGGAATCAGTAGAAAAAGGAAACTATTAATCTCTTCAGTTAAATGAAATCCACTAATACAAACAGCAGAAAATCAGTTGGGTATTTATAGTCTGTTAATAAAAAGCACAAGGATTAAAAACCGTGTATTACGGTTTGAAATAAATTAAATAGAATTATTTTGTCGCAAAAAAAAATTACATGTTCAAAGATATTTTAGAAATGGTTGTTATCGAACCGCCACCCCAAAACGCAACACATTCTCTTTTGTTTCTTTTGGCTGACGTTCTACCAACTCTGCTACTTTGTCACTTAGAGAAACGGTCTCGCATTTGCGTAGTAACATAAACTTACAATGGCGAACGGCTGTAAGTTTCGTAATGCGGAAGTACGTCATGTTGTCGAAATATACGCATATTATGCGCACGTAGGTACATGTCTTTGTAGGGCTGGAAAGTCATTCTAAGTTAAGTTAAGTTCAGATTGTGTGCTTTAAAAGAGAAATATAGTGGTTTTAACGGTGTTGTCGGTGATTCCTATGTATCTGCCATTTTACAATGCAATGAGATTTTACAGAATGAAACTGTTATTTTGAAGAGACAGTTTGACTAGTAATAACTATGCTAATTAGACAGTGGGACATTAGTAACAATGCAATATTTTATAAAATTTGTAGTTTCCTCATTATTTGATCTGTTAACTTACAGACCACAAAACGTTTGTTGCTGTAAAGCCGCCTTATTGAATCACCGCACTATCTAGTCAGTAAAATTATCACTGAGCTATCTGTCACTAAAAATAATAGTTTAAATCTGCAGTGTCTCCTTGCATTGTAAAATGGCGGATACTAGTGGATATCGATAACCTCGTACATTGAAACCACTATATTTATGTTTTAAAGCACAGAATCCAAACTAAAATAAAGATAAATTGACTTTCGAACTTTGCAAAGACATTTACTTGCGCAGAAAATCTGTATATTGCGACAACATTAAATACATTCACTTCGCGAAACTTACAGCAATATTTGACATTCCTTTTTGTGGTTCAGTACCCGTAAAATGAGCACACATTTGGCAACGGTAAAGTAGGGCAGTGGATATGCCTGATCATGAAAGATTCAGCATGCTTTGCTTTATAGGTGGAGGTTGGAGCCCAACCACGTCCAAAAACGTTTTTGTGTAGACAATATTTGTGTTCTGCGACAAAATAAATCGTACCTAACTTACACCACATAGGAATGCTCTGTACTTATTTATTTACCAACTATAAATAACTGATTTTCTACTGCTTGAATTAGTAGATTTCTTTTAACTGATAAATAAGTTATATTTTTTCTACAGATTCCGAATGGAGCAGTTTCAAATGACAATCAGTAAAAAATTACTTATTCCGATTTAGAGTGTAGAAGCTGGGATACGCCGGAGCTTTATACTCCAGTATTTAACAGTACTAGCGAGCGTGAACTATGAACTCCGGACTCGCATCTGGCAGGACCTGGACTCGAAACCCGGTCCGACCATCCTGATTTCGGTTCTCCATTGTTTCCCCGAGATCACTCGAGGTGAATCCAGGGGTGGTTCCTGATTACAGGCCTGCTTCTCTGAGGAACTTGCTCCGTCTCTTATGACCTCGCTGCCTACGAGACGTAAAGCCCTACCTACATTCTTCCCAGTGATACTTCCACAGTCTCCATCGCAAAGGGTGGGTTTATGACTGACTTAACAGAACAAGTGTGCTGTGTGCTTAAGATATCAATCAATGTGTTCAAGGGTTTTGGTTTATGACTGTCGTGTGCGGGTCGTGACGGGTCGTGTGCGTTCTTGGCGTGACTTAGTAGATCGTTATATTTTATATCTTAAGTACAAGTCAACACGAAGTAGCCATCAGAGCACAGCGACAGTAGTTGTTGGCGGGAAACTGTCTTTACAATTTGTATTTAGGTTATGTCGTTTTGTGAAATCGTATGAAAGTAATTATTCTAATCGAGAGACAGTATCCTCTTAGTTTAAAGAACAGCTCATAGTCATGTTTTCTTTCGTGGAAGAGGTTATTGAAATCGTTTTAATTAACCTTCTCAGATTTGTTGATGTTAATGCCCAATGTTGGAATCGACTTCCCCTTCTATAAGATATCGCGAGTTTTTCAGAGCAATTACACAAGTAGTAACTACAAATAATTAAATATAGGTATGTAAATAATCTTCGCTCTTGTCCATTTTTCCAAGTTATATCGGCTGCTTTCGTCTCCTACGGTTCTGATTTGCTAGACTCAACAGTTGCTAATTCAGTCATAAACTACAAACATATAACTCGTTAAGTACGCTGAAAATAAGTATAGTTCTTAATTCTTCAGTATTTAATTGTAAACCCACCATAAAGCGTCGCATTCATGCGGGCGGGAGAAGCAACCGGTGGTGGTTTAGGACCCGCCTACGTCAAGACTCGTAATTTTAGTACCGTTCGGGTATTCGTATGGCTGGGGTTTTTCTTCTTCTTATTATTATTATACTTCTGTGGCCAGTCAAAGTCCGGTCATGCATTTTTCTTATCACTCCCGTACCTGTGCACTTTCTGGGTAATACAGGGGTATGGGATGTTCCTTTTTTATTTGTGTTTTCTTTTATTTGATACTTTATTTTCCCATTACAGCCCTTATGGATTACAATTTTATATAATATTGAAACTATCACACCAAGTTGCCTGGAAGGTGGGAGTGGCACGGTTTTCCTGCATTCCACCCTGACTCCCCTAGCAGCTTGGGGGTAGATTTATTGACATTATATTCTATTGATGATTATATTATACATATATTGCAGCACTATACTACTACTACTCCTACCACTACTATTATATTATATATTTCAATTCCAGCCATCAGTTTTGGAACTACCAGCGGAGAGGGGGACCTGTAGACTCCTTTTCGATCCTCCTGCCTCCGTAGTCCGGTCATTTCGTCTGGAATCTTGTCATAACATCTCTTTCTCCTTATACATTGCCCAAGTCTTCAGTGTCCTGATTCGTTTCCTATTCACTTGCTTTGGTCTTTGCTATTCCGATTTCTCATGTCCTTTGTTCGTTGCTTTGATCTTCATTATATCTTTTAGGGTTCTTCCGAGTGGGAGGCAAGGCCTCCCAACTTATCAGCCGCCTTTTGATTTCCCTTTTCTAAGTTCCAGTCTGTGTGCATTGGGAACACCAAGCTGTATGGTGAGGCCACTCCCACCACAATATTTTTATAGTCGGGTGGCTGGTAGTCCCTTGTAATCAGGAGGTCGATTCTCCTCGAGACATTCTCCACGTACCCATGACAAGTTCAACCCAATACATTGCAGTGCCTCCCAGGCAATCGCAGTTACCGAGCTCCCTTTAACGTAAACTACGCCCCACTATATCTCCTGGTTCGTAGACCGGGGAGTCATGGGACAGATTTAAGAGAGATTGAGTTCTTATTTCGGACACAAACAGTTGCAGAGATTTCTGACCATCCCACATTGTTGACAACTTTTTGAACTTTCATTTAAAAAAAGGCCTTGAAACCCTATAGTGAAAACAACAATAATAATAATAATAATGTGGGACTCCGAAAATCATCTTGCAGGAAGCATTACACATCTATAGTCTGTTCACGGTAACGTGAGCACTTTTTAAGGCCCTTTCAACAAGCGTTGATCACTAATAAATAGAATTTATTTCAGCTGGAAAAGTTAACTTTTGGGAGTGTATAAATGTATACACTGTGTTTATTAGTCTGATGGCAACGTTTATATTAAAAAGTGACAGGAAGATATAAATCTGTTGAAAAGAATACTTCAGCAGGGCCTTAAAAAGTGCTCACTTTACCGTGAATCGCCTATAGTTATATTAATACAGGCTTATATCTTATTACTGAAAATTTGGAATACAACTATTCTTTTGTGTTCTCGAAAACAACCTTGTTGAAAAAATTAAAGAAAGAGAAAAGCACTTTGTAATTATAGTCACGGAAAAAAGTACACGCTACCATCACAGACACTCGAACCAGGCACCTCCGCATTACACTTTACCACGCAACCAAATTATCTGACGATGCGTGGCTACGTTTTGATAGTAATGTATTAAATATTACACTACCTATTACAAGAATAAAATGCCACGTCTCGAGACAATCTAAGGCCAGTGATTTAGAGGACTACTGCAATTTAGAATACCATTAAAAGTATGGAGGTGAATTTCACCTTTGCGAAATTTCAGTTTAACGGTAGAATATGTTGTTTTATGAATGTGTTCGAAAGGAAAACAATTATCAGCATTGCATGCTTACAAATTATTATAATAATATTTTCAGTAGGGTACAAAAATTATTGGGCAGGGGAAATACACGCAACCTCGTGATCGCATGAGCCTATATTTCCTAGTGAAGAAGGGTGAAAGAAATGAGGTTTTTCTACACTCCAAAAATTGTTATAGGGAAAAATTTCCTCTCTCTTAACCAATTCAACGATTATTATTTAGTAGCATGTCATTCGTAAACACGTTCGCTTGTTATAAGTAAAACGCTTCTGAATGCAATAATTCGAAACATAGACTTCGCAGTTTACAGTGATTCCTAGTTAGATATACAAACTTTTTTTTAGATGTATTACAAATACAGTTCTTGTAACATGGCAAAGAAGAAATCTTACAAACGATATTACAGCACGTTTACAAAGGTTTGTAAATATACAAAGAAATTCTCAATAAACATTATAGAATCATTTTTACAGTGCAGTCGCAGAATACCCAGAAAATTACGTAAAAAGCAAGGAGATAAAATAAAAATAAAGATACAAGGTTAACTGTTTAAAATAGAAAGCAAAAGCTAGATAGTTGTTGCGCAAGAGGACTTGAGCCAACATTCACAAGGAAAAAAAAAAACACCAAAATGAGTAAGCAAATTAACTAATAACGTTATACGACAATAACTCTGGACGATAACGACGACGACAAGGCAGCTGAGCGCTGTGAATAATATGAGTGTATGCTCAGAAACTGGATGACACAACGCGAAGACAAAAACTCAAGACGAACAAGCCTAGGCTTCCTTCGACGGCTACAGTTGCGACTGTCCGGGGAATAGATAGCCTTCAACCCCCCCCCCCCCCTCTTTTCATTAAAAACATTACCTGCCACACAGAATGCTGGTCATTACGTCCACTGACCAGCAATCTGTGAGGTAGGTCATGTTCGACACGGAAAAAAAGTGGTGGGAAGGGGGAGGGCTATCCATTCAGCTATTTAGCGATTTGCTGTGCCTTACTTTAGCCAGGGGCCTCTGCGCTTGCCTTGAAATATATAAAGTCCATTCGCAGTTACTTGCTACTTTTCTGAAGTCCTGCCAAAGTTCTACTTCCAAGATATTCGTCCACCTCGTGCAAACAAAGCTTGACCGAGCCTAGATAATTACAGGGAAGGGACAACGCAGCACGTTCGTGCGCTCTCTGTGTAGTAATATTTTGCGTTAGAACTATTTCTTACTGGGCATTACCAATACACCTAATTTCTGTCCGTTGTTATTCGTTCAATATTATAATTTACAAATGAAATACAACTAAAATTTCAATATAACTAAAAATAAGGCACGTTTATGTTAACAGAAGTATAAAACGTTTATGATACACGACATATTTACGAAATAACTAAACTTTTAATGCACGAGGTAATTTTTCAAAGGTTTGATACAAAAAGTGTAAAGGAATCGCAAACAAACCTTACCTATAGACAAGGATGAAATGAAATTTGCGGGGTTAGAAACAAATATGTTATAAAAATTGGGTCATTATAAAAATTAAAAAACATTAAATTAAATTACTATCAAACCAGCAGTCGTGGCGTTCAGCAAGTTTGGGGGACTCTCAGACACAAGGCGGCCACAAAAACCCTTACGCCTTATCCCTTCTACAACCACAGCCAAAGGAGGCCACCACCACACGGCCATGGGCGGCCACAACAAGTAAAGAGCAAGAAACGGCCGCGGGACATACCTCGACACAAGACTCAGTGGAGTGGTTAGGTTTGGGGTGGGGAGAGAGGTCATTTTCAATCTTGCAGGTCACGCCCCCCCCCCCCCCCCCAACAATCGTACAACAACGGGGAGTTTGGTCAAGGAAGTTCCGAGAACTTTCGATCTCGGTTTATATTGGTTTCAATGTTTTATATTAGGATTTTTGTGTTTTGTGTATTTTTTTCCAGTTTTATCTAGTTTTTTTTTTTTTTTTTTTTTTTTTTTTTTTAGATATTTTCAATGTTTTTACATTTTGTGGTTTGTTGTTTATTATTTTGAAGGCACAGTTTGAAAACAATGGGTTTTTATACGTTAGCTGCATTCTTTTCGCAAATAACGACACTCAAATACAGCAATTTTAGAATTTTCAATATTTCTGCTTGTAAGTTTCTCTTCTTAGTTTTAACGACATCAAGCGGTGATGTGATTAAACAATTCATAAAACAATATGACTGTGGATGATCTACATCACAGAGTAGTACAAAATTCTCAGCGACATAGAAAAATATACATTAAAAAATTTTGATGTTTTTACGAGTTACCGCGTTCCAAACAAAAATAAAAGTTCATTGCTTTTGAACGTGAAGGTGTGCTGCTGTTTCAAAACGCACGTGTTTTCAATTAAAGTTGCGGCTGCGGTGGTGCAGTGGTCACACTACTCACTTCCCAGCTGGGCGAACCGAGTTCGATTCCCGGCGGAGTCGTTTCTGGATGTTCGCATGTGGGAATCGTGGCGGGCGATGACGCTGGTCGGCGGGCTTTCTCGGGATCTCCAGTTTCCTCCGCCCTTTCATTGCGGCGCTGCTGCATACTCACCTCGCTTCACCCTCACCGGCTCTTTAGACCAAATCTCTTCACTCACACTCCGCACTCAATTAAATTTAACGTAATTCGTAGTAAACATCTCAGATATTCACCAGCACGAACAAACGAAAAGACCCTCTTGTTATGTCACATGTACCGGAAATAAGTGAATATAGACCGAAAAGGCGAGCAATTGTGTTTGTGATTCTTTCTACGGAATGTGAAGAACCAAATAGTGGCGTGCGTATGTGTGTGTGATGTCACAGCATACCACTGTGAGGTGCATGCGCGGTTTTTCATTGTTACGTCAATAAAAACCGCCAGATCGCTATCGGGACGCACGAAGCGGGCAATCTTGACCGACCATTACCCCTCACATCCCTTGCATTGAGTTGATAACAGTTGACAGTAGTTTAGAGTGACAAGCAGTGGCAATCCTTGCTGCGGTATTTTCATTTGTGTGTTGAAGTCCACGGTAGCAATCACAACAATTGAATCACCGAGTCTTCTCATCAAACCTTTCTGCAAATTGATTTCAGTCTAGTAACTTTTTTCGTGACCCCGCAATGTGTGCATTGGGGGAAAACGTGTAGGGTTGCTGAATGAATATTTGACAAATTTCCTCCTATGTCAACGTGCGTCAGCATTTTTATTACTTCAGTCACGTAATAATTAACAATGTGACATGCACCAGCTAATGAAAAATTTGGTATTATTCTGTGCCCACCCTCTATGCACGTGCATAAGGTCCATTGCAGTTCGTATTGTCAGTCATTTCTGTACGGACATTTAACTTTTAATGACGTATGTAGTCGAGCGGCACCTTTGTCGTTAAACTGTTTATTTATGTGTGCTGAATTCGCTTGCATGTCTAGGTTAGCATAGTTGTGAGATATCCCATTGTGTGGGCCGTTCCAAAATCACGTGTACTGAGAACACTAATCGGAGTCCGAGTCAGTGTGAAGTGTGGTTGCGGATTTCCTTTTTGAAATAGCTACCTTCACAAGCTGCACACCGTTTCCATCGATGCACTTTTTCTCAAACAAATTTTGCTGACCACTTTCTGAGAGTCTGTGTAAAATAGCGGTCCATGATGAACTTCCTTATTTTTACCTATTTCTCAAATGCTGGGAAGTCTTAGAAATCCGGCAGGATACGTAGTCTGTACTATAAAGAATGGTCTTAGGAAACTTTCATCATTTTCTCAAAGCTTCATAGCTCTCGTGCCACATGTGGCCAAGCGATATTCTGATAGAAGGGGGCGAGGAGCCTTGGAGACATACTTCATAAAGCAGTTTAGGTCGGTTTTCGCGCTTTGGCTTTACTTTCTGTACATACTGTACAAGCCACAAATTGCCTTCATGGAGAGTCACAGAATCACTTCCGTAGAATCGGTGCAGTGTTGTAGGTCCACGAACTTTCGGAACAGCCTCAGGTATCAAAGCGGGGACGTTAACATGTCCGTTTCATGCCGACAGTCTAACTATACTTTCTTCAGCTTACAGGGGCCCCAGTGGCTAAGCGGTTAGACTGCTTGCCTCCCATCACGGTGAATCGTATTCAATCACCGGCCGGTTCACTCCTGGATTTTCGCTAGAGGGAATCGTGACGGACGATGCCTCTGGTTGGCGGGTTTTCTCGGGGATCGCCCGTTTCCCCCGCCCTTTCATTCCGGCGCTGCTCCATGCTGTTACACTGGCGTGAAGGCGCCTGTAATTTACGTCGTCGCCTGAACACGCCCACTCACCTTAAGCAGTATTCAGGACAGCGGTTGTGGCAATGCTAAATAGTTGTAAGCAGGAACCCCCACCACCAGCAAGGAATCAGGGCAGATTGCACTATTGCGACATCAATATCTAGCACTACTGAGTGGCGGACATTATCTTTCTCTTCGTGATGCCAGCAACGATGAATCCCTACAGAGACCAGCTGTCCCGATCGCCGTAGCAGCAATGACAACAGCCGCGGGACTCAACTTAAGGTGGGATAGACCCAGTTTCGTAGTTGATACAATTTAGGCTGGTAACCAACATTTAATATATTATTGCTTCTCCGATGATTCAGTGCAGCTTGTAATTAATTGTAATGTTCCGTTAAACAGAATAATATTCCGGCTCTATTCCAGATATTCTACATTCAATCAACCCCTTACTATACCCTAAGCTACGACCTCTTCCATGATTCATAACCATAGAGCCCCTAACCCTTCTTGTATAAGGTCGACCACAAATCGGGTTTATAACAATGCTCACCTTGCTTCACCCTTATCGGCTCTTAAGATCCCCGATGTTAAGAGCAGCCCAAATCTCTTCACTCCCTCAGCTTACATATAAAAAACACACATTTGTGGTTTAGCCATGGTTCGGACCCGGAACCTCGTGGCCTGAAGGTAACTTTCTAACGACCTCCGCCATGAAGGTCACATGTTCTTAAAGATAACGAATTCGAGGAAATAGCAGGCGCGCTGGAAGCTATTTCAATCTCCTCCAGCAGACGTGTGCTACGACATGCTGGATCCCCGCGCCGCACTGTGCTGATGTACGAAGACCCCTCGCAGGGTCGTACTCATTACGCCGGCCACTCGCTATTAAACCCCTCCTCCCTTCTCTTCGCTGCTGTTTGTTTTCTTGCGCTCGCAGATTAGACGCATTCCGGCGACGGTCGTGTAGAACGTGCACCGGCTCGTAACCCGGGGGTCCCGACTGCGAGGACAATCAACTGGCCTGGTAAATAAGACCCGCACAGTGCCGCAGCTGCGAGGGACTGACTGGACTGTGCGACGCCCGCTTGTCAATATCATTCCAAAACACGTTCAACATATAGTTGTCGGTGCGATTACCGCTTACAGAAAGTATCGAAAATTGATGGCGAAATATCGCAAGTATCAGCATTGGAAAAAAAAAAAAACCTCAAACCGGTGTTCCACTTATTGGTATCGCGATAATCGTTCATACTGATATCAAAAATGTTGTCATTGCAAATATTGGTCATATTGACATCACAGATGCTTTTAGAATATCGAAATCCAAAAGACTGTATTGGTTTCTTTCCGCAACATTACAACTATCGATAATATTAAATGTATCATTCTGCCTTTACTAATTAAGTTTTAATTAAAATTAAGTATGTTTTTAAAACAAAACAAAATGAGAATTTTGAAAAAATTTAAAAAATCTTAATGTCTGAACATAGCAGTATCACTAATATCACAACATAGCCAACATCATAAATCGCAAAAACCACATTTTACTAGCACGGCACGTCGCTAATAACTCGATATGCCATATATTGCTCTGCATTGTTGGACCATATCAAAGTTGCGATATTACAAAAATATTATTTCCTTATCGGTATATCGCCATATAACACAGTTTTACCAAGGTAGCGACTGTACTATACTGTAGCTAGGTGGTGCAAGCGGCACCGCAGATAGCTGTCCACTGTCCTTGCTATGTTCAAACATTAACTATATAACTGTCGACAATATATAAGGCAAATACACATGCGGCCGACAAACTTCGACTGCAGGTTCCTCAGGCCCGTCGCCCAAGAACCGATAATCATCGGACACCGATCCGACCAAGTCGATATCGGCATCGGACTGGCTGAGCAATAGGCCGGTTTTATTACCATCAGATAAGATAGTTTTTTCGTATCGGGCCACAATCTGCCCGCCATCTCGCGCGCGCGCACACGCACACACACACGCTCGCACACACGGAGAGATTTTTATTGGAGGTCTATGTTACCATATTTTACACAGTTAGGCGCGAATTCAAAGGGAGACAAAGAGCACGTGCAATTCCCTTAGCAATGCTCAATAGACATATTATGGAAGAGGAGTGAGTGAATGAGCGAGTGAGTGGAGAGATTTGGGCGGCACTTTAGAGAGATTGTAATAAATTTGCGACTGTTTTTATAATAACATCGCAGGTTAGAATAATTTCCTTATTACGTACGCTGCGTGTGGATACGGCAAACGTTATTACCTAGATTCCGTTGGTTGATTTACCTTTGACGAGATGACTCAGCTTCGATTCCTAGATGGAACAAGAACTTTTAGTTCTTAACATGAGATTACAGAGTAACCGAGTTTGTACTAGGTACATGTTGATAGTTAAACCGACTTATTCACATTTCCTGATTTAAATTTGGGGATGTTGGAAAGCCCCTGTGTTATACTTTATTTCAAAAGTAATTATTTAATTCCTAAAATGAGTTACATAGTGGATATTCTTCAATATGTGTGAGCATAAGTCCACAAAGATGAAACATAATAAAAAACAAACATATTAAAAGCTCATACTCTACATGCCGAAAAGTGTTTATAAACACCAGATAGTTTAACGCTTAGGAATTTTGAGTAATTAACACGATACATGTATGAAATTATTAGAAGATAATAATTAAGGATACAGCATACTTTACTTGGGAATTCTGTGAACTTTCGACAAGGACATAGGCAAAAGGAAAGGGAAGAGTTTTCAAGGTTAACCCCATATGAAATTTTAAGTGTGTGTGTATTTATATAGGGCCTACATTAATTACACACATATACATATATGGCATATCGAAATCGGTAGAGGAAACTTATTAAAACAAATTAGTGGTACGCAACTTGTTCAACACTCCGACGTTAAAAAAAACTTAAATTTTTTCCTAACTATACGAGATGCAACATACCAATGCAAAATGCTTTGCACAACTGAATTTCATCTGGTCTTGTGTATATTTAATCTCGTAACATGGAAGTTTTGTGACTTCCTCTCGTGATCACATGTTACTGCATGGATTGTTTTCCTCCTCCTCTCATTCGCAGCAGCTGAAGCTCTCAAGAGGGAGTTGAGAAGTTGCCAAGTTCTGGCACTCTACCTTTCACGATGATTTGGACGTAAACTCTTGCTATTATTTGCCGCTAAAAGTTTTTCACTTCGAATTTGCAACTGTTGCAACCCCACATACTGTTATCAAATAAAACTTCTCTAAAACACTTCCCCGTTCTGTTGAAGTGTTTTCAGTGTATCGGAAATTTTCTGAAGAGTAAAATTTTCGCTATTGAATAAAGTATTCCGAACAAAAAAATAAGCATGCAACAGTTTTCTCTGTCTTGTGTAGCCTATCTGTTACCTGTATTTCTTCTCTTATTGGCTCTTGCTTTTTACTTAACATATATTGTAGGTAACATAAGCATTGCAGCTTCGTGTAACAGCAGTCACTTATTTTGTTTCTTATAAAGTTTGAACTTTTGCATCTTATACTGTAAATGTAAATGAGTTTCTGTACTGTTTGTAGGTATGCATGAACGTATGTACTTACATATGCAAGCATGCATGTATGTGTGAATGTCTACACACACATTTCAAAGGGAACTTTTCTCCTGTTTGGCGTCAGTAGGTTTATTTTTACAGGAAACTTTAAATTTGTGTGCACCAAATAAGTTCATAGGTTTACTCTTTGAATTTGAGAGTGCGCGATACGATTATCTGAATGCATGGGTTCCAAAAAATAAAAGCACAACCCCAATTTTTTGCGCTAGGTACGTATCTGAGCTGTTGTATACTTGGATCCACCTCACATTAGGTTTTACAGTGACAATCAGAACAGGGCCAAATTCTCATCCTGATGTTTTATTTTGTCATGGCTATTGCGAATAGCGTAAAATAACTACCTTATGTTTAAAACAAAAGGACAAAATATGTCTGTGAAGACTTTTGAGACTCATATTTCTTGTGTATGCAAATCTGTGTTTTTTTTTCAGTTATTTTTATTTTTGTTGTTAGCTAAAATTGGAAGGAGAATGTTACGATTTTGGTGTCTATATTTACTTGAAATATCAATTTTATTAAATTCTTTCTCAGCATTTTCTAAATGGTTTTATGTTCATGTTGAGCACATTGAATTGTCAACCTTATTTATTCATTGGGTAGACAAACTGTGGCAATGACAATGATGAGTACAGAAGTCTATGAACTGGTGCTGTTTTAGCTGCCAGAAATGCACTCATTGGAAAACTATTGAACTACCGAACAACGCTGTTTTCACCGCGCTGTATAGCTACTGCCGACAGGCAGGAAACAGCTATTAGCTGTCATTGGTAACGTGATTTTATGATTACCGCAGTTTATTTCGTATCATAAGTTAGTCTTAAACAACAATTAATAATTAATACACACTGCAGTTGTACGGAACATATTTATTGTTCGCGTTCTTTTCAAAATCTTGACTGCTATGGTATTTAAGCCTCTCACTTTATATTACTTCGCATACTTTTCTTTTTACTGTTTACTGTTTAGATTCCCTACTTGAATGAGCTATATTTCGAAGGCTTGTATGTAGAGCTACATCGGGACTTTATGGATCGGATGATGTGAGAACTGAGAAGATGGAAGCATCGTCTCGACCCAAGATCGAACGTATTCCCGAACATTGTGTCGTTACTGCGAGAAGAAATTTTTCTGAAAGCAGCAATGCTCGGCGACATGGGGTCAACTGTAATATGCCCTAAAGGCATTTGCCGTAATAAGTTCAGTTTTTTTTTTTCCAGGTTCATCTCCGACATTTACCCTAAAGGCGTTTGCCCTAAAAAATTTTACCAGTCCGGCATTTGCCCTAAAGTCTCTGGCCCTAAACGCGATTGTCGTAAAAGTTTGTCTCCTCTCCGAATTTCTACTAAACAATGTAGACAGGCGTTTGCCCTACACGTCGTTTGCCCTAAAGGCGTTTGCCGTAACTTTTAGGCCAAAAGACTTTAGGACAACCGAAGTGTGCCCATTCTGTGCACGTAAAATATTGTGCAGTGAATGCAGGTTGCGTTGTGTAGAATTCAGCATTGAATTAAATTGTTTTGTGCATTTACTTAAGAGATTATTTTTGGTGAAATTATAAGCATTTGCGTACTTACATATTATGTAATTATATGTCACAACTGAGAGATAAATATCTTGCACTAAAGTACAGAAAAGAATAACATTTAGGCTAAAAGCTGGAAAACGTATCTCGTGATCTGGTGTCACTGGCGATGCAGATCGCTTTTCATAGCGTTGGCGTTTGCCTTTCTGTGTTTGTGTTTGTTTGACAGTGGTTTATAACTAAATGTTTATTGATGCTCTGTCGGCAAAGGATAAGATATTTCAGTGTATCTTATACTTTCTTTAAGATAACTTGCCAATAAGAAGCAACCAGATCGAGTTTAGAAAATTGCCGACAGCCCTCAAATTTTTGCAACGATTCCTCCTTGGGTGCAGGTTGCTCCCTGTCTGGACTCTGCTCATGAAACTGTCGCTGCCACTGATGAAATAAAGTTTCTATCAAACTGAAATTGGCAAGTTTCTGTTTCACGTACTGCTTTTATGTTCTGGAAGCATTTACTATTTTCACGTATGTTTAAGTTGTTTAGACTTGCAAATAAATTTTATGAACATCTAAATTTCAATGTTTTTCTGTCAAGAAGAAATTAAAACTTGTCAGGGAAATGTCATGGAATCTGAAGCCAAAATTAGAGGGGACATCCTGTGAAACGAGGTGGATATGGAGCAATGTCGGAATGCAAGGGCGGGAGAAACAGGAGATCATAAAGAAAACTATCTGCCGACAAGCGTGTTAGGATCGTATAGAAGAGCCCTAACTGGGAATCCACCACACCACGATGACAGCGTGACAGCATTAGTGAATATTAGGGTGTTAAACGATTGATTTTCTTCAGCCCGTCGCCGCACTTAGCTGTTGAGACAATGCTGAAGAGATGCACGCGTCGTAAAGTAATTTCCCGATCCATATATGAGATTTTCCACTACCATGTACGTGAACTTTACTCCAGAGTGCGGTAATTTTACCTTACTTGTAAGGAAAACTACGTTATCCCACATGTTTGTGAATATTACCTTACACTAGTCAGGTAATTTTCCCATTATTTTTTACAGTGCAGTGTTACAAATAGTTGTTACCCAAATAAAAAATCTCATATTCCTTCAGGAATCAAACAGTCAGTAATCACTTGGTTCCAAGCTCATTTTAATGACACCGATCAGGATAGGTCACCCAAGCTCTGGAAGCAAGGGGGACTGTAATAAATCGCTGCAGCCTTACCTGGCAACAAAGACATAAATTCGCTTAAGAGCTCCGCCGAGAGCAAAGGGGTTGGAAGATGGAGAGGACAAGCTTCAAGGATTAACGGATAAAAACGGTGGCAAATTCTAACAAACTTCACCTTGCAGCTACGTTTACACTGATACATTGTCTGTATCTACCTTGCGCAGACTCATTTCGGTCGAGCTGCCGGCAAACAAAAAATAATAGTGCTGTAGTGGTTAGTTATGAAACTCCAGGCCCATAAACTTTTACTGACTGAAACAGAGGCATGTTTTCTAAAGTTCGGGCAATAGTGAAACTATGTCTTCGAAGTTCGTCCTAATAGTATCCGAAACCTATACCGAGGCTCTCTACTCTCTAACTTCAGCTTGCTTATGTTGGGTACATCCCCTCTATTTTGGAAATGTTTACATCTATTTCAACCAGACCTCATGATGTGATATTACAAATCGAAGTTTGTTATGTCTTTCATTCGTAAGAGAATTTCATAAGTTTGTGCGGTTTCACTTAGGCCTATGTACAAATTTTCTGATGGACAAATTTATTAAGTAATTGGGGGAGCTTTTGACTATGGCGAAAAATAAAATGGGTTTCAAACTAACCGTGAAAATTCCTCCTGCACCTAACAGTTTAGGTTTTATGAATATTTAAATTCGAAATTGCGTTTTAGGTAAATGTATGCAAATACGATATATCGGGGATCCCCCCACCTTAAAGATATTCACCGAGAGAATTTTTGTGATAGCATCTATGACGACAGTTACTCGTGTCTTTATGGTATTCTACTAGGCATCTATTTATCGAAGCTTTCATGAAAACGCATAGGTTTTGCAACACTGTCGGTTCTGTTCAGAAATTCACCATCTACTATTGGAATTATTATATATATATATATATATATATATATATATACACACACACACGCGCTCTTAGTCATTGCAAGACTTCACTTACAACTGTCGTTTATTATTGGGAAATTACAGGCTTGAAGAAATTGTAGAACTCGGCAATATCAATTGGAACGTTGTCAGTCTGAGCAAGGTACGCCGTAAAGGTGAAGACTTTCTCTTTCTAAATCATGGCATCCTGTTTTACTTCTGCGGTAAACCTGAAGGAAAGCTGAATGGATTTGGATTAATAATAATAAATAAGAATATTACTGATAAGATATCCGTGCTTGAAGCTACATCTAGCAGAATAGCTCGACTAGTTGTGGGTATTTCCAAAAGGTACGAAATACAGATAGTGCAAGTTTATGCTCCCACTTCAAGCCACTCAGACGGGGAGAGTGAGGCATTTTATGAGAACTTAAAGGACACTTGTGAGAAAGGAAGTGACTGTGACTTTCAACTGATTATTGGTGACTTTAATGCCAAGATCGGCACTTGTAAGCAGGGTGACTCGGTGGTGGGCAACTATGGGATTGATAATAGAAATGACAGAGGAGAGAGACTGGTGCAATTCGCTGAAAAATCAAAAATGCCGTTAATGAATACATTTTTTAAGAAGCATCCTTTCCGAAAATAGACATGGAGAAGCCCTAACTTCAACATTAAAAATAAGATGGACTTTGTTCTTTCGAATACACCACACATTGTTAAAGATGTCTCAATTCTGAACAAGTTTAATACTGGCAGCGATCACTGACTGGTAAGAGCAAGGGTTGAAATAAATGTCAGATCAGAAAGAAATAAGCTCTTAAGAAATAAGGCCAAAATTATTTATCTTAAAAAATGGAGGGAAATAGAGATCAATTTCAACAGTTGCTCCAAAGGAAGCTTCCAGAAACAAATGAAGAAGATCTGGCAACAACGTTAGTCACGAGTGTCCAAGAAGTCGGCGGCATCCATCATGAATACATCTAACAAAGAAATTTTGATCTAATGATATGATAGAGTATTCTGAGCTATGCGAAAATTTGAGGAACGAAATGAAGGCTGATTTAAGGAAGTACAATAAGGACGTCATAAGAAACAGTTTAAAGAAACGAGTTTAAAGAGAGCAAAGCGAAAGCTCATAGTTGGTAAAAAGCAAATAATAAATATTGATGGAAATATTGGCAGAATTACTAACAAATAGGAAATTTTAGACTATATCAGAAATTTTATAGTTACCTATATGGCAGAATAGAAGAAACTCCAATATACTCCGACCTCTCTAATGTATCCAAAATGTCAGATATACTTCCCTCTGAAGTAAAGTATGCTATAGATAACATAAAAAAAGGAACGACTGCTGGCAACGATGGTCTTTCAGTTGATATTCCGAAGCTAGTTGGTGAGGAAACTACCAATCATTTGACTAAAGTCTTCTCTCCTTGCATACACAATGCATCAGTTCCATCAGCATGGAATAAAGTTAAGATAATTCTTCTACCCAAAAAAGGAAGTATTAATAACATTAAAAATTATCTCCCTATATGCTTGTTGTCTGTACTGTACGAAGTGTATACAAAGATCTTATTAAATCGAATTAGTTCCATCCTTGGTTCAGCCCAGCCCCTTGAGCAAGCAGGATTCCGCAGCAGTTTTAGCACAATCGACCGTATTCTTGCCCTACGAGAACTAATTAGCCGAACAAATGAATACCAGATGCTTCTGTGTAGCGTTTGTGGATTTCGAAAAGGCGTTCGATTCCGTAACTCACAAGGCTGCCCTGCAAGCCTTAACTGAGCAGGGCGTGGACATTGCCTATATCAGAATTCTCCATTACATCTATGACACCTCCTCAGCCTTTGCCATGTCAGTGATCCAACTGCGAACTTCCGCATTGAAAGATGTGTTAAGCAAGGTGACCCCATCTCTCCGAAGTTATTTCAGCTGTGTTGGAGATGGCGATGTCAAAATTAGAATGGGCAGAAAAAGGAATTATAGTCAATGGCAGAAGATTTAATAACTTGAGATTCTCACAACACATTGCACTCTTGGCCAACGACATTGAGGAGCTCCGAACCTTGGTTTCTGATCTTGCCTCCGAGTGTAAAGCAGTTGGCCTGAGCATAAAACTTTCAAAAATAAAAGTTATGCCCAATAAATGGGTCACAAGGGGGGGGGGCGGTATAAAAAAGTAATATATCTTTATAAAACATCAGTGAGTACATTTATCTAGGCCAGCTTGTAAATATGGAAGAAGATGTAAGATCAGAAATTTTCCGTCGCATCAAGCTGGGATGGCAAGCATTTGAAAAAAATGCTATTGTTCTCAAATCAAATATGCTCACAAATCTAAAGGAAACAGTTTATGACCAGTGAATTCTTTCGGTGCTGACTTATGGCTGTGAGACCTGGACACTCAATGAATTTACAAAAGGAAAACTTAGAACAGCCCAAAGAGCTATGGGAAGGTCAATGCTGGGTTTTACTAGAAAAGGCATGAAAAAAGCAACAGATATCAGATTAGTTACTAAAGTCAAATACATCTTGGAGAAGACACCCACCTTGAAGTGGCAATGGGCCGGCCATGTTGCTCGGACGAAAGATGAAATATGGACAAAAACGGTGTTCGAATGGAGTCCAAGAAATCGTCGGAGACCAAGAGGAAGACCACCAGACCGTTGGACAAAACCTACGCAGGGTTGCTGGAGTTAACTGGCAGAGAATCGCCCAAGACCGTTCTACCTGGAGAAGACTATTGAAATTCTACCTGAATTCCTAACTCTAAGAGGCCACATCATTTCATGATTGAACTAGCTGATATATATATATTTTTTTTTTTATTGAAACCACGGGTAGTAGCCAATGCTCGGAAAATTCATCTAGTGTTTTGAAATATAATTTGAAGTTAAACATAACAACGCCGGATCAAAAGTTTTACAATCCTGCGCGAACAACAAATGCCTTTTCGCACAGGCCAACGGAATTGGCGCGATAGTTTACGTGCAAGAATACGTTTCCATCAAAGTTAATACGATTTAGTTCCCCTTCGTGATATTCTACTTGTCTGCACACAGGTAGGCGTAGCTGCGGACTACTGGCGTTGTTTTACCTAATATCAACTTAAATTTAATAATACTAGATTACCTTCGCAAGCATTTTTCTATAAATATTTATTGTTTATATAAATCGCCCCATAGATGCCATGGTTTGTATTCCGACATGAACTTTAAAGACAACCTGTATATATACACACACACGCGCGCGCGCGCACACACACACACATATATATATTACACATACATACATATATCACATACATATATATATATATTACACATACATACATATATTACACATACATACATACATACATATATATTACACATACATACATACATACATATATATTACACATACATACATACATACATATATATTACACATACATACATACATATATATTACACATACATACATACATACATATATATTACACATACATACATATATTACACATACATACATACATATATTACACATACATACATACATATATATTACACATACATACATATATATTACACATACATACATACATACATACATATTACACATACATACATACATATTACACATGCATACATACATACATATTACACATACATACATACATATTACACATACATACATACATATTACACATACATACATACATATTACACATACATACATACATATATATTACACATACATACATACATATATATTACACATACATACATATATATTACACATACATACATACATATATATTACACATACATACATACATATATATTACACATACATACATACATATATATTACACATACATACATACATATATATTACACATACATACATATATATTACACATACATACATACATATATATTACACATACATACATACATATATATTACACATACATACATACATATATATATATATATTACACATACATATATATATTACACATACATACATACACATATATACCTACACGACACGTATTTCTGCAAAATATTGTAAAATAAAAGTTTTTACCTCCTTAGCTGCAGTCGTTGCGACATATTGAGCCACAAAATATGGGCCAGACTCAACCCCATCATTCCATTGGAGACAATTTAATAGCTAGATTTGGAAAGGAAAATTCACAAAATGAAATTAAAAAGAAATGATTTATTCACAAATCTGGTAATGGAGTAACAAGAAACAAGAGACTCGTACTCGATTGCATACTTGGGTCCTCATGGTATTCTGATCGTTTTAAAATGCAAGAAAGAGGTGCAAGATTTATTCTGCTACTAAAACAATATCACATTCTAAATATCTACTTGGTTTACCTGTCGCTACAGAGAGCAATATATCGGAATCGGAAAGGAAGTAGCAAATTGGAAAATATAATCATCTAATCGAACTAAGAACTGACATTTGTTTTCTGTATGGACACACATAGTCTAAACAGTTAAAGGCTGTTCACGATAATATGTGTACTTTAGAAAAGAACACTAAAAAAATTCACTGCCCCTGCATGCATATACTTTAATGGGCACAATGTGTGACATTCGGCCAGTAAAGTTGGTGACGATAGAATGGAAAGTAGTTCCATACCTTAAAGTCGAATAAAAAGTGTTAGGTAACCTTTTATAATTCATCGAAGCGTAAAAATTAGCAGATATGTAAAACATTTACTTTCTTAATCATTTCAGTTTCATTTGACCGACGCATGAATAAAATTATGAGGCTAATTTCAATGTTAATTTTACATAAGGCGGAAACTACACAACGAGTATACAAGTAGATCTTAAGCAGGGTTTTCAAAAGTGCTCATTTTACGGTGAACATCTTATAACAACATAAGAGTTTACTTGCTTATGATTTCATACTGTAAATATTACAGTAGTGATTTTTACAGGTCTCTTTCTAATAAAAAAAATTGAGTCATTTTAATAGAATTTAGTTTGTAATGAATCGAATGTTAAAACTGTATTTGTTCGATTCTGCCCCTCGATAGCCACGGACGATCACCGAATCAACTGGCTGAGTAATGACCGAGGTGCACGCATGCAGCGGAGACGATCGATCGAGCAACACGTAGCTGCATGCTTGCAGATTCAGAGCGTACATTAGAACAGCAGCAAAGTATGCGTTGCTGTTTCCTGCATACTCATTTTTCCATGACGGACGACATTCTTGTTCGTGTTTCTCATACCAGTTTTAATTGAAATAATATTTTGGAGTGAATAAGAAAACAAAATTCTCTTTCCCAGACGTACCATTGTAGTCCGTTTGCCTCTGTTGTAATTTCACTTTGTAGACTGAGAAAAAAGTTTTGTTGAATCAAACAAGATTTGTTTGGTGCAACCAAATTGTTTGATTTGTATAGGGGCACTGAAATATTTTGTTGCTGAAACCAAATTATTTTGTTTTTCTCATTTGTTTGCCCCAAACTGTAGGATTTGGTTGGTTCAACTAAAGATTTGATTGGCTACACGTAAATTAAATATTTGGGACGATGTAAAAAAATCTTACTAGTTCGATCGAGTTTCGAACCTAGATCACCGATGTCCGAGCACTACGCCTTGGTAATCTCAGCTAGTGTTACAAATTTTGACGCTTGAAAGCTTTTAAATAAATTATATATACTGCAAATATCGGGCAACGCGTGCAAAGAAATATTTCAATTTTTACAGCTTTGCTTGTCAGTTTCTTGTTGCATTGTTTTATTAATGTGTTTAAAGGCTATTCACAGTAAAGTGAGCTCTTTTGAAAGCCCTCTCATTTGAAATAATAGTCAATAAATATTTTTAATTTTAGCCTTAGACGTTAACTTCCGAATGCGGTGGAATAAACACACTGTGTTTGTTAATTATATGGCAATATTCACTTAAAAAGATGGCTAAGGCTAAAGGATAAAAATGGCTTAAAGTGAAAAGTAACTAGCGCCTCAAAAGTGCTCACTTTACCGTGATATAACCTTTATACGATTTTTAAGCATCAATAGATGCACTTACAAACACGGTTACAATCACAATTGTAAAAAAACATACAAACAAAGTCTCCAGTTGTATTTTCGAACGAAGGCAGTCAACTGAGTGGCCAAACAAATGTATACAGTTGATTCAACAAAATATTTAGTTGACAGACGGGTTTTTTTTTTTTTTTTCCAGCACAGAGATTTTGTTTATTCAAACCTATATTTTGCTAGACGAACGAAAGTAATTGTGTTGCTTTTCAAATTTTGTTTTTTCAACAATATATTTTGTTAGGACAACTAGATATATATTTGGCCCTATACAAACAAATAATTTGTTCGATTTTATATCTGTGTATTCTGTGTGTGTGTTAGAATAAAGAGGAGGATTAGAGGATAGATGTTTCTGTTCGGGAAGCCAATACAGATACTTCATTTAGTAGATCACCTGCACGCCAATCTGAAAGTGCGTGGTTCAAATTCCTGTTCCGGTTGCCGTTTCCTACTGTAGCTTACAGTTAAGAACTAATATGTGCCATCTGTAAAGATGTATAATTTATTATCCTCGTACATTAATTGTAGATTTTGTGCCAATCTGAGGCATGTGCAGAAACTCGGAATGGAACTGAACTTCCAGGAATTTTAATAGCTTGTTCGCTGATTGATATTTCAATCATAGTGCCTCCTCCCATCTTCGCCGTGTGAGACTTCAACTTATTCTTCCTTGAACACTTCCTATAATTTTGCTCTGCGAGTAAAGCTCTTTCAAAACTTATTATAGCACAGTATTCTATATCTATCACTGCAGCATCATTGGAGGCAGCTATCCCAGTTTTATACACGCCCTTAAAATTCATTGAATATGCATGAGTTACAAGGAAACAAAATGTTGAAAAATGATGTGACTAAGTGAAACGGTTGAGCACATTGTTACGGATATGACTTAATATCTGACGCATGCCAGACTGCTGCGCAGTAAGACTGCGCGCTCTACGGACGACTTCGCCCTATCTACGAACCACGTGCGCTCAGGAACGAAATATAGAAGTGGCAATTCCGAATAAATGCATCGCGCTAATGAAGCCCACAAGCCTGGGTAACCGATTGCATAAGTGTATATTACGTGCGTAATTACAATAACCATTGCCCTTCCAGATTTATGCATGCGAAAAGGCACCCCCTGATTTGAATAAATATTATTGAGAATTCTACTGCTCCGGAAGAAGTTCCTATAATTCCGAGAGATGGCAGCACCCCCATGACCTTGTGATGTCACGACCAACCCGCCTCAGAGACAGGAGTGTCGCCTCCACGCTAGACGATAAGAAAAGTGCAGCGCTCCTGCACCCCTGATAAAAACTCCCCCGTGGTGAAAGGCTACGCTACCCCCTGCATCTCGCAGAACTGCTAATAACCGAAAATTTTGTATAAATACAGCTCCAGCAGCCGCGCCCCAAGACGACGCGAGCCCATCCCAGTCTGCAAAGACTTGAGTTTGCCCAGACTCCCGACTTACCCTGAGTCCGCAAGAACTCACTCTTAACCTCCGCACCGCTTACCCAGTCTATGAAGACTCTCCTGTCTGCCTGACCAAGGGCACTCTAAATCCTACCTTAACCTTCCTACCTCACACTGCACCTTAAGGCCGTCCTCAGTCTGCGAAGTGTGTGTGTGTGTGTGTGTCTCTCTCTCTCTCTCTCTCTCTCTCTCAAGACCTGCACGTTACCGAAGACCTGCAAATGAGACGCCAACACCAGCTACAGGTGTATACCTCACCTTAAACCCGGTAATCCTTACCCCGGTTAACTTCCTTTGATTCCGTGGTAACGAGCCGTCGCGTTTCGTATTGCTTCCCTGATTAGCTTTCCCTTAATTTGCTAAGCCACTGTAAAGTTGTGCTGCTATACATTTTATATTTTCTTACTAGTCACTGTAAAGTTGCGTTGCTATAGTTTCCTCAGGCTTAGCTTCGTCTGACCAGTCATTCACGTTCTTAAGTATTATTTTTCCCCAGGTGTTTTGCTAAGGCAATTATATTTCTGTATTGCACATGAAATTTCTTTCGCTTGGTTCTCTCCAGGGACGAATGCCTCAATAAACCACAACGTCGAACTTATTACTTTGTGTTCCGTTATTCGTAGCTAGCCAACCCCTTGAACTAGCATTGTGTGATTACAACACTCGATGTATAATCGGAAGGGTGGTTTACCAAGTAAACAACGATGTAGGGAACGTCGTGCTTTAGCGCAGACAGCCGTTAGCTCTATCACAGAGGACGCACCTCAGTTTGTGAGCCAAGAGTTAGTTCCACGGCCTATCTCTCTATTTATTCCTTTAGAGGTCGCCTCCCCCTTGGATCACCTGCTTGGAGGCCAGTGGCCAGGTTACCCACGACCAACTACGAGGACCAATTTAAAATACTCGCTCAGGAGGACGAGGCTAGCCACTACGACAACCCCACTAGGCAAATCCCCAAGACTACAAGTAACATTAAACTGCAGTCCTGTAGACGAATTAGGGTAACTCACCCAGAGGGCACCGTTCTTCCCAGATGTTGCTCGATTAAGCTGGCCACGGGAAAAGTAGTTCGGGTTAGACTCCCGGCGCAGCCAGACAACCGACCTCGGGCAATATCCCCAACTGCAGATTTTGTCCCATCACGCTGACCTACACGGCCTGGTACAATATCCTCTGCCAACCACGCATCCCCATCACCATCTCGGATTAACTTTCACTACATCTCACCCATTAGGGATCGCTGGCATCCCGCATATTGGGGACCCTGACAGTGAGGAGGATCGAGCTCACTGGATGGGCAGCCACGTCTATCCGTCTCACCCTGGGGTTTAACTCCCCTACAGCCCGTAGCAAACCTACCCCCAAGCGGTCTACTACTACGCCTAACCCCCTTACGCCACTCTGGCCTAAAAGAATTGGAAGTATTCGCCGTGGTAGGCCAAGCTAGGTTGATAGGATAGTCGAAGGTAGTCACACCCAGTAGCTATCCCGTAGCAGCACGCGTCAGGTCATATCCGCACACAAGGGGACTGTTACTTAGTTATAACTTGACCCAATAATTCATTAAGGGAATGCAGGTATCAAAATAAGGCGCTTTCAAAGTATAATCCATTAATGACTCTCTATCAACTAATCATCTGTGAGGGGGTTTACCACATTGTTAATAAGTTACTCCAACTACGAAAATATATATTTATTAATCTTTAGCCTCTTACAAAACTGGCAAACACAATTCCAATTATTTCCCTTTATAGGGTTACTGTCATAACTGAGCCTATGTATGTTTAAAAGAAGAAGTAATTCGACATAAGCTGTACAATGAGCTCGGACGGAAGGACGGACCAGTGATGGAGGACTTCTTGCTTGGGAATTCGCACCAAGGCCGATGCGGTGTCTGGTGTTCGGAGAGCCAATTGTGCTACAGGAGGACTACTGGCTGCGAATTCTGGCGAGGTTCCGATTATGCACCCACCTCCGCTGTTCCGGCCCGCAGAGGACGAGTTCGCTGAGCACCACCCGGAGATGTGCTGCCCATGGTGAGCGGGAGAGCTGTTCCTGGGTTCTGGACCAGTGAAGGATGACTCCACGACACCGGCAGAGTTGCGGTTATTTTCCGCTATCGACACAGCTAAGCCGTATTTTTCCCCAACCAAATGTAAATGTATTTATGACACCAGAACTAGTAAACTCAAATGTTGGTAAATCGGTTGATATACAATGTGCAGGCTGGCGTTGCTTGTAATTTTGAGAAATAGGACAGTATAATATTTCGTAACTAAAGTTATGCAAAAGTGCCATATAATTTGAAATTGGTTTAGTTCAGTTAGCTCTTGTTAAAACTTCTCATCAGTATTAAAATCAAAGTAATTTTATTCGTTTCTATTGATTTACTTGAATTAAGACTTCCCTGTTTGTTTATTAGAATTAATGATCCAATTGTTTTAAACTACACAGGTAATGGAGATTTGGATGAAAACATCGATTTCTTTAGCGTGGCAGCATAGAGTTCAGCCAGGTATATAATTAATATAACCTATCAGACACACACACATATACAACGATATTTTATAATTACATTACACATTCATATATTATATCTATTATATATCTCAGAAATAGTATTTTGTAGCCAATGAGATTGGCCGTACTATTCTAACAAATATCAATAGTGCTACAGCGCTGAACACAAAATATATTTACATAAACTGTGACCCACCGAGCGTATGCCCGCTCTAATGCATTATATGCTCAATGCAAATATTTATTGCAGGCTTAGCTTCATGCACACACGTACCCAAGAGCTTTGAAAACGTATTTGTCGGATAGGGAACCGTCGAACTCACTTAGTACAGAAATGCCATATGGATATTACGTCCCATTACAAGTGAAATATCACTGTGTAGACACTGTACTCACGAGGGCATATAATTGCAACACTTCTATATAGAGCAGGGCAATTGGCGTAGTCAATACAATAAGGATGCCGGTTACCAGATAACCGTATTCTTGGTGTGAGAGAATTTAAAAAATCTTATCACTACCATCAATAATGGCTTTCTGGTAACGTGGCAGAAGATAGAAACTTGTACGTCCAATTACTATCTATAGACTCATTAATTGAACTGAATTGTATTCCTGTTTCGAGCCCTGATTACGCAGCATCGAAAGATTGTTCCTTCATTCTTGTTTTGTCGAAATTTATCACCTTGTGTGCAATATAGACTGGAATTTCTAAACCCCGTATATTCATTGCTCCCTTGCCTATTTCCGTTGTATCTTAAAGTGCCTCTTAGTAAGTAAAGTACAACAAAAGCATAAAATATGAGAGACTGAGGCTTGCGAGCTCCCGTATTTTACAGTTTTAATGTGGCTTTTTCAATTGGGATGTAAATTTTTTTTGTTGAGCTCAAGAAATAGTTCTAGTTTTACTGGATTTAACAAGGCTAGTAAAGATAAAGCTTATAACGAATCTAAACTTAATCTAAAAACCAAATAAATTACCACCATGACCAGACGAGGTTTTATGGCGAAGCGAGATGAAGAAGCGGGAGGGGGTTGCACCCATATCACTCCCTCCTACCCCATAAACCAATTATGGCATTAAAATCAAATGTATGAAATGTTGGCTAGATAAAATGTAGTGCTGTTCGTTGTGTTTCGAAAATATTGTACTGCAGATATCAGTTTTTCGCTCTTTATATTTCAATAAAACTGGAAACATCTTGAGTTTGTTATCCACGAATATTTTGCACAAAACATTAAAAAGTGGAGACTGGAAAGCCATATTTCTGAGACTATACCAGAACGCCCTAGAGAGCCTTTGTGCAACTTTACACGTTCCTACTTATCTATCCGAGCGACTTGTCTTTGATAAGAAAAAAAATTGTAGTGCAACATGAGAAAAATGGGCCAGTTACTATTGTTGTTGAAGTCCTAGACGTGTTACTATCGGCGTAAGCTGATGAATATCAAAAAATTTCAACATTTTACATATAGTAATGCGCAATTTAGTCACTGTCTTTCTCGTACATTATGTGAATGTGCTGTTGCACAGAACCGTATACATACATTATTATTTATTATATATACGCTGCATTTAATAAATGTAATTGTCTGAGAGTTATAAAATTAACCTAATTATAGTATTACTGATTTGACTTTATATTTTGCTTAAAAAAGACACAAATACACGAACTATCAATAGTTTTAAGTTTAACTTATCGTGAGCGTGGATAGATCAAATGGTGGCAAATATACTTACTCAAAGATCAGCATTTCTTATCCACAGTATATTAAGTGGATGTATTAAGTTGTAAGTATGTTTTCCCACCTTTTCGATTATTTTTTTAAATATCGTATAGTTAACTGCATGGGTTGCATAAAGTCCATTCGAGCGGGGAAACACATATGGTTTCAATATACTTAGATCTTCTCCTTTCTTCACATTCAGTTACAACAGTTTATTGGGAGTTGACATTCCTCCTCCTTCCTCCCCCTCCTTCCAAATGCATTATCTGTATCCGTGTCTGACCTTGACATCTACTAAATTCAGACTCGGGCCCTCATGGTTCAAGGCCACAAGTGTTGCCTGTAAAGAAGGGGGGGGGGGGGGATCTATTATAACTGAAATGATCAAAGGCTTGCACGGCACGAAAGAGAATAGTTTGGCTTTCTGTCTCCAGTAAATATACTTGTATCGTGTGACAACGTTGCTTGAGAGATATCTGTGTTCACACGATGTCTTAACTATCGCGTCCCCGGAGGGTAATTCAAATATTTCAAACATATGCCTAAAATACCCACCAAATCTTCATAAATATGCATCGTTTCCGATACGCTGTGCTTTGAAATTAAGAAATTGAAAATTAATTTAAACGAAAGAGCACAGATATTTCGAGATCACTTCGTTTGTGTCACATCGTAAGTAATGCGCGAAGTTCGTGTCATTGCGAATGCGAGGTTTCTTGCAAAAAAAAAAAGGGTCGTAAAATGTCACTTCTGTGCATCGAAAAGTTACGTGTGTGGACAGGAGGGACTGAAACTACTTTGCGAGTAAAAGCATTACACCAAGATATGCAAGAGGCTGTATTAGGCTTTTATCGGTATTGCTGTGGAATGAACCCGGGTAGTGTGCCACTCTTCCGTTACATGCTTATTCTGGAAAGTGGAGATGCAGCCGAAAACATCGGGTTTTCTGCTGGTAATTCTCGTTACTAATTTCTGTTTCTGAATGCAATAAAGTAATTTGGATCCACTACACCCGGACCAATATGATTGACATTCGCCAACTATGTGACTTTTTTTTTCCTTTCTTTCTTTCTTTCTTTCTTTCCCTAGTGTAAATGTAGGAGAGTTGCAAGTCGTTCTGCCTTCATTGCTACTAATGAATTGTTCTTCTGAGGCCGAGCACGGAAGACGACTTCTGAGGTGCCATCGACGCGACGGCGTCGCTTGACAGCAGTCATTCCACGTCAGGAGACGTAATCGAACAGCACCACATCTCCACTGCTCGGCATCGTGACGGAGGAGCTTCGTTCGAGCCGAGTTGAAATCAGTGGTAGGTTTCATACAGTTAGGGTGCAAGATTAAGTCGATAGGGAAACTACGCGGTTCGGATATAGATAAGTCTGAGAGACGGAGATAAATTGAGATATTGCATCTATAAGCAGAATTAGAAACGAATTAGAATTTGTAACATATTTGAGTTGTGAAAAATTTAGTAAAGAATAAAAGAAGATAATTTTTATAATTGTGTGTGTTACTGATTTCTACTATCTGGTACGTCACCCGCAGTATAGTCCTTGCAATATTTTAGCAACAGTAGTAGCAACGATTTGGAGAGTGATATTAAAGAGTATAGTAAAAGTGTTGCATGGTAGAGTTGAATCAAGGTCAGGATTGGTGGCCTTAGGCCAGCAAGACTTGATGGAGTCACCAGTCTTAGTAACTGTCGTAGCAGTCTTCGACCAACATAACACCGGTAATATATACGTAACATTTGCCCCTTAAAAATAAATTTATAAGAGGTTTTATTTTTTCAGTAAAACCATTTGTTTATCAGAGAAAAACACAACCACTGCGAATAAAACTGTGCTCTATTCACGTTAAATAGCGATTATTCGCTAATATCGATATTGCTTGCTAGAATAAAACTATATGACAATATAACACTTGTCTACAATTACAGTATATCATAATATTGTCAGTTGTTTAGTATGATTAATATCGTTACTGTCGGACTATCGCCCGTATTGTAGTATCGCTAATAGCATACAGTACTGCCAGAAATTTCTATACCAGATATCAGATTCTTTATTATAGGATGTTCTTTTCACGGTAAACTCAGCACTTTGAAAGCCCTACTTATGATCTTCATACATGCGCATTGTGTATTCTTCCACCATACAAACAATTAGCATTGCAATGGGCCTGAGTGCTATGTTCATGCGATCATGCATCGGTGAAGTGAAACTGTGAATTCATTTGAAAAGTAATTATTCTACAGGTTTGCTAATTCTTGCGGTTATCTACATGAAAAAAAAGGTAGACAAAAGAAATAATTTCGGTATGCATAAATGTTTACCTGACACTGTTAATTCTATGTTATAATATGGAACTACTTTCTCTCCAACGTTACCAACTTTTGTGAGCCCGTGACAGGCAGTGTGGCCGTTAAGATACAGACCTAAGCAGGTAGGTGCAGTTAAATTTTTCAAAAGTCTGCTCTCGAAAGCCCTTAATATACCGCAAACAGCCTGCAGAACAGGAACAAGCCAGCCGCGAACGAGATAACGAGATATCGAGATATAGCACAGTTGCCCCGGGTCGATTGCTCGGCCGCCCAGAGTGGCCGGCGGTAGCGGCCGCCCACGAACCGCGCGGGAAACGTTTCCGGCGGCGGCTGCGGCGGCGGTCGGCTAATTGCCAATTTAACAATTTGCGAGGCGAGGCGAGGCGAGGCGAGACGAGCCCGCTGCGGGCCGGCGCCGCCTCATCAATCTGCCGCTCACCGCGGGCCCGCGAGGGGCGCCACCGGTCAAGGTGGCTGGCGCCATTTCCTCCCCACAGGCCGAGCTTCCATCACAACTCATTATTGGCTGTTCGCTAGCTTTTCACGGTTAGCTACGCACTGCTGAGAGGCCTGCTTAAGATATGCTTTTATTCTAATGTGTACTTCCGGCATATGTAACGTTTACATAACCATGGGCCTAATGACTTCATTCATGCGTCAGTAAAAAGTAAACGTGAAATTGTTAGCAACATTAGATATATGATTAATATACCAGTTCGTGCCAAGGGTCGATCCTGGAGTCAGTCTTGGGAGGTGAAATTTGCTGCGAGTATTAGTCCTCCAGTTTGTTGACATTATTATGTTTTTACTCCATTACCATGTAAATTATACACATAATCACAAAAACTATCTTCGCACTCTCAGTGCGAAGTCATTTTGGAAGTCCAAAATCATCAAGTGGGTGAGTGGGTGAGCGAGTGGGTGAGTGAGTGAACGAGGGAGAGATGGATGGAGGGGGAGAGTGAGTGGGTGGGTCAGTGGATGAGTGATTGGGTAAGTGAGTGGGCGAGTGAGCGAAGAGATTTGGGCTGCTCTTGGCATCGAGGTCTTGAGAGCCGAAACCATCAAGTAGTCTAATTTCAGGAGAAAATCTAGTCTTGAGATCAAATATATTATCCAGGCGCGGTATGGACACATACCTACTGCAATAGGCATGAGTTTCCAATGGTTGGGACTGCACTGGATAGCTGTTGCAGTAAACCTGTTGCCCAGCACTCCTGGGTTTAAGGCGCATAACGCTAAGCTTCGCTGGATAGTTTTCTACTTTAACATAAACACTCCTAGATGAAACATCAATATCAGTGCGTTCACTTTCTAAAAGCTACATATATAACATTCTCAGTATTTTCAGAAGGTTGAAGGCCAAGATATTAATTTTTAATAAGTTTGCTCAAAGAAAGCGTGAAGGTCAGCACGTCACTTTTACGGGAGAATACAGCAAACATAAATTAGCTGTCGCACAAAGAAACTGCCAGTAATTTTGCTTTCCCAGCTTTAGACTTGTCCGTCCAGCCAGAAATCTTCTAGAGGGCCTCTATGATTTCGGGAAATTCAACAGTAAATTTAAGTACACTATCATCCATTTCATCCCATCATGTGCAGGATAAATTTAAAAGTTCCTTTCCAAGAAACAAAAAAAAAAGTTTTGCTTTGGTTTGGGAAAGAATAAAAGGATATAACCACCTATATTTCCAACTATATTAAGTTTGAAGACTGTGTTAGGGAATAAGTTGAATGCGGGATTCTAACGTGGAGTCTCCATAGCGTGAGTTGCATAACTATGCATTCCTTAACCGCACCTCGTATTTTGACAGCATCGCTGAACAGCAATCACTACTATTGGCTACACACTGAAGAGGAACAAACTCAGTGCCATCATTTTCCGTAGAAATATGCTGTCCAGTGATTTTACAGTAGAACTTAGCTCTTCGGTGAACATCATGGTTTCCAACCAATTTAATTATTTTTAACTTCGTATTCTAATTTTTTAACATTGAAGCTGTAGATCTTGAAGATACATACAAACATATTACCGAATATATCTACGAATGACAAAGAATATTTGTTTAACTGTGTATCTAAATGTACATAAAGTAGCACAATATTTTTACTTGGGACTTGTTTGAAATATCACTGATTTAGTTAAATATAATGACATTCTTACTGTGCCGAGAATGGTGTTTGAAATATCTAGTTCCCAGCAATCAATGATCTCATATGGTACTGTTTTGCTTTTATACAGGGCCTTACAAGAAGCAGTTTGTTTTTAAAGTGAGTTTGAAGTTGCTTAGCCTCATAATCTAACCAAAAGCGAATCATTGCTTGTATATAACGTGACATCCCCTGGTATGAACTAGAATTGTTTACACATGTTGGGTTATGATCCCTTATAATGACATAATATTCTAGAACACAATAACTTTCTTCTCCTTCAGTCCAAGGCAGTTGTGTAAGTAGGTAATTAAAATGCCACTCACCAAGCTGCACCAATTTTGGCCTCACGTCCAATAAATTATACAAACACGACACTGCAACTCCATATCAGTTGCCACGGCTTGTTTACATTTACTGCACGCGAACTGCCATGTATGTTGCCATCAAGGATATTATATACAATATACTATGCCGCATGTATAGTTCCTGCTGAAGTCAGGGAGCGGGTTTTCACTTAGTACCGGAAGAGCCGACGAGAGGAAAATGTCGCTCGAAGTGCACGAAAAACTTATGAACTTATCGCACTGTTTCTCCGAAAGCGCTCATCTCATTGGTAACCGGGTCTTGTAGTATCAGAAATGTCTGGTTTTCTGAACCCTGCAACTGCTACACTACAGCCACGTTACTGAGAACTGCAACAGAAACTTTGTTACTCTGCTAACATTTTGGCACTAGTTTTCCATTTCTGTCTTTCATTTAGCAGATATAAATTAAGTGCGTAATCAGGGAAAGGCTTTTTGGACACCCGGCATTTGTGACAAGTTCAGTATATGGCAATTAAAAAAACTGCAAAGCAGTTCAAGATGGAAGTAGGCGTGAAAATAATTAACGAGAAAATACTGACATAACTAATGAGCCTAGTTTCATCAACATGGGTGGAACCAATTGTAAATAAAATTATAAAAACTTAGGTGGTGAGTGGGCCATGGCATCTCATTGACAGTAATGTCATATAAGATCGAACATACTGCAGTAGTGAGAATTACAAATACACACTTGCCTTACCCAGGACTTGAACCCAGAAAACCTCATACCGTAGGTTATCGTGCAACTAATTGCATTATGGAGGTAGGATATGGAGAATCAACTTCGACTGTAAACATTCTAATGTTTTGAATTATAGAGTTAACTAACCTGAACTTTTTACAGGGTCATCATTTTAAAAATAAGGGTCTGAGCCACTTAATACAAGCAAGTTCATGTGGTCTATCATAGCGCTACTTGTGTGAATAATTTAGTGGTAATATGTAGATTGATCCCTGAGATACGGCATAAAAATTAACTTTGTTATTAATAATGTTACATGATTTTAATGAATTCATACACTTTAAAATCATGGTGGCCATATAAATGTGTTTTAAGTGTTTGTATCCATGAAACAATTTAACATAATACAACCAAACGTTTTATACTTGCAGTGTCTATTAAAGGCATCGTATTTGGTGGAATTTAGTTGAATTGTTCCGGAATTACGGCAAAATATTCAATTTTCTCATCTGGCACTATTTTGCAGCAAAAAGGCTGGTAAAAGAGGATCTTTGTTGAATTATTTAAAAAATATAACATAATAATAAAAATTATTTATACTAACGTCGTTAAAATAAGTCTTGCCCCACATAAAGCATGTAGCAGTGCTTGCATGTAAAATTTGTTGGAAATCAGTTGATTGATCCTTGAGGTAGTCAACTATAATGTATTTTTACAATAGATATATATTAATTAGTCCTACCATCCAGGAAATTAACATATTTATGTAACCTAGAGAAACAAACAAAAGTAAATAATAAGATCAGTATAAAAAATATAACATACCAAGTTTATAATATTCAATTCGGTGTGCTAATTTAATATTAAATATATCAATAAAAACACAGCAGCATGAAATCACAGTTTTTTCTTGCTATGATCTTTATAAATGGAACACAACAATTTTACGTATTAGCATTTTCGATGATTGTCAGTCCGTCAGATACAATATACTACTAAAATCGGTTACATAGTTTCGTAGATATAGCACAGTAATATAGTGTTTTCAAAGCTGCCATGCTGAAAATTAGCGCCTGGCACAGTTAAAATATACAAATTAATATGACCTACCAAAGTACAACTTCTTTGCCGAACTTGGTAGAAATCGGTTGTTACCCGAAATATCACGTAAAAAATTATTTCTTCATGTGGGGCTATCTTAGAAAATGGTGGGGAACTTCATTAAATTCGTGTGACACTATCTTAGAAAATGGTGAATAAAAGTGACTATGTGTTGGTATGTATGATGCTTCTAATATATACTTTCAGCATACCAAATTTGGACGAAATTGATCGAACTATATAGTATAGATCTATATACCAAATAAACCAAAAATATTTGTATTGCCGCCATTTAGAAAATGTCTAATCATTTAATATCGCAAAAGTGTACATTGCCTACCTTAGTGTTACTTACTTGCCAAATCTGGCGAGAATTGGTTGAGTAATTTTCGAGATATGGTATAATGGCTTTATTTTTACACGTGATAGCTTAAAAAAAAACGAGCTAAAAACCGTACCCATTTTTAAATTAAATTATCTCATGATACACTGCTAACGTACAAAATTTTTGTTTAAATTGGTTGAACAGCTTCCGAGATATATCACCTTTACTAAGAACTATATGTGTGCCGAGTTTTCTGTAATTCGGAGTTTTAGGGGACACACGCGTACATACATTCACACACACACACACAGGAAAGTGACGTCATAGTCTATTTTTCCTTCGGAAAAAGGGCTAGAAAGTGTCATTAAACTATGTTTTGAGACAGTTGATATTTTATCCGATGTTCCTTCGTCGTTTGCGAACTTATTTGTGGAAACAGCGATGGTACAGTGAGGAGACAACAACCCCCTAAGCAGTCGTCTCGAGCCGGGAATCCAATAAAGTGTAGTCGGTAGCTGTATCCGCGACGCCAGCCGACGGGACTGCTGTTTGCGCAGCGGAACTGCAGAGAAGAGGACGGCGAGGAGAAGCAGTAGAGGACACAGACATAGCGCCTGTCCTTGACGAGCCAGGGATACGCTGCTTCCGAGTGAGTACCTGAGACACGAGCGCAAACAGACTCAAGAGGGCGGCCGCGGTTCCTCTACTGAGCCGTGCGCCGCCTGGGCTGCACGTCTCAACAAAGTTACTTGAGCGGGAATGAAAATGTGCGCCCGCCTACTTCATTCCCTACGTATGACGTGTTTTGGGCGTTTACTAAATATAGGCCGTTCACGTTAAAATTAGCACTTTTGAAATCCCCGCCTAAGATCTTCTTGTATGCACGTTGTGTATTCTTCTGCCTTATGTAAAATTAACACATCCATTAACCTGGTCACTTTATTCATGTTTCGGTCAAGTGAAACTATAAAATTATTATAAACGTAAATATTTTACAAATCTGCTAATTCTTAGATGTAGACGGGGTAAAAAAGAAAGAAAGAAAACGAGATATATAATTTAAGTTAGCACAGATGTTTACGTAATACTTTCAATTCGACGTTAAGTTATGGAACTACTTTCCATCTATTGCTACCAACTTTACTGTGCGCGTGCAACTCAGTGTGTCCTTTAATATATATGCAAGCAGGAGCAGTGATATTTTTCTAAGGTTGATTTCAAAAGTGCTCATTTTATCGTGAACAGCCTGTATGTCAGGTATCATAAGCGTTTTATTCATGTGCTAACATTAAAGTACCTTATTTTCAGTTAAATCGAAATTTTATTTATATTTTATCTATAAATTATAATATTTTATTTATAACTAACATGAATATAAATAGGGACTGAATAAGAGAGTTGGTAATGCCTAGTAAAGGCTGTTCACGATAAAGTGAGCACTTTTTAAATGAACTTTTTAAAGAAATCACTGCCCCTGCATGCATATATTTTAATGTGCGCACTGAGTGACATTCGCCTAGTAAAGTTGGTAATGATGGATGGAAAGTAGTTCCATATCTAATCGTCACATTGAAAGTGTTAGGTAACTATTTGTGATAACTTAAATTGTTTCTTTCACTAACTGGTTTTTAAATGTATCAAAGTGTAAACATGACCAGATATGAAACATGTTTTCTTTTCTAATAATTCCACAGTTTCACCTGGTCTACGCATGAATAAGTTTATTACTCCTATGGAATTGTTAATTTGACATACGGTGAATAATATACAACGTGCATACAAGTATATCTTAAACGGGGCTTTCAAAATTGCTTATTTCACTGAGAACAGCCTATAATGAATCATTCTTATGCAAAATATGATTACACTGAGCACGCACAAATGCAGTGCATTATCCATTCAGTGCAATTTTATAGACATGGTTAAACTTTGTTTGCATTAGGCGGAGGAATATTCTGGAAGTAGAACTTTAGCAGGGTTTCAGAAAATTTGGAAGTAACCGTTAATGAACTATATATATTTTTCAATCACGTTAATTTTTTATTTACGGAAATAATACACAGCCTTCTTTAGAATAACTGTAAGTGGAACTTCCAAGATACCGCGCATATTAAAACTCATTTTTTTCCTGAATCTCTTAGACAGATCATATATAGTTTTACAGACAGAATACTATAGCGTGTATAGACGAGTGCGCGTAACTTTGCTACAGTCTTTCCAGTAATAAACTATGATGGCCATCGCTTGAAGTCCCGAAGTTTCCCGCTGGGCGCCAATTCCACTGCCTTGGCGTTGATGAGATGTAAATCTGCACGTTTGCCCCGTCTTCAGGCGTAGGTTCAACATGATCGAGATGAGACTGATGCTACTCGAGCCAGCTGACGAACAGTTCCGCCACGTCGCTCCGACCAGCCCGAGGAATTGATGATGTGAGGGATGAGTTGTGAATGGAACACATTGGGATGTAGCGGGGGGAGGTAAATGTCCGCAACACTCCCTCACATGTGGTTCCATCCAACCCCTAATCATTGGATAAGAGTAAACAGAACGCTTAATTTATTTCCGACTCGATTTTGTTTAAATGCTCAGTGCAATGTCGGCAATATAAAAGCGGAAAATCATTTGAATTTTTTGATATAATGTAAATAAACTGCTTATCGTTTTATGGGTATTTTTCAACGAAATTAAAAATAAAAATATAGTTATATTGATTCAGTTGTAGAGACTAAAGTACAATTATTTATATAAATTCACATTTATTTTTACGATGTTGGTGGTGATGTTAGTGTCTATGGTCATGCGTTAGGTATTGATTACTAGCAGGCCAGTTCTACTTCGTTAGCACGAAGGAAAGGGACAGTCCATAGAAAAAAAATAAAAAATGAAGGAAATTTTTTTAAACAATTTTTTTATTACGCTGTAATCCTAAGAAAAGCTTAATCCAGTACCTATTTACATCCTTGATAATCATATCACTCTAGCCACTACAGCCCCATTTGATATTTATCTATCCACTGGGTCACTATGGCCCCACTTGATATAGTTATATCCATTAAACCACTGCGGCCCCACTTGGAATAACTCTAGCCACTGGGCCACTACGGCTTTTAAGAAGGAAAGAACCGCCCATAGACAAAAAAGAAAGGAGAAATGACGGAACGTTTTTTTAACAATACTTTTTTTTATGCAGTAATAAATCCTAATAAAAGTTTAATCCAGTACCTATGTACATCCCTGATCGACATTTTTTCCGGAACCGTTTGAGATATCTCGATTAAACAAATACTAAATTGGTTCTGGGGTTATTATCTATATACTGTGTAAATTTGATATCAATACGTTCAGTGGTTTTTGAGTTAAATCCGGATAGACACACAGACAGACATGAAAAACATTAACATCAGATATGGCTTAGTTATCAATTATACTATATGAAAAAATAATTAAGAGTTGAAAATTCAAAAATCAGAGACAGGCACTTCTATTTTGTTTAGTAATGTAGAGTATACATGTGAGCTAGTTACGTGTTTTAGCAACGATTTGGCCTTGTGTACTGGCACTTGACAGCTCACGGTGGCCGTTTATTTTTGGATGTAATCCTACATATTATAAATGTGAATATTGAACACGTTTTTATTGAAATGGGTCGAATTAGACGATTGAAATGTTATACAGAAAACTGTTCATGTGTAGTAGTGCCAACCCGTGAACACAATTTTTTTTTTGTTTTGACTTTGGCACATTTGTACTGGGCAAAAATATAAGCGTTCCACTGCTTTGCCTTGAGTGACGTCTCTGGTACTTATGTGCTCGTTGGTTCCACCTATGAAACATTCCCGTGGGTCGGGACCTGGGATTGAACCTGGAGACTAGTGTCTGAGCCACTGAGTCAGTCGTGTGTGTCGTTAAGGCACTAACCACACTCAGTACTTAGGTCAGCGTAGCCCTTGCCGTTACAGTTTATTGTGGACGCCGCTCACCCAAACCAGCCTCTAGTTAGGTGAAGTCCTTATAGGCGGTTCACGGTAAAATGAGCACTTTTGAATGCCCTGCTTAGCATCTACTTGTATGATCATTGTCATGGGCCTCGCCACTTTATTCGTGCGTCGGTCAAGCAAATTTGTAGAATTATTAGGAAAGTAAATATTTTAAAAGTCTGCTAATTTTTTTCCCTCCTATGTATTAAAAAAGCAAAACCGAAAAGAAATAATTTATGTCATCACGAATAGTTACCTAACACTTTTCATCCGATGTTAAGATATGGAACTACTTCCCCTCCATCGTTACCATATTTACTGGGCGAATGTCACTCAGTGTGTACGTTAAAATATATGCAGACAGGGCCAGTGACTTTTTCCTAAGGTTGATTTCGAAAGTGCTCACTTTATCGTGAACAGCCTTTATATGTTATCAATTAGGCCTACCTTTCTTTCCTTCTATGAACAGAGGGTTACCAGGATCTTGATAAAACAGACAAGGAATTTGGAATGTTTGTACTGAAGAGCTGAATCGGAAATAGTCTCGAATGGGAAACACCCAGAATTGAATCCAAACGCATCGATTAAAGACTACAGGGTTTTTGATAGCCAATTACCACTTGCGAAAATCCGGCGACTCGGCCGGGTATTGAATCTGTTTCGCCTTAGTGGAAGGCGTGCGTGTTAATCGCTCAGCCACTGTGACCCCGTTTCTGACGAGATATTTCCTAAAACATGTGTTTTTAGTGTTCTGCAACATATAATGTTAAGCTAAAAGAACGTGTAGGAGCAAACACATTTTCAGACAAGAGGACGTATAATAATATTCTTCAGCATTGCCTGATGCCGAAATATATTAAAAGTAGTTCTGTTGGTGGCAGTCGACAAGAATGTGTTAGCTGCGACAAGACACACTTCATGGCATCACAACGAACATGAATTTTAATACCAAACTTAAGCGCCACTCACAGGCGAGCCAAAAAAACCTTCGAAGAATGGATTTACATTTTATTGTTCCAACAATTTTTTAGTTATGACTTATAATAATTCGTCACTTTATGTCGCATTTTATTAAATTTGATCACGTTCGGCCATTTTGTGTCATATTCTGGCCGCATACGTCATATGTTAAGTTTACACGCACATTTTTGATTACATTCGATCAAACTTAATAATATTTTCTCACATTTTATTGATTTGTCATATTTGTCCAGCTATAGCCCGTACAAACTGTAAGTCCGCGATTTGGAAAATAAGTGTCGTAATATATTTAAAATATATAAAGGTATGATGACTTTATTGCGCATTAAAATGTATAGAGTCCAGAGGATTATGAAATAATGCACAAGAGCTCAAAATATTTCTTGGGGCGCAGAAGGGGGGGGGGGGGGGGGCTCATGAAATATTAAGACGTTAACTTCGAACTCCGGGTAGTAGTTATTGTACCGTTTATGCAAATTTTTCTTATTTAAGGTGTGTTAATAAATGCAATAAAAATATAAAGGAACGAGTCTTAGGGAGTCTGCTTCAGTCCGTTTCTGTATGAGCGAAATGTATCAATTACGTCCACCACATGCGCTTAAAAAAACGCTCCTGCCGTAACTACCGAACGAAAATTGCTTGTAACATTAAAAGCAACATGCTTAAGGTGTATGCCCTACACATAAAGGTTTTGGGAAATCTCCTTCGAAATGACTATTTTGGGCGTTCTCGCGATTATTACTTTAAAAGAAAACAGTACCTTAGTACGAATTTGATACTATTATCCAAGCATCCCGTCACCTAAGATTAAAATTCAGTATTGATTAATACACAAAAAAAAAGAATGCATCGCTGTAAAAGTAATTTACTTCGTATTTCTACGTGAATCGTACCCAGCATTTTGATTAGCCCAGGCACATAAAAAAGACAGGAATATCACCAGCTCCCCCCAAACCCTTCTTTTTCAAACACATGCCTGTGCATACTCATACATACACTATAAAAAATGTTCTTGTACACTTCCTAAACTGTAATGGAAGTATTTAACCTACATACTGTATAGTAATAATACCACACACAAAGTTGCAGATACAGGAATGTTTGGCATCGCTACTATACCAAATTGGGAACTTCCCTATGCATTTGACTGTTCCTGAGAAATACAGGAATACTACAATGAATATATATGGGAAAACATTACCACTCCTGCTTTCTCACTAAGCTTATACACAGGTATTGTAAATTTTCGAATAATTTCTTAGAGTGTATAACCGCACACATTAAGAGAAATATGTGAACATTTCAAACCAGTAATACAACCTGGCCTACCCGGAATGGCAAGGCAAACTGCTCGTCGAATATATTACACAGAGGGGGGTCACGTAAATCTCTTCTCCCCCCACAATACTAGATGCGGGGCTCGCAGATTATACTACATACTACTGCAGGGTCATAACGCAGTCAGGAAGGGGTCAGGTGAAAGTGCAGGCCTCAGGGGTAATTTAAGCCGGCCCGCGGGGGTTGTGCGCAATTAATAGATGGGGAGGGGGGAGGGCAGGTGTGCTCACCTTCCCTCGGGTGAACTGGGCCGGATTACTCGGACGATCCAGTCAGCTACAACACGTGCAGGCATGACACGTGGTACCGGTGAAACACAGCTGACGTGACTTAGTGCATGTAGGAGCGTGTTGCAAGAGAACTTATTGTCTAATCGAGGTTTCTCCACACTTTATGAATCAAACCTTTGAAAAATCACTCCGTGTATGGCGCGTTTGGTTATTTCGTAAATATGACATGTATCGCAATCGTTTTATACTTGCGTTAACATAAAAATGACCTTATACTTGGTTGAATTGAACATTTATTCTTATTCAATTTATAAATCATATATTGATTATTAATATGAATAAAACAAAGAGAAAATTGGTGTGTTGGTAATGACTATAGGCTAGTCACGGTAAAATGAGCACTTTTGAAAGCCCTGCTTAAGATCTACTTCTATGCACGTTGTGCATTCTTCCGCCTTATGTAAGATTAACATTGTAATGGGCATCATCACTTTATTCATGCGTCGGTCAAGTGAAACTGTGATATTATTATAAAAGTAAATATTTTACAAATCCGCTAGTTTTTACACTTCGATGCATTAAAAAAACCGAAAGCGAAAGAACTAATTGTAATTATTAGAAGTGGTTACCTAACACTTTCTATTCGACGTTAAGATACGGAACTACTCCCCATCCATCGTTACCAACTTTACTGGGCGCGTGTCAATCAGGCTACACGTTAAAATATATGCAGGTAGGCGCAGTTTTTTCCTAAGGTTGATTTCAAAAGGGCTCACTTTATCTTGAACAGCCTTTAGTCTGTACGACGGCGTGGATATCAAATCGTAAAAAAATAAAATAAAATAAAAATAAAATAAATTGATTCGCTGATCTGTACGGCGAATTCAGAAAGCAACCAGTGCATCGTGCGACGTATCGTGGGGCTGGAGCCCGGATAAATAACGTGTGTACGCGAGCCGTAAATAAGTGAAATTTAAATGTGAAATGAACCCATTACTCTGTGAGCCGGAAGGCATTACAATCGGGGCACTTACACTCACTAATTAAATTAAAGTTAACAGCTCCCCCAGTGGAAGCGGAATTAACAACCTCGCGCTCGGCAGACAGCCCTGACGAATCCCACATGCCAGCGACGAATCGCGTCGGCTAACTTCTTCTTGGCCACTTTGTTAAACTGGAGTCACATCACCCCGACGAATCCGACACATCACCGAAACGACAAAATGTGAGTAGCAATCAACGAAAAGCAAGGTCCCAGTGACTACAGTGTGACAAATTTCGGCCCCCGACAGCTCGATAATAGTAGGTTCTATTTATAAGTTACGTCGTGTTGGGCTCGTCGAAGCGCGCAAAAAAATGTAAATACAACATTATAAAACGAAATTTCGTGCATGTTTCCCTGCTGTAGTAAATAATAAATTAACTTGCCGACAAAATAACGTTCCGGTTTGTTCTTCAATTCGTATTTTCTCTTGTATAAATTTAAATATTGTCAAAAGCAAAATAACCATCCGCTTTATCGTGAGTTTTAAAAAGTTAATATTGGATGTTAATAGGATAACTTGGCGTTTTAGGATTTTCCAACAGCCAACTTACAAACTTGACACGCAAATTTCGTCGTAGTACTGTGAACATTGAATAAAATATAATGTGAAATTCCGTTGAGCTCTGACGTTGTGTCGGTGTGTCGTGTCGTGTTCGTCGGGTTATTGTGACTCCAGCTTTAGGGTCGCGGTAGTTGTAGTCATTACATCCCTCGTCTCACACACACAAAAGCGAACTGGGTTTGATTCCCGGCGCAACCAGTTCGCGATTTTCACACATGGGGAACGTGGCTGACGTTGCCGTTGACGCAGGGGTTTTCTCGATGTGCACCCATTTCTCGCGCAACTACCTAACTACGTTTACACCTCACTTCACCTTCATCGACCGTTTTATCCAGATTGTGAATAATCATGAGTTTTACGCAGTTTATGTGCTGAGGCAGGTAGTCGTTTAAAAGTACTGTGACGACATGTGTATGATATCGAGATATTCGCCACACGTTGAAGAGTGACCAACCTACCAATGCAATTGATCGGAATCGAACCGGCGACCGTGTGTTCCTATTACCTCAAAAACTGGCGTTTTGAAAGACGAAACATATTTTAAAAAGTATTTTATATTGGTTGTATTAGTTTGTTCGTTGTTGTTTCACTTGATACACATCATTTAGCAGTCATTTTTTAAACGTTTGAACGTTATTTAACGGCCATTTTCACACACTGTTTGACTGATCCATCTGTCAAAAATAAATTACCGGGTAAACAGTAAAAAAAAAAAAAAGACTAATGAATCAGTGGAAAATGTCAAGTGTATCAATAAGTGAAGGAAATCTGACTTTTTTCACTGATTCATCAGTTAAATTCACATAAGTGACTGTTGAATCAGTCAGATACGTTTGACTAATTGAAACGGTGAAATTTTCACTGCTTCAGATTTAGAGTGCACATATTTAACTTCTGTCGTAGTTTCTAGGTTGCAATTTAAGGTTTATAGGATTTTGGGAATCTACTTTCTGGCATGTGCATGGAAGTAGCCACTGGTGCGACTAATTAATCGAGTTCTGATCGGAGAGGCGAGGTCATGAGTTCACAACCGACAAGATGAATTCTTTCCGAGAGTTGCAAATTTCACGAAAAAACTGTGTATTTAGGAATAAACAATACATGTCATACAGGAAGAAATTTTTTTTAGACGTTTGCAACAAACAGTGGGATGATGGTGCGAATAGACCGGCTACAGTTTCAAGGTTGCAAACATTTTTCCCGAATACTGTGCCACTGGGAACGGAGATCCGCTGGCGTTTCGGTGCTATATTGTACAATGTATATTTCGGTGCTATATTGTACAGTGTGTGTTTCGGTGCTATATTGTAAAATGTGTGTTTGGAGTCTTATTTTGGTCTGGATACCAACGCGTCTTTGTTGTTTATTTGAATTTCCCGCGTTAACAAAACTTATAACAGTTTTCTTATGAGGAAACCACCTTTCCTTCATAACATTTGGAAGTATGCACCGATATAGGCTGTTCACGGTAAAATGAGAACTTTTGAAAATCCTACTTAAGATCTACTTGAATGTACATTATGTATTCTTCCGTCTTATGTAAAATTAACACTGCCGTGGGTATCTTCACTTTATGCATGCTTTGGTCAAGTGAAACTGTGAAATGATTATAAAAGTAAATATTTTACAAATTTGCTCATTTTTACACTTCAATGTATTAAAAAAAGACGGCGAAAGAAATAATTTTAAGTATCACAAAAGGTTGCCTAATATTTTCAGTTAACGTTATGACATAGAACTACTTTCCATTCATCGTTACCAACTTTACTGGGCGCATGTCACTCGGCGAGCCCGTTAAAATTTACGCAGGCAGGAGCAGTGACATTTTTCAAAGGTTGATTTCAAAAGTGCTGTACTTTATCGTGAACAGCCTTTAATAGAATCACACAATAATAGTAACAATTTCATAACTACCAGACGACAATATGGGTCGTCACTTTGTTTTTCCATATTTAATTTAAAAGATTTTTTTCCTTGAGATTTTGTATTATTATACACCAGAAATAAGGTCAGCCGAGTGTGCAAATGTATAAAACTAAAATCGTCGTATACAAGTAAGTGCCGAGAAATGTTCCGTTTAAGCTTCACGCAGTTACGTAAAGTTTGTTCAACATGGGTGAAAGACAAGGCTCGTGACATGTGAAAAAGTGGCTGACTTGACCGATCTAAATGACACACACGATTTATCCATTAAAATGCAGGGCTGGACCACAATTATTTCAGTTCCCATTCAGGTGTTATCATTTATATCACAAACAAAACCTCCATGTCAGCAGACTTCGAAGTTCAACATTATGAGCGAGTCGCATGCAGAATATTAGATTTTTCTGAGCCAGGAACATAGACAAATTGAATATCACTGGAAACCTGTAGAAGCGTGTTGATGTTACGGTCAGCATGGTATGTTTTTTATAAGAATTTTCACGAGGCACCGAAAATAAAAATTTCCAGATGTTAAAACTTAATATAATAACAAGGATGATAAACAATGGACTTCGTTTGTGTTGATATGTCTTTCGAGTGACACTGTAAATTATGATAAACATAAAGATGTTAATATTTCCAACATGTATAAGACGAAAATAATAAATTTTTTCATAAATTTAAAAACTACACTTTTCCTGTATGATTAGATATCGAACTACTGTTCAGAGATTACCTACCAATTTAAAAAGTCACTTTTCAAAACTTAATTTCAAAAGAGGTTAATTAACAGCCAAGCGCTTTTAAAAAAAATAGTCTTTTTTTTTTGCCATTGACACAATCATCTGATTTTCATTCACTATATCTAATGCTTCGTATATTTCTTAATACTAACAAATGCTAAAACCGTAAAAAAGTGGTATTAGATTACAGGACCCACATGGCGGCCACGAAGACAACTACTTCACAACAGCAGACCCGGAGAAGGTTCATTTGATTCGAAATATAAAAATTCCATGCCTTCAAGAAACATTATACTTTTCTACGCACAGTTGTTAACAGCAAAATGAAAATATGTTTATCAACAACACTACTAGCTCTTTGATGGCCGCGTAGTTTGATTCCCGTGTGTTTCGGAAAGGCTGTCAAAATAATTTTCTTCCCCACTTACTGACGCCATCTGTAGATGTATTCTTTTTTGTAAACATGATGTATCTTGTTTCGCACGTGACAAGCTACCACACATTCTGGCTATCATTAGTTTGCGTTGAAAAGCAAAAATCTCTATAGCTCTGGAAGCATACCAAAATTGTAAATAATTAAACGGTATTTGATTCGTTGTGTTTGATTCCCACAAATGTGTTCATCTTCGCAACGAATGACAAGATTGTATTATTTAAACGAGTGAACCATTTTTGGGAAGGCAGACAGTTTTTAATGCACAGACCATGAGATGTTGAACACTTCTGCAGAATGGATTTAGGGACGTTAATTGCATACATTTTAGATATAATAATTTTCAGTCAGATATTTGTTTAAAAAGATATATCATAAATATTTGTACGATAAGGAATAACTAGTAAATTACCAAAATATCCAAAAATCTTAACTATTCGATACCTATTGTTTTTTAGCGGAAACGACTGAGACGAAATGTGTGAATATTTTGTGCCAGTGGGTCATAAGTAGAGTGAGTGAAGAGATTTGAGCGGCTCTTAACAGCGAGGTCTTGAGAGCCGATGAAGATGATTGAAGTGAATACGGAGCGGCGCCGGAATGGGGGGGGTGGAAGGAATGGGAGATCCCCGAGAAAACCCACTGACCAACGGTATCGTCCTGCACGATTGCCACTTGCGAAAATCCGGTGACCCGGCCGGGGATTGAACTCGGTACGCCTTGCCAGGAGGCGAGTGTGCTAATTGCTGAGCCACCGTGGCCCCTTCATAAGTAGAGACCTGAAAAATTAGCGATTTCAATTACCTGCAGGCTAGACTCTACAGTCTTATGTACAAATATGAAGATTTTAACTGCACATTGATTGTCTGCTGTCACCGTGGAAGGCGAAGATTGGGCCAGCGTTCTCCAGGAGGCGTCAAACACAATGTGGACAATTGGCTAAAGTTATATAAACACCAGGGTTTTGAATAATAGCTTGTCTCAAAATGTATCCGCGAATTCTTCAGGTCCCTAGTCATAAGGTAGTAAAAACAATAAAAGTGAAACAATACCAATTCAAATATACTGATCACACCCAAGGAGGCCGGGAATTGAACCCGGTTCGCCTCGGTGGGACGCGAGCAGGCTAACCGCCGCCGAATGAGTATGGCCAGGAACCAACACGCAAACAACAGAACAGCATCAGGATATACCCCCGGATGTTCGTATGTGGGGATCGTGCTGGACTATACCGCTGGTCGGCGGGTTTTTCTCGGGGTTCTCCCGTTTGTCCCGCCCTTTCAATTCCGGTGCAGCTCCATACTCACCCCAATCACCCTCAACGGCTCTCAAGACCTCGCTGTTACGTGCTGCCACTCACACTCCCCGCACTCGACGGGGACTCCTCGCTGAATTCCTCCGGGTGATCGAAGGGTTGCCTACTCACTAGGCCATGTTATTGCTACCACTGTACCCATTGTTTGCGATTTAACCGGAAACGGTGGGTCTTAGAAAGTTGCAATAAGGGGACTTATATGCTACTTACGTCGTCCTGCTTCATCCCATGGTATCCACAACCAATTTAACCTCACGGTATACTTGCTGTATGCAATCAAAAGGTACCAACCACTATTATTTAAATGATGGGGGTGTGTACAACGGACAATACCTACCGTGTATCCAAAATCTTGCTTTACTTTCTCCGTATACCAATTTATGTTCTTCTGACGCAAGTACTTTGCCTAACATCCCATGTAATGCCCTTATCGCCACCGCCTTTAGGGGCGGCTACAGCCCTTATTGAGCTGGACCATGGGTTACCTATATCAATCTTCCTCTTTTTCGGTCACAAATCACGTGCCCGAGTTTGTACACATGTTTCCTATACACGCTGTATACAGATGTTGATTCCTACCCCATTAAAAAAAACTTATTCCAGTACAAAAATACCGTATCGCATTGTTTAATGACCTCCTACTTTGTTTAATATACGTAACGTATGAAAGTCTACAGTTATATCAATTGAAGTGTTTGGCACTCCTTAGTGAGATGAGGAGATGGGCAAATTCTCCACTTGCGCTGCTCTTCTCTTCCCTTTCCGGCATTCCTGCGCTACCATGACACAGTCCATTCACTGTTACTTCCAACTTCTCTGAATTCCTGCTGAAGTTATACTTTCAGGCTATTCCCCCGTCTCATGCAAACAAAGTTAAACGTCTAGAAAATTACACAAGGGAGAACGCACCGCATTCGTGTTCCCTAACGTTAATAAGATTTCACATAAGAACTATTTCTTACTATGCATTACCAACACACCTATCCACTTGTATTTATTCATATTTATTATAATTGAATTATAATTTATAGGGAAAATATAATTAAGGTTTAATTCAACCAAATTAAACAAACTTTTTCGTTATAGGACACTTATAACGCTTGAATAAGTGGTATATTGAGGAAACAATCAAACACGCAATACATGGGGTAATTTTTCAAAGGCTTAATTTAAAAAAAATGGGGTGTGGCTGTGTAGGGGAACAGCCGTTTGTTTTGTGTGAATACGTCTACGTTGGCGCGTTCGGACGCCTTGATGTATATTTTACGTTCCCGGAACCGCTTCACTCGATCATATGGAGTTTTATAGGTATTACTGGATTGTTTTTGAGATTCTTTGTCCAACCGTATACGATTTCTGTATTTCGACTTAACTTTTTGACGAGTATAGGCCGAAATTGTTAAGTTTTCTTAATTTTTTACATTAAACTCGTACTGTTCCACCATAGCCACGCCACACAAATGTTTTTATACACGCAATCAATTGAGCATGACGAGAGCTGTCGATTGAATTTCAAACGAGCGTCGTAGCTTCTCCTAGTCAAAAGTTATACTACGTGGAAGTCATAAGACGCGGCGAAACGAACTCAAAATTGCGCCCCCTCCCCTTCCCATTCTACTTCCGCGCGCGATGTTTCGCAGTCTTCACTCAACGTAACATATTATTTTATCCTTTGGCAATCGAGTGGTGTAACTGAAATTTTGAATGTAGACGATAGATTCGGAGCTGCAATGCCAAACTGTATCCCCCCCGATTTTATCATCGAATTTTCTGGATTGCCTCCCTCTATGGTCGCAAATTTAAAGACGTATTCACGTCAAAAGTGTGATAAAACGTCGACTAGACTATATACACATTACTTAATAAGCTTTTACTTGCTACCATGTTTAGTTGAAGAATGGATGGAAGCAATTCAGCAGGGAGGAGCTGCCCTACAACTCTATTGTAGCGCTTTTTACCCCGGCAGTTTGTCAGATCAATAGTGCACTTGATCGCTGAGCAGCGCAGGTATGTTGACGCGCCTGACGTGATGTGTTGATGAGAGAGGGATGAAACAGGAACGGGTAGAGGGGGTGAAGGAGGGTGCTTCATACCAGCAAGTTGGAAGCCGTACTCATTACAGCTCTGGCATCCAGGTGCTCGCCCAACTACTGTTCGCTCCCTCTGCCATTGTCCTCTCATCCGCTGCAGCCTGGGGCAAGCGAGGTGTCTACAGTTTGGGACAGCCGCGGGCGTCAGTCTAAATATGCCAGTCGCGTTCTCATTTTTGTGAGATTACTTTTTACTTCCCCGACTTCGTTGAAAAGTAAGTGTGGGAATGAGCTGAACACACACCGCGCACAGGGTATCTAAAAGCTTGTCGACTTTAAGAACTGTCCTTGACCAAAGGCGGTGATAAGCAGTACGCAACCGGTGAGCTGCATAGTACATGTCTTGTTACTCTAATATACTACTGCGTATACAAGATGTTTCTGAATAACATGTCTGAATTAAAATCACAGCATCTATTGAGAAACAATTAAACCTAGTACAGACTGTTCACGGTAAAATGAGCACTTTTGGAAGCCCTGCTTAAGATAAACTTGCATGCACGTTATGTATTCTTCCGCATTGTATAAAATTAACATTGTCATTGGCCTCATCACTTTATTCATGCGTCGGATAGGTGAAACTGTGAAATTATTAGAAAACTAAATATTGTACATATATGCTCACGCTTACACTTCGATACAATAAAAAAACAGAAAGCAAAAGAAATAATTTTAAGTTGTCACAAATGGTTACCTAACACTTTTTATTTGACGTTAAGATATGGAACTACTTCCCATCCATCGTTGCCGACTTTACTGGGTGCATTTCCGTCAGTGCGCCCGTTAAAACATACGCAGGTAGGGGCAGTTACTTTTTTTCTCAGGTTGATTTCAAAAGTGTTCAATTTATCGTAAACAGCCTTTAATGAAAAGCGCGGAAAGGTAATCTAGTTTTTTTCTTGAGATTTAAGTTGATGCTAGGCAAAGCAACGTAGGGCGTCCGCAGCTTTACGTACCTGCGTGCACAGCAAGTTGCATATCACAAAGGCGAATGGAATTGGCGTGACGTGCGGAGCGCGCATGCACGCTGGGATGGATGCAGACTTTGTTTTGGAAGGGAGGGGGGTGGTTACAACATAATTGTACTGGCGCTAGGGCCAGTAAAAGCGCGGGGGGGGGGGGGCAGAATTCTTAGTTTAAGGTGCAAATTGGTGCTATTCAAGCAGTTTTTGAACCTGAACACTGAATATACAGCTGGAAGAAATTGCAATATTTTAAAGATATAATTTGTTTTATTGAAAATTTTTACAAAGGTACCTTTTATCAAATCCGGATGCGATCGACTTTATGGAAAATGCACAAAATGTTTTATTTTTCCGTGAAAAAAAAAATCGTCTAGTTTTTTTTTGGGGGGGGGGGTCATAACATCCATAACCTCCCTCCCCCCTCCAAATTGTATCCGCACCAGCGTGCACGTACTGTAGGACACCATAAATGTGTGATCAGTAATCGAGTAGTAAAAGCTGCCAAAAAATGATTGTTTTTTATTTCCAACAACACACAAACAGCAGTATTGGCGACGTAGGGTCATCACGTATTGCCATTGTGGCCCATGAACAGGCGGTGTCTACATGACGCGCCACTTTCGTTTGCCTTCGTGTTATGCAACGTCATTTGCACGCAGTTACGCAAAGTTACGGACTCCCGGCGCTGTTTTGTTAACTTATATTGAAATTGAAAAATTACTAGACACCTTTCCAAAAATCTTGTTACTACATAGATGGTGTGGTTTGAATTTTGTAAGTTATTCAAAAATATCTTGTGTAGCGTCTAGCCTCCCACGATCCCCAATTTTCGTCATTCGTAGCCGTGTGATGTGATCCAAGCTTTCAGATATCCTGCGCGTTGTGTACACATTACTTTGTGCAAAAGATTTAATATTATTAAAAATGTACTCATTTGCAACTAAAATTTCACGGGTTCATTTGACGGCAAGGCTAAACTCGACAAGGCATCGCGGTGTCCGAGGGGTTAGACAGCTGGCTTTCCACCGAGGTGAAACGGGTTCAATCACCGGCCTGGCCACTCCCGGATTTTCACGAGTGAGAATCGCACCGGACAATGCCGTAATTTGTAATGTATTTCAGTAAAGTATCCAGACCAATATCCCAGCCGGCCAGTCTCACTATTCGCTAAGCCTATGCTCGCAGTCGCAGATTTTCCTCGCGCTGGACACTTCTCTCACCACTTCTTTTCTCTCGTCGTCTATCGCTAGAACTTCAGTCACTCGTACACTCGTCAACTCCCGGCTTGGAGTCCTGTCACACTTTTACACCAGTTTTCCTGACCACCTGGAAGGCTCAACGCACCCCGAGTCACGCTGAGAGAAACGAGGTCAGTAATCCAGAGCATTCGCCAGATAGACGTAGAAATCCTATACAACCAAGTCAAGACCGCATGGCAGGATTCTTTGTGTAACACACGCTATCATGTCATGACTCTCTATCCTCCTCTACTCGCTCGCGCGGCAGATGTCAGGGTAAGTGAGCGCGTAACACCATGTTTTACGCTAAAGGCTGTTCACGATCAAGTGGGCACTTTAGAAATTAACCTTTGAAAAAGTCAATGCCCCTGCATGCATATATTTTAATGGGAGCACTGAGTGACATTCGTCCAGTAAAGTTTGAAACCATGGATGGAAAGTAGATCCATATCTTAACGTCGAATAAAAAGTTTTAGGTAACCATTTGTGATAACTTAAAATTATTTATTTCGCTTTCTTAATAATTTCGCTGTTTCATTTTACCGACGCATGAATAAAGTGATGTGGCCCCTGGCAATGTTAATTTTACATAAGACGGAAGAATACACAACGTGTACACAAGTAGATCTTAAGCAGTGCTTTCAAAAGTGCTCATTTTACGGCGAACAGCCTTTTCCGAGAATTTCAACCTGTAAATACTGTTAGGTTTCGGTGCGTTCCCCCGCACGAGCGAGTAAATGACAAGGGCAGGGTAGTGATATGATAACGGGTGGCAAGAAAATTGAATGTTTTGAATAACAGGCGAGCAATAAACCAAGAAGCGCGTATCTGTTACAGAAAGAATCCCGCCGCGCTTACCTCTGCATGGCGCCGTGATAACATTTTTGCGGCGCGTGCTCCTATCAGTGATTTTACTGAATTTCTGTGTTTATTTAGAGAATGCTCTGGATTACTGACCTTGTTCTCTCAGTGTGACTCGGGATGTATTGAACCTCCCAGATGGTCAGGACAACTGATATATAAGGGCGACGGACCTCCGAGCAGACAGTTGTTAAGTGGATGAGTGGCTGGAGTTTCAGCGATACACGACGAACAAGTGGAGAGAGAAATTACCAGCGGGAGGAAAATCTGCGACTGCGAGCATCGGCGCAGCGAATAGTACGACTGGCCGGCTGGACTACTAGACTGACTGGGCGTATGTTAATGGTGAGTATGAGTTAATTGACAATAGCCAAACAGAGACATTAAGCACTTTAATTAGAGTAGAAATAGACATTAAATATTGCACTCCCTGAGAAATAAAAGAGGAATAGTGGAGGTCGATAGATTAATGTTGTAGATAACAGCTGTGTGAATAAATAACATCTAATTTATTCCTTTTATTTTTATTAGGATCTCCATCCCTTACTAAATTAGAAACGCCTCTCTGGCGTCATGTAACAATAATGTTGCTAATACCTCCTCACCATCAGCAATTTTACCAGCGTTCCAGGTGGAGTTCTTTCGCCAAAGACATCTTTTGTGCATTTTTTTTAAAATGGAAATCTGTGAATTCTGGTTTGTTGCAACCGAGAGGCCGGTGTTGTTAATTGGGACCTAATGCACAATAAGACAGCAATGCAATTCCAAAAAAACCTGACGGTAAAATGAAACGTATACTAGAATAGGGCTTGCACCCATATATTTTTTTGTTAATGAAGGAGGGAGGTGTTACAAAATGTTTGTTCTTAAGTTAAAGAACTCGATAATACAAAATACTATTAAGGGAAATGTAATTTAGTTTGGAATAATTTACAATATTGTAAAATGGTGGCTTTAAATTTTATTACATTAAATATTAATGTGTTTAAATTAGGAGGTGAAAGAGTACATCAAAGTACCTTAATACCCTTCGTATATGCGAGACGAAAGTCATGTGGTTAATGGATGAAAGAAAACATCACAATAGTGCTCTATGTAACCGATATATGGTAAAAGAAAAAAATTAATTGCGATTGTTTTGTAAAAGTAGAATATATGATAAAAATATTCTTGTAAAATGTTGTATTAATACTTATGTAAATATTTATCTCATATATTTGGGATAAAGTTAATTATTTCTGCAGAAAAAATAGATTGTCAATATAAAAATATAGAAATTTCAACAGAAGTATTTGATTTTGAAATTCATTACCTCAAAGGAAACATCTAATTGAAGAAACTCGACATATACTGGCGTACACAAAAGTCAAGTTCGGGTTAGAGACTGAATTACTTTGGGAACTGTATCCAATGTTACAACTCCAGACGAAGTGCACCTCAATGAACGAGTGTTAAAATAAAATAACCGCTTTGACCTTGTCACCTCTACTCTCTGAAATAACGTTAAAGTAACTGCAATGAATGCGTTGGAAAATGAATTAAATAAAATATTACTGCAATGTTTCGCCATTAGATATTCCGTATAAAATTATGTTCTAAATTAATATTGGGTGAAAATAGGTTTTGATTAAAGAAATAATTAATAGATGAATTCATAACATTTCATCAATTTCTTCTTATACATACCCTAATCAACTTATGGCGCTCACTTATTTACAAAATATTAGTTCATCACCATGAACGAATCGGGGGAGTTATAAAGAAGGTTGCTACACACTATCGTCATAGTCCAATATGCGTAATTTACCTTAAAAGCGGTTTGCTTGCGCGGATGTACCACTAAGAGCATCCATGTCCCTCTGCCATTCTTAGCTGCAAGAAATCAAATAAGGCCTTAGTAACAGTATTAGCACACATCCAAGTTCAGTGAACACGCAGTATTCCCTGACGTCACATTCGACAAGCCTTCACCCAGCTGAATGAGTTTGAGAGAGGCCGCATCGCCGGCCTCCGAGAGGCAGGATGGACGTTTCGGTGCATTGGTCGCCAATTGAACCGTTCTGCCTGCACTGCGAGTCGACGTTGGGCGCCGTGGGAACAGTAGAACGGGATCTGTCGTCGCGGCGTCCTTTACGATGTCTACCATTACGACCTGAGCAACGCCGAGCATGCGAGACCTACTGTCGGGAGCAGGCAGCGTGGCAGCTGAGGACTGGCGACGAGTGGTGTTCAACGACGAATCACAGTTCTGTCTGGATACAGAAGACCGCCGAATTCGATTCTGGAGAATTCCTGGTCAGCACCGTGATCCATGTTTCATTGCAGATCGGCGCACAGCTTCGACGAGAGGTAAAGGCTGTTCACGGTAAAATGAGCACTTTTGAAAGCCCTGCTTAAAATATACTTGTATGCACGTTGAGTATTCTTCCGCCTTATGTAAAATTAAAATTGCTATGGGCCTCATCAATTTATTCATGCGTCGGTCAAATGAAACGGTTAAATGATTAGAAAAGTAGATATTTTACAAATCTGCTAATTTTTTCACTTCGATGCATCATAAAAAAAAAAAAAACAGAAAACGAAATAAACAATTCAAATTATCACAAATAGTTACCTAGCACTTTTTATTCGATGTTAAGATATGGATCTACTTTCCCTCCATCGTTACCAAATTTGCTGGGCGCATTTTACTCAGTGCACCGTTAAAGTAGTATATGCAGGCAGGGGCAGTGACTTTTTTCTAAGGTTGATTTCAAAGTTGTTAACTTTATCGTGAACAGCCTTTATCGTGATGTGGAGGGTAATTTCCTACGGTTTCCGCACACGACTGATGGCGATTGAAGGAAACCTGATGGCACGGCGATACGTCCAGGAAATTCTGCGACCTTGTGCGCTCCCTCTTCTGATGCAGCTTGACAGCTCCTTTTTTCCAACAGGGCAAAACCCGGCCTCACGTAGCACGGGTCCCTCAGGCCTGCCCTTGTGTTGTCAACATGCTTCCTTGGCCAGCAAGGTCCCCAGGACTCTCGCACATCCGGAAAATTTAGGACCATATCGGCCAGTGGCAACTACGGAAGATTTGGAGAGTAATTTGTGCCAGCTGTGAAAGGATTTTCCTCAAGAGAATATCCGACATCTGTATGCCTCCATGCCCGACCGTATCGCTACCTGTCTCCGTATTGCGGGTTGTCTAACGCCATACTAAGTGCATCCTGTAAGTGTTGGTCTCCTGCAGTACCTGCATAGCGCGATAACATATTTTAATGCTCTCTGTATACTTACTATCTTGTCCTGTGCATTTACCAAATTACATTTCCCTTTTATGACACCTTCAGGGTGGTCAATTATTTGCAAATGAGTGTAGTATATTAGAATAACCATAATATAGTATTAACAATATTGTGATTACACTATCAAATTTCGTGCTGGACACAAATTTACTAGATGTCATACAATTATTTACGAATTCAAATTGTATTTCTCACTTAAAACTAAGCTAGTCTGTGCAACAACACAGACAACTTTAATCATTTACTCCCAACCAAGGCGATTTAGGTTCAATCACCGGCCGGGTCACTCCGGATTTTCGCATGTCGAAATCGTGCCGGACGATGCCGTTGGTCGCGGGTTTTCTCGGGGATCTCCCGTTTCCCCCACCTTTTCATTCTGGCGTTGCTCCATACTCGCCTTAATCCATCATCAGCTCTCAAGATCTCGCTGTTAGGAGCCGTCCAGATCTCTTAACTTCACTTTAATCATATATGTCAGTCATTTTACTCCTCAATTGCCAAGCCATATTAGTTAAGTGACACACTGAGACGTCAAAGTATTTTGTTTAAATGCCTTTCATAAAATCGTTTTTCAAGGATTTAAATGTATCTAAGTAGTAGTAGTAGTAGTAGTAGTAGTAGTAGCAGTAGTAGAAGTAGTAGCAGTAGTAGCAGTAGTAGCAGTAGCAGTAGCAGTAGTAGTACCAGTAATAGCAGTAGCAGCAGTAGTAGCAGTAGCAGCAGTAGTAGTAACAGCAGTAGCAGCAGTAGTAGCAGAAGTAATAGTAGTAGCAGTAGTAGCAGTAGTAGCGTTTCCATGTATACTGCATATAGTCGGTGCCGAGAATGTGGTGGGGAAGTTCCATCAGTGATGTGGCGCGGTGGCAAGTGCGACGTAAAGTGGCCACTTCCTCGTCCGGTTGTAAGTGGCCAGATATGTAATCAGCAGCGCCAGGCGAGGATACGACGCTGATACGTTACCAGCCCTGCGCGCGCCGGTTTGCAAAACTGCGTCGCCACAGGCAGCCGGCTGCCGCTCGACGGCACAGCTACGGGGCTAATGCCCGATTACGCCAACATATTCCACGATCCAAGATCGAATGATCCTAGTTCCGAACCAGGATCTGGTTTGATCTTGGTTCCAATGTAAAAGTGTTGCACCAACGAAATTTCATGATTCTGGATCTCCGGTTCGTCGATCTTGGTTCCAAAGTGAGAGATCGAGATTAAGTTTCAGACAGATTTGGCTATTGGTTCATAATATGACATCATGGAAGTAGCCGTATTTTTCATTATAGATAGGACTAGATGTGCGATGTTTTATCTGTTTTTTTGTGAATTATTGTTGTACGAATTTTACGGAATAACTTTCAAGTTCGTATAATTTTATTCTAATTTCCTAGAAAACAATCGAACGTAGTTTCATCTGCTGGCATATTTTCGAACTACATTTGTCGACGATAGCTGCTGATCTCGGGTCGAGATTTCGAACCGCCAATTTCGGTGATTCGAAATGAACTTCATCTCGATATACAGTCCAACTTTAAACTCGAATGGTGCAAAAGTTTTGTGTCGATCTTAGATCCGATCTCCAATCGATTTTCGAACTGCGATGATGCAAACGGGCATTAGTGTTCTCTCCGCGCTGTATATCGGCAGTGATAACACGGCGACACGACGTGCGCCGGAGCTGGTTTCCTGCTCGTCTCACTTCAGGCCGTTGGCGGTTCATTACATGAAATTTAGTCTTCTGACTAAAGGCTGTTCACGATAAAGTGAGCACTTTAGAAATGAACCTTAGAAAAATGTCACTGCTCCTGCCTAGCATATATTTTAATGGCCGCACTGAGTGACATTCGCCCAGTTAAGTAGGTAAAACTGGATGGGAAATAGCTCCATATCTTAATGTCGAATTAAAAGTGTTAGGTAGCCATGTGTGATAACTTAAAATTATTTATTTCGCCTTCAGTTTTTTTAATGCATCGAACGGTAAAAATGAGCAGATTGGTCAATTATTTACTTTCATAATAATTTCACATTTTCATGTGACCGACGTATGAATAAAGTAATAATACCCATGGCAACGTTAATTTTATTTTACACAACGTACGTGCAAGTAGATCGTGAGCAGGGCTATCAAAAGTACTCATTTTACTGTGAACATCCTATATTTTGTATGCGTCCACCACACCTAAAACTAGCATTTTCATGGACCTGACCAATTTATGCATGCGTCCATTGTTAAAGGCTGTTCACGATAAAGTCAGCACTTTTGAAATGAACCTTAGAAAAATGTCGCTGCTCCTGCCTGCCGTATATTTTAACGGGCTCACTGAGTTACACGCGCCCAGTAAAGGTGGTAGCGATGAAGGGGGAGTAGGTGCATATCTTAACGTCGAATAAAAAGTGCTAAGGAACCGTTTTTAATAAACTTCATTTCTTTTTCTTTCTGTTTTTTTTTACATGCATCAAAGTGTAAAAATCAGCATATTTGCAAAATATTTACTTTTCTAATAGTTTCACAGTTTCACTTGACCAACGTATGAATAAAGTGATTGCGGTCCATGGCAATGTTAATTTCACATAAGGTGAAAGAACACACAACGTGCACACGGGTATCTTGAGCAGGGCTTTCAAAAGTGTTCATTTTGACCGTGAATAGCCTATAACTGTGAAATTGTTACGAACTGATACGCTAATGATTACTTGTAACACGAACGATGCTAGAAAAACGTAATACCTGCACGTTTGAACGTCGCATTTGTACTACTACGTTAAGGAGAACCTTTGCACGCCACATTGGATTCTTGGTTTTAAGCTTGTGCATCTCTTTAAAAAAGAAAATTCCGAAATCACCCCATAACCAACTAGCTATTGACCTCACACTGCAGAACAGGCAAGATAAGCGAACTAAGAACTCATAAATACTTCACAATATTTGACGTGGATACGTCTTTAAATTTGAAACCATAGTGAGAGGCAATCCAGAAAATCCGATGATGACAAAACTGGGGGATAAAGTTTGGCATTGCAGCTGTGAATCTATAGTCTGCATTCAAAATTCAATTACACCACTCAATTGCCAAAGGATCAAAGAGTATGTTACGTTGAGTAAGGATGTCAAAGCATGGTGCGCGGAAGTAATAGTGTGAGGTGGTGGGGGGGGGGGGCGCAATTTTGAGTTCTTTTGCCGCGTCTCATAATTTCCACGTAGTATAACTTTTGATTAGGAGAAGCTACGACGCTCGTTTAGGTTTCACTCGATAGCTCCAGACAAGATCAATCAATTGCGTGTATAAAAACATTTGTGTGGCGTGGTTATGGCGAAATTGTATTTGTTTAATGTAAAAAAAAAAAAAGAAAACTTAACGCAATTTCGTCATATACCCGTCGAAAAGCCAAGCCTAAATACAAAATTCGCATACGGTTGGAAAGAGTCTCTCAAAAGTAATCTAGAGAAACCAAGAAAATCCCATATGATAGAGTGAAGCGGTTTCGGGAACGTAAAATAAAACTCAAGGCGTCCGTGCGCGTCAACGTAGACGTATTCACGCAAAACAAACGGCCGTGTCCCCAACACAGCCCAACCCAATATTTCATCTCCAAAAATTTGGCAAAATCAATGTTATGCCACAAACATCCAAAAATTTGGCAAAATCAATTTTTTGACATTAATACGAGTTCAGTCATTAAGCCTGTATAAGGCTGTGTAAAGTCAATTATTTAGTTACGTATAAGAACACGTTCGGAAATTCTTTTTTTTATTTCAACACACTAGGGATCTCGAAAATTTAATATGGCGGTGGTAAGGTTCCCTTTTAAGAAATCGGCCTAACTGTTGTACATATCTGTCAAAATTAACAGGAAGCATGCCACTTCGTGTGCCAGTTAACATATGCGCAGTCATAGAGAGGAATAAGGCCTATTTTTCTTCAAAGCTTCATTCCAAGACTGGTGAATTAAACGCGAGTCGCCTATACCACGGAACTGTTGACTACGTAGTTTTCATTCTTCAGTTTATGTACTCTAAAATTGTTACAGACATAAATGTGTTACTAATGCGACGTTTATCTCCGTGATTTACACTAAACAGACGCGTGTTTAGGTTCATAATAATTTTTAATATATAAAGTTTAATAATTGTCTTTAAAACAGCAAAAAGGAAAAAACAAAGTAAACAACGCAGTCAGAACCTTGTTCGTGTCTTGGGATTGATAGAAATATTTATAAAAACTGGCGTAGCAAGTTAAGAGTTCTGAATTTCCATATAAATTGCAAATATAATGCGAGATATCATCAAAGGCCACAGTTACACAGGACGCCATTTTCCACTCTGAACACGGTTACCTTCCTCCGAATTTGTTACGGTTGCAATCCTTTCCTGTTTAAAATGTACTGGTTGTGTAAGTACAGCGTAACAACTTTTCGTCTATTATGTTCTCCGATAAGCTGCTGCAAATTAAATAAACAGTATTATTAAGGGTGATGAATTAGTCGGGATTTTCCAAAGTCATTGAAATAAAAGAGCCGGAGAGCAAAGTAAGTAGTAGGGGAGTAGAGGCCCTACTTCATTTTTGATTAATCGGATTACCCATTGATATCTAAAAAGGGTTAACCATTAATCCGATTTTAATCTGATCAAAAATTGTTAGTTCGATTTTAATCCAATAAAAATGTTCCGTTAATCCATAATCCGATAATAATCCGATCGATATTTTAAAATTCTCATCACATAAAATGGTATAAAACAATGATTTTTTGATCCAATTAATTTAATTTAATTAATCAATCAAAAATTGTTGTGATGTGTGTAGTTTGGTGTAAGATGACGCTAAGGGACAAATTTATTATTTTCTTTCTTTCTTTTTTTGGGTTGGGAGCAGCTCCTCTGGAGTCGTACTAAGGTGTGGTGTGGTGGGGACAGGGTATATATATATATATATGTGTTGAGTTTTGTGTAAGAGTGTCATATGTGTTTTTTGTGTTTGGAGGAGATATTGCATGTAGACAGTGTTGTGAGATAGGCGAATCTGAAAGATATGATTTACTTTGTGTATGTTAATAATGAAAAACAAAAGAACAGTGTAACCGATGAAATAGACGACGAATTTTTTCCGAATGCAATTAAACCGGTGACGTATAACATGAGAGAAATGATGAGTCTTAAAACGAATATAACCGAAATATATTTGATACTAGATCTACCTATCAATATAAATAAATAACCCGAGAGAAGTATAACGAACACAACTACACGAATAACCACGTATGAAAAAAAAAACAAATGCTAAATGATCACAACTACGTGAGTCTCCAGGTGTCATAAAGAGAATTAATTATCGACATACAACGAAGCAGAAATGTCCCTCCCTATAAATTAAACGGCAATTTTCCTAAACACAATAACAAGGTAATTGAAAACACGTAAAAAAATTACACTACTTGACGCTACAGAGATCTACATGTACCTTACATGATTTTAAAACACGTCTGTCCGCCTCTGAGACAGGTGAAATAATGACATCAGTATAGGATTTGTGAACTCCTAAAAGCTGTTTCGAGCACCGCTTGGCAGGCGACCTATCGCAATAAAAGCTTAGCGAATACCGTAGTTAACACTCGTAAAGGAATCTCTGAAACGGAATCACCACGTTAAAAGAAATTAATTTATTAATACACTTAAAAGAAAATGTTTAACGAGAATCGCAGTTAACAGTCAGTGATATTAATATATATCCGTTCGCTCGGGAGGTCGCTGCAGCACTGACGTGAATATAACACTTACATTGTCATATAAGCTGAACGAGGTGTTGAGAGCAACCAGAATCTGCGTGTGCGTCGTCCTACGTTTGATCATAGACTGGGCTGAAAATCTCGGAAATGAGAGAAAAGAAATTTGACTATGTCTAAATACAAAATGAGTGTTCCCAAATAAATTAAACCAACCGACTATGTAACTACGGGGATATCCTGTTTTTTTTTTTTTTATAAACAAACCAAAACATAATGTACACATAATGAAATCGTACAAGCACCTCTCCCAAAACACGTCTGTCCGGCTGCGAGCTAAGTAAAGCAACGAGACGTGGAGCTTGCGGCCATGTTTAAATTACGACAAAAACTCTGAATACGACTCACTAAACAAATTACAGTACATATTTCCCTACTTTTAATGAGTTATTATCCACATCTTACGGAACGTATCACATGAAATTTAAAAAATAAACTAACCTAGATTTTTAACGCATGTTTTAATTCCCTGGGAAAATTAAATTTCACTATTGTAAGAATAATTCACTTTTAACACAATTTCCGTCGAAGCGCAGAGAGACTCGGATAGTGTGAAGAAGAAGGACTTAATCCCACAAAGCGTAATTCTGCAACACTTTATGGAAACGTAGTATATATTTTAACAAGCAGTCAAACTTCCTCGAAGAAAATTTATTAAAAATAACAGACGAACTACATCCGACCCGATTAATGTTAACACATATTTCCGTTAATTCTGGGGAATTAATCTCACGTGGTAACACCAACGCAAGTTGAAAATCCTACAAACTTTCATCGACCGAGCTCAGAAACTGGGTTTACACGATAAACACTTATGAAATTATTTAAAACTAACGGATGAACTGTATTGGCTTAACACGCGAAAAAAAAATTTCCCAATAAATTGAAACTTATTAGAAATGCCTATATTAAAACGATAGCTGAAGCCCGTAGCAGATACTATCGCATAACGAGAATCGCGGTTAACAGTCAGGCATATGACATGCCTAGACTCTCAAAAGCCCCCTGCACCCTGGCTCTGATAGATGTTCGTCGTTTCACAGGACCCCGACAGTCACCGCCGACCCGCCCGGTAAAGAGGTACTTCAGAGGAGAGAACGATGTATGCGTATATCCAGGGTGAGGTTTGTCGTCAAACTAACATGGCACTGGTCAGTGAGAGATTGTCTGCCTACACCCCCCTCATCATCCCCCCCCCCCCCAATCAAACCTAACCGCGTCTTCATTTTGCTCGAGGAGTGTCTGCACACCCTTGGCGACCCCTGCCTCGATCCCCTCCAGCCGCCCAGCCCGGAACACGTCTTTGTGTAACACGTCGGAGACTCTTTATCTGCCAGACACCCTCGGACCAGCGAAATTTGAACTGAGCCTGCCTGGATTGTTCCCCTCTCCCCTATAAACTTTCACTTTCGCTTGTCCGTTGACTTGTTCAGAAAGGGAGGTTTATGCCATTCTCGAAAACCTGGCATACTTCCAGCGAAATTAAATTTTGGTACCAAAGTCCTGCCGATGAAATATATATCCCTGAAGTTAAAATGAAGTTTCATTGTCTTAACGATGTTTTAAACGTCCGTATGTAATACAAATTTCGTTTTTCCCATCAATTTTTTGTCTGATAATTCGTTATGTCGATTCCACAAGTTGTATGGAATAAAGTTTTTTTTTTTTTGTTAACACTTTACGATGTAAATAATTTGCTGACAGTGGGAATATATCACCCTAAATGATGGCGTATGCGATAAAAAATGGCCACCATTTTCCTTTAAATTTGCTTACATTTATTGGAATATTGTGGAATTTAACAGATTTCAGTTATCAATAGCAGTAATTTCAATCTGTATACGTGCTATTTCATTAATATTATGTCGAAAAAAATAGTATTTGTAAATAAAATAAGTTCAAATATACACATTTTATGCTAGATAGTATAGTCGAAATTCTGGAGTGGGAAACTTACGGAGAAATCTACACTTAAAAATACGTATTTTTCTCTGCTATACGGATAAATATCTAAAAACAGATTGAAAGTAAAAACATTTCCTTTTCAAACAAGTTTGTTTCAAAGTGACATTTGAAACTTGTGTAAGTGGAATTATAGATAAGTCTTTGTTTCAATACTTAAAAAAAAAAAAAAAAGTATCGCGTGAAAATATCACTTGTATGAAAATATACTTAGTTTCGTAGACTAACTGTAATAAGTTTGCTGGAAAACGGGATAAACTTAAAGTTTATTGGATAGAAATTCATTTCTAGGATTAAAAAATAAAAATTCCTTGGGATTTTATCTGGGGATTATCTTTATGGGATTAATGAAACTTCATTTTAACTTCAGGGATATAAATTTCATCGGCAGGACTTTGGTACCAAAATTTAATTTCGCTGGAAGTATGCCAGGTTTTCGAGAATGGCATAAACCTCCCTTTCTGAACAAGTCAACGGACAAACGAAAGTGAAAGTTTATAGGGGAGAGGGGAACAATCCAGGCAGGCTCAGTTCAAATTTCGCTGGTCCGAGGGGTGTCTGGCAGATAAAGAGTCTCCGACGTGTTACACAAAGACGTGTTCCGGGCTGGGCGGCTGGAGGGGATCGAGGCAGGGGTCGCCAAGGGTGTGCAGACACTCCTCGAGCAAAATGAAGACGCGGTTAGGTTTGATTGGGGGGGGGGGGGGATGATGAGGGGGGTGTAGGCAGACAATCTCTCACTGACCAGTGCCATGTTAGTTTGACGACAAACCTCACCCTGGATATACGCATACATCGTTCTCTCCTCTGAAGTACCTCTTTACCGGGCGGGTCGGCGGTGACTGTCGGGGTCCTGTGAAACGACGAACATCTATCAGAGCCAGGGTGCAGGGGGCTTTTGAGAGTCTAGGCATGTCATATGCCTGACTGTTAACCGCGATTCTCGTTATGCGATAGTATCTGCTACGGGCTTCAGCTATCGTTTTAATATAGGCATTTCTAATAAGTTTCAATTTATTGGGAAATTTTTTTTTCGCGTGTTAAGCCAATACAGTTCATCCGTTAGTTTTAAATAATTTCATAAGTGTTTATCGTGTAAACCCAGTTTCTGAGCTCGGTCGATGAAAGTTTGTAGGATTTTCAACTTGCGTTGGTGTTACCACGTGAGATTAATTCCCCAGAATTAACGGAAATATGTGTTAACATTAATCGGGTCGGATGTAGTTCGTCTGTTATTTTTAATAAATTTTCTTCGAGGAAGTTTGACTGCTTGTTAAAATATATACTACGTTTCCATAAAGTGTTGCAGAATTACGCTTTGTGGGATTAAGTCCTTCTTCTTCACACTATCCGAGTCTCTCTGCGCTTCGACGGAAATTGTGTTAAAAGTGAATTATTCTTACAATAGTGAAATTTAATTTTCCCAGGGAATTAAAACATGCGTTAAAAATCTAGGTTAGTTTATTTTTTAAATTTCATGTGATACGTTCCGTAAGATGTGGATAATAACTCATTAAAAGTAGGGAAATATGTACTGTAATTTGTTTAGTGAGTCGTATTCAGAGTTTTTGTCGTAATTTAAACATGGCCGCAAGCTCCACGTCTCGTTCCTTTACTTAGCTCGCAGCCGGACAGACGTGTTTTGGGAGAGGTGCTTGTACGATTTCATTATGTGTACGTTATGTTTTGGTTTGTTTATAAAAAAAAACAGGATATCCCCGTAGTTACATAGTCGGTTGGTTTAATTTATTTGGGAACACTCATTTTGTATTTAGACATAGTCAAATTTCTTTTCTCTCATTTCCGAGATTTTCAGCCCAGTCTACGATCAAACGTAGGACGACGCACACGCAGATTCTGGTTGCTCTCAACACCTCGTTCAGCTTATATGACAATGTAAGTGTTATATTCACGTCAGTGCTGCAGCGACCTCCCGAGCGAACGGATATATATTAATATCACTGACTGTTAACTGCGATTCTCGTTAAACATTTTCTTTTAAGTGTATTAATAAATTAATTTCTTTTAACGTGGTGATTCCGTTTCAGAGATTCCTTTACGAGTGTTAACTACGGTATTCGCTAAGCTTTTATTGCGATAGGTCGCCTGCCAAGCGGTGCTCGAAACAGCTTTTAGGAGTTCACAAATCCTATACTGATGTCATTATTTCACCTGTCTCAGAGGCGGACAGACGTGTTTTAAAATCATGTAAGGTACATGTAGATCTCTGTAGCGTCAAGTAGTGTAATTTTTTTACGGGTTTTCAATTACCTTGTTATTGTGTTTAGGAAAATTGCCGTTTAATTTATAGGGAGGGACATTTCTGCTTCGTTGTATGTCGATAATTAATTCTCTTTATGACACCTGGAGACTCACGTAGTTGTGATCATTTAGCATTTGTTTTTTTTTTCGTACGTGGTTATTCGTGTAGTTGTGTTCGTTATACTTCTCTCGGGTTATTTATTTATATTGATAGGTAGATCTAGTTTCAAATATATTTCGGTTATATTCGTTTTAAGACTCATCATTTCTCTCATGTTATACGTAACCGGTTTAATTGCATTCGGTGTCAGTCGTCGGCTAATTTTCTTTTACACTGTTCTTCTGCTTGTCATTACTAACATACACAAAGTAAATCATATCTTTCAGATTCGCCTATCTCCCAACACCGTCTACATATAATATCCCCCCCAAACCCAAAAAACACTTTTGACACTCTTGCACAAAACTCAACACACACACACGCATTATATGTATATATACACACACACCCTGTCCCCAATACACCACACCTCAGTACGACTCCAGAGTTCCAAGGGCGAGGACGTACCAGAACTGCTCCCTAACCCACAAAAAGAAAGAAAATAATAAATTTGTCCCGTAGCACACTCTTACACCAAATTACACATTTATCACTACAATTTTGATTGATTGATTTAATTAAATTAATTGGATAAATCAATCATAGTTTCATACCATTTAATTCCCTTGAGTATTAAAAAAATTAAAGAATCCATCGTATTAATATCGGATTATGGATTAACGGAAAAAACTTTTTTGGATTTAAATCCAGTTAACAATTTTTGATCGAATTAATATCTGATTAAGTACTAACCCTTTTGATATCAAAGGGTTAGTTTTAATAAAATATAAAAACTAACCCTTTTGATATCAAAGGGTTAGTTTTAATAAAATATAAAAACATTTTAAAAAGTGTCGGAAGTAACTAAAATAATTACGGCAGCTTGTTTTTGTGTTAGGGTTCATTTTTGTTTGAATTCAGTTACAGAGGTGTGACCGTGTGGGCATTTTCACATTGGTGGCTATTTAATAGGACGTTTTTGAATATGGCGTTTGTAACTTATTCATATTAACAATTTATGCCTTCAGTTTAACAGCGCCCTAACAAAAACATTTTGTTTACACAAACTATAATGAAAAATATATAATTTTTTTATAAATTCAACAATTGTCATTACAGCATCTCTATAATCTAAATAGACTTAGGTGAGGTATGTGTGTCCGATTAAATTTTGGTTTCGGAAACAGTGCAACATCGATAATTAGCATTCCCGATTCATTGCTGGCTTGAGCCTGTGAAAACAACGGTTTACTTGTCTAGTAATGCAATAAAATTATTAGTTCAGTATTTAAGAAAACTTGAACATGCATGCGCGTTATCGTTTTGGTAGCCAATGTAGCCGTCACCTTACGGTTGGAATAGTCCAAAACAGAATTCCGTATATTTATATATGATGTCTTCATAAAATAATGTTCTTGAAAGTTTCTGTTTGACTTGACTAAAATTTAATTTCAAGTTCTAGCGACTTTGTACCACTATCCAGTGGACAGGAGTTATGATTTAACCAAATTATGTTACATGTCTTGTAAGAAAAGAACATTTTAACAAAAAATGAGATCCCTGGGAAAAAATGCGCGATTTAAAATTGATTATGCAGTCTGCATGGTTAACGGTCGATAAAGAAGTATTTACAGTAACATTATCTATTGCAGAAAACAGGATAACATTGTACAAATTATATTAATATATTAACGACTTTTTTTTTTTAAATTGCTACGTGAGGTCTGTTAACCCACAGCTCTACTTCATGTTTTTAGAGAACAAATATCAATTAAATTGGCCAGATTGTGTATGCTTCCATTTTGAGTCTGAAATGCAAAATACCAAAGTGGCTCATAAGCGGAAAATTACCTTAAAAACATACCGAATATCATTCTACAACATAATAAGAAATAACCCTTTTGCAAAAGAAATGCAGTTGAGTTGGAATAAATTAAAAAAATTCGGTTGGTCTGTTTTGGAGACACGGCCGTTTGTTTTACGTGAATACGTCTACGTTGACGTATTCGGACGACTTGATTTATTTTTTACGTTCTCGGCACTGGTTGACTCGATCACATGGGGTTTTATGGGTATCACTGGATTACCTTTGAGATGCTTTTTCCAACCGTATACAATTTCTGTATTTTGACTTGGCTTTTCGACGAGTATAGTCCAAAATTGTGTCAGGTTTTCTTAATTTTTGACATTAAACGCAAACAATTTCACTATACCCACACCACACAAATGTTCTTATTCACGCAATCGATTGTTGACGAGATCTGTCGATTGAAACCTAAACGAGCGTCGTAGCTTCTCCTAATCACAAGTTATACTACGCGGAAGTTATGAGACGCGGCGAAACGAACTCAAAATTGCGGCGATGCTTCGCAGTCCTTACTCAACGTTTGGCAATCGAGCGGTGTAATTGAATTTTGAATGTAGACGATAAATTCGGAGCTGCAATACCAAACTGTATCTCCCGATTTTGTTACCATCGGATTTTCTGGATTTCCTCCCACTATGGTTGCAATTTTAAAGACGTATTCACGTCTAAAATAACTCATTTATTAAGATACAGAATATAAGTAAATAGGTATAACTAGAAGTGTTACCGAGTGTTGGTGTAGAGTGAGTGTGATGTCCTCAACATACGTCATGTTGCTGGCTGTATGGACTGCCCTCTCATAGCTGCAGTGATGCGCGAGGCTGAGCTGGGGTGAGTAGGGCTGCCTTAATCCTTGGGGACAAGGAGATAGCTGTCATGCCCGAGCGAGCTCCTTCTGTATATGCACTGTGGATCGCTCGCGTTGCACACCAGCCCCGAGCACAGAGGGATTCCTAGCCGTCCGCAGACACACGCACGCACGCACGCACACAGAGTCCGTCCGACGTACGTGCGAGCAGGCGAGCCATGGCTCTGACAAACGACCGAGGGGAAGTGAAAAGACCGCATGTGTCTTCTCGCTTGCAGCGGCCTCCCGACATCTAATTACAGCAGACAGCTTTGCTACCTGCATCGCCCCTTCTTGTCATCCAGACCATCCTGAATAATGCACGATGTTAATTACGTGACGCGGAGGATTGAAAGGAAGATTCTCTTACAATCCACCCTCGTCATCTTACAACTACTATTCAACCCTTGCGAGCGCTCATTTGCACACATGCATCTCGCCCTGGAAACTTATTTCTCTTACGCCTGGACTTTGCAAGGGAGAAAACTGTAAGCAAACTGCTGCACAGCGAGCTGGAAATTAGTGCAGATATTACTAACAAGGTACCAATAATGATGATGATAATAATATCACTAATTACTACAACACGTGGAAGAAAAATTATTAATAAAATTTAATTTACTCGGGGTGCATTTATCACAGTTACGGGCAAAACAGAGTGTTAATTTAAAGTTTGACAGGTAAAGGTATCTGGAAATTTATAGCAAATTTATAACTTGGAAAAAGTTTAACTTAATAACTTGGTGTGTTTTGTAAGTACAGTTTCTTAAAGTCATGTGTTGAGATTCACTGTCATAAAATTAAATATATAGTAATAATTCGCTCTAAGGGAAGTGGGGATGAAATATGTTTCTTTACTCACTCAAACTAACACAAAAAAAATTAAAAGAATCAGGAACAAGTTTTATTTCAACAACAAAGTTCTAACAGGTGTATGAAAATATTCTAATCTTGACCTCCTTTTCGAAACGTATAAACTGGTTTTTGTGGTTTACAAACGCATGCCAGAGATTTACAATTTTTTTGTTTTTCATCAGAGTTTGAGAACGATGAGAATTAATTTTGGGAAGCTACAAAAAAAAAGTGGTATCGTACATACGTCTGTTAATATGTGTGTTCATATTTACAAAATTTTCCAAATTTACACCATGACCTTTGTCCCTAAAATTAAATGGTCGATTTGCCACACTATACTATGTTGTAAATGAAATGTATTTTTTTTTTTTTTTTTTTTTAAGGAAAATCTAGTCCTGCAGCCAATAAATGTTTTCACAAATGAAATCAATACAAGTAAAGAAGTCACCTGAGCATGAGTCAGAAACCATTGTATCACTAAATACGCTCACTTATCTGAACCGAATTCCTTGGACATTTTCTCCGTTTCTTTGAGTTTCAAATTACGCTAGGAAGTGGTAAATATGCTGAATGATGTCACTACTATAAGTGCATGGCATTTTCTGTCAAATAAGTAACGTCTTTAACCTATGCTGTAGGCTGTTTACGGTAAAGTGAGTACTTTTTGAGGCAGTCTCATCAGGCATAGAAACCAATAATGGCATTTCATTGTGACCTTGGCTTTTTGGTTTCGGGTATGGTGAGGTGTATACACAGTGTTTATTGCCCACGTGGTAATGTTTATAGGCTATTCACGATAAAATGAGCACTTTTTAAGGTCCTGCTAAATTTTTCTTTTAAGCCTATTTTTATCTTTCCGCCACTATTTAATGTAAACATTGCAATTTGACTAATACACACAGTATATATAATTAACCAATTTCAAAAGTTAACGTCTAAGGCTGCAATACAACATATTAATCAGTGGTTTATGAATGTTCGGAGCGCCTTAAAAATTGCTCACTTTATCGTGAATGGCCTATACATTAATTAACATGTGTCGGAAGGATATAAATTACCTGAAATAAATAAACTAACTAGGGCTTCAAAAGTGCTCACTTTACTATGAACAGCCTACGCGCGATATGGCAGACGACTTTTTTTTAGGCTTATTTGTAATATTGTCCACAAAAAATTTTAAACTGTGTTGAGAGTGCGCATACCTATAGTTATGAGTCCAGACAATTCCGCCACCAAGTAATGTACAGAAACGGCGTCCCAAGTATGAATATAAGCGAAATGATCTCTCGGTAATCAAAAACCAACATTCTGAACAATCAAGTTGGATATAATTAGGTGGTTTGGCTACTCAAACTTATTCGACCAGAGAGAAATGTAGGTGGTTGGGGAACTATGAATAATATATCGGAGTGAAAACCGGGTAAGCGCGGTATCAGGTAGGATTTCTCCTAAGGAATGTTTGGAGAGAGGAAGGAGGGAGGATGCTGGAATGGGATAACGCAGACGTATAAATGGACACATATATGGTGCAGTCTCCCCTTCTTGTGAATCATATAGAAGGCTCCTCTGAAGACTTTTTTCTTTTCGTTCGCTGCTTTGCCGGCCACATCGAGCTCAGAACCGACTGCTACGCTCCGTAGACTTCCCCAGAGAAGAGACTCGTACATTCTGAAGCGCCATTCACTGTGTCACAAGTTAGACGTAAATGTTCCGTCGACATACTTCCACATCATATTCGAAACAATGTTCACATTACCGCACAATTTGTGTTTTCCTTTAGCATAAATTCCGGTGGTTATGGATCGTTATTAAAATGATTCGGATATGATATATGAAATATATCCTGCTTTATTTGTTTTTGGCATAACAGAAAAGGGTAAAATCCCTGGTTCAAGAAAAAATACTCGAGAGGTAATGTTCCCGAGAGAAAAATTTCTTCTTTTGGTATAAACGCGTTTCCTTTTAAACACCGCTATAAAAAAGTACAAGGATGTAATAGCATTTTCACTACCCTCCGATATATGTGTATACCGAAAAGAAAAAAAAGAAAATATACACCGGTTGAAAACAATTTTGTCTGCTAATTCCAAGACGTACTAGCTGTTGTAATTTGGAGTTTGCGCTTAATCAACTTTGAAGCCAAATGTAAATCACCAAATTACCGCCATGTTAGTTTCGCCAATTTTTTGTATTATATACGCTTATGCAGGCTACTCATTGTGAATTTAGCATTATTTTCGAAAGCCCTGCTTAAGTTCTGCTTGTATGCATACTGCGTATTCTTCCACCAAATGTAAAATAAACAGTGTCATTGACCTGATCAGTTTATTCATGCGTCGTCGGGTAAAACTGTAAATTTATTGAAAATTAAATACTTTACATATTTGCTCATTTTTAATTTTACATGAAATAAAAATCAGAAGAAATCATATTAACCTAAGACTTTAAATTCAACGTTAAGACATAGGACTTATTTCCCCTCCATCGTTACCAATCAGTTAGCCTGTTCAAATAAGAGCAGGTAACTAGTGCAGTGACATTTTTCAAACATTTATTTCAAAAGTGGTCAATTAACCGTAAACAGTCTATAAAAGAAGTAACTGTAATAAAATACGAAATAACAATTTAGTAAAGTTTGTCGTCAAAATATTATTAAACATTTTTTTTCTTAATTATATAACTATTGTTTAACTACAGTTCTGCATATTATTTAGCTGATGTTAAATATTACATATTGTTTTAAACACTTTTATGGAGATACGGTGTTTATTTTAACACCCGGGTTTTTTAGCTTTTATATAATTAATTCACATTTATCTAGCATCAAACAAGTCGTGTTGTACAACGCCTAGCAGCGATCGTGCTAAACAGTTGACTATTGTGGTGTTCCAACTGAGTTAGTGAAGAGAGTGAAGAGATTTGAGCAGCTCTTTAACATCAAGGTCTTGAGAGCTGAGGAGAGTAAAGTGAGGTGAGTATGGAGCAATTCCGTAATGAAGAGGCGGGGGAAACGGGAGATTCCCGATAAAACCCGTTGACCAGCGGCATCGTCCAGCACTGTTCCCAATTGCGAAAATCCGGGAGTGACCCGGCCGGGGATTGAACCTGGCTCGACTTGGTGGGAGGCGAGCAGGCTAACCGTTCAACCACCGTGTTTGGCTATGGCTTAATGTCAACCACCTACAAAAAATTGTATTATGTGTTATATTGTTTTAAACAAAACTAACTTTACTGAAGTTACTTCACATCCGAGGGCACTGTTTTATTTAATGCCGGTATTTATTTGTGCAATTTTCTGTGTTAGGAATAACGTCACAAACAATAATGTACGAGTATGTATAATGCAAGATACAAATCTTTTGTGATCATCATGACTAGATGCGTATATCGTCAAAAGAATCTTGAACAGTTATACTTTAAGTGATGAGAACATATTATTTTGTACTGTGAGTTATATGAATGGAATAAATATCAAACTTAATTTCATAGTCACCTCAAACAACGAACTCGCAAAAAGAACGACCATATTTACGCTGTATTATTTTATGTGAAAACGTTGGCAGACGGTGATATTAGCAATTTTGTTTTACTAATTCTTCAATTTTCAAAGTTACTTCGTGTATTTTTTTTTTTATTACAAGAACAACTTTTTTTTTTTTAGATGAACTGTAAAAAGTCGCGTCTGTATGCTTCTATTAGACTAGCTTGGGCAAGACATTAGAAATCATTTCTTATTACCCGTCTCAAGACATGACTACGAATACCACGTTGTGTGTTTATTACATTTCTTAAGAAAAGTATGCGTGTACGTAATGTGTGCACAGCAAGGCTATCGCGCGATTTCATCGTTATTAAATTACGAACCCCACAGAAATTCATGTTAAAAAGTTGACTTACTGAATATTACCTTAGAACATTTGCTGCGTAGTGCTATAAAGGCCGCCAAATACAGAAGTGTCACACTAATGACTGCCCTAAGACACCTAGATTTCTCTGCCAAGCTCCTGACAACATTTCAATGAGTTAATGTTTTTGTGCGATTGCTGCTTTAAAAAATTCAGCTCGGTTTGCATCCGACGAAAACAAAGCTCTTTCAGAGAGCTTCGGTATTTGCAATAACATAATTCACTGCCATGTAGCCGGATGCTCTCAAACTCTAACATCATGACTAAGAAACTGAGAACTGATTTTGAAATCGTGTGCTTCGGAGTCTACTACACTCCATTAACTTAAACTTAAACGTACATAAAAATTGTGAAATGTAAAGATCTTCCGAATACACAATTTTACAAAGAAGCCAATTATTTTAAATTTTTGTTTAAAGCATGATTCACATTAACGGCTGATTACCTGTACAGTGCAATGTGTAGTAATACTACATAAGTTATTTCAGTTAAAACGCGTAGTGGTTAATTTTATTGCAGCACCAATTTTTCGATATTTAAAGACACATATGTGAAATAGCATCAGCTCGACAAGTATTAAATTCAGACGGAAATGCACTCAGATGGGCAAAAATCTATTTTGTTAGGTAGATATGATTAGAATACTATTGGAGCCAAGCCTTAGCAAACATTTATTTACAGGTGTGATAATGTAGTGAAGCGACATATGCGAAACTACGTCGGAATATTTCAAAACAATACGATTCAAGTTGGTTACGTTACACTGAAAACGTGAAAGAAGCTCGTCATAGTAACCAAACGGCATTGAACGAAGCTGCAGACAAGTCTGAATTCTTCGAGAATAGTCGATAGTTTCTACGGTGTAGGCCACGTCTTGAAGCGCGGTCCCTGATGGTTCGGCCGCTATGAGCGTGAATATACCCGCAACCAAGTCTGCGTTTTTAGTGGAGCGGCGAGCAGAGAATAGAGTGCGCGCCGGCGAGGAAGGAGGTGTATGATTGGTTTGAATCTGTCACGCTTCACCTCTTTGCTCACCGCGCCGCTCTCCTCTCTGCTTTCCGCTCCACTATAAACGCATTCTTTTAAGTCTTGCACATGGCGACCCGCATTGTTGTTCCGTTCTCCTCAGCTGACGTAATTCGTACACTGAACACACAGGTGCATAAAGGCTGTTCACAGTAAAGTGAGCACTTTTGAGGCCCTAGTTACTTTTCCTTTCAGCCATATTTTAACCTTCAACTAACTTTTTTTTTTTTTTTATAAATATTGCCGTGTAACTAAAAAAAAAATCAGTGTGTATTTCACTGGGCTCTAAAGTTAACGTCTAAGGCTATAATAAATTATATTTACATACTATTACTTCCAATCAGAGGTATCAAAAAAATTCCTTTAACAGTTTATCTGCTTATGTATAATATACTAATAATGCATTTTAGTTGTTGCCATCAGACAAGCAATTGCATTGTAGCATAAAGACAGAAACATAAATGTTTATAATTATATGTATTCAATTTCAATGTTTTCTTTTTCAAATAAATTATTTCAATTACAATATGCAGTTTAAAAGTGTATATTTATTATATTATGATATATTTCACACAAGCCAATTTAGATTGATTTTCCATAAACAGCGCCTCCACCAAATGTTATGAATAATACTTATGGTAATATTCACACAAGACAAGGGTTAGGGGTGTAGCAGATGGTAGAGCGTAAATGTAAATGCGGGGTTTTAATGTGATTAAAAAGCTCGAACGGGGAGGGAATCCAGGGCGAGGCAACACTCACCGAGTGACGGGCTTTCCAGCTGGGATCCGTAGATGCCCGTCATCCCCGGACATGTCATGAAGTGAGACCCTAGGATGGAGCGGCGCTGGAATGCAGGAGCGGAAGAAATGGGAGTACCCCAAGCGGCATCGTACAGCACGATTCCCACATGCGAAAATCCGGGAGTGTACCCGCCGGGTATCGAGCCCGGATCGCCGTGGTGGGAGGCGAACTCCCTATCAACTGCGCCACCGCTGCCCCTTTTAATGTGATATGAGGCACAGACAATACAGGGGACTGTAATGTTAAATGTTTGGGGGAGCTACTAGAAATGATATTAAATTAATATTTCATTATTATTATGTTTAACTCACGCATGTTCTAGGTGCTCTATAATGGACAGTCACCGCCTTATTTTTGATGCCGGAGGCTGTATCTAGCCGGTTGGTTGACGGCAGTCGGACGTACCCATGCCGTGGTCTTCCCTGGACACTGGCTGGAGGTGGAAAGATGACGCGACGCGCCCCAGCTCGTGTCGGCCTATATCGGTGCGTCGTTGAGGCGTCCATGCCCCACTAACTTAAACATCAAAATCAATTAATGATAAGAATGCAATAATAAAATGAATCTGAATTTCAGATTAGCTTTACTCCCATTTTCTCCCGATAATAAATTAAATTGCCTTCAGCACCAAAACAGAATAAAATGTGTGCCATAAGTAAATGCAAATATTTATATCCTATCATATAATTGACTAAGTGTCATCTTCACAAATAAATATTAATATAAATTTAAATGATTAATTTAAAAAAAGAGTCATTTTTATTTTTACTTTCTCTCCTACACTACACATTGAAATGATGTAACGTACTCCGTGGGCTGCCCCGGGAGACTAGGGACTAACCTACACATTAAATGCGAATTTAATTAGCACACTTGCATACAACAGAACAACACATTAGACAGACATCACGACACTAACACTCACTCCAGCCGGGAGGCTGGAGCTTCACTCCCTTGCCGAATACAACTACACGTAACTTTACTTAAAATAGGCAACAAATTAAACAGTCTTAACATGGGTCCGGTTGCCAAGAAAACACAGCTACACGGTGCCTCGCCGCCTTACCCAATAAAACTACATAGCCGGAATTTCAGCGAATCATCAGAGGACATGGCACGCACATGTTGCGCGTATTGAGGACTGAACTGAGCACGCGCACGTGCGCACATACCAAGAGGAAGGCCAGTTACATTTGTAAATGCTGTTCACGGTAAAATGAGCACTTTTGAAAGCCCTGATTACTACCTACTTGTATGCACGTCGTGTATTATTACGCCTTATGTAAATTTAACGTTGCCATGAGCATTATCACTTTATTCATGCGTTGGTCAAATAAAACTGTGAAATTATTAGGAAAGTAAATATATTGCAAATCTGCTCATTTTTACACCTCGATTAATTAATAAAACAGAAAACTAAATAAATAAATTACGTTGTCGCGAATGGTCTCCTAATACTTCCAATTCGACGTTAATATATGGAATTACTTTCCATCCATCGTTACCAACTTTACTGGACGTATGTCACTCACTGCGCCCATTAAAATATATGCAGGCAGGAGTAACGACTTTTTTCTGAGTCTCATTTCAAAAGTGCTCATTTTATCGGGAACAGACTTTATCATGGGATTGCTACGGCATACGAAGGTCTCTGGAATCATGATATACCTATATATGAAGTTTTACTATAAACTTAATTTGTATACATAAGTGAAATTTCTGTCAGAAAATGGCTAATTTCGTATCGCAGATCTTTCTGAAAAGTTTTGGAGAGATTATATTTGGGAAAATGCCAGATGCTGCCTTGAGATATTAAATGTACAGAAAAGAAACTTTTTGTACGGTTACCTATAAAAATAAAAATATATTCGGAACATTAATTCTCATAATTTTTTAATAGAATATTTGTCAAATAACTTTCAAATAATATTTTGCTTGTGTATTAAAGTAGAAGAAAATTTACGATTTTAGCCCTTATGTACGAAACAAAATTTAGTCGGAAATACTATATCCAAAAAATTAGTTTTAGTTAGGTGTGATGACAATGTCTAACATTTGAGAGTTGTTTCATAAAATTATACACAAGTATTTCGATGTTAAGACACACTCAAAGTTGCGCTCTCATTAAATCATTCACCTTATCACACTGTCTACCTGAATGCCTGTAAGCAATAACTAAGCAAACAGTACAAATATATAAGCCTCAGGATAGCTTATGCATGTCAGCTAGAAAACCCAACGGTATCTTCACATAGCACATATGTTAGATACTGTATTTCCTTCGTATAAATTGTACGGTAGCACTGTAACAAGAATGTAGAAATAGGCTTTTCTCTCATAAAAATATATTTTTTGTTCTGTCAAACTTGATATAAAAATAATAAATAAAATACCTCAGTTCCTTAAACAAAAGCAAGAAAAATATCTGCAAAGAGAGAAAAATAAAACATAAAAAAAATTGGGTGGGCTGTGTCGTCTACACGGCCGTAAGTATTTTTACGTGACGACGTTTATAGGTGATAAGACTGTGTGGGTTTGTTTAAATCAATTTATTAGTTACTAGCACGCATATCGTCACGTGATGTGGCATGTGATGACGCAATCGCCATGTCTGCATTTCGCTGCTGCGTAGAAATGACAGCTTCTTCTTCATATAACTCCTGAATGGATTGAGGTAGCGGAGTCGTCATTTCAGTATTATATTTGTATTATGGAGCACTATTCGTGTTGTAAATATAATTAGTGTTCCCTTCGCCTAAATCGTAATTTTCAACTCTTTTGGTTTGTAATCTGAAAAGAAATTGGTTAGAAAGTCACTATGTGTATTTATTATTTGTGTTTCTTGGTTTTATTTTTAGTTACTTTTTTTTTCGCACAAACTGACACCAGAATTTCTCCGATCGGATGAGCCGTTCGGTCGCCATAGCGGTCTTAAGCATACTGAACCGTTCGAAATCAGAGGTTCGCAGCGCGGCCTGATGACGTCAGAACGATATGTTTATACGTGAAGCATGAAGCCAAAGGACCGACTTTATAATGTCGTATATTTACATTTAACGGACTGTTTATTCCCAACGAGTAAACGCCACGGACCCGACAGCAAAATTCCGTGACGCTCACTTTCTGAACATACGGGGCTGAGTTATAAGACTTTGTCACGTGAAAACATTTTTGGTAGAATTATGATGACTATGTAATCTTGAAAGCAGGTAACATTAAGCTCTGGCGTACAATTCGTTGACATACAGCTATTTGTCTGTAGAGTTGATCCAATATCGGATTACTCGTAGACGGGCTGCATGACGTCGTGACATGACATGTGTCTTTCCTCCGCCTACCCCCTCTCTCTGACGCCCTCACACTCGCTCAATCTCTCTCTCTCTCTCTCTCTCTCTCTCTCTCTCTCTCTCTCTCTCTCTCTCTCTCTCTAAGCCCGCTCCAAGCGGCGTCACCTTCAAATCCTCACGCGTCTCTTCAACATCGTCAATAACGTCTTGTCTGCAGAATTATTGGTTCATGGTGGCATCTTTCCATCGAGGTTCATAACGCTGCCCTTCCAACAAGCCGTTTACTGTCGTCAAGTCGTTCAGAACTGAGATGATCACGTTTCGCAAGAAAACCTAATATATCAAGGGGTAAGGCATAGGATAAATAAAGAACGAAACACAAAAATTTCAGCGTAAAATGCCATGTTTTTTCTGATAAATTCAGACTGTAAGACAAACAATATCCTTGTGTAATGAGATCCACAGCATTATTAATAGCTAAGTACGACGTTCTGTTAAAGAAATAGTTGTTTCTCGTACTATAATACGTCACATCCCTCAGATGATTTTATCAAGACTATCACGACTTTAAGTAAAGTTGGGGCGGAAATGATATGAAATTTTCATCTCTGTTATTACAAAATATTTCGAGAAGCATATGTCGGGACTTGCATTGGAAAAGTAACTAGATTTAACTCTGACGGCTGGTCGCGAAATTGGAGTGGTGGAGGGGAAGGAAAAGGAAAGACTTTTCCTCTCGTGATTCTTTACCTTCAGCTCGATGTAACGCTCCCATATGGGGGCCGTCCAAAGAATGTGAGGAAACGTGCTTTTGAATGGATAAAGCGAAATACTCTCCTAAGTCATGTATTTAAAACGGATAAACATATAACGTTTTACATTATAATATACAAATAACTTTACGTTATGTTAACTACCTTGAGTTGCGTCAGGGGAGCTCAATATGCTAGTTACTACAATGGAAAAAAATTTCTGGTAAACTTCCTAAACTGTAATGGAAGATTTTAACCTATACACTATATGGGAATAATACCACACATCAAGCTGCATATATAGGAATGTTTGGCATCGCTACTGTACAAAGTTGGTAACTTCCCTATGAATTTGACTGTTTCCTAAGTAAATGTAGGAAGGCTACAACGAATGTATAGGGGAAAAATTACCATTCCCGCTTCCTCACTAGGCGTATACACTGGTATGGTAAATTTTCGAATATTTTCTTAGAGTGTAATTAGTTGCAAGTATTTATAGATTAGTTCATAAAGTATAGCCACATGCTTCTAATTAGGCGTGTCGCTTGCGTCTGCTACCGGAACTACTTTACCTTCACGATGCCGAAGGCTAATCACTATGGTGGCTTACGGTGGACGAAACTACATTCATCGTGGCCCATTTGACTCGTCGTCGGCTGGATGTGGAAGCCCGAGCTTGACTCCTTGGCGTCCTTAAGGTAGAATGGGAGTTGATTTGCTGGTAACTCCGCAATCAGCTTAACACGAAAACACCCCACTGTCTTGAAATTAATGTAGCATGAAGTGTAATTATACGATTTCAATTATTCAAATTCCATAACAAAGAGGAAAGTCTAATGATTAAGAGATTTAAGTATCATTCATTAAAGACAAATTTTTCATGTCAATATTAAATAACAAATTGGAAAATAATACTCTGAAAACATTAATTTGCAAAGTATTTCGTCGATTACTTTTCTTCTAATAAACATTAAGGAACAAAATTTGCTTTTCTAATATTTTCAGAGTTTCACCTGATCGACGCATGAATAAAGTGATGAGGCCCATGGCAATATTAATTTTACATAAGGCGGAAGAATACATAACGTGCATACAAGTAGATCCTAAACAGGGCTTTCAAAAGTGCTCATTTTACCGTGAACTGCCTATACATACAAACTGTGCATAGAGTGTGTGCTCCCGAGGACCCACTGGAGGGACGAATGTTTCGAACTAGGTCCCGTCGGTTTTTGACGTCTGACGCAGTGAAGCAGAGGCTGAACGCAGGTTTGGCTTATTTTCTAATCTGCCTACGATTAGTCCTGCATCTCAAATCTGGAAACGTAACTAAGCAACATATTAAATAAAAAGACAGTAGAGACAACAGGGTTAGAGCGAGCGAGTACTTTGGAAGCGACCGCACTTCAGCACTGAATTTAGGGTAATTTTTGTTGAAGCACAAGGTCCTTGTCGCCCCCACCCCATCTCCACCAGCTCCCATTTCCCTGACACTGCTACGTCCCCGTAACGTGGACAAACTGTCAGTTTCCATGTTTCCACTTTATATTTAGCCCCTTTCATACTGGTTTTTTTTTCCACATATTCGTGACATAGTATCATATTACAAACAGTTTATTTATGGACATTATAACAATGAAATAACATACAATGTTTGTAAAAACGCGAGGCTTTGAAACTATATATTTTTCAGATACTTCAATGCTTCACGATAATTTTATAAGAACTTATTTTTAGGAGTAATGACAGTATGATGAAATACGGTGAACATGAGACTTTCCGTGAATTACAGGTTGCGACTGTTTTGTGATGAATTAGCCAACAGAATTTGGCAATCTATAATATACGCCCAAACTGTACACACGCAGTTCCTGCTCTACCTCGTTATCACTTCTGGCGATAGGTAACGCCTCTGTTAAGACAGAAATGGCAGTAACTAATTTCTACGTGTGGCACAACTTACTAGAAAGGAAAATTGCCCGAATGCAACTGAGCCAGCTCGCAGAGATTCAAGACATTCCGACGGCAAAAATGTACACACGCTACTTGAACCCGACTTGTTTCGACAGCTTGATCTACACTTGACGGCTGTGTAACTGCATAATTTGTAATCTCTTCGCAATACTGTTCTACCACGCCAATAAGATTAGTTTTCAGGAGGCGGAGGAATATCCTGGATGTAGAACTTCAGAAGGGCATCAGTAAAGTTGGAACTAACAGCGAATGGCCTATATTAAGATATGCTGTTCAGACTCCCCGTGAACATGGATCATGTTTATTTTGGCAAACGTGTGGGGCAATTAGTTTATTCGTTGTAGTGTTCGATGTCCACGGAAGTTGAATATCATATTTGCGGTGACGTTTAAATAAGAATCGATGTTCTCAATATTTAATTTTTATTACCATGTTTTTCATGCAAAATAAGTGTGACTTAATAAATGTCTTGGTCACAAATGCGCAATATGTCTGCTCGTTCACCAGAAACTTTTGGTAGCAGTTACATCATAAACATATCTTTGTAATCAGTGGATCTCAAGTTAATTGCCACGGCAACTTTCGTACAATGTAAGAAATCATGCGCAAATTTACCGCATCGCCGTATACGTACAATGAGAGCGTGAAAATTAAATTAGGTCTGTTTCCCCACGCATTTGTAATATGTAGTAGTGTTCCGCCGTCCTCCCGTGGCACAGTCGGTTGGTGCGCCACCGATCTGGGGTGCGGAAGGCTCTGGGTTTGAATCCCTGGTAAGGCATGGGTGTTAATTTAAGTTAGGTTATAAGTTAGTCTGTAAGCCGTCAGTAGTATAGAAATGCCGGTTCGAGCACAGCCCCCAGTTATCAGAAAACTAACAGCAAATTGAATGCCCAAACCATCAGAAAACCATCAGAAATAATTACCGTTTGTTTTCCTGATACAAAACACCAGCTACCGGTTCGAGCACAGCCGCAAAAAAGTGACTGCAAAAGTTGCGTTAGAGTGCAACCGCAAAAAGTGACTGCAAAAAGTTGCGTTTGGGAGCATCCCCCAGTTATCAGAAAACCAACGGCAAATTAAATGCACGAGCCATTACAAAACACCAGCTGCCTGTTCGAACACAGCTGCAAAAAAGTGACTGCAAAAGTTGCGCTTGGGTGCATCCGCAAAAAGTGACTGCAAAAAGTTGCGTTTGGGTGCATCCGCAAAAAGTGACTGCAAAAAGTTGCGTTTAGATGCAGTTGCAAAAAGGTGCGTTTGGATGCATTCGCAAAAAGTGACTCAATAAGTTGCGTTTCGGAGCAGTTGCAAAGAGCGGCTCAAGAAATTTGAATACGTAAAAAATAAAATATTGTCCATAGTAAAGATGGACCAGTTGCTAAATGTATTGAACGGAACTCAACAATTTAAGAAACTTTCCAAACTTACAATTGGGCAGACCTATCCCATAGACCATCCTGAAATATATGATACACGGTATGGATAAGAAGCGGTAATTACTTCTGGAAATTTTAAAGTAAGCTTGCCAGACAGATATCTTCAGATTTCCAGCAAAAAAGTTTTAGATGATGTTAATCGTGGTGGTATAAATGTTGCATATGATGGAATGGTGGATTGTGGTGAATACGAAGGAATTCTATTTCGTTTGACATAGAATCTGCTAGTACTACCATTTTTACATCAACGTCAGCGTCAACGATCTGCAAGTACTACCATTTTTACGTGTTTAACGGCTCGCGAGCCGTTAAACACTTCTTTCTAATCGTAACACGCACAATTTACGTCTTCCCAAACGGTGTGATTGTACCAACGCGAACCGACAAAGTCAGACACGCGGAATGTAATGTTCGACTGCTTCTACTCTTTGCCTCCCCAAAGTTCGTGTTCGTGGCAACAAAACGTACTGTACGAACATCGTGTTATCGCGTCGTGCGATGGCGAAAAAGCTTCGTACGTTTGTGGCAAAATGTCTAATTCGTCCAAACTGAACGATTGCAAAAACGGCGAACTGCACGATACGTTTCGCACTAGAGCTACGTTGTGGAGATAACTGGTGAGGTTGGCATTGACGTCGATGTGTATAGAACAGGCAGTCGCCAAAAGCATCAACATTGTATACACGTAAACAACCATATTGAGATCAATTCCACACCGAAGTCCAGTCACCGTTATCAACTTTTGCGTAGTCGGTGCTTTGATTCTCGAAAAATTTGGTGTGTATGGGCACGTTGATTATGGAGTCAAAGATGGCAGCTGCTGAAAAATTCCAGGATTGGGTGTACGAAGAAGTGCTGCCATCCATTCGCAAATACGACGAGGAATTGGCAAGGCGGCGAAACTGTTTAGTATTTAGACGCCGTGGCGTCTAAATACCTACTTCAACATTTCAGAAGTGGGCGCCATTTTGCTCAACACCTGCGTGATCATACCCTTGTCTTGGATTTGTAAATATTCGCGCATCAAGTCGTACCGTCTCGCACCCAATTGCTCGAGTATTGTTTGCGATTGGCCTGGCGTGTACGACATGCTACACAAAATCGCTATAATGTTACGTGCGTGATCTCCATCGGTGCAGGTTGTCATGACGCGCCCGACCATGTCGTACATGCCCAGCAGTATTATTGTTATAAACCTGTCGAGGCAAAGTGTGTGGTCATTAAAATCCCGTTGCGTTTGCTCAATATCGGGCTGTATTCTGGTAAACAAGTCTTTGAGCGCATCGTCGTACGAGTTTTCGTTGAGCTCCTCAATATCCGGCGTCACTTTGGTCTTATATTTTACCAATTCAGCGACCTCGCTGCATGTCGATACATCGCCGAAAACCGTTCACACACCGCTGACGAACTCATCCCACAACCGCTCCTTAGAGCCAAATGCAAGTACGAGTTGAAAATGCTGAATCTGGTGGGCGCGTACAACTGGTACGTCGACAAATTCCCCAACTACACCGTTAATCACGGAATCGTTAAACGCAATAAATGCTCGTTTAAGTACAACAGAGACTCAGCATTATGCGTGTGCCAACGCTAAAGACTCTACGTCTCGCGAGATGTAGAGTTAAATTAAGTTACCTTTAGTTAACGAGTACACCGTGACCGCCAACCCCGCGGCGACCAGAACCATGCCCGCAATTACTAGCGGCGACTTGAAGATTTCCGCTGTAGAGACTACTTCCTTGAACGAAAACACAACGGGATTGAAGATAATGGGCTCAATGTTATGCTTGGTGCCAGTAGCCTCGTTGTGTGACAAACGAATCGTGAGCGTATTGACGAACGCGTCGTCGTTTGCTTGTCCGTGGGTGCGAACGCCAGACCGTCGATATCGGTTGGAAGCTGTACGCATATAGATTCGTACCGTAGAAGTAGAAACAGTGGCTTAGGTTAATCACACGCTCATTAATCGAGTGGTAAACATGTATATTTTTATTTAGTTTTATCAGAACCATGGTTAATGGACTTGCGTCCTTTAACAATTTAATGATACAATTTTTCAAGTACAGGTAAAGATGTCTCATGCGATTTGCTTAGCCATAGGAAATATTTGGATTTCCTTTGCCTCATTATTTGAATAATTTATTGGAGTGTATTAGGTTTTATTGCAAAATAATATTCCCAAGCAATTAAAAACCTTTCGGAAAAACTATTACATGTTTCACGATGTGACTTCTGAAGAATTCAGGATTTTTAACACCAAGAGCGTGTGTTTTTAATAATGACCAACAGAAAAAAAAGTGTTGTGAAGCAAGGAAGGGAAAGAACGTACCTCAGTAAGCACGAACCTCAATTCTCTGCGAATTTCCCCACCTAATCTTGTGCAAGTGATGACACGACAATTTAAACGAAATCTACAACGATAGCTCCAATAACTTCGAATTTAATTTGACAGACAAGGCCCGTCCTGTTGTTCATTGCAGTTTAAATACACGTACGCGGTACGTTGGAGAGCTGCCAAACCTTTGTTAAGGAGCCCATATAGCAATTCGCATGTGGCCCTTTTATGGAGTAGGGAGTTTCCTTACAGCATGTCTCCACAAAGCACTTTGTTATTCCTAAATTTCAACACACGCCATTTGTGGTTATTTAAATTTTGTAAACATATTTTTTTAACTTCATTTGAATGATTTAATCTAAATTCTTTTATATCTCACCTTAATTAGTATGTATTTTCACATATTGTGATTTATTTAAAGCAACCAATGTTAATTATGTAAAAACATTATGCAACTTTTATCCACACACTACTAGATTGACAGTTTAGATGCATAGTTTTAATTATGGAAATTCATATTTAAATAGTGTGTTATCTGTTTATCATTGGTAAGAACAATGTGAAAGTGTGCCCAGCATAAAACAAATTCAGTGTTTTGGAAGCTGTGACAATGCAGACGTGTTTTTGTTTGTTTGGAATGACTTGATTTAATAAAAAAAATTATGTTGGAAAAAGATTCTCGGGAAGGAACAAATTGCCTCCATGCAGAAGTTGCTTGAATGACTGATGTGTCTCATGTTGATTGTATTTTAAGAAGAGATTCAAATATTGAGGCTCAGCAATTTTATGTACTGCTGCTAAACATACCAGAGATTGTCTTCATTCAGGAGAATAATATCCAAAAAAACAGTGGATTTGAACCAGAAGTCTGCATTTCCCGGTTGGTGTGGTGAAGCAGTCTGGCATACTAACTATTGTGCCTCACGATCTGCAAAATTCCTCAAGTAAGGTTTTCTATACTCTTTAACCAGTCACTGCATTATGAGCCTTGGAATTGTATGCTAAATTTAATAATATAGCAGGTCCAGTGGTCCGATGATGTGGTATAAAATTACCAATACCAATTTTAAATAATTCTTCAGCTCTACTGAAAGGAACAAAGTCTGGTTGCCCTAATGAAAAACTATTCATATCATCTTTCAATTTAAGTTTAGTTGTCAAATGGTATACTTCTCATTTATCAGAGCTATTACGTGATTATTTTACGGAAAAAAACTTTCTTTTACCACAGATTAATGTGGAAATAACTAATTTTCTCTGAGAGCTGACAGTAAAACTTTTAAATGTTTAACGTCTTCTATTGAATAGAGTTTTTAATATGTAGCCTGTGTGTAGTGAGAGAGATTTTCCATAATTTCTTTAATTATATTTTCATACGTTTTCTTCTAAGTGTTTTCTTGTGCTGTGTTAGTTGTGTTTCTTTTCTACAATCTAAGCAGAATTTTATTGAGTGCTTTTGATACATTTAATTGCACGTGTATATCGATTAATAGTCCTGATTATGACATGAGAAGGAAATAGTCCATATTGTTATAATTTGTGCTGATTTCCACACCCACATAATATTAATTTGATTACAGACAATTATATATATTGGGTTATATCGGCTCAAAATATATAATTTTCTGTAAAGTTAGTCTGTTTCCAACTACACCACAGAACATAAATTATTGGCTACACAATCGTGGAATCTACTACATTATACAATGGTTTACAGTCGGATGCCAAGTCGGCAAAATGTTGGCCAACAGCTGGCATGCACCCGGCACCATTGCTGGTCCTGAAGTGGCACCACCAACTAGACTAGCCATTTCTGCCCATAACTGGCCTAGGTGTGGTAAACACCAATGGACCCAGCATGGCTCATGCTTACAATATCAATGGCCCATCGATGTACCAATTCACAGCCACCAGATGGCCTATTGATTGCTAACCATGCTTCTACCTTACGTCAAACAGTATCTCTTAAAAATAATTATTTGTAGCATCTTTCTCAACTTTTAATTGTTTTTAATTTCATTTACTTCACTATTTAACACATTATACAATAAACCCTTGGGTGGAGGGGATGGGGCGCGAATTTATGCCCTTTGCAAGATTCAGATAAACAAAAAAATACTGTCGTCGAGAGAAAATTTCTTACCTGAATCGCGATATTAACCCAGAAACTTGCCTTTAATGTGATTTTTCGCTGTATGTATGTCACCTGGATGCTATTCATCTGTTTTGATATGCAGTCAACATATATGAATATTTTAGTTATGTGAAACAACAAGAGTCTTTCAATGTTAATTTTCTAAAGATGGTTATATACGGTTATATTTAATTATCATTTTAATTATAGACAGTTGTACATGTAAAATATTACATATGTAAATTATTCCATACCAGTCACGAAGTCACACATAATATTGTATTTACAGCTTTTTGCGGTATAAGCTATCTGCGAAGAGTGGGGGCCATAAAAATCCCATATTAAGCCTAATTGCAACAGCAATGATATACCGATGTACCACTTCACAGCCATTAAATCACCTACAGATGGCTACCCATACTTTCACCAGCAATAAGTATAGGATATGTGTGGCCCTTGCTGGAATACAGTTGGTAACCCATTAATGGGCCATTAGTAATTCACATATTCTCAACCGTTAGTTTCATTTCCATTAACATTCCATCAGTGTGCCATAAATGGCATGCCAAATGTCCTGGTGCCAGCAGTTAACCATAGCAGGACCAGCTGTGTAGATCTATAACATTTCTGGGCCAGTTAAGCAATACCATCAGTAAAACCACAGTTGGCCGACTGTCTCTTGCTACGTGGGAAAGTATTGATAAACAACAAACATTGCTGACGGAAGCGTGGCACAAAATAAACATAGACTGCGTGTAGAAGCAATTGCACTTCTGTAAAAAAAAAACATCTGCGACTGAAAGAGTTGGATTTTTGTGTTTACATTGCGGGTTATGCACAAAGACTGTAATATATACAAGACTTCCTCGAGCCCAACTGAATTGCAAACCACTTTCCTGTGTCCATCCAGAGGTGGTGTGTGGGCCATCATTAGCCCGGCCTTGCCACATTAGCGTGACGCCTGACCGAATACTCTCACCGATAACCCAAATCTCTGATTAATATTGCTTCGGGTCCTTAGTTATAAATGTCCTTGTGTAGAGAAGGGGGAATATTTCTTTCCAGGGCTCTAGTTATAAAAGGTCTCCAATTCAACCGCAAACTGCAATAGAGTGACGGCTGTATCATATAGCAGGTTGTTCTGAAAGAGAGTTTGCGGTTTTCATACCTCACACAACTACTGAGTGTTTAAATAGTAAACATAACTGCATCGTTCAACATAATCTTCACCTGCAGCAACATATTTCTGCCGACGATTCACATGGCTCACAGCCTCGCATCTGAATAAATGTCGCTCCCGTGAGGGAAGTAATACTGTGCGGGCACACACTGCACTGGGACCGCAGTAGCTGAGTGGTTAGCCTGCTCGCCTCCCACCAAGGTGAACCTGGTCCAATCCTCGGCCGGGTCACTCCGGGTTTTCGCAAGTGGAAATCGTGCAGGATGATGCCACTGGTCGGCCGGTTTTCTCGGAGATCTCCGTTTTCCCGCCCTTGCATTACGGCACTGCTCCATTCTCACGTAACTTCATCCTCATCGGCTCTCAAGACCTCGATGTTAAGAGGCCAATCTCTCAACTCAACTCTCTGCACTACCGTGTTTTTGAGCAGTCTGCGCTTTAAGACCTGAGTTGTACCTACGCAGTTGTGGCAGTCTGATGGTGCGAATTCCGTAAAGATGCACTGTTCAGAATTTACATACATTCATGACATTTTTTACGTAAAGATAAAGTTTTTCGTAATTCCGGAAAATGTTGTAAAATTGCGGTTTCACAGGTGTTCTATTTATCTTTGGTTCTATACATTGTATTTGTATCTATATGATTTCAGATTATATCGTTGTGGTGACGATTAATTAAGAAGATTTGCAAATTAAGCTTTATTATCGGTCATTTTACTAGTTTAGTGACATAAAGGTCAAGCATAAGTTAGATTTAATTTGTTTTTAGAGGATATTCAGAACCCATTACAAATCTTTTTGTTACTCTTCATTTATTCCCTAGAAGAAAGTAAGCATTAAATGTTATGAAACACGTGAACGAAAGAAAATTATTCTGGTTGGCTCTCGTATCGCCATTGCTGGTTGGATGAGAGATGTGGCGTCGTCAGACGACAGCCAATCAGAGAGCAGGTAATAACAGAAGTAAGACTGAATTCAAATGAACGTAATTTTTTTGACAGAAATCATATAGTCACAGCCAAGTATAGGCGTGTGTGGTAAAAGAAGATTTAATGATCTAATTAATGATTAAATATATATGTTAATATTGAAATTAATTGCTGCACGATGTTTTGAAAACTAATGATATTAATATATATGTATATATTTATGAACGAGTTACACTTGTATAATTTGGTTGAGAATAAGAACGAGTAATATTTTACTAATTAGTTGGAGAAGTAGAACGAGTAAATACCAAATTGAGAAGCTGTAAATTTCGCCCTTCTGATTATAACTGAAATGTCAAGACTGGCGACCCAAACGTGTGAATGAAGAAAGGACTTCTAGAAATACGATCGTCGGAAGTTGCGGACTTCGGCAAGGAAAGGATCACTCCGGGAAAGATCTTTTGATTCTGCAGATGTGGTAAGCAGTTTTCCACACAGAGGAACATTGTGAAACGCAAGAACTGGAGCAAGGAAAAAATTTATTTGTTTGCAAGTTAGAAAAAAAATCTTTGCAAGTACCTATTCGTGAAAAAACTTTGTTGTCAAGTAAAAATGAGTGACAGCGAAGGGGGTAGAGAGTCAAACACCTAGTATGGAGAAAGCGTTAGATTTACTACTACAAAAAATTGAGGCTCTACAGGAGGGTAGCGAAGGTATAGAGAAGGAAATGCAAAGTGTTAGAGAAGCCATACATAAAGAAATGCAAACGGGTAGCGAAGCCATGCATAAATAAATGCAAGCGGGTAGAATAGAACGAAATAAAAAGGTTTGATAATTTGGAAAAACAATTTGAAGCTTGTGAACAAAATCTTAGGGAATGGTAGCAAAAGTTAAAGGGAGTAATAGTTGAAAAACATAATGGGGTTGAAAGAAATGAAAGAAAGAGAGAGAGAGGGGGGGGAGGAAATATAAGCAACAGGATTATGTAATGTACACACAGGGTTGTTTAGCACGATAGGATCTGGGGGTTTTATATGCAAATGAAAATCTTGATTTGAAGCGGTCAATGCAATTTTTTTTTGTAAAGAATAGGGGACCAATACATGGCATGCACGAGGGTAAAGTATTGTTGAACTCGTTGGGTAAACAACAGAGACAAACACTCGAAACTAGTGCAAAATGTAAGAAAAGGGGATGGGTAAACTTTAAAGATACACACCAGGTAAGAAGGGTAAGGGATAAAAAGAACAAGAAAATTCACTGGGGGGGGGGGGGGGGGTCAGGAAGAAAAAGAGCAAAAATTTCGAAACAAAGGTGACATGGAATGAAATGGGATTGACAAATGTTACAAATATACACAAAGAAGAAAGGACATAGGGGGAAAAAGAAAGAAATTATCATTGGGGTGGTTAAGGAAACAACAGATCCAAACATGTCGAAGGTTTGCTGGGGCACACTGCGCGGTGCTGCTGCACCGGTGTGTGCCTTTAGTTACCTTGTTCGCCGCTGCGACGTGCTATATTGAACTTTCTCTGGCCGTTCGGGCAACCGTACCCATTTTCCTTCGTTTCCCCTCCGTGTTGGGAATAATTAGATGGTGAACTCAACTGGTTAACGTTTCTGCGCATCCCGTCACCTGGGTCGCACCCGGAGTGACAGCTCATACACATTGCCTGGCAGAGCTTGACGCGCCTTCACTTAAACTGCCGTTACAAAACAACTAATAGGTAAATATCTCTCCAAATTTTAGTTTTTCTACTGGAGATTATGACGATGCTAAATATTCATGTTTGATGTATGTGGCTGTTGTGTTTTGCCATTTCAAAAAATGTGTGTTATATAGGACAAATCGTAAATTTAATGTGCTACGCATGATGTTATTAAAATAATATTTTATGGCTAATACTTCCACATATAAAACTTGTGGTGTACTTCTAAACTGGCTCAGAACTGTGCACGTCATTTTGCAAAAAAAAAAAATCGCAATACGCCATGTGGAATAGTTTTCGTCATATGATGTGTTATATTTATGAAAGTTGTGCCTGCGCGCTCGTGCCGCGCTCCGCCGGGTATTGAAATGTAAACATATCTTTTTTTGGTTTTCAAGCAAAGCATACTCTATTTTTTGTACAATATTAAAATGGTTAACATCATAAATTAATAGTCATGTCTTACTCGTAAATAAATGCCGTGTGCCATTAAAAACAGATGGTATATAATTAAGACCAGCATTTATTGACTGGGTAGCGATGATACGCGAGATCATGTTTGACATTTGCATAAACCAGACGAAAGAGTGCGCTTATAAAGTTAAAATGATTTAGATAATTCTAATATCGCTGTAATAAAACATTTTTATCTGACAGCACTATTCTATGTGCACACATACACATACTTATTAGTACCAAGTACAAAGTGTTTTTAATTACCGGAATATTTGAGGGTAAGGGTACTTTAGGACATTGTTTGATTTGCGAATATATGAAATCTTTAAAATAGTTCCAAACAAAAAAAAAAGTACAAAAATTCAAGAAATTCCATGTTTATGATAAATTTTCATCAATGTTAATGTCGGAAATATACAGAAAATGAGAAAAGTGCTGTTAAGAACATGCAGTTAATTGAAATCAATACCAAATGTTTGACAGTCTTTTTCATGAAAGAGGCTGAAATTACTGAACGTCAGGCACAGTTATTGAAAGAGAATTTTTTTTATTAGTTATATCTAGTGTAGTAGGTATAATTATAAAAGTATTTGTTGTAATTTCGTTTTTTAATACTTTCCTCCTAATTGCATTGGCCCTACTAGCAAGTTTTTTTATTAAATAATTTTATGCGAATGTTTGTACATGTTTTTCCGTAGTGAAAAATGCCAACTCAGGTTCAGAGAATGCAATTTGACTCGTTGTCATTTGTTCGTGACTCATCTGCCTTTGAAAGATCATGTGACATTATTTTTGACACATTCTTCTACATTATTGTCTGTGGTGTTGCGGTTTCTTGTAAATGCAGATGTGCAATGCTTTTACAGTACATACCAGTGTTTTTTGTACTTGAAATCAAGTGGTGTTGGGTGGTCGTTTGTACATCCCATTCTTCTTATACAAAAAATAAATTTTCAAGTACGTCTTTGTATGATTTATCAGTTGGTATATAAGTGATTCCATATTTCCCTTCCAAATAATGAAACAAGTTCCCAAAGAGTTTTTTGTAGCATGAATTCCTAACTAAAATGGCATTTCATTCCTGTAGCCCATCGCTCGTACTAAGCATACAAATTCATCCATTTCTAACAAAATTTTGTCTTGTTCCAGTTTGTATAATCCGTATGCAAGTTTGCTTTTGTCTGTGATAAAAGGGTATCAGCTTTTCAGAACATCGAACCAGTTGTTAAACATGTGATGTAGCTGTCCAAGGTTCTTTTAATAATTGCTTTCTACCAACAAATTCTAACGCTTTACTTGACAGCTTTATTCGATAGAAACTACGCAGCTCTCTTTACTTTCTGTCTAAGTAAACTTGAGGTCTTGAAGGGATATATCCAGAAGTTTTTGAACGCAATATTTTTTTTATTTTTTCGCTGTTAGAAGATTCAAAACCGTGATCTAAAAAATTATTTCTGGTAAATTAAAATAAGTGTGGAGTGTATAAAAGCCTCTCTTTATTCATCACAGGGTTAAGGGAAGGATGAATGTGTCGCATTAAGCACTACGTACTTTGAAAGAGCCGCAATTTTATGTAAGTGCGTCGGTTACCCAGTGAGAAGGAATGCTGCTACTTACGTGACTGCTACCATGGTGACGTACTTAAGAGCAGCCAGCGGGTTGGCGGAGGGAGGTTAAGATGTGCGTTAGTTCACCTCTTCATTCTTCCCACCATGGTCACCATCTACCTACTAGCTGACTGGTCGTACTTCGGGTCGACATGCACATGGATTTTATTTTCATCCTATAGACATCACGCATTCTTTACGTGCATTTCACGTCGGCATCTATGGTAGTAATGTAAAGATTAATGAGTCTATTTTTGTTAGCCGACGAGAGGGACTCACTGGGTAAGTGGTGAACTATTCTACTTGTCATTTTCCCAATTATTGGGCTGACTTGCTGGTCATAGTTTTCGAGTATCATTTATTAGTGCTGCTGCGGCTGGCCTCTGCAAGGGTTGCGAAGCTGCAAGCTGAGGTAAGGCAGTGCGACCTCAGCCAGCCGAGCCCTTGTTATAGCAAACAAATTCCAGATGATTGAACGCGAGTTCAGGAATGGAGTATATAAGCTCGGGGCAATGGCGGTTCTGGGCGCTATCTTGCCTGCCATCGCCGGAAGCCCTGCCCGAGTCCTGCCAGCCGAGAGGGCCACCTCCCGTAGTTCGACTTCATCACCTGACGAGCCCGCTGTTGAAAGAGCTTCATCGAGACACCGCCAGCGAGAGGATAAATATATTCCCTGGTAGGGCGACTGAAGCATGTTAGGGCTCGGAACTTGAGAAGGCATTTAAGCTCCATCCGAGTAGAGTACCACCTTGCTAGCTGAAAGCTACTCGTAAATCATTAAAGGCTCTTTAAGAGTTATTGAAGATATCGTACCCCCAGAATAAGACTGTCATAACTACGAAATCAATGTTTTGAGCAAATTAAGTTTAAAGATTTCACACTGTCATGAGAAATATGGTTTTAATATCCCATGTGCATAATTTTTGTGGCATGTACATGTAATCGCAATGTTTCTAGAGTTAGTACTGATATATTTCTGAAATTGAAGTACAACTTGAAAAAACAATTATAATTGTAGTTACAACAGTTTAGTTGTTGATGATTATTTGAAATTAAGAATTACTACAATGTTTTTATTAATGACAGTCACTTTGTAAGGACTACAACGAACATTACTAACTGTTAACAGAGTAAACCGCTGTCACAAACACATAGTAGCACATAGATGGATGAAAACAAAGCACAAATAATGTGTTTATTGTAGTTACGACAGTTTAATTGTTGTCAAATAGCGAATTGTGAGGGATAGTGTACCATGTTTGTATTAAAATAGTCTATTAATCAACACAATACTAGTGTTACTAAATGTTAACATGATATAAAGCTGTCCTGAAATACACTGTGGCACATTTAGTAATCAAAACAAAGAATTTGATGCACAACAGAAACAATAAAAAAAAGTAACAGGCATTTTATTCGGTCTATTGTTATACAGCCCAAATAAGTCATAAGAGTCATTATTAATGCCTGAAATTATTTAAAACTAAATATTTACTAATCCTAAATGTTCCGAAAGTACACTTTAAGTACAACTGTATTAAATAATGCAACACGTTATTTCAATGATGCCAGTATAATTGAAGAGTTTCATTATCAAAAATAAACGCTGACTACTCGCTTTCACATTAAAAAGTGTTCTCATTGGGAATGTTGCTTCTTTTTGCCTGAACAGTTAGCAGAGATTGGTAAAACTCGTGACATACACTTGCAATTATTCCATCAAAACATAATAATAAAGTATCCTTATTTTCAGAAGAGATGCATGGCCTTGTAATGTAGACAGGAGTGAGTGATAAATTCTCTGACAAGGGGCGACCTCTTCGACGTCGCCTAAGATTGATCGTTTTGAAACAATGACTTTCAAAATCTGTCTTGCAAATTGACTTGCAAAATACGAATATCATTCCATGTCACAACATCTCCATTTTCATCTACAGTGAAATTGCTTCCCATTTCAGCAGATAATGTCGAGGTCATGGAATTTGGTAAAATTCATTTCTCTCACATGATAGGATGTTCTGTCTTTTTGAAACACTGCACAATTCCAGTCCACTATGAAGGTACGCAAACAGGGCCATTTTCCAAAGCTCTACCGAGAATGCATAGAATTCCCAGCATTGTGCGTGTGTCCTATAACAAATAATTTGTGTGTGATGGACTCTACCTTCTGGAATGTCTGAGTCGCAGACAGATACATTGTAGCTAAGAATTTGTTTTTATTTTGAGCACAACAATTATCGCTGTAAAATATAGAATCTTTACAGTTGGTAGACTTTATGTACTCATACACACGTGGTGCAATTTATATTGCTCCTTAGTTTCCATATGCCTCATTCCAAAGGTAACAATAACCATTCTTTGATGCATTGTCAAATATTGAAAAATTATAAACGTTTAGTCTTCTCTTATAATAAAATACTGATAATTCGCCGCATGGTGTCTGAAGTACTGACTGCAAGCCAAAGTCACATACTCTTATTTGGCTGTTTTTGAGTGCACTGTGGCACTGCAGGCGGCACGTTACCTTTTGTAGATATATATCCTTCACCTTTGTTCCTTTTTTTCTTCCGGATATTTGGCAACCAGTCATTTTCATTGCGCTGTCTTTTCCGTGTTCCATTTTCAGTTTGCCCTAGAACAAATAATATAATTGTATCACAATATGAAAATATTCCCTATATTTCATCATGACTTATTTATACCAATCTTATTGGGATTAAATATATATTTTGAGCCTACCGGTATGTTCTTCGGTAGACGAGCTATTCTTATTGTATACAGGTAAACTGTTGTGTACCTCTTTAGTGGCCCAGCTTGGGTCTGCCTTAAAATCATCACTCCAGTTTATGTCATCAAAACTAGTAGAAGCATTGACATTGACTTCAAATTTCTGAAACAATACCAACATCCATTATTTATTTGATAAGTCTCTAAATTCTACAGCAAAAGCGGTTTTGTTCGCTATTTTATTGACCTTCGAAATGATTCGTTTGTTGTTTCAGGCAGTTTTAAGATAAGGTAGGTAAGCGTGTAGTTCGAAATAAGTAACTTAACTATTTTATTCACAAAGTCAAATAACAATGTAAGATAATAAAATTAACTAATTTGTTGTTAGTAATATATTCTGCACATAGACACTGTAAAGAAATAATTCGTACCTCATTTAAATTAGTAGAAGTGGTTGGGTTCACATTCGAATTGTTTTCAGTTATCGTATTTGGTGCACGTTGTACTGAATATTCCATACAATCGTTGTTTACATCAAACATAACCTGTAATGTAGGATTATCATTGTTATTTTCCAAAACCTGAAAGAATAATGAACAAAATCTTTATAATTTGCGATTACTTTCTCCTTGGCTGACAACGCTATTCAATAGACTAATCTAAGGCTATGGAAGTGTAATATCATTAATTACTGATATGGCCTACATTGTATTTTATGTATAATATGGATTATTCTTACCTCAGATTCATTATCGAGAGAAGATATATCACCATTGATATTAGTACGTGATGTGGTTGAGATGTGCTTTTCGTTAGTTGGTCTCTGTTGTGCAGTCAACACTGAACTGTTAATTCCTTCTCGTTTTTCATCCTGGGTGTTAATACAGTCTTCACCAGAACTAGTATGAGTTAACAGCTTCCCTCTGCTTGGGAACACACATTTACAATGGTTACAGAACATACTTGTAACTGATGTATACCTTAGGAACACATTGTATTCAAGTTTATCGCACAACAGTTAACACTTCTATGTTGATAATGGCGGGAAACAGCTGTAAGTCACAGTACCAAGCATTGAAATAAATTTATTCCTAACAGCAAAATTGTGGTAACTAGAGTTACCACAGTTTTGCATATAATTCATCGCCCACTCACTGACAGGAAAACTGTGGTATTATAGATAAGACAATATTTGTATTTACAACCCATGTAAATTCAAAAATTTCAAAACTGTAGTTCCATGCATAGCTTGCTGTAATATTTTCTTAGAGATACGACAATTGTACTGTTCGATAGCTTATGAAGTGGTCATTCTGGATGTGGACTTACCTCAAAACTCAATTTTTGGGAGTTACGACAGTCTTATTCTGGGGTGTGATTTGCTGATTCCTATTGCCGAATATATGTTGCTATTACATTGATTCTCTAGGCACTTTATTGATACGTATTTGTATTGTTAAAGCTAAATAAAAGTAATATTTTGTATATCTAGTGCTTTCCATCTAGCTGCCCTTATCCCCCTAGTTAATGCATGACCTGATCCCCCTCCCCCCACCCCCAGCCATCAGAGCAGGCCACAGCAGTGCTAACAATAAATGTGGGTGTGCAGTAGTGTTAATTCTGTGGAATTGAATTTAGGCCGCGCGATCCAAATTCTTGTAGTTTAAACCTGTTTGAAGTATCAACCATGATTGGATGTTGTTTTTTCACTATACAGTTTAATGTCACTGGCGCTCCAGTTTTACTTTGCTACGGACCTGCTGTTTTCTGTTTTTTTTTTTTTTGTGATGAAATTTAAAATATTTTATGATTAGGAGCTTTAATGGGTTATAGCATTTTAAAGTTAACTGCCTCTTAATCAGTGCTCATCTTTCCTTATGTTAAATTTTACCTGGATTTTAAAGTTAGTTTTATTAATCAGCTCTGTAGAAAAATCATTATTATAATTGTAAAATAAATTAAATGTAAACAAGTTGGGATAAGTACTGAAATGAATAAAAGAATTGTTTGCAGACAGAAAGAAAAATATAAGTAATTTTAATTATCCTGAGGAGAAATTAATTGTTTGTAGGTTATATAAAATAATTTACGATATGTTGTGAAAGAATATATACAGTGGGTTAGGTAAAATTGACTTGATAATAGTTACTGAGAAGAAAGACTTTTGCACCTGAGGAAGTCCTAAGGAAAATATTGTAAGGCAATGTTTCGTTTTCATTGTGACATCCATATACGCTCATTTTCATGCCACACAGCTAGTATGCAAATTAACACGTGTGTTGTTTTGTACTGTACGACACCTACGTATTTTTTGCCTATGTTTAAACACTTATTTATTTTAATTGGGATAATTCTGCAATGTTACATATTTGATTTTATTATTTTTGAATGTGCAATCTAAGTCAGAACCCACCATTCTTTTCCAATGTTTGTATGTTAATGTAGGTTACTCTATTGTAAGCCAGTATATTATTCTGAGTAGTTAAGCTGCTTAATTTAAGTATGTGACTTAATGATTTTTCAGAGTTTTTCACATTTTAGTATGTATTAGTATTAGACTTGATAACGGAGATGCCGGAAGTCAGGGGCTTCTGGGTAGGGGATCTGACGATCCAGAGATGTGGTTTTGAGAGCCGGGATTTCATGGGCGAAATCCCCGGCATCATCATAACTTAGAACAGTGTTTTGGTACCCTGAAGTGAGTATAACATACAGGCTAGTTTGGCAAGTGAAGAAGAGGCCAAAGCCTAGCTGCGTTAGTTAATTTTGTTAGTAGACGCTGTCTACGAGGAGAGCCAACATCGACGCCACGACACCATGCTGGTAGCGTCAGCGTGACTTCAGATTAAGGTGACGCCACCTAATTTTCGGACCTATAAACTTGTGTTTGGTAGCATCTTTGACAGATTTATTATTGCTCCCAAAACGTTTGTGACAGTTAATCTGATTTTTGTAAGTTTAAGCTACAGCACAGATGCCACTTTTTAATTCAGTCCAGTAGTCATACGTTAACCGACTGGAGCTAGTAACCGGAGCAAACTTTTGAACTTACATTGATATAATCTTAAATTGGGAGTGAAGAACTAGTGTTTAATTTAAACTTAACTTTGTTGGAGAACATTTAAGACGTTGCTATAATTTTTTAAGAGATAACGAACTTACGTCAGATATGTGGGATAGTGATCAGAATGTGTAATTCTATGGTTTAATGGAGCTCACTACGTAGAACTTGTTTAAGAGGCACTTTAAATACAGACACTATTGATCTGAACACAGTTTAATAAATATACAGTTTACCTAATTATTTTGAAAACAGCCTAAAGACATTTTTTTTTTTCAATCTAAGTAATTCTTGTTTTCGACTGGGGGTAATATTTTAATAAGTTTAAATTAATTGCAGAACAGAGGTTTTAATTAATTGATTGAATTTTCCATACATAGTCAAACAGTTTTATTTTAATTTTAAATATTAATTTCTCTGTTTTGAATTAAGTATCATTACTAACGTTTTGATTTCTTTTACTGGTAATGCTGCACCAGACCTATCAGATTTTCTTTTACAAAGATGATAATATAAACAAAGTGCTTCTTGAAAAGTTTGTAAGTTTTGTGTGTTGTGAATGCCAGTACATGCAAATGTCCTTGCAGAGTTCCTGAGACGACCAGTACGTCGTTGGAGAGTAAGTTCTCAAGGTAAAGAGGTCAAACACTCATTCTCCTACACACATTCTGAGTTATACACATTTCTCTCTCGTACACATTTCCACATTATTATTCTCCACAGAATTTTTACCAGAAATACCACATCATGTTAATATGCTGTTATAATAGTGTAACATATAAAGAATAATTGTGAATTTTCATGAATTTAAATGTAAAAAACATGTTGCAGTAATTTTAGTGAATAAACTCTTAGCTTTATTTCGGTTTATACCAAATTCATATATTTTTTCCAAACATCGAAAAAAAAGGGGGGGAGGTTATGTATACTTTGCAGTTTTTCAGGTGTTAAATTGAACTTTGGGTATAAATATTATATTTGTCTCTGATTACAGAATTTTTGCTTAGGGTGACAATTCATTTAGTATAATTTCCAAATTAAACTTTATTATATGACTTAAACAAAGTGCAGTATAAACTTTGGTCATTTTACTCATTTATTGACTTAGAGATCATGTGTATGTTAGATTTCATTTGTTTTTAGAGGATATTCAGTATTCCAAATTTTATTTTTATTGTTAATTTATTCCCTAGAAGGTAGTAAGCACTGAATGTTATAAAACACGTGAACGAAAGAAAATTATCCTGGTTGGCACTCGTATCACCATTGCTGGTTGGAGGAGGGATGTGGCGTGGTCAGACGACAGCAAATCAGAGAGCAGGTAACAACAGAAGTAAGGCTGCATTAAATTCAAACGTAATTTTTATTCAACAGAAATCATACAGCCACAGCAAAGTTGGGCATGGTGAATTTAACGTAATAAAGATGTGACGATATATATTATATATTTCAATATTAATGAAATAGTTGCTGCTAGAACGAGCAATGCCGAAGTTACACGAAGCATTCTTCACCGATAGAATTCGAAAATGATTGTCCCTGCAGCAGTTAGGATATTCATGCCACTTGAACCTTTTTTTTTTTTTTTTTTTTTTCAAACATCGAAAAGTAGCACGTGCAACCTGTAAAAGTTGGCAACACTTCAAACACTCAAACATTACCAGGAACTGAAACAGTCACTATCTTATTTTAATTTAAATAACAAGTTTACAACAACCGCTCGTTACGATCGTTACTATAGCGTGATAGGCGAGTTGTAAAATTGCTAGTATTAAATCATTTTCATTCCTATTCAAATCCTGCTCCATTAAAAATATGTAAGCATTTTTTAAATTCAATTTTACACACATTAAAACATCCGCTTAGCGAAAATTATTTTTCTTTAATCCCTCTATATAAAACGGAAATTCATGAAAATTACTAGACTCTTTACGGTGAGGTTCTGTGAATTCACGGGAATGTCTGGGAAAATGGCATTACACTAAGAGCAAAGTAGGTGAGGTCATTTGAGACGGAGCAAGTTGTACAGAGAAGCAAAAAAAGGTAATTGTGGGAAAGGGGGGGGAGGAGAATCGCTTATAGAATGTAACGAGGAACCATCCAAACATTCGCTTGACGTGATTTCGCAACCCACCTCTGTAAAAAAAAAAAAAAAAATTGTAGTTATTACTGATAAATTCTTTGTAATTTTACAAATGCTTGTAAGAGTACAAAGATTTATCTTGTAAAACTACAAGGGCCTTGTGTGTAATATACCTCAAGAAATGTTTGTACTATACTGACCCGTTTCCACGAGCTTCAGCAAAATGACGGACACTCAACAACGGAAAATTTATTGTGCAAAAACTATGAGTGATGTAAGTGTAGCTGTGAGCAAAAAGAAATGTATTACAAGTTTGAATAACGTAAAACACTTGAAACAACTCGAATCCTTACTACTATATAAATGCGAAAGTGTGTGTGTTGTTTGTTTGTCCTTCTTTCACGTCAAAATGGAGCAACGGATCGACGTGATTTTTTGCACAGATATAGTTGGAGGTCCAGAGTGTGACAGGCTACTTTTTATCCCAGCAAAATATCTCAAATGGTTCTGAAAAAATGATTATTAGGGATGTACGTAGGTACAGGATTAAACTTTGCTTAGGATTACTGTATAAAAAAAGCATTGTTAAACATTTCTCCTTTCTTTTTTGTCTATGGGCTGTCTTACATTTCTTCCCAAGAGTCGCAGTAGCTCAGTGGGTAGAGAACCCGATAGTGGGCCCGCAGTAGCTCAGTGGGTAAAGAACCCGATAGTGGGGCCGCGTGCGAAGCAGCGGGTAAAAGCTTGTAATCAAAATAAAACGACAATTTCAATAAAATGCGACCTTATTATTCAATAACTGTTCATGTTTCTTAGCTACACAGAACTCTTCAATCAGCTCTCAATACCTCTTTGTTAAGAACAGTCCAAATCTCATAACAACAGAAATCTTAAAATTAAATAAATGTACATTTTCCTCTTAACCAAATAACTTCATTAATATTTTGTAGGTACTTGCTGTTATATTTACGTAAGCGTAAGTTTAAACCTCATAAGTTAAGTTGGAATTGAGGTTAAGGGTGCTGGATAATAATACAAGGGGTGTGGGTTCTAGTCCATGTTCTGGCAAAATATAAATTTTTCTTTTCGAAAATTATATTTTGAAAAACTATTAATTATTCTCTGTTATCAATATAGGCCTACAACATTGGTTTTCTTGAAGAAAAAATACGTGCGCTTCTCAATCATTACAGCTGTAATACAATTTTATCATTTGTAATATTACAAATAAATGTTTTGCAGATTTTACAAGAAAACTTAGTAAATTTACAAAGGATTTTTTTGGCAAGTGGGTTTCCAAAGATCTCTCTTATAAAAGTAAAAACAAAATTGTAGAGTGATGGATTACCGAAACCAGGATGGCTGTGCCAGGAATCTAACCCGGGTCTTCACGAATGTGGGTCCAATGGTGTACTTATTCGCGCCTATGCTCTGTACTGACCGCAAAGAATTTTGTACCGCAGCCATTTTTAATCACACGGTATGGCAATCCAACAGGTTTTGCAGCTGTCCATTCACTGTTCCGTGTTGTGCCCAGTTTTCTAGTTTTTTTTTTTTTTTTTTGTAGATGGTCTAATGTGGTTGAACTAGTAAAGTTGAAATTTCGGTAAACTTCCCGAACGATGAATGCGTGGATTTACCTCCATACACACTTCTTTAAAGCACTGTCATTCATTCTTAACGTGCGTCCTCTACCTTTATATCTTGCAAACACGTGTTTAAAACTAGCGACCAACTATCCGTTCTGAAAGTTAAGTCTACGCCCATTGACGCTGAAACAGTTTCAGATTTGAGGGGAGAAGGGGAGGGGGGACGGCGTCTAACATCTGTAACAACTAGTCTTATTTTGTATTCGTGTATGGCTTCAATGCCATCTTCTGTTTTTTCCTAGGAATGCCTCTGCAGGGGCGTATGTCCGAAGTAATTTTTCATTTAATCACTAACCCCCAAGCGAGTATCACTCAAATACATGTTATGATTACTGCTAATATCCTGTGATGAAACGTTGTTACATTTCTGACATTTCACAAACTATCATTAGCACGTTGGGCGCCGTTTTCAACTAAATTAGAAATGCAAAACTTCTAATCTTCAAGATATTTCTTATTCATCTATCTTCCTGTTTAGCACATTCAGCCCATTACTCATCAATCTCCTCAAAAACAATAGAATTCAATATTCCTTATCTTCGGTCATTAGGGCCTACACATTTACATTAAAAAACATATTGCAGCAATTAGTTTAATAAAATTTATCTATCTTCATTCCAACTACTTCTAAATATCCACGTTTATCTTTGGAGGTGGTGAGAATTGTTCTGCAGAAAAAATTAGTTCTATTTTATATCTGCCTTACGTATGTTGCCTCCTGTCCTCCGATTGACTGTCTTCTGACCATGACACATCTCTCCGCCGATCAGCAATGGCGAGACGAGAGACAACCAAAGTGATTTTATTTAGTACTTCTGTGTAATAAACTTTTATTGTTGACTACCCACTATAGAAGAAATTAAAATAAACTTAATACTGTCTAGAAACAAATGAAAAATACTTACATATAATCTCTATGTCAAATAAACTATTAAAATCACCAATGATTAAACTGTCAATTCAAATAATAAAACGTAATTTGGAAATGATATTTTAAAAATGGACAATTATATATTGAAAATGTTTATGACTAACGGTAAACATAACCCCGAAAATCTGCAATGTTAAAACGCAAGTAGATTACGCCTAACGCTTAAAATAAACACGTGAAGCAGAACGCAGGGCTTGTGGAGAAGTGAGAGTGGAGATGCAAACAGGCGGGGAAATGACGAGCAGAGCGCCGCTGTGATTGGCGGGGGCCAGGGCGGTAATCCCCCTGTCCGACGACACGAGACGAGAATTATTGCTCCACTTCAAACACTGCTTTCAATCACAACTTCTCTCTCGTCGAGTCCGTGGTGACGTACAGCATTGTGGACGCCGTTTACACCCCGCACTCAGTCTCATTGTGCCGCTGCCCTGCCTTGTCCCGTCGCCCACTTAAATGATGGGCATTGCCTGTTCGCCGCTCATTCGGCACTTCACACGCAAAAAAAAAACTCCTGCCCATAACAACTGAGCATTATACGACAGCGGAAATGAAGCTATGAAAGAGATTTTCTCCCCGTTTTTCACTCGTGTTTCCCTGGCTCGACATGCCGTAGATCTGTATAATTGCTTTCGTTTACTCGTAACGCCATAGTACGTCAAGTCAACTAAATCTGGCCATCACTGATTATACGTCCTCCCCCCCCCCCCCCAACTTTTGATAATCCATAACGGCATGTGTATATGGCGCTCTCAAAAAATAAACGTGCGATGGCTAACGTTTATCCTTTCAGTCCCAGATAAATGTGTCTGTCTAGGCATTGCAACAAACGAATTTTTTATTCGGTGTGTTACTATCGGGATGACTCTCCTTCGTGCATCGAGATCAATCAAATTCTGTTTGAGCTTTGCGTTACTGGAAGAAACTGCCTGTGAGATCATGGATATAGTGTCCGCAGCGTATGTCACTTCCCACACGTGAAGGACCTTCCCCGATGGCCATTATTCTCTGTCGACACAGTGGAAACCATTAAAGCTTCTCTATGTACAATGTCGCAGATATAGAACACTGCGAAAGAACGGGTAAAAGTACGTGGGTGGCCGCTCAATATCGCCACGAGCAAACGGAAGGGACTACAAATCTACCTTGTATCGGACAAAGAAAACTAGTTGCAGAAACGAAAAAACCTCTTGTGGCTTTGTTTCTTCTGTAGTATTCTTTTAAATACACACAATGGCGACGAAATTTTTTTTTTCTTTTTTGTGGAAGGGGGAGAGAGTAGGGTAAGTCTGGGTTAGATGGCCATACGGTAGGGATGTCAATCGTCATAATTCGGCAGCCGGTCGCTAGAAAACATCCCAATTCAGTGTGTGTTGAGTTCTTACTAAGTTACGTGGAAAGTTTCTATAACGCCGTGGAAAAAGGCTATAATTGTGAGTATTTTTGCATTTTTACTTTTACTTTCAGCCTAAGAAAATTCTCCTATTCAAAGTGGCACATCTGTCTGCAAAGCATCTGCGATGTTTGATATACCCAGAAAAACTCTTGAAAGAAGAATACAAATAGGAAATGTCACTAAATGGCCAATGGAACCGAGTTATTGTCTCGGCAAAGACAACGAAGAAAGACTTGTCCGTCACACTAAAAAAAAAATGCTAATGAATGGCTTTCCTCTCACCAGAGACGATGTTCGAGGTTTAGCGTACAATTTCGCCACGCAGTTAGGAATTCAACATAGATTCAACAATGAGAAGGAAAAGGCCGGATACGACTGGTTGCTACCTTTTCTCTCAAGACATCCAGATATATCTGTGCGCAAGTCTGAGGGTGTTTCACTTGAGAGAGTTCAAGGTATGGACCGCAACGAAGTCGGAAGATATTTTTCTCTTTTGAAAAATATCGTAGAGGAAAATTATCTCATTAATAAGCCATCGGTGCTGTTCAGCAAGGACGAAACAGGCCTGCAGCTGATTAACCGCCCTGGCCAAGTTCTAATTGAGAAAGGTTCCAAAGCAGTTCATACTATTACTTTAGGAGAAAGGGGAGACACGATAACAGTTATAGCGTGCTGCAATGCAGAGGGTATGTTCCTCCCTCCAGTTTCAATTATGAAGGCGAAAAACAAAAAAACAAGAATGGAAGGATAACATGCCACCTGGAAGAATTGTAGTGATGTCTGAAAAATGATCCTATGTTAACACAGCTATTTTTTTTTTAATTGGCTTAAAAACCATGTTTTCCCTCGCAAGCAAGCAGGGAAAGTAGTGTTGATTATGGATGGAGATACTTCTCACTGCAATTCTGTGGAAGTTCTTGAATTCGCTGACGAGAATGAAATCATTACTATGCCTCCCTAGCCACACAACGCAACAGCCACTGGACCGTGCTGTTTTTAAATCTGTGAAACATCACTTCTACGCTGCTTGTTCAAAGTGGCTAACAAACCATCCGAACTCTTCTTACATCTCCTGAAAATATTGCACAGTTAATGACAAAATTGGACAAGGCAAACAAAAAATTTCTCGAAAAGCAAAAGAAGGTTAGGCCTATGCTAGCATGTAACACAAAATCAAAGCAGAGGAAAGTACTTCGACGCAGAAGCAATACTTCAAGTAGCAGTTCAGAAGCAGAAGTAACATGGCAGGATGAATCCAGTGACTATCTTGATCAAGACGACGAGGAATGCGTCGGGTGTGGGGAAGACTACATTATTAGAATACTGAAATGTGACTGGATAAAATGTGTTCGCTATTGTCGTTGGTTACACGAAAACTGTACTAACTTTACTGATGTGTGCAACAACTTAGGAAAAGCTATTACAAAGAAGTGAAAGATTGGTTGCAGCTAATTTAGTGTACTAATGAACCTTTCGGAATGTGTTTTTAGTTTAATTTCTGTCCATAACTTTTTTTTTACTTATGCTATGAAACAGCACACTTCATTTCATTACGTAATAAAAGGGTTTCACTTTATTTGTGTTTAAAACATGTGTTTATGGTTCTTCTCATTGTATTTTTGCAGATTCCTGGGCTGGCTATCTGTCCCTAAAGCATATGGCCATCTCTACCGGCTATATGGGTGAGATGGCCAGGGTTGTGAGAAAACAATTTAACGGCATATTTTAAAAATGATACAGTTTTGACTATCTTACAAATAATCAATACAACTAAATAAAATAGAAGTGCCTGTCTGTGATTTTCGAAATTTCCACTTTTAGTTATTTTTTTATATAATATAATTGATTACTAAGCCATATGTAATGTTAATTTTTTCGTGTGTCTGTGTCTGACCGGATTTAACACAAAAACCACTGAACGCGTTGACATAAAATTTACACCTTATAATATAACCCCAGGATCAACTCAGTGTTTGTCTCATCGATATATCTCAAACGGTTCCGAAAATAAGATGATCAGGGATGTACATAGGTACTGGATTAATCTTTTCTTAGGACAACTGCATAAAAAAAAAGTATTGTTAAAAAAAAGTTCGGTCATTTCTCCTTTCTTTTATGTCCATGGGCTGTCCTCCTTTCCTTCCCAAGAGTGATTCCAAATCATAAATATCATGCGCACGAAGTAGCACAGGAGAACTAGTACTTCATAAATTTAGTATATTATGGCCACTTTACCGCTCAAAGCAGACATTTTACATAAAAATTATTATTTATTTTAGGCACTTAAAAACACTATGGCCATCTACGCCGGACTTACCCTATGTGTTGATAGCAGAGTCAAAGGAAGTGCAGGCCGCAATTTAAAAAGACTGCTGATCTGTTCAAACTGCTCCACTCGAATAATTTAAATTCAACCGATCATTTAAGTTGCTGGTATTCTCAGATTAAACAGATATCTCTACCGATTCCTAGCGAACTGCACTGCTGGCCCGGGAGTAGACCTCTGTGTATTTTACTGATTCACCGGTAGCTAGCAGCACACATCAACTGAAGATTATGTAGAATAATTCTACTGATCGAAATCACTGATTCAGATTTAGATTGCACTTTATAGGGATAAAATTAATAAGGTCTATTAACATTTCCCGTCAATCACCTTAATTAAAGAATCATATTACTCACCATTAGGCTGTACAAGTCAGTTACATACTCACGACAAAAATGGATTACTTGAGAGTTATCATAAAGGCGAGATGTCGTCTACATGTTTATCGTGAAGAAGGTAAAAAGACGGATCAGCACCAGAGAATACAGTGGAAGACTCTCCAAAGAGCACAACATAGATGTAACCAACTCTTGACTGAACCTTACACACATTGCGATTTATGCTGTTGTTTTATAAAACTAAAATAGTTTCTTTATCCCTCTCTTTACAAAATTTTACAATTAAATTTTAACTTTCTTCCTGTTTCAGCCTGGCTCATTCCATCTCTTCCCAGCGTCCTCGTCCTTTCCTTTATAATCCACTGGTGGTCATCCTGCCGACAGCGCCTGTCCAGCTCTGTCTACAGCTACTTATGAATTATAAAACTGAGAGTCCTTCCAGGTCCTGCCTAATATTTCGTTCATTATGCGGTCTGATCAATTACATAATGTAACAGATCTCAATCATCTAACTTTTCTGGGTTTCCTTCTTAATGGGCGTGAATATTCCCATTTTTTTTACTTCAAATATCCCACAGTAGTAATCGATTTGCTTTATCACAGGACATTTCAAGATTTTAACGAAAACAGTAAGTAATCTTAATTTCTGTGTCAATGTGCAGGCTGATCACGATCTTAATTAACAGACGAGGAATTGGGGGGGGGGGTCGCAATTAACCAAGTGTACTAGCAGTTTCCTGAAATGGCAGTTGAAAGCCCCTGGGAGTGGAAATGGGAGGGGCGAGCCTAAGCGCAGTCGGCCATACCGGATTTCAACATTTATGCATCGTCGATCACATGTGGCATATGTTTCCTCTTTTGTATTCATAAGAAATATGCAGATGGATTTTGCTTGTTTTTTATCAATATTTTGTAATACATTTTTTTATGTTTACATAAAATTTTTACAGTTATTTTGGCAATTTTTTTGGGTTCTAGGTCATCCAAGGTCATTATATACATATAGTCAAGATTACCCAGATCCAATATGGCGGTCAAGATAGCTGACAAAACCAAGATGATGAGCGGTGCACTCAGACTCCGTATCTTGGACATTGTGTATCGATTTGGCATATCCTAAGCCTATAAAACCAATATGGCCGCAATTCAAAAAGTGCATTTCGGGGGCTCTTTTTTTTTGGAAATAGGGCACGGTGCTTTCCAAGGAAAATGGAAAATTTTATGAGAAAGAGGGAAATTTTGAGGGGAAAATGGTCAATTTTAAGGGAAAACCGGAACATTTTGAGTGGAAATGGCCGCTGGAAATGGCCGCTGGCCGACCGCAATGACAAGAGCATGAACCTGCTTCGAGCTTCGTCGCTCTACTCCTTTGCGCTCAACTCGGCCGAATCGTTATACTTGCATTTCATAAGTAACATATAAATTTAAATCGGAAACTAATTATCAGACTTCTTAAGTAATTTTAAACGTACAGGGTTGGAGCAGCACACGTTTTATGGCACCTAACGAAAGTTGTTTCATTTTATTTTGTGGGAGCTTTCCTGTGCTACTAAGTATCGGACCTGAAGAGATAAGTAATCCACTGAAAACGTCATCCATCATCTTTATTTTGGAACATTTCCTTGAAAACCCTTCACAATATTTCCACAATATTTCTTCATTATCTTTATTCCGAGTCTCTTAAGCTACTTGGAGCCACGGTGGCTAAGTGGTTAGGTTAGCCTGCTCGCCTCCCACCAAGGCGATCCGTGTTCAATCCCCGGCCGGGTCGCTCCGGATTTCCACATGTAGTAATCGTGCCAGACGATGCCGTTGGTCGGCGGGTTTTCTCGGGAATTTCCTGTTTCCCCCGTCCTTTCATTCCGGCGCTGCTCCACACTCACCTCAATAACCCTCATCGGCTCTCAAAACCTCGATGTTAAGTGCCGTCAAAATATATTCACTCTTAAGCTATTGCAGATAATAATTGTCCAATTGGCAACAAAACAGAATATCTTCTTTTGCAGTTGCAAAAGAACAATAATGAAAAATGTATAATTTCATGACCACTTGAAATTGCTTGTAAAATTGAATGGAATATTTTAATTAAATTTTCATCTAGGCCTTAATTTATGTAGACATATCGTCAGCTTCGAAAAAAAAAATTCGATAAAGCAGAGCTTGTGCTCGCGCGTATTGTAACAGCGCAACCCTGTTGCAGGGACAAGTGTATATCTAAGTGTTGCGCATTAGTTCTTGTATCTGTAGTTAAGAAGCCCTTTAACATAAGAAACAGACCCTTCCTAGGACATGTCAATTCCTTATCGCCTGATCCTACAGTAAATTGTTTCTATGAAAGTAATGTACCGAAGTATGGCCATACTCAACGGGTAGCACATATTAGCAGCTAGTTCTTGCGAAATCATGTCACCAATGCAATAAACTAAACTAACAATATCAAAACTTAGGTTAATGATGTGGACTGTCTAACTTAAAAAGGCTTCAGCGAAAGCCAAGAAAATAATTTGTCATTATTTGTACAAACTCGTAGTTCCGGGTGGGGTTTGAAAATATAAAATATCAATTAATAACAAATTAAGGCAGTTTTGTCTGCTCTAAATAGCTAAGAACTGAATCGATTTTTACAAACTTTCACAAATCAAAATATTTCAAATTTTACGAAAATTATGCTCACTTCAGTGCAGTGATGTATTTGACTTAAATATCCCGGAGTAGGCCTACGTCCTAAGCAAGCGAAGATCACTTTTGAACTGAAATAAATTGCGAAACTCCCATTGCATTTAACGGATTTTTATGCACGGATGTGTTACTATTATCGCATCAGCAGTTTGGCCGATCTTTTAAGTTGGAAATTTGACCTCTGGCCAGCTTTTCGTAGAAATCTCGCATTGGGCGGCGCGGCAGAAGAATTAAACGCGCAACGACCTACCACACTGATTTTGTTATTAGTTATTTTTATTACTGATCTTATCTTCCACTAGTTTGGTTTTCATGTGCTTCTAGTAGTGGATGGCAGGCAGGTATGGCTTGCCGTCTCGTCGACAGGGGGATCGTTCACGACGGAGCAAGTGCCTCAGTGAGTCAGGAAGAGGTAAGGCATCAGCCGTTACCGTATCATGCTGGAATCACAATAGCGCGACAGACGCAACGCGATGGGCGCGACACCAATAAAATCAATCTCCAACCAACCAGCATTGAGACATCTGTGACGTCAACGCGACAAAAATTGCGGACGCAACAGGTTTTCAGAATAGAAGATATTTCTAATTTCGTCGCGGGCGTGACAAACTGGAAAACCATGTAAGGATTTGGTGCTCGAATGATGGCGGTACTGGTGAATTGGTAACATCACTGTTGTGTTCATTTATTTCATTAAAACGTAAATGACATCCCGGCTACTGTTGCATTTTCGGGCACAAGTATTTATGATGCGTAGTTAACGTTCGAAATTACAGTTTTATGAAGAAATGTCAATTTCCCTATAAATAGGTCTCAGCCACCATCTTTTTAGTGTCAAAGCTCTTTCCTGTAGGAGTAGCCTGTGTATTAACAAACAAATAAACGCCTTTCTGTGCCCACATGTTAATAAGATCACAATTTTTATATTTTATGCAAAATCAATAAGCATGAAAATAAAGTGTTGTCCAACAATATCCTTTAAACAAATGTAAACATTAATGGCTGTCGTACAAGAGACTAGCAGCTAGTGGCAAGAAACGATTTACGTATAGTATTTTTATGTTTTTTTTTTTGTCGCGAGGTGATAAAACTAGTGTTCACAATAACGCGAATTTTTCTTGTCGCATCGCGCCAGTCGCGTCGCGTCTTTCGCGCTATTGTGATTTCAGCGTCAAATAACTACGTCGGCGTTCGCCAGCAGTAGTCTGGCCATCAGTGTGGTGGAACAAGGAATGGAATCCTGGTCCTCAGTGTGCTACCACTGTACCGGACACACGCATGTATAGCCATTCAATGTTACTTCTAATTTTTCTGAATCCCTGCTAAAGTTCTACTATATTCCTCCGTCTCATACAGATAAAGCTTAGAAAATTACCAGAGGGCCAACTCACTACATTCATGCGTTCTGGATGTACTAATATTTTGCGTAAGAACTATTTCTTACTAGGCAATATTTTCTCTCTTTTCTACTCGTACTAGTTATACATAAATATTGTAACTTATGGATTAAATATGAATAAAAGTTTCATGTAGCCATAAGTAACATACTTTTAGGTGCACACAAGTATAAAACGCTTGTGATAAAATACATATTTAGGACGCAACAAAACACGTCTTACATGGGTTTGATATTTCAGAGTTTTGATTCAAAAAGTTTGACGGAACCGCGAATAGACGATAGTGTGTAATGCTCGATTCACAATAACACGACGAGCACGACACGACAGCCCCGACAAGAAGAACATTTTTAACCGCCTATATGTAATAAATAAGACCAGCCCGACAAAATTGCAGCTTTGAATCATGACAGAGTAAGATTCCATTTATCATTTTCGTTTAGTGTTGCCTGACGTACGGTTTTTCAAGGAACAGTGCGGTATTTTGCTTTTTTATTCCGCATACAGCATAAAATAGATACCATAGGGAAAATATCCCTGGCGTTTGCTGTTTCAATTAATATAATAATTATTTTTAATATTTAAATTCAAATTGAGAAAAAATAAAAGGTTTTATTTTGTGACGGTATTTGCCAACACATACAGGACGAGGTCTTTGGCTCAACTGCTTCCTGAATGTACGTGTTTTAAATTGGAAAACAGTCGAGAGCTCCCCAATGATGTCAAAAAGGGATTTGGGTTTGTTCCGGTGATAAGGTTTGAAAATATTCTTTGCCTTGCGTTTATATAATAACTTCATATCAGTTACATGGTAGTTTTCCCCCCAATATCACGATAAGTATATAATTTTCCAATTTTCCCACGGATAACATTTGGTATAAAAGTTAGTATCAAAAATAATTATGCTTAACACTTCCCCCAAAATTTACATTTTTACAAAATTACATCTCTTTCCAGTTATATGCAGGTTACACTTAATATTTTCCTTTAAAGTATACTTAACTAAAATGGCAGCAAGCCCCCCCCCCCTCCTTTTTTAAAATGTTGGCGGAACAGCAGTTCCTACCCAAGTGAAAACCCTGTGCTGTCTCCTCGAACCTGGGCGAGACACATGTATTTATATTTAATTTGAAATCATCGAGAACATTACAAAATGATCTTCACTCCGTCGATATCCGGAATTCCTGGAAGGGCACCCTGACTGGCTGGCTGGCTGGCTGGCGTCACGTGGGCGAGATGTCGTACGAGGGGGGGGGGGAAGCAGTCATAGATTTCGTGGGCGGCAACAGCCCCACGGCGCCCACACTTGCAGACCAACAGGTCCGCCCAGCGGACGTGAGGCGTGGAGCTCGTCAAACACACCCCCGTCGCAGCGAAGGTAAGCCATCCCAAACGGCAAACAATTTATCAACTTCATATGGCACCGTCAGTTTAGCTTTCGTTCGATGTGCAGGGATAGCCGTCATGTGTCTTATGTTTCGTAAATCGTCATCGTAATGGTTAGCGCTTGGTGTTACTGTCTCCCAAGTTGGCAGCACTGCTTACCAAATGCATATTAGTGCGCGGTTTGTCACAGCTTGCCTGTTTACAGTTTATCATCGCGATCCCCCACGAAAAGTGAACTGACGCTAATTACGATATTTTTTTATCTCTGTTTTTCTGGTTGGTAGAATTCGATGTTACTCATTGAGCGAGACATGAAAACTTACACAGGTAATAACGTCTGACAAATTAGATAAGGCGGAAGGTAAACAAACTGGAAATGTTGAAACACAGCCAAAGGAAAGATGACTCCCAACATTATCGGGTGATTTGAGGGAAATGCTTCCCTGCGCTACATCCAGTTCAAGGTAATGTTTTCAATGCAAAGTACACACATTGTATTGGAAAAGGCGGGTTTTCAGTATCACATGGGGAAATTGCCGATAACATTTTAATAATCTACAATATAAATAGAGGTAAAGCTCCGCCTTGCAGTGTACTCTGCTCACTCGTTCCTTAACTAAACAAGGCTCTACTGAAGCAAACATGGTACCGTTAATAAATAGCGATATCTATTGTTATTATTATCCGACAGTAAATATTACGTAACATTATTATGAATCGTCCTCTGTATCAGTAAAGTTTAAAAGTTCCACTAGAAAAGTATATTTATTTTTTTAGGTAACAGTATGCGAACTTACAGAGGCTGTTTACGATAAAGTTATCACTTTTGAAATCTACTTTATAAACATGTCACTCACCCTACCTGCATATATTTTTAACGGGCGCAATGAGTGAAATGTGTCTAGTAAAGTTTGTAATGATGGAGGGGAAAGTAGTTCCATACATTAACGTTGAACAAAAAGGGTTAGGTAACCATTTGTGATAAATTAGTCTCTCGCTTTCTGTATTTTTTAATGCAGTGTAAAAATGTGCAGATTCTTACAATAGTTACTTTTATAATGATTTCACAGTTTCATTTGACCGACTCATGAATAAAGTGATGCGGCCTATGTCAATGTTGATTTTACATAACGTGGAAGAATACACAACGTGTATACAAGTAGATCTTAAGCAGGGCTTTCAAAAGTGCTCATTTTACCGCGAATAGCTTATACCATACTATATAGCATCACTTAAGGTATGCAATAAATACTGCAATGTTAAGCTATTTTCACATGTTTCTCCAGATATAGTTTAGCGAAAAAAATTAACCTGTGGCAAAATAAAGTGGAGTATTAATGACAGGCGTCCTTGGCTCACAAAGCGTTCAAAACTTGGTTGAAAAGTAAGAGGTGATAGTGGTGAAAGTGAAACTATCAATTTTTATATTGGAATCTATGCCTCAAATAAAAGTAACTAAAATTGATTTCCTATTTTAGTCTGTTATATTGATGAAACCCGTAGTGTGTGTAATGACAATTCTAGATTTTTTTTTTTTTTTTTTTTTTTTTAGGAAGATTCACATGAATCAGCCAGTGTAATGGCACACTAAATAGAGAAGCCGAATTTGTGCTATTAAGTTAAAACTATAACAAATTTCTAGCCTGACAACACAAATGCATATTTTGGGAAACATAAATCAGTGTTTGTTCATTCAAAGAAAAAAATTGATATTTTGAATGCAAATTGTTGTGCACATATTGTACACGATGCGTGTTAAAACTGGCATGTTTATTGAGGATTGTTTATTGAGTATTGTTTTTTTTAGTATTGTTTTTTAGGTATTAGGTATATTTTGTGAGGTTTAACGTATGTTTTTTGAGGAATGAGGAATAAGGAATGTTTTTCTATGATATGTAGAGTAGTAATTTCATACAGGCGTGTGTTGAATGTGTCATTTCTAAAGTGTAAGAATTTTCGAAAAAAGATTTTTGTACCAGTATGCTTTAATTACATATAACTGTTACGCATTTTGTGCCTGTGCAGCCTGCCTCGTTAAATCACTCACCTGCATATTTTCCGCGAGTCTGTTGTTATCCTTCCAAATATGGCGATAGATGATGGAGTGATGGGTGGTTCTTTGATGTTCGACGATCTGTGATAGCTTGGTGGAGAGACGATGTAGACTGAGGGAGATAGGTAATGAAATTGTATATTGTTTAAGTGTTTGTTGTGTAGTGCGTTACAACATAGTATGCAAATAAGTTATGCATAATATCAAACTAATTTTAGTTAAACATTAGCTTTGGTTATGGTAAATTGTGTACTTAGTCAAATTAATCATGTTAGTCAGTAAAATCATAAAGAGTACTTATAAGTGTCCTTGACATGATATGGAGCAGGACATAAGTTCACGATCCTGCAGTTGTCTTTCACCTTCGTTCATTGTGTTTTATCGGTCGATAAGTGGTTGGTTTAAGCTCATTATGTACATACTAATTGCATTCGTACATTTATTACACTACTACTTTGGCTAATTTATGTGATACGTGGTTAAATAAAAATATATAATTACTCTGTATGGCTCTTGAATCTCTATGTACATAGTACTACTTGTGTGTGAATAGTGTTTTAAATAGTCATTATTTGTTACATGAATACACACACTTTACTCTTGATAGATGAGTGTTCAAGTTTCCCGATGTAAATCTATAGAACAACCAATTGTCTTACAACATAGATTGACAAATTTGTTTTTTTTTTTTTCTTTTTTTTTTTTCCGTATACCTGAAGTTCACATATCAAGGTCTCTTAACCGTTTGAGGGGAAGAGAATCATCGTCTGTGTAGATAAAAATGGCAGCTCTATAGGGTGGAAGTGTTGCTGTTGTAGACACTGGAGGACGAGTCCTTGGAGATGGAGTCACTATCATCATACCTGCTGGCGGAGTACATACGTTGTAATTATTAGTGTATGAATAAACATATCTGCATTATTGATCTAGTCTGGCCTGAATCGATATGAATATTTGAGAAAATATAGCTTCTCGAAGCGATTTTTGTCTATGTATGGGACACACAATTGATCTACGTGGTGTATCCAATGTCGATAAACAGTAAAGTATGTATTTCTTAAAACTTCTATAATGATGTTAACCATCGCAAGATTCTCTGTAGTTGATGTCATATCCTGGGTATGAAATAGGTCTGTTATAGCTTGGGAATACATAAATGAATGGCATAATTACTATCTTCGCACATGAAGCACATGGATGCTAGTCTGACGATTTCGTAAGATGAAAATTCTTTCCCCTTTATGAAGAAATGCATGTTCTCACTACATGTTTCAAAGTATATCGATATGTAAATATCTTCACAATCATTTTGAAAGGTAATACCACATATTGCACACAATGTAGGCCTTCACGTGCATATTCGTAGCAAATGCTGGGGTTGTACATTATTCATGGGGTTGACTCGGTGTTAGTATGATTCGACAACATGATCACTTCTTCAGAAAATGTTTCGTTACCTCTGTATCCAGGCTCCATGGTATCTCCGTTGGTCAATGACAGGGGAAGTGTTACTTGCACTTTCAATGGATAGCCTCGGAGCATGCATGTTGTGTTCTCTGTCGCGCAGGGTCGTCGTGTTGTGTTACGTGATGGCTGTATGGTAAACAACTCATTCGCTGCTGCATGGCCATTTCTCTGCATAGCAAATTGTGTAGTCGGGTTCGAAACTTGCGTACAGTAGTTCCTAGGTGGTGGTACATAGGTATACTGCACCACAGGCCGTCTGCGAAGCGATGTCGACACTTTCCGACCTTGAAGTAAATATTTTTAAAATTAATTCTCGTCCTTTTATACTCAGTCAAAGCAAGATGGCGGTAGACGAATGCAAATGAGAAACAAGTAGTTTTTCGTATATGTCAACGGTGTTAGTTGAGAGCTGGTTTTCATATGGTGATGATGATGTGTAAATAAGACTATTTATCATTGTGCTAATAAAAAGTAAATATTTTGAACGGGACTCGAATTCGGTATCAATCCGCCTACTAGTTGTTAGAGTTCCCTTGCTGTAGGCTCTCCATTCTATGACCGCTCTGATATATCTAGTATTTCTGCAGGGTATATGTGAAAGTACGTGTGTTTGTGTGTGTATGCACACACAAACATGTATGTGCATGTTTGTGTGTACGAGAATATAGAAAATACTAAAGTGTATGACTGGTAAACTGTAGAGAGGAATAAAGTGTGGAAGATGATAAAGGTTAGAAAATGCCAAAGTTCGAAGGTTAGGAAAGAAAAGTAAACAAAATTTCAAATGCTCTGTCCGGGACTCAATCTCTGTGCTATTCCACTCACTGTTAGTCAGAACTCCCATCCTGTCGGCTCTCTGAGCCATGGCGCACGCCAACTGAGATTAGTGGTAAGTCTGCAGGGTGCAGGGATATAGGTGAAAGTGTGTGTGTTTTGCTATTAAATGATTAAATTGTTTATTAGAGTAATTCGTTGGAATATTTGTATGTGGGTGCTGGTACATGTTGAAGGCACACACACGATTGTTTTTTTTTCTGATAAGAGTTCGTTGACCTGACAGGAATAGAGCAGGAAGTGTTCTGGCTTGAAATATCCTATGGACAACATGTTTACGACAAGGCTGCAGTCTTGAGCTATCGTTCCTCGGGAGCGGAAGTATGTCTCTAGGTATAATGTGCATACTTGGTAAATGAGTATAGTGAATGCTAGCATATTTTAAGTGTAATACCTTCCACCTCTAATAATAATAATTGCATGTCTGAAACAAAATAAATGGTATATGACAGTTCAAGTCTGGCTGACTTGCTGAGAGACATATGACTTTGGTGATTGTGTAGTTGCTAATTATTCAGGTGTGTATGTGCATATAGGTCGTTCACGATAAAGTGAGCACTTTTGAAGCCCGAGTTACTTTTTCTTTTAACCAATCTATAGCCTCCCACCACTTGTTCGTGTAAACCTTGTCATGTGATTAATAAGCACCGTGTATACATTCATCATACCCGAAACGAAAAGTTCGAAGCCACAATGAATTGTGTTTATTAGTTATTATATCTGACGAAACAGCTTAAAAAAGTGCTCACTTTACCGTGAACGGCCTATACATAGTACGTATTCATTGCATGTTTATGCAAGTATGGGCTTGCACGATTAGGTCATATAAAGGGTTACATCATTACCTGATTACGTCATGCAACTGCATTCCCCCTCCACCCTTCTCGACTTTTAACAGTTGACATTAAACATGTAACACTTTAGTAGAGCGGGAGACACCGATCAGATAAGACGTTTGTCAGAACGCATAAGTGAATGCGTAAAACTGCATTTCCCAGAAATCATTTCCAATTATTAAGTGTGTCACCCGGGAATCGAACTCGGTAATCCAAAAATAACACTACATTAATGGTTCTAAGCAGGAATGCAACACAATAATATTTGTTTTAATTCAAAAATGAAATAATCAGTGCTCTGACCGAGACACGAACTCGATAAAACCAAGATTAACATTATGTTAATTACTGTTAGCAGGTACCCAACTCAGAAATAAATTTTTGTCAAATTCGAAAAAATATATATAATAATATCAAGAGTGTGCTGTCTAAGATTCGAACTCTGTAACCCTAAAATAACAATTGCTTTAAGCAGGAATACAAACCAAAATTAAATTTTTTGTTAAATTCGAAAATAAAATAATATTAAATGCCCTGACCAAGACTCGAATTCCATAACCCAAAAAATAACATTGCATTAATTATCCCTAGCAGGTATCCAACTCAAAAATAAAGTTTTGTTAAATTTGAAGGAAAAAAACTATAATAATAAGTGCTTTGATCAAGAATCGAATTCCATAATCCAAAAATAACATCACAATAACTACTCCTAGCAAGTAGCCAACTCAAAATAAACTTTTGTTAAATTCGAAAATAAAATAAGTACCCTGGCCGATAATAGAACTCGATAATCCAAAAATAACACTACGTTAATTACCACTAGCCGGTACCCAACTCAAAATAAAGTTTTGTTAAATCTGAAAATAAAATAATATTAAGTGTCCTGGCTGAGAATCGAACTCTAATTTTTATTGAGATATATTTCCTCAACACAGAGGTTTTCCTCCAGCATAATAAACTCGGAACAATTGTTTCGTACAAAACTCGACATTATCTTCTCAAAATATTTCTCCAGATATTTCAGGCTTGTGTATCTTCCTCTTCTGCACGAAATCATCTCATTGTTACCGGTATATTTTGGAGCCGGGTGGTCATGGGTCGGCCTCTTCTCCTTCCTACAACTTCCCATCTCTGTATAAGTTTTGGTATTCTAGCATCTTCCAACCTTCTTCGTTCTATAATAATAATATGTATGAAGAATCGAACTCGATGATCCCAAATTAACATTAAATGAATTACCTTTAGCAGGAACACAAGTGAAGATATCAAGCTACACCACTTAGTTCATTCTTGCTCTCTTCATTGTCGAACACCCCCCCCCCCCCACTCCCATTACTCCTAGTGACCAACTCTCGAACTGAGATGGTGCTCTGGTAGCCATTCAATGAAATTTGGCGAGTATGTACTTTGGGAGTATGTACTTGATGACTATAGCTTCAATGGTTCGGAAATTACGACAAACTATGCTTATAAAAGGGCATAACACATAATTGATCATTCGATCCTGTTTGTGGTCTGGAAAGGGGAGTAACCTTAGGATAATCACACCTCCATGGTGCCTGCATTCTGCATTCTCCCCTCCAAAGAAAAAAATATACCTATAGTCTGTATCCTTGCCTCCAGGATCATCTCCCAGGTTGGAAAATTGCACCCATCCTAATGCATTCTATAAGTGGCCTGGACACACCATCCCCCCTTTCCCGTTCCATTACTGACAGTATTTAGCGAAGAAATTTTGCTATATAACTAAAAGTGTGCCTTATATCAATCATAACATTTTGGCCACTCAATTTGCTCATTCAGTGTTTGGTTTTCAAGTGTGTTTATGAGGTATTAAATTAACACCATTGCTTTCGGCAGTAACTTAAATGTAGTCATAACAACACACTAGAACATAGTATTTGTTACGACTGCCTCAATAAACCCTGGCGTGAAACTTGCAAGCGAATTTGTTCATTCGTGAGGGACAACGCCTAATGTAGTGCGCACACTCAAACAAAAAACATTATTCTGTTTTACGAAAGTATTTACAGGGTGAAGTTCTTAAAAGTAAACAATAATTTCTAGTTAAATAACGTGAATTTAACTAGAGTGTTTTTCAGGTATCGGCAAGCGAACTTCAGACCAAAGTGTGTAATTATATTCTCTACCCAGGTTCCGGGCGACCAGCAAGTAAGTTAGTCACAGTGAGTAATGCCCGGGACCTTTAAGCATCCAGTTGACACGACCTCGAGCCCGTCTCACCTGAATGTTCCCCCTCCCTCTCTCCACTGTGACTTAAGTCTCTCATACCTCACGCCATATGAAACACCAGTCCTGTGAGTGCCGACGGCCATACCGCCATGGTAGCTTGGCGGTCTTCTGATTGTCACCAGGCAAATTCATGCCCTTCTTTCGCTTCTATTTCTTACCATTCCTGTGCCTGAGTAGTAAGTTAAATCATTTCTTGCTTGGCAGCGCTACATAATAGGCCTCCAAAACCTTGAGCTTCTGGTAGTCGCCACTAGGGCGACACGAAATGTTGTGTAACACACAAAGCCTGGGGGTTGACAGACTAAATCGTCTGTGGCCGTTCCTATGTTACGAGCCGAGCTGTCGTAGAATGAACATCGTGCTCGTGGAGGCTTTCTTCGGGATCTGCCCACGCCTTGAGGACCAGCGAAGACGAGGTACTTCGGAGATTGCGGTGGGACCATGGCAGCTTGGGTACGGCGACCATTTCGCAACTCGTCGTGTCCCCAGGTGATGGATAGGGGGATCACCAGGCTCTGGAGTGGCTGGGAATATTCAAATACCAGCCCGCAAACCAACTGGCCGATGCGAGAGTGCCGTCGTCGTGGGCGTCTGGAACTTGGGTAGCTCAGTAAGAGATGGCGAAGCGCGCCTGCTAGAGTTAGCCTAACGATCAAGACGGGGAGGGGGATATAGAGGTGCTGAAAAATGCGAAGTGTAGCGATCCTCACTGCTGGATTCTGCGGGCTGCCGACTGCAGATGCGTGATGAATGGATTGGAATGCATCGAACCTTGGAAGCACCCCACTGTCAGCCTTCACTCCTGGGCCAGCGGATTCGCCACCACCACTGGTAAGCCCCGGATTTCTTGCGTTTCCCAGACCGACGGGCTATTTTGGAGGAAGGTGAGGGGGTGGCTTCCCGAAGAACTCTCCCCACCTTCACCCATGGATTGGAAATCCTGGCATCGGCGTGGAAGGGCGGAGATGGAGTCGGTGCCATGGCTCAGCTGTCTGGTTTTCCGACGCACACGAGAAGCAGGGAGGGCCCTGCATCCAATTGCTGCTGTCAATGGTGCAGTGCTGGTTCGCCTACACGACAGTATTGACAGTAGCTCAACTTCAAGGGCGCCTGCGTCCACACGATGACTGGCATCGGCGCAGGGGCTGTTCTGTCCCCCGCAACGCACCAGCTGTGATTTCATTTCACCCCGCATCAAAACAGAAGGCTTTCTTCCCGAACTAACAAATACCCTACTTTATCCAGCCCTAATCCAGTTAAAAGGAATTATTTTACCCTCCGCGACTGTCTCGTAGATTTCCGGTGGCCCTCTCCACTTTGCCTGATTTGCTATACTCTTCCATCTAGAGCCTACTTTCGGGGTGTTCACATGGCTACAATTGCGGCCATGGCAATATAACCCTGCTTAGCCGCTATGCATGTGCCCATTATAATAATTAAACCCGACCTAGGACACGTAGAGGTTGCCCTGAGACACATTCCATTCTCCAACCGTCTTAGCTACCAACATGCATGCCGGAGAGCACACCGAACTGTGAAGGTGTTCACGCTGACGTAGCGGAATTCGGGGGCTCACTAGAAAAAAAAATTGTGCCTATGTTCGGCGAGATAGGCGTGTGTAAGGCTATATATTTTTACGAGCATTAAAATATAAAGTAATGATACATTTGAACATATACAGTTTACACTACATTTAACGTATATTTCGTTTAGTCGTCGCTTCAAACCCGCAAACTGTTTAGCGAAAATACAAAACTGGACAGATTATTTTTTATTTCCCCAATGATATGATGTTATTGTGAGGGGGAGGATTTGCAACAGCAACCCCCCCCCCCCCCCCCCCCCCGCGCACTAGCGCACGCCGACGACGTCAAAGCGGACTGCTGTATGGGAGCACGGGACTCGCGACAGGTCAGACCTCACGCGTCACGCGATCACCGGCCCACGCCACACGAACTCCATTTCCTCGAAGCCCGGGTGAGTTAAAGGTGTTTTCTCCCCCCCCCCCCCCCTTTATCACTGAGCCAGCCAGCCGCACTATCGGCGCGCGTGATGGATGGTAGACCCGCTTCCCGGCGCACCTCGCCAATACTTGGGCGCCGCGTCGCGAGCACGTGTCATGGGTCCGCGCCGTTTTCACGTGAACACAGCTTAGGGGTCAGACCTTCACGTGGAGTGCTAGGCGGAAATGGCGACGTACCGTTTGGAGTGTGGTGCATCCCGATATAGATGTCATGACTAACAATACGATTGAAGTACATGCGGTCTCGTAGTATCGGGTATACAGTCCATTCGCAGTTTCTTCACACTTTTTGAATCAAACCTTTGAAAAATCACCATATGTATGACGTGTTTTGTTTCCTGCAGATGTCGCGTATTACAAGCATTTTATACTTGTGTTGGAATAAAATGACATTTTTTATTCAATTTGAGCTTTTACTTATATTCAATTCATTAAGTATATTATTTCCAAAATAATTAATATGAATAAACACAGGGAGAATAAACTGTGTAGATAATGCCTAAAGGCTGTTCACGATAAAGTTAGCACTTTTGAAATCAACCTTAGAAAAAAGTTACTCCCCAAACCTGCATATATAGGCTATTTACGGTAAAGTGAGCAGTTTTGAAAGGCCTCTAATTTAGAATATGGTTAATAGATGTATTTTATTTTAGCTTTAGACGTTAACTTCAGAGTGCTGTGGAATATACACGGCGTGTTCATTACTTGCATGGCAATATTGATCTATTTAAAGATGCAGTTAAAGGATGAAATATGGCAGAAATAAATATGTAACTACCGCCTCAAAAGTGCTCACTTTACCGTGAACATCCTATACTTCAATGGGCGCACTGGGTTCCCTGCGCCCGGTAAAATTGGTAACGATAGATGGAAAGTAGTTCCATATCTTAACGGCGAATAACATAAATGTTAAAATTCTTTTAAATCCAACCTTTTATTTATAAATGCACTAAAAAGAGAAAACTAAATATAATAGTTACACAATTTGTAGAACTTGTAAGATGTGGTCGAACAGCCGTAATAAACTTTACTACAAATTAATATGTTTGTATCAATTTATATTTAGTACATAAAAGCTTGGCGTAATGTAGAGCGTATACCTTATTTGCGTAAGCGTAGTAAGCACACATCTTGCGTAAGGCTCTTAACTATTCACAATATAGAACGTATATCACATTTGCGTAAGCATAGGAAAAACATATTATGCGTAAGGCTCTTGACTATTCGCGCCAAGCTGTTATATACTAAATATAAATTGATACAAACATAATTTGTAGTAAAGTTTATTACGGCTGTTCGACCACATCTTACAAGTTCTACAAATTGTGTAACTATTATAATTATTATTCTCTTTTTAGTGCATTTATAAATAAGAGGTTGGTTTTAAAAGTTTTTTACATTTATTTTATTTTTCACTTTTTAATCTCCAACCATGTGTTTTTATCACGAATATGGCTTTCTCTTGCTAAGAAAGATCCCCATGATGTATTGTGATCGACCAGTAGTTCGCTTTCATTCAGATACGGAACATATTGTAGGAGCAAACTATAATAATAGTTTTCAGAACCATTTGCCGCTACAAAAAAAGGCACGCGCACAACAGCAGTGACACTTCTAATCTCCATTTTACTGTTACTCGATTCTGTAAAACAAACTCAATACGACGTTTACTTCATGTAGTTGTAGAGTTCCTATAGCCACTTTCCGACTCCATCATTAGATCAGCTCAGTATCGTACCTTCACGTTGTATTGTCATGGGAACTACATATGTATGCGAAATTTCAGCTCAATTGGATAACGGGAAGTGGTTTAAAATTGACTTGCAAGATTTTTTACGAACGTACAAACAAACTAACAAGGCAAGTTAAATAGAAGCTTGTAATTAAAAGTTTTAGGTAATTATTTGTCATAATTTAAATTATTTATTTCGGTTTCTGTTCTTTTAATCCATCAGTTGTGTAAAAATTAGCAGATTTATGAAATGTTTACTTTTATAATCATTTCACAGATTCACTTGACCAACGCTTGAATAAAGTGATGAGGCACATGATGTTAACTTTACATAAGGCAGAATAATACACAACGTTCGTACATGTAGATCTTATGTAGGGCTTTCAAAAGCGCTCATTTTAGCGTGAACAGCTTATAGTATGAAATAGTTCTTATGGAAATTACCATTATACTGAGTTTGGACGAATTCGGTGCCGCGTGCCTTAGGTGTAAATTGCTAGTTTTGTTTGCATGCGGCGGAAGAATGACCTGGAAGTAGAACTTTAGCAGGGTTTCGTAGTAGTCAGCTGAAGTAACCGTGAACAGCTTTTACAACTACATTGTGGGCGTGGCCTTGAGTTGCAACTGCCAAACCTTGTTACTATTCCCGGAGGGGGAGGGGCGAGGCGACTGGCAAGATTTTGGGTGTGGCCGAAAATTTCCCGGCATTACATCTCTCCGATGTGCAAGTGCGCCGATTTTTGGTGCCACACTAAAGATCTCGTCTGTATCAGTCGATTTAAACCATAAAAGCCATATCAATCGTTACTTTCATTTCATTTCTATATCTAAAAGAAAATATTACCCACTGACGCATAACGTTTTTACGTAACCAACACGACCGTGTCCCCAAAACAGCCACACCCCGATTTTATTCTCGTGCGCCCTACACTCGTAGAGTAAGATAAGGTGGGCCGACATTTGTCTTTAACGCATGTCCCGTAAAAATCGGATTAGTACGGTAATTGCCAAAATATCTGTCGAACTTACGGTGTTATTTTGTAAGTTATTCAAAGACGTGGGTCTTTTAAAAGTTGTGTAGAAACAAAAGCATTTCGCTGTTGGGACACGAAAGTTGGTTTACTGCGCAGCTGGCATGCGCACTCTGCCCCGGCATTCACTTTACGCCTACATCACTCGTCGGCCATGCATCCGATTGTCAAAGTTGTTAGGGAAATCCGGCCGACACAACCTCCCTTTTGCATGTGTTAAAGAGAGTTACAGGAAGTTGATCAATTTTATCAACTGGTCGCAAATAGTTTTTCAGAGTGTGTATAGAAGTTTTTCACTTTAAGTGGAGTGGAGAGAACTGGGCATCGAGGTCTTGAGAACCTATAAGGGTGAAGCGAAGTGAGTATGGAGCAGCGCCGGAATGCAAGGGCGGGGGAAACGGGAGATCCCCGAGGAAACCCGCCAACCAGTGGCATCTTCCTGCACGACTCCCACGTGCGAAAATTCGGGAGCGACCCCGCCGGGAATCGAACCCGATTCGCTCAGGTGGGAGGCGAGTAGTCTGACCACTAAATCACCGCGGCCCCGCGAAAGGAGTCTTATTTATAACTGTGTTAATCCTTCCCGGCTTTTTCTGAACTTACGCACGTCCAAGGTTGGCCTAATTCGTCATCGAGAAATTTCTAAAAAAAAATAAGACATTCCCGAAATTCTCGGAGGTTTTACGTCGGCGCCAGGGACTAGCTGTCAATCAAGCAGGTGCGTGCTAACCACACGTCCCCCTCCCCTCGCATAGCTGCCTATTTTAAAACTGTTCTTTCAAAACATCGCATTTTCTTCGATCAATAGCTCCTAAGATAACAAAAACTTGAAATCTTGATTATTTAACATAGGCCCTATATTATATTTACATTTAATCTTTTAGATAAGCTATATTCTGTATTTTATTATACAACAGAGGCATTATTTCACTTGTATATTATTTACAATTAATCATTCAAATACGATATCGCTATACATTATGATCACTATTTTCATAGATAGAACACACAGTTTATAAGAATATCGGGAAGTACAATTCATCCACCTGTTTTCTGCTTATGGCATAAACTTGTAATACCGCTGGAGGAACGGTCTAGGTTCACGGGTTGTTTTTTTCTTCAATATAAATAAAGTAACGACGTTAAGGGGGTTTCGAATTACTTTAGTGGTAATTTCGGAACGAGAGATTCTTCTAACAAATTGCGCCGCTAACATCGCGATAATAATGGTTTGAAGCGCCATCTATAACTGCGGTCGGCAGTGCACGCGTTTGGTTTCCTCTCCTCCATCCTCTTAGCCCTCCTACTCCTTCGGTTCCCCTACTTCCGCACGTGCGTTTTAAATTTTATTGGCAGCTGATTTCAATTTAAAGCCTGGCACGAGTCGTAGCACGGGGCTACTACTACTACTTCGTCTGCTTCTGCTCCTACGTCTATAACGCCCTTGTGCTAGATCAATAACTCTGGGTCCCGTTACCACGCTGCCAATCTAAAGTGACGATGAAATGTAACAGATCGATGGGGTTCCTGCTTAAACGGTGAGTCGTGAATTTGCGGAAGTCTTTTGCGGTGTTTTAAATGTTTTGTAATTAAATGTGTGGCATAATCCGTGATTTTTTGGGCCTGCAGTAGTTTGCTTGCTATTCCAAAATTCTGGTGTTGGTTGCCCTTCAAACTTTGTTTCGATTAACTATAGTTCGTGTCTGCTGTTTTGTTCCAGGGATGTATTCTGCACGTACCCCCAACGCCCAATGCCTTTAAAATTCTTATTGTATGGACGCACATTTTTTACACGACTCACGTGTGGATGTTATAAATGTTTGTAATTCTTGTAAAATTCTTAAATGTGAGATTTTTTCATTAATGTTTTCTTGACCCCTCCTGCAGAAAATATGAGATGTTTAGCACTCTTCGGAGTCAATTTAAATATTCACGCATTCATGTGGGTTCAAATTTCGGGAGCCAAGTTCTGTCAATGATTTTGGACCATGTTTTATCTGACTTCAAATTTAAATATATTTTTAATACTGTGTGGATGATATCATAGTGCACAGTGAAGATCTCGAGTCGCACCTTTCTCATTTACGCCAGTTATTTTTGAAAATGCGTTAGATGGGTCTAACAGTAATCCCTGAGAAGGTTACCTTGGGTTTTCTTAGGTTCAGATTTTTTGGCTATGTTTGGTGTGAGGGCCAGTTGATCGACCCAGATTGGGTCGCTCCAGTGCTTAATTTTCCACATCCGCGAACGCCAAAGGATGTTCAAAAATTGTTGGGTCTTTTGGGTCATTATTCCCGTTTTATTGAATATTTTCCATAATTGAAAGGACCCTTAAATAATTTAAAAAATAAGGAGCTAGAATTTACTTGGGGCCAGGAGTACGAGAACACATTAGTAATCTTAAAGCAGAAGTAGTCTTCCCTCCCGTTTTGCATCTTCCGAATTTTCCCCATCGCTTTGTTGTTCAAAAGGACGCGTCGTCGTTGGCCTTGGGGGCAGTATTAAGTCAGAGGACAGAGTTGGGTTTAGCTCCTGCCGAATTTTCTAGCCATAGCCTTACTGAAAGTGAACGGAAGTTGGGGATCTATTAAAAAGGAAATTGGCAATTATTTAAGGCTTATAGAAATTCACCTCTTATATGTAACATGATGATTATGATTTATACACCGACAATAAAGAGATGAGCTTGGTTTTAGGTAATCCTCAACATCTAGGGAAATTAGGGCGTTGTGTTTTACGTCTCTCGCACTTTCGTTTTAAAGTGTTTCATGTTCGTGGCTCCGGCAATCAGGTAGTCGATGCCCTCTTCAGGATGCATGATCCTGACTATTTTGAAGTTGAGGGTGAAGGCGGTATGGAGACATCTCTAAGCATTATACGAGATTTTCCTGAATGTTTCGTCAAGCTTCGTTAGGCCTAGGCAGAGGACAATTGGTGTATGCAAGTGAGATTGGACTTGGTCGCGGAAGTGGCACATTTTTATACTGATAACAATGGGATATTTTATATTACAGAAGATCGTGGTCCCCGAGTCTTAAAGACCAGTGATTCTCAGCTACTTCCATGATTCTGTTTTCGGGTACACTTAGGTGTGAGTAAAACATTTAACATAACTGCCCTTCATTTTGCCTGGCCATCTTTAAAGTGAGATGTATCAGAGTACGTGAGATGTAGCAGAGTACATGAGATCGTGCGAGCAAAGCCAGAAATGTAAACATGCTCAACAAACCAATGTTGGACATTCAGTAATGCAAGTACCTCAAGGTCCTAGGTGTGTGGTGCATTTGGATATTTGTGGACCGCTCATTTGTTTGAAAAGGGGTCATAAGTCATATTTACATTTTAATTTGGTTAGATGCCTTCACTAAATTTGTGATTTTTCTACCTCCTCGTAACATGAAAGCGCACAGCAATGTGAAAAATGTCTGGTCAAGTCTGGAAAGTTTTTGGGGCGTCTATAGAAATAGTAACTGATAATGCTAAGTATTCCAATTTAAAGATATTATCTTCAAGTGAGCTGTGAAACATCATTTCCAGTGATTATTATTATCAGGGTAGCCAAGTGGAAATGTTTAATAAGAACTTGAAGGCCTGTTTGACAATATTTTACAATCAGGAGCACGCCAATTGGGATAAGGATATAGATTTCATTAATTTAGGTTTTAATAGAGCGCTCATGATTCCACTGGGGTCCCTCCTCTCCCCTTCCTTGGTCGTCTCCTTGGTCACTTTATTAAATACCTGGAAAATCCCTCCCCTTCCTTCTCTCCCGAGTGATGCTGATCGTGATCGTCTGCTGGAGGATGACTCCCGCGGACTCGAGGCAGCAAAGCAGCAGGTCATTGCGAAAATTGACCATGGTAAAGTACTTAATGCTTTCATTTAAAGTAGCGGACCTGGTCCTCTGTAAATATTATCTCATATCAGACCTTGGCAGGAACTTGGCCAGAAAATTTATTCTGAATTTCGTGGCCCATTTAGGATACATAAGATTTTATGGCCGAACACATTTAGTTTAGTGCACCCTAGCTCTGTGCGTACCTTTCGCAAGGTGCATGTTAGTCGATTGAAAGCATTTGTTCAGTGCCAATATTATGTGATAGCTTGTTTAATGTAACTGATTTGCTAATTTGGTCTTAATATTCTATGTTAATGCACGTGTAACTCCTTTCCCTTTTTTCCTTCGAGTTTGTTTTGCCCATTCTTCATGCCTTACTTGAGTTTGTTCCCGTCTTCCACCCGAGCCGTGCCGAGCCTTTGCTGCTGCCAGCGACCTTAACGTCTTCACCAGGGTGATTTCGTCGGAGGCTCCTTGCGGAATATGCGGGACGCCTCCCACCTCTGCTGGCTGCAACTCCCCTGGCCACCGTGTCTATGGATAGCTGTGCCCGGAAAGAGGCTACCTGGCAGGCGCTATGAGGCCAGAGTCTGGCTCCCTGTTCGCCCCCCGACTGCGTCTCTGGAGACGACGTGATGGATGGAGTGGGATGTTCCTGTCACTTTGAATGTTGATCTCAGACTTCGGACTTGAACTTACATGTAGCTTCTGTTTCTACGTGTCTTGAACTGCCTCTGCTGCCTGCTGTTCTTCGCATTCAAGTTCACAGTATTAAATTTTACTATCTGCTTCACTTGTGTATTTTCCGTGTATTATTTGTACATGGACGGACTGAGTTGAGAGACTTGGCCAACCAGGGCACACGGTTTAGGAGTGGTGGTAGCACCGCGAGCGTTATGGTTTGAAGCGCCATCTATATCTGCGGTCGGTAGTGCACGCGTGCGCGCGCTCAGTTTCCTCTCCTCCATCATCTTAGCCCTCCTACTCCTTTGGTTCCCCAACTCCCTCATGTGCTTCTCTAATTTTATTGGCCACTGATATCAATTTAAAGCCTCGCACGGGTCGTAACATGCCTCTATAACTGCTACTACTTCGTCTGCTTCTGCTCCTATGTCTATATCGGTTTTAAGCTGGACCAACAACTCTGGGTCATGTTATCACGCTGCCAATTTAAACGGTGGGTCGTGAACTTGCGGAATTTTTTTTGTGGTAGTTTTAAAAGTATTGTAATTAAATGCGTGGCGTAGTCTGCGTGTTTTTGAACGTGCAGTAGATTTTTTTTTTGCTATTTCATAATTCTGGTTTTGGATGCCCTTCAAAATTAATGTTTCGATGAGTTGTGCACGTCCCTCCGTCACTCAATATCTTTGTAATCCTTTTTTTTAATGGACTCGCATTAATTCACGATTCACTTGTGGACGTTTTAAATGTTTGTTATTTTTGTATAATTCTTAATTGTGAGAGCATTGGTAGAGTTTCCGAACCTCCTCTCATAGTTTTTGATTTTTAATTGTTTTTAAAAATGATTTTTAGGGAACGAGGGCTTTGTTTCGAAGTCAGTGTGATTGCCTCTCTTCCCAGCAAATGAATGTCACGTCAATTTTTTGCGTCTATGTTTAATTGCAAAGAATATTTCCTAAACACGTATATTCTTTTAACGGAAAGAGGATTAAATAAATTACGTGTCAAATCTAGTCAACGAGTTAAATGTTGACCTTTGCAATCTTTTGTAAGCTTAATGAATAAAAGATGTACTAAATTTATTTCTTTGTGTTCATAATTATTTTTGTTTGCACAAAACCATGGCACAGAGATTGCCAATTATTTCTCGAAGTAATCAGGAAACACGATCGCAAATGAGGCCACAAAACTGCAACAAAAAAAAAATAGACAAATTTGTGAGAACATTTTGAATTCATGCCTGCGAGTAACTGAGTGTAGTACCGACGCTTTTTGGTATTGATATATTGACTCGCGCTCATAGAAGTACACACATGCCAAGAAACAATACTAACATGTTAGTATTGTTCTATGGCCGATAGAAGGCATACATATACATATTCTTTGTCTGGACCAATGAGATTTATTGGCATAACTTGGTGGTTTCTGGTGAAATACAATGTTTTTTTTCCATAGAGCATAATTTTTGTTATCTTAATTGCGTGAAGTTTTTTCATCGGTCGTATACGTCCGCCATGAGCCCTCTGGACTTGTATAAGGCTGTATTTTCGTACAGGACCACGGCGGGCGTACACGCCCGCTCTTAATATTATTTTATTTTTGTAGTGTGACACTTTTTGTTCGGCCGAATGAAATTCGAGACGACTCGCACATCTTGGTAATGTTCAACCTCTCCTCTTCCTACAAACTTATTTGACGCAAAAGTATAATGTTATGCAGAGAAGCACTGTTGCTGTATGGAACTGTAATCTGTATTTCGTTGACCACAGCCATACCGGACGATGTGTACTATTTCTGGTGTCAGGTTATCATCTTCATCAGCCCTCACATTGTGTGTGTATCCCCAGATAGACAGGGCGGTGATACTCCAGCACACAAACAAGCCGACCAACACTCCAACACCGCCTAAAATTGTACTTGAAATTGAATAAATGTCACCTTCTCGTATTTCTCACTCGGTTCACGAAAATGTGGAGTTGTCCCAAAAACAGTGTTCATTCTGGTTCTAGTCTTATGTAAGTACATTTCAACGTGACTGATAAGTTTTTATCACAAACTGAGCGAATTCTGAAGTTAGCACAAGCAAGTAAATTTGATTCAGATTCAGGTAAGTACTTAAATAATACTGAAAAGTTGATTGATTTTGCAACACAGATAGTTTTGCAGCAATTTTTCATCACCAACTAACTTCCATTACTAGCTAGAAGTTCGTACTATTTCACCAACAAGTAGAATATACTCTGTGCTTCAGAGGCAGCAGCTACTCACTTATTAGTAAACAGCAGTTCGCAGCAGTTATCATTACTGTGCCAAATTACCTTTACTGCCAAATCATCTTATATCTCCCTATTTCTCTTTTAGTTATTGATAAAATTTCAAATAAGTAACTTTTTTTTAGAATCTGAAAATGACATTACTGCCAACAATTCCTCAGACCATCCTGACTTTGATGTTTGTGGAGGAGATTCAGCCAGTTCTTCAGAAAGTGATAAACCCCCGGCGAAATATCGGAAAATGTGTGCAGGAACAAATATCGAAGTTTGTGAAACTTCCTTCAGTGATCCTGCTCCATCAACCTCTGCTAGCTTCCCATCGGGCATCATAGTGGACGGAATTTCTCTTAGCCAACCTACAATTATACTACCTGAGAATCAGAGGACTGATCCCAGTGGAAGAAATAAACAGTTTGATTTTAGCATGCAGTCTGTTATTAATTATGAAGTAAGAGAGGAATTGAGAGATGTCACACCAATCAAGATTTTCGAAATGTTCGTTAGCGAAGACATATTACAGATGATGGTTGAACAAACAAATAAATATGCAGAGCAAACTTTCAGTAATGCACAGTGTAAAACAACACCAAGTGGGTCCCGACTGATATGGGGGAAATAAAGAAATTTCTTGGAATTATTTGTCAAATAGGGCTTGTCCGAAAACCTACAATACGCTGTTATTGGAGCAAAGACATCTTATACAAAAATGACTTGGTTCCATCTGTGATGAGCAGAAATAGGTTCGAAATGCTGCTAAGACGCTGGAATTTTTCATATAACAAGGAACAAGTTGAATGTGACCGACTACACAAGATTTCTCCCCTGACTGAAAAGTTGAAAACAAATCTTCAAAATATTTACTCGCCAATAGAGACAGTGTGTGTCGACGAGTCTTTGGTACCATTCAAGGGAAGGCTGGCAATCAAACAGTATATTCCAAACAAGTCCAGCAAGTATGTAATCAAGTTGTTCAAATTGTGTTCTGCACACGGATATACATGGCATTTTAGTGTGCATTGTGATAAGGAAAGGGATCCTAGTGGAGCAGTGCCAACAAAAATAATAATGTAACTATCTGAAGGCCTACTTGATGCTGGCAGAACAATAGTTAATGATGATTATTATTCCAGCTTACAACTGGCTATCTGTCTTTTAAGCAGAAATAGTCATTCACTGGGAACACTGAGGAAAATCCGAAAAGGGAATCCGAAAGAAGTCGTTTGTAAACAGTTGAAAAAAGGTGAAGTTATTGCGAAAGAAAATGAGAGAGGCACTGTTGTTTTGGAGTGAAATGGAAGTTTTGAAAAAATAATAATAATAATGGTAAGGAAATACTGGAGCCAAAATGGTTTTTGATTACAACAAAGGCCAATCGTCAATTGGCATTTCAGATAAAATGTCAAAATATAACAAGTTTACGAAGGACGGTAAAATGGTATCACAAACTTGACGTTGAGTTTCCTTTTGGAACTGTACTTTTGAATTCTCAGATCATATATAACTTATGTTCTACGAAAAAATTGTCTATCGCTACCTTCAAGGAAGAAATAGTGAAGGAACTGGTGAAGAAGCCTACCGAAATAGAAGTATGTGAGAACTTGCCTTCAACATCAAGGCGCTGGTCCGTAGAGTCACATAGGTTTGACAAAAAGCCTAGTAAACTTTACAAAGTCCGCAAGTACTGCAACGGATGTTACACGAAGTGCTCCAAGGGAGAGAAAAAAAAAAAGTGAAAAAGGTGGTAACATTCTGCATAGATAGTGCAGATGAGCCACATTTTTGTTTGGAATGTTTCCATACATACCACCGTAATTGAACAAACATTGTGCTCTCATCATTTTCGTAAATTTGTAACAACTAACATATTATTTTGTCATGAGTGACTCGTAGAACTAGTTATTCACTTTCAAAGCTTGTGTGGAATATCCTTAGGGAGTTACGAATATCAATGTTGTAAATGTTGTTCAATTTTTTTGCCAAACATTTCACTCGACAGTTAAAATATGTGTGTTTACTTTTTTAAGAATTTGTAATAAAAAAAGCAAATATTTTCTAAAGTAAATTAATTAATTTATTGCAACAAATGTTTATTGTGCATATTTTACATTTTTTTAAAATAATAAAGTAGAAAAAATTATAATCCAGGCATTGTGCAGTGTCACGAGGGATAAGCGCGATCGTTCCATGTAGTCGTATCTAAGCTTGGCGCGGTCGTGTGGTCCGAGTGTAGCCGTACACATATGCAGTGTAGCCGTACACATAGGCAGTGTAGCCGTACACATAGGCAGTGTGTGGCGGGCGCATACGACCGATCTGGTCGCCAGACACATCTTGAGCGGTCGAATGCGCCCTCTACGGTCGTTAAAGTGTTAAACGCCCTAATCCTTGCTCATCTGTTTCATGGGGAGTGGGGGAGTACAATCAACAGGCTGCACGAAATGAGGAAATTTGTCTTAAAGCAGTTTCAAAATTACAAAGACCAAACTCAATTTCTGCATTCGCGTGTTTTGTAACCCACCCGATGCGCTACCTGACCTATCAAGCCAGTCGTTGAACGTGGTCGCAGTTCCCTGCAGGAGTTAATATGTTTTAAGGGTGCGACGCAACAGTCGTGAACATTATCACCGCCACGCAGTCAGAATACTGTGGCAACAAGCCTGGCGTGCCCGGATTAGTACTTTAGACGTGTGGATAAACAGAAGGCCCCACCCCTCTTTTTTTTTTTTTTCAGTTCCCGCCCTGCTGCTACCTCGGTTTTGCCTCCCGGCATGGAAAAGATTAGCTGCGAAATGCTTGCGTCAATTAAATTGACCGGTGCAAGAGGGCCGGGGGGGGGGGGGGTCCGCTGGCTACGTTGCGCCAGAAAACTACATTACCAAACCACCAGGTATCTACTCGCGAACAAGAAAATCGTAGCGAAACTCTTACACTTCTCCACTCGTCGTCCACGACTCACCGTTTCATTCTTCAGACCGCTCCATCACAAATAAGTGAAATTAACTATAGAACACTTGAACTTGACGGTAATAACCCTATAAAAACATCGAAGCAGATATTACTTTAGATTACGTCGGCATTCGTGTTGAACCAATGGGTCACACAGCAATGACCCTAACATCTGGATACTTGAAGACCTGGCCAGCTGGCAGGAAACGCAATAAGTGAAGTCGCCCAACACACTTGCACACGTCAAATGACCAATGACCCCTACCACTGTTAATTATGACGCGGGGGAGGTAGGAGAGGGGAAAATACAAGGAATGGTAATCTGAACAACCCGAGCGAAAGTCACTAACGCCCCTGCTGGCGATTAATGGAAACGAAATCGAAGCCGGCGCCGCAGCACTGGCTCATATTAATGGTCAAATACAGGCTTATTGCCTGCATGTTGAATCTTAAATAAACTGTTCAGTTACATGTGTACGCCAACACGAGGGTGGCATCCTCCTAGTGACTTCCCAGCAGGAACTCATATCACTGTCAACTGTGTCTGTGTAATTACCTCTCTTGTAATAATAATTATATGATATAAATAATCCGAATTATTATAAAAATATATTACAATCAATATATATTTATTTATTTCTTATGGATTAAACATAATTTCGGTATGACCCAATACATGCATATTTCCAGTAGTACCGACCAACTTCTGATATAACCATATTTGAACCTCAATCTCAAACTTTATTTTCTTCCGAGAGAACAGCACGGGAGTGGAGTAAACTGCTACGCAGGAATATGGAAAATGTGGGACTGATATGTACGAGAATAAAGGGTGGGAGAAGTGCACTGCTGTTTTTTTTTTCTCTCGTCGTTCGTAAGGAACAAAACTGTCCGTAGGCATTCTGTTTGAACCTCAACTGTTCAGCAATGAAATGTAATTGATTCAGGTCATACGCTTTCAGTACTCTCTTACAAGCGCACAATACAGACGGTACTGCGGGTATAAGCTAGGGGTTAAATTAAGGCCGAAAATCTGTGACGTGAAGAAGTCTTTAAAATCAAACCGACACATGGCAACCAGGACGATGTAGCCTAATTATTGCAGATATGTCCATTCCGCTCTATAACAATAACACAATTGAAATAAATGTGGTTTCGTTAGATTTGTATACGACAAGGATGCAGGCATGGTCTTGAGTTGGCGTCGCACGCGTGTGAGGCGCGGGTGGGGGCCCGCAACAACTTGCGGTTATTTTGGGTAGGACAAAAAATTTCCTGGCAGTACACCTCACGACTCCAACGTACTAGGGCGCTTTGCAAAACGTAGAATCTTGCCAAGATATCTTGATTTACGACATAAAAGACACGAATAAATTTTGTTACTTTCATGTCACTCCCATAAGAATATTACCCCCAAAGCAGTCAGATCCCCCCCCCCCCCCAATCCCCATCAAGTGTTAAACGATTAACTCAATGTTGATATAGTTTTGTTTTTAAATGAAACTACTGACAGAAATTTATTACAAATGTAATATTTTCAAAATTAATTTTTTTTTAAATCTGGAAAATGTGGTCGGTTAAAAGGCTCTGAGAATTAAAAAACGCACCCAATTGCTTGATTCCGTGATTTTGGCATCAAGATGTATTGATGGGCTGAAATATTTAGTTGGTGATAACGTAGCATTTCATAATATTTTTTACACACAAATATATGTCTCATTTCAATTCTTACCCTTTCTTGTTTCGGCATGAGTGAGTTACAAAGTTTGTTCGGAAGCTATATAATACCAGATCTGATTTGTGTTTCATAACTACTACTCGGCAAGAAAAAAAAGAAGTAAGTTAGGTAAGGCCCTAATGTAAGCATAATTGAAATAAATTACTATAGTGTATTTGACACTTCTGATCAAGTTTACGCTGCTTATGAAATTGTCTAGTGTTCCAATTTCTCTGACACTAGCAGGGGACAAAAACGAACATAGTAGGTGAAGTGGATTCCTAAGCGAGTAAATGCTAGTGTGACTCGTTGATGCGTGACATTGAAGTCCCTCAGCATATTAGCTCAATATTTATGTACTATAGGTAACCTCTTTTTGAAAGACCTGCTCAAGATCTACTTTTGTAATCTTCCGTCTTATAACATTGCAATGGGCCTAATTAGTTTATTCATGCATCAGTCAAGTGAAACTGTTAGCTGGCGAGGTTTTCTCCCTGTCCTAGCATTCCGGAGCTTCTTCTTCCTCACCTCACTTTGCACTCATTGATCTACGATGTTAAGAGCCGCTCAACCTCTATATATTATTTGTTTTAATTATTAATTGGTTTTCTAACCTTAATTTCGTAGCACTGTTCGGCTTCTGTAATATTTATTTGCAAAAAAATGTAATACTGAGGGAATCATCACGAATAACTCTTGCTTTTGAAGGTATCCAGCATAGACTAAAATTATTATTATTTTTTTTTTTTTTTTACCGTTTGAGCTGGACTCGGAGGCAGAGAGTTCTCAGCGTGTAATATATTTCTACCAATCACAGAACTTTGAGTCCATGTTAGAGATATAATCTCGTTTTCGCAGTATTTTTTTATATTCCTGCGCTCTTAATATAAAAATGGAACTTAATACATAGCATGTGCAAAGGTAAATTGCGGAAATAAATGCATCTGATAAGCGAACATTCTCCAGGCACGGCTTTTTCTCGTTATTTCAAGTAACATGTCTTGTGTTGCATGATAACTCGTTTATATTACGTATACATTCCGGCATTAAGGGGTGCTGTCTATAACAGTCAATTTATGAAGCCCTGATATAGTTCTATGTCCATGATATTCCTCCGCCTCGTGCAAACAAAGATTATAAAATTAAACAAAGTTTATTTCAAGTCAAGCTCGGGACAGAGTGTGTCATGACGTAATTGCTGAGTAGACACTGTGATGCCACCTGCAGAAGCACATTGCTTCGCAGTGAAATTTACAACTGTACCTCCCTGCTGGTACGTCGTAGGGTTTCGTCTTTGTTACGCCTTCGCGTCGTGCTGTTCCACGCAAGGTTAACCCATGACGTAATTGCCTAAGCATGCCACGACGCTTCTTGTGCACAGCCTCTGTTCCTTCTCTTGTCTCAGTCTCTCATGCCAACAATGCTTTCAGAGGAAATCTGAACTCTGTTGTAAGGTGTGACTTTATAGAATGTTTTCTAATAGGCAAAACATTCTCCTTGTGAAATATGCGAGTTTTGTTAAAAACATTCCGACTGGTTTTAGTTTATTGCCGAGTATATTTTATAAAATAAAATATGTGAACGCCTTTAATGTCTCTTCAGTCCACCACTGTGAAAAAAGTACCCATTATAATTAATGCATATGTTTATTTATTTATTTATTTATTTATTCCAGAAACTTTATTTCCCCGTCAATATTTTTATCATTTTAAAGTTAAAAATTGGCAGTATTTCATACGTACCTCGAGTCAAGTCTGAAAAATCATAAACATATCCACACGTTAAAAGTATCCACTATAATCTTAGCCAAAACGTACCTAATTTACTTAGAATATATGATTATGAAATGCCTCATAATTAAGCGCGAGGTGTTTCAAATACATTTTCAATGGGAGGGAAAAGCCTGATAATGACTTACATTCAAAACCCAGAGTGAATCTCAACCTGTAGATATCAAATCCCTTCAAGACAAAACGTACTGGAGAATTTGCAAACAATTCACATTATCGAGTTTAATGTTGCTCACAACGCCAGATTACATGAGTTTTAAATATATTTAGTTCCATTATATTTTTACGTCGCAAACTAACGAAACTCACGGCTCGTTACCAACAGTTACCATTACCTTCACCCCCCCCCCCTCCACCATACTAATTTTACTTTCTTATAAACTTTTTAAACTGTCCACCTTCTTACATCATGGACTCGTATTTTCAAATCAATAGACTTTATATTTGAATTATATAGTGAGCCATACAGATCGTTAGAAGTTGTAAACAGCATCCAGGCATCACTAAGAATGAAAATGTGGACTCCCAAGACTACTGTGAGAAATGTATATTTTGGCAGACGATGGTGAATTGACGACAACTGCAAAGCGTAAAAAATGTTGCTGAATATGATGACAACATGAAGTCGGATTCGAACCCAGTACACTAGCCCAAAGGTATCTCGCAACATCACTAACAAGGCTTGGGATATTTCACACTTGAAACATAAATATGTATATATTTATTATGTTGCTCGCGCATATATACAGGCATATCAAAGGTGAAACAACATATATTTAAAAAAAATTGTTTTTATGTTTACCGCCTTATCATGGCAAAACTTATTATATATCTGTTTCAGTACCATTCGATATGGTTGTTAAGTATTCTGGAGGTATGTTACCTTGTAGGTTTCGTAAGAGCATTAGTATGGATGGCTGACGAATTAACTGGTTTGTTGATTGATTGAGTGATTTATATTAATGTCTGGTATGATATTTGACTGGTGTCTGATGGTATGACAAACATGTTGGACGTGCCACTATTTTGGCAAGGCTACTGTGGCCTGTGGTATGCTTGACTTCTAGTAAGATATATGAGTATATTTAGTCTGATGACGATTAGTAGAGCAGATATGCAGCTGCAAAATGTGGTGATATATCTATTGTATAGCATAATATGTATACAAATAAAAACACAAATGAAATAAAAATGTATATATATATATTCGTAGTAATATGTTTATTTTATTCTCAGAAAGACTTATTAATTAGTGGTGCTTTAAATCAACATTTATGCGAATGCATGCCGTTAGAGGGCTGTAGTGAGTGGCGAAGCGTAACATTTGTATCAAGGGAAGCTACACAATTTTTGTGTGTCCAAGATGGTACATCTAAGCGGCGTAGCCAGGATTTGTGTTTGGTTGAGTGGAGCCGGGGGGGGGGGGGGAGTGTTTCAAATAGGGAATTTTATAAAGGAACACCGATCCCCGCAATTTAAGCGGGGGTACGGGTCTCCTCTCCCAGGAAAATGTGGATTTCAAGGTGCAACATGGTGCTATTTAAGCAGTTTTAGTATATAAACATTGAATATACCGCTGGTAGTAATATTAATATTTTTTTAAAGATCAAAAATGTTTGAGTGAAAAATTTAACAAAGGCTGGTTCTGAATGCACCCTAACAGATTATTTAACCCAAGGGATCTCTCTTAAAAGTGCATCGTAGTGGTTACCGGCAGTGGCGTAGGCAGAATTTTTTTTTTGGGGGGGGGGGGCGTGTTTCTTCATAGGTTGAACAGCACTTATAAAAATATTTTTCAGTTGAAGAACAGTACATGTAGAATTGTGTCCTAAAAGTGGCAAGATGATGATATCAAATTAATACTTTATTTTACTTGTTTTGTTTTATTCACTGTTCATTTAAACACTTAGATTCCCAAATTTCGAATTTTTCTGATAGCTGTGTTTCACAAATGATCAAAATAATTACGATACTAACACTGATGCAACATTTTTGCTGTCATCACACTCCATAAATATATCATTTTACTATATTATTATACATAGCTGCAAATGCTTGCACAAAGTAAACTGTAAATAAAATTAGGTATGTCACAAACATGTCGGCCTATTCAAAATGTTATATAACTATTTTACAAAACAACACAATTTTCAGAGATGCCGGACAGGCAGTAAACAGTCCATGATTAAACACGTACTACACTGTTATTAAAAAAATATATCTCATACAGTTCAATAATAAACTATCAATTATACTGTAATTCGAAGAAATGTTTACTTTCAGCTACAACTATATCTTGTAATTACAAATGATTGCAATACTAGTATTAAGGCCATGCTATCGGTGGTTTTACAGAAATCTTAAAAATATTTTTTTTAAAGCAACAGAATATTGATGAATCGCTATTGTCTTAACACAAAAATATAATAATTTTACCTGGATTTCATAGGATTAGACCTCACATTTTTTTATAGATTTTTTCACGCCCAAATAAATTCAAATTTCGTTACGAAATGACTCCAAGTAACCTGCATGTAACTACGCCACTACATATAATGACATCATTATCAATGCGATATCCGACACCGTGTCAGCTATGTTCTACATCATTATGATCATTGGTTAACTTTTTCGATTAAAAAAAACGTTACATTTACCATAATCAATTGAAGTTACTAATTGCAATATACAAACGACGCAAGAAAGGCACACTAGTATTCATTGGTTTTTTGGCGGAAGTTTTTCGACGTGATACATAACTTTTTGAAGCCACATTTGTCTACACACAAGTCGCACATGGTCTTATTTAGGTTACTGGACTCGTTCCCGTTGCATGTTGCATGCTTAGACGTTAGCAAGAAACGTAGCATTGATGGCGTCGGTAAATTGTTGCAGTCGCAGAAACTTACAAGATAAGTTGTGATATGTGCCGGGAGAAGCAAGAGTATAAAGATACACGTTGGCATAGCAAAAAAATACCAGTTCCCCTCTGTGGCGATATGTGTGTGTAAAACCGAACGTCATGAGGCTTTTTAAAAGGCATGCGTACCGACTGGCAGAAGAACGTAGGGGAACGCGTGCATTCTACGAACGTATGCTACACGAACTTCACCTGCAGGCAAACAATGATTCACACGTAACTCCACGTATTAGAGACACGAAACAGAAGCTTATGCACTTATTGAGTGAACAGTATAAAAATCGCCATATTATGATAAATGATAAAAGTCTATTCGCAGAAGAGGAATTTAGCATGTTTAGTATCATTAAGGAACAACAGCAAATACGACGCAAGGTTATCAACTAGCTTACTGACAGTGATGGCGATATTGTTCGGGACCGGCCGGAAATAGTGCAAACGCTTTGCAGTTACTTTGCAAATTTATACTCGAAACAATCACGGACGATGCTATGCTTCCGTCGGTTTTGCAGGGTTGTGAAAACAAAGTTAGCTGTGACAGCAAGACGGTCATGGAGGCGCCATGTTTAGATGCGGAAGTTAATGCAATAATACAGCAATTGCCATCAAAAAAATCTCCTGGTATTGACGGTATTCCATACGAATTTTACAAAACTTATTGGCATATTATTGGTACCGACTTCTGCGAAGTTGTTTGCGATGTGCTTGAAAGAGGGGAGTTATGCAAGTCTCATAAAGAAGGGATAATTGTTCTTCTACCCAAAATATCCCATTCACTTAAACCCGCAGATTATAGGCCAACTCCACTTTTATGTGCCGATTATAAAATAATTGCTCGGTTTTGTGCGACCACATTAACCAAGGGATTGTCAGATATTATTGGTCCCGGCCAGACATGAACTGTTCCAGGACGTTCCATCTTACAAGGCGTGCTTGCCCTAAGGGACATTCAATTACTTTCGTCAATACAACACAGTAAAATGGCCATATTGAGTATTGATATGGATAAGGCATTCGATAGAGTCGATCATAAATTTTTACTTCATGTTATGCACAATTTCGATTTTTCAGCCAATGCAGTACAGTGGGTGCGGATGGTGTGTACCGGAATTTGGTCACAGCTGTTGGTTAACGGATTCCTTACCCCACCAATTAAGATCGAGAGTTCAGTTCGACAAGGATGCTGCCCGCTATCCATGATTTTATTTACTAGCGCCATTGAACCTCTGTACAGAATGCTCAGTGCCCGCTTTCAAGAATTCCCCGTAGCGAACCTGTCCTTTAAATTAAATGCCTGTGCTGATGACATCACATGTGTCGTTCGTTCAGAGCGGGAAATTACAGAGACGGCAGAATGTCTGGACCTTTTTCGCAGTGTGTCTAATCTGCGAGCGAATGCTAACAAAACTGCCGTACTGGAGCTCAGCGCGACCAGCGAGCCATTTGACGACGTTTTTCCCTTTCGTAGGGCCGAAACTGTGAAAATATTGGGCATATACTTCCACGCAGACGCAACTCATATGTTGCATTATAATTGGAACATGACAATAAATAAACTCCGTGCTCGTCAAATAGAAATGAATTATCGTCGTACAAATATTATACAGAGGGTTACTTTAATAAATGTATTCTTACTTGTGAAGCTGTGGTATGTGTACATATATTCCCACTACCTCGTCAACAAAGTGCACAAATACTACAGATTGTTGGCCGCATGTTGTGGAAATCTTATATATTAAAATCATCTAGGCCGCAACTTTATCTTTCCTTGCAAGACGGAGGCCTGAGTCTAATTAATCACGTTTTGAAGAGTGAGGCCTTATATCAGTCTTCAGCAATTGCAACAATTTTGCGCCCAGAGGACATTTACGCAGCATTACAGAAAATGATGTGGTCTGAAGTTAGACGCATGCCACTTCAATACCGTCAGGCAAAGGAAGCACTCGCAACTATAGTAGAACACTTATCGGAAGGGACAGTCGCATCAGCGAGATATTTGTACATTCGGGCTTCCAAAACGTCGGCTGTCATACCATATGTTGTGAATCGTACCCCAACCATCCGTTGGAGGCGCCCATGGAAAATACTTGCCGATCCTAACCTTTCCTCGGATCTTCGAGCTGCAGTATTCGGCTTCTACAATAATATCGTGGCAACTCAGCAGCGTAAATACAGCATTCACCTGACAGCTGACCCTACATGCCCGCTGTGTGGCAACACCGACACGGCCCGTCATAGGGTAATTTCCTGTGTTTATGCAGCTCCCATCTGGCAGTGGTGTCGCGTACGAAAAATAATTCGCGATGAGCCTGGAGATGTCAGCGACACGCACATGCTTCATTGCGATTTCTTCACCTTCCCCTCAGTTCGACGAAGAGCTGCGGCCTGGTATATACTTCATGCGATCGGTTTTTTGGTGGACCATTCGAAACCGGTGACAGTTCAAGACTTTGTCCAGCTGGAACATGGCGCGGCGTGGCACATTGCGTCAGTGGTACGGCAATTTTTTATTTTCATTCTGACGTTCACGCCTACAGGAAGTGCGTGTATATTACCGAGGTTGGGTGTACGCCGTGCGCTTCCCACCCCTCGGTCCTTAGAAATGTACAATTTTATGTTCCAGTAGTAATCGTCGACAGGTGGTAGTGTTATAAGTCAGTGTCACGTGTCGGGGTGTACGCCGTGCGCTGCCCCTCACGTTAAATAATTTTTTATGTGTTCATCGACTTTGTCAGTAAAACCAATTCACCAAATGTTCATATCGTTTTGTGCCCCTATGTAAGAATTGTGTAGATATTTTATTGAGTATTTTATTATTGTTTATGTTGTGGGTTGAATGAGTACTGTATATAATAGGTTAAGGGTAAACGCCTCTGTATATCGTGTGTGATAAGAAATCTATTTTTATTTTTAAAAATGTCTAAGGCGTTAGTCTGGTGACCCAAGTTTCGGCAGTTTGATCCCGCACCGATTCGAGATAGTATTTTGAGTTCTAAAAAAGCAACACTCCTAGCTTCCAATTCCAGAATCAGTATAGTGGCCGAGCGCATGTGACAGATGCGAGATCGACTAATCGAACGACTGGTGCACTACCTAGCAGTTAAAGCCATAATCAATATGGCGGTCGAACAAAGATAAGTAGATGTATAGTGCCGAGCCTGACTCACCCCTTATTTTCATCGAAATATCCAGGTGTTTTGCTCCAAAATCAAATGTTTTTGAGGCTAAATTTAGGCTCTAAAAAGTCTTTAAAAGGAGCTCTCAGAAACAAGCAAAATTTTCAGTTTTTTTCAAAATCGTCATGCAGGATTTGTGCCAATTAAAAAACAGCAAAATTTGAGGGAGAAACATGCAAATTTTCACATTTTTCTAGACACACTAATTTTGTGAGCGAGCAATCTAAATCGAGCAAATTAAGCTAAAATCAAGCAAATTAAGCTAAAATCAAGTAAAAAGAAGATACACATTAACAGAATTCAGTTAATTCAATGACTACAATATCATGCATATGTTTTCCATTTTTAATTTCTTTTAAAACTTTATATGCCACAAACATTTGTTTCTCATTTAGCAATTTTAAAACATTTTCTTAAATTATCTTTGCATAGCTATCTGGTTAATAAATTTTATACCTATGATGTAGAATACGATTAATTTTTTTTACCGAATTTATATACATAAATTCGAAAATCTCTGGCTTCATACCATTTATCAATTTCTAGATCCGGTAGTTTAGTCAATTCATATGAATTGTTTAACTTCTAGAGAAGTGCTTCCATTTTAGTTTGTGTTATTTGAATGGAAACAAATTTAATAAGACTGCAAAAATTTTGAAATTAAATATAACATTAAAATTGAAATTATAAAAAAAAATTTTCCTCTTTATAAAATATTCTTCTGTGTAAATAAAGTGGAATCGACACTTGAAATGGAAAATAATAACACAGGCAAGCAATGTAAAAAGTGTGGTGAAATATTAAACATAGAACATTTTGCACAACATAAACACACAAAAGATAAACATTTTAACATCTGTAAAAAATGTTATAAAGAATATGCTAGTTGTCGTTATGAGTTTAAAAAAAAAGCTAAAGTAATGTGTGAATGTGGTAAATATGTTTATAATACATCTCTCAAAAAGCACAAAAATAGTAAATCACTCAATACAGCACTAGATAATTCGAACTAAATTCACCACGATAACTATCCAACAAAAACATGTAAAGTGTGTAATGAGAATAAATTTATAAGATTATTTTCTCCTAATAAAACTACTAAGGACAAACACGCAAATATGTGTAAAAAAAATTAAGTGAATATCTTGAGGATTATCGTCTTAAAAAGAAGTTAAATAAAGTTTCCCAATAATTTGAGCACTCTTCGAGTTATCCAATTATCATTATTTTATAATTTTTTTATAATTTTTTATTTCTTATAAATAAAGAATTATGGCGACGAACAATTTAACAGTTGAGTTGAGCAATGGGACAGTGAGGGATTTGAGAATTATAGCTAGAGATTTTGAAATAAAATATCGGCACAGGTTAAGAAAAAACTGCTTGATTAACACTATTATAAATGAAGCAAAAAAAGAAACTTTGAAAATTTACCCTTTTAAAATAACGATATAAAATATTGAAAACCTAAAAAAAAACATTAAAGAAAATATTCCCATTCTCTAATAATGTATTTGTTAAGTCTAGAAATAAAAATAAGATATCTTAATGGATAACAAGGAACAATTTTACAAATTTACCTTTATCAGATGCCAATATCAATTAATTTTATCCCACAGATAAAAAAGAGTTAAAAGAAATATTTTCACTCTCTAACAATTTATTTGTTAAGCCTATGAATAAAAGTAAGACAATATCAGAATGGATAACAAATAACAATTTTACAAATTTACCTTTAGCTGATGTAATATCAATGAATTATACCCCAAAAATAGAAAAGAGTTAAAATTAATATTTCTATTCTCTAATAATTTATTTGTTAACAGAAGAAATAGAAGAACCAATAAAAATTACTTAGTTAATAAAGCTTTTCAAGGTAGGATATTAACACATAACATTGAAAATAACTTAAGTTTAGTAAAGCCAGATAATTTTTTTAATTCATTAAAAAATAAGGTTTTTGAAATAATATGCAATAAACTTAGAACATCCAGGGGGTTAAAAACTAACATTAAAATAAATATCAATTGTCATAAACAAGGAAATAATCAAGTAGAATTATTTTCATTTCAATCACCCAATTATACAATATTAAATGAAGAAGATATATAAAGGATTTATAAATTCATAAAACAATAAATAATTACACAGTTATCTGAATTTCAAAGAAGAGCTCGGGATGGACTTTAGATAGCATAATTGGAATACAATTATCAATAAATAAGTATAATCAATTAAATGGAGCAACATATATAGAACTACCATAATTTATTAAGTGTGAAAAAGCATGCATAAATGTAAAGAATAATGATCAAATATGTTTTCTGTGGGCAATAAAATCTGCATTTCCAGCAGACAAATATTCAGATAGTTACTTAATAAAAAAATGTTAGACTTAATATTGATAAGGTAATAGATAAATATGAATATCCTATAAAAATTGATGATATACCAAAAATTGAAAATCAAATCGATACATCTATAAAAGTATACTCTATTGAAGATGAATGTAAGAAACCCGTGGTATATCCACTTAAACTTACAAAAATAAAAATAATGTATCACATAAATTTTATTTATTTTAAAGATAATAAAAATTCAAAATTACTGTTGGATAAAAGATTCATCGAAACTGCTTTCAGCACAAAAAAATAATCAACAGCATAAAACTTATATATGTGATATGTGTCTTCGATTTTTTATATCGCAAGAAAAATTTAATAAACATACAGAAAAGTGCTCTAAAAATCAATCAGTAAAAGTCAATATGCATTCGAATGGAGACCAAATACTTGTCAAGAATTACTAACATACAATGAAGGTTCCTTTCACAATATATGCCGATTTTGAATCAATTCTAAAGAAAATATCAACAGCTAAGCCAAATCCAAGGGAAGTAAATTAAATTAACTTAATCAAAAAATATTCAGTTTTAACAGAGGATGATATTGACAATGGTCTTTATAAGGAGATACTTAAAGAAAGATATAAGCTTACTAATGACCAAATAAATACCATTGATTTAAAGTTGAATGATGAATCATATACAATGAAATATCAATTACACGAAGCATCTGGTTTTTGCTGTTATTTTGTATCTAATTTTGGTGATTATAAGCCACCAGTTGTATATGCACATAAAATGTTCATACAATTAATAAAAAGGGAAGTAGAAGAAATTGGGGATACATATTCAGAAATTGGACCAATGCATTCACTAACAAAAGAAAGAGCAACACATAATAAATCTAAAAATTGTACTGTATGTGAATATACAGAAGAGAATAAAAAAGTACATCATCACGATCACATAAGTGGAAAATTCATTAGTCTTGTATGTAATAATTGTAATCTACAATTAAAATTGCCCAACTTTGTACCAATTTATTTACATAACTTAATTGGATATCATGCTCATTTATTTATTAAAGAACTAGGATATGATGATAAAAATATACATTTAATACCAAATAATGAAGAAACGTTTATTACTTTTGGGAAACAAACAGAAAACTTGAAGATGAAATGTACAGACACATTTAAATTTATGACCAGTAGTTTTGCTAAATTACTATCGAATTTAAGTAGAGATCAACTGAAACACACACAAAAACATTTCCGAATGTATAAAGTAGATTTAGTAAGTAGGAAAAGTATTTATCGATATGATTATATGGACAGTTAGGAAAATTTAACGAAAATGATCTTCCACCAAAGAGTGAATTTTATATGATGAATCTAACATAACTGACGATGAATATGAGAACATAAAACTTGTATGGGATCAATTTAATATTTAAAATCTCTGTGAATACCAAGACTTATATTTAAAAAGTGATGTATTATTGTCAGCAGATATATTCGAAAATTTCAGAAATACACGTATAGATGCATGTGACTTAGATCCTGCCTGGTATTTTACTGCACCCGGGGTTATCTTGGGACGCAATGTTAAAAACGACTAAACAACCATTAGATATATTACACAATTATGATATGATTTTAACGATTGAAAAATGTCTTAGAAGCAGAATATTGCAATGTTGTAAATGATATGTTGAAGTCAACAATAACTATTTAGATAATTTTAATCCAAATCAAGAGTCCAACTATTTAGCATATCTCGATGCTAATAATTTATATGGATGAGTAATGTCGCAATATTTACCATATGGTGGTTTCGAATGGGAGAATTACAATGAACATATATTAAATTTGGATGATTATTCAAAATATGGATACATATTATAAGTTGATTTGGAATATCCACAAGAACTGCATACTTCTCATATAGATCTTCCATTTCGCCCCAAAAATAACATTGTTCCAGGAACAAATCAATCAAAATAGCTAACAACTTTACACAACAAACAAAAGTATGTATTACACTATTGTAATTTAAAACAGTGTATAACGAATGTATTACAATTTACTAAAATATATAGAATATTAAAGTTTAATCAGTCTGATTGGCTCAAAAAGTATATAGATTTGAATACAGAAGTTAGAACTAATGCTTTTAGCTTTTTTTTATGCACATGAATAATTCTGTGTTTGATAAAACAATGGAAAATATAAGAAATAGAGTGGATATAAAACTAATAGCAAATGAAGAAAAACATGAAAAATTAATAATAAAACCATATTTTAAGAATATTACTAATTTAATTAGAATCTTGCAGCCCTACATATGAGTAAAACATATGTAAAATTTAATAAGCCTATTTATGTTGGCATGCCAATTTTAGACATATCTAAAAAGTTAATGTATGATTTTCATTATAAAGTCATGAAACCAAAATATGGCAATAAAATTTAATTGTGTTATCGAGATACCAATTCGTTATATTTATAACATAAAAACAGAAGGTTTTTATAGAGACATGAAAACAATGATAGAAAAATTTGATACATGTGATTACCCTAAAGATAATATATATAACATGCCTCAAATAAATAAAGTTTTAGGAAAAATGAAAGACGAATGTAATGGCAAAATAATGAAATAATTTGTTGGTTTACAAACAAAAAAGTATTCATATAGAGTTGAGGACAAAGGAAACAAAAATCGAAAAAAGTAAAAAAAGTGTTGTTAACAACAGAATTTCATTTGATGACTGACTATAAAAAATGTTTATTTGAAGAAAAAATACAATAGAGAACAATTACTTTATAAGAAGCAAAAAGCATGAAATATTCACAGTGGAAGATAATAAAATAGCATTAAGCTCCTGTGACAAGAAAAGGATTATACTAGAAAGTAAAATAGATACATTACCATATGGATATGGAAACATAGAATCTAAACCACCTTTAATTTCCAAAATAATATCGATATCTGCATCATCAAAATCAATCAGTTTACCATTTTTATCTTTAGTTTCTAAGACAATAAATTAAGAAGTTAATTGTTTATTCTATAAAAATCGGATATGGGGGCTCAGAGTTAATATAATCTTTAAAGTCAGATGTAGTTTTAGGTGGAAAACTAGCAATTATATGAGTTTCTAAATTATTAGATTTGTCGTATTTTATGAACATACCATATGCCAAGTTATAGTGGATTTTGATTGTTTTATATGGATTAAAATTAGGCAATTTAGTGCCCACCACAACTTTGTCCTTTTCAATACTAATATTTATATCAAAACCAAGAATATCAGATAATCGATCTTCAAGTTTAATGCCAAATATAAATTTAATGGGATATTCTGTTTTCCACATTATCTGATAACTCAATATTGCTTATTGAAAATGGATCAATTGAATTTATAGGTTCTTTTAAAGATTCAATATTGTATTGGCACCTAGGGATACTTATAACTTTAGTTTCATAGACAGCAATCACTTTTTCAATGGTTGTTATAGTATTATTGTCTATATTTGAAGTCAATTTTTTAATGAAAACTAATCCAATCGACTTATCTTTATAAATTATATAATAGTTAAGTTTCTTCTTCAGTACAGAAGTATTAATTGTTAACTTAAATACTTTATTAGCCATTTAATACTAAATATTATTGTTATTAAATAAAAAAGCAGCAGCCAAAGCAGTCCAAGCTGTGCAAAGTTAATTAGGGTGCCAGTGTTTGATTTCTGAAGAAAACTCTAGAAATTAAAAGAAAAATATAGAAATTAAAAGAATTTTGAAAAACCAATTTAATGGCCAATTTTATTTTTTAGATAGGTTGGATAAATTTTAATAAACTGTATGTTTGCTCAAAAAGGTCGAATCAATCCTAACATATTCTGTAACAAAATGATTTTAATGAGGCGCGAAAAAAATTTAAAGTCAAAGAAAAATGGCATACTTTATTAATAATACTGAGGAAATGGTCCATTTAGATCAATGTGAAGACATATCTCTAATTGTTTGATTATTTTTTTGACTATCAAGACATAGTTTGCGAGTACTTTTCTATGGGAAGGCATAAAAACATTTATGTATTTTATTTAGCACAAATATATTCGAAAATACTAACAACTTGTGAGAGACAATGCAAATTTTCTAGGTATATTTAGACAAAATGACGAACTTGAGACACGTCTGTAATGATTTCCTCGATGGGGACATATCATATGGGAAATTTAAAGAGTTTTGTGCATGTTGTTGGGTGAAGACTATGGTTTTATCACAATAGATATGAGTAGAAAAATGGACAATGGGAAGTACTAAAATCAAATAAATTACTTTATATTTTAACTCTCTCTCTCTCTCTCTCTCTCTCTCTCTCTCTCTCTCATGTGAATTGTATACGAGTGTATATATATACATACATATATAATTAAGTGGAGGATACTTGGGGCTTGAAGTGTAAGGTCACTAAAAATAATTAAATTATAACTGAAAATACAAAAACGGACGATTAGTTCAGAAAAGTAAATGTTCAATATGCAATTCTAATAAATCAATATTTAAAAAAAATTCCCCAATGCAAGAGAGTGCATGATCAATTAATTATATAAACCTGCACGAATAAATGTTCCCAGAAGAAAAGTAATTTTGTATGGTATTAATGATTTATGGCAAATCGATCTTGTTGAGATGGATACTGGTAATTTAAAAGGCATATCACATATAAACATCGGTTACAAGTATATTATGACAATTATCAATGTTTTCTCAATATATGCATTTGTTACACCAATCAAGAATAAAACAGCCAAGAATGTGGCAAATGCTATAGAATCTATATTAGTTGAAAGAAAACCATGCAGTATTCAAAGCAATGATGGCTTAGAATTTTATAATAAAAAAATTCAAATAACTTAAGCAAAAATACAACATCAATCATTATTCTACCTTCAGTGAACTAAAAACCAGTTGTGCGGAATGACACAATCATACAATGAAGAACAAAATGTGGAAGAGATTTCTCTTGAATGGCAATTACAAATGGGTTAATATATTGTATGATTTAGTTAAAGAATACAACACAAAGCACAACACCAGTGGCATGAAACCAATGAAAGTAAAAAAAAAATGAAAAAAATTTAAGACAACAAGATTTTGTGAGTGTGTTTACTAAACTGAAATACAAAGTTGGCGATATTGTCTGCATGATTAATGGTAAATGAGCCTTTGGAAAGGGTTACACGACTAATTGGACAACCAAATTATTTACCATATTTGCAGTTTTAAATAATGATGTGCCAATTTACAAACTGAAAGATGACAAAGGAGAAAAAATAAAAGGCAGTTTTTATGAATTTGAAATTATGAAAACCGAATATCCAAATGAATATTTGGTTGAAAAAGTTTTTAAAAAACTAAATACAATAAAATTTATGTGATATGACTGGGTTTTGATAACTTGCATAACTTTTGGATTAATAAAACAGATGTTTAGTGAGATTAAATATTTTGTGAAATAAAATATTTTTATGTAATTAATCATTTCAAATTCAACATAAAAACATGTTTTAAGATTCATTTAACACTTATGACATTTGTTCATCATTCGTTCACCATTTGTTCACAGTTTGTATACTGGTCATTCACCATTCTATATAGAGCTTTATTTTCTTTAAAAACACAAAAGGTTTACAAGCAAGCAATGGACCTGTTTATTCTTTGGGTTTACGAGCAAGATAATGCCAGTGCCTCAATTTTTTTTCCCACCAGCCAGCCATTTTTTTATTTTTTTTTCAGTAGAGAAGTGAGTGAATTTTTATTTTTATTCATTATTAAAAAAAAATTTATTTCTTAAGTTATACCCTTTCTCATATAGTGAGGCGCCATTCACTATATGAGAACACTCCAGCTTATACATCTGTCATATGACAAGTGTAGTAAAGAGAGTTTTTTTTTTGCTGGGAGCTTAAGAGTAGCTCTTAATTTGCACCAATGCTCATGTAGAGAATATATGGGCAAATTGCAATGAATTGGTTTTTTGGCTCAAATTTAGAATGTCTTGGTGATAAGTTAACAATGCAAATATGGGCACCTCATATCCACACTATTAAATTATTGTCTCGAGACAGGGATTCGATCCCAGGAATTTCGACTGCGCAGTGAGTTCACAACAGCGCGAGTAGAGATAGTGGTGCAGTTGTGTGATAACATGCATCCTGTTGTGGCAAGAGTTCACTGCCATTGCCGACAAGGAAAACTATGCAATTATGCTTTTTCCTGTCGTGGACAGAGCTCGCTGTGGTTGGGAGCACATTACTGTGCAGATATTCTTTTTCCTGTAGCAGACAGAGCTTGCAGTGGTCATCGAAGTAGATATAAGAATAGTTAATCTTTATATTTCACGAATATGACTACTGTAGTTTTCACCCCATCTTTATAATTAGATATTTTCTCTTGCCTGATTTTAAAAGAATAGTATCGCCTCTGTTTACATGAAAAGGCTTACTGTAATGTATTTTTGTAGTTCCCTAACAACAGTCACAGCATCAGAAAAAATAAGATTAGGAGTAGTTATTTTATAAACAGTACAATCCATCACAAAGCAGAGAAATTTAGATTATTATCTAAGTGAAAAATATTACTAATTTTATCCCATCTTACAGGCAAATAAAATATATATGATTTTTCTTCAGCTTTCGAGTTAATTAATGCTATACAATTTTTCACAGTTTCTCTGGGTAAATTTTGCAATTTATCAGCTATTTCTTTATCAAAATGTTTTGCTGACCGCATCTTTACCATCTACAGGATCGTCGATATTAACAATTCTATGACCTAAAAGAAACCTAAGATTTTGTATAATCAACACAAGTGCTTAGTTAACTTTGTAAAGCAAAAAAACTAATTTCATTGTGAATCCAATGTTTTTAAATCGGAAACAATGGAATTGTTTTTTGAATCTACATCTTTTCTTTAAGTAGAAACAGTATTATTGTATTTCGAATCTGCGTCCATTTTCAATGCATAATCGGAAACAATAGTTTTATATTTCGAATCTACATCCTTTTTAAAGGCATAGTCAGAAACAATAGTATTGTATTTTGAATCTGCTTCCTTTTTAGTGCCCGCTTTGCATTATTTACTCGTTTTATATAATCTGCAATAGTGTTACTGAATTGTAAATTAATATTTTAAAGAATAATCAGCTATTTGTTTATTTAAAAAATCTTTTATTGACTGCATCTTTATCATCTCTGAGGTTATCTATATTAACAATTCTATGATCAAAAAAGATACATAAGAATTTGTATAATCAAAACAAGTGCTTAGTTTACTTTGTAAAGCATAAACACCTGAATTGCATTCTGAATCTACATATGTTTTTCAAGCATAATCATTAGTGACAAAAATTTTATTTCAAGATTTAAGTAATGGTTTCCCAAATATATCAGTAATTTAATAACATAGAAATTATATCATTAAACTTAAATCCCCTCGAAAAAAAAGGTGTAAAACAATTCAGCATAGACATACACATATAACTGAATTAAAATTCTGAATTCAATCATAACTGTAATAAACATTTCCATATTTAAAGTAACTGGTTAAATTAGTATGAATGTTGCCTCCAATGAATCAAAATTGTAAACATCAGCAAACCTAGCGAGTGCCTGGATTTTTTGAAATGTCAAAATTAACCACGACACATTCATTATTGTGCACGCTTTTCGGTAATTTGTCAATCATATAAACACTTCTCAAATGGTTAAAATTTAATAGTTTTATGTATTTTCTGATATCAATATTAGATAATGGAGCTAATTTTTTTTGGTTTTCCTCTTTTTGGAACTAATCCTTTTCCAGCCTTGTTTTTCTTTGCTAAATTATGTCTCTTTTGTTCTTCTAATTCTTTTTTATTTTTACTAACTTTATCAACAGTACCATAAATTGTGCATGCTGCTGCTGCTAAACCACCGAGTGTACCTAAAGAGCAGCAAGTACAAGGGGAATATATCCTCCATGACGTAAACCACTTCCAGGTTTTTTCTTTGGCCAACTTTTTGACTGTATGCACTGGTAAAGTTAATTTGAAGCTTTTGCCTTCTTTCGTTTTTTTTTTATCTGTTAAATTGTTATCTATACCGAAATCTTTTAATTCCTCAAAGCGAATAGCGAAAGTTATATATATTATATATATAAAATTAATAAAACATTTGAATTCCCCATCCTAATTTTTTCATTTTGTAGTCATAGTTTAAGCAATTTTTTCTCCTATTTGTGTATTTTTATCTATCATGATTTATTTCACTTCTTTTTGTAAAATTCTATCTGTATTATGTTTAGATTCTAAATATTTATGGTCTCTAAGCAATATCATTATATTTGCATGCTTCATCTAATTAATTATTCCTGTGTCGCCTCTTTCAAATCTTTCATCCAATTTTGTAAAAGGTGCACAATAATTATAACCAAGCATTTAGGGTAAATTTAAATTATTTAATGCCCAATTTATAATGCCTTTACCATGATGTTCAGAATTCCAAAATGAGTGTGGATTTACATTTAAAACTCTAAGGAATTCCTTTTGGATTATTAAAAACGAAATCAGAAAATTTATTGTTTAGCAGATTTATAATGTTTACTTTTGTAATGTAAAAATTTTTATTTCCAGCATTTTCTTCTCCATTAATAACTAATAATCTATCAACCAATTTTCTAAAATCATCCATCCAAATATATTCTTTTCGCAAACTATTGTATTTTTTATACCTTCTCCAGAACTAGGAGTTCTTGGATAAATTCTTTCTGATGTGTTTAATGCTAATCTTGATTGTGATTTTATATACTTTTCATAAATTGGGCATATTATATTATACTTCCAACCTCCACTCGAATCTAGGTTTTTATTAGGATTATATATTTGGAATGCAGCATTGTTTGTTTTAACCATTTCTGCATAATTTTCATAATCCTCATCATCAAATTTATTCTCAAGGGCTTCTTGTGAATTTTCTGTTAACACATTACAAAGGCCTAGTGTTAATTTATATTCTTTATCCTTAACAAATAGTGTATCATTATTTATCATTACTTTTGTATCATCAATGTAAAATTTTTTCCGCCACTCCATGTAAATCAAATTTTTCATTAATAACATTTATTCTTTTTGCAATTTATTTTCCGAGATTTATATTAGAATGAGCTGCTGTACGCGTCGAATCAGACACTGCATGTGGTAAATTTTCCAATGGTACAGTTCCCATTTGCTCTTCCAAACTAGGAGATTTTTCTTCTCAGAATAATTCTCTTTCGTATTATGTTTCTTCTGGTGTTGGCGGATATTCTAAATTTTTTGCTGGTACAGGAACTAGTGCTGTTATTAAATTTTTATTTTCTTCACTGTTATTTCTACTTTTTTTTACCTATATTTCGCCATTCGTCAATTAATATTCTTTTTCATGATGCTTTTTATATTTTTTATATCTTTCAATGAGTAATTTAACTCGATAAACTTCCTATGATTCCACAATTTATATATAAATGTTTTACTTACAAATTAGTTGTAAAAATATTGAGGGTATTGAGAGGTAGACTTTTCCTCCAAATGATCAAACTAGGGTGAATTTAAATGTTTGCAATAATAGACTCGAATTTGATATTCCTATAGGAGATGGCTTTTCTTTTCCAAATGATGTTTATGTTTGTGAGCAATTTAATTTACTAAAGAGAGATAAGGTTGGAGATGCCGCAAACTATGATGAATCAGATAATATTGATGTTTGTTCGAACTTTTTTCCTTTCCAATTATCTAGAGTAGAAATATCAAGACATGGAAATAATATTGAAGCTGTTTATAATCCGAGTATAGCAACAACAACGATGAATGATTTATTAAGATCATCAAGTGAATAAAATTATTTAGAATTTACTGGTTGTTGATAATCTATATCCAGATAAATCTGTTTCCAATGGTATAAGAAAAGAGGTTAAAACTGTTTCTATTAATCAAACAAATGATATAATCTATCCTCTTGGATATCTGTTTGATTTTATTCGTAATAACAATGAAGTTTATTGGAAAGGTGGCTATAAAATTACTTTTTTTCATAATTTATCGGATAACTGCTTACTTCTTTATGAAAATTTAGATAATGATAATAAAGTCATGAAATATCGTCCTGATCCTGGTAAAATTTATATTAAAAAATTAGAAATTATGTGACCAAATTTACAATTTGATATGCCTGATTTTGCAATTGTAGGTTTTCAACTTAATAGAAAAAATCGTGCTGAACAGCATAAACATGCTACTGTGTTTGATCATCGTAGTGTAAGTAATATTTATGTTAAAAATGGTAGAAATTATTTTTTCCTATAGAAAACTGGAATCTAGACATTGAAAGCGGTGTTTTTCTTAAACAATTTCTTGCTTGTAATGATTTTAGAAATTCAAAAACCAAACTAGATACTGGCTATATAAATAATGAACTTTATGTTAAACCAACTGTAAACCTTGATGGTGATATTAATTGCTATTCATTTTGGGGGGGGAAGACCTGACTGTTTTCGTACAGAAAAATCACGGCAGTTAAAGAAAAAAAACAAACAAAAAATTAGTGTTCATTTTAATAAAGACATTGAAGCAGGTACCATTTGTAATATTGTTTTAATTAGTCGAAGGAATCTTATTTACGATCATTTGAAAAAAAAAAAAAAAAAAATTACTAAATATTTATAGATTTTTAATATTATTATATGGAGGCTGTAAACGATTTTATAGAAACAAGAAACTGTTTTGGATATTTCAATACAATGTTTTAGATGTATTGTAAAGTTGTTTGATCGAATGAAAAATCATTTTGTTAAACCCGAATGAGCTTTTTTCTCTCTCTTAATAAATTTTTCTTTTATACATAAAAATGCCTGTGTTAACTTGCAGTATGACGACAGCTTTTTAAAGAGGATTGCAAATCAAGTATGCATTCCTATAAATTAGATAATGCTTCTCACGAACTCAGAGAATTAGTTTACAAAATTTCATCGAAATCTACAAAGTTTACAATTAATGCTCTTCGAATACATTAACGATATATATGTACTTCATGAAATTTGAGAAGATAGAAGAATTTTTTAAAAGATTAGTAGAGCATCGATTTTAAACAGTCAATTGTCTTTCCAATAATATTACTTGATTTTAACTTATTTTGCTTTTTTTTTTCCTATTAAATTCACTTGATTTAGATTGCTCGTTTACAAAATGGAAGGTTTTAGAAAACGTGAAAATTAGCTTGAAAAATGGGAAATTTACATGTTTTTTTGCTTAAATTTTGCTGTTTTTTAATTGGCACAAATCCTGCCCGACGATTTAAAAAAATTGAAAATTCCGCTTGTTTCTTTGTTTAAATTTGCTTGTTTTTGAGAGCTCCTTTTAAAACATTTTTAGAGGCTAAATTTAGCCTCAAAAACCTTGGTTTTGGAGCAAAAAACCTCTACATTTCGATGAAAATTAGGGGTGAGCCAGAATCGACACTATACATATACTAAGATGAGTAATCAGTGTAGCGAATGCAACACCAGCGCTCCTAGCAACCAAAGCCAGAACTAACATGGGAAACAAATGACAAACGAAAAATCAAAGATGTTGGCCTCCATGTAAATGTAAACAAATATGGCGGCCTCCAGTAACATAAGAAAAATCAAGATGGCGGCCTCCAATAACAGTCAATGTAAACAAATGACGAATGGATGGGAGATAAAGATAGAGAGAAAGAGAAAGGAAATATGGAGAGAGATGGAAAGAAATAATGCAAAAGAGAAAAAAATGGGAACACTCGGAGAAAACCCTCGGAATGCAAAATCACGAAAAACCGGCCTACTGGTTATAAATTTATATAATAAATATAAATTAATACAAAGATATTAATTTGTAGTAAAGTTTATTACGGCTGTTGGACCATATCTTACAAGTTCTACAAATTGTGTAACTATTTTAATTATTTTACTCTTTTTAGTGCATTTATAATAAAATGTTGGTTTTAAAGTTCTTTTACATTTATTTTATTTTTCAGTTTTTAATCTCCAGCCATGTGTTTTTATCACGAATATGGCTTTCCCTTGCTAAGAAAGATCCCCATGATGTATCGTGATCGACCAGTAGTTCGCTTTCAATCCGACACGGGACATACTGTAGGTGCAAACTCTAATAATAGTTTTCAGGACCATTTGCCGCTACAAAAAAAGGCACGCGCACAACAGCAGTGACACTTCTAATTTCCATTTTACTGTTACTCGATTCTGTAAAACAAACTCGATACGACGTTTACTGCATGTAGTTATAGAGTTCTTACATAAAAGCTTGTAACTTCCGGCTTCATCATTAGATCAGCTCAGTGGTACCTTCACATTGTATTATCATCGGAACTACACATGTATGCGAAATTTCAACTCAATTGGATAACGGGAAGTGGTTTAAAATCGACTTGCAAGATTTCACCCGAACGTACAAATTAACAAGGCAAGTTAAATAAAAGCTAGTAATAAAAAGGAGCATTTTTGTATTTACTTTTCCAATAATTGCACAGTTTCACTTTATCGATGCATGAGTAAAGTGATGAGGCACACGGCAATGTTAATTTTTCATAAGGCGGAAGAATACACAACGGACATACAAGTAGATCTTAAGCAGGGCATTCAAAAGTGCTCATTTTACCGTGAACAGTCTATACCACTGCCACTGCTAAGAACCCTCGTGTAAGCTTTGTAACCGCGCTGATTACCCAAAAATGTTCATATTCGGTGTAAAGTATCAAGCGTAATGCAGCTCTGTCTATTTCTTAAATATTTATTTTACAATTATGGGGAATTTAGAAATAAATGGTTTCATAGAGTATTTTTAGTTACTTTTCTAATTTTTAATGGCATTTTCAACTTATTAATTACATAAGGGAGAATGTCATATTATAGAACTAGTCATAGAATTTCACTGCACTCAAATACCTTTATTGAAATTGGAAAAGTAAAACGACCACGGATTGAATTGGAGCCAGTTTCCTTACCAGAAAGAGAGGAGTGGAATTGCATTTCAGAACTCCGGCAATCCGGACTTAATACCCCTTTTTTGAGCTGGAGCCGCATGAGAAGAGTGTAGATTGTAGAGGGAGAGAGGGAGGGCGAACACGGAGCGCAGTGCTGCTCTGGTTCGTGGAATTCAAGAAAACATCTTTCCTGGGGGCTTATTCCGAATTATCTCTACAGAAAGTGACCACGGCAGAGAGCGAGAGCTCTGCAGCCGACAAATAACTTGCTGCTGTCGGGGAAAAATTCTCTCTCTCTCTCTCTCTCTTGTTTTGTCAGTGGGGGTACTTTTTTCTCTAAGCTGGTTCTACAATAGTGCGATGCGTTGCGTTGCGATGAGCGGTAGCCAATCAGGACGAAGCAGATTCAGTCGCAGCGCGTCAGCGTCGAGTGCGTTGCGCGAAAGTCTTGCGTTGCGATTGTCGTCGTCAGCCAGCCACGGAGAAGAAGAATAAGCGTTTGCTTACAAGGATAATAAAAACATAGATTTTTTACAATTTGAAAACGACGATCGCGTTTACGCCGTCGTCTTCGTATTTGTATTTTTATTATTGCATCTTGGATGTGCAAAATAGAAGACAGGGCTCCCTATATATATGGATAATGTCATAAAATTCGTATATTAATATACCTAATTATCATTCGTCTTATTTTGTCTCGTTCCCGCTGGTTTTCGTCACACATCGCGGCTTTCATACTACACTGTTTTTATCTTCTGCCACTTAAAACGTACAGTTTAAACTTCTACGCGTGTTTATGTTACATTCGTGAGGTCTGAACATGTAATTTCCACCCTTAAACTTGATAGAAGCACCATATCAGACGGCGTTCGTCCCCGACAGATCATCGCTTAGTTGTGAAACAGCAAGTATAGCTCGTCGCAGCCCAACGCATCGCACTATTGTGGAACCAGCTTTAGTCAAACTTCCTTAGATTGTAAGCGGTTGGCATAAACGCTCAACTCAACGTTTAAAGCAAACTTCATTGATTGGTATTTTAAATACGATTAACAGAGTACTAAAATATTTAAGAATATTTTTGGTAAAATCAATTTTGCCAGTTATCGATTTCAGGAGTGTTTTTGCGTTGTCCAATTATTATGTTCGAAGGCAAACAGGGGTGTAGACCCTACATGTTTATACTTCTTTATATTTATTTTTCTCAGAGTAGAATATAATGATGCACTTTGCTCGGTTCGCTGCGAACCGATAGGCATTGGACTCAACATCTCGTCGACAGCGAGGTATTTAGAGGTCTTCACAGACTAAGCAAGTTACTCAGGGAAGCACGAAGAGTAGGCGATGCATCGTCCTTGGCGACAGTAGAGAATCATACCAGCATTCGTTTAAAGTGATTTCGGCAAACAATGGATAACCGAGATCAGAACTGTCGGACAGAGAATCGAACACGGATCCTCAAGAACACGAGTCAAGTCGTTTACTACTGTGCCACGTCACTCGGTGTAGCGAACCGAATGTTTACACATACTAGAAATAATTTTCAGCATCTTCGTCTGACTATAGATACGACACTACAGTATACGTGACGCGTTCTCACGTACCTTAGGGTAAAACTTCATTTCTCGGATTTGAGCTGTTTTTGTAGACAGTTCTACGAAGAATTCAATGAAACAAGTCGCGCCCTTGTAGTGTTTATACTCTCAGCATGTTCCGTTCATATCTCGAAAACGATAATTGTCGAATTTCCAATTTTTTTTGGGTCTCCTGAAGTTACCTATTCTGAGAACGCGTCACATATGTTGTTCTTTTTCCTGCTTGGTTGGGAGAGGAGCAGCCTACTTCCACGAATCTCTCCGTCAAGTGGGGTCATAACTGACCCATTCGGGAGGATGAGGACACGATCCTGGAGTTAATTGCTGGAAATATCGGCGCTCTTTCTCATTGTCTGCCTCTCGAACCTTCAATACACCGCTCATTAGCTAAACTGTGCTTAACGCACGCGAATATCATCGGCGATAATGCTTATCAAAGCCGGCTGATAGCAGACAGAGACAAAGGTAAAGCAGTCTGTTATGTACGAATTTATCTTGGCGGGCCTCGTAACCTGGTCCATGTCTGTCCGCAGCAGCCCAGGTAAAAAAAAGTTCAGATTTTTCAGAGAAAAGTAACACATAATATACAACAATTAATATATATATAGTATATTGTTGTATATATTATATGTGTTGTATATATTATATATGTATATGCTATTCACGATAAAATGAGCACTTTTGAAAGCCCTGCTTAAGATCCACGTGTATTAACATTTTCATGGGCCTGACAACTTTATTCATGCGTCAGTCAAGTGAAATTGTAAATTTTTAAAAAAAGTAAATACTATACAAATCTGCTCACTTTTACACTTCGATGCATTAAAAAAAACCAGAAAGCGAAGGAAATAATTTAAGTTAACAGAAATGGTTACCTGGCACTTTTTATTCGTCGTTAAGATACGGAACTACTTTCCCACTCTCCGTTACCAACATAACTGGGCGCGTGTCACTCAAGGCGCCCGTTAAAATATATGCAGGAAGGGGCAGTGACTTGTTTCTAAGGTTGATTTCGAAAGTGCTCACTTTATTGTGAAAAGCCTTTAAGATAAAGTAACATAAATAAAAAACATAGGTAATATTGAGTGAAATTACCAGCGTAATTGGTTCTTGGTAGTTCACACTTTTAAATACAACTGAGAAAATAATTCCCTGTCTTTAACGGCACATACTGTACTTGAACAGTAACTGAAATACTACAGTAATGTTGACAGCAGAGTATCAAAAGCAGCCTCTATACGCCATTAGCCTAGCTGTACATAGTCCAGTTTAAGAGCAACTTCTGCGTAAGTATTTCAAAAAAATATATGTACAAAACGTTTACTCTACTTTTAGCTATTCGAAAAAAATACAGTTTTTTAAGTGAAAGGATTACTACAAATCGAATATGAAATGACTGCATGTGGCAGTACGAACAGATTCATAGTTTTATATTTTCAAGTCTAAGTGCAACCCTAACTCGAATATCGGCTACTTTAACAATATGTTCACAACACGTGTACAAAGCTTTTGACTGTTCTTACATTATTGTCCAAAAGCCTTCAATTCTAATACAAGTCGATTATGCTGGCGGTTTTTTTGGTCGTTGGGTAATATTCATCCCTGCATGTAGTCCAAGTAAAGTGAAACTTTAACTGAAATATTAAATGTTTTAACAATTGTATATGAAAAACACAGTTAAGTATGCCGCTTCACAGTGGCGGTGTGTGAGATCGTGCTCTCGGGCTATGGAAAAAAAAAATCATCTTTTCATGCATTTTGCGGAATTATTTTATTTAATCAGAGTTTCAAATATGAAGTATTACTGACTAACTAATGATATTTTTCTTTAATGATACAATATTACTCGGTTAGAGCTCAATTTTGTCGCCAGCTTAATTTTGTTGTTTGCAGGTTTTTAGCGTCGCGCGCACCGCCTCAGCGCTCTACTGTGCCTGAGCACGGCTGCCACTCGTCCAGCCAGTCCCTCGTGCTGGCTGGAGAAACACGGGAATATCGCCCTTATCTGCGCCTCCTCCACAGGAAACTCGACAGCGCAGTGTGCTCGCCTCGCACCGCCGAAAATCTTTCAAACTAACCTCGTCACTCGAAAACTATCCACTCAAATAATTTTAAAAAATTGCAAGCAAATCACTGATTTTCTTTGCTTAATATATCTGCAACGTAAAAAATGGTAAAACAATGGTCCGTTTTGATTATTTTCCTGGACGTGCACGTAGTTGGGTAAAATGCTTTTAAAATGAAAAATAAACACCAAAGTATACTTATGTCCCTCTTACACCATTGGCTCTCGTGATTTCCATGTTACGGTTGTAAAACTTCGAAAATATTTCAACCGTATAAAAGAGCAACAGTTACGAACTCTCATATTTTCTGTTATCTTCATTATAATTATCTAATACTGCATCTGTACAGAGTTAAAATAATATTGCTGATTATTAGTGAACAGATATTTACTCTGTAGCAAATATTATTAAAAGCAATAATCACAAAGAAGACATTACCTAAGTATATTTCATTACGGTAATACACGAGTTACTTTCTAATCTAAATTACACTTGCCTCACCCAATCATATTCAAAGTTCACAGTTCGGTTAGGTCATAGTTTGCGATAATTTTTTTCATTCTACAAACTGTCATATTGCGCATGTACTTATTCCTCATTAATACTTCTACATACAATATAGTTAACGGAGACGTTTTCTAGATTCTAAATATTTTAATCAATTTATGATTATAAGTGTTATCCGTTTTCGTTTAATTAATGATGAAATAAATAAGAGTGCTATGTTTTTGCGTCTGATCATGACTCTGGCCCATTCACACTCGTCCACAATTGTTCATATAACGAACAGGAAAGTTTTTTATGGCCGGCGCTGTACGCTGACGAGATTCAGTCCCAAGGATCGCCTGCGTGCGTAAATGATTCATAAGCAGTGGCGTGCTACTAGTCTATGTTGTAATGTTTCATACTGATGTTGGTCGAACACGAAGCTTACAGTTCATTGGATGCGATAACTGAACAAGTGCGCTGTAGTCGACAGCATTCATTAGATATTCTTCGCTTGTAACACCTGAAACTATGAATTTATGGGGATCTTAAAAGTTTCCATCTCTGTTACATTAACTGAAAAAAAACTGTACTCGATTTTCTTGAACAACCCCAAGAAATCCAGCATGTATTGATGTCGCTACCAGGCGTAGGTTTGGAAACACCAAACTCGCGCTGCAGTATATGTTCTGGAATGAAACGAATGTCTATGATTAGGGGAGCTCTTGTTCACAATTTAACTATCGGTACACTGCTTCTAGTTTTATAATTTTATATAGTATAGAGTTTATGTAGTATAGAGTTAATAACCCTAAAAGATACAGATTACACACAACTACCAGCAAATTAATTATTCATTGATTACTGCTGCTATGTCTCTTGAGAAAAGGCAGAAGAGTATCGCCAATGTTACAAAAAAAAATATTTTTCTATAGCTGTTAGTTATAATTTAAAATAATGCTTGAATTCTGGTCTCTATTTAAAATTCTATTATTTCCTTTGCATATCAGATAAAGAACTTCTGTTATCCTGCGTTCTTACATCTTTGGAAGAAAAACATTCTGACGTGAGTGCTGATATTTTACAGTTCTACTACATCTTCGATGTGTAAACGAGTTTTGAATTTGGCGGTAGAGTATTACAATTGCTCTTATCAGTGTTCACATGTACATACTGTTCCAAATACGTTTCCCAGTTTATCATAAACCAGTCAGTTTTTAGAACGACACCGGGCTTTATCTCTATGAATACTCTGCCAGTTATTTGTATTATCCCATTTAAATAATGGATGAATATCGTTACACATTATGGGGGAAAATGTGTCACGAGTTATTATTTTTTTTTAGACTAATATCTTGGAATAATAGAAAATTTGCAAAATGAAACCATTTATGTGATCAGACATTCAACAGAAAAATATTGATTTTGTGAATGTAAAACTATCGGACATGCCGTAAATTTATGAGATAATTGTGGTATTAATGTATTTTTACTAAATATGCATATTTTTTTTTTTTTTACAAAATATACTTTGATGGCTACGTTTTAGCTTACCAAAACGCATATATTTCTGGAAAAAGGGGGGGGGGGGAGTGTGATCTCTACTTACCCACACGCTGGGAAAAAATATGGTTGAAGCTGGCTACATCAATAGCATGGGGCTTGTTTCACCTGTCGGCCACTGCTGCCACTTATTAGGATGTCTGTTTGCATGTGCCGCTGCCTTATTATTTCCTAACTCCTAGCGCCTGCCACTCAGGAAAATTTCGAAACAGGGGAGGATGGACCACCCTTGGGATATAAAATCTATGTATGTTTACCGCAATAGTCACTTTTATTTGATGGTGGAGAGGGGTGAGTAAATAGGAGGTCGCCAAATTTATAAACGCATTAAAATTTCAATATTGCAAATAAAATTTCTTTCGATTCTGTACAGCCTACGTTACCGAATGCCATGATATTATTTTTTATGCAACGTAAGTGTAGTTATCATGTTTGTGCTTGCAAAATAGTACACAGGGGAGGGGTGAGAAGGCGGTTGACATAATATTAGATTCGCACCATCCTGAAAAACTGCATAGCCCCGGTGCTACAGAAGCTGCTCGTTACAGTCGAGTTGTGGGTTTGATACGAGCGTCGACTGAGTTACTTCGACCGCCAACAAATAAAACTATGATAACTTAGAGAGTGTATAGCCCATTATACAGAAAGTATCCGTTTTAATGCCATAACAAAAGAGTCAGGGTCATTACTGAAGATGTTTCAATATACAAGCATTACATTTCATGGTTCTGTGCGAATTTCTGTGTCTGATTATTAAGAATTGTTCCCTGGTTGTCATTAAAAGGTGAGAAAGAATTAGTATATAAAATTTTGCAATAAGTAATTGTTGCACAAATATGCGTTAGTAGTTCATGTATTATGCCCGTAATAATGGGTAAAGTAATTGCCTAAGCTTCTATGGTCTAATTTTTCTAGAAATTATCCTAAACTTGAATCAGGAAAAAATAAAATATGCAATATTGCGGATGACACAGGCTCTTAAAGGTTACTATTAGCCGGCCTAATACTCGTTCGTAAATGGTAAGGCAAATACGTAACACTAGTAAAAAAAAAATTTGTTGACCAAACGAAACATGAAAGCAACTAAACTGAGCGTATTCGTCTAACAAAAAACAATCCTTACGAAACTTTGTAGAGACAAGTGTGTCTTACAACAAATATTTGGTTGAACCAACCTTATATTCTTGTTTGTCCGAACATAGAAGTTTGCCAAGAATGTTATGAGAGCCACTGATTCGTTAAATTATACTAACAAATGTAATGATAATGTTGGTTTTCTTTCAAACACAGATGATAAACACGATCGTACTCTGATGTATAAAGGGACTGCGCCTTGTAAAGCAACTTAGACAGGACTTCAAAACTCAGCTATCCAGTAAGCTGGCATCCAGGTCAGCAAAAGAATTTCAATCGCACTGGGCCACGACAAAAAAGCCTGAAACACACTGACATCTTTAGTGTACAAGGAAGTGTACACCAACTAGCATCGTGTGACTGGTTAACTTGTATGCAAGTAGTTAGTATGCAAGGGCTTGCATGCTAGCTAGAATCGTTTAGAGACGGTCCTATACTTCATATACCTTTTTGTGCAATTTGTTTGTTTACATTTTCGTTTTATACATTTATGTAGTTGCCGCACATTTATTAATGCTGATATTGTTAATTTGAGATCAGAAAACAGATTTTTATTCTGTATTGGTGATTTGTTTGGTTACTAAAATATTTTTGTGTAGTGTATATGTGGTTCCCACACATTTTTTTACGCCAATAGTGTTAATGTTAGAATATAAAAAGATATTAATCGTGTGTGATACTATTGTCAATGCACGAATTACTCCTACAGCACCAAAAAGAGCCCCAGATCCAAATCTCATGGCATGCTGCAACACTTAAGTACTAATACTGTGTGTACAGTATGTGCACGGGACTTACATACAAGAGGGTTTTCACCTTGTTCACCTTTTAAACACGAAATCTGTTCACCTTCTTGTACAAGAAAGATGCCTGTGTGTATCTGGCTTAAGAGTGCCAGAAATCTCGCGAGTACACTTAACGGAGAGGCTAGAGTTGACAGGTATGTGTACAAACCAGGCGCTTTCGTTTGTTCAAATGCTGCTTGCTTCCTCCGTGGTAGGCAGAACTTTCTCAGAAACTGGATCAGTTATTTCAATACGTAAAATTATTCTACTGAATATTCTATTGATGAGCCGTTATCTACTGGCGAATCGGTGAAATGACTGGTTTTGCTGCCAGGCCACAGTGAAAGTCGCTAGGAATTAGTATAAATCACTGTCTAATTAGTGTATACCTGAAATTATAGTCCATTTACGGTTTCTTCGGACGTTTTAACACAAACCTTTGAAAAATCAGTTCATGTATTAAGTATTTAATTATTTCCTAAGTATGCAATTTTTCAAGCGTTTTATGCCTCTGTAAACACAAACGTGTCTTATTTTTCGTTAAGTTAAAATTTACCTATATTTTATTTATGCATTATTATATTCCTTTTATATTAAACACGAATAAAAACATTAAGAAAAAACCTGTGTTGTTAGCGCCTAGTAATAAGTAGTTCTCATGCAAAATAATATTACAACTGAGTGCGCAGGAAAGCGGCGCGTTGTACTCTGATGCAATTTTACAGACTTAGTTAAGCTTACCTTGGCCGAGGCGGAGGAATATGCTGGAAGTAGAACTTAAGTAATGCTTCAGAAAGTGTGAAATAACCGTGAATGGATTATACATTGATCAGTAGAAATGCACTGTTTCAAGTGTGGCAGTTTCAACAGACGTGCAGTCAAATTTGCTCGCTTGGAGCAATTTTGATTACTCCGATTTAGTGCTGAGCATATTATTAAAACGTGCGTCATTCGCCCGTTCATTTTCTATATGTTTATCATTGGTTCGGAGTCCTGCAGCACGTTTCAGCAAACAAGTGGTCGAATCACGAAAGTAACAAGCAACTACAAGTGTTTGAATTACATCTTAGCACAGCTAGAACTCGTCACATTTCCGATTTACTAATGATGACCGCTAATATCATACGCCGAGACGCCGGCGATTTTCTCCTCGGTTCCGCGTGGAATTTGAGACATCATTAGGCCACATTGTGGACACGCTACAGAACGCACTGTAATACCAAGAAGTCGGTGAAGTCGTGTCCTCAAGTTTAGTCGTACCAAACGCCAATGCGAGAATCTCATGTCCCTTCGTTGCCAAAGGTAAGGTTGGATCATTTTTATAAAATCACATTTATAGGCTGTTCACATTAAAATGAGCACGTTTGAAAACCCTGCTAAAAATCTACGTATATGCACGTTGTGTGTTCTTCCGCCTCATGTAAAATTATCATTGCCATGAGCCTCATCATTTTACTCATGCGTCGTTCAAGTGAAACCGTAAAATTATTAGAAAAATAAATATTTCACAAATATACTCATTTTTACTTCGATGCATTAAAAGAACATAAAGAAAGAATTTAAGTTATCACAAATGGTTACCCAACACTTTTTATTCGTCATTAAGAAATGGAACTACTTTTCATCCATCGTTACCAACTTTACTGGGTGCATGTCACTCGGTGCACCCGTTAGAATATATGCAGGTAGGGTCAGTGACTTTTATCTAAGGCTGATTTCCAAAGTGCTCACTTTATCATGAACAGCTTTTAACTAACAAGACTTCTGTAATTTAAAAGTAGGTAATGATTTAAATTCCTTGCTCTACAAAAATTTCTTAATAACGTGCCAGTAATGACTGACTGGACCTTTGTCGCCGTTATTCATAATTAAACTTTCCTAATAAAAGTGTTCTTATTTTAAAAACAATTATTTACTTCTCAGTTTAAAAAAGTAATACAATACATAACTTAGTATTTGAAAATATTACAACCTTGTTTTCGAGGAATGACGAAGGAAAACAACTGGAGAAAAAGTTACTTGGAGTACATCTGAATAGAATGAAACCAATGGCCCCCGAGATGCGAGTGAGATAATTAACACATGAGCTAATGTGCTCGATGGTTATTAGATTAACGCAAAAATTGTAGTTAAACGGCTTTGCTTCAGTTTCTAGGTTCTGTTAGTGTAGCTGACAGCGAGGAAATTGTACAGCAAGAAGACGCCGTCGAAAGAAATGCGAACGTCGGCGATATTGCTTGTCTACTTGACGCACAGGCAGGAAGCAACGAAGGAAAGGAAAGATGGATGAAGACGGGATTACAAGGATAGAAAATTGAAATGACGAACCGGATAGAGAAAATGTCAAAGGGTACTTCAGTGAGTCAAAGAATTGTCAGGACTCACGTCAGGAAATGTCGAGCGTAAATATGAAGTGTCAGGTGTGAAGGGAGAACTTAATAAAGCCAAGCGAATAAATCGAGTTTGAGGGAAAATTGCATAGCTCTGGAAAGTAATAAATTATTACACCTCTTGTGCTGTCCGAGATTATCGATTCCTCAGCCCTTCTCGCTGGCAATCCACACTTTAATGCTATTTGATCCTTGACGTACATGAAAAGTGGAATACATCGGCGTAATAGAAACATGCCACTAATTTGTGCTTAGAAATTAAGAGAATCAATAACGTAAGTATGGTGGGAGATAGTCAGTAATAATAACCTTTCATTTTAATTCATGCTTACAGGAAACTAGGGTTCTTGGTCTAACGGGTAAGAAATATGGGAGGTTAATACAACATAATTCTTGGTTTTTTTTTTTTCCGCCTGGAGTGGAGACGGAAAACCGTTTATAAAAGTCAGTCGCAGTGCAGCCAACCTAGATCAAACTCACGTCCTTCCGAACGCGAGACGTAAGTTACCGCACGAAAAGGCACGCTCAGTATGATCAGTGATATAATTAATGGATTACATCAATGTGACATGATCCAGGTCATCAACACGTTAGCACGAGTAAATATGTATTGATTATTAAGTTTAGAGTAAATAAATAACTTCTAGCATTCCTTCCCCACCGAGCGAGGTGGCGCAGTGGTAAATTCACTGGACCCGCATTCGGGAGGACCTGAGATGGATTCCCGGTCCGGCCATCCTGATTTCGGTTTTCCATGGTTTTCCGAAATCACTCCAGGCGAATGCAGGGATGGGTCCCAAACAAAGGTCATGGCCGATTCCTTCCCCAATCTCTCTTCCCTGTGCAACTTGCACCGTCTCTAATGACCTCGCTGTCAACGAGAAGCTAAGCCAACTTACCTACCTGATAGCATTCCTCACACTTACATAGACGTGGCTAACTTTAAATTGAGATAATTAAAGCGATTGTGTAGTTAGATACCATATATGAAATATTACAGACAACTTATATTTGGCTGCAGACCATAACTGAAATTCTTATAACGTATCTGATAGGCAATACAACTTTCCCCCGACATCCTTAAATCTTCAGAAGCAAGTGTAAACGTCTTGTACAAGGTCGATAATATCTTCAATAAGGTTTTTGAATTTATTTTATTTACTTAGTTAAAAAGAAATATGTAGTAGTCAGAAACTAAAACTAAATGAAATTTTGTGTAAATGTGTCATTTAAATCGCAAATGACTAATATTGACAATAGCTGACGTTACATACACAGACAGTAAGTATGGCCTTTTTGTAAGAGTTTTATGAATTTTTCTGGTATGACAAGGCAATAAAAAGACAGTAGCATTACTGGTGTGAATATATAGCTAATACGATGATATAATGTATACTCACTCCAAATCTGACAGGGCAGCTTATTACTAAGCCACAGAAGAAAAATGAGCATTAATAAGTACGTAAATTAGATATAAAACTTCCCTCAAAGTCCCTAGAAAATTGTTGGCAAAAATGTTTAGCAATGACTTGCCTAGTTAATAAGTAGAAAATATGCAACTCTGAAGGGATATCTTATTGAGCCTTCGAAGTATCAATTATGATATGTAAATAAATTTCCGCTGGTACCTTGTCAATCGAACGGTGTGACTTCATCATGTGCCCTTGAGATCACTACTTGGTGGCTCTTAACTACGGACAGCGGATATAGGATGTGTAGCATTAGTATTGGATGAATAAATCGAAACTAATTTCTGGTACACATTGAAATTCCTGCAGACACATATGAACAGCAAGCAAGTATGAACTGTTCACGGTAAAATTAGCACTTTTGAAAGCCCTGCTTAGTATCTACTTGTATGCACGTTGTGTATTCTTCCGCCTTAATTAAAATTAGCATTGCCATTAGCCCCATCACACTATACATACTTCGGTCAAGTGAAACTGCGCAATTGTCAGAAAAGGAAATATTGTACAACTCTGCTCATTTTTATACATCCATGCGTTAAAAAACAGAAAGCGAAATAAATAATTTAACTTGTCACAGGTGGTTACCTAACACTTTTTATTCGACGTGAAGACATGGGCACTGCTTTCCCTCCATCGTTACCAACTTTACTGGGCGCATGTCACTCAGTACGCCCGTTAAAATTTATGCAGTTAGGAGAAGTGGCTTTCAGAAGGTTGATTCCAAAAGTGCTCACTTTATCGTGAACAACCCTTAGATGTCTTGGAGACCAACTTAATGCATATTACCACCTGCGCCTCATCGAAGTGTTAACACACATTCAGAAGACTCAATCTGGTGCACTTCCATCTACGACAGGAATTGCATTAGTTACAAAACTAATGTACATTTGCTCAGGAGATGCGTAATATTAATCGTTTTAATGGTGATATATATTCTTCATTCTAGTGTGAGTGCTTCCTGTGCACGAGAAAAAAGTTGATTGCTCGGGCTCATGCATTCGCCATTACTGAAATTGAACCCAATGGAATTAACGGAAAGGTACACCGACGTTCATAAAAGCATTGCAGCATGAAAGCACAATGAACTGTTTCTCTTTCTGTCTCAGTGCTGAAGACGTCTACAATATTTCTCTACAAAAAGTGTCTGAGCAGCTTGATATACCATTTGGACGCGATCATTGAGAAGCCTAAAAATATATATACCATATTGGATATTTTTAAAAATTATTAAATATACAAAACATTAAGTTGAATATAGTTTCTAGAAGGGCTATCGGATATTTTTTACTGAAATAAATATTTGAATGAAAATAGCGGTTTTAGATCCGATTATCCACGCCATTCCATGCAAATATCAATATATTACTTGTTTTAACTTCTAAATACATTACTATCTGCATTGACAAGTACTAGGCAAGTCCACTTACAATATTACAGCTGAGTTTACGATATATTCCTAAAACGTTGCAACACTAGGCATATAAAAAGTAATACTTATGTAGCTATCTTACCGATGCGATATCTTTGGAGTTATCCAAATATTATAAGATATCTCAGTACTAATCACTTGAGAACGTATGTCTGTGAAAATATATTGGCTGATGCATATCAATTGTGAACAAGAACGAAAACGTAAAAGGTGAAGAATGAAGTGAATACTTCTTTCCAAAGTACAAAATTGTGCCATGCCGCGGCACCACCAGGCTATCTATTAATGTTTTTTTTTATCTTGTAAAAATTTATACTTTTAATAAAAAATGTCAACGTCTTCGATTCGGCTAAAAATGTGTGCCCAAGAAAAATACAAAAATACGCACATATGTATTTTGTGAAATCACGAATGCAGTATCAAAAATTAATCTAGATTAAAAATAATTGTATAAACAATTATAAAAATGAATTTTCTAGTGTAGATGTGCTTTTTTATACCAGGATTTATGCATTCACACTACTTACTATTAGAACCGATAAACTTCAAGGGTAATTTCGACCATACACATTATAAAATCTACTAAAAGACTTTAGGAGACTGAAGTCAGTAGCCCCACGCCCTTCCATACGTAGACAAAGCCAAGGTCTTATAACTTTTTTCTGCGAATTAAATTTTTCTATAAAAAATTGGGATTTTATTTGTTTTAAGCGATAGATGTCATCCGAGATGGTGGAAAAGGTCAAGGTCACATGACGTCATCCAAGTCGTCGATTATTGTGCCACGGTTCCGGCTATTGTGAGCGGAGTAAATGGGTTTTCTCCGAAGGTTCCCACGTTTTATTTGTACACAATACATATATCGTTTTTCTCTTCATCACATTTCTTAATTTAACTTAATTTTTAATAAGTGTGAATTTTTCGGTATTTGCGTGGTTTCCAGTTATTTTCCGTACCCCCACGAACAGTGTAGATGAGTTTTATCGGAGTGCTATCATATGTTTGTATTAAACATGTACGGTAAAAGATCCTCTGGTTCTGTGCAAGGGATGCCAGGCTGGCAGACATGAATCTAAAAGTATAAATAGAAATCTCGGTAGGAGTTAGCACTTTGCAGCAGTCAGTGTATGAATTCATGTATGCTTGAAGACGATGCAAACCACTTACAATGCGAAATCGAGTATAATGTGTCTGGTGAGTGTGGTGTTAGCAATTTCTGAGTTAGGGATGTTATTTTGAGTTATTTCACAAGTAAATTAAAATACCGAATTACGAACAGTAAGAGATCATAATGACATGTATGACTACATGCATGCCTTCAGTAACTGCTCAAAAATTATATGTTAGTGAGCCAATACCTTCAGTAAAAGTTGCAATTCGTGGCAACATGAGAAGAGGGATTGTTTGAAGAACCTATCTCACGCAATTCTTAGCTGCTATAAATGTTCCAGACAGTTCACTCCAAGTGATAACTTTAACAAACACATCAAGGTCGTCAAATGTAGTGTTCTTTCGCTAGCTGAGAAACAGCATGTGCTGACTTCGATAAAACCTGTTCATACACTATGTAATATGTTCGCAGACGACGAGAGAACTCCCATGATGAAGAATTACGACAATGGGCTCATGCAGTTTATGCAAGGCGATACATTGAAGGAGAATATCAAGATCCGCAAAGGTTCGTCTACTGGGAGCCAACAAGTGATGTCAATCGATGGGTACTGATTCTGCGGAGGAATTCAGTGGGGATTCCCCGCCAAATGAGTGAAGATATTTCGGCTGCACGTAACAACGAGGTCTTGAGAGCCTATGAGGGTGATTGAGGTGTGCATGGAGCATTGCTGGAATGAAAGGGTGGGGCAAACGGGAGATCCCCGAGAAAACCCGCGGACCAGCGGCATCGTCCGGCACGACGTGTAACATTATGCATCATACCACCAACATGTGTTTAAGCCTGGTGCAGATGTGTGGCCTACTCACCAGGCCATGGCCTTACCATTGAGTAAATATATACACTAGAGTGGCCATGGGATAGCAGAAAATCTGACCAGTTTTATGTGTTAGTTCTGCTAATGATCCAGAGGAGCGCTAGTGTTCTCGACGACGTCATCCGCGCGGTGTTGCCAATTCGGCAGCCGCGAACCGCGCCCTGGTCTCGGCTCACCCACATGTTCGTTCAAGTTCTGCCAAAGGCGATCCTGTCACACGCGAGTTACCAGCATTCGTTGTAGCTGTGAATACCCAACTCATGATTTACTAGTGGCGACCATGGCATGTGTTTCGTTAATGTCGTAAAATTATGTGTTTGCGGAAATTTGCAGCGATATCAACTACTATTTGGTTTTATTCACCTCTGCGAAAATGAGTTATCATAAATATATAACGGTCATTGTTTTTAATTATAATCTATTATTTTACTGTAGTTTAGGTGTTCATGATAAAATTCGAATAGACCTACTGTTAGCATTTACAATTACAACCTTCGTATTAATCATGAATGATGTCATACAGAATAGTAAACTTTTCATTTCGTTCTTATGTGAAAGGAAATGGACAGAAAATAATTGTCCAATAGTGGAGAAATATATGTTAGACGCACGACGGTCTATAATCGAGCGCAATTTTTTACATTTTGGGGTTGTGATCTACTACAAAGGTGACTGTTCGTACAAATAATCAGTACGGTCAATGTGTTGGTTCAAGTGTCATTAAGGCTGTGTCCAAACCTTGGAATGCATTTATGTATATAAGCATACTCCACTCATCTCGATACGTGATACATTCCGACAGGCATACTTATTTGCATCCCTTACAGCAACTGGTTAGCTGATAAGATTATGAACAAACATTGTGACGGAAAACACATACTGAATATTTACTGGAACGTAGGCGCATATATTTAGAATTATCAATCCATTAGGAGCTGTAGCAGGAAAACGTATGACAATGAAAGTGTTCCTATTAACCAATCATAGACATTTTTACAAGAAAGGAATGAATATACATTTGAGTCAGAAAACGCAGTTATCGATAATGTATCATTAAAACATGTAACAACTAGAGGTAAATTTCCTTTTAACACTAATATTGGTATGAATAAAAATTAAATGTCGCATTTTGATATAACGTTTTCACTCGTTCATGCCTTGCTTTGTAAAAACATTGGAAGTGTTCTCACTGCTCTGCGTATTAACTATAAGTTCAATACCACGCCCGGTTTACAACAAATCACGAAGAAAACTGGTTATGTTTATCCCGGCTCTTCAAGATCACTAATGTTTAAGAGTATACATTATTAAGAACTTTGTTCAGTAGCGTTTCTAGAAAGTTAATGCCTGCATTCCACTCCTTATAAAAATTAATATTAGGAATAACAATTATTAACTACATATAAATCGATTTTCAAATTAGTAGCTAATGGGCTGTAAGGACGCGAGACGTACACACATTCGTTTCCCCGTGTATGTGCGTATGTCATTTCCCGAGCCATGCAAAACATTTACGTAAGTAGACGAATGCGAACGCTGTATGAGTGTGTATTTCATTAAGCAGAAAACATTATGCACAATGCGGAAAAAGGACAATGATCACGCATAAGGCTCAACTCTACATATAGTTGTTTTAAAGCAGCAATACAACTGTCGTCTCTGTAAGATCCAAGTTTACAATAATGATGTGCATTAGTGGATATTGTCTGAAAAGTAATCACCTGTGTATTTACATTTACGCAGTACACCAATGTATATTCTACATTGAAACGTCGGACTCTTAACAGTGCGAAAAACGTTGACACTGAAGTGTGTCAGTAAAGTTAACACTAACGAACTCATGAAAACTAGACATAACAAACAGAATCGCAATATTATACTTCAGACTAGGTACATTACAAAATATAACTATTTATACACTAAACATCGGTTGAATGTAATGACTCGGTGCCAATCACTAATAGTCAACAGGCTAAGGCCGTGTCCGAAAGGACAAATTCGTTATTTTGTAATGTGTCATTTCGTAGGTTTCAATACGGACGTTGTTGACAGTTACTTGTTTAGCACTCGCGGCAACACATTCTTACATTAACAGTGAAAATTCGTTTTACATACAGGTTTTACGGCGTGTTTTTCTCGCGTATCCCCCAGTACGTTATTGAAGTAAATTATTGAAAAAGAACACGGAATAATCGGCAGTTGGAAACCTGATATTATAAAAGGAAAGTTATAAAACAATAATGAATGTAAATGAACGACAGTAGAAACGCGACATTAATATATTCATGCGAGTTTGCGAAGTACATGTTATATCCTAAGTTTGACAAATAATAAAATTAATGTATTATTACTGCCGGCAAACTTTGCACTTGTTATTAAGGCAGATTTAAGAAAGATTGCATGGCTGGGCGTAAATAGATACGTACAGATGTTCTGAGGTTAGGCCTAAATTACAAAACAGCACAGTGAAATAAAAACGTGTAAAATTAACATAATTATTGACGGCAAAATTTGCACTCATTATCAAGAACGATTAAAAGAAAGGTTAAACAGATGGGCGTAGGTACATAAGTACATACAACTTTTATATTAGTTGAATGCTTAAAATGGACATAATATTTCTAGTCATCACTGGAATGCTGCGAATATGATAATAAACACGAAAATAATATAATATCCAATTACGAATTTTAGAAAACATGTTTTGTGAAATATATCAACAAAGCGCAATACTTATTTGCTTTGTAAAACATGTCTAGTGTATTTTATGAACAGTTAATTGTTTTAAAAGATGTTCTAAGTACACATTCGCACATGTGTTTTGAATGTTAAAATCAACGTGGACCCTAATTTTGTGATTTTGTATTTTTGATAACAACCGCTATATACAGAATACGAAATATCAATTTACCAAACACGTCACAATGTTTGTATACAAAATCGGGACTCGTGATCATTTGGTCAACACAATCTGCCATTTCGGATACGGCCTACGTTTACAATAAAAAACTAACTAATTTAGAATTATGAAGTAGGCGATTATCTGTCATACAGAAACACGTCTTCAGTATTTGCAGTTTCCCATATTTTTATATACTGCCACGTTAGCGCCATCACGTTAAGTTCTATGCTGTGGTGTACTTTTTGCTCGGCTCAGATCCCCTCGTCTTTCATCGCTGTTTTGCATCCCTGCCTTCTTTCTTTCCCCTTCGTGCATCATTACTTTTTTTAATTTGCGTCGTTTTTTATTTAAGGCCTTGCATGACCTCGCTCTGCCTACTTTATACGCTTCAGACACCTTATGCTTGCAGGATGTATGTTTTTTCCTGATGGCTTAGTTGCACTTAACTTCTGTCAGCTGAGACCCAATACAGATACCATGTTTTCGAACTGACGTTTTACTAGTCATGCTACAGAGCGATGGGGCACTTAGAAAACAGTGAGTCATGGGAAACGTTAAGTTTGCGGTACAGTTTTTAAATGTTAGGTAACTTGTGTGATAAATGGTGTTGTACCTTGGGTGTGCAGTAGTGGTAGTCTATTTCAAAATCTGGATTTGGCTGCCCTACCAAATTATTTTCGGCTTAACTAATGTGTGCCCTTTTTTAACTTGTCGTGTTGGTCCTTGTTTACTGCCCAAGTTTAATGTTTGCTTTTCACGGTTTCCGTGATTTCATCGCTAGGGCGTTCATTTTTCAATTGTTTGCTGTGTAAAGTTTTTGTCTATCAGAGCTTTGACAAGACCCAATAAATTATATATAGATATATATGCATACATATACATATATACATGTATATATGTGTACATGTACATATATATACATATATACACATATGCATATACATATATACATACATATATATACACATACACACATATATACATATACATACATGTGGCAATCACGTTGCTGTCACATGGCAATGTTTGTTTGCATGTGGTGGAAGGATACATAATGGGCACGAAAGTAGAACTTTGAAAGCAGGGCTTTCAAAAGTCCTCACTCTATCGTGAACGGCATATACTTTAGTTTCTGGCGCGTGATAATATGGGTCGGACTAAAGAAACATCAGCACAAAGAAAAATCTTAATAGAAGGAATGGCTGCAGCCCTACTAGAATCATGCAAATGTAAATTGATTAACACAGACATCTATTAAAGTAGAAAGCATTCTGGATGAACTCAAACAGGACACAAGTAACACTCTATCCTTTATATTAAAATCAAACATTGGCCCTTCAAATAATTCATTAATTATTTAATTTATGATTCAGTTCCTGAATCTCAGAGCATTTAAATAGAACTATCTCCATATCTCTAATGCTTCATATTAGTTTCATGAAATTACATACCAATCAGCTAGCAGTATAGCAATGATACTCAGCTCAGGACCGCTGAGTAAAATAATTTCATGCAGAAATATCAAATCTTAGCATTTCATTCTGCAGAAATAATTAGAAGATTTTATATAGCAGGTAATTATTAGTAATTTTTACCATACCAATGCTTGCAAACTTGCACATTTCAGTTCCGTTGTGGAGTGTTTGAGCGTCATGAAGCCTGGTCTTCAGGTTTTAGAAAACACCAAAAATTACTAAAACTATCGTTTGTAGGTGGCTTCTATCACCTGCGCACATGTACATACTTTTGATGCCTCTCTTACATCACCCTGCATTATGATGGGCGGTCACAAATCACGTTATAAACGAATTTATCACAATATCTTTAAGCAGTGACCTGGCCGCTTACATGGCTGGTTAGACAGTCCTTGCGCTTCTCTCTGAGAACCCTCATCCTTCGTTAATACCGCAAAGGCAATTTTGTAGAGTAAATAAGGACAATTTCCTGATATGAAACACTTACCAATAAACTATTGATAATAACAATATCTTAGGCCTATAACAATCGCATTAAGCAAGGCACAAGTTAGACAATGAGAAAAGTAAAAATATAAAAAAAACCTGCATTAAAAACTCTACCTGAGACCTTAAATTTACATTTACTTTAATTCTAGCAAATTTAAAGTTTCTACATATGAATAAAATGATTGTAAACTTCCCCCAATCCTTTAAAAATAATGTGAACAAACCAAATATTTTTATAGTGTCAAATGTAAACATTGCAGAGAATCAAAATATTCACCAGTAGAAATGTCATTGTGTAATGTAAATAAAGTGCATTTAATTTAGTCCATCACATCTGCAATGTTACTGTCACATGCATTAGTAATAGAAACTAATCATATACGAAGGCCTGTTGACAGACAGTTTGCGGCCCTAGCCTTTGTGACGGGATGACCATCACATTCGTAGGAAAGATTTTATATGGATGGTCGTTTTCAGCGAGAATACGCCTGGAAGGTTACCGCTATGCTATCTGCCGTGCGGCGAGGGTCACCAGATTGCATAAAGCAGCTGTTAGGGGTTATTATTAGCAACGAGCCCTGATTGGAGAAGAGTTCGCACCAGTGCAAATATGTTTTCTGTAAAAGTAGCGCTAGTATAGTATAGGGGTCGCGTCGAGCGTAAAGACGGCGTTGGAGTGGAGGTCTCTCGGGAGGTGATGACCGAGAATGGGGATATGGCGTTTATAAATTCGGATGCGCGAAGCTCCTTAGGGTGATTTGCCCAGCCGGCGAGCTGGATACGTCATGGGTGAGTGGTGCCGCCCTGAGTGTTGAACTTCGAGAAGATGATGCTGCGAGAATTTAAGTATATCTACGTATAAGGACTTAGAAGAATTACTCTATCTCCGTAATTTCAGTGATAGATGGACTTAGTTTTGCCAGGCCAGGAGAGCTGGGACGTAAACTTTCGCCATGGCAGTGTGGGGACTAACTTTCTGCGGGTAAAAGTGAGAATTACGTTTTTCATCGCGGAGGAGCGAAAAGACTTTGAAAATGTTTCTACCCGACAAGGAACTCTGATGAATTTTCCCTTCATATGTCCGTAGTGAACTTTAGTCTACAAAATGAAGTGTGTGGGTTATCAGGCGGATTGCCGGGAAAAATGAACTTATTACGCCCTGTTTAATGATAATTTGTGCGAGATACTCACATGAGTTGGGGGTGGCGAGCTCTCTTGACGAAGGATTGGAACTTTGGAAAATTCATCTGGAAGGCGGGAGTTTGTTGGTGATTTTTTGGAATTTTCCCGCTGAGTGCGTGATCGGATTTGAACTCAGTACATATGGCGCCGGATATATTCTGGAACAAGTGAAGTGGTGTAAGAGGAAAGTACTGGGGGTTTTCTGCTAATGTGAAGCAGCGTGGAATTTTATTTTCGTCTGGAAGTGAAGAACCAAGTTTGAAGATTTAAAGTAGGAAGAGCCTCTAAGTTCTGCATCTTGTAAGGGCTGTTTTAGTGTGCGAAAAAGAAAATGGAAACTTTTAGGACACGTGAAAATGCAGCAGCAAGTAGTGAAGAAAAGTGGACTCGGAGTTGCACTCTGGTTTGGCTATGATTAATTAGGGGATATTTTGGGTAGGGCATGAATGTTTGTTGATTTGATGAATGAGGTTTAATTTAATGGGTGGAAGAGTGGACAAGCCTTCGTGGAGGGGAGAATATCCCTAGTTCTTGCGTGAGTGTGCGCGCGTACGCGTGTGTACTCTTATTTGGTGGGGAGAGTATCTCTGGCTTACTTGGCTCGGAGAAAAAGGTGTGTGTTGGTCTAAAGGCAAGCTGCCACGGAAGTGGATCGGTGGGTAGAGCACCCCCGGTCCAAGGACTGATGTGATCCTGTGGTGGTTGTGCTGGGGTTGGTGGAGAAATTGGGTTGTTTGCCCCCGGCAAGAGGTTAGTTAATACTAGAGAAATTTTTTAAGAAAATGAAACAGGGCGTGAGACCGTTCACTCTAGCGGCCGATCTCTGTTAATGTACTGGAACAGTATTGAGGAAATCATCCTGCGAGGTGACTTAGCCATAATGAATATTTTTAGTATGTCGGGTAAAAACGACCCGTTTTAGAAGAGTTTTAAAATCGTGTTTTCGATACTTGTTTTCTTTTAATGGGATGTATATCAGGCATTTTGTTACAAAATAATATTGGCTCTCATTTGTGTGGTGGGGAATATTATCCTGATAACTTTAATACATATGTTATTTAAATGTGGCTATGAAAGCCGAAGCAAAAATAAATGGCTGTGTTATGCACATACCCAAATCCCAAATTGTTGGGAAATATCAAATTGGGTTTTTTAACTTGGTGGTCAGAATGTAATATTGCAAGGAAATAGCTAGAAGCTTGCAAAGTGTATAGTACTTCTTTTTACTGTGGAGAGTTGTGGATTTCAATGATCTTTTGAGCATTTTAGTAAAGGCGAAATTTAAATCTTCTGGAAGCTATCTTTCCCAATCATCTCGAAAAAAAGCTAAACTTGCTGATATTAACAAGAAAAACACCCGCTCCGCTAATGAATACTGTTAATTATGATACATTATACCCTTCCCGATCTTGTGTCCTTATAAGCGAGTTAGACAGGAGGATTTGTGTATAAGGTTGTGCTCCAGGAGCTGCGGTAAATGGGGCACGCCTTTTTGTAGGAAATTCATAAATGTCGACGAATTACCACAATATCCTTCCACGATATCCTTTCCTTAGTAATCGTCAAACAGAAGAAGTAAAGGCTGATCACGATAAAGTGAGCACTTTTGAAATCAACCGTAGAAAAAAGTCACTGCCCCTGCATGCATATATTTTAACGGGCGCACTGAGTGAAATGCACCCAGCAAAATTGGTAACGATGGACGGAAAGTAGTTCTATGTCTTAACGTCGAATAAAAAGTCTTGGGTAATCATTTGTGATAACGTAAATTATTATTTTTATTTCTTTCGTTATCTTTTTTTTTATGCATCGAAGAATAAAATGAACAGATTTGTAAAATACTTACTTTTCTAATAATTTTCATGTTTGACTTGACCGACGCATGGATAAAGTGAGGAGGCTCGCGGTAATGTTAATTTTACATAAGGCGGAAGAACATACAACGTGCATACAATTAGACCTTAAGCAGGGCTTTCAAGAAATGCTCATTTTACTGTGAACAGCCTATAAAAAAAAGTTTGCACATTGTTTGTTAATCGTTCCTATCATTTGGTTGTAGTTCTCTAAACTTTTTCTAGCATATGTTTTAAAAGACGGCTGTAAGCACGAAAACATTTTCAAACCTTTTGTCCGTGTTTGGTTCAACAAAGTAAATGCAGCTGATGAATGCCCGGAATGTCATATGTACGGCGCACAAACTTAAGGTGATGTTTCACTTTTTTTTATTTGGTTATCTGAAAGAGCTTTTGAAAAAGTGCCTCCTTAATACCGTTATTAGTTGTCACATCATTATAGTTTTCAAACTATAACACTCAAAAGTCGTAATTTCCCGAATTCTGCAGCATACAAGGCGTGGTTCCTAGATATATTTTCCCAGTCAAATTATATTGAATGCAATCTTTATGGTGTGCAATACATACTGATTCAGTGTGAGTGCGATTTATAAACAGTTGAGCGAGTATTGGCACGCTGAATTATGTTGAAAATAGGGGTCAGCCTAGTAAATATATTTTTGTTCAATCAAGCGAAATTGTTAACATTCATTTAATAAACAGTTTAAATCATAAACTGTAGAGGAAAACTTGTTTTTGTTCCTTTCGTAGCTTGTAACACAAATGCAGCATGCTGCGCTTAGATTCTAATACAACACTTTGAACCTGCCTATAACACTCTTGTGTCGGAATTTGAGTGTTATATTTTGAAAACTATAAAGATCTGACAGCTGCATTAAGAGAGCATTGTTCTAAACCTCTCTCAGATAACCAGATTAAAAAAATAATGAGAAATGTCACCTTAATCCCCGCTTATCAGCTTCTCTAGGTTGTGCGGGCACGTGGACAATAAAGAAGAGCTGCCACACGTTGTATGGCCACAGTGGCTTGCATCAAGCAGTAGAGGGATTTTCTGCACGTAAAAATCACGTGTCGATTGGCCATTAGCGCAGATGCAGCAGTTGTCTACGTCGTTTGCTGTGAACCAGCAAGGTAGGTAGAGGCGGGTGGTCGATTAACACATTTCTCAAAATTGCCCTATGTCCCTCAGAGATACCCGTACTAACGCTGCGTACTTGCACCAGCTACTTGAATAAAAACTCTTATTTGAAAGCCTTTAAAGAAGTCATTTACCCTCAATGTAGGATTTATCAATTTTTTACTAAGTTCCGTTTCTACTTGCTACGTTTCCATGTCGTTTTCAAACCGTTAAAAAGACACTTTCCGTATTGGATGTTTGCATGTAAACGGGATTGAAATAATTGAGTCCCAATATAGTCACACCAGAAAAACTGGATTGGATTCAGTAGGGTGTAAGTTAGCATGTAAACGTGTTTCATACTGAAGTTTTATCGTAACTAAAATGGAGCAAGCACTCGCGAGTGAAGAGAAGAGATTTTTGTGGCTTTTAACAGCGAGGTCTTGAGAGTGATTGAGATGAGCATGGAGCGACGCCGGGATGAAAGGGCGGGGGAAATGGAAGATCCCCGAAAAAACCCGTCGACCAACGTCATCATCCGGTACGATTCCCGGTGATCCGGCCGGGGATTGAACCCGGTTCGCCTTGGTGGGAGGCGAGCAGGCTAACCGCTCAACCACAGCACCACCGCCCCATTTTTTCTCAAGTGGCATTTCTGTACTACTTAAAGATATTGGTTTGGTTTTTCTTGTTCACTTTGAGGTCACGGTGACTGAGCGATTTGCACGCTCGCCTCCCACCAAAGCGAACCGGGTTCAATCCCCGGCCGGGTCACCGGATTTTCACAATGGATATCGTGCCGGACGATGCCGTTGGTCGGCGGGTTTTCTCGGGTATCTCCCGTTTCTCCGGCCCCTTCATTCCGTCGCCGCTCCATATTCACTTCAATCGCCCTCATTGGCTCTAAAGACCTCTTTGTTAAGAGCCGTCCAATTCTTCACTCACTCACACTTGTTCACTTAACGTTATGTCATTGTTGTATTTAAACAGTGTCGAATTTTACTGTGTATATTCTAGTGAAAGGAAATGAACTATTCGGTTTTACGTCAACGGTATTATTTCATTGTTGTCAACATATCTTCCGTTTCGCCAAGATAACCACGCACATCAGCAACAGTATTGATATAGATTTCAATTCGGAGCCAAAGTGTTCATGGAAACAGGCATCGTACTCAGTCGGAATTGAGTACAGCAAAAACTGAGAACACAAAAAATAATTACAACGAAACGATGTAACTGATTTAACGAAGGTTTATCACATGATACAGCGTATATATATATATATATATATATATATATATATATATATATATATATATATATATATATATATATCATATATATATATATATATATATATGATAGCTTCTCAAATTTTATTAAATTGTTGCAGCTTCAATGACTTTATTAATTTTTAACTAGTATCTTCTTGGGGAAAAATAAATGATTTCCACTTGCGGGCGATAACAGAATAACAGCCACAGTAGTCGAGCAACACCAGCTTCAGGATGTTTTCAAACCAATGTTATTGTACCGTCAATGCGTAAAACGTAATGCAAAACACGTAGGTTTTCTGCAGGTTGTAACTAGAACTTCATAAAACCAATATGGCGGAAACAGACTCCCTTTAAGAGGGTTCATCTCGCGCAGAAAGTTTCTGCTTGCGCTCAGCTCTCTCAGCTCTGAACTGTGAACAGCTTCGATAATCGTCAACGCATGCGGTTAAAGACTGTTCACAATGAAGCGAGCACTTTAAAAATGAACCTTAGAAACAAATCACCGCCACTGCATGCATATATATTAATGGGCGCACTGAGTGACATTCGCCCAGTAAGTTAGTAACGACGGATGGAAAGTAGTTCCATATCCTAGCGTCGAATAAAAAGTGTTAGAAAGCGAAAGAAAATCATTTTTAAGTTATCACAAATGGTTGCCTGTTTTTTTAATGCTTCGAAGTGTAAACATGAGCAGATTTGTAAAGTATTTACTTTCTTAATAATTTCAGTTTCATTTGACCGACGTTCGAATAAAGTGATGAGGCCCATAGCAATGTTAACTTTACATAAGGCGGAGGAATACACAACGTACATGCAAGTAGATGTTAAGCAGGGCTTTCAAAAGTGCTCATTTTACCTGAATAGCCTATACCAACACAACCTTCCTATCGGCCTGTCTATGTTCTCTTCTTCTGTGGCGTATATCTTGTCCCTGCTGCATCGCAGACGTGACTCATTACTCGTGTAGGAAGTGGTGCAAAACTTTCGTAACACTAATTTTTCTCGAGCATTTCAGTGACGGCAGTGATAAAAGAGATAACAGAGGTTTTGTAATAAGGACAAATATATGCTTATGAAAAACCTAATTCAAGAAATATAAAACTAGAAATTTTACAGATAATTGCGAGTATGCCGGGAGAAAAAAATATATATTATACTGGAGTCGCATGCCCCGACACGCATGACACTACAAAACGACGAAAACTGCAACAACGACAGGACAAAAATATTTTAATTTTACTGCTTGAATTTAAAGTATGGCAATTTTAACTACGGCTAGGAATTTTCGACACCGTTTGCAAAGCGCTTATTGAACAAATTAATTTCAAAGGCAGTAAATAGGAGGAAAATTTTGATCATATGATTCTAACAAAGAGTGCAGATATTACGTCTAAAGTACTACAAGGTTCACATGTTCATTTTATGAATTAAATCCTGTATTGTGGTTAATAATTTGCCCATTGCAGTATAGAAAATTTCCAATTAGGGTAAGTTACCCGAATTATTTAGTTTAACAACGTTGTACGCCGCAGTGGTGTAGTGGTGCCAGAGCTCATCTCCGGTACTGCCCCGAGCAGCCGGAGCTCTGCTGCGCCACTGCTTGTGTGATTGTGACAGCAAAAACAATCTGTTCTTTTTTTATGCATTACAAAACAGCAAAAAAAAGTACTCGAGTTAGCCTGCTTTTGATGTAAAAGGCGGCTGGCGGGGTTGTTGATAAAGGAAAGGGTCTGTGGAGTTTAAATGATGAGAGAGACAAATTGTTGGTTCGCACGAGACACAATGAATACAACTGGCTTAGATCCTGTTGGCCACTTCGCTTGCTAGCACCTGGTAAACCAGGAAATCCTTCCCGGCATCGCGTGTAATTGGTTAGCATTTTCTCTACTAGATAGCAGTGTAGAATGTTTGTTTCGACCTTGTAGTGTATCACGCAGTCAGGTCGGACGGCGGACACTATCACCATCACGCCGCTGTCCATCGGATTGGTGTAATATTTTCTAAACTCAACATGAGTTGTTCATTTTAATCTCTCGCGCTCATCGTGCACCGTTTGTGTATTAGTTATGGTACGTAAGCAAAATACACTGGCATCATTCTTTTCAAGGAATACGGGTAATACGGCTACTACAAGTATGAGTGCGAGTGATAAAATTTTTAATAATGAAATTGTGGAGCAAACTGTGTCTGTGCTCTCAATAGAACAAATTGGAAGAGAAAGTGCTAATTTAAAAGATGAAAAAAAAAAATACAGACGCTGAACATAATGTTTTAAGTGATGCATGTAGATACATAACATGTACAAGGAAACACTCGCAAACAATTAGAATGTCAAAGCAAAAATTCTACACTTTTCTTTAAGTTGGCGATTTTAGAGTGCTACCCTGAGTAAAAGAAAAAGTGTGTAAAGGTGTATGTGTTTTCTGAAGGTGTTGAGTGAGGGGTTAGGGGGAGCTCCGGCACTGCTTAAGTTAGCACTACATCAGTGCATGTTTGCAGTGCTGCACGACACGACAAACAATCATTTGTTGGGCGAGCGACAGTTTTCGTCGTGCTGATTGTCAGACGCGTCTTGCATTTGATTGATTGTTCGGTTTGAATTATCGTGCCGCGTCGTGCTTGTCAGAGCTTTTCCATGCTGGTACTAGGAACAAAAATTATTGAACACAAAAATTACAAGAACCTCACTAAAGTAGGCCTAATTATTTTTTTCCTTAGACTCGTTACCACGAAATTTTCTTTGGAGAAATATGCTGCACGTCACTTCGAGAGTTGGGGGAGGGAGGGGGGATCCTTGTGTGCACATATTCAGTAGTTGTGATGAACCCTTTCAAGAGCAAGGTATTAAGTTATGTAAAGGCTGTTCACGGTAAAGTAGGTAAGCACTTTTAAAATGAATATTTGAAGGGGGGAAAGTCACATAACTACGTATGTGCTGCAATACACATTGTCATGCATGTTCCCAGTTAAGTTGGCGGCAAACATATGAAAATAATTCTGAGACTTGGCTATGCTTTGCAAGTCTAATGTGTACGTTGATAGCTACTGAAATCCGTGTTTCTCGTGCGAATTAAGAGCCGAAATTTGCATATAATTAAAACGCGGTTTTCCAAAAATATCCACAGTTCCCCTTGAATGGCTCATGAATAAAGTGATCAGGCACATGTCGATGTTAATTTTATACATCGTATAAAATAAATGGCGGATTGTAACACTGGGGCCGCGTAGATGGCCAAGTTTGGTCGCAGCGGCCCCATGAACCAAGCATAACATTGCAGATGCAGAGGCAAAGCTTCACGCCGCACATTACTAAAGTCAACAAGAAGATGCTGAGTGATGTGCAAGGTAATATTCTGCAGCGTGCAGCCGCATGCCAGCGAATGGACGGTTGAGACTTTGACCATCTGATGTAAATACTAACCGGCTAACAGTGTCGTGGACCGCTAGTTCGGCTCTTGTGCCTGTATTGTGGCGCGGTTTTTACTGACGTGTACTTGTGTTACATGATGTATCACGCCTGAACTTTAAAAGAATAACTTTACTTCCTTCGAGACAGCATTGCTATGTAGCTGGCGCTAGCTCACACACGACCACACGTTAGATTCATGGCGCCGCCGTGACCAAACGGTTGGCCACAATAGAAAATGTCCCGCATATTTTGTTCTTAGCTTTTTACAACCTACCAGTTTGTTTTGAAAAGTGCTCGCGAGCAGCGTACAGTAGAGAGTGGCGGGTGTGTGTCAGAGCCCAGGACGTACCTCGGTGCGACTTCCTGCTCCTGGCCTCGGCATTGAGCAGCAGGATGAGCAGCGCGCTGACGGCGGCGGCCGCAACGAACATCAGCACCACGGACACCGGGCTGTCGAGGCGGCTCATGGCAGCGCCACCTGCACAACGCGCACACCCTCGCATACTGTACAAACACTGACTCGTATATGTACTAGACTGTACATTCGCAAATAAACTAAAGGAACAACACCTGCACTGTACAACACCCTACACAAACATTACATTGACACCATCACAACACAGACACAAACATCAAACACACGACGGACTCCTCACGACAACCACCACCATCGGCTCCTCTGTTTCCGGAGAGGATGGCGGGCTGAGTGTTCAAGGGTGGAGGCAGAGGAATTTTAACTTTTGACATTTTAAGATTATAACATAACCTATTTCTTTTATATTACAACAAAATATAATTTTAAGCCTCTGTAATTCTAAATTTTAACTAGTTTTTGATTCAAATTTTATTTTTCTACTATTTTATAAATTAATTTTAAATTCAAATAACTAAGACCAGTTATGGCATTCAGCTGGGTAATGGTTCCATTTTAATATGTTCTGTTCTGTACCTCCACGGCATCTTCACAGGCTGTGCCGTCTTTAAGACTACTCGCCGACCTCCCGTGGCGCAGTCGGTTGGTGCGCCACCGATCTGGAGTGCGGGAGGCTCTGGGTCCGAATCCCGGTCAAGGCATGGGTGTAAATTTAAGTTAGGTTATAAGTTAGTCTGTAAACCGTCCCTTGCCAAGCCTTCACGCATAAAACCGGGGGACGTTAAAAAGCCCTGCACAATACAATACAAAGTTAAGACTATTCGCCCGCTGCAGGCGAGCCGGGCTTCATTTCCGCAGGGTAATTCCTGGATCTTCGCACGTGAGGATCTTGCCGGACGATGCCGCCGGTCGGCGAGTTCGCTCGGGGATCTCCCCCTTCCCCTGCCCCTTAATTACGGCGCTGCTCCATGCTCGCCTCACTTTATCCTCCTCGGCTTTCAACACCTCGAAGCTAAGCCTTCCAAATCTCTTTACTTACGGTATCTTCACATTTATTTAATTAAACTTTTGATAAATTACCCTTTGGTTGTTTCCTAAATATGTCGTGTTATCGCAAGCATTTTATACTTCCGATAAAATAAAATCTTGGTTTTGGTTAAAGTGAACTTACTCGATATTTCATTTAGAAATTATAACATTTCATTTATAATTGAAAGCAATAATAACAGAAAGAAAGTATGTGCGTTGGCAATGCTTAGTATAGGGTGTTCACGGTAAAATGAGCACTTTTGAAAGTCCTGCTTAAGATCTACTTGTATGAATATTGTGTATTATTCCGCCTTATGCAAAATTAGCATTGCCATGGGTATCGTCACTTTATTCATACGTCGGCCAAGTACAACTGTAAAATTATTACAAAAAGAATATTTTGGAAATCTGCTCATTTTTACGTTTCGATGCATTTAAAAAACAGGAAGTGAAAGAAAGAATTTAAATGATCTCAAATGGATACCTAACACTTTTTATTCGAAGTTAAGATATGGAACTACTTTCCATTCATCGATACCAACTTTACTGGGCGCATGCCACTCAGTTTTTTCTGAGGTTGATTTCTAAAGTGCTCACTTTATCGTGACAGACCTTAAGAAATAATTCTCGTGCAAAGTATTATCAAAGTGAACGCGCACAAATGCGGTGCGTTGTCACTTTGGTGTAATTTTCTAGACTTCGTCTTTGCCATGTTTCTATGAGGTGGGAGAGTGGCCTGAAAGTAGAACTTAGCAGCGCTTCATAAAAGTCTAAAGTAACCGTGAGTATTTCTACTAGTTAATGGAGAATCTCTTTTTTACATCTCACAGTTTTACACTTTTCTGCATTTTGCAATTCACTTTGCTTTATCTGTTTACAATTTTTACAGTATAAATTTTTACAATTTTTAAATTTACTGTTTTTGTACTATTTTTCCTGGCCCCTAGAAAGTCTGAAAAAATGTGGTTTCGCTGAATCTTTGAAGTGTGGGTATCTAAATACTTAAGTGTAAACATCCCTCCAATTTGGAATTTTTGTGTATTAACTGTGTGCGTCCATGTGTTCATTTTCTTTATATATTTTTATTTTTTAATGGCTTATTATTGATTAAAAAGGGGGAAGGGGAGCAGTTGTTAGAATACCCAGACGACAGCCTTCCGCGTGGGGCACCACGGAAACTGAATCATTTTAATTGGATTATCTTTACAATATTTTCTTTTTTTTTTACTCAAATATTTGGCTTTTTAACATGAAGCGCGGAGCCATAAAAATATTTCATTTACATTCAATCTATTTTCATATTTTTCTTTTAATATTATTTACAGGCTCAATTTTTTACCTTCCGCCAGATTCCCAGGTCCTCCAGGTAAGAACTGAATTGTTATTAGTGCGTGAATAGTAAAAGTTATGAATGTAAGATTTTATACAATCTAGCAGTGGCTAGTAATAACTAACACGTATAAAGTAATAACAATACAGGAACAAATCTAAAAAGCTGTTATCTAAAGAATATATCTTAGTTTAATAAAATAAAACTATGACCGAGAACGAAATTCCTGAGTGGGTCGTAGGAATTAATTTAATGTGACGCGATGATGCGACAGACCAGTAGCTATCTCCGCAACTTCTTAGATCCTGATAGCCTCGGTGCACGAACGGAAATATTTACTGGCACCGAAAATGTGCTTACACATTATGGTTCTTCTCAGTTTGCGTCTACCCTTTCCTAGCCCTGATGTGTCCTGGTCCCGACAGTATGGCGTAGACAGCCCGTGGCAAGTGGGCAGTTGATAGATTCAATCCCACTAGCAGCATGCTTACGTCCTTTATGTTCTTTGTATGTGTGTATACTTTATTTAGTTTAAACCGGGATACATATTTCTACGTTTCTCCCAGGCATTAACGGGTAACTAAAATTTGCATTTAAGTCAATAAATTACTACGCAAATGATTCAACCCAAGATCCCCCTAACCCCTCCCTCATCATCGGAGTTAGTTTTTGAACGTGTTATACGTTTACTGCAGGGAAGTGTAAAGGCGGGAAAAACTGAAGTTTATAGTAAATTCACAATTACTTAGACACCGATTCAGTAAGAAAATTTCGACTTATTCTGATTAATATAGTTAGTTTCGCAACTGAGTAGTTTTGAAATCAGATTGAGAAAAATATGCAATGCCTCCACTAGATCAGAGCATGAGTGTAGTCGTTAATCTTTTATAGTGGCGAAAGGACACGTAGCAGCTTGAAAGATACTTGAAGTGTTCATTTCACCGTTGACCAAGTAGGCATATAGGCTATTCACGGTAAAGTGAGCACTTTTGAAAGCCCTGCTTAAGATCTATTTGTAGGTACGTTGTGTATTCTTCCGCCTTATGTAAGATTAACATTGTCTTAGGCCTCATCACTTTATCCATGCATCGGTCAAGTAAAACCGTGAAATTATTAGAAAAATAAATATTTAACAAATATGCTAATTTTTACATTTAAAAAAATAGAACGCGAAAGAAGTAATTTAAGTTCTCATAAATGGTTACCTAACACTTTTTATTCGACGTTAAGATACGGAACTACTTCCCATCCATCGTTATCAACTTTACTGCACGCATGCAACACAGGGCGCCTGTTAAAATATACGCAGGTAGGGGCAGTGACTTTTTTCTAAGGTTCATTTCAAAAGTGCTCACTTTATCGTGAACAGCCTTTAACAGTCTAGTCGAGTCTAACAATAGCTTTTTTAATTACAGGCTGATCAGGTGGCGCTTATCAGCTGAAAGTAAACCGTCTTGTGTTTGTGTGTTCACGTGTACTGTTGCCGGCGTGTGGCAGGGAGCAACACCTGTCTGGTGTACTAGCGGTCGATAACGCAAGCGTGAAGGACATGTTGAAACGTCTCCCCTTTCCAACTCTACACTGACCACTGAAACAAGTTAATTAATTAAAATACTTCCAACACAAGGGAAGGGGAGAACGTACATATGAGAATGGGGCGTAGCTTATTAAATCATTAACTAACCGGGGTTAATAAAAACAACACTTTATTAACATGGATATATATATATATATATATATATATCCATGTTAATATGATGTTAATATATCCATGCAAATAGGAATGATACAGAACGTTACACAGATTGCTAAATACACAATACTCAATTGACAGTTCTACACAAGCGGCTCGATTCCGTTAAGTCGCAATACAAGAATAATCTCAAGTCCCTAGCCTTGCCTATTATTAATAATTATTCTTAAGGGGGGATTGACAGAGTCTCGAAGAATGACTTGCGTCCTAACCGCTAGCACGAGGTATGCTCGTCGATATCACAGAAGAGGACCTGGAAGCTCCTTCAAGTATCGATGTCTTGATCATCCTGTTGCCGGCTCCGGCAACTTACCTCTGGTGTATGTGTGACCCTTCGGTGGCCGGGGGGGGGGGGGAAGACAGCGTTCCTGGACTTATATACGCTGCGCCCTCAGTAGATGAGCGTGATGTTTTGCAAGCACTCAGAATCCATAGTGCGTCGTACCTTAACATGTACTTTCGTGTGCTGCTCTCCTCTAGCCGCTACGTCATCACAAAGCAAAATTCCCGTGCGAACCAACACACGAACGCGCAACAACACAAGTCTCGTGTAATGCTGCTGATATTTCAATATGGTACGCTGATCTCATTGTTAATGTTTTCGCCTTTATTCATCCACGGTTTTTTTTTTTTCAGCAGAGAGTTATTTCTTCTGTACCAATCCTGCCGTATATATTTATTCCTACTTCGGTGGCTAGCGTTAGAAAGGGTTCATTATTTATTGAATCATTTCGAAAGTTCTCAGGAGCGAGTAGACAATAGACCTACATACACTAATAAATTATCCATAAATTTACCATACCAGTGTATAAGCTTAGTGAAAAAGCAGGAATGGTAATGTTTTCTGCTATACATCTATTGTAGCGTTTCTGCATTTGCTCAGGGAGCAGACAAATGCGTAGGGAAGTTCCCAACTTTTTATAGTAGCGATGCTAAATATTCCTATATCTGCGTCTTGATGAGTGGTATTATTACCACACAGTGTACAGGTTAAAAACTTCCATTGCAGTTTACGAAGTTTTACCAGAACATATTTTTACAGTGATACATGCAAAGATCAAAGTTAAACACACCAGCAATAGATGAATTTTATGGATATTTATATCGCTATATTCTCTCTCTGAATTCAGTTTACTGTATACGTAACGAATCAGCCAGCACATCTCCTGAGACAAACTTCAATGCCACCTAATGAACTATGAATGGTTTTACAATATTAACTACATATTATGAAGATAATTTGAACCCATTCGTCCGTAAATGTTAAAACTTGCCAGTATTTTCATGTACGGACGGGACTGTTATAAAGAACTGATCGGCAGCTGGTCTCGTGATTGACGGTCATGTGACGGACGAATGCAAATAATGTTTATTCTACTTAGAAACAAAACGAGATTCCTTACCGAAGAGTTGACATAGGGAAAATTTGTCACACGGTTGGTAGGTATTCCAAAGAGGCCTCTTTTAAGCTGGTGGTAAACTGACAAATTCTATTTATTTGTGTGTAAAAATTCATGTTTGGTCTAATTTACTTGCCCCAACCAAAATTTCAAATATTACCGTTGTTTCGTAACTGTTATTTACGCCCTTCAATAATGTTTACAAGAGCAAACAGTAAAAATATAACTCTGTTTTGCATTAAAAGTTCACAAGGAAACCTATTTATTAATGCCTATCCTATTTTTAGCGTGAAAAATGAAATCCTTAACCTCAAAAACATATAAATCTATGCCAAACACCGCATAGTACAACTATAAGTAAAACAGTTTTAACAAAATCTCTACACGTGTCGCGATTTTGAAATGTGGCCACCATACTGTATTCCGATCACTTTGGGCAATACATTCCCATCTTAATTTCATTTTCTGACATGGGACTACATGCCTTCCACTGGGAATATTTCTTATCACAATTTTCAGTTTTCCTGTGATTTCTATTGTGTAGCACCTCCACTATAATCAATAATGGCAAAACCATGAAAATAGTTTATATTTTGTATCGGTAAAACCTCCATCAAATCGGAATCGCAATAAGCGGAATGATATTTAACCGAAATGGGGAGCTGCTTTTTTTTTTAAAGTGTATATAAATACTTTGTTATTCTAATATAAATTTCAATGATAAAAAATATAATAATATGCAACTACATCTTTAAAACAAAACAGTAAAATCAAGTTTTTCAAGTTTGAGGGAGAATGAGAGTGAGGAGGAAAACCTGCCCTTCCTAGGCAGTGAGCATTAACCACCACATCACTTGGCCTTGAGACACTGCCTGGCTAGTATCTAGCCAGGTAGGCCTCTCCTAATCCTGAACTCTCACAGGGTTGGTTGTAGCATTCTTCTGCTGAATTTGTGTAAAAAGTTCAGACAAAATTATAATTTAAGAAATTCAGTAATTTGTATGCTTACACCCAATGCATTAATTTTGGTTCTGTTGATCGATTTTACATAGAGTATTTATTTTGAAAATTAGTATGCAAACAATTGTCTAAATGTAAATTGTTGTACGAGATACTATTTTCTACCACTTGGCTGCAAAAACACGCCCGCTCTTTTTTCCCCCAACTTCCTTTTTTGTAAACTGAGACTTTACTGAAACTACAACAATACAGTATGAAAAACAAAATTATTTGAATGTTCGTGGTACAAAAAAAAACATTATATGCATACAATGCAGATAGACCAGATAAAATGTATCATATGTTTTTTAATATATGAATACTCTAACTATGAACGGTTAAATCTGTTTTCTCTTCCTACCGGAAGTCGCAAATTAATGATTACACTCTTTTAACGGGGATAAAAAAGGAATTATTACTAAAGAGAATATTATGGTATGCTTGTATTGTGATGCTGTAAGGATAACGTTGGGTGTGTGTGAATGGTAATAACTAGGGACCTGCAAAATTCGCGTTATTATTAGGCATCAGGCTAAACTTCACAGTATTGTATGTAGTTGAGCCGGCGTCGTTTGTCCATTGACCGCTGAATACACGTGAAGTCGCACCCTTCCTAAATGAACTGCACGTGATTGGCTCACACAGTTGCGAAGTGTTCATTTATTGGTGCAGAGTTATACAGAATGTGTAATATAAAGAATGTTCCAATGACAAATGTGTTTCAAACGTGCATGTGTTTTAAGTTTAACCTATCCTCAAATAATAACGTAAATTTCGCAGGGCTCTAGTAATAACAGATACAACTGTTCAAAATGTCCGCCATCAGCAGCAAGATAATCTGCAACGCTGTAGGACAAACAGTTAAGACAGTGACAACAGTAGTTACAGTTTACAAGCGAGTGGATTTACAGGCGGTCGTAATCGCGTCTCCCCTGTGGCGTACAGTGTTATTCAGAAACGTTCAATCTGGAGATCTGGCTGGATACTCAGCACTTCATCGGCCTATCCACCTCGCAATAAATGTTTCATCCAGGAACGACCGTGCGTTTCAATGGTGAAGGCAGTTCACGGTATAATTAGCATTTTTGAAGGCTCTGCTTAAGATGAACCTGTATGCAGGTTGTGTATTCTTCCACCATAAGTAAAATTAACACTGTCATGAACATCATCACTTTATTCGTGTGTAGATCAAGTGAAACTTAAAGATTATTATAAAATTAAATATTTCACAAATCTGCTATTTTTTTTACACTTCGATACATTAAGAAAAGTGTACAGCGAAAAAAATAATTTAATACAAATGGTTACCTAACACTTTTTATTTGACGGGGTGGATAGGTCGAGGTGGCCCGATTGCTTGGCCTACACGTTCACCCGACTTGACTCCGCTAGACTATGTCCTGCGGGGCCACATGAAGGGCTTGATTTACGAGACCCCTGTGGAATCAGAGGAGGACCTGCTGGCGCGGATTATGGCTGCGGCAGATCTTTGACTTCCAGGTATCGATGATCGTGTGTACCAGTACATGGTACGTAGGTACCGTGTTTGTATAGACGTCGCTGGTCGTCACAGCGAGCTCTTCTTCTAAGTGGACCCTGAAGATGAACAACGTACAGTATGTTGCAGACGTGGGAGAGGTCAGCATGTGATGAGGGGGTGGTGTTTTGACTGTCGCGTTTCCGCACCTAAGTTCCTATGTAAAACGCAACTGTCTTGGTCCCTACTACAAGCCCTTTCATTGTTTAATGGGAATTTATACACACTGTATACTCTCAATTTTGGCAACAAGTAGATAACACTCTATTAAACTATCAAACCAATCGTACACTTTCAGTTATTATTATGAATCTGAGATTGACGCGAAAACAGAAGAATTTCTGCAAAAGGGGTGAGCCGAGCCTAAACTGCAATGTAGCGATATTTATTTATAGTAAGTGGAAGACTAATTTTGTATAAAATGGACGATACAGATCTTTTATTTCATTATGTATGTTGTATATGAAATACGGTAACTTTAAATAAGGTAATTAAAAATGCACCGCGAGTGACTTATAGGTATGTTTGAATGTTGACCCTACATTATGATCACTATGTAGGGTCTTTTGTTTTGGCGTCAGTGAGTAATAACACAACATAAAAAAGTAAAACTGAAATTATTCGGATGCATTCAGTTTTATTTGTATGAACGACTCGAGATACAACTTGTTGATAGCAAGGAGAAAGAGCACATCGGGCTCAACAACGTGATAAATCACCTTCAAACCGCTATGACGGGAAAACTATCAAGTCAACGACAAAGATGATTTCAACCTTTCGTGCAGTAAATTTTATTCTCTTCAATTTTTATTCGAAATATTATATATAAAATCAATAGTAACGGAGATATATCAGAAAATGTGTTTTCGTACAATTCTTACAGTGCGGCGCAGCGGGGACTGCTCAGATCCGTTATGACTTCTGATATATTATCCATTAGAGACAAAACACACCGACATGTTGTAATTTCCTATTCATAGCTCCTAAATACATGTTCTACGGCAATCCTTGAACTCGTTTGTCTGCCAGTTATACAGAATAATTTAATTGCAAAATCACTTCACGTGTTTCCCGAAACTAAAATTTAAACTTCAGAACGTATGTAACACTTCATGACGGTACAGAAAATGGTGAATTAAAACACTGTAAAGGAACCCACGCAACCAACTATTTTTAATTAAAGTAAATATATAAATAACTACCGATAAAATATTACGATAACACCAGTTAGGTACAGTAGCTGGCAGTTATCTGGGCAAGTCTCAACGCGGGGAAGCGTAGTAGCCAGAGAAAGGGTCGAAAAGGGGGTGGAAAGGGGTAGCCGTGTACTGGCTGTTAGAAAAAACATCGGTAGCAGAAAATGTACTTGACTGAAAATGGAAGGGAATGGTAACTCGCAGAGATGCAACATAGACATTCATCGCAGAGAACAGGAAATAATAAAGACTCTGATCCGATACTGAAGACATTGACCATGGTTCACCTTTAGATGAGTTATTTTATTCAGTACAGATAGGTTTTTTTGGGAGTTGAGATTTTATGCAATTTAAAGTAAGTATTTTAATGGACTGGCTTGAGTGTTTGCATATGGAACATGCTTACACACCAGCAATGTAGTGAAATCGAGACAATGTTTGTAGAAGATATTAGGCCTACAGATTCTTTGTGTATCTTATCTGTTCGCATTTCACATTATGACGTACTTGTATGTGAAAGGTTTTGTAACTAAAGCTGTACTTTTTTTTATGCTTACGGGTCTATCACACTTGGTAACACCTGTCCACGATAACTGAAAGTATTGCGTTTTTTAGTGCAATGTGTATATGAATATGTATGTATTTATTTGACTACTTCTTCTGTAACTCTATCATTATCAGTAACAAACGTTAATGGTCGCCAATGAGTAAAACCCTCACATACTGTGAACATCAGTAAACAAAACCTATCTTAAGGTCAATTATGCATAATTCCTGGCAATCAGTTTGCATGTTATCTTATGGAATTTGTGAACTCAGGCGAGAGTGCAATGCCGCTCTAGTTTAAAAATAGCGCCATATTATTTCTTAGTGTGTGAAAAATGCTCAAACGTGACCAACTATGGGATTTAAAAGACTTTATCTACGCTGATTTTACTTGTGTAACATATTAATACTATTTCGTTTCTAATTACAAATCGTGCATTGTCAATTCCGATAGATGAAACTTATGGGGGATGAGCTAGTTTGTGCAAAATCAGCCGAATCTCCCAGTATGGATTGGTGGGCTGACGCCATTGGCCAAGCGATCTGTTAGGAAAATTGTAAGACATATTCAGCAAATAGCACTACTTTGTTAAATATTGCTACCAAATTTAAATAGTAAAGAATAATATTATATCTAATGTCATTGGCCGTGATTATTTACATTTAAATATTTTAGGTTACAGATAATTTGGTAATGTAGTTTAGTTGCAAACATATCATTCGTTACATACTTTCTGGAGATTCACTACATGCATTATCTCCGCATATTTTTAACACGAACTAATAATCGTTATAAACTAAATAAGAAAGACAAAATAATGAATAAATAATTCTTGTTGAATCCCATTACACGAGTCTGTGTGTAAAATCTACTTAAAAAAAAAAAAAAAAAAAATTCTTTTTTTTGTAAACTTGTGTGCTCTATTGTTAACTATGCGGCAGTATGGTTCATTACCCGTGTGCGTAAAACGCACGTCATTGTTGTGTGAAATGTTCAAACTTAACTCTCTAGGGCTGTGCAGCGAATGTTTTCCGTCCTGTCCGTATACGGCCGGCGAGCGACGGTTGTCACACAGCCACCGACCTGTCTTTTCTGGACACCCCTCGATACAGGACTAGTAGCTCGCGCGTCCTGGAAACTGCCGGCTCTTGTACTTGGATGAATGTGACGAAAGAGATCACATGCACAATAGCGTTCACCGAGATGGAAAAGTCTCACTGATCGGAAGTGTCCGAATGCTCCATTATCGTTACTAAAAATGTTTTTAAAGCCAATTCGCTAAATGCAAAAAAAAATTGCGCATTACTGTAAAACGCTTTAAACCATATATACTACAAGTATAATTAACGTTTTGGATTGCAACTTGTAGTTCAGAGTACTATTTTCTTCTATAGTCATCATCAGTATCACCAACATAGCAACATACATCCCGCAACAACTCATCAGCTCATACAATATTTCGCAGAGGAGAGTATTTACTGTTTACATACTATGTAGGTTGGTCGCATTGTCAAAATTTAGTGTACTTATTTTAAATGGGTTAAGATCCTAACCATTACATCAATTTTTTAAACAAGTTAAAGTACGGTATGCTACCGAAACCAAAATCGAACCTGTAGTTTAAGAACGTGACGTACAGCCTGCCTTGAAAGCCGAAAAACTGCAGTCCGTAGATAACTCTTGTACAGCCACTTAACGTCACCCCATGAGATTGATGATGCGTAAGTGATTGTTAAAGATTGCTCAGCGTAAGGAAGCACAAAATCTTATTTTACGGAATATTAACTCGAAGCTGCGAGTTACACGTAAATAAGTCTCACATTCATTGTACATATAGGTGACACATAATAAGTAGAAATGAAAATGGGTTAACAGTTAGCAGTATACTTTTTTTAAGGTTTTATTACAGTAATTGAACAATTTCGTGGGAAGTATTGCTCATGTCGCTAACATTCTTTGTTATCTAATCCTCGCTCGAATTCTCAGAGCTGAATTTTCACTTAGAAGATTTTTCAGTGTCCTACGCTGAACAGAAAGGCGTATCAGAAAACGACTTGCAGGTTGACAACTTACGAAACACGGAAACTTGCGACCGTATCAAAGCGATGCGTCGCTGGTCTGTCACTGAGGATGAATAAACTTGTAATTGTGGTAATATGCATACGCTCTCTTGAACTACAGTACAGTGACAAGTGGTAGCCATTAATTTTTACTCGCAATAAACACAATCCGTGCATATAAAATTTAACCGCAAAAACACATTTCCACATGGCCAACTGTCCCACACGCCACTGCATCGTAACTTTCGACTACTTATTTCTTGAGGTTTGTTGCTTAAGAGAATAACATTTATGTTGTCTGGCTGGTTGTTCAAAATAAAACACTTTTTTACAACTATGTGAATGTGGCATGCTAACTAGTAAGAAAACCATGTAACTTAAACGAAATATCTGAATCATCAGTACAAGGTAGTTCTGTTTGTATATGTAATACCATTGAAAATGTCGAAAAAAGCCCAACACAAAATATGCACCACGTGCAATTGGTTCCACGCGAAAAATAATCGCTATGACTGCAGGCGCATTACAAAAATACATACGTCTAGTCTGCCATGTATTATGTATACAGTGTGTATTTTCATGCCATAATTTCTCTTGGGCCGTGCTGAGCAACCTAGTAACTCAAGCATTCCTGGTGACGCATTACTTTTTTTTACGTGTGTAGTTAGCCTGGTGAGACCCCATTTCTGGGGTCCCTGTCTTGAACCACTGCCCCTGGTTTTACTCATCATCCCCTTATACCTACGTACCCCCTCAGTTAAACGTATACAAAAGTATAGTACACCTAATTGCGTAATTTCCATTTTGATATCAAAATTTCTAAACATTTAGTTATATGTGCATAGTTGCACTCGCAAATTAAGAGTGAATAGTCACAGTAAATTATGCCAGTAACTGCTTACCGGGGTTAGAACCCCCATTAAGAATAAAGCCACTTCTCTACACTACAACCATTCTGAGTCGGACCAGTAATCTTCCTTGTGTGTCAGACATTCTAACCTCATGACATCACACGCGTGGTTTTATCTTGTGGAGGATTCGCCCGGAGTTAATACAAACGTTAGCTTTGAACTATACTTAGATACTTATTACTGAGAGTCCACGAAAGCCAAAAATAACTTGTCGATACCTGCATTGCAAAATTTCAGCCAGGGCTCCGGTACCATTTACTAAAATTTAGTGATAAATAAATTCGCTATAGATATAAGTAATGCAGCTGAGCTTACAATGTAAGTTTTTGAGATGCAATTGAGAAATACGGGGTAATTTTCTAGAATTGGGGCTTTTTCGAAAATTGGGGAAATACCTGTATATGTTAGATATGATGATTACTAATCATAATTACAAGGAATTTTGGAAGGGCTCCGCATAGCTTGCCGCAAAAAAAAAACAATGTGATAGCGTCCAATATATTTATATTGGGTCGCTGAATTGTATTACATGTAAGAATACCGTGTGAAACAAATCTGTATTGTGTAAAACTTTATTTACGGGGTATATTTATGCCGCAGAATAGAGGTAACAACAGAGGTAACAAACAATGTCGGCATATTGTGTAATTCTGGTGAATGTCTCAAGGCTTACCTTGTGAATATTGACGAGAGGAGTGTACTACGTAATATATTACTAATAGAATAAATATACATGTAGTACAAATAGGTTCTGTGATGGTGTGTTTATACAACAGACGTACATTGCCATTTTATATTACTATGTATTCGGTGACCAATGATGCACAGATAAAGGAAACAAATGCGTATCACGTGACAGGTATATTGTGAGAACGTTCCAAGTTCGTATTTAGGACTGCCATTTTTTACCGGCCGCTCATATATGTAGCTGTGCATTTTTGTGTGTTTTATTGAAATGCATTGTGTTTGACATGTTAATTCAAATAATTATGTTATAATACGTGTGTTTCTATTGTATTATGCCCATGGGAAAAGTGAAAAAAGAATAATTATGTGGTAAGTGTGTGTGGGATTTCGTCAAATAGGATACTGTGTCCTACGAGCGACGAGTGATTGGGCGAGTAATGTAATTATTTCAGTTTGTGATGATGCCATTATCTACAATTAATATACTATAGTAAATATAAATACAAGGGCTATGAACATCAGGGAAGTTTCGGGGTACTGCAAGTGTAACACATGTACGTTTTCGTGATAAAATGTTATCCCACAAATTACCTCCAGTTAATAATCCTACCCACTACCTAATTTTTAACTTTTATTAGTTATATTGTCAATTTAGGCATCTTTCGGTTAGACGATCGTGAGATTAAACGTGTTTTCGTGATAAAATATTACGGTTATATAAGGAATATCACAAAAATACGTTAAATTGCAAAACTACGTAACAAAACAATACGTAAATCCACAATATTATCAATACACACTAGCCCACACACCCATACGTTACTGTGATAGTGTGTGATGTTTAAGCTTAGTCCCCTCACAGGGGAAAATACTGTGTAAGCGTAGCCAAACATTATGCACCGAGCCAGAGTCACAGCGCCAGCAGGGGAGTAAATTCCCAAAACAGTGATTCAAGGCGCGCCGGCTTTTTTTTTTTTTTTTTTGTGGTGACGCGAAGCATCAAGCTTCAGCGAAGCTGATATTCATGCGCAGCCCATTTGCACTGAGAAATAATGTGTGTTTTGCAATGTAACATTTTCATGCCGTTTGTAATATTATTGTTAATATTGTATAATGAGAAAAAATTAATTGCAAAAAGATCGAACTGAACATAACCTAAATTGACCATGTTACCAATACAATTTACAAATACGATAGTGGGGAGGGCTATGGAATGGAGGGAAATCGCGGGGTAAAATTTTATCATGAAAACGTACATATTTTAAACTTCTTTTTACCCCGCAATTTCCCTGACCTTCACAGCCCACTATCTATCATATTTGTAGCTTGTATTGGCAATATTGTCAATTGAGGTAATGCTCGGCTAAGTCTTTTTGCAATTTGACGTATTTTCGTGAATAAATATTACATGATGTATATATTTTTTATTCATCTCCCTCTCCCCCCCCCCCCCCCCTTCCATAATTTCTCTGATCTTAATAGCCCACTCCACTATCATTTTTGGGGTTCATATTGGTCAAATGTTGATGCGCCTAGTAAATTCGTGATCTGTGCAATTAGTAGAGTGGAATTATACCACATTCAGAGTTTTTTTTTATCCAAAAAAGCCCATATTCTAAAAAATTACCTACCAAGGCATATAAAATTATATGAAGATACATTGGTCTTTCCTTATTCATCACAATTATTCGTAATTACCCACTGATGTATAACTTAACTCTTTGAAGAACATTAAGCATGGAAAACTTTGGCTTTTAAAATAAGATATTTGCTTATATGTGCTTTCAAAATTTGTAGAAATCGTTTTGAAATGCTAAGTTTCCTGTTGAAGAAATGGGAAATCAGCTATAGTGATCTCCCACAAATGAATTTATTGCAACCAGTTGTTTCACCATGCAAACTGCAGGTCGTGACTATTCGGTTCACTATGTACAAATAGATGGCCAATTTTGTTCGCAATATAGTTTTTAAACACTGTTAAGAAATCCAACATTGTGAATGTGTGTGACTGTTCAAAAGTCACCAAAATCTGTCTTCTGATTTCAAAATGCCAATATTTATCATAATTATATTAACTCTAAAATAAACCGTGGAATATTTCTCTACGAACAGGAAATTTCACTTTCGGAACGACAAACAGTTTTAGAGAAAATCTGGAACAACTATTCTCACAGCCCGCTGCCAGAGCTGACTAAACGTAGCTTTGGGCTGCTCGCGGTAGACTGAGAATTTTTGATGCTCTGCCTAAGATATGATTGTATACACAGTGTGTATTTTTCCACCATATGTAGACTAGACTATCATGGGCCTGATCACTATTCATGCGTCGGTCAAGTCAAGAATGCGAAATTATTAGTAAAGTAAATAATTTACGAAGTTGCTCATTTTTACACACATATGTATACAAAAACCAGAATTTAAAGTTAATAATTTTAGTATTCACAGGTGTTAACAAAGCACTTTCAATCAGACGTCAAGATAGGAACTACTTTCCCTCCATCGTTACCAACTTTACTGGACGCATGTCAATCAATGTGCCCGTTAAAATAGATGTTTGTAGGGGCTGTTACATTTTATCAGAGGTTGCTTTCAAAAGTGAACAGCATATAGCAGTGTGCCGTAACACAAGATTCCCATACAATATGCCAATCACATAAGCTGGTAAGCGAGTGACACGTGTAAGGCTGGCTAAATGTCATACTCAGAGCCATCCATGTAAAATTAATTTTAAGCCGCGTATGACTACTGTGTAGCGGTAAATTATTGAAATTTCTAATGAGTCGTGTTCATGCGACGCATGGTAAAATACGAAACACACATGCGGTCATTCGGCCTAAAATATTCTGGACGAGACACAAAATATGCGGAACTGTATGTAAAATACATTTGAAAAAAAAGTGACGTCGCCAATACCAACCGTCCACGGCCAAGAACACTGGATGCCAAGTCCTTCGAAAATAAACACAGAAACAGGTGAGAGAAGACAGTACGTGAAATGCGGGACGAGGGCGTATTTCGAACTGCGCTCGTGCAAGTCGTAAAGAACTGAGTGGCTGACCTGCGCTGCGCCGGTTCGCCCCCGCACTTCGATGACGTCGAGACTCGCCGCAGTTCACGACGCGAACATACCCAACCTTGCCGCGGCCAGTTTCGCGCCGGTACTGCTCGCCGGAACCCGCGCGCGCGTTCTTCCATCTCCTGCGCATGCGTCGTGCCACTGCTGCCGCGTCGGCGTCGCGCGGTCCCTTCCCCTCCCCCTTGGCTTTCAAAGGAGCTTTCAAGAAGAGTCACAACTCATCCTTATGGAAGCTGAGTTTAGAATAAAAGAATTATGCGTTATGGCGTGTACAGAAGAACTTAACATGGTGGTATTTTATATGCTGGTTTCCAATTGAACTTATTAGGTCGTATAATGGTTATATTTTATATATTAACGAAAACTTGTGTTACGGCGACCAATGAGATCAGAGCAGTCGGTGTTGTTGGTGCACAGAAGAGTCTAATGTTGTGGTAACAGTATTAGTGTTATTGCGACAGTGATTTTTTTTATCTGTAAGCCGTCGGTAACTAATCTGATGTTATTGTAATAAGCCTTTAATGTTACTGTAACATTAAGTACTTTTGTAACAACACTGCCTCTTACTGTTCTGTCAACATTAAGGTGGTGTTTAAGTTGTAAAAAGACACATTTCATTTTGAATTGATGTTAACGCATAGTCATTTGTGGACCCCCAAAATAAATTTGAATTACAAAAATTAATAATTAAATTTAAAAAAATTCACATTTTAACAACGTTAATTTCACTAAGTGTGTTTTTTTAACTTTTAAAATATTATTTGATTTATTATTAACAAGAAAAAAACAGACGGGGAACATTCAGCAAGTTGATTTAAATATTTTTAAGTCTGATAGTGAGGATTCCAAATCCCGACGGTCCTTCCTAACATGTAGGCCTATCAAATGCCTACTCACTCCTTAACTATATACGCAGCAAAACACAGACAAAACCCAACAGCCTTAACAAAAAGGGGAAAAAAGGGAAATGTTGAGGGGGAAAAGGGAAATCAAAGATGGCGATTATGGATCCTAGGTACTAAGCCCCCAGCCCTGTCCTAGAATATACTATATATATATATATATATATATATATATATATATATATATATATATATATATATATATATATATATATATATATATATAGTCTGATAGTGTTGTTAATAATAATAAAAAACAGAAATATATATATATATATATATTCTGTAGTTAATTATATTTAATCTTAGGTAATATCAGTTATTGCTATTGTTTATTTTGTTGTGGTGTATTGAGGAAATACACTGGTAGGGAATAATAATTTAATCATTTGTGAGTGACTTATATTTTCTTTTGGTTTTGAGTGGTTTTCTCTTTTTTTTCCATCTGCGTAAGAAATATGATTTTCATTTTTAACTTTCGGAAGTGTAGTATCAAAAATTATGGCATCCGGTATTCGCGATATTCCAAACGCGAAAACTGCATAGTGACACGAAAAAGTCAGCTAAGGAAACAGACACGCGAATCTCAGTTCGAATTGAAAAATGGAACGAATCAGCTGAAAGTAGCTCTGATTCAGAATTAAATACTACTATAGGGCAAGGAGACATTTCAGGTGAGGGATCAGGGACTCTAACCTCAGGAGATAACGAACATTTTGTAGAAATAGAAGGTGGCTGATTCTTTGTTGACACTGGCTACTATTTCGGAAAGAACACAGAAGATGTGACCGAATATTAAAAAAAAAAGAAATTAAGCGAGCAGCCATAGTTAATAACTGGGATGAAATTAAATGTCTAATATTCCTCCCAAGCTTTTGTTTAAGGTGCTACGGTGCAATGGTACGACAGTTTAGGTGACCAGGCCGAGAGGATGACCTCATTTGAAGCCATTACCAATGATTTAAAATCTGCTTTCACAAGAGTAGGTGAGGTGGAATATTTAGAAATGCGCCTTAGGATTCGGGTTCAGGATGCTAATGAGTCCATATAAGAACTTGTATAGGACATAATTAGCATGTGCAACGAACTTTAAAGTCAGATGTCCGAAGACAATAAAATTAGAAACATTTAAGGGGATTGAAGTCTACCCTTATTGAGAAGGTCATTATATTATAGAACAAACCGGTGTCACAGCTAATACAAAATTTAAGAAATTTTGAGGCAGGCTGCTACTACACGAATAAAAGGCGAGCCATAGCTGCTGAATGGCAGGAGGATAACTCGGAGGAAAATCATAAGGTAGCACAGGTCACAAGTTGCAACGGAGCAATAGGAGGTATTGAGGAGATGGTTCAAATACAAAAAGCAATCGAGACTGAGTAAACAAATGAAGGAGATGGCAGGTCAAGTAAAATGGTTGTGGTAAAATAGGGGTGGTAATAATTATTCTTATAGAGGTACGACAAGAGATCAGGGTGCTTCCTCCGAAAAGGTAGATAGCCAGATAGGAGGATCAGGCACTGTTAGGCCAAGACGAACCCCAGATGGACGTTCCGGTTGTGGAAGGGCAGGGTACATAAGAAGTACTGTAGGATAAACCCTTAGCTAAGTGAGGCGAGTACTAATAAGAAGGAAAACTAAGGTGGACGAGTCAGGTTGGGTAACTCAATTTGTTGAGACGAACCAGTTCTCTTTTCATTGAAGCAGGAGTAATGAGTAGGCTAATAAACTTGTTTGGACAATCTACCGCTATTTATGTTGATAGTGGAGCAGTTGTCTCTCTACTAGATGCCAAATTAATTCCCAGACAATTCTGACGAGAGACAGAATGTAGAGTGTTTTTGGGTGTGTCAGGACAGAAACAGGCTATTATACATATGACTTACTTTAAGGTTTAGAATTGACAAGTTCTGGTACGTTCATCCAGTAGGCATTGTACAAGCACCATTCAATGGAGTCATTCTACGATGTGACTTTTTTTTTGCAAAGATTCCAAGCTCAGTTATTTTGTAATGTAAATGGTCGGCATTGTTGAAGGTTAAACTACCACTATAAAGGTGAACCAGTAACCTCCCTGCCCATTAGGGAAACACAGAGTAAGGTATAAGTTAGGAAAACCCCTGTTAATAATTCATAAGCAGAGGAAACCTCACCATTAACCATTGAGATAGACAACAGCAGGGAAACAAATTGGAGGTTAGGATATGTAGTAGTCAAGGATCAAGTTAGGTGGGAACCCAGAATTCACCAAGTAATTGAGTTTGATTTGTCAGTCACTAGTGTTTCGATCGGGTGTATGATAAACATTCAGCACTTGTACCCCTTAGTATTTTGTACACTGGGACCCAGACTAAATTATGGGTAACCGATCCAGCAAATAATGAGGTTATTTTGCCCAAAGGTTTGAAGCTAGGTAGCTTGTGGAAGTTTGACGAGGCTACTAAAACCAGAGTATACACTGTTGCAGCCGCTAGGGAAATTTAAACAGACAGTTTTGATGAAGGTAAATTAGACATTAATCCAAACTTATTACCTGAGAAAAGGAGTGAGCTGAGAGATATATTGTATAGATACCGTCATAGCTTTAGTTGGAAACCAAACCAAATAGGTAGGACCTATGGAGATATAGTAACATTAGATACGGGTAATAATCCGCCTGTTACTTCTGTCCCTCATAGTGTTTCCCCAGGGGAAATGGAGATTATACACACCATAATTGAGGAACATATCAAGAATAGTATTGTAAGACCTGTTAACACCAGTTGGTGTTCCCCAGTTGTACTAGTAAGAAAGAAAGATGGTGATTACCAGATGTGCGTAGACTACCGTCGTGTTAACTCCAATCTGAAGGATGACAAATATCCATTACCTAGGATCGACGATTTTTTGAGTTACCTAACCGGAGGAAAATTTTTCAGTCATATAGATATTAATTCTGGGTATCATCAGTTAAGGGTAGCAGAAAAGGACCAGAAGAGAATATCTTTCATAACCTCTGAGGGCACCTTTTGTTTTCAGACCCTTCCTTTTGGATTAAAAACAACCCTGTCTAATTTCAGTGGTATATGGACAAAACGTTTGCAGTGCAAAAATGGGGCTCATGCCTAGTTTATTTAAATGACATTTTAGTAGCAGGCAGTGATTTTTAACAACACTTGAACCAGTTAGAGCAGGTACTTAAGAGGTTTGAAGAGACCAATCTAACACTCAAGCCAGATAAGTGTTCATTTGGTTATGAAGAGACTGAGGTTCTTGACCATGTAGTAAATAGGGAAGGAATCAAACCCCATCCCAACAAGATAAAGGCAGTAAAGGAGTTTACTAGACCCATTGATTCCAGGGGAGTCAGAAGTTTTCTTGGCTTAGCCTCTTTCTATCGCAAATTTGTTCAAAATTTCTTCCATTATTGCAAAACCATTGTCATACTTGCTAAAAAAAAAAAGTTCAGAAGTTTAACTGGGGGGGGGGGGGGGGCAGGAAAGGCCTTTAGGGAACTGAAACAACAACTGACTTCATTCTCTACCCCAGTCCATTTTCAGGAAGGAGACCCCATAAATATACACACCTATGCTAGCACACAGGGCATTGGGGCAATTCTAGTGCAGAGAAAGGAAGGAAAGTTGCATCCAATAACGTATGCTAGCCGTAATCTTAACACCAGCACAATATAGGTACCCCATTACCTATATGTAGTTTTTAGCTCTATTGTATCCTCTAGATCAGTTCAGGCCATACATTTATCTGAAACCTTAACTGTAGTAACAGACCATCACAGCTTATGATACCTAGATAGGCTAAAGTTAAATGCACATGGTACTGGTAGGATTAGCCGCTGGACATTGGAAATGCTAGAATACAACTTTGAAATCAAATACAGTAGTGGGAAGAACTATGCGCATGCGGATAGCTTGAGTAGAAATCCAGTAGACCTTGGTACTATGAAGAACGAAAAAAAGCTTTAGACTTGCCAGTATTTTCTTTACCTGGGTTTCACCTTGCAAGAGCACAGCTGAACGATCCGAATTTGGCTCCGTTAATCACGGAAATAGAAAAACCCTCTTTGGTGGAAATGAAACTCAGTAAACTAGCAAAAAATATTTGTTTAAAAGAAGGTATTCTGTACAAGTTAAATACCAGACCCAAAGATAGAGAAAAACTCCTAGTAATACCTGATAAGTTGAAACCTGAAATTTTGAGCAAGTGTCATGACAATCCTTTCATAGGAGGATTAGAGGGGTAGCTAGAACAATAGACAAAATCAAAAGACGGTATTACTGGCATGGGTTATTTAATGACATAGAGGCCTATGTTAGGACTTGTGCCGACTGCCAAACCAAGAAGGGAAAAAACCAGAAACCTGCTGGCCTATTACAGCCTATTCCAGCTAGAGAACCTTTTGACAGGATTGGTATCAATCTGTTTGGTCCATTTCCTAAGAATCGTCGTGGCAATACATATGTAATTGTTATAGTACCAGGTGGGATGAAACATGAGTTATACATTCAGAGACAGCCCATGAGGTAGCACAATTTTTGATGGAGAATGTTATGTGTAGACGTTCCACACCTAGCTCCATTTTGACCTACAGGAGACAAGTGTTCAGATCTGCTGTAGTAAAAGAGCTATTGAGGGTCATGGATGTACAGGGCACCATGACTTCGGGTTATCGTCCACAATGCAATGGCGCTGTGGAACGATTACATGCCACTCGAACCACGATGATGTCCCAGTTTGTTTCGAACGGTCAGTAGGATTGGGATCAGTGTTTGCCCTTTGTTACTTTTGCCTATAACATTAGCAGACAAGAAAGCACAGGTTTTAGCCCATTGCTGTTGGTGTATGAGCGCGGACCTGTTTTACCCTCTGAAGTTTGTTTGAATCAAAAGGTAGGTGAAGCTGAGAGTAAGTTGTTATGCAGTAAGTGGAAGACTACCCTTAAACTGGCCGTGAAGAACCTGCGGAAACAGCAGGAGAAGGAGAAGCAGCGGTACGACCCTCAGCGTAGAGTTGTGAAATATCAGCCTGGCCAGGAAGTGCTGGTATGTATCCCCACTATAAATAAGGGTCTGTCGCCCAAATTCATGCATCGCTGGAATGGTTCAGCTACGGTAGTGAAGAAAGTGTCCCCGAATCTCTACTAATTAAGGAAAAAACCCAAGATCAGCCTAGACTAGAAATAGTTAATATAGAACGATTAAATCCCTACTATAGGACCTAGGATGTGTTGTTTTATTTTGAGCTCCAGGAATCTAGCAGGCTAAAGAAAGAACCAGCTTACCACACATAGAATGTCCTGTGCACTGCAAGAGGTTACGCACTCATCAAGGAAGACGGTGGCTGTGAAACACCCGACTATCCCCTCCAGCAGTTCAGGATGCGGCAGAGTGGTGAGGCACGACCACTACCCCCTTTTTTTTTCTCTACCACAAAGTTTTGTGTTTTATTTTTAATACTGTGTTATCTTGTTAGGTGTAGTTTCATTTTAAGTAGGTAACAAAACTTTCGGAGTGTGTGCGTTGCTGCTAGAAAATTTTGTTTCAGAAGTGTCCCCATAGGGTAGTGGGTAGGAGCTCCATGGGATATTATAATCCTATGGATAGTCCTATTCAGGGAAGTTGAATCGATCCCTGCCCACCACACATTCCAGGGATTCCTTAACCCGAGGAGTCAATACCTGTTAAGGGTCCCTTGCCCATGGTTACAGGTGAAGTCCTCAATGGAGGAAAAGAGGATCTTCAGTATGGCAAAACTGGCAGAATAGGCAACCCAGCTTTAAGGGATAGTATAAAAGCAACAAATGACCACTGCCTTGTGGTGGGTACTGACCCAAAGGCTAGGGGAGTAAACCCAGACAGAAAATCGGGCACAGCAAGAGGCCTTAAGATGGCAACCCTGTCATTTGCCTTGCCTTGCAACAGACTTATAACCTGCTCAAGCGAAATTCTAACTACTCAAAAGCTACATACGGAAAATATGGACGGATTTCAACGACGACGACCCAGGCAAGACAAGGATAAACGATTAGGAATTAAAAATAGACTTAAAGTCACATGTAATGTAAGAGTGTTGTGTACCAAAGAGAAGGAACTGAATGATGAAGTTAATAATGATAATTTAAATATTGCTGCAATAACCATAAATAAATATAACTAAGAGGGACTAAGGATCTTGATGATTACACAATGATTTATTCAGGCGTAGATCAAAATATAAGAGCTCGGTGTGGAGTTGCAATTTTGGTGGACAGAAAATGGTCTTCAAGGATAGACAGCTACTCATACATAAATGAAATAATGGTAACAGCTAGACTGAAAATGAATAGAGGGCATTTGTCTGTGATTGCAGTGTATGCACCTGAGGAAGGCAAGAAGGAAGAAACTATAGTCTTCTAAGAGACCCTTCAAAAAGTGGTCAATAAATTCACCACAAATGATTTTCTGCTAATTGCTGGAGCCCTGAATGCAAGAGTAGGAAACTTGCCAATACCTAACTTAGTAGGCAGTTTTGGAGAATATATAGTGAATGACAATGGCAATGAATTAAGGCAGTTTGCTACCTATAATAAGTTTAGACTAACCAATACTTACTTCAAACTCAAAGACATACATAAATATACCTGGAGTGCAAGGGGTTTTAGATCACTTATTGATTATGTGATAATAAACTAAAAGTTATTTTCCCTTGTACACGATACACGTGTTTATAGGGGAAAGGATATGTCCTTAGATCATTGCATTGTTATTTCTACTATAAAATTATATGCAAGATGGAAGAAACTGAATTGTCAACAAACAAAAAGCACCGAGGAAGCTTTTAAGATATATCTGTTGCAGGACGAAAATGTAAGGAAATTGTATCAAAATAGACTGAATTATCATCTAATGAATGTGCATACAAGTGATGAGGTAGAGGATGAATGGGAGATCATCAAAAGCTGCATCAAAAAAGCTAGTCATGAGAGTTTAGGAAGCAAAGGGAGATACAGGAAAAGAAAAGGGGTCCGAATATGGAACGATGAACTTATAGACGCTGTAGCTGACAAACGAGCAGCATACTTGAGATACTTGCAGACTAGAAGCAATTCAGACAGAGAAAAATATAAGTGCATCAGCAACAAGGCAAACAACTTACAAGACAAGCACATCAGGAATTGTGGGATAAGTTCATTAGTAAGATAGAGAATGATATTCATGGCAGGTAAATGTTGGCTTACAAGGTAATGAAACAGTCGAACATCACAGAAAAAGATTCTGCTCATTTGAATGTAATAAGTGAAGAGAGATGGCTTCAACACTACATCAATTTACTGCAAGTCCAGGAATAAAGAATGGATGATGGGGGAAATGAATAAGTAATTGGTCCTGTAGATCCATTAACTATGGAATAAATAGTAGAAGTGATATGTGAAGTGAAATGTAGAAAAGCCGCTGGTTCGGATAATATAAAAAATGGAACTTATCAAATATGGAGGAATATTACTTCATCTACATTTGCTTCATCTATTTAATGAATGCTTGCAGAGGTGTATAATACCAGAGGAAAGGAAAACTGCTCAAATAGTCTCTCTGTTTAAAAAAAAGGAGACCGAACAAATACGAAAATTATAGGGGAATCAGCATTTTAAATACAGCCTACAATGTTTACTCAAAAATTATTGATAAAAGGTTGAAGAAAATTGCAGACTTTATGTTACTTGACATACAAAATGGTTTTAGGAAGGGAAGAACTTGTACAATGTTTTTATTTTGAAACAGATAATTGAAAAACGTCGGGAATTTAATCTTGAGACTCATATCGCGTTTGTTGACTTTTAAAAAGCATTATATAGAGTTGACAGATACACAATGTGGACTATAATGAAGCAGAAAGGCTACCCTCCTCAACTTATAACAGTCATTAAAAGCCTGTATAGTGGAACAAAGGTAAGCATGAAGTTAGACTCTTATCAGTCTCAATCGATAGAAACAAATCAAGGCTTGAAACAAGGTTGTAGCTTATCCCCAACTTTATGTAACATCTATACGAATAGTATCTTAAATGACCGGATGTCGATAATAACTTCAGGAATTAAGATAAATCGCAATAGATACGCCAATACATTACTGTTTGCAGATTATCAAATTATAATACAGGATAATGAAAATGACCTTCAAAAATCTCTACGCCATTTAAATCAGTTTGTAAGAATTACAATAAGGATATTTCAAAGAAGGCAAAGGTTATGGCATTCAAAGGAAAAAATACAGTTAGGACAAAAATATGTATAGATGATTCACCCATAAAACAAGTTTCGCATTTAAACTATTTTGGTTGTGACATTAGCTATGATAAAGATCATGACATCGACAACAAACTACATAAATTTGGATATATATATATATATGCGAGACAATACAAAAGAAATTAAAATAATAAGACAAGGAAAGATGCTATGCTAAAAGTCTACAAAACAATGGCGGTACACATTCTTACTTATGGCTGTGAAAACTGGGTCCCCTCTTTCAACGAGAGGTCTAAAATGCAAGCCACTGAAATGAAATTTTTGAGGGGGGTTAAAGGATGTACAAGGTTGGGACGATTGAAAAAGGAGGATATAAGGCAGGAATTGAATATATATATATATATATATATATATATATATATATATATATATATATACTTAACGATAAATGATCAAATTGATCAGTATAGACAAGAATGGAAGGAACATATCACACTAATGGATGAGAGAAATCTTACAAAGGAGATAACGCTCTATAATCTTAGAGGCAAGAGGGATGTTGGTCGACCAACATCCCTCTTGTTGTGTCAAAGAGAAATAAAAGACTTAAGAAGATTGTCTATATACCATGCAGTTGTGAGGTTGTCCAGAGCGAAGGTTGCTCTATCTGGGAGCGAAAGTAGCTACCTGATGCCTCTTTTGGTACCATCAGTCTTAGAGAAGCTAAGTCTGAACGACTTTCAAAGGGAGGCGTCCTTCCTGCTGTCTGCTGGGTTCGCAGCCCTCCACTGGTTAAGGCCCCCATGTCCCCATGGAAGTAACATCAAAGGCGACCCCTCATAGGCTCGTTCCCATGTCCCGGGTTCCAATGCTGCAGAACTTAGCTTCGGTGGGGGCAGTCCCAGGCAGTTGCTGCAATCGCAGTCTTGGCAGACATGGCTGACTCCTGCATGTTGCCTGGTCTGTTTGGACCTGGAAGAGGTGACCCATTGGTGCCGTCTTCCCATCGAAGGAAGACTCTCAACCATTCGACTGTTTGATAAGTGTGAAAAGACTTCTATAGGCTGTGATCATCTTGATGCCGGCTAGAGACTCGACCAGACTCGAAGAAGAGTGTGTGCGTGCATAATTGTTGCCTGGACTGTTTAGGTTTAACTTTCTTTCTTTAGGTTAGGAAGTATAATTAGGATAAGTTTTGAAGTGAAGGGTGGATTTGTAAACCGAAATGTTTTTTTTTTTTTTTTTTTTTTTATGTAGGATTGTGGTGTCTTGTGTATAGACAAAGGAAATGCTGGCACCTGCTCCTCTTTGAGATTGAGTATGGATCTAAAAAAGTTTTGTTGACCTATGTGAATTTGAAAAAAAAAATGTATTTAGAGATGAAAATGAATGTGATATTCAATTATGTTTTACAGATTGATGTTGCTCAAATACTGTTTCAGTCTAAAGTGAGGATTGATATGAGAGAGAGACCAAAACGAGCTTCTCGTCGTGTGGCAGCTGGCCGTGATTCAAGCAGTCAAGGAGAAGGCAGAAGCTGTTGAACCTTCTTTGCTGTCGTCGTTTCTCGTCTGTTCAGTGGTTGAAGTGGATTGAAGGGGCTTTCCTGCTGCTGACTCAGGACAGCTGTACAGCACGGCAAATTTCAAGTCGGTTTTTTTTAATTTGATTTATTTTCTTTCTCTCTGACTTGGTACTGAAGAGTAATTGTTGAAGACTAAGCAAGCTCTTATTTGTAACTATTATCTAATAAAAAAAGAGATACGAGATTAGCAAAGAGGAATGGTGTTTGAAGAAAGGAAAGCATTATTAGACAGTAATAGTATCCTTAATTTATGTACGTGAAGGGATCACTGTGAACCAAATGGGTAGAGGATTGATTGTCCGGAATCTGTAAAAAAAGACCAGTTAGATTTGTAAACCCTCGCCAACTGTCTAACAATCATAATAATTTAGGAAAAAAACAAAGTCACAAAGAAATCTTTAAACATTTTACAAATTAATTGTATAATGCTTATAGTTTTTGGGTTCAGTTGAAATGGAAGAAGAACAAACAATTCTTAGTAATCATTATTGTAATAAAGTGAAATGTTCTTTGTGTAAACAATGAAAAGAATTTTTGTTTACAGTTTTTGTGTATGAGGAAATTTGTGAGGCTTCACAAATCATTAGGCGAAGGCAGATGTTATGCTGGTAAAATTAAAGGAAAACTTTTTTTTGTTTAGAAACATATTTTTTACTTACAACTATAAGATAAACACGCCCCTAACAAAAAAAAACTAATTCCAGAACTGTAAGTGTTTTTTTAAGATGGGAAGCATTTTAGGCATTTAGTTTTATTTAATTTTGATTTTTTTTTAACATAGTGATTTTCCTTTTTGCGGGATAATTTTTAGTTTGGCCCTCAACTGTCGAGAGCTCTAGTGTCGCTAAGGGCGACTTGGTTGACATAATCGTCTTCTGGTTGTTTCTAGACTTTTGAGTTTCAAAACTCTTTTGTGTTAATCTCTTAAAAATCGATAGTTGAAGATTTCAGCTGTTCTTTTCTTAGTCTATTTTTCGAGGCATTCTAAGAGACTTGGGAAGGTTCCAGGCACTCTTTGTTGTCGTGTTAGGAATTGAGTTGTCGCAACAGGGCGTTGTTTGTGTGTTGGCAGCCACCCGGCTTGGTAGTTCTGCCAGGGACGAGGGGAAGGAGTCCTGCTGAATTCAGCTAGAGAGTAACTAGGCTGCTGAGGATTGAGGCAAAGTTCCCAGTGAAACCGGCGCTGGCCTCACCAAACCTCCCCTCTAGGTGGCCGATACCTATTAACAGGTCATACCTGGAGCACTTATTTCTAGCCTTATGTTAGCTGCTTCAAAACAAAAGCTAAATCGGCTCTTTGATCTTCAGGGTCCACTGGGAACTTTGCAATTTTAAAACTGCCATGCTGTCCAAAAGAGAAAAAGAGAACTACACTATCTACTCACACATTCACTAACTACTCGCGTTCCGTGCTTGTCCTTCACGTTTGAATTTAAGCATGACGGTATCCCCATTAACTGCATTTGTGGCCCAGTGCGCTCGAGTTGTGACTGACAGTTTTGGGGAAGCCCGGTAACCAGAAACCTCCTGCACCACCTCGCCCCTGGGTGCAAAGGGCATAGTCAAAACCACACTGCTACTTTCTGAAAATGGTACACTTTCACACACATACTCATTCCATACTTACTCTTGTGATCTTACAGTAAGATCCCTGTCTACATAATTCCGAGGTTCCATCAGTAAATCTCATTCCGGATCATGCACGGTCGTAATCGTTAGTTGCTTCTTGGGACATCCTGTCCAGGGAAGAGGTTTGTCATGTCTGGTTATTGTCACAATCGGTAGGTGATTAAGAGAGAATGTGGTGGGAGGGATATAATTCAGTTTTATTTTCCTTCCCTTTCAGGTTCTTCCATTCTTGAGTTCGGTACAGCCGAGAAGGGGGCCTATGGACTCCTTTTCGATCCCTCTCCCCCTGTGTTCATCCTCCCTCAATCTGGCTTCCCCAAGGGATGTACTTGTCTTATCAATGATATGGCGCGACCTTATGACAGGATGTTGGCCGGGTCTGGAGTAGTGCCTGACCACAGTATATTCTGTGAAGAGCTTCCTGTAATAGAATGCAATCCTCCCTTATGTACGGACGGCATCCTTGAGGATCTTGGATTCTTCGAATCTTTCCCCTTTGCACCAGTAGCATTCTCTGGGGAAGCTCAGGAGTGCTTCCTGCTGGGTAGATAGGCCCGCCTGGGCAATGACTAGCCTTTCCACTGCCTCCATGCATGGGAATATTATTCTATGTATCCCCTCCATCCGCCTAACGTCCAGGGCAAGTGCTGCCATTAAGGTGTTCGGTTCTTCCAGACTAGACAGATGCGCTCTGTGTATGACCTTGTCGTACAGCCACAGTGGGTCCTTTGGGTACACCCTTGTAGGCCAAGCCTGCATGGACGTATCCATCATGTTCTTTTCGTCCGGCCAGTCAACTGTCACTGTTCTCTCAAAGACTGGGGTTGCTTCTGTTCTCCTTACCAGTTGTTTATGAAGGAAGATCTCCCTGTAGGCCTCGGTTTCCCTTGGCTGTCTAGTTTGAACCTACTCCATAGATACCCTCATTTTCCATACCTTGCTGGCATGGCACAGACAGTTCTTTTCCTGTTGTCACATTTGAGTTTGCTCATACAAGTAGCACAAGCAAAGCCCTCCCGAACGAATACCACTGGGCTCAAAGCGCATGGCTATCCACCTTTTGCTGTTACTTCGTCTTTACCCTGGGCATGGGTCTCTTGCTGCTCCACATCTAAAACTCTGGTATAGAACTGGACTTGGGAAACTATTTCCCCTGTCTTTGTTCTTCCATTTCTTTGTTATGCTTTGCATAGGGGTTCCTTGTTCCCTTGTATTCCCATTCTGCTGTTTCTTGCTCGAGACTCCCAACCTATCAAATCCATGTACAGGTACAGGCATCTGTTCCTGCCCTTGTCGTTGAGTGCAAGACAAGAGGTCCCTCTTCACACACATCCAATATGATAACTCTCGGGTAAAGGTGTTACCCATGATGAGTTATAGTCATCCTGATCCTCTTCTGGACAGTCCCCGAATTCGTTACTCAACCAGCGACTTGCCCACCAGACATTGAACACTTCCCTTCATTTACCTACTCTGGTAAGGTATCCTAGCACTTCCTTAGCCAGGCTCCTGTCCTGGAGCATGTCCCCGAGGTGTTTAGATCCATGGTTCCCCTCAAATTCGATTTTCAGATTTTCCCCCTTGGGGCACTCCAATGCATGGGAGGGGGTGTCCAGCACCCCACTCATCATACAGTTGGGGTCGTCCATTATCAGGCCCAGTGAGGACAGCTTGTCCTATACACCTTCATGATGCCCTCCAGTGCCGCTCTTTGCGCACTGATTATCTTTCTCTTACCATGGACCCTTTCCGCCTAAGGGTACCACACCCCACATGCTTACATGAGGATGGGCAAGAACACTGGCCGATACATGAGTTTAAATTTCCAGTAGGCAAGACCCAAATTCGCTGGAGCAACTGCCCTGAGCCTTTGAAAAATTACCACTGCCTTATTCGCCACATAGCATACATGAGCATGGAACATAAGATGGTTCTCCAGGATTACACCCAGGTACTTTATCTCAGTTACCCTTGTTACCACTCTGCCCCAAAACTGGAGCTCGCTTTAGGTTGCCTTTTAGAAGAATTCCGTTCATCTTTTCCACAGAGAAATCCATTTTGAACTTCTCAGCCCAGCCTTCCAGTCTCTTCAAGGCAACGTCTGTTTTCTCCTCCAGTTCTCTCCGTGACCAGACCAGAACTAGGAGTAGCCCATCATCTGCATATCCATAAATAACGCAGCCATGCGGGAGGTCTAGCCTTAGTAGTCCCTCGAAAATCACGTTCTAGAGAATTGGTCCAAGGACTTATCCTTGCGGACAGCCCATAGTCAGTACCTTCTATTCTCCGTGCATCCCAATTTCTAAGATGCACATATGACCCATTCAGGAAGCTCTTTATCATTCCATACACATTCCTGGGGGGACTCCAGTAACTGCAGCTGCTACAGAATCTGTGTCCACCAGGCATTGTCAAACGCACCCGAAATATCCCAGGATATTGCCAGAACATATGGCTGGTCATAGGTTCTCACGTGATCGACCATGTCCATGACCGCTGTTTCTGTACTTTTACCCTTCATGAAACCATATAGTTTCGGATGGATACCCTGAAATACATCAAGGTATTCCATCAGCCTCCTATTTATTATGCGTTCCAGCATTTCCCTCAATACTGGCAGGAGTGTTATAGAACCCGTAGGACTAGGCCATTCTCTGGTTTCTTCCTCCCTCCTTATAGATCACTATAAGGAGGCCTTTCTTCCACTCTGTAGGGAAAATACCTTCCTGTAGATAGTCATTGAACAAGACCAATAACTCCTAGTGTATCCTCGGATATGAATGGAGGAGTTTCCCCCCCCCCCCCATCATTCCGTCCACACCTGGGGCTTTCTTGAGCTTTGTTTACCTGATGACATTATCCAACTCTTGCAAAGAGAAGGGTGCTGTATCATTAGTCTCCATGGGCAATTGCTGTGCAGCCCTTAACTGGAGGTGATACTCAATTTCCCCTATCAGAGTATCATCCAGCAACAGGACTTCTGTCATGTGCCTCATGATCTCCTCGGAGGTCTGCAGTAGATGTCCATCGGCTTCAAGCGCAGGGAGATCCTCTGAGCTTTCCTTTCCTGTCACCATCCAGTAGACCAGACCCAATGGGTCTTCATTCCCTCTATCTGTGACAAGCTCTCTCCAATATTGTTGTCTTTTATTCTTTGGCAGTATCCTGTACTCCACTCTAGCGACATTGTACCACTCCACAGCCATCTGTCTATACTCAGGATGATAAGTTCTTTTTAAATATTTCCTGAGGTATTTCACCTCTTGTCTGTGAGCGTCTAACTCGTAATCCCACCAAGGATGATAAGAAACCTTCCTCTGGGTTCGAAGGATTGCTTCCTCATAAGTTTTCATCGCCATTTCTCCATCCTCTTGGATCTTTCATCCAGCGACATTTGCTGTTTAGTCTCATTATAGGTTTTCAAACCACGGAGCACCATTCTGTCGAAGAGGGGCCATCTGCCTTAGCTGTTACATATCGGCATCTCTCTGGTCTTTATTTACCCTTTCCATCCATTCAGATGGTGAACAGGATCATCCTATGGTCACGCTCGACCTCATCAGACACTCTCCAGTCCCCAATACAACCAGCCACTTGCACCCTCACTACAGTGACATTAAGATACGATTCCGTACCTTGGGCAGGCGACACATAAGTCGCTATGTGTCCAGGTGTGTTCATAACCTCTAGGTTTCTCGCCATGAGACACTCATTGACTTTCTGCCCTCGGTCACCCGTTCTTGGAGAATTCCATAAATCAGATTTGGCAGTGATGTCCGCGCCAAATATTATGTTCCTTTCTCCTGCTCTGTTGAGTATGCTCTCCCACTGCTTTAAATGTATTTCCAATGGGCCCTGAGGTGGGAAGTATGATGAGACTATCATCGAACCACTCTCTACCATTTCCACCTTGACACATGCATGATGCATGGTCAACAAAGCTTACATGGGGATATAATTTATCTCAGGGTTGCACACCCATATCCCTACCATCGGATTTTCTCCGAAAAGAGCGAATCGACCTTAAAGACTTGGTATTCTCCCTCTGAGCAGGTAAGGTTCTTGCATGAGGACCATGTCCAGATGTTGCTCCTTCACGACTCTGTGCAGCACCACATTAGAAACTGCAGATCTCTGCAGGTTAGCCCTGCCCCAACCATAGTGGTGCAAGGCAACTAGTCATACTGGGTTCTATCGAGCTCCAGTGCTAGCTGTCTCTGGTGGACTAGACAGTCCAGAATTCCTACCTTATGGTCAGTTTCTTTTCGCTTCTCCTTAACACAGTTGGCACATTTGGCCGAGGCGTTCTTGGCCCTACATTCTGAAAACTTGTGCCCTTTCTTTGCGCAGCAGGAGCAGACCATTTCCGACTTACACTTGTATTTGATATGCCCACACCCTTGGCATTTAAAGCAATATGCTGGGACTATATAAACTCATACTTTGCATTGCTGAAACCCAATGTAAACCATGCCACAGTCCACCAGCATCTTGTGCAAGGGAGGAGATACTTCCAAGACTATGTTTACCTTTCCTTTACTCGATGTCCCGTACAGAAACACACCGTGGCGTTTTTCCGAAGCTGTTCATCTGTGAACTGGGTCTCCTTAGATTTCTGGACATGCAAGGTGTACAGAAACTCAGGATTATCATATTCGCATAGTACATCAATAAAGATCACCTTAGGGCCTCTCCTCTTTGGTTCTGCTATCCGGAGTCCACGTTCTTCCATTATCTTTTCGTTTTTCAACTTGAGGAGAGTTTCCTCAGCCTCAGCCTCGAGAAGTATTCCTCCCTTAGCTACCTGTAGCACATTGTGGATGTGCAACTTTTCTTGGACTGGGTCCATGGTCTTGAGTTTCTCTTTCGCTTACTCTGATTTGCAGTCCCTTGTCTTTGGGTGAATGAGAACAGTGTGCTTGCTCGTCTGTCTCCTTCATTTTACCTCTTGCAAGTGAGTTTCCAAGGGCAACTTCAACCCCTTCTCATTTCTTTCCTTCTGTGCCTCCACTATTTCAGCAAAGGACTGTGGCTTAACTAGAGGTTGCATTTGTCTGGCTGTTGCTTGAATAGGCTGTTGTTGGAGAACTGCCTTCGAAACCTTGTTCTCCGAGGCCAGCTCAGCATTCCTCAACCGCTGCAGATCGAGCAGCGCCTTCATCCTAATCACCCTAGGGAAGAGGAAGTTTTCCCATTCTTTGTTTACTTTCCTTTTGTCATCCGTTGCATACTCTATCACATCCTCCATAGCTGCAGATGCCTCTACCTGCATTTCCTGGAATTACATGGTCTGCCCCAACGTATCACCCTGAGGGGGCCCTCTCGCCTCAGGGTTTTCCGGATTAGGACTGGTGTCCTTCTCCTGCTCTTTTTCCATCTCATGCTCTTTCTCCAACTCCTGCATGCTGCTGCCACCCTCAGCTGCTGCCAGAAGCTGTTCAATCATATTCTGATTCTTTGCATAAATCAGTTATAATCTTTTCTGTTGCCTTTCCCTCCTGGTTCCATACCAGTGGGTAGGTCTTCCGCATCCAGACAAGCTCCTCCTTTGTAGGAGGAAGCACTAGGGACCTATTTGTGCCCTCATCAATCAGTCTCTGCAAATAATACATTGCCTTGTTCAGAGTAACAACCTTTGCAGGGTTAATCATGTTCAGGAAACCTTTCCTCTCTGTACTTGGTCCCTTAAAGGGCTTCACTGTAGGCTCCTGGAAGACGAGGTACCAGGAGTCCTTTCTTGCAGCTGAGGTTTATGCTGCCATCTTGGTTTGTGTTACTGATGCGAGGTCTCAACCTCTGAGGCTCCTGGCCTCTGGCTGGGGCTAGTGGTCGGAAACCTCCGCCCCACCCAGTACCGTCTTTACCCTTGTCTGTGGTACCCTCTTAGCTGGCTATAGGACTTGTAGCAACACACAGTGAACTATAGTCACCAGTTGACTGACTGCCTTAGCACGTTGTCACCACCCGCCCATGCTGAGGGGGAGGTAACGTACGGTACCTTTATCCTTAAGTTTTTCAAACTCACTTCAGAGTGTCGCAGACTCTGAGTCACAAAACCTGAGAGTGAGTACTACGTTTTCTCTCAGGATATGCCGCTCTGCATAGCAGTGTGTAATTTCTCAGGACGTATTATTTGCTCCAATCCAACTCACACCGGGTGGTACCCTGAGAAAACTTTGAGGATTGAGGCAAGCGGGGAAGGTAGGATTATTCTGGAGTCAGGCTATTACTAGGGAAATACAGCATGCTGATTGGCTGAGGCCAATGGCATGGTCGGCCAGTTAAAAACCAGGTCAGGAGGAACTGGCTTATTGTTGTTGTGGTGGGCAAGATGGCATGACATAAAGGTGACCCAGGCGCAGCTTGGAAGAGGCTGCTTAGATGTCCACAGAAATGGGCTAATTAACTTTAATATTTAGTTTTTTTGTAAATTAATAGAGACTATTCTTCCTAATTCTGGGAGGAATGGTCTCGGCCAGTCGTATAAATGTTAGTTCCGTAGTGTATACAAGTAGAGGTTAGAGGTTAGTTGCTGGTGAGCAGTTATAGGCTGTGAGTCAGGATGAGAGAGCACTAGAGCTGTTCAAGCGTTGTGTTCATGAGGTAAGAAAATTGTTGATCTTTTGAGGAACAGAAATTAAGTTGAATTGAGAAAATTATCGAATGATTTAAACCTTGAAAATACGGAATTTTACAACGAGCTATTTTATTGTAGGTTTGGTACTTTGTTCAGTTCTGGGCTTCCAGGCGGTCCAGAATTGTTATTGAGTTTATTCCTGGTGGTGAAGATTTTATTGGATATTTCAACAAATTAGGAAAACAGTGGAGGATAACATTTGCGAACTACACCAGTTTACATTATGATATTTTTATATTAAGATTGTTTTTTCAATATAGAATGTAAACCTTATTTGTGTAAGCGTAGTAAGCACATATCTTGTGTAAGGTTGGTGACTATGCACAATATAGTATGTATACCTCAGTTGCATAAGCGTAGTAAGCACATATCTTGCGTAAGGCTCTTAACTAGTCAGCCAAGCTTTTATATACTAAATATAAATTGATACACACATAATAATTTGTAGTAAAGTCTATTACATCTGTTCAACCACATCTTTAAAGTTCTACAAATTGTGTAACTACTATAATTATTTTTCTCTTTTTAGTGCATTTATTAATAAAAAATTGGTTTCAAAAGTTTTTTAAGGGTTTTTTAAAAATATATTTCCGTCATAGTGTTTTTCTAACGAAATCAGTTTTAATACCTATCAGGATGGTTACGATAAAATTATATATATATATATATATATATATATATATATATATATATATATATATATATATATATATATATATATATATATATATGAAATAGCACTACACAAGCACTCAAAAGAATTATTCATGTTCGTCCATAAACAGAGCGAGCCCTTGTACACCAACACACATGTAGATTAACACGAACCCAGGTCTTTCCACACTTATAAACTTCGTGCCGTCGAGCAGTAAGCTTGAAGCAAAGTCTTTGCAGTAGAAACGACACCTTTACAGTGCTGACAGTGATGCATTGGTGGACCCAGATGGATCAGCTTTAGTCATTTCAGAAGGAGCAAGAACTGGGGATTTCAGTTCCTTCATAGAAACAGCGGACGATGCATTGGCTGGATTTTAAATCGTACTGGTTGTATGCAGTGGTGGCGGATAGGCCATAGGCTCGAAATTCTGTTACGACAGTAGTAGAATGATTTAGTTTCTTCTGGCACACTGGGTCTCGGGTGTGGGCCAGTATACCAGCCACCATCTTGGATATGTTATTTTGGATTGTGTCACAGCAGGAATTTTGAATGACCTTGACCTTCCTCTGCCATTTTGTTTTTCCTTTGGAATTTCCTTATGCCTTTTCACGCTAAAATTTTCCATTTCCTTTGGAATTTCCATTTTTTCTCATCACCAATCACTTTGTTTAGTGTCGTCTGCTGTAGGCTGCCATTGTTTTCCTTTTACGCACATTCTCTGCCAAGCAGCGCAGTAGTCACGCCCAACTTTTATTCCCATGCCTGCCACCAGTGTGTGCCGATCTCAAGTTCTGTTGTTTGCAGCTAGGAGCACTGTTATCGTTGCCATATTGTTTTGGTTAACTCATTGCCTGCTAGAGTGCGCTGGTGTCGGCCATTTTAGTTCCATCAGCGACAACTAGGGAATCCGCCATTTTTATTTGGTGTTCGGAGCTCAAAATCCTCTGGAGTACGTGATCAAACTGCCAGACTTTGGATTGGTAGGTAGATATGTTATACCACTCGGCTATCAAAGCATCGTGGAAATGAGGGGTTTTAATGTTGAATACATATTGAAATACTCCCCCCATTCCATCATCCGGAAAGGAGTTTTTCATTACAATTTTATTTCAATTATTATGTGCCTCCGTACAGCGAGGTGTAAAAGTCTCCATCACTAGACAAGTTCTGACATCGTAGTGAGTATGTCTGTGTATGAATAGGGTGGAACTGAGCATTAATGACAATCTTCAGCAGGTGATTTCTCATAAAAAAAGGCCGAAAATATGAACACGGCCTAAAGCCTAAGTCTATTTCGAAGGGGCGTAACCACCTTTAAAGTGAATTTGAAGCATATGGTTGTCTAGTAACAGAGCCAGAAGGGTCAATATAAATGTCGGAGTTTCTGGATAATGCATTATTATTAAAAGACTAAGTACAAAGCACAAAAATAAGGGCTCCAATATTAACCCCATACAAGAAAAGTGAGGGGTTAAAATAAAACTATTCTACTTTGTTTGTTGTTTCCTGTGAATTTGTAATCTACAGTACATGGTGAACAAATATTCCATTGTGTGTTATTATGCTAAATGTCGCAGTCTTTGAGAAATTAATTCGTACTGTTCCAACAATGAGTCTCAATGTCTGGCGCATAGCAACACATTTACTGTTAGTGCATGATGTTGCTGTTTTAAGTGACACCATATAATGTTGGAACAAGTCGTGTGTCATGTGTTACCCATACCTACTCCCAACGAACTATCATTGATATGCATGTGCATTTCAGTGATAGTGTTAGCAACAAGTTTTGGCGGCATTAGATTGTGGATGTCTTCAGAGCTAACATAGGTGATGTAGTGTGGAGATCGAGGAATGACGAAATTATGTGGTGGTGAAACAGGTGCGCCCCTAAAAAAAAAAAAAAACCCACTGGCCAGTAGGAACGTCTGCTATGTTTCCCAGATACGAAATTTCGTGTGGACCCCGCCGAGAATTGAGTCCGATTCACTGTGATAGGAGACAAGCAGTCTGGCCACTGAGCCACCATGGGCCCTACTTGCATTTCAGCGATAGATCGTTGGGATAGGTATTGATAAAACTTGACAAATGACTTGTTTGAACATTACATGATGTCATTTTAAACAGCAACATAATGTACCAACAATAAATGTGTTGCTACCTGCCAGACATTGAGATTCATTGTTGGAACATTGTGAATTGATTTCTCTAAAATGGTGGCATTTAGCTATAAACACACGGCTGCATTTTTTTCGCTATGTACGACAGATTACAAATCCACACGAAACAACAAATAAAGTGGTACACTTATATTTTCATTTGCACAAATGTGGTACCAGTACCTCCCTTTTCACGAGTCGTTTAACAATGCAGTACCCAGAAGCTGAGGCATTTATCGTTCCTTTTGGCTGTGTTACTATAGGCCGTTCACAGTAAAGTGAGCACTTTATGAAGCTGTTTCATCAGACATAATAACCAATATAGACATTTCACTGTGGCCTTGGACTTTTGGTTTTGGGTACGATGAATGTACACACTGTGTTTGTTACTCAGATGGCAGGGTTTACAATAACAAGTGGGGTAAGGATACAAACTGATTGAAAGAAAAAAATAACTAGGCCTTCAAAAGTGCTCACGTTATTATGAACGGCGCATAGTTATAAACATCCGCTTCGACTACACTTGCATGGGTAGTTACACCCCTTTGGAATTTACTTGCACTATAGATCGTATAATATCTTTATATAAAAAATCCTTTGTGTGTGACTAAACCGCATCATCACTGACAAACCACTGGACAAATTGAGACTATATTCAGTCCATATGTTATTGAAGTGGCGAGTAAGGTTTTTTGTTATGTATCCTTACGATAGGTGGCATTGGAGTCTAATTTTTATATTTATGGGCCGATTTTCTTCATAATTTCAAGAAAATATTTGATCTAAAATAAATTGCTTTTTTGTGCTTTGCATTCGGTACGTTAGGTTCCGATAGGTGGTGCTGGATTCTAACTTCTAAATTTATGGGCCGAATTTGCTCATACTTGCAGGAAATGTCTGTGGATCTAAAAGAGAAAAATGCCAGCGATACCACAGTCAAACATAGGCCGACGTACCAGACGTAATAGAGAGGACGCATTGAGAAGGAAAAATAGAACGTTAAAGAGGCATAACAACGTTCGCCAGGATCAGCTCTAATGCCCGATATAATTACTATCAAACATCAGTCGATGTACAAGACATAATAGAGAGGACATATCGAAAAGGCAAAATAGAACGTTAAAGAAGCGGAGCAACATTCGCCGGGATCAACTAATATATTATATATACATGTGTATGTATATGTGTGTATGTATATATATACCTATTATTTGATGTGGAATCACCTGCCGGTGTTTGTTGGTAGAGTTCAGTTCCATCCTGTATAACCTGTATAATTCGGTTTAACAAACAAGAAAAATTGGGAAAAATGAGAAGAGGAATAACAACATAATATAAGGATCAAATAATAAAAGTGGTGAAATAGTAGAGTTGTTGCAAAGAAAAAATAAATTTTAATGTTTCGAAAGAATTCTTTTACCTGACATTGATATCAACAATTATGTAAAACAAAATAAAGATAAAAATGGTATCTGTGTATATGATAAATGAATTACCAAATAAAATAAATACACAGATGAATGTGCCATAGTTAGCTAAAATATTTAATTTAATCATGGCACTAACTGAGTGTGTTATTATAAAAAAATAATACATATTATTTCGATTCATTTGTTGGAAATATTCCTATTGAATTAAATATTTTAATGAAAATCATACACATTATGATAGTAGAATTCCAACATTTCGATTCACTTGTCTGGTGTTATTTATGTTTAACACTACTAGATCTATTTTCAGAAGGATACCATTTTTCTAATTTAGTTTCTTTATTACTAAATAAAAGATTTATTCGGGAAGTCAATGACAAGCTGTTGGGTAAAATGCATTAAAATTGTTTAAATAATAAAACCCCTATTCAAAATATAAATTTTAATAAATTTGATAAAATAATTTTTTTTGTAACTTAATGAAAGTTGTTGCTTTAAAATCAGAGTCAAATAATTATATTAAAACTGTAAGTTTTAATAATTTAATACGAGATTTTTCTCTAAAATCGAAGTTAAATAATTTATTAAAAAAAAGAAAAAGTCGATAATTTTACTGAAAGAACGATAAAATATCATATAAAAATACTAGATATATTATTTCGTGAAATAAAATTCATGACAAAAAAATGTAAATTTTTAAAGATGATTTAAAACATTATCAAGGTTTTAAATTACTTTTTCGGTTATAAATATATGTTTTGGTTTTTCAATTTACAGATTTTGAAAAGAATTTATTTTTAAAATCTGCATTAAAATATTTTATTAAAGATAAACTATGTAATGATTTTGTTGAAAGAACCAAGCGATGTTGTACAAAAAATGATAGATAATCCTATTTGTAATACAATTTATTCAAAGATATCTGATTAAAATAATACAATAAAATCATGTTTGAATGGCTATGTTAAGAATAATCAATTTAATAAGTATGTTATAAATAAACATTTTTATCAATAAAAAAGTTTCTTTCAAATCTGATTTAACAAATCTTGGTATATAGCATATAAATAATTGTCATACAACTGCAATCTTATAATGTATTAACGTAAAAAAAGGCATTGCTTTAAAATTCGAATTGAATGAGTATCTTAGAATTAAAGATTTTTATAATTTAAAGAAAGATATTTTTAAATTCGAATTAAATGGTTATATCAAAGATTATATATTTCATAAGCCAATTGGAAAATTAGCAATTTCATAAAGTAATTTTAGATCAACTTTGGGAACAAGAGATTAACAAGAATTGTTAATCCAGTTGCTCCAAATGATGTGGTTAATTTGGAATATTTTTAATCGAATAAAATATGAACAATTAATTTAGCAATAAATTAACACAAGGAATAACCAATCAGTATTTTAATGACATAATGAACTAAGTTTTTTTATTAGATTTTTAAATGTTCACAATTAATATAGATATGTATGATACATTGATTTTAAAAATAGTTAGAAGAGGTCACAATATAAATTTTTCAAAACCATTTGTTATAAAAATTGCAATCAGATAACTTTAAAATTAATTGATAATATACAAATTGCTAAAGAACCTAAAATAAATGTATACATGTTTATTGTTTTAAAAGAGCTAACTTACATCAATCAATATATTTTATATAAACAGATAACACTTGGTGTTTAAAGAGTAATAAAGAGTGTAAAGAGTAATACGAAAAATTGAGAATACTACCAATGGTTGAGTTATTCAAAATAGTAAATAAATAGATTACTCGAACATATCAACATTCTTTAAAAAAAAAAAGAAAAATTCCCCTATTTCTGAAGAAAAAATAAATTAATTATATAAGCTGAAAAGAAAAAAAATCCTAGGAGAAATGTTATTGGTTTTGGTACAGATGATTAGATGCAAATATATTTAATTGAAATGGATTCAGGAAATTTAAAAGGTATCTAGAAAATAAATAAAGAAAAAAATATATATACATTAACTATAATAGATGTTTTTTCTAAATATGGTTTTGCTTTTCTTGGCCATAAATATTGTGAAGGCTTTAGATTCAATTATTTAAATAAGGAAACCAAATAATGTATAAACAGATAATGGTAACAAATTTTATAATAAAAAACTAGATGAATTTATGAAAAAAATATATATATAATTATTATTATTCAAAATTTAGTGAAGTTAAAGCCATTGATGTTGGAATAATAAAACTAATGTTAAAAATAAAATGTGGAAAAGTGTTGCTTTAAATGAAAATTATAAATGTATTAATATACAGGATAAGTCTAAAGTAGCTTTATAACATTGAATGTTAATAAAAACGTTATTGGGACAATGTACAAATGAAGCCACACACTTCAAGTTTTATGTACACAAACTGTAGTACCGAAAAGTGACACCTCAAGTGCTGTTGGCCAGTGTGATCAAAATGGCTACTTTCGCAACTGTGGAGTAAGTTCGTCGTGTATTTTGGTACGAAGAATCAGTCAGCGACATAAGTGCAAAGGAAATTCCGCACCCAATATCACAAAACACCACTCAGTATGCCTAAAATTTACTCCTGGAACAGGAACTGTGTTGATACGGGATATTCTATAACCCATAATGTGAAAACCGGCAGGCCACACGTTTCTGAATATGTCTTGGAACAGGTTAGGGAAAGCTTCACTTGAAGTCCAAACAAGTCAACGAGACGTGTATCCCGAGAAAATGGGAACCCACAAACGACTGTGTGGAGTGATTTACAAAGATATTTACACTTGTGACGCCGTCACCCATTTTGGCTATCAACTATGAGAATTATCTTACGCAACAAGCATGGGCGCTCGTGAATTTACTAAAAAAATATTCTGAAAATATTACTACATGTTCGAGGATGTTTGAAAAAGATGTGGTGGTTAACCGCGTATTTGTTATCCTGATGTCTGGACGAGCAGCTACCTACATGGCCCGGGCATTTGACGCTTGAGCTGGCAGCGTGTGGCTGGGCGACACACCGACCTTGGAAATCTACCTCACCGTACAGCAACAGCTCCATCCTCATGCGACTTTCTTTCACAAGTGACGAGCGGCCGGCAGAGTTCGCTTGCCAGCGCTTCTGTCGCATGGCCGCTGTGTGAACTACACCTCTGATGTCATTGCCGCCCGTGATGCCATTTCCTGCTTTATGTCAGAATTACGTACGTGTGATTACGTTGGCATGTGTCACCCATATTTGGACATTATATCCTAATCTAAACCCTTTTTAGACAGTTAATTTCAGCACCCAGCTAAGAATAATTGTGTCATCAAGCCTTTTATGGTCACATATGCAGGGGTTGGTTAAATATTTCATTATAAAAGTAAAAGAAAAAATAAATTCTTAAATCCACTAAAAATGGATAAGTTTAGAGTCAAGAAAAGCCGAAGTGATATCCATAATGTCTTTTAACAGCTGCAATGCTTTTAATAGAAAGTTTAAAACTTTTCCATAATTTTGAGACATTTTAAAAAGTCATTATTTTGAAATGACCTTCAGGTATTATGACTAGCCAGAAAAATTAGGAATTTTTTTAACCTCAGTAAAAATTAAAGTTTGTTGGCCTTGGTTTTGAAAACAGCTAGTAAGTTTTGAAAATAGCAACATTTCTACTAAATTCTTTTGAAGATGTGGCCTTGGATTTTAGCAAATGGCCAATGAAATTACAAAATAAATATAATTTGTTGATTGTGTCCAAATAAAGTACAGAAGGACGAATTATAACCTACACTTGTATTAGGGCAATACTATATGTATGCCAGTATAAAAATTAATTTTTCCCAAAATTCTTTACAAAAGAAATATTAAGCATTTTTAATGCAACTGGTTGTATGCATATAACATTTTCAAGTGAGTTTGATACTCTCCCTTATTAACTTTTTCCTGTTTGTCTGGGGAGCTTATAGGCCAATTATGAGGCTAAATTAAAAACTTTAATATAAAAATTTGTTACTTACATAGTCATCCGTAAGGGTGCAAATCATAGCATTTGTACCTGAAAAGCATTTTATAAATTTTCTCATCTACTCAAAGTATTACTTTTAGAGAAATGTGAAAAATATAAAACAAAGGAGATGTAATGTAATCTATTTTTGTATATCTCCAAATGTGGAAGAGTATTTATTTCATGCTCAATGCAAACAAAAACAAGATGGAAGATTAGAAATAAAATAACCAATAACAATGCCTCATGGCTTTTTGTTCTTCTCTCTGTAATTTTGTGTCATAATATGTTTAATGCTGCTCAACGAGGGTTTTCTTTCAATTTTGAAACGTTTTTGAACTGCGGACTTGGCGTCCACTTTACTGCATCCTTGGGGGCAATGGTGTAGCATACTTAACTCCGTATCGAGTATCAATAGTGCATACTATTTCAGATTGTGATAAATGTGTGTGCAAAGAATTTTATACGGAAATAATGCAGCGGAATGAAGACGATACATTATTTTTGGAATCGATTATTTTCAGTGACAAAAGCACATTCCACCTCACTGGCAAATTCAACCACCACAACTGCAGGATTTGAAGTAGGTAGTAAAAATTCTCGTGCCTCCTTGGAACATGTTCGTGGCAGTCCGAAAGTGAATAAGTTTTGTGCCCTCTGCAAATATAAAGTGTACAGGCCTTTTTTTTTTTTTTTTTTGCATAGAGATGACCATTACCGGCATTGTGTACATGGACATGTTTCAACAATCTCTCATTTCTCAACTTGACGAAGATGACCATGAAGGACGCATTCATTTCCAGCAAGATGATGCCCCCCTCCCCTAAATATCCAATTACCTTGGAGATGTGTGCGAGTTCCTCGACTACCATTTCCAATGTCTGTGTATTTGCCCACAGCCACACCAATAGCATGGCCGGACGTTCCTCCATCCTACCGCCATTAGATCTTCCTTGTCGGGCTACATTAAAGATATAGTATACATGGCACCTTTACCGGCAAATTAGAAACCGAATAACAGCCGCAGTTGCTGACGTGACACCGGCGATTCTATATCACATGTGAAAGGAAGCTGATTTCAGATGGGACATCTGCTGTTAACCATAGCAAGTCGCATTGAATCATAAACTATAGACGTGCATAAAATTTAAAGTGCGTGGCTTCATTTGTGCATTGGAATCAACTTCGTAAGTCCTTCCAATAATTTGTTATTAACATTCAAATTTAGGGTTACCAAATTTTGAAACTGAAAATAAGGGAGATTGGCAAATTTCAGTTGGAAAATAGATTGCCTGAAAATAAGGGAGAGTTCAAAAATGTTTAATGACAGTAGTTCCATCAATAATTATTCATACTTTAAGCTTGATCTGCTTGAATTTACAAACTCTGGATGGCTCTGTACGAAATTAAAAAATTCTTTGCAAGAATACTTTAAATTAACTACAACTTTCAACTCAGCTTTCATGAGCTCAACAGAAGTCTTGTTTCTTGACAAAAGAATAATAAAGCCAAGGGTAACAGAGCTTCCATTAAATAAATATGATTTATTACCTGCAGTTGAAGCATATTGCGTGCAGTCGTTGCATCCTCCATGTGCTATGGAAAACTCTATTTTACAAAGAGAGCAATACACCTTATGTTTAATTGTTTTCACTGGTCACAACCAGATGCGCGATTCTTCCCATTTAGTTAAATACGTGCACATGTATCGCCTTTTTTTTCTTTTCACTCCCTTCCATTGTGGGCAATCAACAGAAACTATAAAATCATGTGCACCTACAACCCCACATACAATACTAAAAGTAAAATTTTCTAATCACGGAAGCACGCTATTGAAGCAAGCAACAAAATTAAATTAGATTTCAATTGGAAACACATTTTTCATTATCGATTAATGTCCAATGGGCATTATCCATAGACGACAGAGCAACTGTTATTATTCCTACAACACCTCGGATTAAAATTTTCCAACAGAAATTAAAATTAAAAAAAAAAAATTTAATATTTATGGGAGATTATCATACAAATACGGGAGACGGGAGATTTGGCAAAAACAAGGCCAAAATATGGGAGAACCCGGGAAATACGGGAGATCTGTCAACCCTATTCAAATTTATGAAGCTACTTTAGATTCATCCTGTGCTAGACGACTTAATTAAGGAATAAAATAATACAGAATATCGAACTATTAAAATAAAACCAACTGCAATGGCATCTCAATAGTAAAAGTAAAAATTGTCAAAATCTTACTTCGCATATTCTCCCAGCCTACTAAAAAGTTATTCGAAAAAATTTACTTCGTTAAAATAAAAATAACAACAAATAACAATAGAAACACACATATTTTAATCATGTTTCGACATTCTCTGAAAGCCCAGAAATGCAGTTCTAAGATAATTCTGGCCATTTCCCGAAAAGATGCGCTTCTTTATCATTATCGAGCTGCATATTCATCTGCCAGTGAAGAATATATATTTTAATAAGCTCTGATGTATAACGGCGCTATTATACTCAGTGCTCCACTTTATTACTTTCATTTTCACTTCGTTAAACAATGCAACACTCCATCCAACATGATCGTGATTTCCACACATTCGACAAATCCTGTAAGTTGGCCAAATATAAATGTAAAGAAACGCAACATTCCCATTTTAATGGTACATTCAGAGCCGGTTTCACCAACAAGGGATAAACTAGGTTCCAGCAAAGCGACACTTAAGATTAATTGACGCTTAAGGATGTCGAGGTGTTTACACCATTATAAAACTCATTTTTGTAAGCGCGTCTTAGCTGGACGTTGCTTAAAGAAACAAGTTGTAAATATCCTCATGTTGGTAGTGGTACATTTGGGTCATGTGACTAAACGAACCAATGAGAATTATTCCAAAGAAAGGAAAAAAAAAACTATTTTCTTCCCCTGAAATGTTGTGTTTACTTTGTTATGAGAAAACTAATCCTAACGAAATATTTGTTTTATAGTAAGCAATTAAAGCTTTATCATTTGCCTGACTAATGTTAAAAATCAATTAAAGCAGACGTCACTGCATATACTAAAAAGATATGTGTATTCGATTTGTTCAACTAACTATGCATACTGTAGTTGAGATTAAGGGGTGGTGAAATAAAAAATTACTGTGATGTAAAATGGTGATAGTGTGTAAACATAACACAAAGGTGAATGAACAGCTAAATTAAATTATTGCAATTTAAATATGCTATGGGTGCCTTTACAGATGAATAGATAGAAAATATTAAAATCAGTAATGTTTTCAAAAAATTAGTATTGATAAGAACTCATGTTAAACAACCTCTTTAAAACTAGCAGTCACTAAATTGTATTATTCTGAAGAACTAGTGCATCTCAACTAAGCACTCTACATACAAAGAACATCAGACGATTCAAATATTCTACCGTTTTTAATAAGACGAAACAAAATATTTCTACTGAAAAATGACAAGTTTCACATTAAAATAATATTCAATGAATAAATGAGCAAAGCGATAATTATAACTGCTGCCAGTTGTGCAAAATAAATTAAATGAGTTTAGTTTTAATGGCTTGAAAAACAATTACTATTTTCTCCTAGTATTATTTATCGGTATACATGATTATTAAAATGACGATTGCACATTATTTCACAATCTTACACTGTTTCTTGGAAATTGCTAATAAATTAATTATGTAGGTGTCTAACCAGTCATAGCTCAGTCCTGTTTAGATTCACGATATCTTGTTCATTCTCTCTAGCCTCTGGGTATCTGATTAGCTTGCTACTATACTTTGAAACACATTCTTGGCTTTAAGCTGATACTGCATGCAAAATAGGACATTGCAATCTTATATTAATTTGCGACGACTAGTAGACTAGAAGTTCTCGATGCCTTCGAAGTGCAGGGAACCAGAGCAGTTCTGAATAGGACTCAAGCGAACTCCCCGGTTCATCTCGTCGCCATCTAAGTAGAAGCCATTCTCAGCAGTGGAACGGAACTCCAGGCCGATGAGACATCATCCTTTTAATCAGTTTGTGGCTCTCCTTCTCCGCTGTAAAAAAAAACTGCCTCGTCCAGTCGTGCAGCCATCATCTCCAGAACGTAATAACTTTTTTTTTACTTCTCCGGCCAAAACGTTCTACTCAAAATGTTCCAAACTAACTCAAAGACAAAAGCTCCATTTAGCAACCATTCGTGAGATCGGCATTTTATACGGTCATAAAATTCTTCTCCATGTCGACACATATTGTATGAGAAATATAGTAGGAATTCATCAGCTTGTATGTGCGTTGCAAATAAATCAAACATTTAGTTAAAAACACACGGTAGAGTGTTGATAAACTCTGCAGTTTCACATAAACATCTTACAACGAAGTTTCCTTCCTGACATAGCCTTAATAAAATCATGTTTTAAATTGAAAACATACTTGAATGGACATTTTATGGATACGTAAATTTATGATGAAACAAATATGATAAATGTATAATGAGTGAGATGATAAGTAAGGAACAACTGTAAGGGAACTCCGTACAGACCGAAATCTATTTATGTTAAAATTACGTTCGTGAATAGATAAGTTTTTAATTTTCGAGTCATATTTATTATCGTGGAAGTGTTGTGTTGCAATTCTGTGATGTTTTATGATCTAGTTTTATTAATTATCAGTGCCAAGAAGTGTGATTTTTCGCAGTAAAAGTTACAACGATCTATAAAAGCATGGGCTGTTTTTTACTCATCAGAATGTTAATTGATTTGTATTTTATCTACTCGGGTAATGTTTTAGATTCGTCACATATATTTACGAAGCTTTCGTCAAGAATTTATATATTAAGTGCATTATAAAAATAATACGTAAGGTTAATGATAAATTTGAAAATCAAACTGTTGTCTTGTTTAGGCACTGATTAAATGTACTCTAAACGTAATGTATATTCCGTGTAAAAATCGTATTGCCCTCAAAAAACTACACATTTACTACAATCTACAAGGCCATCCAGAATTTTGCTTCTTAAGCAGGATTTACAAAGACCCGTCGCGTCCGTCCGTCAATCACGTAACCAACAGCCAGTCAGAAATGGCCATCAACTCTACCCGTCCGTCCGTCAAAACCTTGGCAAGCTTTAACTTTTGACGGACGAACGGATGCAATTACAGCCTTATAAGCTTGCACGTTTTGTTATTCGTTCATCCAGAGTTCTTTACAAGGCTGTATAGTGTGCACAGTGTTTTGTTTTGGCTGTCTTTTGTTTTCCCATGTTTGTTAATGTAACTGTAAAATTAAATTAAGATACTTTTTTCTAAATATTTATTGATGGTTTCGTTTGGAAACACGAGCTCATTTTGTGCAATAGCAAAGATAAAAAAATTATGCTTTTATGCTATTAAAAAATTTTTGACATCGATTAATATCCGTTACGTACGTGTATGGTAGTTTTGGAATACAATACCACAAAATATTTCCACTTTTTTATGGAGATTTTTTCCTATTTGTAAATGGTTTTGTTTTTACTAGTTTGCAGCAATAAACGTACGACGGGCATACTAAGTTTGGTTGTAAATCGCTCGGCTGAGAGACGGACGATTGTATGACGGACGAACGCGACGGGCTGTTGAAAATCCTGCCTTTATAGAACTGTTTTACGTACTACGTTACTGGTATGTTCTAAAGATTCGGTACAAGTTTCGATTGAAGTTATTTATTTTTAATATACTTTTTCAGTGACAGTAATGACCTTAGTTGCAATTTCGAAATCCGATTTTTTTTTCGAGAAGTATTCACGATGCGTCCTTTTATACACTGTGAAATAGGATAGGATGGTTAATTAATATGTTGACTTTCATCGCTAACCAGTATTGAACTTTCTGAAATTGTGATAGTGTGTTGATAATAACATTGGACATTTCTAAATTGCCCGTTGAATATCGCCAGTGTGACCGAATTTGAATAAATATGATGCACCAGTCACACCTGAATCACATTTTTAATTGGGCTCTCGTTAGCTTGTATAATTCAAAACAAAGCCGAGTGTGTACAAAACTTATACTGCAAATTTGTCATGTGTAGTAAAACGTAATAGTAAGTGCATTATATTAGGTCCAGTTTCAAATTCAATCAAAGTAATAATATATTTTTACATTTCGTATATACAGGCATAATGTAGACACATTTTCTCTGTAAAAAAATATGCAGTGTAGTGAAGGCAAACATTTTTTCTATTTATTTCAAATACTTCTGTAACTTGTTCGTACTCGATAAAATCATATTTTATTAATAGGTTACCTGCCTTTGCACTCAATTTTATATGTATATTTTGTTTTTTCCTCTTGAAAATACGTGGAAAATGCACATAACAAATTAATATAAGCTAAACTCGGGAGATATGACTCATTTTTAAATTTATGGCTTTCAAAAATACTAAATTAATTCTACCCTAAATCAAACACCGGGAAGAAAAACAGTCAAGGGTTTCGTTTATTTACAAAATAATTATGAATACAAAATTATGTTGCCAATTTAGTCAAATTTTAAAAATACTAATACCCTTTTTTTTTGCCATATCTCCCATAGGCATGGGTGATATGGCCGTGATGGGGTGGGAGATATGGCTTATGGTTTAACACTGTTTAACTTCTCAGCTGCAATCGGAAAAGGTTTTCCGAAACGAAATTAATTTAATCTGTAACTAGTATGAACATTAACTTAAAATTTACTAACACTGTTCTTAAAAAAATTACTAATATTTGAAAGAAATATATATGCTTCTTTCTTCACTCCTCTCAATATCTCTCCAAATCACACTCTTTAAACACTGAGGTTTAAAAAGAAAATGTTGGGAACCTTTTAGCCACATAAACACCAAACTCCTAAATGAATCCAAAACAGATGAAGATATGCAGAAATTGGTAAAAAAGTTTTTGTAGTTGTTTACATGTATCATTTTAATTTTGTTGCTCTTTTTTCTCCAATCTACCACACATGTTGCGAATTAAACCATACATGGTGCATGTTTCATGTAGCCACCTGCTACATCTTGTACATTAAATCCAATCTGCTCTTGATGAAGTGTCTGCATAGTTCTCGAAACATTCACAGCACTCGGCTTCATCAAAATTGTCACTAACTTCACTTGAAGCAAACTCCACCACAGTACTATATTCTTCACTAGAAGATGAATAGTCAATACGTTATTTTGTAGGTTTTTTCGATGTACATTTCGTATCTGACATTTCTTAGGCCTATCCGAGCCCTTTTTTAATTTTTTGGCATCCTTTGCAGCAGTGCGTTTTTTTTTCGCATCTACTCTCTTCTTCTTCTTATTTTCTATCACATCAGGATGGGTAACTAGTTGCGTACATTGTTTTACTGCTGGTCGTTTTCCTGGAGCACGCTTTGGTATGTGAGATACTGTATTTAGCAATTTGGTTGGTGTCACATCTTGGCTGGGGATGCATGGAGGTGGAGAAGCAGGAAAAATAATGAGTTTTCATCGGTTTGAAAGTTGAAGATGTGGAAGGAGATTCAGTGTATGTGGAAGGACATTAGGTAAGTTCGAGGGTAGAATGAGAGTAGGATGTAGCAACACCTGCTCGGAGAGGTTGTGGGATACCATTGCCCTCCTTAGGAAGAGGGTCGTCATTGCCACTTTCAAAGGAGGCGTCACTTTCTTCAGGAAGGAACTGATCCTCGTAAATATGCATAATCTGGAATGGCTGAGGGGTTTAGAGGAACTATCCCTGTAGCCCTGAATCCTGAAACACCATTTTCTACAGTAGCAGCACGAGATCAAGCATTCTTCAGGAGAACTCCAAAGTGGTGACATTCAATGCTGGTATGACTTAGCATCCAGTTATTACATGCGTCTGCCAAATAGGCCTTCAGTGGCTTGAAGCTCCGATCAAGAGGCTGAAGGTAGTGCGTCGTGTGGCTCGGAAGACACAGAACCGAAATATCATTATCAATAGCTTTTTGAAGTATGTCTGGAGAGTTGATATGCGAACCATGACCATCCAACAGAAGAAGATTTTTCCCTGCATTCTTGCGTGGAATGAAGTGGTTGTCGAGCCAGTCCATAAATATGTATGCAGATTTTTTCCTCATTGTTATGACTCCTCCAGGCAGCATATTTTCTTCCCAAAATGCTTTCTTGTTTATTACTTTGAAAATGCAGTAGGGTGGTAAAAATGAACCTTCATCATTACAGCATGCCACTATATTAACTGTTTCGCCCATTTCATTTGCTTTTCTTGCATGAACATCTTTGCTTCCTCGTACAGCCAAAACATGTCCAGGCTCATTTGTTAATGACAAACCCGATTCACCCATGTTGTAGAAGTTACCCGGTTTACACAACATATTGTCTTCTGTCAAGGTTTTCTGCAATGGCTCAAAATAGGCTTTAACTTCTTCCTTGTCCATTCCTTCTGCGTGGTTATTTAATATGGCTTGAGATTTCCTAGCACATAAATCTGTGTTTCTCTTCATAAAAGACTTTTACCAATCACAGCCTGCTAACCCAGTTTCCTTGTTGAACCTCCGTGCCTTATTCATTAAAAATGCTAAGTTATAGGCGATTCTTCCAAGGTTTTTCCTAGTTGGAGCGAATCCTGCTGCCTGAAGTTTTTTTAACATGGCTAGCAAGCTTCCTTTCAGCATCTTCCCCTAACAATGGAGGTACACCAAGTTTCCCTTTTATGAAACACCCGGTAGTTAATCTAGTGCGCAGCATTTTCTCCTGGATGTTATTTTCCCCTCGCAGCTTTCCTTACTGGTGATTTTTTTCATCTCGCACCGCACTAATAGCCTTACCTAAGTCTTCCTGTGTTCTTGCTGCCCGATTGCTTTTTCTAGCTCCATACATCGGAGGCATTTTCAACCATTTGAACAGAAAAAAAAGAGAGAGGAAATATAATTACTTATTAAACTAAATAGTTTTTTTTTTTTTTTTTTTTTAATAAATTGTATACAAAATTAAGAGGACTATCTACTTTCCCATTTCTAAGACAGAACAATCATTTCTTGGTAACACCCAGAGTAGTGTAACCTGTGACGTACGTAAATTCAATTATCTAAGTGCTTACAGACACGTACGGAAAACGTGAGAGTGTGGTCTCTATTACTAGCACATGGCATACACGTTTGTCACTCATGTCTGCTTAGCTGTCCGTGTATTCTTGACTGCAATATAGTGCATCGGTAGAAGCAGATGGCTGACTACAGTTTCGCTTTTTATCTTGTGTGTTTCAGACAGTGTAACCTTGGAGAAAACGTGCCCAATGTTCACCGACTTGTCTTTTTCATGAGAACAATTATTTTTTAAGGACATTTGTTTCTCTGTAATTGTATTTATCATAAAGTCACTTTCGCTAGAGTACATACAGTAAAGAGTGCCAATTGGCTTTTCATTTATTAGGTGCAGCATTCAATTAACTTATATTATATAAATACTGTGTGGGCATATAATTTTTAAAAAAAATAACATTTATGCATATGGGTACTTGATATTGTTTACATTTTAGTCTTTTGTGTGTTTTTACTTCGTACAACAAATAGTCACATTTTAAGGCATTCTACTTTAAGTAGGCCTAATGCCATTTTTTAAATCGCATTTAAGTAATCAACAAATTCGACTTAACAGAACATTAATTTTACGTAAATAATATCAAGACATAATCTTCTACGTCAGAGTGTTACTGTATATAGATATACAAAAGGATACTTTTTTTTTAAATTAACTATGCGCCGTATCTCCCTGTCACTAAATGCGTCCTATCTCCCAAAACCATGGGAGATACGACTTAAACCTTAACTGAGGTTTAAGATGGCGGAACATGCACGAGACGGCGTGAACACAAGGTTAGCTCAATACCCTTCGCAACTACACACCACAATTTGCTTCAAATTACAGAAATATGACATAAAGTAAAATTTAAGTAACACACGACGAAACTTTCTGTACTTACCAATGGTGAATTGAGGAAGAAAGTGATGTACTATTTTAAAAACAATCTGGAAGAACTCGAAAACACAAACATACCCTCCCACAGACTAATAGCGACTGTTGCGCACTGTGATTGTGCATCAGCTCTTTCCCTTCCATGGAATTCTATGGCTGCGTCATATATCCCGCCGCGTCATATCTCCCGGATTTACCTAATGTGCCTGCCACGAGTTTTGTTTTCAACCGTCGTCATAGGATATTTCAGAAAATAAGGACTTGCACAATATACGCAATAATTTATTATTTTTAGTTATGAAAAAATTAATTTATAAAACTAAATACTTTATAACACATTTGGGGCTATCTACATGGAACTGTTTCAGTAGCAGCCATTTTCCTTTTAATTTGTTTACAATGGTTTCAGCAGATCTTAAAGAGTTGGGCATCCAATTTCGGCTGCCTAAACTAAGAGCTGCTTAAAACATTTTAAGAATAGCTTATTCAGTGTTTAAGTGGTGCTTAAATGTTAATATATGTTGGTGACACCGGCCATCTATGTTATTGTCATCTAGTTATACCCTCTATAGCAGCTAACACCTGCACTCTATGGGAGTAAATCAGTGCACCAGTGTGTCGGATGCATGTGATTTGGGCAATGAGTTCAAAGCAGATCAGGGCAGGCTAGAGTAACCCTATTGCAGCACCACGAGTTAAGTGCGAGGCCAAGTGGCCGCAAATTCCACAGTATGGAGGGATATGTAGCAACACAAAAAGAGAATAAATAATTACCTAAGACTTGTTGGTACATGCCATGCAAGCCGTTACTATGTGTATAAAAAAGAAACACAACTCACAGAACCTTTCTAGGTTACAGAGCCTTCCAAGTGTTTTAATTGATAATAAATTATTTTCATTTCACATGTGTTCTGTCCATTTCATCCTACCTTCATTTTGCAAGTGTCAGAGTATGTTATGTTAATGTTGCTAATTTTATGTAATGTGATTTTGCAAGTTGAAAACAGGTAGGCAATGTTTTGTACAAAGTGTGTAACAATGTAGGCCCACATAGCCTGCCAGCCTGCCAACACCACCTTGCGCACCACATTGTGAAATTAGTCAGCGTCGAGCATCGAGAGGGTTTCATGTTACCGCATTCCACGTTTTTGTGTGTTTGGGTGGCACTCAACTTGTTTCCACTGATCATGTAAATCTGCAATAGTTTAATTATTTCGGAACCATTTTCACATTGCCACTCGGGACACCGCCCCTCACCTTCCCCAGTGCTAGCATCGCTTGCGGAAGTTTAAGCAGCACTTTAATTACTTCATGGCCTCAGTGCCGTTTGTCAGTGTAACCTTCACCAGCAGATCAAGCCCAGCGCACATGTGAAGTTACTTTCTCAGGAAGTGTATAAAGTGGATACCGAGAAAATACAGTAGTGAAATGAGCCATGTGTTATTTATGTCGGTTACCGCAAGGCATTTCAGGGCACAAGTAATCATAATTTCCTGCCAGTCTCCTCAAGTGTATTTGTCATGTTCCGATATATATTTTCGTGTGATTTATTTTGCATCATTTAACATTATTTTGGTGTGTGGTCAGCCTCACTAGTCCACTGCATAAAATGCACATTAGTGTTTCTGTGAATATCTCATTGTTTGTGTAATTGCTTCATGTATCAGCTATATGAGTGTGTAATCAGCCCCATAGACGACAGTTTAGGAAACAGTAAATTTAGCACAGCTAGAATAATAAGAGCAGCAAAAGTTACCAACGGTGGAAGGTTATGTCAAGGTGAATCAGCCTGCATCATCCCGAGAGCACCAGAGTCTCCATTCTTCACTTCCACCATCATCGACACCACCATTGAGTGACGTCTGGCGTGTAGTTATGTAACCACTTAAATTCCTCATATAAAACCTTTCACTGCCCCTGAAACCTAACCTCAACATATTTTCATCCAACCACACAGCATCAACAGGAGATACCACCTTCGGTCACATGGCATCCTATGGCCACCAGCCACCTACTGCAGCTAAGGATGTTGAGAATTCAACCTGATGAACGATCTGTTTCCAAAAGGGGGAGGGGGTGCTTGACATGTCCCACATGGTGCATCCTCGAGATCGTCCGTTGCATCGCCAGCCACCGTGTCCAGGAGTTCGCCCATCGCCTGTGCAAGGACAGTGTGGTGATAGTGTTCTGCAGTGCTCCACGTGTGTGCGGATGTTGTTCCTTTTTATTTTTATTTTTTCATGGCTTATTATTTATTTTACGCAAAGTGTTTTTAATATTATAATTCTGCAGTGTTATTATTTTTTGAAGTGTTCTGTTTATTGACATTCAGTGCTGCACAAAAATCTAAGTACCAACCATAGGTCAATGCGAAAAAAACACTTACGGCATTACACACATAATATTATGGCCACATGCTAAATTGCATCTTATCAGTTGTTTGTTTGGATTAAGTATTGCCCCAAGGTTTTTCATGTGTTAACTAAAACGTGATCGTTTTTGTAGTTATTTGACATCACACCCAGTACAAACAGTGAACAATGTGCAACACACGCTCCCATTAAAACCACCATTATCTTGTGGATAAGCGCTAAGTCACCATCATAAGTTTTAAGTGTTTATGGTTTTATGTATTTTTCCTTAAGGGATATTTTGAATAAAGTTTATTAGTGTTGATTCGTTCCATCCTTTCATCAGTGTCACGTGTGTCCATCTCATTAAATTTCATCAGTGTGTGTTAGATTTAAAGTTTTTTTCTTTCATTCATTCAGGTGGGAACACCATGCATAGCTGTCGGCTCCCACACGAGCAGCATTCAGTAGCGTCTTAATACTCGAATGGAGTGGATGTCCACATGCGGCCTCTTCGGGCCTTCGTCACTTTGTCCCATCATGTAACAGCCAGTCATTTAATTATAATACCGGAAAGTTTGGTTAATACTTTCCATCAGGAGCGAATATTTAATGGAACCAAAGGAACAATTGGTCCCCTACTCTGATAGACCGAACAATTATTGTGAGTCTTTAAGTAAATAATGGTACCATTAAATGTCTATTACGATTGTACTTCTATTAATTTTCTCTCTGCGGCTTCGCTGCTTGGCTTCCCGCTTGCTCTATGCAGTTTCCTGCCACCGTCTCCCGGCAATATTTATGCTTTAAGTGCATTTTTAAATACGGCATAGTAATATGAATAAGCGACTATTATAATGCATTTGGCAAAACAACACGTTTTAATACGAAACGACAACTGCACTTAAGTCGCTCATGCCGAGCCATGCAAATTTGAATTCCCTGGGTATTCGTCTGCACACGTCGCTAAGAGCGCTGTTGTGTGTCTAACACGTCGACAATGTTAAAACGCTTCAATACCATATTTGGTAAAATCGTCTATCTCCAGCCGTTCAAGTACATCACATGCCATTTCCTTTATACTCCTAACTCCATGGAAGCTAGAACGGAACAGTAATATTTTGATAACTGTTACGTTAAATAACGCTCATCCCCACGCCGTAAGATTAATGCTAAGGTTGGGCATGATGGTTGTGAGTATAATATTTGATTTATGGATAGCAAATTTAGATTAATGTGGTACAGCCTGTATTACTAAATATCGTCCCTAAAATGTTGCCAGGGCCGTTTGATTGATCTTCGAAGCGATACACTATCGAAGCCTACTGATTCAATGCGTCAAGCCATTTATAAAGCAGAAGTTGGTGATGACGTGTATGGAGAAGATCCTACTGTCAATGGCAAGCTTGTGTTCTATTAATATGTATGGTTTATTTTGAATGTAAGCGCCCGTCTGCAATCGGCGTGGGGTTAAGTGGCTCGCCTGTTTGCAGTGTTCCCAATAGGTCTTCAAATAATCCCTCAAAGCCACACAAAAATTTGCATGTTTCCATTAAAGAAAGCTATATTTCTATAATTTCTACATATCTATATCACTGTCAGTTCAATTATAACTTTGCTGTTTGAACACTGCACGTTTATAAAATCAATCAAAATTGAAAAAACTTTTTTTAAAATTTGGTTTGTTCCGAGAATCATCGGGGTTTCTGCTTTTTCAGAAGAGAGGGAAACAAGTTGTTATAATTTTATTGTTTGAATTTAATCCACCAAGTTGCTTTTTTCAGACTGTACAAAAAAATGCTAGATTTCTTACTAGGTGGTGGCTGAGTGGTTAGACTGTTCGCCTCCCACAAAAACAAATGGCGTTCAGTCCATAGACGGGTCACTCCTGGATTTTTGCTAGTGGAAATTTTTCTGGATGATTCCGATGGTCTGCATGTTTACTCGGGGATCTACTGTTTGTCATTCTGGAGCTTCTCCATTCTCACCTGTTCACCCTCATCGATTCTCAAGACCTCATTGTTAAGAGCCACCCAAATATTTCAACTCCTCATCTTGCGAGGCAAAATAAAATATTTGTGCTGCTAAACAGAACTTTGAAAAATCCAGGTTTAGCGGGTAAAAAGCTAAATGGACGACACTACACTGTGCTTGAACTATGTTGAAATGTGTTTGAAATCCAGGTATTTTTCACGAAACTATATAATGTACGTCCAATATACTGAACTACAAAAAGAACACACTTCTGACTTTGCCTGTCAGTTACTTTCTTAAGATATCCCACACATTAAAAACACAATTTCCAAGCATTCCAACGTGGTTAAAAACAGTGTTTTTTAAAAGCACTATTCTTTAAATATATGTGTTGTACAGTATGTCCCAGACCGGCCGTACCAGCCCTTATTGTCAAAAATGGGACATCTGAGCCTTTTTGGGTAAAATGTGATGTAAGAAAACCTATAAGGCCTGAATGAATGGTGACCCATACATTGACTAATCTTCTAGAAACCAGAGGAAACTAAGGTAACTTCAGAATTTAAAATGGGAGATGGTACAAAATTAGTATCATTGACTAGAGCTCGCGAAACTGATCGAATTTTGCCTGGAAAGTTTTTTGTATGTTGCGCTGTTTTGAAGATATCTAAATACTCTGCCTGGCACACCCGATATCGCATTGCTTTGCACCATGCCATGCCAGCCCAAATGAGACGAGAGGAAACTGTGGATGCTTGATGTCAGTACTTGCGTTTCCTCTCTGTTTGTGCCGTTCTTCATTTTGAGTAAAACACATTTTTGCGGTACGTGCACTGTGAAAGGTTTATAGCGTGGTTTTTACTTTGTTTCTCTTGTTCATGCCGTAATGTCATATTCAAACCAAGAGGCATTTGACATGCTAATGGTGCTCAGCGAATGTCGTCAGAATAACCTACAAGCAGAGCGTGTTTACACAGAGAGGTATCAATATTGTCTATGTCTGTCACAACATGTTTTTCAGCGATTGGAGGCACAGATTAGCAATAGTAGCAAGGTGCAACCGACCAGCAATCGTAACAATCAAGTTAGAGGATATTTATAGATTATAGAAGTGCAGATATTTTGCTGCGATAAATTTAGACCCACATCTTTCTACTCAAATAAAAGCATGGGATTCTAGGGTGAGCAGAAGTACCATCTGGAGAATCCTACATGACGATGGTTTACATGAATATGATTAAACTCATACTAGTACCCAGGAGGGAGACACTAGATAGGGCTTACAATCACGTTATTTGAAGTAAGTTCCTGTGGAAACACCAACATAGACATTTTACCACTATAATTAATGATTTTATGGAACAGATAGGTTTTGAGTCAAAAATATGAGTGTTTTGTATCTCAAACATACTGATTTAATCTACATATATTTCAAGTGCTGATTTAGTTACTTACTAAAACCATTGGAAATATTTAATCCATTTTTGCACTGCTTGTGCAAGATTTATTCTATTCTGTTGGTCACAATTGGCTGTAATGTAATTATGTCGAAGACAGAGCTAACACAAACACCACAGGTGTATATTTAATTATTGCCGGAAACAGCATTCGGCAAATAAATGGTGTTAGTCTATTAGGTTCTAATTAAGCAATTTTAAAACATTCTAGAACCTCTCAAGAATAATGTAAGCTGTAAACATACTGTTACTGTAAATGCTACCCGGCAGGCCTAAAAAAAAACCCAATAAAATTTATTTTTTTGAAAATAAACTATTTTATTAAACATTGAACACAAACGTGATTATTAACTACTTCAAAAAAATGTGTTTATCACAAAGTAATCATTAAAAACTATAATTTTTGTTTTATTAAATTAGGTGATTATTTTTCGTAGTGCATGTCTGCTGTTGGTATTAATTCAGGCACCTATCACCCACCCACCACCCCTGAAAAGGACTTCAAAATAAGAAGATTGTTACAACATGGAAGTGGCCGCTCTTGTCTCCTTACTTGCTCTGTGCTAGTACCTATCTCTATAGTGCACTTCTTGTAAAGTTGTTAACATTCAGCTTTTTATTTTCTTATAGAGTTGAACAACTTAAATTTTTTTTAAACCAGTCATGTTGGAAAGCTCTGCATGTATCCAGTGATAATCAAGATATTAAAAAAAAAATTTGCACATGTCAATTGTCAATTTTTGTATCATTAAATAGCAGACATACCAGATTTGTTGATGAGTTTATATTAAATTTTAATGCCCAAATCTGTGTTTCAAAATGTTTTCACGCTATTTTTGTAGGTTCATGAAGACAAACTTCAGTGTCAAATAAAATTTTTATGCAATTTTCTTACATATCACAGTGATAGTAAAGGTAATATTTTATGCAGTTTTCTCAAGAAATGCATTGATACGTTGGATATGTTACAAATAATAATTGTTTGGAGTTTACAATTTATTTGGAATAAAACTGCACCACAAACTCTTTTATGCCATAGCCACGGTTAAACCTGACATTGTATACATGAGTTTTTGGCTTGAGGGGTTTTGTTCTCCAAACAGCATTACAGTAGGTATTATTTAGTAAAAATTAGGTTACTGACAACAAACAACTGTTTATGTCCCTTAGCCTAATATTTTCACAAAACTCTCTATAATCTACTACAATATTAAACAACCTATACTTACTACAATATCACTATCTAATTAGTAATTAATTACTTATATAGTACAACACATTTTTACAATGGATTGATAGTAACATTTAGTTAATTTTATATTGCTTTGCGAGGGAATGTAATTGTTTTAAAGTATTTCAGACTTTTGTGTTTGCAAGTGTATTTTTTATGAGTTTGCTTTTACTAAAGTCGTAGTTGAAGTTAGTTCAGCAATTAAAGAGAAGGACCGTTAAGATGTTCATAGATTTTTTTCTTTTTGAGTACGTTCTGGGAATAACAGGGGTTTCATTTTGGTGTAGTTTGAATCGCACGAGAAAGTGGCTACGACATGGTTTGTGCCAGCGTCTGAAGGGACTTTTTGTACCGTGCTCTGCCTTTTTAGGTAGTGATGGTAACGCTTGATAAGAGTAGTGTTGCGTGATGCCTCTATTTGGTTATGTTTTTGGCACGGTGATGTGAGGGGTGGGGTAGAGCACAGTGGCAATGAGCCGTGAGCATCCACCACCACCTAACAGAGAATGGCCAACCTTCAAAGAAGCTGCTTCAAGTGCGACAATTTAGCCCGCACCAGCAATCACCTGCAACCGTCTTTCTATCAACCTCGTTTTGCGGCCTAACATTTCTCTACAAAATTACTTTGTCAGTGTAGGCGGTCATCAGGGTGTCAGGAGGGGAAGTTCTTGTGATGCAAGGTTTAGTAATGTAAATCAGCCGGCGCGTTGTATCGCTAACTGCTTCGTGTCTCTGCTGTGTGAAGTATGTGAATTGCATTAATGTAAATAAATCTTGGAGGAAGTTATTCAACATTAATTTGGTACCTCTATTTGTCTCATCTTTCTGCCGAGTAAGTGAACCGAGCTGTGAGTTTGTCATTGATTTTTAATAATTGCAACATTATGTCATAAACATTTTTTACTGTGTTTTGTAGTGATGAACCTGTCAGTCAAATTCTAATTCACCCGATACAACTTTGTGTATGTGAAAGCATGCATTTACAGTGTAAATGAAATAATGCTCTTACAAAGGGACATGTTTTTGTTTAAGTAATCTAGTTTTACTCTTACGTTTTGCTTCACTAATATTTGTTTACGTTAAGAACACATGTACAGTATAAAATTACTGTTTCTTAACATACAGTGCTTAAACATTTCTAATTGATATCAAACTGACATTGGGCCCTCCTCTGAAACAGATTTATGGATATGTCCCTGTAGTGTAGTGTGCAGGCATCCTAAACTAAACATGTGGTTACTCTGCATTTTAGTTAATGTATGCCGTTTAATTGTAACCTTGACCTGTATTCTCAGTGACTTCAGCTGTACTTTTATCACTCCAGCAAATATTGTCGAAATTATTTGTTTTCAGCTTTGGAAAAGAAGTCTGCTACAATTTTCGGGAAGGAAAGTGCACTTTTTGTCCCTAGTAGTACCATGGCCAATCTGATTGCAAGTGAGTGTTTCCACTTTTATTTTTATTTGTGCTTTGTTGAGTAATAATTGTAACCAAAGCTTATGTATGTTGTTTATGCTTTGTGAAATTAGCTTGGTCTCTTTGACAGTAAATTTGATTGGTGAAAAGGTGGCTTCAAAGTTTCTGTTCTGTTTTTACTAGGGTTCGCCAAAGTGGGCCCACCAAATAAAACCCACCAAGGTGGTTTTTTTTTTTTCTTCCCCACTTGAATAACATCACTTAAATCACCTTTTTTCTAAAAAAATTTTAAATTTTTGTTATTGTGTAAAATATTTAGACATGTTGATTAAATTTTATTTTATTCGCAGTAAATAGTTTGACTCACTATAAACAGGAAATATGAAAGTCATCTGTACTAAGTAGCAAGCAGAAGTGGATTCTTCCTCCTATATTGCTGATGATTCCCCTGGTTAAAGAACCAGATTGCGAGGAGTAGTATATATACTGAGTTCCCCTTTCCAATTACACAAATGTAGCTGAGTGGTTGGACAATAGATATGCTGGGAATTCCCCTCTCTAGGCATTAGTTATCTGGTTAGATACACAGTAATGTGGCAGTTACCTACAAACTGTATTCTACTGAAGTGTCAAAATAATTGCTACAGGTATTGAAAGTTTTGGTGTTGCTGTATAATACATAATTCACATTATTACAAGGAGTTATCATAGCCTGAATGGGAAGTGTAGTTGTGTAACCTTGTAACTGAAAAAGTTTACAGTCCGTTAAGTAATTTAAAACTCATATTGTGTTTGCAATCAATATATAAAGTGTGGTGAGCATGTTGATGCCGGCTAACAGCCAGCGGCGCTAGAGCCGATGACGGCGGTCACAACGCACGTGTCACGTGTACATTCATATGCGCAAAGAGGCTAATATTTGTGAACTTTTACATAAAGAATATTATTTTGCAGTGTAAAATGTGTCTTGTATTTTTATTTTCAGGGTTTGATATGTCTTATGGTGTTTGTGTTTGTTGTTATTTTTAACATGTTTGGTTATAAAATTCAAAGTGTGCGCTGCACTGAGATTAAGAACGCTAATATTCCGGCGTGAACGCCATCATAAAGAGACACTGAGATGATACAGAAAATTAACAAGAAATTTTTTTAATGTAAAACAATATTTCAATTATTTGTGCCACTTTTTTTTTTCAAAGTAAATAAATGTTTACACAGCGTGCATAGCACTTCCGCTTATGTGAACCCCGTAGGCAGCCATGGTAGGTCCGTGCGATGCTTGCCTCTGGACAGTCTGTCTAGGAGAGCTGGCGAGGTAAGACACTTACACGTACACACTACAACTTTTTGTTCACTGATGTAGATATAAATATCACTTTTAGTATACCGGTTAACCTTTGCTTGCTTATATTTTGCTAGACATTTCCCCAGCATTATGCTTCCGTTTAACTAGTTTGTTTCGCCCTTGTGGCACTTTCAACATAATCGAGGAGGAAGAGGTCATGCAACCCGCAAAACTTGAATCAGGCGCCATCCGCTTCTGCTGAAGTGCTAAAGGCGTTTCATTGTAATTTCTGTATTATTGCTGTGTGCAATTTTAAGGGCTTTAATTTTATGTATGTATTTTAGGGTATTTTTCATGTTTGAATATTTTATGGCAACAACGTACAGTGACGTGGCTGATCGCCGCCAAGTCCATGTCCGTGCCATCCTTGCGCTTGGAGAGTTTATTTGTGTAAAACCATGTGCGCCATAATTTATTTCAGGGTTCTATGTAAATTTTATTCAAGGTTCAATGTAATTTTCATGTGATTGATGCAGTTTGTCTTTGACCATGTGGTCACGTTAATGTTTGTTTTTTCCGCCATAGGGCCTGATACACACCTGTAATCACAAAGAGAATAATTTTCTCTACCAGAATAATATTTTGTTGGAATTTAATTTGCAGTTTCCAAGAAGAAATATTGCAATTTCACCTGCACCACATGGTCCGTATGAACTTTATCCAGCGGCATCCGCACCATATAAACTTGTTTTCACACATGTGTGTGTTTATTGTGACTACTGATCTCGTGTCCCATCATCTTTTAAGGTTCTTTGTGCAATTTGTGTAATTTTGTATTTTGTGTATGGTGACATTACTTCCATCCTAGCTGGCTATGTGTATAGGTCGTCACCACTCTACCCACGTGCTGGAAGGCAAGCCCAGACGAGTTTGCATTAGTGATGCCAAGTAATCACACGTGTTAATGTATCATCAAGTGTTTAATTTTGTTTTTCACAGTGTCCTATCTTCAGTGAAAATTGTCAGTCCACCCTAGCGGCTGTCGACTCTCTTCCCTTGTGAATATTGTGTTTTCATACACCACGGTGAGATCATCCATGTAGGCATGCGGTAAAGTAATTGCGGGCTGGGGAGCATCCAAGCAGAGTTAGCTAGACAGGACCGAGTGTATCATTAATTTCATGGCACGTTGATTTGTACGGACGGTATAAATAAAACAGGTATCACAGTGAACCATCTTCTTTCATTTGTAGTGACAGTGTCCTAGCCACATGTGTTTCTTTTTCAAAGTGTTAAAATGTTTAGTAAAAGTTTAGTATTGCCAATGTGTTTGTAAGTACGCTCCGGTAAGACAGATACACAGAACCCAAAGCATCCCTGAGAACCCTGAGTCTCAGCAGTCCGGTGATTGGGAAACACCACTGGCGCCCATATCATCAATAATTAATTTTTGTCATTGTTCATCTCGTGCCTCACCCGACGGCGTCGATGTGAATAGCCATTTTCAAAGGTGTAGTAAAAGAAATCTTAAAATAGTATCTGAAATTCCAGGAACACATAAAATAAAGCATGCCAAAGTTCATGGGAGTGGATGTAAGTTGCCAAATGAGTGGAGAGAAGTAACAAAAATTGATGGTTATTCAAAATGTAGATGTAAACATTCTGAATTGACTTTAAGTTGCAAGATAGATACGATAAAAACTCAACTCACCTACAAAAAGATTCAGCTAGAAAGATACAGGAGAGTGAAAGTGAAGAACATCTGGAACATCAACTGCTCGCAGCAGTACAGCCTTCCTTTACTAAATCTAGTATATCCTCTTCCACAAACATTTGTCCATCAGCCTGTCCAAGTACAGTACTTAGTACTTCCTCATCCACTAACAGAAAGCAACATTTAATCAGTGATTATGTGCTTGAGACAACTGAAGAGCAAAAAAGAAACCTTGACAAAGCAGTGTTAATTTTTTTCTATTCTGAGAATGTATCTTGTAATGTTGTTGAACTTGATAACTTCAAGGAGATGGTCCAGGTATTAAGACCTGGATGCAGAGCATCATCAGCATAAAATATCTTTGGAAAGATTTTGGGGGATGTTGCTCAATAAATAGAGCTACATCTGGTAGAAAAAGTACAAAATTGCAGTACTACAGTAACATTGGATGGATGGTCAAGCATTAAGAATGACCCAATTCAAGCTCTCTATCCATACAGGTAGAGAAAATTACCTCATTAAAGTGTATGATGCTGGGTCACATAAAAAAAGTCTTGAGCAGTTAGCAGCAATAAAAGAATGCCAAGAGAACTTGCACAGCAGCATCTTTGCGGTAGTTATGTACTAATAATGAGAATAAAGTTGGCAAAATGTAAGAAATTTTGAAAGAAAAACATTCAGACCTTGTCACCTACGATGGTTGCTCATCACATCATGAATTTAGTTGAGAAAGATGTAACTCCTAAAACAGTTATGCATCATATGGTGGAAGTGCGAAAGTATTTTTTAAATGTTCATCAAGAATGTGGGTGGCTTCTGGAGAAAGATTGTAAGATGCCACAGTTGCCAAATGAAATAAGATGGAACTCTCACTCTGACTATAAGATCATTTGTGACAAATTATCATAGGTACATGGAAATCACCCTTGAAGATGCCCAAGACTTTCAACCAAATGTTGCTGAGATCTTAACCTTGGAATTTACCACAAAGTAGTGTATTTTGAGAAACAGTTACATGCAGTTGCAAATGCACTGGACATGCTTTAGAAAGAAACATGTATTTCAAAGGAATTTTAAATATGGCTTGATCTACTATCCTCTGATATTCTGGAGCCCTACCATCTCCACTTAAAAAAAAAAAGATTTTAACAGGCAATCCAACCACCATATATCCTCGCAAACCTTGATGCATGACACTTTTTTAACAATGGTGATAAGACTTCAGCTTCATTCTACACTTAGATTTGCATGGGAGTTTGAAGTTACATTACTGTTTGTCCCAACTTAAGATTGTATTATCTACCATGTAGATTGTTTTATTCACCAGCCCACCATAATTATGCATATAGGCAACGAGTTCTTTTACCCGCTGCTAGATAGCACTACTAGTAGGATTTTTATTTCTTTGCTTCCCTTCCTCCAGCCGGCCAGTAACGTCATGTATTCACTACCTCCCGCTCAGTGACCACCCCTCACCCTCATGACACCGTCCAATAATCATCAGGCAGAGGCCCGAAGGAGTATAAAAGGAGGTAAAGGTTTTGCCTCTGGACCAGTCTTCAGTTCTCCTCTGCAGAGTTCAGACCAGTCTGCGATACCAGTGATCCAGCACTCGTTACTCGGACGCTGACTAGCCTGCACCCCTGTAAGCCTTCGCTTAACCAGTTTTCTGACACCCACCGCACTATCCGCCAGAAAGGATCAAACTGCCAATCTAGCACTCATTGATCAGACATACCCTGCTTCAACTTCGCTATGCTACAGTCTCCAGCACTAGCTTCTCAGAGCAGTTCATCAGCTAAGCCCCTTTAACTGCGAGTAATCTGACCACTCGACCTCTACATTATTCAGGTGTCTCTTTGCGACAAACCCTGCTAACCTACCCCCCCCCCCCTTAATTCTGCACAGACATGCCAGAGCAAGGGATACCCATCCCCATCCTTACAGTCCTTCTTAGGACTATGCCCGTACAATCCTAGCTTAGTTATCCTAGCCACGCATCTCTATCTGAGCGTAACGTCAGGACACATGGGCAACAACAGGAGAGAGAATCAGCATAGTTCCAATGCTACGCACCCCACATTATCCAGCCAGTTCATCCAGATGCCTCTACCGGAGTATGGAACTTTAGCTTCCAGGCATTAGCTTGGGCCAACGCAGGAGTTAGAGTACGTCATCACGTGCTATTTCCAGTTGAAAGAAAATAATCATGTGCTGGCCCAATCCTTGGATACCGCATTTCCTGTAGACTTAGCACCTTGCTCCCAGTTGACACCTGCCGGGAAGGGAACGTGGGTGATACCAGGAAAAGTATTCATACGAGCCAAGACACTCCATTTTACCCACAAGCACCTAGAACGACTATCCTTTCTGTCTACAGGTAGATAGAACGAGGGTGCAAATACAGGTACACTGACCTTGCACCAGTTTGTCGGCTCGGTGTTCGCCAATCTTTCCATTGCACATCCGTGCCAAGAAAGGTGGGCGTCCACTGAGTTAAGTTGGGAAGACTCAAAGACGACACCCACGTGTGTGACCCAAGACTGTTCGGCTTGACTTCCAGTGCATACCGTGCATCTGTGCCAGATACTGGAATAGGGTGTCCGCTAGTTGACGGCCGCCACTTGGTTCTACACGTAGATTGCTATACAAGGAGCCTGCCTTCCTTCTCTCGGACGGAGAGGGTGTTTGTGTATCCCAATGCCTTATTCCCGAAGGGGGACTGAAGGAAAGGATGAAGCTGACCTTAATTGCTTCTAGCCTCCTGCACAAGCTATCCACTCTTGTAGCCTCCATAGCTTAGCTTAACCCTGCGGAGCAGGCCCAGGTATTAAGGCACTTACAGGACCCTGTGATGCCAGTTACAGGAGGATTTGTTAGCCGCCCATGTAAGCACTGATCCGGCAGAGTACCCATGATGGCTAGAAGGCCATCTCAACCAGCCTGTGACCTCCCATGCCAGTCATTGCCCACTTAGTACCAGAGATCCTTCGACCAGCTCTTCAGCCCGTTCCTCCAACCAGGCCTCCAATACCTACACCTAGCTCCATTGCGAACCATTGTTCCACACACACACACACACACACACACCTACCACACTCCGTTGCCCAGGTAACCATGTCATGGCAGTGCCCCTGAAACACAAAATAGTACTAGCAGAACCCGACTTTGTGCCCTGCCGAAAGCAACCACGCAAGTCCTGTACAACGGACAAGTACCCGTGCCCGGTTGGGACTAGACACCGCCAGGAGATAGGAGTGCCCAGTCTAGCTCCTAGACAAAAAGGACCACGCTTCTGAGACGTGTAAGTACTTACTCCCAGGTACGTCACGCGTCAACCTTATGGATCCAAAATTCAGAAGGCAACATTTAAGTAAAGAACAAGAACACTCCGCGGAAATGTGGTTAGCTGAACACCATCCTGAATTCCTGCCTGGTGTTGTGGTCTTCAAGATGTGTGATCCTGACAATTATCCTGCTTCTATGACGCACGCAAATGTTTTACAAAAGTTTTCCTTGCAAAAATGGTAGCAGATCATGGCAAAAAAGAATGAAAGAGTGTCTTAACTTTCCCTTCGGATTTGGTCACTTTTTCTTCTGCTTCAATTGAGAGATACTTCTCCATATTTGGATGGGTTTGGAGCAAGTTATGTAATTATTTAGGAGTTGATAAAGCAACAAAACTAGTTAGTGTATTGTCATTTACGAGCAAATCTTCCACAGTCAGAAGTTTAGATTGACTGAATTATTAATGTGTTCATTTTGTCTACGTATTGCTTGTAACTGATTACTGTACAGTGTATTACTGGAATACCATTCAAAAATGACAAAGTTAAAGTAGACTTTACACCTGCTGATATCTGTGAGAACGAGACTAATGCAGTATGGATTTCTGTCACTTATAATTGCTATGCATTAATTTTAATTCCTTCAGTTTTTTTTTTTCTGATGATGTGTTACAGTGACAAGGAATACATTTTTGTTTCTATAGGGAAAACTTATATTCTTCTCACTACCTCTTTAGCAAGTTCATAATGATTTATATTTGTGATCCTCAGTAAAAAGAGATGTGTAGAAAACAATAAATGTAAAGTGTTTGTATGCACAGATATTCTGTTTTCAAACCTTTTGAGAAGAATTTAAAAAAAAAAAAAAACAATTGCAGGCTCAGGTAATATTTGACAATATAAAAATCATGATATAGTTAATTCACAATAACTTCGGCCTTTTCTGAAGCCCTGCTAAATATGTACTTTTGGTTACTGATTATGTATTCTTCCGCTACACGTAAACATAAACACTGCCATGTGACATCTACTTTTATAACTGTCAAATGCGTTGGTTGCTGTTCAAAGAATGCTGTCATATTTCCTACGAATGTTCACAATTTAGGCCTATAACAATATTTAGGTTGGCTTTTTAACTATTTGTTACACACAATATAGGACGTTACACATAATACATTAATATTTTGCCACGGCAGTGTTTGTTACAACTGTGGTGGTAACAACAGTAGTAGTTAACCTGTTGTTATTAATATGTTTTGGGTTATTTCGTTAAAAAGACTGTCTTATTTGGAATAAAAATTGAAATGAAGGGACGCAGTAAATTCAAGCACGCAATGCGTGTCGTGTATTTATTGTTTGTAGCAAAGACAAATGTAAAAGATAGTGGTGAACATGCAAACATATAGGCCTACCGTAACGTTTATTCCGCTAATGTTTACATGCATTGGTACTTACTGGTTTATAGGTTTGTTGTATTATTTATTTTAATTTATCTGGTTGGGCTTAGTATTTTGAGGGGATCGTGGCAGACATTCAAATCACAGAAACGTAAGCTTGTTACACAACTATGTTTCAAACACCTAGCGCAAAGATACGAAGTTGTGACAAACAGTAAACAGACGTGAATTTAAATAAGTAACTTCGTCATAACATCAGTTCATGGTTAAAACGTATACATTTTGCACGTATTTGAAATCCACATGCCACGCCCTTTCAAACACAGCGATTACGACACAACACTTTTAACCCTGCCATGGAAATAAATTTTTATCACAACATGGTAACTTGCTAAGATGTTTAAAAAACACGAGTACGAACTTGACACTTCGTACAGAAACATGCCATGTCATTGACATGTCACCACATCACTGCCAGTCGTAAGCCAATGGGTATAATCGCCTGCCATATTGGATTGGGTTGGGACAAGCGCGTGATTCTAGATTCTCCTTTCCACACCATGTCTGCCAACCTGCTGGATTTCTAAGCGTCCATCGCATCACATCTAAATAACGTATAGTAGGTATTTAAACAATAAAATCTCGTTTCAATTGTAAATTACAATTTCAAACATCATTATTGTTGCTGTAATTAGTATGAAATGTGCTGAAATTAGAAATAACAAGATTTATACTTTGTCTGCCCCACAGGTGGTACGAATTTCCCGAGAGATAGAGAGTGATAAAGAGAGAGAGAACGCGTGTGCGCTAGCTTACGGTAATTTCCGCTGATATTTTTTATTGCAGCAATAAAATGTGTTTCCGTCAGTGCTGCCTAACAATACAAATATATAATTTGGCAACGTTTAATTTACAAATAGTATACATAAAAACGAGGGTAAAAAATATTGTATCCGCGAACTATTTCTTATCTGCCATTGCAAACACGTCACGGCTCACGCTGTTATTAATTCGTATTTAATACGAAATGAATATTACAACTTATAGAAGATACTAAGTAGATTATTAATCTATTCAAGAACACAGTACTTTAACATTAATCACAGGGTTATATAATTTTGGAATACAAGTGATTCAACATAACAAGTTGTCATGTTAGGCCTAGGGTGATTTTTCAAAGGTTTGATTCAAAAAAGCAGAAGAAAGCGTGAATGGGCTAAAGTTGTTTTATTGTTATAACATAACATAGTGTACGAATTGTGTACAATACTAGCTACATTACGTATATTGCTATAATATTAGTTTTATCCTATACACAATATTTATCAAAAATTCAAAATAAAACATTTTCCAATATTTATTAACAATGTAGAAAAAATTTGATTTCTGAATACAGGCATTTGATTAAATAAAGTATAATATTAGTCCAGGTAAACATACACAAAACAAATATTTAGAATATACATGTTTATATTTATAGTCCATTCCCCACTGGAAGCAACTTTCTCGGAGCCCTGCTAAATATCTATAGTCCATTCCCGATTGGAAGCAGCTTATGAAAATCAATCTGGGCATAACATGTCAACCAGTTTTTTCAATAACGTGTATTCCACAAATATATAACGCTGTGGTTAACTTTTAGAGTACTGTATTGTTGAATAAATGAAACTTTACCTTAATATTTTCTATAACTTTTCATGTTTATTTCTTTTTAAATATGAATTAACAACAGCTAGGGCAGTGACATGTTGGCAACATCCGGTAAAAAATAGTTCAGTTAAAATATTATTTTAATCTAGTTTTTTAGTATACTATTTGTAAATTAAACAGTGCCTATTTAAATATTTAGGTAGCCCCGATGGCAACATCTCATTTTTACAGTTTAAAATAACAGCGGAAAATATCATGAGTAGGCCGTAATGGTACGGTGTTGATTTATCGAGCGAGAAAGCAAGCATCTGTTGAGTGAGGCTTGTCGCTCTCACTCTCTTTTTCTCTCTTTCACACCCGGGAAGTTTCATTTTGCTAGGTAGCAGTATTATACATATTTTCAATTGTAGCATATTTCATACTTAATACAGCAAAATAATAATTTTTGATTTTGTAATTTACAACTGAAAAGAGATTTTAATGTTTGAATACTTATTTTAATATATTTAAATATGATGGCGGGGCAGAAACAAAATGAAGATGGCAAACGTGGCGAGCCATGACATGGCATGTTTACCAAACCAAGCGTAAATTATACTTACTCCGAAAAATACTTCAAATTACCACATCATGTATGTAGACGTTGTGATTTTTACACATACCTAAGCACATTATGACGTGCTAAATCTGTGTTTCCGCAGCAGTAATAAATATACTGTTACCGTGTGTTTCGTTAACCACTGTGTTTGAAATAGTGTGGCGTTGCTGCGTGGTGATTGTTACGCTGGATCTGTGTGTGTGCATGATTTCAAGTATTTGATGTGAACTATTTATACGTTTTAAATGTGACCTGTTTTTATGATGTTCTTTATTTACATGCACATCTGTTTATCACAACGTTATAACTTTGCCCTGGGTGTTTGAAACACATTCGTGTAATGTGATTTACCACCAATCCCAACAAAGTAACCAAGCCCAGCACCAATACACTTAAATATGAGCAGAATAAATGTTACGGTAGTCTTATTTGTGTGCATGTTCACCGCTATATTTTTTAAGTTTGTATGACAAAAAATAAGGGACACGAGTGGTGTGCTTGATTTTAATGTCTCTTTTTTTTGTTGGACTGGTTATTCCTTCGTTATTTGAACTGAGGCCGTCCTTTTAAAGAAATAACCCAACACATATCATTAACAAAAAGTTTAATACTATAGTTCATTACCCCGCAGTTGTAACAGTGTTAAACAAAGTCGCTGCAAAATAATAACGTGCATTACATTTAACGTGCCATGTCATAGACAACAAATATGTTAATGTAAAATAACCGTAAGATTTGTCGTCGATTCAGGCATTCTTAAAACTTCACAAAGCTGACCTAAATAATGTTGGAGGCCTAAACTGTGAATATTCATACGGGATGGTTTTTGGAATATGACAGAATTCTTTGAAAAGCTATAAACAGTAAACAACACATTTGACAGGTATAAAAGTAGAAGTCACATTTCAATGTTTATATTTAGATTTAGCGAAAGTATACGAACACATGTACACACGCAATGACACGTAAACATTGATTTTGACAGATGTTACATGGCAGTCACATGGCAATGTTTGTTTAATTTGGCGGAAGGATACGAACCGGGCCTACAAGGGCTACGAGAAAGTTGCTTCCTGTGGGGAATGGACTATAATGGCGGAGCTGCATGGAGAGCTGTTCTAGAGTGAGTCTTGATGGGAATGTACTCTGTGGTAATGGGTCGCGCAGTATTCAGTTATTACTGCCTCACTACCGGTGCACCAATAGGCTGCGTAACAATTGGTAGTGACCGTTTTGGGGGCATAGGTGGCAGCAGCGATTGTGGTCAGTGCACATTGTACCACATGTGTCTGGATGCTGTGGGGCTTGTCCTGAGTTTCAGGCGCTGGCTGGGACGTATGTGGCTTGTCGCAAGATGGCTGCCTCCTCTCATTCCTGAGTGCGCATCCTGGGGCCGTTAGACCCTGGTTTACCTGATTGTGCAGTCTGGGCACGTGAAATCTTGTCTGCCTTTTTCCGGCCCACTCTATGTTGGGGCATTTATTGATAGCCGAGTATACAGTTATGCAGTCAGTGATGTTATGTTAATTTAAGAGGATAAAAATAAATAATTACGATTTTAGAGGATTTAGGTGTCTTGTAGGCGCAGGAACGACCGTAGATAGGGTTGAAATTATGTATCAGCGCAGGGGAGGACAGGTTCTGGCATGGTCCGTCGATGAAGGAACCTATTCTTCCTGGGGCCAGTGCTTTGGGGTAAACCCCTGCCAGAGTCCTATCAATTGATTGCCGTCACAGGTTGCACTTCATGATGGACAACACTCAGGCCTATAGTGAAAAGGACCCCTGATCCCCCTCAGTGAGAATTTGAGTGAGCAGCATGACCAGCTACAGACCTCAACTACCCCTTTGATTTCACAGCGTTCCCCACGTAAGGACCCTACGGTTCTCAGTAAGCGGCATGATCAGCTTGTAGCCTGAGAGTCGTAGTGACTTAACGTGTTTGTTCTCCTCAAGCCTCAGAGAAAAGTTCTCTCCTCCCCACAGTGGCGCTAGAGGGCAGCGTGACCAGCCAGCATTAAACACCAAACATTGACAAGAGGTGGGAGCACCCTATAGTGGTGACTTGGTTTGAATCTCCATCATGGCATTCATGCATGCACCTGGAAGTAGTTAAGTGGATATGTACACAGAGGCAAAGCGGATATGGAAGACGAAAGTGAAAGAGAACAATTGGACCAAAAGCGGTTACCTGGTAGATATGTTTTATTCCGTCTGAAGGAGTTTACAAGACATACATCTTCGACCTGTGCCTACTAACGTCTGATTGACGAGGGACCAAGTTTGCCAAACTGATTACCACAGGTGGCAACGAGATACAAACTGAAGTTCGGGGTGAGAGTGACCCCATACAACTATGCCCAACGTGCATTAAGAGCTTATTCCTGCTGTGTTAAGAAATACAAATTTTGATCAGTTAACGTAACAAGGCTAAGTTGAACAGTACTGCTGAAGGCAAGCGTTACAGCAAGTGTGGTGAGGTAACAAGAGTTGCAACTATAGAGCTGATGTGAACTGCCCTGTCTGGAGGGCTTGCAAAGTAATAAATATGTTTGAGAGATGTGGCAACCAAGGGGTGGCTGGAGCAGGCCACATGGAGGGTGAAACCTCCCTGATGTACAGTGAGCGTGCACATCCAGTGCCTGCTGGCCAGGATAAGGCTAGCTAGGAGGTGGGTCCACTCACTCAGACTGAAGCACGGCATCATGCAGATGGCCGGCCTCTCAGGCGGCAAGGGGTTAACTCGCTTGTGGATAGAAATGGTACAGAGACATAATGAGCAGCGGCGTTCTGCGCTATAGTACACCAGGGGGAGCACCAGAAGCTGAGTCTCGTGTAGCGTCAAGGATTTACATGTTTTCTGTAAATTGTTCCCCTATAGCAGTGTTTAGTTTAGGTTTATTGGGAAAGCCCAGTTGTACTTATTTCCAGGGGTTCTGTGGTATATGTACATAGGTAGTCATAAAGTGATAAAAATAAAGACATTGGCACAATACAGCTTGTGTTAAATAATTAAGGTTTCATAACCAGTTTTCTATTCACTTAGGTGCTGTGAGTACCAAAGAAACTGCCAGTTTCAATATTTAAAAAAAAACAGTTTCCTTACTAGGACTGTGGAGGAGGCTTGGTACTTATTGCAAAAGAAATTTTAAATTCCTCACATTTACTCAAATTGTTGATTCTGAGTCAATTTATAAATATGTAATTGTACATAGGTAAATATATTAAAATACTAATGTGGCAGACTTGTTTTTATTCATTTTTAAGCATTGTATTGTTTAAATTCTATACTGCTTTGGTGTTATTACATGTCCTGTGCTATCCACATAAATGTAGTTGGCTATCTTGTACATACACTAAATAGTTTTGTCCCCCTGGCTATTTATTCAAGCCAATTTGGTGGTAAAAATTTCCTGGGGAGAACCATGCTTGCAAATCAGCAAATTTCTAGGGATGGGGAATAATTCCTGTCACCGTGACTTTGTCACAGTTACTGGATTGTCATGGTGACAAGCAGTGACAAATGCTTTGAAGTCACTGCTTCTGCTCGTTGCAATATGTGGCACGTTCATTGCCGTGCCGAACTCTGCAGCAGTACCGAATTCTCCGCTATATTTATGTAATTGAGTACACACACTTTAATGAACTTTGCTTGCTAATTTGTTATGTAATTATAAATTATTTACATATTTGTGAAATTTACAATTGATAGCACTGAACTCGGTTGTGAAAGTTTAATTCTGAAAGTTCATTATGATCTGCTTTCACCTTTGACTGTCATTACTTTTACCTATTTGAACTCTCTGTTTTGTGAATTGTATTGCAAAATGTTTCATATACAATTAGTTTCATTCATGTAACCTCGTTGTCTGCAAATACTTTTGTTCCGTCCCAGTTCGCTACTTGGCATGACAAGGAGCTTTGTGCCTGCGCGCTATGCGCACTGGCGCAGTTCATTCATTGCCGTGACAAGAAGCGACTTTGCCAGTGTCCGCACCAGTTGTTCCTTGCCATGACAAGAAGCGACAGCTTCACGCCTGTGTGGCACGTGCAGTTCACTCCTCACTGTGACAAGAAGCGGCTTGGCTAGCAGCAGCATGGTTGTTCCCTGCAGTGACAAGAAGCTGCTTGGCTAGCACCAGTCGTTTTACACTGTGACAAGGAGTGCTTGCCTCGCACCTGTGCCATTTGTCCCTTTGTCGTTAACCCTTTATCACTCTTAACAGAGATCCAAGAGTTACGATTTTCGACCATATACACGGTAGAAAACTTGTCAAACGAACAAACTCGTTTGATGTTTGTCTTGTCGTACGATTTTCAGTGGTAAGGATTTCGTAGCAGTTTGGGCAAACTCGAAATTGTCTCCATTGTACGAGCATCGAAAGGCTTGTTATTAATCCATCAGTTCGCCATTCCGATAGATCGTCACTGTATTTTTATTATCCCCAGCAACGATGGGTGGTCGAGCAATCCACGGCATGTACGCTATATTTTTTTTAAAATTGAAAGTGCACATGCCGGGATTCGAACTAACGACCCTTGGATTGTAAGTCTAGAGCGCTAACCACTACGCTACCCGATTGTTGTGAAAATGAGATTGGCCTTTGCTTATATTAAAATGTTATAATGTCTACTTTAATTTATTTTTATTATTATTTAATTAATACACATACAAATAAAAATCGAATACTCCAACTCTATCGTATATGAAACATTATGCACTAAATGGTTATCAGGGAAAGCTTTGTCTTGCATATGTGCTGTTCCTTGAGACAAAGAACAACTTGTCCCATATATCATTTTCATATGTTGTGTATACGTCAAATCCAAATCATTCAAACGACTGTCATACAATTTTTTATGAAAGAGGTTTTAAAGTATATAGTAATATATTATTTTGGCTGTAGAATTAGAATAACTTATGTTCCACAAATACTAATTAACAACTAGAAACTTTGAATGTTGGTATGGTATTAGATGAGATTTTCTGCCCTAATTAATATTGATGTTTGCCATAAATTAATACATAATTTTGGCAAAGTTTAATTTTATTATTTGTATGATAATTTCTGACAAGTTATTTAGTATCATACTATTTTTACACAGGTTAACAAATTTTACGGTTAAGTTATGCATACGATGTATCTTAAGACTAAGCTACATTCGCAATAGCACTTAAATAGCAAGAGCACAAACCTTTTGCTCGATCCTGCTGCATTTGCACATAATGTAGATGACCCAGAAATATTAAGAATAACTTTTCAAGTGGCTTATTTCCATCATAAATTTATGTTCTTTAAGTTGGTAACATTGAAATTTCTTTTGTTGTTTTCAACACACACTTTGTTTACTATCGTTGCATATTGTGGTTAATTCTGAAACATCAAATCTCAATGTAAACATGGATGAAGTTGAGGAATTTTTATTTTTGTTTCAAGTTTTGCGATTCTTGCATGCAGCACTTACATGTTTTCTCTTGTATGAAACTTCAGTTTCACAGAAAAGCCCAAGATGTCATTGGTGGGTATGCCCATTAAATGCAGACAGGGCCAAAATTTGGCGATTTTTGTTGTATAATATTTCTTTGCTTTCAACTGAGCTATCAAATAAAAATCAAAGCTGTTAGACCTATCCATATTACAACTACCGGGCTTTTGAAAACAATAACAAACTACTGTAGTCAAATTGGTTCACATTTATTGGTAAAAGTAATCTTGATTGGCTGTGCACTGAACACTGCACATAGCACACAGAAAAGTTAAAAGTTGGTTAACTTGGTGCTGTGTACATGCTGTTTACCTGTGTGTGCTGTGCTTCAATGAAGCAGCTGCCATTGATTAGTACATGTTCAACTTCTGTGCTTCTGTGCTGTGCGTGTGCTGTTGAGAATGTAGTCCATGCCTTAGATGCTTATATGAATTTATGTATGGAAGTGACAGTCGTTGCTCAATATCACGGTGACAACTGTGTCACAGTTCCTACATTTTGTCACTTACCTGAAAAATATAACACTAAAAACAATTATTCCTTTGAGTTATAAAGACTTTGGAAAGTTTAATTATAATGGTAACATTTTGCATGCATGTGCACATGTGTGCATGCCCATGCATGCATTGGTACAAATGAACACAGTATAAAAAAAAAATGCCTAAAAGATACTAATTTGACATAAAATGTTTTCATGCAGCTGTGCATGATATGGTTTTGAAGACCAAGGCACCTTTGTAAGCGATAATACCATTACCTGATTTATGCTGTAAATGGAACAATCTAAAGACTGTATGTATCAGCATTCAGCCGTTGGGAAGTAAAAATTGTGTCTAATTATCAGAAGATGTTTTGCCAGAAATAATTGACAGATTTTCTAAAGCTAAGATTACTGAGCAAACATTCTTTTTGTGTTTTACAGTGATGGCCCACTGTACTGAAAGAGGCAGTGAAATTATTGCTGGAGATTTGAGTCACGTATACAGATACGAACAAGGTGGTGTATCTCAGGTTTGTTACACAACGTTGTCTGTCTCTTGTAGTAATGCATGCAATTGTAACCATGTTGTGGCTGGCTATTAGTTATAAGAGCACTTATCAATACATTTTTTGGAAAATATAACTGCATAATGTTGACCAGAGTTCTTGGAATGAAGTTTACTGCAAACTATGAAAAATAGTTTAATGTATTAACGGCACTGCCTACCAAGCCAGCAGTTGTGAACTTCAAATGGGGAATCAATGTTAAACGAAATTCCTTCTCAGTGCATCAAATTTAAAGATAACTATTTCTAACAAAAAATATGTTGATGTGATTTTCTCGGATAATATTGCTGCATAAAATTGTTTTTGAAAAAAAAATTATTTATCCATCATTTTTTTGTTATTTGTGAATTTCAATATTTACATTTTATAAAAAATATATTAAACAAAAATTTTGCAAAATATTTTAACGTAGCATCATTCCTTAAGAAATTTCACGTAGAATGCTTTTGTTTGAAATAGTTATCATTAAAATTGGCACAATGAGAAGGAATTTAGTTTAACATTTATTCCCCATTTTAAGTTCGCAGCTGCCGGCTTGGTAGGCAGACCCGTTAACATCTCGTACGGAGTGAAATTTTTTTATTGGTGGCGATGCCAACTGAAATATTCATTTTGTGTTACATACTGATGCGTGATGTCCTTTTAGCAGCAGCAGATCTTCAGTCGTGGCTGTTTTAATTAGTGTGAGTACAGAGACACCGGTTGGTTTGACTTCTGTCTTACTTAGTGATGTACCGGTGCCCGGCCAGTATAGAGAACTGGCCATGTGGCTTTCCGGCTTGGTACAAAGTCAGGGACGGCGATTACGGCCTTATGTTTGATTGGACTTACTTTAACCTTTATACCTGAGCGACTGGCGGCCTGTGGAGGTTGCTGACCCTGTTGTGGCACTGGTGGTGGCTGGCTGGAGCTGGCACCGGGAGCGCTGATGGGTCTGCTGCGGCTGTCACTGCTGGTGCCCCTAGGTGGCCTGTCTGGTTGGTTGGCTGCCCATGATCCAGGGTTTAGCTATGCCGAAGGGAACTTTCTCACCCCTTAGAAAAGCTTTAATGATGGGGTGAGGTTCTCTGCGGTTTTGATGGGTGCTTCAAAATAAAGACGGTAAGGGAGCTGGGAAGTGAAGTCTCTCCAAGCGTCTGGCGGCCTGAGCTTGTTCCTGGGGATTAGGACCACTAAGTACAGTCGGGGTTGGGTTAAGCCCTTGAATATCACTCCGATGAAAGTAGGGCATGAGGAAAAGGACTCCTACCAGCCCCGTGAAGGTTTGAGCAGATGACATTTGTCCCTAGCTAGGTGTACTTCCAAGAGTTGAAGTTGACAGACCAAAGCTGTACCCTGTGCTCCCTTCAAGCCCGGCACCAGGAGTGAGGTAGACTTAGTGTGTTGAGTTTACTATGGCTGACTGTTACAACCCCTGAGTGTGGGTCCACAAAGGGTCAGGCCCCCAGAACCAGGCAGATACTCCCTCCAGCACCAGAAGCACTGTGGACGAAGTATAACCTAGACTGGTTGACTAGCCCCCTTGGGGATTATATTCTTAATGATTGGGGCTCTACCTTTCTATACACCAGGCTGTATAGAATGAGTGGCTGTCTAATATGTTTGTCTTTGATGTACGGGTGTGTCTGAAGGGGAGCTCGTAGTCCTGCACTAAGTTTCGGAAAATTGAGTTTAAGAAAATATTCGGCAGTCTCCTGCTTTATCCTTGATGGACCTGATGTCTAATTAGGAAACAGAACAACACTCTTGGAATAATACTCAGCAGTTGGATGAAAATATGATTATTCCTGGGAGGAATAACTCCGGTAGTACGTACTACCTCCTATCAAACAAAAGTTGAACGGAAGTTAAACTACGGTAAACAGGTGGATGTGACCAGGTTCTAGACTGCACAAGTTATAAATGCTAAGTGGCTAATAAAACAACTCGACTTAAATATCCTAAATCTGGTGTCCAGAAGGGCTGTTCCTTAAGGGACAATGATATTTACGTGTTCGACTTCTTCGGAGGTTGGCTCCAGAGAATCTCTAGAAGGGGTTGAAGACGTCAGCGAAGGCGTTGCTGAGCTTCTGGTAGATCTAGAAGATCTGGGTGACAGTAGAGGACCCCAGCACACGAGGTGGTGGAGCGAGCTGCAGTTGATGGTTCCTTTGGCACCAGGAGTGCTCGTTTTACATCACTGGGACGCTACTCCCTCAGCGCGGGGGTGGATCTGTCCCTTGTGAGGGACCTTGGCCACCCAAACAGCTCTCAGTTAGTTTTGTGGAGGTAAGGAGAAGCTAACCCCCTCCCCCCTCCACACCCATCAAACATATTTAATTGCTGCATTAACAAACAATATTACAGTATTCCCAGGGTAACGCCTGGGAGCTGTTTCCATAGCTGTAATATTTACCTGCCTTTTCCCTGCCTGTACGGGATAAAGGTAGGTGGTGAATTAAAAATTAAAATGAATTTAATATGCGCGAAAATGTTGGAATTCAGGACTTTTGAAGGCTGTCGCTAACCCCCTGTGAAGAGGGCCAGCAACAGTTGGAGAGAAATAAAACAGAATTTACTGCCAAAATAATTTAAATAAACGATTAAAGTTGCTTTCCATAACTGGAGTGGCGTAGGTAGTTATTTAGTAAATATGTGCTGTGGTGAAGTTAAATTGCATGAATTTTATGTCATATGTAATTGCTGTGGTTTTAAATATTAGATTTAGAATAGTACGGAAATGAAAATGTGATGATTAAATTACATTGTGTATACTGTGTGTGTGTATGTGTTTGTATGTGTACTGTGACAGGCGACAAAAGGGGGCAATAATTCGAAGTGAATATCTGAATAGGTCAGGGTCTACATGGCTTGCGCAATGCTAGCAGGAACTAGTTGTGTTAAAAGTGGGGAAATTTGGTCCCAGACCGATTGGAAAATTCCGGCCAGTTTCTGGGTTTAATTTTGATGGATTTATACTATTTCTGTCACTGAAGGTGTAAAATAACTGTTTGAAAGTCGTTTTTATTGAAGAATCTTTGTTATTTGATTATAAAACCCCTTGAGTTCGAAAACAGAGCCAGAAGAAACGAGGCAAGAAGGTGAAGTTTGTCTGTTACTTGGCCGAGAGATCTTGGTGGGGCGGAGCTAACGGTGTTGTTCAAGAGATTGCAGCACTGTCTTTATTTACAGTGAACAGCTTTTATTTTGTATCAGAAAAATTAAAGTATTATATTTTAGGTTGTAAATAATAGTAAACAATTGGATTTTATATATTGGTGCTATAAAACTTTAAAAATTGTAATCTGGCCATATAAAGGGCAAAATAAATTGTTAAAAGTTCCTGGTGCTGTTCTGAACTGTTTGACAAGTGATTTTAATTGAATTTAATTAATTTATGCAATTGATTAATAAAATATGGGCAGCAATAAGTATTGCAATCTAATTGATTTCTGAATTTTATTTTGAATGCTTAAGGCACTAAGGTTTAATGAAAATTATTTGCACAAACTAGGTACTGTAATCTGTTTATTTTAGTAATAAAATTTTGCGTCTGTCATTTGGCAAATGTGGTGTGGCTGTGAATGGAAATTTGCAGTTGCTCCAGAACAGAAAGTGGCTGGAGGAATTTTCACGGGGAATGAAAGCGATCAGGACGCTGCATACAAGACCATTCGAGAATAAGCATACCTTTCTCATGCTTGTCGGAGAGGTTGCGGGCAGTGGAAATGTAAGGGTAGAAGTGCGCCAGAAGGGATTTGAAGTCACACTCCTTCAAGTACTCCATGAACTCACAGAGCTTCTGCAGTGTGTCCTTCATCCCTCCCAGCGAACTCTGTGGGAAGTGGCGAGAAGGGAGTGGAGTTTGTATTGTGTGTGTTGTAGAAAGGGTTGTGGTTCAGAGTGTTGTTCGTGTGTGGCCTGGCAGAGTGCCTGCATGTATGAAACGTATGGGTGTGTTTTTCTGAGTTGTGGAAAATTGACTGTGTTCCTGGATGGTGCAGGAGCTGTTGTGAGAGATGTTGTTTAAATTTCGGCAGCTTAGCGCTTTTGCACCAGGTCCACGAACCTGGGGCAGTCTGTTGAGAAGGCAGAGTGAGGTCCAGTAACATTTCTGCGTTTAGGTGGTTGTTCAGCTGAATGCAGGCACACTTGGGGTGTGGTTCGGCACAGTGTGGACAAACAGCTGGCATTGAACAGAAGTTCCGGGTGTGGTCGAGGGCTTGGCAGTTCTGGCATCTAGCCATGTCTGTTGTTCTGATCTGGTAGAGTCTGGGGTGAACTACTGTCATATTGACTTTGGTGACAGACCGATGGTTGGGGGGGGGGGGGGTGTTCTGCGCCGCAGTGACACACAAAAATTTTGTGGGTTCTAGCGTGCGTTGTGAGGGATCTGTTATGTTTGCAATCTTTTTACTAAACTGGTAGATGTGTTTGACTTCATAGCCGGCACATTCTAGATCTGTTTTGATGTCCTGAATGCTTGTTGTGGGGGTGAGGTCGAAAATTACCTTTTGTGGTTTGTCTGCATTTGCACAGAAGGTGATATGTGGGATGTAGTTTGCAGAGAGCATTGTTTTGGCTGCCTGAAAGTGTTGGGGGAGTTTGCAGTGATGATGTGTAAGCCCTGGGAGGTTGGAAGTATTGGAAAGCCGTCCCTGCTAATTCCGTGCAGTTTTTTTAATCAGGGTATTGTATTTTGTGGCATCAGAGTCCACGATACAAAATATCTGCTAATTTGGTGGCTTTTTGAAGGTTTTTGCGACCGGCTGAGGTGTTTTGAGGGGGGGGGGGGGGGGGGGGCTTGAAGAGCCAAGGGTTGGAACAGTGGAAGTCGTGTTCCCTACTTCCTGTAACACAGAGAATCGGTTTTCAACCGGAATGACTGGGATTTTCGCCTTTCGCCTCTGAGGATGAGTGGTTGAGACGCTTGTTCTCTTTGGCTGTGGGTTTAGAATCAGAGTTGTGTTTCCCTTTTCTCTTTACTGTTTCAAATTCGGTTTCCATTTGCTGTTGTTCTTGGTTGGTGTTGTGGGATGGAAAGGGAATTTTGGTATTCCTGAGCCATCTGTTTCGCTAGAACCCGAAGTTCTGGAGCTGCACGTCTGCTAATTTGGTTGTATGGATCTGGCAAAACGATTGAAACAGAAAGTCTCGTATCTGGATGGGATCGCCTCCCTCGACCATAATCTCGTACCCTTTCCGCCCCACCGCCGCCGCCATGACCCCCACAGAGGGGGAAGGGGGGGGGGGGGGGTTATAAGTCTGGTTGGAGCAACTTCTATGTGTGGTTATTCAAAGTCCGAACAAGTGTTGTCAAAGAGTACCTATTTCGGTGCTGCACACTGTGGCCGCTGACCCACTAGGGACTAGGCTCTAGGCCGACCACAGTGTGTAGGGTGTATGCCACGAGCTAAGTTGTCATAGACGACGGGATAATGCAGGACGCACCCTCCTTGGTCGGAGGACAAGGTTGATTTGATTGTGGGTGGGCCAGGAGTGCGGTGAAGGAACAGACTGGCATGTAAAAGCCATGCACCGGTATTTATACCTGCCGGCTAGCCCTTGTCTGGGCCATGGGAGGAGGGTGGTGTGATGTCCTAAGGACGTGTGACATTGTTCAGCAGAGGCGGCACAAGTCAGCGTTTATGCATGTGTTTGCCATTCCTGGGCATTCTGTGTAACTATGTGGCCTTAAAATGTTATCTCGGTGGCTCGGTCAACAGTTTATTTATACTGGTGGTTATAAGCATTCAATTTTTACTTTGGGGTGGACAGTACAATTTATTGGAATCTGTAATAACCCCCACATCCTGGAGGCACTTCTGGAAGACTTGTACTGTTAATCTAACCTAGCTGGGTGTGATGTGAAGGTTCTCACCGATGAGGCAAAGATGTATTATTAGTTTGAAAAAGACGTCACGCATCAATGCATTTAAATTAGAATTGGCATATAACATTGTTCCTTGCAGTTTTGCAGCAGCACTGAGTCTAGAGATATAACATTAGGTTGCAGTAAACTTCATGATAACTGCTAGTGATTTTGTATTACATTGCCTGAATTCAGCTGAATTATTATGAAGTTGGCTGTAACATTATGATGGCTGCATTTTTTTGACGAAATTGGTAATGGAACATTGTTGACATTTTTTATGAAGTTACCTGCAACATGCTGTTATGATAGAAGGTGTGGTGCAGCAGTAACTAAATAGGGCTTCTAATAATGCTGGCTGAGTCAGCTGCTTGAAAGTTGGGATTGGTATTTGAATGCTGAGGGGAGAGCACACCTCATGTACAGTAGATGTGGTACACACTAGCTAACTGAATAATGTGAATGCTGTAGAATTGTCATACATAATTCATCTTCTCCAATCCTGTGGCTATTGTCATTTTTAAGAATTTGTCACCAAAGCTGTTGGGTTGCTGCTAATGTTGATGCAGAAACAAAGTGTGTTATATCAGTCTACATCATGATTCTGCTAGTAATGGAAATAAAATGGGGAAAAAATTGCAACATAGCGACTGTGGACAGTAGAACCTCTCTATTACGAACCCTCACGGTTCCCAAGAATAGGGTCGTAATAAGGGGGGGGGGTAAGGCATAAAAATTTGGAAAATTTTGGGCTGATTTTGACCTGCCCCTAACCCCTATGCCACCAAACTTGTCATTTTTGGCATAAAGTATGTTCAGTCATCTCTAGCGCATAAAAAACCACTAGTTAAATTTAATTAAATATGTATATTTTAATAGCTGGACGTCTCCTGATTAATTTGATACCCAAGAAAGGCATATTGGACCACCCCTTGTCGTAAAAAAGAAGGGCATTGAAAGTGTGGGAAAAGATCAGACTATGTATTATTAAAATATAAAGTTATTATTAAAGATCTATTATGCAGGTCTCGTGGGTCATACATTGCTATGAGGCACGTAGAGATCAAAAAGTTTAGGTGTCATTGCGCAATACGTGTGTGCGCACCGTGCTCTCGCTTTGGTCTGGCTCAGGGGGAACACACTTGAGTGCTTACAATCGCGTTATTTGAAGTTAGTGCCTATGGAAATACCAACATAGACATTTTACCACTAGAATGAATGATTTTATGGAACAGATCGGTTTTGAGTCAAAACTATGAGTGTTTTGTATCTCAAACATACTGATTTAACCTACATGTATTTCAGGTGCTGATTTAATAACTTACCAAAAGATTAGACATATTTAATCGCTTTTTGCGCTGATTGTGCAAGATTTATTCTATTCTGTTGGTCACATTTGGAGGTAACGAAAATAATATCAAACACAGAGCTAACACAAACAGCACAGGTAGATATTTAATTATTGCCGAAAATAGCATTCAGCAAATAAATTGTGTTAGTCAAGTAGGTTCTGATAAAGCAATTTTAAAACTTTGTTCTAGAACCTCTCAAGAATAATGCAAGCTGTAAACATATTGTAAGTGTAAAATGCTACCCGGCAATTACCTTAAAAAGAAAAATCTTTTTTTGTAAATAAACTATTTTATTAAACATTGGACACAGCGTGATTATTAACTACTTCAATGAAGCGTGTTTATTACAAAATAATCTTTTAAAAACTATTATTTCTGCTTTGGTATTAATCCATGTACCAACCACCCACCCACCACCCCTGAAAATGACTTCAAAATAAGAAGACAGTTACAACATGGAAGTGTACGCTATTGTCTCTTTACTTGCTCTGTGGTCTAGCCGTGTAAGTAGCTGGGCGAGCGCCTAGATCCTCTGCAGCGCGGGAGTGGCGGTTTGCTGCTGAAGCTCAGCCGTAGATCCTCAGACTGGGCAGCTGTCGGTCGGTCGCTACAAGATGGCGGGTGGTGGCCGCCCACCGCCTCTGCTGTCGTTACAGGGCCAGTTCACTTAGTAACAGCCATCCGGCATTGGGAAAACGTGCTGATAGATGTGATTCATGTCATTGTGTTAAATTTATAGGAAATGTAGGCGGCGTCTTGGCCTCTGCACTGGCATGATGAGGCACGCAATGTTTACGGGAATATAAATATTTAGTGTCGTCTACTTCAATTATTAATCATCCCGAATTTTTCATGATAAACTTTTTACGTTCCCTATACACGCACACTGCCTCACTCGCCGTAATATGATACCAGTAACATAAGAACACATTTTATTTGCACACACTTATCTTTATTCACTTTACACATAAAATTGACTTCACAAGAAAAAAAACAATTACCCACCATAAAAAATTAGCATATTACGTAGCCATGGGCGCACATAAACTGAAAAATAATAATTTTGAAGAAAAGGGCATTGAATTAAATTTGAAGTTATCATACATATATTGATTAAGAAACTAGTCTGTGTAATGTGCCACTGTTTTACAGCAAAAGAGGAGGGATAATGGAAACAAAAAAAGACAGGGAGGGTAATGCAGAGGCGGCGGCATGTGACTAGGACAAAGAATCCTTACTGACCCGGCCTGCAAATCCCCCCCCATGGACAATACACCAGTGTCCCCTTCTGGCATTAATTATTTTATTGCTTCACGCTGCTTGGGACAACCAATGTCAAAGTTTATGATTGTGAAGTCCATTCATGGTAAAGTGAGCACTTTTGAAAGCCCTCTCATTTGGAATAATAGTCAATACGTATGCTTTACTTTAGTCTTAGACGTTAACTTCCGAGTGTGGTGGAATATACACACTGTTTATTACTTACATGGTAATATTTATTTATAATTATGTTTAAAGGATAAAAAATGGCTGAAAGGAAAAAGTAACCAGGCCACCAAAAGTGCTCATTTTACTGTGAACAGCCTATAGCTTGAGAAATGTGCGACCACTAACATCAGTAAGGGTTAGATTTCCATAGACTGAAAACCGTGGATAATAGAAACTAGTACCACCGTTGGAGAAAACTTCTACAAAACAAATCCATTCATAACTGAAACAGCGGTTAGCGAGGGATTACTGTATCTATATTTAGACGTGCCTCAAATTTTCGACAGTTTCGACCCAAACTTTTCACGGTTTCTCGGGATTGGGTCTTAATAGAGAGGTGGTTGTAATAAATGGGGTCGTAATAGATGGGTTTTTACTGTATGTCGCTTAAATCACAATTCAACCCAGAGGTAACATAGTTTGATGACATTATATGATCAGCAATACAGGCTAAACCAAGCAGTACAAGCCAAGTACTGATTTTATGTAGTCCCACATCAATATATAATTATGCCCCCTTGGGTATCAACACAGGCATGTATTCTCATGTGTAGATTGTCGTACGCAGTATGAACATCATGCTGAGGTATTATGTTCCAAACATCTTGCACCCATTGTTACAATTGTGTAAGCTTAGTAGCTGGCCATACAGACAGGGTCAGACGTCATAGCATCATATGCCAAACATGTTTAGTTGGAAAGAAGTCTGGGGATTTTGCTGGCCAGAGATGTTTTGAACATTGTGAAGGGCATGTTGAGTGAAAGCAGCAGTGTGTGGATGAGCATTGTTCTGCTGAAACAGTATGTCACCTACCCGTAAAAAGAATGGCAGCAGAATGGATTGAACAATGTGCTGGATGTATTGGTAACTGTTCATTGGACCCTCCAAACACCAAGGATGAACAGGAATTGTAGCTTATTGCACACCACACCGTGATGCTAGGATTTGGGTCTGTTTGTTAAGGACAAACACACACTGAAAGATGACCCTCACCAGGTCAACATTGCACATGTAATTGGCCATCACTTGTAAGAAGACATAACCTGCTCACATCACTAAACATAAGAGTGCCATTCCATTCTCCAGGTGATCCTTTCACGACACCACAGGATACATGCATGACGGTGTTTTGGCAGAAGAGGGAACCTGGCCAAAATCACATGTGCTTGTATTCCAGCTGCAAGTAGATGATTCCCAGTGATACATGTCAGCACCCTTGGTGCCACATGCACACTTGATTTCTGCTGTAGATGTGATGCAGTTTACCAGTGCTGCCCTAGCAATGTGCCAATCTTGACATGCATCTCTACTATGCAGCTGTCCTAAATCTGGTCTATGGGTTTGTGCTTGATCAACTGACTGCTGTTCATAACATCACCACACTACGAATGCATCACAACCAACATGTGCAGCAATTCGTCAATATGTCCATCTTGCCATGCGAAGCCCCCATGATGTGATCCGTCTTAAATGACTACAAGTGTGCAACAGGCATGTAACTGCCTTCGAGGCATGGTGATTGTTTGATTTTTACCGTAATCAACTATCATTCCTTGGTTGCTAGCAAGTGGCGGGGTATACTGGATTTAAGAGAAATGGCAATTAAATTTAGTAAAGATGTAATTTTCCCAGGGCGCCAGCACATCTAGTACATGGGTGAGCACATGTGAATGGTATCTCAGGGCAGTAGTAGGTCGACAGCCACATGGTGGTTCCCCATCGCAGCACACGTTATTTAAATAAAAGCTGATACATGAGTCCATAACACACTTTTACAGTTCAAAGGTCGAGCATGTGGTTGGTTTTCTGGAGTGGGCCCGATCCTGAAATTACGTTAAACATTAAATAAATAAAATAACTTACAGTACATTGGAACTGTGTATTTAAACTGAGCGAGATCACACATACAGTAAGATACATTGTGTCCCTCGAATCAAACGGGCCTGACATACAAGGCCTGCCAGCGGGCAACACTGCGAAAAGCACTGTTAAGTGTGGGTAGAAATTTAATGGTAAAATCTCCAGAGCCGTGAATCTACGGAGATGAGAGTGCGAGCACGTGGGAGAAAAATAATTAATAAAAAGTTTCCGGTAATTATAACTTACTATTTCAGCTACACCGGTTAAACAAAGAAGATGAAGTTCCCTGTCATTTGAAACACGTGCACTCTCCTTGGTCCGCCAAGTTAGATGGTGGCTCAGAGATGCCATTACCTAACTGAGATCTCCTGGCAACACCATGAGGGAAAATCATAAAATTACATATACTGAACATTATACGAGTATGAACAAATAAACACACTAAAATACACAGCAGATTTAAAGGAACATTTCCAGCACTTCTGTTTATTTTATATATAAAGTCTCCATTCTGTGTTGCTAAGTGGCCTATGAGAAATGCATTTATCTGCGAAAAGCTGGGATGGCTCATGGAACACATAAGAAAGTAAAATAAAAACAAACAAGGCACTCAATACACAAAGAACCCTCTAAATCAACATTATTAAATTAAAGTAAGAATTGAATAAGTGAACAGAGAATTTGAATTTGGGCATTTGGCATGGCAACCGCCAGAACTGCCGAAGTCAGTTTACTTTATATTTTACAGATTTTATATAATACAGTTACACCCCTCTGAAATAAAATTAACTTTACACACACATCAAAAAATTCTGAGATCATTTTAGAGATTCTCAGTTCAATAGTTCATAATTACCAGTATACATAGACCATGTGGCCGAGCACAGTTTATTAAAAAGCACAGCGCTCAGGGGGAACAAACTGGAGATAACATTTTCCCGTCTTTACGTGAGACTCTACTTTTGGGGGGCACAACACTTTAGCACTGTAAACACATACTACTTAGTTTACTCTTGGTGCTGCGGTTCGCTCGGGTTATGGAGCGGCTCAGTGATCAGTTCATGCACGATCAAATAGGTTGATGTGCAGGCCACATGCACGGCCGTGTGTGGCTGATGCACAAGGGAGCAGCATTGGTCTGCCTCCCGAAGAGGACAGCGAGGGCAACATCATAACATTCATCCTTCCAGGTGCACACAATACTGTCTGGTGTGTTGCTGTACACAGTGCAACAAAGTAAATGGTGCATCATCTGTTTGCTGGTGTACTTGAAACATTCATAAATTTAACTACACTCCTGTTGCATGCAACTATCATATACACGTTCAATTGGATAGCACTCTTAAGTGTCTTGCAACAGTTTTTCCATCAGTGTACATGAGTATGACTGTGTGACAGTTTTTTCAATTTTTGTTGTTAGCATAAATTGCAGTTAAGTGGGACTGGAGCAGTGGTGGATTGTGGGAATGTGAAGGAAATGAGTGCAGTAAAGATGGTCAATGGTTATGTTCCTGAAAACTATGGAATGTTATAATAAATAGTGTTTTAGTGGTTATATTGCTCCATATTATAAATAAACAACCTTAAATACAGAGTCCTCCAAAATAACAATAATTTGTATGACTTTTAAACTACAATTAGTATAGTATGTAGGGATATGTAGACAAGATAAGTGTAAAAATGTCTAAATAAACAAATTTTTTGGGCAGTGGTGGCTGAGCAGTTAGCCTGAGTGCTTCCCACCAAAGTGAACCTGGTTAAATTCCCGGCCGGGTCACTTCCCAATTTTCGCAAGTGGAAATCGTGCTGCTGATGTCACTGGTCTGTGTGTTTTCTCGGGGATCTCCCATTTCCTCCACCCTTGCATTCTGGCTCGGTTCCATTCTCACCTCATTTTATCCCCATTGGCGCTCAAGACCTTGTACGTGTTGAAAATGAACATTACATAGGTTCGAGAAGTACGTGAAATTATCTGATTGTGATGCATCCACAACGACCCAGAATGAATATTCAAATAATTATTAAGATTTTAAATGAAACTAAATATGATTATTATTTCTATTATCTTGCTCATTTATTTAAACATGCATGTCCATTGTGATTTATTATTTTACATCCAGCAAGATTTGTGGGATTTGTTATTTCTGGTATAATAATGAATTTATTTTGGAGCTGTGAAGGTAAATTAACTGGATTTTAGGGAAACTTATTGAAATCAACTGTTTCAAAAGTAGCCTTCCATACATATGGCTAGGTGTACTTGTACAAACAAGGAATGGCAATAAGGTCAACTTCAACTTATGTAGCAAAATCAGCTCTTGCAAAATTGTTTAGTACTAGTCACATGCAGTTGCAAGTGAAACTACATATTTACCTTAACAGAGGTTAGTAACTTCTTCCAGTACAACCTTAAATATTGTTGATAAAGAAAAAGCTTAGGTTCTGAATCTGATTTTTTTTACTGGCTGATCCACTACTGGCTTCAATTGGTTTGTTTTCCAGTGTAGGCATTACTTCAGTTAGCCCTGTCAGCCAGCACACTATCCTTAGGCTCCACACACCCTTCTCGGTGACCCCGTTTGTTGGCACAGGATAGCTGTAATGTTGTTCCATTTACTGTGAAACCCACTTCTACCCTGTACTGGGAAGAAATGTAGCTTGTTACTATTGTTCTAACAATCTCCACTGTTCATGAGCACTCTGTCACTGTTCCCAATGATACTACCCATCTAGACTGGGATATGCTGGCTTTTGGGCTTGGGATCATCAACCTAGACCAGCTTGTCCCTGAAATTCAAGTATTCTCATATCAGGTGTGAGAATAATTGTATTACTGTGTCATTGTTGTCTTCCAACCCCTTCCTTGCCTCTCAATGATTATGCCTTTTAATTAAGAGAAAAAAAGGGGCAATCTAGAAGTAATGGTAATAGGATTTCTGCCAATGGTTTCCTACTTGAAAAATCCAGCTGAAAACGATGGTGAAGAGTCTACCACTCTACGGGCGTGCGTAGGCTAAATATGGTGGCTTTTCCAATATGACGGTCCCAAGTGGGACACACATGCACATTTTGGACTGCATCGTCTTTTCTATCACAAATTACCATACTTAATCCCTAACATGTTTTTTTTTCTGTATAAAATTATCTTTCTGATGAGATAAGAATCATGTTCATGCAATGCTTGTTAAGATATTCACATTAAAAATAATGTGAAAAGTGTCACAAAATACAATGCAAATTATTACAATCATCACTGTGTTGACTTACAATCGTATTTCCTCATGTCAAAATATCCTAAACTGAAGATTTACTAATGGAATATATGTGAATTCCCATGATTGTAAATAGTATTTACAAATTATGAAACACAATTACATTTATAAATAGTAATACAGTATAATATTGCCTTAGTTTGGGAACATTAACTTCTTTATGTGCATTTATTTTGTGACTGAATAGAACTACATCTAAAATGAAAATGTATATAGTCACACAAACTAAATTTCATTTTAGATTTATACTTGATCATCATCCATGTCCACTTCCATAGAATTGTAGCAGCTGATACCCTGACAAGTAGTACAAACACCTTTACACATAACCCCTTGTCTTTTGCATACACATTGTCTAGTAGAACATTGAGTTGTGGTGCAACCACATTTCACAAATTTCATCAAGTGGGCAGGTGTTGGTGCTTGTCTCATATTTGTTTGAGCCAGTCTCCCATGATGTAATTCCCAACCCCAGCTGAGTGGATCCATGTCCGTACCTATCCGTTGTTGGACCTGGTAATAAATTCGTAGAGAGATAAGAGTGCTTGCATCTTTTGTGGGAGGCAATACTTCTGGTTTCACTTGACTGGTTGATTTTGTTGCCTTTAATGTAAACATTCTAAGACTAATCTCATCCAGTGTTTCCCCAGTGCGTCCACTGTACAGAGAGACCATAGCCTCATGACTTGCTGCCTGAATTTCTTCTTAAGTTTTTTCCTACACTTTTGAAGACAGCAGCATTTTCCTTGAAAATATAATTTTTCTTTAACAATTTGATAGTGTCACTTTTTACAAACCCAAGGGGTTTTGACACCACATCTAGCGTTGCATGAGCGAAAAAAATGTGAGTACAGACTTCTTCGCCAAGTTTTTGTCTATCTGCTTGATATCATAGACTGTAACATATCTTGAAGATTTCTTTGGTTCTGGAAATAGAAAAATATCACAACATTGAATGTTCACATCATGTATAAGTAGGATCAGGAGATCAGTGTCTTCACCAATAATTGCAGTAGGATACTTTTGTGCTGATGCTATTCCTCCTGTGACAATCGTGACATCTGCATCTGCTTCAGCTTGTTTGGTGGTACACCCAGCTGCTCCCAACTTGTTACACAGGTAAATCATGAAGGATTGTTTATTTACTTTGTTGGAAAGAAAAATGTCTTTCTTCATAGTGATGGCCATTGCAGGTAAGAAATTGACCTTCGGTTCTTCAAAACCTGATTGTTTCCGATGAGCTTCTGACTTTGTTGACAGCTTGTCTCCGAAACCATCAAAGACAATGGTTGCCTTGCCATATTTTGAAAGTACATATTTCTCGTAGGCAAGAAAATACCTCATCAAAGGTTTGGTTTTTACTCCAAGATAGGTGATGGAGCAACCATCCACCATAAATAACAAAATGTACATTTTCAGGTATGATAATATCCATGGTAACTTGCTTATGTATATACTTAGCAAGCTGATATTTTCCAGATTCCCTCATGTATCCGCACTTATCAAATAAACAGCAGGGTATGTGCAGAGCTCATAACAAAACACCTTCAAATCGAAACCAGTAGTCTGAGCACAGAACAACAGGCACTGGAATAGTATACTAGGCTCAATGATAAATGTATCATCTTTGAGAGTAACTGCATTAATAACTGATTTCATTGGTTTTACTTGTTTGCTCTTTCTGAACGTGAACTCAGTGACTGTTTTCTTGGTCATCTCACTTACTATTTTACTCCAAACTTCTTCCGCCATTTCTGGATTTACATCTTTACCATATGTTACTCCAATTACTACATTACGCAAGTTACTATCTCGCTGAAAAACATTCAGCTGTTCAACATTTTGGAAAACTTTGTGTGTCATCATTATCACATTCAATTCTAGAACTTGTCATAGTTACATGTTGCTCATTAACTGCATGCTTGACACCTGAAAACACTTGCATACAATTATTCACATGGGCATAAATTGGGCGTGACATTACCCCCGAAGGATTTGTTGTTCAGTCATGCCTTTTCCATGTGTCATCCCACCATATCCCTTGATGTTTCTCATGAGAATCTGTTCAATTACCAAGTCTGTTGACAAGCCTCCCCAAAACCTGCTGCTTCGTCTGAGGACAGGTAGACCATTCATAAAGGCAACATATACTTCAGGGACCATAGTTTCAAGCTGTCATACTCGACAAATACAGGTGTGCAGAACTTGCGTAGAAATTATGAACAAATGCAGCAAAAAAAACTGCAGCATCTCTTGGACCATAGCAAGATGTAGTTGCCAATCACCTGTTCATTCTGCTTTCATTAATTTTTTTAGAATCTGAATCATTTTCGTGTATGCTAGCCAAAGTACTGGTGTTCTGTAGGTTTTGAGTTCTTCTTCAGTTTGCTTTAGCTTCATCTTGATATTCTCAATAAACCAAAGTTAGCTTCACCAAGAGAGATATCATCATTCAGTAGTTGTTCGAACAAAGTTTGAGTTGTTGCTAAAACAAATTTGTCCTCTTCATGACACAGGGATTTCTTCACAATAATTGTGTGCAGCACAGATGACACAATCAAATGACTACGGATAGCTCTTGCAATAGCTTTTCCAGACAGCATGTGCTTTACAGCTTTACCTGCATAAATGTCCTCGAGTATCTCTGCCAATCCTGTACCAGTCATCACAAAACCAATGCACCCAAGAAAGCTCATTATTGTGTGCAGACCCCCTAGTCTGAGTACAACCTTCTTCAAGGGACTATTTTCTGATTCAGTACTGATGATTCCTAAAGCTTTGTAGAAAATTCGCTGATCAAAAGTCACTATAGGTATCTGACCATACCTTTTGGCATGATTGGCAACAAAAGATAACATTGAGATTATACAAGTCTCACTTGTTGGGAGTAGATCTCTATTGCAGATCCTAGTGCAACTCATTAATTTGACTAAAATTCAAGCATATTTCTCACTTTCAAGCAACTTTTTTCAAAATCTTCTGGAGACATAATTTATGTCTTTAAATTTACCACAAAGTTTACTCTAAAATCAAGCTAATTTGGCTCAAAACTGCGTTCTCGATCAAGCACACTTTTAAAAAAAAATTGTTTGTTAACTTTTTGATCAGCATCCTTCTCGGGAGTGAGTGAGGCTAAATTTAGGTCAAAAAAGGTCAAATTTACTCTAAATTTGCAAGCTAAGACAATTAGTCAAAAATATCACAAGAAAAATATGAAAATTCTTGGAATTTCACCAAAAATATGCTGATTTAGCTTGTAAATAAGGCTTTAAAGAACCCCACACAAAGAGTGAACGCAAGTTGAAAGGTTATTTTTATTTTTGCTTTAAATTTGATTGATTTTGAGTTGCGCTTTGAAAGATTTGACAGGAAATTATAAATTTTCTTGAATTTGGCTTGAAATTGCGAATTTTAGTCAAATTATTGAGTTGCGCTAGGATCTGCAATAGAAATGTACTGAATTTATAAAAAATGTTTACATATAAATACATTTGCTTCCATTTTAGCTCAATTATTGTGTTGCGCTTGTATCTAGCGTTATACTTTCACAAATAGTGAACGCAAGATTTACACCACCATCAACATTTTTAAAAACTACAAAAGGTATATGGATATTTCTATCATGCCAAGGACCCAATTTTTATATTTTTCTGGCCTTGATATTAGCACCAACAAAACTCCACTTCACCACCAGCCGGCCTATTTTTTTTTAATATTTTTTTTGTGGCAAAGTGAAATGTTTTTTATTTCTTATGGTACTCCCGATTCATATAGTGGGGCGCCTTCCACTATATGATTTACTCCACCCTATACATCTGATATACTACAGTATAGCATAGAGAGCATTTATTTGGCTTGGAGATTGAGTACCATTTTTTTGTCAATACTCATATACAGAATATATGAGCAAGAGCAATGAAATGGTTTCTTTTTGGCTCAAATTTAGAATGTCTTGGTGATAATTTAACAATGCAAATATGGGCACCACATTTTTGCTTCATTAAATTATCCTCTCAACCAGGGGTCGAACCCTGAATCTCGAGTTTCTAGGCAAACACTCAACCAATGAGCTATGGTGATCGAGGGAGCGAGACGACAATTAAAAGTTCACATGAGGCGAGATGTGGTGAGCTGAAGCCTGTTATCATGCTCGCCGCACTGCGCCTCGCCGAGAGTTCTTGGCAGCCCGAGTAAATATCAGCACAGTTGTGTGATAACATGCTTCCTGTTGCAGATAGAGTTCATTGTGATCAGGTGCGCACGATTGTGCAGATAAACTTTGTCCTATTGCTACAAGAGTGCACAGCAATCGCGGAGGAAAACTTGTGTCGAGACAGAATGAACTGTAAGATTGCTTTTTTCCTGTAGTCTGTAGACTGGGTGATGGCCGTGAAAACAGATAAAGAATTCTCATGTACAAGAGAAAACTAGACAGAGTTACACTATAAAATGTGGGATCTGGTTTCTGTACTTACCACTGTCCATTTTTTCTACTCAAATCTAATGTTTAAAAAAACCATGATTTTCGCCCCAGCACTTCGCACATATCGCTTTAAATTTTTCGTAAGGCATATCGCCACCAACAAAATCGCAATAGATATACACAATAGATATACTTGAGGTTTGTGTCATCTCTTCTAAATATACACAAAAAATTTGTATTATATCATCAATTGTTTGGGAACTCTCGGATATGTCTGTGCAAGATAAAATATATCAATATTTTTATGCCGACCTCTAGTAAAGTACTCACGGACGAAATTTTGTTAATCTAAAATTACATCATCAAAAATAACTAAAGAATCATTTTCACACTGATCCAGTAGATTCATTTCGTCATTGTTATTTTAAAAATAAGCCATTTTTTCATTAAACTTGTGGGATTTCACATCAAAGTCATCTTGTAACTGAATATATTTTGGTTGATTCAAACTTTTTGAACAAACTAACAATTTATTAAAATTTAGCCATCCTGTCTTATAAATAAAATTATTCATTAAATTCGTCTTCGCGCAATTACTAGGACCAACCATTATACCTCTAATATCAGGCAAAAGTTCACTTTTTTTTTTTTTTAATCAAAACAACTCCCCAATCAACTTTCTTCATTTAATAACATAATTTTTGTAATAAATGGAGAGCAAAGTATTCAAGTTTAAAGATAATAGTTCTATTCTTAAGAAGCAGCTTCACTATGATATAATTCATAAAGATAAATCTGTAGCATTGATTAGTTTTCATGTAAAATTTTTAACACCAAATGTAGACAATAATACTATAACAACAATTGAACACATGAGTCCTGTTGATAAAAACGAAGTTATAATCATTCCCAAAGGTCAATACTATTTTGATTATATAAAGGAAACTATAAATTCAATCAACCCATTTTCAACAAATAACAATGAAATAACAACACAAAGTTAGAAAAATGGAATAACGATTAAAACTAAGTTTGATATTAAACTTGACGATCACTTATCTGATATTCTTGGCTTTGAAATAAATATGACTATTGAAAGAGACAAAAGTGTCACTGGTACTAAATTGCCTAATTTTAATCCAATTAAAACAATGAATGTTCTTTGTAACTTGGCATATGGTATGTTCATAAAGTATGACGAATCTAATCATTTAGACACTGATATAATTGCTAGTTTTCCACCAAAAACTGTTTGGTTTTGGAGATTACATTAGCTATGAGCCTGCATATCCAATTATTTACAAAATAAATCATGAGCAGTTTAATCACATTGTTCTAGAAATTAGAGACGAAAATGTTAAATGAATTGATTTTGATAGTTCTGAAATTGACATTGTTTTGGAGATTAAAGAAGTTTAAAATATTTATATTTTATTAAAAAATATATGGGGCGACTGCTGGTCCTCCCTTAAGAGGTACATAAAATATAAAACTTTTCTTTCAGAAATAGTTGGTATCCAAAATGGATACCAACCTCTCATTAATAAAATTATGAAGATTTGAGAATAAAAAAAAATAATTATTAATTTTGATATCCATATGGCAGTGTATCTATTTTATTTTCTAGTATAATTCTCTTATCACAATGACTTAATGCAATTTTATTAACTTCTACTGTATATATTTTGTTTTTCTCACTACTTATTTAATCCATTGTTCTATATTGAACTGTCTCATCAAACACATATTTATTATAATCATCAAATGTAATTCTAATATTGACTACAAACTTCTTTATACCTTTTGCTCTTTTGTTGTCTTTATCCTCAACTCGATATGCATACATTTTTGCTTCTTTTATTATTTTAACCATTACATTCATCTTTCATTTTGCATAAAACTTTATTTATCTGTGGCATGTTATAAATATTGTTCTTTTGATAATCACTGGTGTCAAATTTATCTAACAGTGACTTCATGTCTTCATAAAAATCATCTGTTTTAATGTTATATATATATATATCTTGAAAGCACAATTCAATTTTATCTATATAGTACTTCTTTTGAAATTCTGTTTAGCAACTAATTTTTCCTTGAAACTATCCTTATTCTACTCCGGTTCTTATATTTTCCATTATTTTATCAAACGCAGAATTATTCATCAGTTTGTAAAAATCTTTTTCAAAATCATTTTTTGCAGTAGTCCTTATCAATGTATTAAAATCCATATACTTTTTTTAACCAATCAGATTGATTAAACTTCAGTATTCTATGTATATATTTTTTTTTAAGCCTCAATCCATTATTTAGGCACTGTTTTAAACTGTGATAATGTAGTACATATTTTTATTTGTTGTGTAAAGTTGTTAATAGTTTAGATTCATTTGTTCCTGGAACTGCCTTATTTTCTGGACAAAATGGAAGATCTTTGTTTAAATTATGTAGTTCTTGTGGATATTCTAAATCAGCTTCTAATATGTAGCCATGTTGTGAATCATTCTTCAAATTTAATATTTGTTCTCGCCAAAAATCAAAATTAAATTCTGTATAATCAATACATTCGAAACCTCCATATGGTAAATGTTGCAACATTGCCCAACCATATAAATGATTTGCATCGAGATAAGCTAAATAATTAGAATCTTGATTTGAATTAAAATCTTCTAAATATTTGTTATTGGCTTTAACATATCACTTACAACATTGTGAAATTCCACCTCTAATTCCCTTTTCTACCATTAAAATCATATCATAATCATGAAATAATTCTAGTGGTTGTTTAGTCATTTGTAACATTGCATCCCATGATAAACCTGGTACTGTAAAATACCATGTAAGATCTAGACCATATGCATTTATACATGTATCTCTAAAATTTTTGAATATATCTGTCAGTAGTACATCACTTTTTCATATAAATTGTGATATTCTCCTAGATTTTTAATATATATCATTTATATTTTTATATGATATATTCTATAATATGTCACTATCATTTAATTTATTGTAAAATTCACTCTTTGGGGGAAGTTGATTTTCGTTAAATTTTTTTTAACTCAATATAATCATATGGGTTGACTCCTTCCCTAAAGACCAAATGTACTTTATCTTGTGGAAAATGTTTTTGCGTATGCTTCATTTGTTCTTTAGTTAAATTAGACGATAATATGTCTAAACTACTTTTCTCTCTCTCTCTCTCTCTCTCTCTCTCTCTCTCTCTCTCTCTCTCTCTCTCTCTCTCTCTTCTCTCTCTCTCTCTCTCTCTCTCTCTCTCTCTCTCTCTCTCTCTCTCTCTCTCTCTCTCTCTCTCTCTCTCTCTCTCTCTCTCTCTCTCTCTCTCTCTCTCTCTCTCTCTCTCTCTCTCTCTCTCTCTCTCTCTCTCTCTCTCTCTCTCTCTCTCTCTCTCTCTCTCTCTCTCTCTCTCTCTCTCTCTCTCTCTCTCTCTCTCTCTCTCCTCTCTCTCTCTCTCTCCTCTCTCTCTCTCTCTCTCTCTCTCATTCTTTGTCAGAATCTTCTTTGCTTTTTTCAACTTTCGTGTTAACAAGTATATCACAATAACTCACAACTGATTAGTTTAAATTTTGCAATTTATCATCAAAATATCTTTTATTGACAGCATCTTTGCCATCTACAGGATCAGCCATATTATAATATTCTACAATTTTGAATAGAAACATATTCTGTTGTATAAACAAAAACTTTACTAAGTTGATCTTGTAAAGCAGAAACAATGGTATTATATTTTGAATCTACATGTGTTTTTAAGTCAGAAACACTAGTGTTGTATTTTTATTCGACTTTAGTTTTTAATGCATAATCAGCAACAATAGTTTTATATTTCAAATAGACATCCTTTTTAATGCATAATCTGCTATATATATATTTTGAAATATCTTTTATTGACAGCGCCTTTATTATTTACAGGTTAACCTATATTAACAATTCTACATCCTAGAAAAGAAACATACTATTTTGTGTAATCAAAACAGTTGGCTAGTTCACTTAGTAAAGAAGAAACACTGGAATTGCATTGTGAATCTACATATAATTTTAAAGCATAAGCACTAGTGTTAAAAATTTTATTTAAAGATTTGATTAATGGTTTCCCAAATATCAGTCATTTAATAACATAGAAATTATTTCATTAAACTTTAGTTCTCTCATTTCTGTTTTTAAAGTAATTGGTTAAATTAGTGGGAATATTGCCTCCAAATGAATCAAAATGGTAAACATCATTATTTTCTTTAAAATAGCAAACCCAATGAGTGCCAGGATTTGTTGAAATATCAAAATTTACCACAGCACATTCATATTTGTGCATTCTATTAGGTAGTTCATCAATCATAAAAAACATTTCTGAAATTTGTAATATTTAGTATTTTTACATATTTTTTCAATATCGACATCAGATAGTGGGTAAATATTCAAATTTTGTTTTGACCTTCCTCCTTTTTTTAGCAACTATACCACTTCCATCTATAATTTCCATTGCCAATTTTTCTCCCCCTCTCCCTCCTCCCCCCCTCCCTTCTCTCTCTCTCACACACACACGCGTGCGCACGCACGTACACACACACACACACACACACAGTGAGAGAGAATTATAAATTGCACTAGCTCCTCCAGTTAAAGCATCGAGCTGCAAATAAAATTGGTTAAAATTCTCCATGGTGTAAACCACTTCATGTTTTTTCTTTTGATATGTTTTTTGAGTATTAGCAATGACAAGGTTAGCAGGAAACCTGTGCCTTCTTTTAATTTTTTATTTTTTTGCTCAAGTTGATCTTTAGTTAAAAATATATCTATACCCAAGTCTTTTAATTGAGCAATGGGTATATTGAAAGTTAAACTTTTTATCTTCATTTATATGGGGAAAAAAATTGTATAAGTAAAAAAAAAAAGATTAATTACACATTTTAATGCCCCAACCAAGTTTTCTTTTTGTAAACATTGTTGAGGCTACAGCGCAGAAGCAATTTTTCACCAATTGGTGTATCTTTATTTAACATTATTTCTTTTGCTTCTTTTTGTAAACTTTTATCAGCTTCATGCCTAGATTCTAAATCTTTGTGGTCTCTGTATGCAATATCGTGATATTTGCAAGCTTCGTCTAATTTATTTGTTCTTGAGTCTCTTCTTTCTAATCTTTCATTTAATTTTGTAAATGGGCCACAATAATTATAACCAGGCAAATGCATTTCAGTCAAATTTAAATTTTTTAATGCCCAACTTATTACACCTTTGCCATGGTGTTCAGAATTCCGAAATAAATGTGGAATTGTGTTTAAAACTCTTATTAGATATTGAATTCCTTTCATAGTATAACAACAAAATCAGAAAATTTATTGTTTAGCATATTCATTATGTTAACTTTTTCATTGTAATTCCCCCCCCCCCCCCCCCCCAAGCAGTTTCTTCACCGTGAATAACTAACAATATAATCAAATAATTTTGTAACATCATCCATCCAAATATATTCTTTCGGCAAATTGTTGTATTTTTTTGTACCTTCTCCAGATCTAGGAGAATATGTAAAATTTGCTCTTTCTGGTGTGTTTGGTGCTGATCTTGATGCACTTATATAATTATTATAAATTGGTTTAAATATATTTACATACTTCCAACTTCTATTCGAGTTTATTGGCTTTTTAGGATTATATTCTTGGAATGCAGCATTTGTTGATAAAACAATTTCTGTGTAATTTTCATAGTCATTATTGGTGAATTCAGCTTCAATATCTGATTGTGTTTTTTTTTTGTTAACAAATTAGAAAGTCCATCTGTTAATGTCTATTCTTTACCTTTAACAGATAGTTTATCATTATTTATTTTTACTTCTGTATCTCCAATTTCAAATTTATGCCCATCTTGTAAACCATATGGTGTTTTAAAAACAATTTTTTCAGAAATTTCTTTCCAGAGTTTCATAACAGAATCCGGATGCATCAAATTTTTTGTGGGTACAATTTCCATTCGCTCTTCTACATTAGGTAATTTTGGGAATAATTCTCTTTCAAATGATGTTTCTTCTGGAGTTGACGGATAATATAAATTTTTTTCTGCAACAGGAACAAGTGTGTTTATTTATTTTTTTATTACAAAAGAGAAATAAAGTTGGAGATGGGGCAAACTATGATAAGTTAGATAACATTGGTGTTCATTCTAACTTTTTTCCTTTTCAGTTTTCCAGAGTAAAATCTCAAAACATGGACATATTATTGAGGCTATTGATAATCTGGGTATAACTTCGACAGTGATGAATACTTTGTTAAGATCTCCAGGTGAACAAAATTATTTAGAATTATCTTGTGTTAATGATTATTATTGAGTAAAAGATACTCATAGTGCTAAACCAATGAAATAATTTATCCACTGTGGTTTTATTTGAGATAACAATGAAATTAATTGGAAATGTGGTTATAAAATTACTTTTATTTGTAATTCATCTGATAAAAACTGTTTATTTGTCTTTCAAAATAAGAAAGCAAATGGTACACTAGATAGAGATTATGCTGATCTGGGTAAAAATGTTATTCAAAAATTAGAAATTATGTGACCTATTGTTGAATACGAAGCTGACACTGCCATTGCAATTAAAGAAAAAATATACAAAGAACCTAAACTGCCCATTAGTTTTGATTATTGGCAATTTTTAGAAAAAGAAGTTCCTACTGGAATAACTGTTTTTAACTTTGATATAAAAGATCAGTTTAATAATTTACTATTTGACATGCCCGATTTTGTGATTATAGAGTTTCAAACTATAGAAAACATAGTGCTGAACAGTATGTCCACGCTTCTATGTTTGACCATTGTAATGTAAAAAATATTTGTGTTAAAAATGATAGAAATGAAATTTTTCCAATTGAAAATTGGAATCTAGATATTGGCTATCATTTTTGTGATAAAGCGTTTCTTGCGTATAACGATTTTCGAACTTCTAAAACAAAACTGGCTACTGTATATAGAAATAATAAGCTTTATTATAAGCCGGTTCTAAACTTTGATGGTAAAACCAATTATTATTCATTTTGGGGTCGAAGACCTTTGTATATTGCTTATATAAAAAAACAACTGTAGTTAAAGAACAAACAAATTTAAAAATTAGTTTTGATTTTGATAAAGCTGTTGAAGCACATACAATTTGCAACGTTATTTTGATTTGCCAATGGAATTTAACTTATGATTATATGAAAGAATGGATTACTGATGATGTATAAATTTTTAATTTTATCAATTGGAGGATGTAAACGATTTTACTGAAACAAGAAACTATTTCAAAATTTTGATACAATTTTTTTAATGTATTGTTGAAGTGATTGATCAAATAAGAAATCTTTTTGTTAAACCGGAATGAGCTTTTTCTTTCTCCTAACAATTTTTTTCTTTTATAAATAAAAATGCCTGTGTTGCCTTGCAGCATGATAAAACTTTTCAAAGATGGTTGTAACACTATGCCTTCCTATAAAATAAATAATGCCTCCGAGGAAATCAAATACTTAGTTTACAAATTTCATTGAAATCTACATAGTTTACAATTAACGCTCTTCAAAAACATTAACTATGAATATACTTTGTGTAATAGTGGATGATTTTGAGAATATAGAAGTAGTTTTTAAAAGGTTAGTAAAACTGTGAGCATAACATTTTTGTTTTTGTCAACTTTATTTGTGCCAATTTTATTTGAGCATTTTTTGAAAAGGGTCAGTTGTGTTTATATGTAAACATTTTTTTTTATAAATTCAGTATGTCTATTGCAGATCCTAGCGCAACTCATTAATTTGACTAAAATTCAAGCAAATTTCTCACTTTCAAGCAACTTTTTTGAAAATCTTCTTGAGATATAATTTATCTCTTCAAATTTACCATAAATTTTTACCGAATTTTACTCTTAAATCAAGCTAATTTGACTCAAAACTGCATTCTCAATCAAGCCCACTTTTTTTAAAAACATGCTTCATTCACTCTTTGGTCAGTGTCCTTCTCGGGAGTGAATGAGGCTAAATTTAGGTCAAAAAAGGCCTAATTTACTTTAAATTTGCTAGCTAAGTCAATTAGTCAAAAATAATATCACAAGAAAAGTATGAAAATTCTTGGAATTTCATAAAAAATATGATGATTTAACTTACAAATAAGGCTTTAAAGAACCCCTCACAATGAGTGAACACAAGTTGAAAGTTAATTTTGATTTTGTCCTTAAATTTGATTTATTTTGAGTTGCTCTTTGAAAGATTTTACAAAAAATTTTAAATTTGCTTGAATTTGCTTGGATTTTAGTCAAATTATTCAATTGCGCTAGGATCTGCAATATACATCTACTGTTGGGTCCATGTCAATCATTGGGAGGAAGACTACAGATGACAGTCCAGGATGTTCACCTTTGTGGAGAAGTTGACACACACCCTGCCAAACAGGAACTTTCTGCCTCAAAAGACATGAAATGTTCCAGAGAATGTCAAGGTTTTCAGTTGGATCATGGTACTGGATTTTCTCAATAGTCTTGTACTTCTGGAACCTCATACCACTAGCCTGCGAATGGTATGTAATAATGGGTGTGTGTCCTAATTTCTTCAGATCCTCAAATGAAACCTGATGTTTCTTGATGACAGTTGAAAATTTCCCTGCTGGTGTCACAATGGCAATGATTCCCATCCCGTGAAATTTCTTCTGATCATCAAGTGTGATCAAATTGTGATCAATGGTGTCAGCAGCATATTGAATAAATCTTTCAGGAGTTTCTGAATTTCTGAAAGCTCCGGCAGTTGTGTTCCTTTTTCTAACACAGCTGAACGTTCAAACCTCTGTACTTCAGAATAAGAGCTGCAAAACCCCATATGATTCACAGACTCAGCCACAGATCTTGAGGCAGTGTATTCATGTAGTTGAACTGCAAGTCCTAGCTGTAAAGGTGTCATTAAGACTCGAGGACATACAGTTTGCATGATTGCCTGCCCTATTGCAGCCAGTTTCCTGTCTTTATTTGTTTTACCACTGATGAGGGTTGCTAATAACAGTCTTAAAATCTCAGGAACATAATTTTCATTGTATTCCACGTTACTGATATCCTCAATACAAGGATAATTATCTGGATCAATTGGCACATCTTTTACATAATTCCGAATTATCTCTGCAGCTGCTAGAATAAGATTCATTTTGTCTTCTTCAATATTGTTATGGCAGGAATTGTGGTAGTCTTGTAACACATAGCAGCTGTGCTTTTGAAGGTGACAACATCACTAGTACCAGCAACTTTCCCAGTGAAATTTTTTTTTTTAAAGTGTTCTATGAGCTTTTACGTCATGAATTTTGAGGTATAGTTCTGGTGTAAATGCTTTCATTTTATCGACAAGCTCTCTTATAGTTGTCTGTTCTTCATCATTATCTTCCATGTACATTGCAACTTGAAGAAATGCTTTGTGGCATACCATGTCGTCTGGGTGACCTATGGATGGTTGAGGAAGGCTACCTAATTGTCCCGGGATAGCTTTTCCATTTTGAAAATTGACTAGACATTTTTTGTGGTAGCATGCATCCGCAGCAGGTAAATCATATACATTTTCGATTTGCCTCTTCACTTTCTCTGCCCAATCATCATTGCATTCACTACACTTTTCCAAAATTGAAGTTGTAAAGTTAAGTGTTCGCACTTGAAACCAATCATTTCTCTTCCTTTCTCTCAATTGCACAAAAGAAAAAATTCTTCTTAAAATCAAAAAGTATTTCACTAGAATGTAGCACAAGTGAAGTACTAGGCATAATGGAAGGTTTATGAAAGGGAGATTTCAAATTCACAAACAGTGGTCTACATTTCTTATGAACTTTCTGACCCACATTAACATGAAACACTCCTATTTTTCTTTCTTTGCATGTTTTTCGGATTCCTTGTACTCCTTTATGCATAAGTGTGGACACCTCATCATTTTCCTGAATTATTTCTTTGCAAAGAAAACACCTTTTAAACTCCATTTTATAGTGTAGCTGTCACCACATCAGGATACCTATAGAACAAAGAAAAATAACTGTAAATGCATGTTAAATAACATAAATGCACAGATAAATAAGAATGAATAATCATAAACCAAAGTCCTGGAAAAAAAATTAAGTCAAATTGTAATGAATTAATTTTGTTTCTCATTTTATGAATATTACAGCGTGTTTATATAGAAAGAAATTTAAGGGGTTAAAATAGGTAATTTGGGATAGAAAAGAAGATACAGTTCAAAATGTGTATCTATGTACCACGAAGATACAGTTCAAAATGTGTATCTATGTACCACGAAGATACAGTTCAAAATGTGTATCTATGTACCACTTTTGGCCGCCACTATATTGGAGAAGCCGCCATATTTGGCCTACGCACGCCCGTAGAGTGGTAGACTTTTCACCATCGTTTTCAGCTGGATTTTTCCAGTAGGAAACCAGTGACAGAAATTCTATTACCATTACTTCTAGGTTCAAGTACAATTTTACTAGGCTATTTTGTGTGATGCTGATGACCTGGCATGTAGGATGTATGGCAGAATGGTGACTGTTACGTGTTAATTCTCCATTGCTTGGGTCATTCACCACTCTGTACACGAATTCATAATTCCTTGCCTCATGCCACCCAATTTCGGCACCAGTTCCTTTTTAGGAGGGAACTTTCCCCATAATCGAGATCAGAATCATCCCAGAATGATACCTGTAGTCTGGTATGTCTGGACACAGACAATATTGATTAGCATTCAGACACAATCTTGACCCCAAGAGGATATTCACTCTGATGCCATCAGGCGAGACACAGAGACGATCGCGATACACTTTTACCTGTGGTTGATGGGCGCCAGCTGTGGTTCCTCCACACCGCACTTTGAGACTCAGGGATGCTGTGGGTTCCGTGTGTTTGTCTCACCCGTGCGTACTTAACAGAACAACTTTTACACATAACTCTGTAATGCATAATACTGATGTTGGGCTGTGTAACTGACACTATGGAAAAACATTCAACTTTTACACTGGGAAGGTGTTTATTTGCCCAAGATACAACGTGCCAGAAATGATTTAGGTTTTACTTCCTGAGTGTGTCTAGCTAGTCCCAGTGGGTGAACTCCCAAACACATTACTAATCTGACAGCCTCTATAAAGCAAGGGACCTACAGTCACTGTGATGGACTGCCGGGTTTGCTCAGAGACAGGGCACAGGGTATGAAATGAACACGTGCAAATGTCTACGCATCTAGCGCCTACTCGTCGGGACTTGTCCCTGAACCACATGGTGTGGGTGATGGCCATACACATAGCAGGTTAGTGCACAGATGATATCGGACAACAGAAATACATAAAATAACACTTGATGAACATGGGGCATGATATGAGCAGGCAAAATAAACACACAAAGGTGTGAAATCAGTTTTAGATGGTGCAGATGCCTCTGGATAAAACTTGTAGCGGACCACGTGTGCGGGCCTAAAAACGCAATATTGTTCGGAATATCTGGTCAATAACCATAGGCCAAAAATTGTATCTGCATTAGAAAATTTATATCGGTAATAAATGAGCATACAAAAGCTCAGGTAGCGCCGGATGGCTGGGAATCACGCGTACATGAATTGACAGCATGGTCAAGAACAAAATGCATCAAACACATAATTTACACGAATCCTTATTGAAATTATTACATAAACCCAGAGATAAAATTAATGGCGCACAAGATGTAACAAGAATTAGCTTTCATAGCGCGGTGATGGTGCAGATACGGACTTGGCGATACCTGACAACGTGGCCGTGGGTAATGTGGCCGCAAAACACGTTAACATGACAAAATCCCTCAAATAATGACACAAACATATTACTCTTTATATTGCGCATTGCAATTAAACAGAAATTACATAGAAAAGCCCTAAGTATGGGTGGATGACATCTGATATGCAAGTAGCGCGGGCCGCATGGTCTCTCCGACATCTCCTCTCATCTCGTTAACATTTCAAAAAGCCTAAAAGGCTGCAAATTATTATGTTAAGTGGATAGCATTATGCTGGAGATGTATGGCAAAACATATGCAAGGCAAAGGTTAACCAGTAAACTAAAATGAACTATTGAAACCTACATCAGTGCAAAAAGATGAAGCGCGTACATGACAGCGTCTTACATCACCAGCTCTCCTAGAATAACTGCCCAGAGGCAGGGGTCACGCGGACCTACCATGGCTGCCTATGGGGATCACACCATAGACGAAAGATGAGGTGGACCGATCTCGCTGGCCATGCTTAAACAATCTGTGTCCCAACATTGAACTGCTTTTCTGCCAACACGTCTAGCGAAAACTGCATGGTTTGGATTTTTGGTCAGAAAATGGATTTGTAAACAAGTGCTTAGAGATGTTTTTATACTTCCTCTAACCAATTTGTAATGCTTTTTGATTAAATTCAATATGGTAAAGGTATTTTATTAATATATTAGTGCTTGTTATTTAAAAATTAAGATGTAAACAAACACATTCATTACTTTTGACCATGTGACTTTGACAGTTGTGTAGGATTGGGGTAGGTCAATGTTGGGTACATGCGCAGAAGGCGAATAAGTGACCTACCTCATCTTGAGTCTGTGGTTCACACAAGCAGAAGTGCTATGCACGCTGATGAAAATATTAATACTGCCAATTCAAATGGCGCTAAAAGCATTCTTAAAAAGTCTTACAGACAGGAATTTTATTGTGAATTTTGGTTGTATTTTTAATGTCTTTTGAAGGTGTTCTCGCCTGCATACTTTTGTCTCTTTCTTCGTCACCGCACACACTTTAAATTTCAAACATCAAATTTTACACAAAAACCTCAAAAGACCATGTTACACTTTACAAACATCTTAACCCTGAAAAAGAAATGCATAGTATACTGAAACAACTTATATCCCATTTTGGGAAAATCCGTGTAGCGATACGTGCACATGTGCTTACCCACATGTACTATTTAGTGGCAAATATCATCATAGGCTGACTGTGGCTGGCTCTTAGCCGGCGACAACTCCTTGGGGTAAATTTATGCTGAGGCCAGCAGGGGATCTGGAGTAGACCATGAAATTAATGTTGCTGAACATAGATGAGAGATTTGTGTGGTTTTCCCATCAGTAGCATTCATGGTTCACTCAGCTGTTATAGGTTAAAATTTTCTCTGCATACACCATTGCCTTAAAATAACCCTACAGATGGTCAAATCTGATTTCTTAGTGGCCACCTAATAGGCTTTTGGTGACTGAACCAGCATTCTAGAAATTGGTTTCAAGAGGACAGCGCTCCATTACATTACAGCCAACAGATTTGAACACAGCTGGAAATGCATTTATGGAAATCACTTACATTCATGGTTCAATGCATGTCTTTATAATGGCAGTGTTACAAAGAAGACTAAACCTATGATTCGATCTTCCTATACACTGCACCAGATGCTGTCAGGAATTTGTCCATTTGACACCTGTATCAGTAAACAGAAAATCTGTAATGACAGTAAGAAATGTAGTTTGTATGGTTTCTATTTTGTGTCCTCCAAAATGCACTAGATGCTGCTTTCTGAAATAAGTGTATCTTCAAACAGTCTATGGATGAACTGGTTAGACTTTTTCAGAATTGATGTCAGGACACTGCAAGTCTGCTTCTTCATTCCTTGATGAGCACAGCACAGTTATTCTTCAACTGATCTTGTCTCTTAAAATTGAAATGAGTTTGCTGTACAGCTATGTGTAATTAGTACATGTTCTGGTAGCAACCAATTTGTTATTGGTGGCTGGTAGCATACTGTTTGATCGCTCAAGGGGTGAAGAGAGGCTGTGTTAAGAGTGTTAATGATATTTTCTCCTAGATTGCCCAACTAAGATGCATCTCAGGGTGACATACTAGGTCATAAGGCATTGCTCCTGCAGTGGCTGTGTGAGAGCTGTGTTGCTGTGGAGCGAGCAGGAGGGGGCTCTCTCTAGGTTATGCTAGCTAAGTCTGATGTTTGCCCAGACTACACAAATCCTTATGGCTGATGAGCAGCTGAGCCTAACAAAGACTTACACGAGAACACTAGGTGGCACACACTACTAGTTTGTGTTATTCTCTTATGCTGGCAGTGAAGTCAAATACGTGTCATACACAGTGTGACCTACTCAGCATAACACAATTACAAAACAACACAACCTTTCTTTATGCAACCAGAGCTTAGACAATAATGGACTTAACACTTTGATTAATTTTTCTCAAATACTGCTTTTTAGCTGTTCAATGAATTAAATTTTAGACATTATTATGATTATTATTATTATGGCTCAACCTACCTACATCATTTTTATACTGAGGTAAATGTGACACTGTTTTAATTACATCTAAATGAAACATGTGTATACACTTTAATTAATTGGGGGCGTGTTTACGCATTATATGCACTAAGTGGTCTGAGATACTGCACAATGGCCTGGTGGCATGCTGGTCATTCCTTCAATGTGAATCCTGAGAAACAACCAATGGCAATTTATCTGCTGATCTTGGGTTTTCAAAATCCATGATTGGTTGCTGCCCGCTTTCAGGGTGTGCCCATGTGGTGACCCAACAACTTAGGTCTGGAGCTGAACTCAGTGATGTAGGATGCCTGGCTGTGTGCTTTAGTGACTGGAATGTAATCATTGTCACCCCCGGCTTATGGATCAGGGGTGGGGTCAAGATTGGTCTCATGGTAGCTGCCCCAGGGGTAGCTATGATACAAATTTTGATTTGAAGGAAACTTTCTTCTTGTGATTACATGTGCCAACAAACATGATTGTTTGAATGTGTTCCAATTACGTGGCATCAGGCTGCAGGAATAAGAAATTGCATGTCACTGATTTGACCTGTGATTCCAGACTTAAAAGAGATATTCTGTCCCAGAACATTTATGTGGCAGAATTTTGTTGCTAGACAGTATTTGTCTGTTTTATTCTTTCCTATGTAAAAAATTTTGTGCTTGAATTTCTTTGTGGGATGGTTGTAAATAATTGTTCTTTTTGCCCATGTAACTGCAGCTAGGAGGAATAATGATGTGCACCATACCAAACAGACTGGATGGCACATTCGACCTGGATCTAATGGAGAGCAAGGTTAGGGAAGACGACATCCACCAGCCTGTCACATCACTTGTGTGCATTGAGAATACACACAACATATGTGGTGGAAAAGTGCTGCCACTGGAATGGCTAGAGGAGGTATACTGGCTGTGGTTTTCTGCAATAAACTACATACAAACTGAGAAGGGGTAGTGGGTATGCAAGCAAGTACATTTGTGTTCAGGCATTTCCCAAAGATATACACAAGTACAAGTGCTTGCTTACATTGGAACTAATGCATAATACATCATAGATTTGAGATTTGGTTACTTAGAGGACGAGTATTTGACTTGTTTGTAGTTTGATTTGTTGATGATGCTAGCCATTGTCCTCTGTAGCTTTTCAACATATTATAGTACAGTGATTTCTGGCTTATACAACCAGTGCTTGAAAGAAGCTGTCTTTTGGGCTTCAACCACACCAAAGTTATAGAATTTTGCTACAATTTAGTTATGTTAGTAAATATATACTGTGATGTAAATATTTTCCGATATGTTATTAGTACACAACCATCATAACTAAAACTGTATCTCAACCACACCGTTAATGTTCTTGCAAGGTATTTAGCAGGAGGCATTACAATTCTGGGGGAGGAAAATAAGTGATAGTTGTTTTTTGTTGAACACAACTAAACTAATATAAACTATAAATATTATTCAGCATATTTGGGTAGTATATATCCCTAAACTTTTTAGTTTTCCACATTTGCAGTTTGAATATTTCACATATTTCAGTTTACAGTTAGCCAAATTTTGCCACGTAGAAGGATTATCTGTTTCATAATTTTTTTGACTTTGAGTCCTGTTCATCACTTCTGATTAATGGCTCTGCCTGCAGATCTGATTAAAATAGAAAAGTTAGAAAATCTTTGTTCTTATATTTTGGCATATATTTGTCGGTAAATAATCAAAGTGAACTGTTACTTTTGCTTACTAGTCAATGATATGTATCATCTAAAGATAAATATTTGTGTAGTTTTCAGGATGAAATATATAAAATTGTTATTGTATGCTGAAATGCAGTGTTTGTTTCAGCTGTGGAAGCGCACAAGGAGACTGGGAATTCCTGTACATGTGGATGGGGCACGGATATTCAATGCTGCAGTATTTCTAGGAGTTCCACCATCTAAGCTTGTTGAACATTTTGCATCTGTTTCATTCTGTATTAGTAAAGGCCTGTGTGCACCTGTTGGTGGTCTTCTGGTAGGGAGTGAGTCATTTATTCTGAGGTATGTGCGAGAAAATTGTTTTAATAGTTAAAATTGCAATAATAATGGGAATCGCTAAAATGTGAGCAGATGCATCTTGATAAAAGGAGGGTGTATGTTCTGCCTGCATCACAGTGATATAGCTAGTGGAAGAACTTTTTCCAGCATTTGTATGCTGGGTATATTATTAAAGTTTGCATGAGCTGTTATGGTACAGTATTTCCACACCTGCTACCAGCATGCAATTTACAATTGACTAGGCATCATGGCAGTTTGGTGGCTAGCATGCTCACATTCAACTGATAGGGGTCCGTGGCTAAATAAATCTATAATTTGTAGTTAAAATTTCAATTTTCCTATGATCTGTAACATTTTAAATTGCATAATACTTCTTACTCACCATCCCACTGTGATCTCAACAAATTTTTCATAAATAATGCCCAAATATGGGAACTTTGTGTGATTTTTATTTAAATATTTTAAAATAATGTTTCTAAGAAGTTTAATGTACGTATTATGTTCATCTCGGAGTTATTGGGGGATTTGCGTAACCGCTAGTGCTGTGGTTTATTCCATGCTGTGGTTATGTTTATAAAACCAGGCTGTCATTTTGTGTGACTGTGTGTGTCTTGCAACAAAGTGGAGGCTCTGCAGTTAGTGTTGTGCAGGACTGATGTCAATATTTGGTAAAATTCCGCTGCTGGGTTTGCTAGCCTCTGTCCCATTAGGGGTTATGACAATTGGGGAGTGTTACAGGCAGCACAGGTGTTTGGAGACTGTTACCAGTAATTCTTCATACAGCTTTTCAAAGGGCACTCTTGATGTACTCTGGCAATGCCGTATGGTCTTGTGCTTATGCTCTGTCAGTAGGCATTTCCAGGGTGAAACTGATTGTATAGGTGAGAGGTTTATGGTACTCTGTGGACTGGCCAACACTTATATAGTTTATATTTCCACCTCTAGCAGGTTTACATATTCCCTGGTAATAGCTTCAGAGACATTCTCTAGTGTTACCTTCTCTGTTAGCTTGTCCAGGGCCCCAGCCAAGTGGATGTGCTAGTCTCCATGAAAAATAGGGGACTGGCTGTGCCATTGGCCACTCAAGTTACTACATATTATCTGAGGACAATGTTCCAGGGAATTTTTGTGCAGGGCTTCACAGGAAACTGACTCTCTGTAACCTGTGTATGCCTGAGTGCAGACGCGGACTAGAGCTCTAGGTTGCACTGGTCACTCCTACTCGCAGTGCTCTCTTCCTTGTTAGCAGTCACCAACAAGGGCTATTCATGCATTTTCTGGGGCAGTTATCACCACACAGTCCATAGCATAAAACCCTTGAGTATGTGATGCACCATGCATGCACAGAGGGTCAAGTCTCCCTTCAAAACATCACCTGGCATGGCTCTAGCTGTAAGTCGTATAATAATGGAGTACTGGTAACACAAAAAATTCCAGTTGCATGTCTGAAATACCTCTATGAATGTGTTAGCGGGAGTCTATTGAAGACGAAGTTGCGTGGACCATGCAGCTGCTGTTCAACACTTTAAGGGCCACAGACAGCATTGACCTTAAGCGAATAGCCAGGATCCAATTAAGGGTCCAGAACCTCCCCTTTGTGTAATTAGAGTATCACAGGTCATGGACAAAGAAAAGTTCGTAGAATACATGATTTCATATTTTGTCACCCGGTGAAGTCAAATGTCACATCAGAATAATGTCTCTCACCTAAGATTATTCAAATATAGGACTAACAAGCCTTCACTGGCTCAGGGTGAGCCTTAACTGTCTAGTTCAACAGTACTTAATACTACCTCATGCTGGCTTTTGTGATTAGCAAAAAATTTAATGGTGGCCAGCATTGCAACCCACTTTTATATAATTGCAAGTGTAAGGGATAGACTGGAGGACATTCACAGCAGTATGGAAATCTGCTACAAGACAGCTGTTGGAGCACTAGACCTCAACCCCAACAGATTATCATTAAGTGTGCTGCAGCACACTGATTCAAATCCCATCCAATCCCAGCCATTCACAGATATGGCACATGTTACTTAAGTTGTTGAGATGGGGTCATTGTACACTTTTTATTCTGTTGTGACCAATAAGATCATGCCATACTTCAGTGCATTATCTTTAAATTCAAAATTTCAAAAACTAGCAAAGTTTTGCACCATATAAAATCATATCAAGTAAGCTAAATTATGTTTCCTCATTGACCTATATGTTATCACGCTTAAGTAAGTATTAATTTTGTAACTATCAGTGAAAACATTAGTACTTCGGGCAGTTCACATTTTCGAGTACTTGAATGACCAAATGTGGTTTGAGCGACCAAAGTCCATTCTATGAGCCAGTTTTACCGTACTATTTTTGAGTGCTCGGACTTGCTTAATATTACCACCCATTCGTGTCAGGATCACAAAATAGTATAAATTAGGTGTTCAAACTCGCTAAATGCATATCTTTAGTTTGTATAATCACATGCCACATTGCAGTGTGTTGTGATTTGTGTGATGCCTTACTGCGCTTTGGGATATTATGTATCTGTGCTGCCTTTAATCTGAGGTGGTGTGTGTGCATGCGTGCACGTGTGTGTGCACGCACGTGTGTGTGTAATCTGTTATGCATATATGCAGGTGTATGGATGCAAGCACTCATGTATGTTTTTTTTTTTTTTTTTTTAATTACAAGCTTTCCTGTGCTACTTCTTACGCATGAAATTTAGGATTTGGAATCGCTCTTGGGAAGAAAAGGACGACAACCCTTAGAGAAATGACGGAACTTTTTTTGACAATGATTCTTTTTATGCAGTAATCCTAAGAAAAGCTTAATCCAGTGCGTATGTACATCCCTGATCATCATATTTTCGGAAACATTTGAGATATCTCAATGAAACAAAGACTAAGTTGTTGGTCCTGGGGTTATTATATACCTATATACTGTGTGAATTTGATGTCAATACGTTCAGTGGTTTTTGAGTTAAATACGGACGGACAGCCAGACAGACACTAGAAAAATAAACATTATATATGGCTTAGTAGTCAATTATACTACATATATGAAGAAATAATTAAAAGGTGGAAAATTCGAAAATCACAGACACACTTCTATTTTATTTAGTTTTATTGATGACCTAAGTAGGCTTGGTACACTCTCAACTGTAGCGAGGAATGTGTTTAACATGAATGTAGGTTTACCAATAACTGTGGGAAGGCAACTGTTACATTCTATTCTGTGTCTGTATCAATCATTTTGTACCTCCTTTTGTATCTCTATCTCGCTAGCTTTCCGTCTACATCACTCTGTGTGAGACGTACCGCCCTTAGACTACTACAGCCTGTGATTTACAGGCAGTTAAGCTCAGCATTTCACTCTGAAGATGTCACACGACACTGATGCCAACTGTAGTCACTGGTTATAGGGTAGCTGTGTCTTTCAATAATTCATCTTACTCTTACTAGGTCTTGTGCAGGGGTCGAATATAGTCACTTATGTCACTTAACTCTCACGTATTTTGTACAAGTCACTTATATTTAAAAGGTCACTTATTTCAATTTTATTTTTTTAGACCTTTTCCAGGGTTATGATGATGTACTGTCAGCTGATGTTATCGGAAGTTTCACAACATCAAGGACTTATTACAGTGTATCTGCCCGTAACTTTGACTATCATTGAGTGCCCTTTTTCCGTTTCTCCACCACGAGCGCTCTACTTAAGTTGTCAAGATTAGAGTAAACTTTATATGCAGAGTACTTTCACCAGGCCATTTTGTAGGTATGACATCACAGGTTCCAATACATTTATATGGAAGAAATGCAGATTTCCAAAGCCAATAATCCTTCTTTTAAGCCTTAGAAGACAGATTACAGTTGTCGGGAGTACTGAATACACTCAATATTATAGTGGAATTATTGCAATAAAAATTTAGGTTTTGTAAATACGATGACAAAAACTTAAGGGGATTGTACGTGCAGGCACAAGTTACAGCAGAGCAGTTCACAAAAAAAATGTTAAACTTAAAAAGAGATAACTCAATAAAACAGTATACGATCTTATGCATATCTTTATATAGATCACAAAGTGTTCACAGCACATTACAAGAGGCAAAGACTTCAAACGGAGGAATGAGAGATTTCAAAATCTCAACAGTTACAGTTTCATATAAAATGTACTATCATATGGGCAAACAACAATGGGAACACAATATGCAAGTTGTTAAATCATGGGCAATTTGGTTTCATGATTACAATCAAACCTGAAATGCAACAGCCAACTCAAATGTAGCATAAAGAAAATACACATCACCATCGACAATCCCGTTACCAATCAGGTAAAAAAGTAAGACTACACACATCTAGTGCAAAATCATTTGCATTACAGTTGCTGAGAAATAGAGGCCTTAAACTACATTGAAGTGATACAATTATAGGCTGTTCACGGTAAAGTGAGCACTTTTTAAACTCTCTTGAAATCTTTTTTTAGTCCAATTTCCAACTTCCTGCTACTTTTTAATATAAACATTGCAATGTGTACATTTCACCTCCATCAAAATTTAATGCCTTAGGCTGCAATAAAATATGTTTATTAGCGGTTAATGCCTGTTGGGAGGGCCTTAAAAAGTGCTCACTTTATCATGAACAGCCTATACATACTCAAATGAACCCTTAACCTAGATACTACTTAACAAGAAAATGCAAGTACATTGCAAAGTAGTACAGTTGCAACATTAACGATTGGATATATTGACTTGATGACATGACATTTACCAAAACCTTAACCTATACCTCAAGCACAAACTTGATCCTCAACGAGGTTAGTCAAACGGGAAACACGGTCAGTCAAATTGTGAGTGCACGATTCAGGGCTTGATCCGGCAAAGCCTTGGAACAAGTGGTTGCAAGTCCCGAAAAGGCATGTCCTAACCAAAAATTTATGTGCACCAGAAATTCATTATTCAGATTCACCTTTGCGAAGAGTTGATCACACCAACATTGATGATTATACATCGCTCACACTCGCAGCGAGGAGTTCGGCGAACAAGCCTTAAGGCATAATCCCTAAATTTAGACACATCACGACTGACAGTAGAATGCCAAACAGTTACATTGAAAAGAAAATGTAAAAAGCTGAGAAAAACAACTTACATTTTGAACCACACGGAATTTAAACGACAGGCGAGCTCAAATACAGATTTATAAACAAGTTTAAACAACTTAAAAGCTACTGAATGTGCCAGCAATTCTCAGCCTGCCCTGCCTTGAGATGGGTATGATCACAACAACAAAACACTAAACTAAAGGAAAAAAACTACATGCCTTGTGCTGGGTCAAAATGAATGGAAGTATGCATGCATGATACCAACCTTCCGTTGGCCAGGTGAGAGGAGGAGCACATGCACAAGTCAGGAGAAAGTGGGGGAGAGCATAGAAAAAAGAAAGAGAAGTGGAGGGATTGCTTGGGGAAATACTGAGGTCGGAGCGCTGCCTCTTCAATATATGAGAATTAATTTTCCAAAGAGAACGGGAAGTCTTGATTCATCACACATAAAAAAAAAAAAAAAAAAAAACACCCCCTTGCCCCCGGCCCCAAAGGAAAAGTTTGGGATGGGGGGGGGGGGGGATAGTACACAGTTCTAAAGGTGCAGGTTGAGCTGTAACAGTTCACAAACAGTAGTCCAACACAGAAAGCACACAGAGAATACAAACTCATGTGTCATCATGTGAGTCGGACAGGACAGGAAAGCAGGTAAGGTACAGTACATTGTAGGAGCCTATTCATGTGGCTAGACATGTAGAACAGGTGCAAAGAGTAAGCCATGCATAAACATAACAGGCAGAAGAAAGTTCACAGTTTCTCGATGGTTCTTAAAGAAGAAAACCGAAACAGTTCATGCACACCTAGATGAAGAAATGTTTGAAGCTGTTGATGAAGACGTAGATGCAGACAAAGTAGCAGCGGCAGCAATACTTCGCTAGGCATCTCATCAGAAGCGGAAACATGGAAAGAGACAGACAGGGTAAGGAAAGAGAGAAAAGGGGGTAAACAAAAGTACCAAAATAAACAACAGAAGCAACTGGTAAGGGGGTTCACCAACAAATTGCAATTATATGTGCATCTTCTCATCAAATAACAAAGCATCAAGTCACCAGAGAATAATGGGAAATAACCAAGTTTAAGGAACAACAAATGAATTAAATTCATTTCAAAAAGCAAAGTACATGTGAAGTACACATTACTTGGTGCAAAATTTGAATGTATTTTATTCATATTGAAAAATTAAATTACAGCTATGAGAACAGAAACGAATCTAAAGCCATAAACTGTTATGCCACTTTATATTGAAAATTTCATTATCCTCTGGTAGTTTAGCAAGAGTTGCGTTGTGTATCACAATATTACTTATAATATTTGCAACCAATACTCCTCCTTTTTCATAAACGTAATCATTTTAGTCCCTAATTTGGAAATAAATATAAAATAACTAGAAATGCAAAAAATTTAGTATATAAAGAAGTAGTCAAAATGAAAAAAAAAAAAATTCTGGTTTTATTAGTTTATTTGTCAGCTGATGAAGTATGCAGATAGTAATTTAAGTATGAATCCTTACTGGGTATCATTTTGATATGATGTCTGTGAAGCAGTTACACCCCACAATGGGCGTCATTAATTGAAGGCCTGTTTCAAAGTTAAAATAGAGTTCACGTGGATGCTTGTTGATTTACTGTGACCATGAGATGGTGGACCCAATTATTGTAATTGCACAAGGTGCTCAATTGTGGTCTGAGGTCAAACACACAAGCCCTGGGGTTACAAGAGGGTTAAAAGCTCCAGGATGGGACATTGTTTAGCACACAATAATTTAAATAATGTTATTAAGCCGGCTGGCATGGGGTTTCTCCACGTTGGGTGTGGGTTTAGATGCTGATGGCTTACATGTGTCCGTCTTGGACTGAAAACAGGAGACATAAAATTCCACGACTAATTTAATACAACACATTTCCTTAAAAGACACTTTCGTTTGAACTTTGGTAATTGACTTCAATCAGCGTGAAGCCAATATTGCGAGGGGTATCAGCACTAAGGCTGCTTAAGTATGCTTAGGCGCTTGGCTGGTGTATAAAGTAGGCAGTGTGGGTTTTCTAACAGGAACAAAATCTGGTGTCACACACACGCTACTCTTTGCCGAGGTGTTTGTTACTTTTTGAATGATGGGAAGCAGCGTGCTCCTCCTTGCCGGATGACTCTTGGTGGCCGGATGCTAAAAAGCAGCTGGCGCTGGCTGCGGCGAAGTGATGTTGTGATGACTAGGGGGACTCCTGTGGGTTGGAGGAGGGGTTTCCTGAAAAGGGTTTCTTAGCCAAAGCCTGTCTAGGCCTAAAAGATTATCTCCATACTGTACAATTAACTGATATGCTGGATGCTGTTCACCTGATATCTTGATTTGTGGTGAGAACAACGGGGTTGTACTATCAGTCTCTGAAGGAGATATTCTACTCAGTTCTTCTATAATTTCTTTGAGGTCAAGCTTTAACTGTTTCATATTGCCTCTTTTATTGGAGTATGGCATGAGGAACAATTAGTTACGAACTGTTCTAAAACTAAACGCGTTTGGTTACGAGTCCTGATATGCACTTCTGAACACACTGACTTTATGACGTAATATCACACTCTGTTCCAATCCAGCCGTTACCCAACGGTGGATGGAACTTCCGGCCATTACCCAGCGGTAGAACTAAGCTTAGGGTATGTGTACGTCATTTTTGCAGCAATTTCCAGGTGTGATATCGACTGCAGGTCAAGTGACCAAGGTAGCTCGTTCTCCAATCCTGCCGTTACCCAGAGGTGGAGGTGTAAGAAACTGCTGCCACTTGATTCCATGAGTGGAGGAGTTCCTAGTGTGATTTGGGTACAGCCGAAGATTACCAGTTGGCAGAACTCGGTTGGCCTCTCAATTTGTATGTATTTACCATTGTCGTTAATACACGAGATAGCCGGCCTTTCCTTAGAACAAAACTAAAATCTTGTTTTCCTTAAGGGTCTAAAGCAGAGTTCAAAATTGTAAGTTGAGAACTCTGCGATAAATTAGATTTAAATAAAAAATATGTTTATTAAAGAATGTATTTGGAAAATGTAGTTCTGCATTCTCCTAATAATGAAAATTAGATATTAAAAGATTAACGGAAATTAATTCTATTTGAATTTGCCAGGTGAAGACGACCTGGATGAAAAAGCTAATTGTTATGTGGTGTAATGAATTTGGCAAAAGGATCTATTAATAACAGACAATTTAACTAGAATCTAATTATTGAGTGAAGGCGTATTCTGAAGGAACTAAGTTAAAGAGATCATCACCAGAAGGGCAATCTGAGATTGCTTGACTAGAGCAAGAGGGAGGATTGTCCAGAGGGGATGTCGTCATGACCTGTTACCTCAAGGTGTTGAACCAAGGAGGGAAGGAAGGGTTGGCGAAGACAGAGGTCTGCAGGACCCTCTGGTTGATTTTGGTGTCCAGGAGCTGCTGGTGCTGAAGAACTGGAGGCTGCCGAAAGGTTGAGACCCTCTGGAAGGCAGTGGTCCTCCGGAGCTGCTGAAGACGTCGCAGATCTCTGGTGAATGTTGACTATCAGCGTGGAGGAAGGCTATAGTGGCAGACACACGCTGCAGAAAGTCTCTGGCCTCGCGGCGGTGGAGGAAGGGTTTGCACAGCACTTACCCTTGGCCATAACAGTGATGGAAGTGCAGCAGACTGCCCTGAGGCCTGCTCTGCTGGTCCTGTTATACTAAATTTCAGAGCTTGTAGGGCCTCAGAAAGGTGAGGGGAAAACTACCCTTGCTTCTTGTGGCTTGAAAATTCCTGCTTCAGAAGGGGTGTTGATTTTATTATCTTTTGTGATGGAGACGTTGACATATCTTATCGCCTCGGCAGGAGAGACTGGAGGCTATGATGCTCCAGTAGAATATGTGCTGCCCTCCAGCGGCATGCTGTGGAACTGGCGCGACCTTCCTGGAGGGTGCCGGTGGTTTGGTAGACAGTACAATCTTCGGAGATGGGTGTTGACGTGACTGCTTCTGGCGAAACTGGGCGAACAGTACAATCTAGGCACATGTGTCTGTAGTAGCAGTTGGGCTATGCCAAAGTACCCTGTAGGCAAGTGTCCTGCTGCAAGTACTGTTTAAATGGCTTAGCTTGCCCCATAAGGAATACTGCACTCCCGAAGATGGGGCTAAGTCTTTGGGTAGTGTGTGCTTGCTAGAGAAGTGCAGAAATGCATCATGTGTCAGACGCCCTCTCTCTCTTTCGATCTCGGAGTGGTGAAAATAGAATTTTTAGATTTGGATGATCTGGGTCTAGGCATCTCATGTATATACAGGTTGACTTTTCGCATAGTGCCTATTCTTTACGCTAGTGGCTTGGAGGATGGCGTGTCGGGCGCATATCGCCATCTGTTGTGCATGTGGGAAGCTGGTAAATCTCCTCCGGGTGGCGGGACATGTCTGTCTCTCTCTGTTAGGTGCATTCCTTTCTTCTTTTCGCTTCCCCCCATCTACAGTGTGGAGCGGCTGGTGTGTGTCTTCACATCAGCTGACTTTTGGGGTTTTCGCTCTCTCTGCAGTAAAGGAAGGCTGGGTTGGGGAAGGAAAAAGCCAGGTCACAGCCTGTGAACTAATTTTGTGTTTGGATACCTAACTTGTGAGGTGTCACGGGCCTTCTTTGTTTGCAATGTGCGAGTTCACAAAAGATTGCATATGGCATGGGCATTTACATACAATTATTTGTACATATTTTTCCTGTAAAAGAAATGCTTTAAAAATACCATCTGGCAACGTCTTTGAAACTTTGTGTGAAAAATTGTCCCACTCGTAAAAGAACTAAAGGGCCACTAACTAAAAATAATTTGGTATGGCTGTTAGTGAAAAGTTTCAATTTAAGGGTTGCTTTGCCAAAGCCAGCATGAGAGAACACTGCAAATATAATTTGTGTGTGTCATTTATAGTAATTTCCTTCAAGGTAGGCCTTCTGTTCTTACTATCATTCTGATCTATGGTCCCTGATGAAATGCAATAAGAGTTAATTGAATGATTTACAGTTATCTTTATCTAACCTATCCCATACGTGTGGAATACCACTAATTTACATAATAAAACAACGGAATACATAGCAAATACTTCAAAATCCTTAAAAACTAACACATATATAGGTACCTTGCATTCATTAAAGTTTTAACAATTCTTATTAGGTTTAGAACATTTGTCTTATAACGTCATCAAAATTATTAACTGTGTACATTATAATTGGACAAGGTTAGACATGGGAACTCTCTTTTTTTTTCCTATATGGCCACGTACATTACGCTTTTGTTAATTCTCATTCCTCTATTCAAACACATGTTCCTTATCCTCAGTCCCTATACCGATACACGCTACTTCAGTTATCATTTTCAAAGTTAGCTTATGGGTACGGATCTCTACATCACGCAGTAGCAAAGCCCTATCAAGTGAAACATCCTCAGAAGATAACCTATTGATATACAAGATTTAGTTACAACACTATATGTACATGACACACTGTCACAGGCTGTCGGAATTTTATCTCTATTAATGCAGTCCTCCACAATATGTGGCGAGACTAAAACTTTTTCCATTCTCTCATCAATGCCCAATGCTCTAACTCTAATGTTCTTATTTTACTAAATTATATATATTCTCTATCTCTTTATCTAACTCTCTCTCGTACAGAAGGAAGAACAAAAGAGACCATGGCACCATTGGATGACGTTGTCTCTGTGCCGGCGGAACCTGTTGAGGTCGCCATGGTCGACAAAGCGGGTAGCAAAAGCAAGGGCCTGCGCACGACCGCTGCCGTCTCAATTTATTGAGGTTCGTCGATCTGGATGATTACACTAGGTGTTTGAAGCTTCTGGCAAGGAGTTCTGTCGAGGGGGCTCCACCAGGTAACTTCTGAAGTGACTGCGCTAGTCCCTGTAATCTCTCTTCGTGCGAACGATATGGACTGGTAGGAACTAGGCTAGAGGGGAGAGTCCTTGTGGACATTTTGCCCCCATAAGCTGGTTGTACTGGTGTTCTTACTGGGGTTGGAGGAGGGAGTTCCTGTGATTCTAGAAGAAGACTAGAACCGAAAGCCCTGGGTTTGATTCTCTCCAGTCGTCTGAGCAGAGGCTGCTGGAAGACTGATGAGAAAAACTCTAAAGGGTGGAGGCTGTTCCGCGTTATATACTACTCGCGGGCGGCAGCCCACCGCTGATTGGCCATGTCATGAGGGTGAGGGGTGGGTCAAGCAGCGAGAGGTAGCGAAAGCAAGACTTGCCTACCTGACGTCACAGTCCGGCTGGAGGATGTGAAACAAAAGACAGATGATTATACTACTAACGCTATCTAGTGGTGCATAAATTAACTCCTAGCACAGCTACGTTGGGCTGGTGAATAATAAAAGCTAGGGCAGATAGTACAATCTCAGTTCATGGGGAAAGTTAATCGGTAAAATAAAATACACCCTAACAATGCTTATCTCGGGATGGAGCTGAGGTCATCCGCTACAAAAATGGGGAAACATGTCATGCGTCAATTTGTTTATAAATAAAACTAGGAAATCATTATTAACTCTTTTATTTAATTAAGACTTGCACAGTCGAATCACATTATTATGACCACCTGGTAGAAGCACCATCTGTGGCACGTATCCCATGATGTATGGCCCATGACGTTGGCTGGTGAAGTGGGTATATAATGCAACCGACAGGTTGGGTGTACACAGTGTGCTTCCTGCTGCCATGGGTAAGGGAAGCGATTTAACAGAGTTGTAAAAAGGGATAATCATCGGCTTCTGTAACACTGGAGCTCCATGGGCCATTGATATCGGACGTGAACGTCGACTACGGCGATGCGTAAAGGCTAACCGACTGGCTACAGTGAACAACTCACTGTCCAAATGGACCAGGGCGTATCCAGACACGTGTCTATGGCAACAGTTCAGCTAACCCTTCTGTGAATGGAGCTCCGGAGTAGACGGAGGGTGACTGCACCAATGCTAACACAGATGCATCAACGATAACAACTGGAATTTGTGTGGCGACTGGACCACTGCTGATTGGCAACAGATAGCTTTCTCCGACGAGTCAAGTTTTCAGCTCCATAGAACGAATGGACATCAGCATGTCTGGTGAGAAACGTCTGAGAACCGACACCCTGCATCCATTGCTGGACGAACACAAAGTGGTGGGGGCAGTGTTATGGTCTGGGGAATGTTCTTGTGGTATTCTCTAGGTCATCATCTGTGTGGAAGGCACTCTTGATCGATTTGGTTATGAATCCATCCTCAGCTATCACTTCCATCTGTACATGATGGTTGTCTTTCTTCGGGAGGATGGGATCTTCCAGCACAATTACTATGCCTTGCCACATGGCTAGAAGTGTCCGCAAGTGGCTGGAAGAGCATGATCAAGACTTCACGAGTTCTTCCCTGGCCCCCAAACAGCACCAATCTCAATCCATTTGAACATCTGTGGGACCACCTCGATCCTGTTCGCCGTCTGTCTCCTCTGCCACGCCTCCGTCAACAGTTGTGGGACGCACTGCAGACAGAATGGCTCCAGATACCCATGGAGACGTATCAGCACCTGACTGAGTCACTGCCAGCTAGTTTAGTTGCTGTCCATGTTGCGAAGAGTGTTTACACTGGATAGTAGCAGGTGGTCATAAAAATGTGATTCGACTGTGTCCATCCTTTAAATAACCTGTCCACATTAGAAGGCTTTGGAAAATTGTAACATTATGAATGCTAAGGTTATAATTAGTGGTGGGACAATACCATTTTTTCGATACTCAATACAGTTTTCAGCTCAATACTTTTGATACTTGATACTCTTGAGTAAAAAATGTCATTGATGCAATCAAATTTTTGTATACTACATTTTAATTGTTCTTAACCAAATTTATGATAAAGTTTAAAATAAAAGAAAAATCACGCAAGATAATACTAGAGATGATGGAAACAAATTTGAAATTTATATAATATTTATATGATACCAAAAAACACATCAGGCATTTCAATTTTCAAACTAAGAATGCGTAAAAAATTTTATTTAGAAAAACAAATATGAAATTTTTTTCTGTATTAAGTCAGATAAAGGAAATGTGATAATTGTTTATCGCCGGATAAAAAACAATAATAGCAATTCTTCCATTACCGGAAGTAAGATTAATTTATTATTCTGTTTGTTGTTTTGAGTTGATTATTTTCACAGATTGTGCACACACAAAACACTTAAAATAAATGTTAAATACTGGTGGTAAACACAAATGGCACGTAAAAAATCGAAATATGTACTTGTATTCAGAATACCGAACATAAGTTCACAAAATTTTGACAGTTATAGAAACGCAGCACGGTCACAGTGTATCCTTGTGCCACAGCTGCTCTGTGCCTCTGTCTATGAGTAAAACAATGAGAGTAAACAAATGCTATGATCATTTTAGGTTACCATTCCAAACTACCTAATTTTTGTTATGGCAAAGTCGTACTGCTGCGACTCCTGTAATTTTATTGCCAGTGGATTGGATGCAATTGGGAGACACTTTAGTTTAATGTCTTTAATCAGACGGAGTTTTTTTGCACCCCTTCATAGGAGACTGTATCCTCTTCAATTACATATGTTTTAGTGGACGAGTCAAAAATTTGCTCGTATGAAAGAAACATTCAAATTATTATATAACCTGTCAAGTTTTAACCATGCTGAAAGAAAATGTAATAAATATGTTGTTTGTACCAATCAGAACATTAAACACATTCGGGATGTAAATATTTTTGGCAAAATTTGTTTTCCATACAATAAACATGGTATTTTTACACTGTAAAACAGAGTTGAAATTGTGGTTTTCTAAGCCACATTTATTTCAGACATTCTAATAACCATTTAAAATTACTGTATTTACAGTACACACTGGCTTACTGTTCTAATTCCTATTTGTAACTCCTGATTACATGTTGTTCTATTACAATCCTTACTAGCCATTTCTCTGCTATCGATACAAAATAATTAGCTGAATTATTAAATAAATACGACAGCCTGCAATGTGTGATCACGTGACTCGCCCCGACCAGCGCCCGCGGCTTTAACTTTCTGTTGTATTTCAAACATTAAAAATATCTATTAAATTTATTTTCCGTCAGTGCGAGGAGTCAATAGGGCGCCGTGAGAGAAAAGTAACGATTCTCTCACGTCTTCGTAACTCTCAAAGTGAGAAGTTTTGTTTTGTAAAGGCTGCAATTCTGTATTTTTTTGTTGTTTGTCAGCTGTATCAATTGTTTTACCGAGACAATAATAAATCTCCAGACATTAATTTTTTATTTATTGGCAATCCTGGTATCAACAAACTTTCATTATTACGTAGTCTAAGTCTCCAACTCACGCTGAGTTAGTCCTTTGGTGTTTACTGAGATGAGAGAACAGGACAGAAACCTGTTACATAGGGAAAATGGCGGACCAAGCCATATACACGTGTCAATAAAAAGTATTGAATGAAAGTATCAATATACGTGTCGTAATACTCAATACTTTCGAAGCGGCCCAGTATCGAGGGATATTGAGGTACCAAAGTATTGAATGTCCCATCTCTAGTTATAAGCATCTCATATGCTCGAATTGTCAGTTACTTAGTATCTAAATTATATAAAGTTTTTTTTAAATTTACTGCCAAAGTGATGGTTTATAGCTGGACTTACTGGAATGGCAGATGCTGTGGAGCCTACAACATACTGAAATGGATACAGCATGGCATTTTGAGCATCTGTGTTAAGAATGGATGGTATGTGAATAACTGCAAATTCATTAGGTCTGGGGCAATAGCGGAAAGCTCTCTCTCTTTTCATGACCATAGCTCACTTGTTGGAGTTCACAAATATATATATTTTCTAATATATTCACTATATAGAGTGAAAAGCCAGAAAAGCTGGAATACTAATCTAATATTTTGTATGTCCGCCTCTGGTTCATAGTATTGCGTGAACATGATGAGGCAGGGATGCCAATAACTTTCTAAAGTAGTCTGATGACAGAGAACACCTTCTCAAAACTGTTCCATATGGTGGCTCTCTGCTTTCATAGGCACTGAGGAGGACATACTTGGTATTCTCAATAATTTCCAATCAGCTGAACGAGGGGGATATGGCATGACCTCCAGCTTGGATAAGAGTTCCTCCAACCATAACTTGCTGGTTTTAATTGTGTGTGTTAGTACGCTGTCCTGTTGAAAGAGGTCAAACCGCGATCAGAATGAAAGCAAGACTTGAATGTATGTAACATGTCTAAAAGGATGGGGACATAATTTTCACAAGTAAAATTGGTCCTGGGCACTAATTGTGTGCCATATAAACACATTATTGCCATTTCAGAGACATTGTCATCCAGTACACTTCTTTGGTAACTTGCGGGAATCACTTACTTATGGTAGTGGCCAGAGTGCTTGCCTACCACCAAGGTGAATCGGGTTTGATTCCTAGCAGGGTCAATCCCAGTTTTCTACATGTTTGAAATGTACTAGACAATGCTACTGATCAGCTGGTTTTCTTGGGGATCCCCCCATTTCTCCTACTGCTGAATTCTGCCATTGCTCCATTACCATTTCGTTTCACCATCATTGGATCTCTCAAGTCCTCATTCAAAGCAGCCCAAACTTCTCCACTCCACTTCACTGATTCATGTGGTTGTTTCCACATGTGGAGTCGTCCATCTACCTGGCTTGGTTGGAAATGCAACTCATTGGACAAGGCTATGTGCTTCCAGTCATTAGATGTCAATGATAGTGTTCCTGAGTCCAAACCTGTACATAGTTTTGTGTTGTGCATTTAGCAGGGGCCTTTGCTTTTAATGATATACAATGAAACCCTGTTAAGAAGTTCCCACTTAAGAAATTTTCCTGTTTAGTAAGTTGAATCATTTTGCACCTTGTCTATATGTACATGTATAATTTTACCCTTTTAAGAGTTTTTCCTGGCTTATAAGTATTATTCTTTCAGTCCCTTAAAAAAACGTCTTAACAGAGTTTTACTGTAGTGTGACGCATGCTGCCTTCCTGTATAATATTACAACTGCTACGACTCGTCTGTCCCAAGTATTTATACATCACCCGAGGGAGATTCAAACCCGGTAACGTATTACACAAGTGTCTTGGATTGCTACAACCCTGGATGAAGATTCCAAACACGTGGAAAATAAGGTTGTGCAAGCCAGCGAGCACACGCGACCTCCTCCTCCCCCCCCCCCCCCCCCCCCATGCTGAGAGCCAACAAGTAGTTACCCGCCTCAGGGCTAAACCGCGCGCCGCCAATTATACACAAAGCCGAGTGCCAGACAGAGGGTAGCTATCCCCACCCTGGCCTCGCACAAGAGGGACGTCATGAGGCGGACGTCACATCCCACCGCGGCCCCGTGCTGCACCTGTCTTGCAGACTATAAAAGTCAGTGCACGACTAGGCTCACACAGTTATTCCGTTCTCCAGTAGCTCGCTCCAACACTTTGTGTGCTGGGGCCTTCTACTGCTCAACAGTCTTTGACAGCCACCAGAGGCTGCTACCATTGACAATACCAGAGGCTCCTACAGCCTTTACCAGAAGCTCCTGCTGCAACCACCTGCAGTTACCAGAGGCTTCATTGTCGACCACCACCACCAGCTATCAAAAGCTACCATTGTCGACAACCACCACCATCTACCAGAAGCTCTTCTTCTTCACCACACCACACCTTCTGCTACTGCTCCTCCTGAATCAGCAGCCACCTCTACTTGCTGGTAGAGGCAACTACACCCACTGTTCTTAACAGCAGCCACCTCTACTTGCTGGTAGAGACAACTACACCCACTGTTCTTAAATTAGTGGCATCCCTTTTTCTATTGTATCTTCTAGATGCCCCTTGTATAGAGTAACTGCGATTGAGTTGTTATCATAGCCGTCAACGCCACTAGATATTGTGGGTAGTTTAGGAACAGGTCACCTACATCTGTCTAATGTAGGTTACTTCCATATCCATTCTCAGCTTGGTTAGGAGGTAGCGCGTGTCACTTGTATTTATTACGTTTAATAAATACAGTTTGTTCCTTTCCAGACGAGTATCTGTTCTAGAGGTATTTCTCTTGACCACTAGGAACATATCTACTGTACTTTGTCAACCGAGGTGGGTTTTGATACTAGTACAAACCAAAGAGTAGGACTGCGGAGTCTCGTCAGGAATTCCTACGTCTGAGACATACACCATTCGACAGCTACCTGTTCTAGACTGCTGGGAATAGAACGGTAGAGCCCTGATCACTAGAAACTCATCCGGCAAGGGCGAGACAGTCTCCTTGAGATGTATCCTACCAGAGCGCTTATGGTGCCGGCCAGGATATTTGCTTGACACTGACTGCCTACCTCTGTTGCGACGTACACCCAATAGTAGTAGGAAGGCGGCCCACACGGTTCATCGCTCTAGGTCTGCCCGCCATGGCGGGGGACTGATTAGAGCACCGAACTCTTGCCATCAACTGCTATTGAAAATACACTAAGATAGGGATCTGTCTTGTGTTTATGATGATCAGCGAATATCTTGAAGTGTCAATCCAACCTGAATGCCTTTTGGTAGAAGGCGAGGCTCAAAGAGGGAGGAGCAAAAGGCGACTTATACAGCAGCCAAGCAAGAATGTGTATTAGACCCGCCTACTCATAATAGGAAAGCCGAGCAGGACAGAGCGTCACTCACCCTATCTTCTTCAGAGATCTTCCTCTCCAGTGTTTGAATATATTTACTTCCCGGCGCACACTCATATTGCCAGGGAATATAACCCAGTAGTAAGAATTCTGATACAGGATACTGAGGTAAGGTACAGAGCAGCCAACACCAGGTTCTGGAGCCAGGAGTCAGCAGAGTGGAATTGATGGTACTGTGTTGGTCGGCTTAATACCAACGTCCAACAAGCCTCTACCAGTTTCGCCGGTTCCAGCCAGCCAACATTAGCTCCACTACCTCCAACCAAAACAATCCCTGGTAAAACAAGTACTACGAAATCAGCCTTCATCCTGAATAAGCCAGTTGTCATAGCGGGAAACTTTGTTCCCAGTCGCCAACTGACACAACCAGCAAGAGTTGCTAGTAGTAAATGTAGCCAAGACGTATAACTAGTAAACAGCTAAGCGAATATGGTCTAACGATATCAAAACCACTTTGACTGTGCATACAGTTTATAGCCCTGCACGGATCAAGTGTATGCTGCACTATTCGTACCACTGGTGCTCTTAAGGATCCAGCATTAAATTCTAGTGTTACTTGATGCAGTGTTGCATGCCGGATTCTTGAAATGAGTATTGATAGCCTACATGTCGTGTTCTTAGTGCTTTTGTACGAAAATGTTTTACCTGAATTCTTGCAGTCTAGTATGTTATTCTCTTTAAATGTGACGCACGTCGGGTTAGACTGACTGACACGCTTGTCGAGGATTTTTCTGCTAGACCAAAAGTGGGGTTATTAACCCTGGATAGAAGGCGTGGGGCAAGGGGTGTTGGTTACTGCTTACTTATGTCGTCTTGGGTGTTGTGATTGGTGCAGGTTTCATCCAATAGTGGCGAGCTCGGTTCACTCCGAAGCGGCGATTCCAGTTGTAGGCTGCACTGCTCCAGAAGTTCAGGTTGGCCCAGCTGTGTCTTGCCTCAGTTTGGTTTAACAACCCTCTTACCACAGGGTAACATGATGGATGCGTACAAAGGCAAGGCGACAAGTAGATTACAGTGACCAGAGCAGGCACTACTGCTTGATGCCTAAGTTGGGTGGCTCGGTCCCGTTCCGCCTGCCTTTCCTGCATAGGAGGTAGTAATGCCAACCACGATTTGAGAGCAAGATGAACTAGGTATTGTTTCTTACGTCTTTTGCCATGCCTTACCTTGTAAGGTATAGGGTAAATTGATTTGACAGTTTACAGAATGCACTTAGAAAGGAACAGTTACTACAGTGTAATGCAATAGTGACTTGCTGGCACAAGCTCGATAAGAGTCCCCACTGATGCCCCATGTATGCGGGCTGATCAGAGACAGGGAACCGTGTCGACCACCAAGCCACTATTGGTTGTGCATTTGCACAGGGTTGAGCGGCAAACCCTAAGCTAATGTCACTTCAGCACTAATTTAGAGCTCAAAGCGAGGAATAACCTGAGCTTGTAGCCCCTCCTGATGTGGTGTTTCTAGTGGTTGTGGCATCGCTGTTTCTTTCCACCAGCACTAATTTAGTGCTTGGGTGGCTGGAAAGAAACAGGTAGCCTTCTAATGTGGATTTCAACTATCTCTCGGTTCCTTTCGGCAGTGCACGTCATATTCCGCCTCTAACTGTTAACACAGACATGTACCCTGTAAATGAAAAGTGGAAGAGTAGCGAACAATGAGTGTTTATTGAATACTCAATAAACACATGACCTGTACTACCTCCTACCAAACCGTGGCGAGCTGAAAGTATCTGCGCTTCCAGGTGTAGGCGACCTGGTTTTTAGTTTAAAAGGAGGAATAGCTAGTTCTAGACGAATACAAAGTTAAAGTTAAACTGTGCTGAGTATAAGGTGTCTAGAGGAGACAAAGTGAAGTTAAATACAAATGAACATGTTTGCTGGATGACTGGTCGTCGATGCGTAGAGTAAATCTCTGTAGGTGCCAGCACTAGTAGTGCTCTGGATGTTGTGAAAGATGATGTAAGAATGACTCTCGAGCCCGGCAGTGTCCGGACTTATGTAGGTGAAGCTTGTAGGCTGCAGGTAGGGCAAATCTCCTACTCTGGTTGGCATGGGCGAAGAAAAACTCGGGTCAGCAGTAGTCAACGTTTCTGCTTCGTGCCTCTTCAGCAGCGCTCGGCTTTGCCCGAGGTCCGGGCAGCTTGTAGGCTCTCAGCGTGGGGTAGGGGGGCGGCGTGCCTGCTGGATGAAAAGAATTCACTTATAAGTTCATGTTGCCTGGTAGAGTAGGCAGCCGAGAATTCATGTGAAAAATTATCTCTACGTGTTTCTTACGTCTGTAGCAGTGGAAGTTGGAACCTTAGCGATGAGTTGTAATCGTAGTTAATTAGTAGTAGGAACGGCACGCATCAAATGTTTGTGAGTATAAAAATTTAAATTTGTTCTGTACATATTACAAATAGCTATGAATTGTCTCAAGAGTTTCCATTGTAACGCAGTGTTGGAAGTTGCATAAACCATAACAATCTGTCATCCTCACAGCACAAGCAGGTAATGTCTGCAACTTTATATGGTGGCAGGCAGATGCAACTTTTCACATGCATGTGGGTGCTGCTATGTAGCAGTCAGACCCCAATTTCACGAGGCCTCACAGTTCGTGGAAATGGCCTCGCAAAATTGCTGCAGACAGATTTTGACCCCCTAAAAACCCAAAAAGTGCATTACAGTAGACTCTCGATTATCCGCGATAATGGAGGGGGCTATTGCCATGGATAACCCAAAATTGTGGATAATCCGTATACTAAGAAAAAAATACAGTTTCTCCAACACCAAGTTTCGTAAGTTCGTAACTGAATACTGGGTGTTTCAGTGTGAAACCTAACCTATCCTTGACATAATACAGTGGAAGCCGGAAATACCGTGGTCCGATATACCGCAGGTCAATTTATGTCCCCTGCCCTGAATAAATAAATAAGTGGAAAGTGTGTGGTCAGGATGTCATATGGTCTGTCTGCGGGTGGTCGTGGGTCGGCGACACTGATGAATGAGGCGGAGGGAGCGGGTGCACGTTCTCCCTCCTTTCAGGGCAGAGATCTATTTTACTGATTCATTACAGCCAATATTGTATGTTTTACCGTATATGCAAATAAAAAGTTTTCTTTTTACCATATTGGCGAGTAAGGCCATGTGCGTGTATAGGCTATGTCAGAAGTTTTTGATGAAAAATTCGGGATGATTAATATTTCAAGTAGACCGCACTAAATTTGTATATTCCTGTAAACATTGTCGGGCCTCATCATGACAGAGCAGAGGCCAACATGCCGCCTAAATTTAATAGAAATTCTACACGTTGACATGAATAGCATCAATCAGCATGTGTTCTCAATACCAGGCCACTGTTACGAATTGAACCTGCCCTGTAATGACGGCAGTGGCGGCGGCTGCTTGGCCGCTGCCCACCAGAATAATTGTGTAGTGACCGACCAACAGCTGCCCAGCCCAGACGATCTAGTCACAAGTGAAAACAGCAAGCCGCCACGTCAATCTCCTATGGGGTATATCTCTACGTAATCATTATAATTATGATGTAGACTTTGATTATAATGCATATATACCGGCTATGCGGTATGTGTTCCTATTTTAGAGGAAATGAATCCAAAATCCGACATCACTCGGTTGCTAGGCAACAGGCCCCCCTCCCCTCTGGAAAGGGGAAACAAAGACGGTGCAAAGCAAACTGCATGTCGCCCGTGTCACACATATATATTCCACACTGTCCAGTGCATGCGGCATACAGCTGGCTGTTTCAGCGTGTGGAAAACGATGTTTAATGTAGGAAGCAAGTATCGCCTTCCATTCCCAATTCTACAAAAAAATATTGGGCTTGTTTCACACACACTAAGCCCAACACTGGCATTACCGCAGCACGTTTCTCGTTCAACCACTCCAGCATAGCCTTATCTACTTCGATAGTTTCATTGTTTTCCTATTCACCAATCCACTTTTCGAGTACGTACTGCTTGCAAACTCAATAAGTTTGGATTTATTGTTTTGTATATCCCGAATTGTTGTTTCTCCCCACTCCATTCATAAATGAAAGCTGTTTTATTACACTTCCTCCTTCAAGTTTATTAATAATTTCCAGCTTCTGCTGTGAATATAAAACCACACATTTACATTTTGCAGACTTTTTCGGTTGAAAATGAGCAAAAACAAAACTGAATGTAACTACTGGCTGGCGAGATAAAACTGACACTGACCGTGGGAATGCGATACGCGGGAGGAATGCGGTGGTCGCGCTGAGTTCCGGCTATACCTGGCAGGCGGCAGCTAGGCTAGCGAGTTGTGCGGTGTTGTCAGCTCGCTGTCTTGCGACATAACTAAGCTCATCGCGCCATTGGGAACACATTTTGACGTGCATTTGCATCGATAAACAAACATATTTCATTCCACAGTTACTTTCAGAGAGTAACTGTTACGAATTTCATTAGTTAAGATGGGCATTTTATTAAATAACTTTGTTCTGAGTGTTTGAGTTAATTTCCAAAATTTATTTTTATCTTTCTGAATATGCCGCGGTTAAGCCGCAAAGTGGATAATCTGCTCGCGGATAATCGAGAGTCTACTGTATATGTACATTTTTTTTTGCATTGTCAGTTTTCAATCATCTCTGGTGCAAAAATAAAAAATCTTTCTGAATATGCCGCGGTTAAGCCGCAAAGTGGATAATCTGCTCGCGGATAATCGAGAGTCTACTGTATATGTACATTTTTTTTTGCATTGTCAGTTTTCAATCATCTCTGGTGCAAAAATAAAAACTTTTAAATGAAATGTTGAATTATTTCAATAGACAGACACCGCCCAAATATAATTACACACCAGAACTGTAGATATAACCAACCGTCACTTGTCACAAAAAAAAAAAAACATTGGGTGCCGAGTTACTTTAAGCGAGCAAAGTTCATTTCAAATAGCTTTTACCTGAAAATCAAACAATTTATTAATTAAATATTAATTTATTTCAATAGATATCTTCCAAATAAAATTTTACCCCAGAACACTGCAGTATTTACCAGATTATGGGTTGCACATTTTATGCAGATTTTGTGTGTCCAAGAAATTATGTGCGATCCTAATGCAGATTTTTCACCTTTGCCAAAAAAAATGTTTACTTCAATTTGGGATACAATATGTATGTAAGTAATTATACTGTGTTGGTTTTTCATAAACAAAACTTACATAGTACAACAACACTTATTTTCATATTTCAAAATGCCTCAACATGGCATGTGAAAAGTATACCACGTGCACAGCCTGCCAACCCATTGGCCAACCGGTGAAATTGACCATCTGTTGTCAAGTGGGTAAAGGTGCATGTGTGTGTTCATCATTACACACATGCGCACACAGCTGCTAGTTGTGGTATCCGACCAGAGAGAGACATCGAGAAAGACAAAGAATGAGGAGGAAGGAGGCATTCTAAAAATACCAGTAGACCACCCAGTCAGAGTTTTTGTGTGTGCATGTTGGTGAAAATGGGCATCGTCAAAACCGCTCAGGCCATGACACACTTCAATTGTTTGCTTTTAAACGATCGTCTGCATGTCATTCCTCAGTCACAATAGTTGACAAAGCAATGAAACAATAACAAAATTTAAAATGGTCACAGAGTTGACAAAGCAGTGTAACAATAACAATTTAAAACAGCCACAGTTGACAAAGAGTGTAACGGTAACAGATGCTGATAATGGTTGTGGGTTGTACAGATACAATAACTACTGTATGCTAATATTTTCAACTGTGATGTTACAAACAAATAATTTATAAAGAAAAATTAATTTAAGGTAATAATATGAAAATTCTTTATGATTCCATAATTTACATGACTGAAATGACATAAAATAGTTTCATGTTCTGCTTCCTCTACAGAAAATAGTTGGCCTACCTATTGAGAGATATGGAAAGATAAATAGAATAGAGGGTGGGGGGAAGGGCGTGATTTGTTGGAAGAGTTAAAGGGGGGTGCGGGCGGAAGGGAGGTCGCCAAACGAGAGGGGGGAGGGAGAGAGGGAGTGAGCAAGCTGGCTGGGCGACTGTAGTGATAGAAAGAAGGGCTCACTGGCAAGGAATGTGTGGCGAAGCACAGTGCAGTATTTATTAAACTGACCTCATACAAAGGAAGTGTCACTTTTATTATTATTCTATCAAGCAAAAATATATACATATGTATATTCCGAACCAATAAAAGTGTGTCGATCATCAACGAATTGAAAGCATGAAATATCAATCCAAAACTGTAAATCGAGTTGTAATCCAATAAAAATAGCGTAGTAGGTCATCAACAATCAATACAGTCAATTCTAAATGCTATCCGAACTCTTAAACAAAAAAGAGAAGTCAAAATCAAATTTATAAAATCATCAAAAAAGTATCCAATAGCCAAATACCACTTCCATAGTAACTAACTAAAATGGTGCAGCGATCTAGACAGTAAGGACTGAAGGAGTAGGGGGGGGGGGGGGGATGTAACGCATGCTGTTATTGGCCGGCCTTTTTGCTATGTGCACGATAGTGGACCTTTGCTGTCGCCATTCACGAGAGACTGTAGCAGGGTGTGGGCAAGGTGGAAAAGGGGTGGAGTGGGAGAGGATGGGTGGAGGACAGAATCCCTTTATGACATCTCAGTTAATCTTCAGGCAATATGTGGTGCACTCATTTTAAAACACTATTGCCACATTTTTTAACTGATTTTCTCTGGTTATTTTTTGATTTTGATATTGCTGTGTACAAATTTTGAGTAGCAGTACTGAAAACTATATATTTTGTCACTGTAGACTGGCAATTGTATTTTTAATTGGTTTTCATTGTGATTTTTTCCATTTTTTCCATTAATTTTTGCAATTTTTTGACTATTCCTGAGAATGGTCTCGTAAAATCACTGCCTCATTAAATCGGGGTCTGATTAGTTTGCAGGGCTTGTTTATCCCATGTCTTCAGGTACATCACTAAATACAATAACTAGTTGTAATATGTGTACTTTTAAGTGTGCTGAAGGTATTTAAATTTTATAAAGTATGTCGTTTTCAAAAATGAACTTTTTTTATCACAGATTATTGTCCTCCTCCAAATATATTTAACTGCATGTTATGTCAAAATTGAGTTTATTTTCTCAGTGCATTATACAAAAAACTGCCTTGCCTGTGGCTAAAAGTAATCAATTGATTGATAGAGAAAAGAAGGCACATAACAATGAGAATTCCATAACATTCTTTTCTAATGCATTGCTACAGCGTGAATAAATTCTCTACTAGAGTTTTGAAACACCAGTGTCAATAATGCATTATTAATATTATTTTATTAATCAATATAAAATTATGTTTAATCAGCCTATTGCACCTTTCCAACAAAAGACTAGAAGAAATTCAAGTCTTTACTTCAAAAGCTAATTATAAGGTAATAACCCCAAAGGAATTCCATGAAAAATTTTATGAACCACAGGGGCAGGGTTTACAAACCAAGGGAACAAAATAAAATAAAAAAGGTGGAAAATATTTTGTATGTACATAACAGGAAGCCATGGCACATGACCTGAATTTCACAGAGAAAGTTGCTGTCTTATCAGTTCATCAACTTTGTTACTGTGAAGGGCTCGTCGCTTGAGGAAGGTGCTGGGAGGTGGTATGCGACAAGCAGGTGTTCTGGCTGCTGCAGGAATCGTGGCGCTGAATGAAATGGTCAGTCGTTTAGCTGATGACCATCGCAGGGCCATCACCATTGGAAGAGGTGAGTGAAAGTGCAAGTACATAACATCATTAACTTTGAACACCTTCATTGCATATTATTGTTATTATTATTATTTCTCCACAAGGAGCTTTGTTGTTAATATAGACAATTCAATTTCATCTACTAATTCTGTTTCTTCTGGGGTTCCGCAAGGAAGTACTATAGCTCCTCTACTTTTCAATGTTTTTGTAAATAATATTGTCTGTGTAATTAGACACTCTTGTGCACTACTTTATGCAGATGATTTAAAGATTTACAAAAGCATTAAAACGGTAGATGACTACAGACAACTTAAAGAAGATATTTCTGCCATCAGTAACTGGTGCACTTTGAACAAAATTGCACTTAATATAAATAAAACCATTAGTATTTCTTTCACCAGGAAAACAAATCTAGTCATCCATAAATATTTTGTGAATAACGTTATAATAAAGAGAGTTGATGGTCGTGATCTAAGCGTAATCCTGGATTCAAAATTATATTTTCATGTTCACATAGATAATCTTATTAGGAATGTCAGTCGTAATGTAGGTTTAATCAAAAATATCTTTCACTTTTCCACTTCTCCTGATTCATTGTTATGCTTATATTACTCTTTAGTTAGATTAAAATTAGAATATTGCTCTGTTCTGTGGAATTACATCACAGTTACTGATGCAAATAGGTTAGAAAATGTTCAAAAGAAGTTATTTAAACTCGTACATTATTGATTTCCACAATCTTTGGATTTTAAATACAGTGATGTACTTGATAGATTTAGCACTCACACTACTATTACATCGTGATATTCAGGGTGCTTTATTTTTAATCAATGTATTTATTTTTAGCCTTTGTATCTAGCTCTAGAATGCTTAATAAAATTGGTATAAATATTCCAGTGTATAGACAAAGAATCACTCGTTCTTTCTCTTTGTTAAGTTACAAGAAAGATTTAGTGAACAAATGTGTCACTAATTATAATAAATACTTGCAAAATTTTGATCCTTTTTTAGGAAAAAACGTCACTTTTGCCGAGTGTTACAAATATTATAAGAGTCCATAACTAAATGTAATTTACTTCTTGCTCTAATTATTTTTTTTATATACAATGATGGTGAATGTGTTATGGGTTAGTTGTATTATATGTATCAGTTAGTCACTGTCTGTAGCATATGGTCTGTGTTGTAGTATGTTGTATTTTATGTTTGTATCTGTCATTGTAATTGTACTGCCCTGTGTCTAGTTTGTATGTGCAATCCAGTAATTGGTCTCTTGTACTGTTGGTTTGCACAATAAGCCTTTAAATAAATTATTATCATTATCATCATTCGGCGATCGACGCTCGTAGGAGGATGTGCTCCTCGCCTCCTCCTATGTGACCTTCGTTTTTTAATAGTTAAAAGTGTCTGAGTTTACTGAATTTTTTTACTTTAAGGGCTTTTATATGCCCTTAGCACGGACGTTTGTAAAGTTTGTGGTAAGCCATTTTATGGCAAACAAAAATTAATTAATGCTCTGGAACTTGTGGGACTCGTTCCCACCTTCAGTGCGTCTCTCTAACAAGTAAGTGTGAACACTGCAGTGATGAGGCAAGTATGTTCGGCTTCTTGACTAAAGGTAATAGCAAGAATAGTGTAACAGAAAAAATAATCTCCAATGCTAGTTAAAAAAACTATGAGTTAAAAGTTACTCTTGTTGATAGTGAGACAGAAAATCAAGCTAGTCAAGATACTCAAGAAGTAGTTGAAAAAAATTAGACACTATGGAAGAAAGTGTTAAATCTTTGAGGTTTTGTGTAAAAAAAATTGATGACTTATCAAAAGAAGGACGTGATTTAAAGGAATATAGCTCTCTTTTAAGGGCTTTGTTTGAAAGTGTACAGTCGTCAATTTATAAAAACAAACGTGTATGCCTCGTGTGCTGCTAGTAAATCTAATTCAATTTCTAAAATATCTTATAGTAAAGTGGCAAAGATGGGTCTGGAATCTAATTCCAGTGGCACAGACAAGTCACTTCCAAGAAACACACAAACAAATCTCCTAGCCAGCAAGAAAAGTAGTGAGAGCTAAAATGAGAGCAATATTGTTATCCCGTTTCGGGCTTGAAGTTCAAGAAAATGACATAGTGTCATACATAAATCAGGAATTAAGTGTTGAACCTGAAAATAGCTAAACTTAAGACAAGGCATAACTCACACACTTCCTTCTATGTTTCCATGGATGATGTTGAATTTGTCCATATTTTCTACACAGTCTTCTGGCCAGCAGGCTGTCTTATCAGCCCTTTCCACGGTAGACTTTATAATGAACAACTGTATGGCGCAGAAAGTGCTTCTGAACCTATTAATGAAGTCCTCTCGGTTACGACGAATGATAATGTACTCACGGCTGGGGGAGCTGTTGTATCTTCTTAGTTAATGATATGGCAATTGGAGGTGCCTATGCTAAGACTGTTCATCTGCTAATTTCGGTGTATATTATCAGAACGTTAGAGGTTTAAGAACAAAATCCGTAATATTTTTTCAGAACGTAATTAGTACTGACTATCCAGTAATTTTCCTAATTGAAACTTGGTTAAATAGTAATTGTTTAGATTCTCATTATTTTCCTGATAATTATTTAGTTTTTCGTAAAGACCGTGATCCTTTACATACTAACCTCAATAGAGGTGGTGGTGTTTTAACAGCGATAAATTCATCTAAATTTCCGCATACTGTTTTAAAAAATGATTTTACTAAAGAGAATGTCGATTCTGTATGGGTAGAAATAGCCAGTGGCAATAACAAAAAAATTCTATTAGGAAATATTATTGTTTGCCAAATTTGTCTGTTAATGAACTTATGATTACTATAATTTTTAGAGCTAAAACTAGCTAGTTATCCTGATCAAATTATAGTTGTTGGTGACTTTAATACACCAGGTATTGACTGGTATTCGATGCATACCCAGACTATAGTTCATTATTACATTAAACAAAAAAGGTCAATTACTTCTTCAACTTATGAATTTACTTAATCTTGAACAATTTAATTTTATAATTGCTGCATTTAGCGATTGATGCTATTGATTGGAGTCCTATTTATCAAATGGACGATATAGATCAAATGGTTGATTATCTCACAAGGCATTCTCAAAAATGTATAAATCAGTTATACCTCACACAAAATATATCAAAGGTAAATATCCGATATGGTTTTCTTCTGACCTTATTAAATTACTAAAAATGAAAGAACATTTTTTTTAATTGTATAAAAAACCATATCTGATTATAATTGCCAGCAATTTTCTGACTATAGGAAAGCTGTAAAAGTAATGATAAAAGCTGATAAGAGTTTAAGTGGCAAAAGAATATCAATGATCTTAAGAAATACCCTTGTATATTTTGAAATTTTGTTACAAAATCATGAAGAAAGGTTACAGTAGAACCTCTCTTATGACCCCTCACGGTTCCCGAGATTGGGGTCATTATAAATAATTTGGAAAATTTTGGGCAGATTTTGACCCACTCCTAACCCCTATGCCCCCAAACTCGTCATTTTTTGCATGAAGTTCATGTTCAATTGTCTATAGCGCATAAAAAATCACTTTTTAAATTAAATATAAATATGTATGTATATTTTAATAGCTGAACGTCTCCTGGTTAATTTGATACCCAAGAAAGGCATATTGGACCACCCCTTTTCGTAAAAAAAGAAGGCCTAAACACAATATGACATGGCCATTGAAAGTGTGTGAAAAGATTAGACTATGTATTATTAAAATATATCTAAACACTGTTGGAAATGCCGTATGTTTGAAACAAAACACAGAACTTTATTTATTGATAATGTGTATGAAGATACATTGGATCACTCGTTTGCTGGGGCTAGCAGCGAATACATTGCTGTGCACATGTAGCTGGGCGAGCGCCTAGATCCTGTGCAGCACGGCCGGGTGCAACGACTTGTATCTGACGATCGGTTCTAGATCCTCGGGACTGGGCAGCTGTCGGTCGGTTGCTACAAGTTGGCGAGCGCCGGCCGCCACCCGCTACGAAATTATTCTGGCAGGCAGGGACCAGCCGGCTGCCACCAGCGCCATCGTTACAGGGCCAGTTCGCTTCGTAACAGTGGCCTGGTGTTGATAAAACATGCTGATAGATATAGGATTCACATCAATTTGTTGAATTTAGACAAAATGTAGGCGGCGTGTTGGCCTCTGCACTGGCACAATGAGGCCCAGCAATGTTTACGGGAATATAAAAATTTAGTGTGGTCTACTTCAATTATTAATCATCCCGAATTTTTCATCAAAAACTTCTGACGTGACCTATACACGCACACAGCCTTACTTATATATGGTAACATAAGAACACATTTTATTTGCACACACTTACCTGCCTTTATTCACTTTACACATAAAATTGACTTCACAAGAAAAAAAACAAATGCCCGCCAAGCAAATAGCATATTACGTAGCCATGGGTGCACACATGACTGTAAAAAAAATCATTAAAAAGGGGGTATTTAATTAAATTAGAAGATCTACATACACTGATTAAGAAACTAGTCTGTGTATTGTGCCGCTGTTTTTACAGTGAAAGAGGGATAATTGAAGCAAAAAATGACAGTAAGGCAGAGGTGGGGGCATGTGACTAGGACAAAGAATATTTACTGACCCGGCCTGTGGCTTCCCCCCCCCCCCTTTTACCACCCTCCGTCTCATCCATGAACGATACACCAGTGTCCCCTTCTGGAATGAAGTAATTTATTGCTTCACGCTGCTTTGGACAACAAATGTCAAAGTCTATGATGGTAACTTGAGAAATGTGCGACTACTAACATCAGTAAAGGCTAGTTTCCCATAGATTGAAAACCGTGGATAGTATAAACTTGTACGTGGTTGGAGAAAAGGTCTACAAAAACAAATGTGCCTCAAATTTTCGACTTTTTCGACCCAAACTTTTCAAGGTTCCTCAGGATTGGGTCGTAATAAAGAAGTGGTCTTAATAAATGTGGTTGTAATAGAGGAGTTTTACTGTATAAGGAAAAAATAACCATTTTTTCTAATGGCAAAATGGTTGACGATCCAGGTGAAATATCCAATATGTTTGCCAAGCATTTTGCACAGGTCTATGTCCAAAGATCTTTAAACATGAGTCCTCAGATAAACTGTAGTTTAAACAATTTCAATTTATCTCCTCCCACAATAACTCAAGGCCTGGTTCTATGGGCTATCAAAAAGCTGAAGGGTAGTAAGGCATCTAGCATAGACAACATTGCAAATTTCATTATTAAAGGCTGTGCAAAGGTTTTCATCCCTATTGTAACACACATTTTTAATTGTATCCTGACTAGAGGTGTTTTTTCCTAGTCTATGTAACAAGGCTATAGTAGTACAGTAGAACATCTCTATTATGACCCCTCATGGTTCCCGAGAATAGGGTTGTAATAAATAATAGAAAAATTTTGGGCCAATTTTGACCCACCCCTAACCCCTATGCCCCCAAACTTGCCATATTTTGCATGAAGTTCATGATCAGTCATCTCTAGCGCATAAAAAACCACCTTTTAAATTAAATATAAATATGTTTATTTTAATAGTTTGATACCCAAGAAAGGCATATTGGACCACCCCTTGTCGGGGTGGCAGCAAATACATTGCCGACTGCCGCGTGTATGTAACTGGGCGAGCGCCTAAATCCTCTGCAGCGCGGCCAGGCGCGGGTGTGGAAGTTTGCTGCTGAAGCTCTGCCCTAGATCCTCAGGCTGGGCAGCTGTCGGTCGGTTGCTACAAGATTAATCTGGCCGGCAGCCACCCCCACCCGCACATGCTTCCACGGACAATACACCAGTGTCCCCTTCTGGCATGAAGTAATTTATTGCTTCACGCTGCTTGGGACAACAAATGTCAAAGTCTATGATGGTAGCTTGAGAAATGTGCGACCACTAACATCAGTAAGGGCTAGTTTTTCGTAGACTGAAAACCGTGGATAATAGAAACTAGTACCACGGTTGGTCTACAAAAACAAATCCGTGCGTAACTGAAACCGTGGTTCAAGATATCGTGGTTGGTGAGGGATTACTGTATCTATTTTTAGATGTACCTCAAATTTTCTACTGATTCGACCCAAACTTTTTACTGTTCCTCGGGATTGGGTCGTAATTGAAGGGTTTTTCTGTACCCATCTTTAAAAAGGTAATAAGCATGACTTGAACAATTATAGACCTATTTCATTACTATGCAGTTTTACAAATGTTTTAGAAAAGGTTGTACATAGATATCTTAATTTTCTTACTAAAAATTCAATTACATTAAATCAACATGGTTTTCAATCTGGTAAAACCACATCCAAAAACCTGTTCAAATTTGTCAATTATCTCTACGGCAATGTTACTACTAGAAACCAAATTGATGTAAGTTTAATTAATTTTGATATGCAAAAAGCCTTTGATACTTGACAACATTCTGTGATTTTGTTAAAATTACAAGAAATAGGATTAGATAATGTATTAGTGTGGTGGTTTTCAAATTACTTAAGTGACAGAAATTTTTTAGTCAAAATAGAATCATCTTTCTCTTCTTCATATCTTGTATCTTTAGGGGTTCCACAAGGTGGAACCCTATCCCCACTCTTATTTAATATTTTTATTAATGACATTGAAAGTGTTATTGGTCACTCTCAAACATTACTTTTTGCTGATCTTAAATTATATAACAAAATTTATGTTATTAAGGATTTTTACACTTACAAAATGACATAGTAGGAATTGAAAAATGGTGTAAAGATAATGCAATATCACTCAGGAAAAAAAAAAAAAAAAAAAAACTTTCTATTACCTTTTCTAGGAAAACTAATCCTATTGTTTTTAAATATACTATTAACAACTTGTAGGAGTAATTCTTGACTCTAAATTGTATTTGCACAATCTTGTAGATAGTTTAATATGTAATACTAGTCATACAGTAGGTTTAATTAAATTTATTACGTATTCTGCAGCATCACCTAATACCTTATTGTGCCTATATTATACTTTAGTAAGATTTAGATTAGATTACTGCTTTGTAATTTGGAATTTTTTTACTAACACCGATTCTATCAGAATTGAAAATCTTCAAAAAAAAATCTGTAAACAAATTCATACTAGATTTCCAATTAGTTCAAAATTTGATTACATTAGTGAACTTATTAGGTTCAATACACAAACACTTAAATTACGATGAGATCTGTATGATACCTTATATTTGGCTAATGCTTATGTGTCTCATATTAATTGCACAACTATTAAAAATTTGGTAGGTCTTAAAATTCAAATTTACCGTCATAGAGTAGTGTGTACCTTTGAAGTATTTTCTAAAATAAAAAAAAAAATAAAAATAAAGGGACCTTGTAAATAGATGTGTGCTAAACTTTAATAAATTATTAGGTAGTTTGGATCCTTTTAAGGGAAACAAGATAACTTTTTTTTAAGTATGTAAGTACTACAGTTGTCAGAAGTGAAAATTATAAATACTCATTAATTTGTATGTTATAATGTATTTTATTATTACACTATATTTTTATAATATTGTATGGTGATGGATTTTGATGTCCTTTTTCTTTAACAGTGGACTATTTTAAATGGTTTTTTTCACTGGTGTAAGGTTATTAACTGTTATAATCTCTAGTTTTGTATTTATTAATATTTTATTTGTTTTCTTGTCATGTGTTTGTATTGTTTGTGTCTGTATTGTCTTTGTCCATTATACTTAATGTTGTGTCACCCTGTAACTGGTTTTATTACTGTAGAGTGGCACTTTAAGCCAATAAATAAATATAAATAAATAAATAAATAATTATAACCTTACCATTAAAAGATATACTGCTGTAATTTACACTTGTGCATCATAGTGTTTTGTATAAACTCTTTATTCGTAATTGAGTTTCCAACATTTTTGAGCTCCTATTTCTATGGTCATCTAAGTGCTTAACTTAATTTTATCGTGGCCAAAACAAATATTATGCCAATGTCTAAGGAATATTAACAACTGAAGAGGTGGTAACATAAGTGCACATTATGTACTAAAATGTTTCTGAATCCCTAAAACATTTAGGTTATATGCTAATAGTTATTACGTAAGTTGTCCACACAAATCAACACAATCAAATTTTGAACTGTTTGCCACTCCTCCTCCTTCCCATCTACAAACATGAAAATTGCTTCAGAACAGCTCATTTCATTAACTGCATGCATAAGAGGTCATGTTCACACATCTCTGATGGAAAAATTAAGCATTGCGTTGATGAAATATAAATTTTCTTTAATAAAGTGACATATTGTGAGGGTGATGATACCCCAGTTGTGCATAAATGACCTCATTATTCAGTCTATATTAACAAAAACCCAGACTGCACATACACCTAACAGATCACGTATCTAGTCCCATGTTTACCTTTCTCGTGGGGAAATGAGATGTTTTACATTAATTAAATGATAATATTTAACAGGTAAGACATTGACACTTCAAAATTATTCTCTCCTTTTTTGCAACATTGCACCATGCAAATGAAACTTACTACAGAAAAACAAACAATATTGGCTACAATAAATCACGGTCAACAACTACTTATCTCTTGCCTAGTCAACACGCCCCTACTTTCTCCTCTGAAATAGATAACAGATCTCTGCACACAAGCAGAAGGAGAGCATGCCTGCTCCCTCCACCCCCTCCACAAACCTTCTTGGCTTACAACCAACTGCCTGGCCAATCACATGCCTACCTGACTACACACTTTCCACTCATTAATTTATTCAGGCTGGAGGACATAATTACCCTGAAGTATATCCGAATCCACTGTAAAACTGACCATGGTATTCCGGGCTTTTACTGTACTGTTAATTTTTCCATTAATTTGACGCGTGTCCCGACTGAGGAGTTCTATTGGCTAGGGCTATTCACATCAAACTTTTACAGACGACGTTTGAGGTTAAGAGCAACATAAACATTGCGAAAGAAGTTTTTCCATGGTCAATTTTACAGTTTTAGTTCATAATGCCGTAATCACAATGTACCCTAATGCTTGACTGGTGCAAGACCAGTGTACAAGACAGGTCGGATGGTCTGTTGGAAGGGCACAAAGTCAAGAGACACTGTCATGGCCCTGTGAACAGGCTGGCCCTTGTTCGCTGGTTTACCTTCTGGCAAGTTGCTTGGCTGGAGACTCCGTCCCTGTCGTGGTGATGGCTGACGATCGCTGTGGACGTCCCCAGGACTTGAAGTGCTCTTGCCTGGCTAGTTGATGGAGGAAGATTGTTGTCAGACGAGATCCAATCACTAAACCACTGTTTAGTGACTCCGAAAGGTTGTATTCCTCTTCTCAATGTAGACCATAGGGAGAGGGTGGCGAACTGTCTTAATTAAAGGTGGAAATAGAAGTGTCGGGAGGGGTGAGGTGTGAGGCCTCTCAGTAGTGCGGGCAGTGTGAACTCTGCCCCACTTAAGTAAAGAGCTGCTGAGTGCAGAAGAGGAAAAATGGACTTGAAATTCGGATTACTTTGAGGCGTACGCTGCCTTTCTCAACTTTCCCTGCACGCCTCCCTTCCAAGAGTATGGCATAGGTGATGGGGGCAAATACGGTCTCCCAAAAGGCAAGCCGGCCACTCAATTATCTAGCTGGTACTTCTTAGTGAACACAGCTGCACAGGTAGGAACTATTCCTCTTGCTCCCTTGGTCCGGCTCTGTAGAGAGCAGTTGACAGAGCGGTATGTTGGTTCAAGCTGCACGACAGGATACGTAGGTGTGGTATTCACAGGGGGTTGATCAATCAATCTAGTTCCAGCTCCCTTCTGGCCCCATAAAGAGCAGTTACCGAGTATAGAATAACCTGGTTGCTCAATTCACCTGGTGTAGGAGTTTCTAGTGGTTGAGGCTCTACCGAACTCTAGCCAGGAGCAAATCTCGGGTGGTTGTCTAATGTGTGTGTTTCTGGCTTTAAACAGCACGTGGTCTACCGGCTTCACTCTGGTAGGCTGCATTTACTTAAGAAATAACACAGTGACACTCAAGAAATTAGTACATAGAGAATAACTTAGAAATCATGTGTTATGTTGAGAAAGTATATAACACTGTAGCCCTGTATTACCTCCTATACTAATCTGAATTGACACCGGAGTTCTAGACTACGTAAAGTGGCAGGTGAAGATGACCTGGTTCTGAATCTAATGGGAAGTAAGGCAATAATATCTGCTAGGTAAGTAATTTACAACTCAATCTTAACTTTCGATCTGGTGTCCTGAAGGGACAGGAGTGGTAACTACCAGCAGGATAGTGTTGCAGTTACCGTCCGGTAAGGCGGAATCCTGAAAGGACTGTCGCAACCGTTACCAAATGAGATCAATACCAAGGGCCTGTAAAGGAAGAACAGACGTCTTCGGGAGCTGTTGACGGTCCAATCTTCCATATGCAGAAGGGTCTGCCGGGTGCAGAAGTGGCCTCTGGAGGGGTGGTCTTTAACTGGTAGTTGATTCCGGCCCTGAAGAGAGCGGTGGAATCTGAGACCATACCAGCAACCGTGAATTGCCAGTGGCTTCCTCCGACCCAAATCTGAGCAATGAAGGAAACGTAGACTGACTTTTGCTGGTCTCATAGTGGTATTTATACTAATCTCTCCCTGTACCAGAGTAGGCAAGGGGTGAGGAAGGAAATAAGCGCCTCCTCCTCCTGAGCTCAGCAGTTGTAGTCTATTGGTGTCGTCTGCTGAGCATCATCGCTGATGCGGCAGGTTTCAACCCTTATCTCGGCCACAGGGTGCTTTTAGAAAGCGTGCTGTTCTCCCTCAGCTTGCCGTAGAACTACGTAGTCGGCTTTGGCTGGCTTGGAGATCCAGGTGAACAGTACAAACTGGACTGGCATGTGTGTACTAGCTTCCAACCTTGCGCTAGAGTATCCTGTAGCCACGTGTCCATCCTCTATAAAGTACTGTTGGTTAAGTGACTTGCCGAAAGGGCTGAACATTGCATCCTGTATTTGTCAAAGGCGAGTGAGTATAAAAACTGCGAAGAGAGTCACGCATCATGACCCCTCCCTCCCCCCCATGGCAATGTAAAACAATCTGGATGAAAAAAAAATTTTTGTTCATCAAGGTGATATTAGTGTGTCACCTTAAGAAAACAAAGTTTTGCTTTTAGCATGTCTCCTTCTGTGTGCACTCTCTATCTGGAAGAGGTGTGCGGGGCACTTATCTGCTGCCGACCAGGTCACATTTAGGAGCAGTTAAGCGGCGTGTAGTTCTTTCTCACGCGCTCTTGCTCGGGTCTTCTGTGCTTGGGCTGACTCGTGGTGGCATGTGGACAGCTGGTGACTCTCAGAGTTCCTTGCTCTCTTGTGAAGGAAGGTGAAAAGAAAGAGGAAACTGGGTCACGCAATCCTTTTGTGTTCGATGTCGGTATGCCATGGACCTTCATTCATTACTGTGTATGCTTACAAGTTTGGCTGAAGGCTGTGGTTACTTATAAGTACATGTAAATTTTACAGTTTTGATTCCTGTAAATGGCAATTAACATGCGAACACAAAAAGTGAATGATACTGGAGGGTAAGAGCAAAATATCCCATTCTGGGAGATGTGAAGTTTGAGCTAACCTATACTTGCCGTGGCTCTGAGGGAGAATAAAAAGGTGGCTTCACCTGGAGCCTGCTTACGTGTTGCATGGCAAATAAAGTTACGTGTTACATGTTTACATTGGAAGGTGGCAGACGCTAAGTCTTCCGTCACTTAGGTACGGCCTTACCTAAATTCCTACCAAGCTAAACAAGTACGAGTACACTGTTAAAAATGTAATAAACTAACAATACGTACACAGCCCACATAAAAAAAATAGTAAAACACAAGAAACCCTTCAATTATTAATACTAGTACATTAACCCTTTGAAATATTTACATATTAATAGTGGTTTGAATTATTTACATACGATAACATTTGAAGTTATTAACTTTCACATTATTACTTGCAAACAACAATACGTGACTTTTAACAGACACGTCAACATTTAAAAGTTCTGCAAATTATATTTTACAATATTTGCAATTAAAATTTAAAAGGAATATGCAACAACAAACAAAGACTCAAATATTTACAACGTTATGTTTTTCTTGACGAAAGTTTATTGTTTTCAGGCACAGGTCTGTGCTTTCTTCTCTCTTGAGGAGTCTCTTTCTTTGTTTACACATGTGATGTTTTTACACATCTGTGTAACACTTAGCTAGTTTCTTCTCATTTTATTCCCGCGTCAAAATTTAAAGCACCCGAAATACATTAATAGCATCTTTGTTATGCACTTCTCTACCACATAGTTACAACACAGTAACCTTGAAAGAAATTAAAAATTATTTACAACTATATCAATTTCTACTAGTAACCTTTTTCATTCATTTATACAGTCCATTGATTGCTGGCTTAAATGCTTCTACACATCAATTGCAAATGAGTATTTTACACAGTTGAAACACTTCAAGCAAAAAAATAATATTATTAACTTTAGGCAAAGATATTTACCGGTGTCCATATACATCTCAATATAAACTAAGGTGTGTTGCAACTTAAAAGTTTCTAAATTGCAACATACCAATCTGTATCATTTCTCTTAGTCTTTCTTCTTTTTCCGTTAGGATCTTCTAGGGACCACAAACCAATTTTAATGCTTCGTCCTTTGTTGGTCCTTCTTCTTCCTCCAGCACTCCGTCATCTTCTCACTATGTATCGTTTTCCTCTCCTTGGACCATTTCGAGGCTGTTTTCTTTTCCTACCTGCCTTAGAATCCTTCCATTTTTAACACTATTTTCTTAAAAAAATTTCTCACCCTGTTTGCATCTTCTTCTTTTATATTGTTTCCTTCCAAATCTTTCTTAACTTCCTGAATCCAGGTTGTTGATTTCTTGTTCCAAAGATATTTGAAGATCCGTTTGGTTAACCTTTTGCCATCCATTCTATATAAATGTCCAAAAAAATAGCAATTGTCTCTTCCGTATTGTTTCTGTTATGTTTTCTATGTTGCAATATATTTCATTACTTATTAATTTCCAGAATTCTGTAGTTTTTAATGGACCAAGTATTTTACGTATAATTCTTCTTTCTAGTACTTCTAATTTATGCAACTTGTAATTAAGTACTAGACATTCACTTGCGTAAAGACATTCCGGTTTGACTACTGTGATGTAGTGCTGTATTTTAAGATTTTTAGATAAACTTTTTTTGTTGTGTATATTCCTGGTTATGTCATATGCTCTTTCCATCTTGCGTATCCTTTCATCTACTGCAAATTTTTCCAAACCATTTTCCTGAATTATTTCCCCCAAATATTTGAACTTATTTGCTCTCTTTATTTGACCAATATCTGCTGCTAGGATTTTTGGAGCATTTTTTTATATTTGTTATAATTTTTTTTTTTTTTTTTTTTTTCCTACATAAATTCTTAAACCTGTTTTGTTGGTTATCTCTTCTAAGAGATTGACTTGTATTGCTGCATTTGTCAAGTTTTCAGAAAGTATGGCAAAATCGTCTGCAAATGCTAGACAGTTTATTTCAACACCCTTGTTCTTTCTCCCCAGTGTTATTGGTGATAGCTTGTGTTCTTTAGTTTTTCATTCCAAATTCTTACTATTTTCTCCAAGATGCAGTTGAATAGTAGTGTAGTGGAGACAAACCATCACTTCGCCTTACACCTGTATTTATTTTGAATGGTTTAGATATTTTGCCCTGAAATTTTACTTTTGATATGGTGTCTGTGAGGGTTTCACGGATTAGATTTGCTAATTTAGATTTAACTCCAAATTCTTGGATTACTTTATCTAGAGTTTCTCTATCAACGGAATCAAAAACCTTTTTAAAATCTATAAATGTTACTACTATGTTTTTGGAGTTTGTGGGTCTGTCATGGACTATGGACTTCAGGTTGAAAATCTGTTCTGAGCCAGATCTGCCCTTTCTAAATCCACTCTGATATTCACCCAAATGACTTTCAAATGTTGCTTCCACCATAGTTATTAACATCTTGAGTGTTACCTTTCTTATGCAAAGGATGTATAAGAGCCACATTCCATTCTTCCGAGATATTTTCTGTTTTCCAGATTTCTTCCAAGATGATTTGAAGTTTAAATGTGATTTTTTTGTTGAGGCCATTTTATAAGTTCAGCTATAATGAAGTCTTCTCCACTGGCTTTGTTGTTTTTTAGGGTTTTAATCGCTTTTTTAATTTCTTCAACAGTAGGTGGTGGATCTGTTTCTAAGTTTTCATGGATTCGGGAAATTCTAACTTGTAGTTCGGTTCTTCACAGTTCAGAAGTTGATCAAAGTACTTCCTTAGGATTGTACAATTTTCGGTATTGGTTAAACCCATTTTACCATTTTCATCTCTGAAACAAATACTTAGCGCTTGATAGCCTTTTAGGTTATTTTTAAACAACTGATAGAAACTCTGCGAGTTTTTTTTAACGAAGTTATCTCGTATGTCAAGAAGTCGTGACATTTGAAAGTATCGTTTAACACTCTTTATTATTCTTGCTGTTTCTTTTCTTTGTTGCTTAAATTGATCAAAGTGTTCATTCTTTCCAGAACATTTCCATTTTTTCCATAGTTTTGTTCTTTCTGCTAGCGCCCTCTTCACAGGTTTCTTTTTCAGACGTTCTTTTTCATTTTCGCAGACCCGAATAACTTCTTTGCTGCACTGTTGATTTCTTTGGATAATTCTTGCCATTTATCTGATTTAGTTAATTGAATTTCTTCCAGAAGATGATTTATTTATTGTTTCTTGTGTGATGTTGAGTCTGTGTATGTAGTATTTAATTAATTTTTGTCTTTTTTTTTTTATGGGGGAGAAGTTTGAGCTTAATTTTAGAGAGGTAGTAATCAGAGTAAAATTCTGTATTTCTTATTACTTTTACATTCATAATTTCTTTAGTATTCCTTTGAGAAACAGCCACGTGATCCAACTGGACTTCCCCTAACATTGGATTAGGAGATATCCATGGTTTAGCTCTTCTTGGTAATTTCCTTAAGAAAGTCGACATTAATTTCAATTGAAAGACTTTACAGAGATTAATTAGCCTCATGCCATTTTTGTTTGTTCTTTTATGGGCTGGATAGTTACCTACTGTTTTTCGAAAAGATTTTTCTCTCCCTATTCGTGCATTAAAATCCGCCAGTAGTATCACAACATTTAATTTTGGGATTTTGGATATTTCCTCTCCCGGTAGTTTCCGGAAATCTTCTACTTTACTTGGATTTTTCTTGTTGTCTTCGTTTATTGGTGCATGGCAATTAACAAAGGTATACTGTTTATTTTTGCATTTCATTGAGAGGAGAGATATTCTTTCTGAACTAGATTTGAATTCTGTTACATTATGTACTAAATTTTTACGAACATACAAGGCAGTACCGTGTGTGCGTGCATGCGTGTGCGTGCATGTGTGCGGGCGTGTGCAGGTGTGTGTGTGTGTGTGTGTATATATATATATATATATATATATATATATATATATATATATATATATATATATATATATATATATTCCTTTCATAATTTTGATTGCTGTTTTACCCTTAAATATTCTATGATTTTTGGTGTCTATCATTTTCGTCCAAAAATCTTTTTTCTTGTACTGCTAGGATTTGTAGTTCATGTTTATCTAAGAGAATTTCAAGTTCTTTTTGTTTACCAGTTTGTAGTAAAGAATTTACATTCAGAGTACCTGCAAAGAATTTCTTCTTGAACTTGAGTTTGGAAGGATACCAAGGATGCTTCGACTCATCCTTATTGCAGATGTTGGGACTCCCCAGAACCGTAAGTCCCGATGTATTCCATAATGCAATGGTGAATTCCTCTTCTGAGTTACCACCTCGGGTAGTGCTTTCTTTCAGCAGACTTTCCATTCTGCAATTGAAATTGTACATTGTACAAGGTAGGAAATAAATTCCAAGATAAGATCGAATTGTTGGTCGGAAATTTTTATTTTTATTCGTAGTTTACTCCACTAGGCTCTTCCGCTCTTTCCGTTGGTGGGAATCTGACATTCCTCTTCCACCTTTGAGACCATTGATTAGGTTTCACCTGTAACCGTAGGGGCCCTTACAGGATGCTTCCATCTGGAGCCAGATGCACCCAGGTTTTGTTACAAGGTGTCACTCCTCCCCCTCTTCCTTCCTCATCACTTGCAAGATGAGGCCCCAGGCTTGGGACCGGCAGTGGCAGAAGTCTTTATTTATATCAACATATTATTTACACTTGCCATCTTGATGATTTCACATGTTGACGTTCGTTGTCACTACAGTTTATATACATGTTTCCAGCTCATGTGTTGTGCTGAGTGTTGTTGAGCTATCTACAGCAGTTCTTGAAGTTAGTTACATAATCTAGGAATACGGGTGTAGCAATGGCTACAATTAAGGCCTTCACCTTAAACATTTCTTGACAGAAATAGATTCAGAAAATGTCTGTGATTATGTAACTGCACTAGATTGTTAGTTTACTGACATGTGCAGCCAACCAATTACCGGTAATACCATTGACAGCTACATATGAATTCTGGTAATTTGTTGCACTACACTCATTGTTGCGGCGTGCTGATTGTTCGTGCTTGTCACCCCCTTTCCGTGGTGGTTCATAGGGCGGGTTCTGACATTTGAAGCGGGCTGGTGGAGCCATGGCGTCTCTTTGTAGTGGCCAGGTGTCAGGCTGGCTCTGCACGCTCGTGGTGGCTGGATTCGCTGCTGGAATTCTGCTTTTCTGGAACAGTCATCTCGTTGCTTGGAGCTCTCCCTCATTGCCGTCAGGGGCTGCAGGACACGTCGGTCTGCACCCTCGGTTCACACAGGTGGTACTGGATCCGGAGTCGTGGCACAGGCAGGTGACTCCGGCCTGTAGACTACACTGAGCGGCCCTCCTCATCTTTTAACTGTGGGGACCTGATTTCCTTGGTATCGGGTGTCTCCCTAATTGCCATCAGGGGCCGCAGGACACGTCGGTCTGCCCCCTCGGTTGCTGACCTCCCATGACAGGAAGGAGCGTGCAGGCCTCAGAATGGACTGGGCCACAGACTGATTCATGTGAACCTCCTCAGGTCCATGTAGACAGGGTCTTGGGATGGTCTCTGCATTCAGTGCCATCACAGGTTCCTGCTGGCTCTGGGTTGCATCGGACATCTCAGCTAAGTCATCCTCATGCCCATAATGGTTGACGTTAGGGACTGCCTCAACATGGGCAGGCACAGGTAACCTGTAAATTCAAATTAGAGCAGAGTACATAGGGTTGAACAGGGTGACCTCGAGGTCAAATGAGACACTGGTCTCTACACTGTCTTCTACTTGTCCGAGGCGTTGGGCCTGGGAGTCGGCCGCGTTACTGGGCAGCGTCTGGAACTCGGATGGCGGCTGCTCTCTGCGTTGAGTGTAGACATGGCGGCTAAGGTAGCCACATGATCAGGGATGATCCTGGCTGCAGGTACCAGCTGTTCCACAACCTGGGAGGTGGCCTTGTGATCACTGGCAGATCTGGTGGATGCCTTCCTGCGGGAAGGCCGACTCTCAGTGGCATCGGCTGCTATAGCGTCCTTCGCAGAAGGAATTTCACTAAGATGGCCAGCTAGAGCCGGTGATACTGGAGCGGCTCGCCAAGACGAGGTGTGACCAGAGTGGTCACATTGTCTGTCTGACGGAGCTCATAATTGGAAGTGTTCTGGGTGCCGGCAATCAGACGTGGGTGCTGGCGACTCTGATCATGATCTAATGGGTTTCTCCAAGATACTTCAGTTGTGCTGGGGTTCATCTTCCAGACTGGAGGGTGAATTTTTGATGGAAAGCAGATGGCGTAGAAGGTAGTGATAGTTCGTTTCTTGACTCTTGATTGGGGGGGACCCCATTCCTGTCTGTGCGGAAACGATGCTGTCTATCGCTGGTTGCTCTGTCTCATCTGTCTTTGCAGGTCGCGGCATCCATGCTTCCTTGCAAGAGGAGGGTTCTGCTGGCTCCTCGACGTCAGATATCAGCGATTGATCGGCACATTGGGCAGGTTCGGGGGCACTTTCCTGATAGGAGCGCATCTGCCGTCTGGTTGCCTTCCACATGCTTCCTCTGCAGTCTTCTGCCTAATAAACATTGTCCTGGCATCTGATGACCTTGTAGGGGCATTACCATTTTCTGGCCAGTCCCACACTGAACTGGTTATCCCCTCGGCTCAGGGAGTGTCTGCAGAATAGGACAGGATCTCCCATCTCAAAGGCTCATATTCCAGTGCATGGGTCAGGGTACTTTTTGTAAATGTATGTCTCTTGACGATCTCTGGCTTTATCAACTCTTTCCTGGGAGGTGATGCAGATGGCTTTAGGTTGGGGTATCTCCATCGGCTCGTGTTTCCACTGCTATTCTCCAGAGCATTGGAGAGTTTTTCCCAAAAATAGCTGACTGGGGCTTGAGTCAATTGTTTTGTTGGTGCAATGGTGCAGAGCGAATAGGGTCCTTGGGATGTGGTGGTCCCAGTGGCGCTGGTTTTCTTTCAGGCTGAGGCGTAGGCAAGAGTTCCTGATTATGGCGCTCAGTCGGGTTGGCTTGCGGATTGTAGGACAGCGGCGTCCAGGTTTTCCACTCCCCATTCTTGACATGCTAGCTGTCACTGTTTGCTAGCGAACTCAGTTCCATTATCAGTTAGGATACTCTGTGGGTGTCACTAGCATGGGAAAATCTCGGAATTGAATTTCCGTATAATACAGAGAGTTTCCTTGCTAGGTAAGTTGTGGGAAGGTGTCTACCCAGTGTGAAAACATCCATTATGATCAGGAGGTAATGGTTCCCTTTTGTGTTGCAGGGGTAGGACCCCATCAGGTCTGCCTCTACCTGTATCCACGGAATATGTGGCTTCCATAGTTTTTCATTTCAGGCTCTGAGCCTTGGGCAGTATACCTGGGTGACTGAGATTGCTAGTGTTGAAGCATGGTTCTGGCTGACTGACTGAATGTGAGGATAGTCCTGAGTGTTGAGTTAGCTGGCTGCGATATGTGGTTTGTGTTGGCGGGGACAGAGCAGCAAGTATAAGGTAGGCTACTGGCGCTGTTCCGGTTGGCTGATGAATTCCACGAGCCACGGGTGAACTTCATTACTCAGGCATGTTGGTGGCTGGAATAAGTCTTGTTGGACTTCGCGTGGCTGGAATGAGCAGATATTTTGAGTGCTTGAGCTTGGTCTTTAGGCGTTAGCTGCCCTAATATGGCCACAAGGGTGGGGTTCAGCTCTTGCAAACCTCCTCCTGAACACCACTGTATTTGGAGTCACACACACTCTTATGTCCACAAGATGAATAGCAGGGTTTTGTGGTTTTGCTCTACTGTGTAGAGCCACATGGTCGGCTGCAGGCGAGCGGATACCCATCTCAGTGCTGGGCGCTAAAGCGTGGTGAGCAGAGAAAATTATGCCTCGCAGTCTGCAGTTTCACATGTGGGTGTTGGTTTTATTCATGTCTTCCCAGTCTAGGAAACATCCCCTCCAGCACAAAGGTGTGATGGAAAGGACGAGCACCAGACCGACAAGCGAGTCGAGAAACTGTGTACCCATGTAGGCTCTGCCGTTCTACCTACCGAAGTACAATTGAACCTATCTATTACGACCCCTCACGGTTCCCGAGAATACGGTTGTGATAAAAAATTTTGGCTCGATTTTCACCCACCCCTAGCCGCAATGCCCTCAAACTTGCCACTTTTGGCAATGAAGTATGTTCAATCTTCTCTAGCGCATAAAAAATCACTTTTTAAATTAAATGGATATATATATATGTGTATATTTTAATAGCTGGACAGCTCCTGATTAATTTGATACCCAAGGAAGGCGTATTGAACCACCCCGTGTTCTAAAAAAGAAGGCCATTGAAAGTGTGTGAAAAGATTAGACTATGTATTATTAAAATATGAAGTTATTATTAAAGATCTATTATGCAGGTCTCATGGGTCATGCATTGCTATGCAGCACGTAACAAAAAATTTAGGTGGTGTTGTGCAATATGTGTGTGCACGCAGTGCTCTTGCTTTGGTCTGCCTCTGGCCATGTACGTAGCTGGGCGAGCGCCTAGATCCTTTGCAGCTCAGGCGTGGTGGTTTGCTGCTGAAATTCAGCCCTAGATCGTCAGGTTGGGCAGCTGTCAGTGGGTCGCTACAAGATGGCGGGGCCGCCACTACTGCCGTCACAGGACTGATTGACTTCCTAACAGCGGCCCGGCATTGGGAGAACATGCTGATAGATGTGATTCAAGTCAATGTGTTGAATTTATACGAAATGTAGGCGGTGTGCCAGCCTCTGCACTGGGACGATGAGGTGCTGCAATGTTTACTGAACATAAATATTTAGTGCAGTCTACTTGAATTATTAATTATCCCGAATTTTTCATCAAGAACTTTTTTGATGTTGCTTATACATGCACACAGCCTCACTCGCCATAATATGGTACTGGTAACATAAGAACACATTTTATTTGCACACACTTTTCATAAAATTGACTTCACAAGAAAAAAAAAACGATTGCCCACAATAAAAATTAGCAAATTACGTAGACGCACATAGACTTAAAGATAATAATTAAAAAAAGGCATTGAATTAAATTTGAAGTTCTCATACATACACTGATTAAGAACTAGCCTGTGTAATGTGCCACTGTTTTTACAGCAAAAGAGGAGGGATAATGGAAGCGAAGAAAGACAGGGAGGGTAAGGCAGAGGCGGTGGCACGTGACTAAGACAAAGAATACTTACTGACCCGGCCCCAGCCTGCAACTCTCCCCCCCCCCCCCCCCTGCTTCCACTGACAGCAGACCAGTGTCCCCTTCTGGCATTAAGTAATTTATTGCTTCACGCTGCTTGGGACAACTAATGTCAAAGTCTGTGATGGTAAAGGCTATTCACGGTAAAGTGAGCACTTTTGAAAGTCCTCTCATTTGGAATAATAGTCAATAAGTTTGTTTTATTTTAGCCTTACACATTAACTTCCGAATGCGGTGGAATATACACACTGTGTTTATTACCTACATGGCAATATTTATTTAAAAACAGATTTAAAGGATAAAAAACAGCTGAAAGGAAAAAGTAACTAGGCCGGCAAAAGTGCTCACTTTACCGTGAACAGCTTATAGCTTGTGAAATGCATGACCACTAACATCAGTAAGGCCTAGTTTTTCATAGACTGAAAACCATGGATGATAGAAACTAGTACCGCCGTTGGAGAAAAGTCTACAAAATAAACCCGCGCATAACAAACTGTGGTTCAAGATACCACGGTTGGCGATGGATTACTGTATCTATTTTTAGACGTGCCTCAATTTTTCGACCCAAACTTTTCACGTTTCCTTGGGATTGGGTCGTAATAGAGAGGTGGTCGTAATGGAGGAGTTCTATTGTATGGAGAAAGGTTGGCCAGGAAAGTGTTTGTGGGTAAGCAATATGTGTACTGTTTCGTTTGAGCCCAAATCTCCGGCATCACCAGCATTTCACTCAAGGGTGAGGTCAATTGGGAACAAGGTGCTACATCTACAGGAATGTGGAACTCAAGGATAGGTTTCAACAATGGTTTATTCCGTTTTACTGGAATTAAGCACGTGGTGATGTACTCCCTCCTGCGCTTGTCAAGAGCTTGATGGGAAGCTAAGCTACACAGTCTGGGTAGAGGCGACCCATTTCTAGGCTAGCAGGGATTGGGGCAGAATAGCGCTGTAAGAACAACTTGAAATTAAACTGATCCCTAATGCATTGTTGCCCAGATGGGCCCACTGTGTCTAGTGTGGATAGATAATGAGTAGGCACAATGTTAGGAAAACTAAGCAAGGTGAGATGGGATAAGTCCAACAATGGAGCTTAGGAAATATATTCCTTCTGGCACAAAGGTGCGGAGAAGGGAAGGTAAGTATAGTGAGGAATGAAGCTTGTGAGCACTTCGGCGGCTAGTGGCGTGAAGACTGTCAGGTCAAGCTGGTCAGTTCCGGCAGCGAGTGCGGTGGATGACTGAAGACCTGTCTCTGGTTGAATTTTGGCTCTCCTTTTATACTCTGCCGGATGGCTACCTCAGCACTCATTGACTGGCGTCTTGAGGGCGAGGGGTGGTCGCAATCTTCTGATGTCGCATATGGTCAACAGCAATGCAAACTTCATAGAAATCAGATGCGCTGCTGGTTATGCTGATAACCTGAAGTTGACTAATTACCATCGTTGAAAACACATCATGCATCAACACATATGGGGAACAGAGAGAATCCACATGCTACTCTCGAACATGTCTAGGATTCGCTGAAAGTTAACGTATTCTTGCCGTATCCAAGACAGTTTATGGCCCTTTTTTCTTTGCTTACAGAACTGCCAACAGTGTGACCTATCTGGACATGCTGCAGTTGTGGCTCATGCTGCAACTGGAAGCTGATAGCAAGAATTTCATCTTCCAACAAGATGGCGTCCCTCTACATTTCCACAATTTTGTATGAGGTTACCTGAATGAGACATTGCTGCATCAGTGGATAGGCCATGTGGCGGCTGCTGACCAGGTGCTACTCTGGCGTTTATGTTCCACCTCTACCACAGAAACCTCAATGACTTGCGACATTGCATCACCGCAGCTGTTCTTACCGTCACTCCTGATATACCGGATCAGATATGGGCAGACATGGACTACAAATTAGATGAGTGCCATGTGACGAAGAGTGGAACTCTGCAAAAATAACTCTCGAAGTGTGTCTTTTATGTAGTGTGTCAGTTATTACATGTTTCTAAACCATTTACATGTACCAATTTTTTTTTATGTTTCATAGATTTTATAACTACCCTGTACTTACGGAGATGGTGGCTGTGCTGTTAAGTATTTTGAAACCTTGGATGTTCAAGAGATATCCATAGTTCGGTGTTGAGTTCAGTTTCTTCTAAAGCACCTGTTCAGCTTTGGTTGAACTTGAAGGCTCAACTTGACACCAGTTAGTTCACAAAACACATTCCAAAGTGTCAGACTTGCAGAATACACGTTCTTGCTTGTTAGGAGGGGCACAATTTGTGATTTAATGACAAGGATTGCGAACATATTAACTACAGTGAAGTAAACTGCTACAAATCAGAAGTATTGGTTTTCAGTGTCATACCTTATTGGTAAATTTAGTTAACCAAGATTCTGCAGAAGCTTTGTTGTTTTCATTGGCAAGCTTTTTGATAATAGAAATGTTATATAATTCTGTTGAGTATGAATAGTATCAGTACCTCTTCTTGGTCAGAGCTTTGAACAAGCTTGTCTCAAGGGTTACTCAGCATTTCAAAAACAAGTGAATGTCGTTGTGAAGGAAGGGGGAAAAGTTAATGTTCTGCAAGTTTTGGGTGGATACAAAGAGCTTCATAATAAAGTATGCAACATCCACAGTTTTGGATCCCACCATCAAATGTATATAGCAAAAGAGTATTTTCTTAATTTGGGCATGTAAGTATTTGCAGACTTCTGAACAAATTGGAAAGTTGAGAATATAGAAATAATGCTCTCGTATTATTCAAAATAATCTGTAAAATACAAATAATGCTATCATCATATTTTTCAGAGGAAATTCTACACTGCAAAGAAAATTTTTATGTAAATGCTGTTTGTAAATGAGTGAGCACTTTCATATATAAGCATTTGGAACACGCTTTACTGGGAAGTTGACAGTTAATGTTTCATAATTTTATGTCCTTTTAACCACTAGACCATTTATACAACTTTAGTGTTTTAGTTCTAAATTTGTTAATGCTTTTGCCTATCAAAATTGAACAATTTTAATTTTGCCATTTGTAATTTTTATTTTGTTATATTTACCATTTTCTGGTGTCCCTAGTTATCGGTTAATGATGGTTGTTATAGTAAAAATCTTCAAGGAGTTCCATTTTTTTTAAATTGTCCTACTTAATAAGTTTGCACTATATTGCATCTGGTCTGTGAACAGTTTTACTATATTTTAAAAATAGTAGCTTTATTATGGATGTGCCATAGATTTTATAAATCATTGGATTGAAAATTATTTCTGTCTCTGCCTGTAATTAGTAGATATAACTACAAATATAATCATTATTATGCTGTTCTTGTTTGTTACAGCAATAAATGATTTCAAGAGTAACAACTATTCTGTGGATGTGGAAAATCTTCACACTAACATAGTCTTTGTGAAAATCAATCCAGAGATTGTCAGCAGTGCGAAGTTTTGTGATCGTTTAGCAACTGTGAGTTTGTGTAGTGCTATATAAAAACACAAATACAAAACAATACAAATTAATTAAAAGTCACTGCTCCTACTTCCATATATTTTAACAGGTGCCTAAGTGACATAAGCCCAGTAAAGTTGGTAACAAGGGAGGGAAAATAGTTGATTTCAAAAGTGCTCACTTTATCGTAAACAGCCTTTGGCAACCAATTAGGCACTGGTTTGTTTTCACTATTTGCTTTATTTAGCATCGACAGCACACAAACTGTTTTAAAACTGAGTGTCTCTTGTTTGAGACTTATATTGAAATTTTACTTTTCTCTATGCCGTTTCTTGGAAACTGTATTTAAAAAAAAAACAATAAAACAAATTGTAGCCAAAAAAGTTTGGTAGCGCACAAAAATATAACATAGGGGTTGTGTTGCTACACTTAATTAGTATATTTGATTCACGATAACTTCTGCCTTTTCTGAAGCCCTGCTAAATATCTACTTTTGGTTACTGATTACGTGTCCCTACACATAAACAAAAACACTGCCATGTGACTTCTACTTTTATAACTGTTAAATGCATTGGTTGCTGTTCAAAGAATGCTGTCATATTTCCTACGAATGTTCACAACTTAGATCTGCTTTATAACTATTTGGTACACACGATATAGCACGTTACACATAATACACATTAACATTTTGCCACGGCAGTGTTTGTTACAACTGTGATGAAAACAACAGTAGTATGTAACCTGTTGTTATTAATATGTGTTAGGTTATTTCGTTAAAATGACGGCCTTATTTGGAATAAAAATTAAAATGAAGGGACACAGTAAATTTAAGCACGCGACTTGAGTCGCGTATGTATTGTTTGTAGCATCGACAAATGTAAAAGATAGTGGTGAAGATGCAAACATATAGGCCTACCGTAACGTTTATTCTGATAATGTTGACATGCATTGGTACTTACTGGTTTGTAGGTTTATTGTATTATTTATTCAAATTTATCTGGTTGGGCTTAGTATTTTGAGGGGAGCGTGGCAGACATTCAAATCGCAGAAACATAAGCTTGTTACACAACTATGTTTCAAACACCTAGTGCAAAGGTACAACTTTGTGATAAACAGACATGAATTTCAATAAGTAACTTCGTCATAACATCAGTTCATGGTTAAAACGTATACATTTTGCACATATTTGAAATCCACACAAACACCTGACCTGCGTAACGATTACAACGCAACCACCATGCCCTTTCGAACACAGCGATCACAACACTTTTAACCCTGCCGTAGAAACACATTTTTATCACAACATTGTAACTTGCTAGGATGTTTAAAAAAAACACGAGTACGAACTTGACGCTTCCTTCAGAAACACGCCATGTCATTGACACGTCGTCACATCACTGCCAGTTGTAAGGCAATGGGTATAATCGCCCGCCATATTGGGACAAGCGTGTGATCTCAGATTCTCCTTTCCACACCACGACTGCCAACCTGCTGGATTTGTAAGCGTCGTGCCATCGCATCACATCTAAATAATATATAATAGGTATTTAAACAATAAAATCTTGTTTCAGTTGTAAATTACAATTTCAAAAATCATTATTGTTGCTGTAATTAGTATAAAATGTGCTGAGATTAGAAATAACAAGATTTATACTTTCCTGCCACACAGGTGGTACGAACTTCCCGAGAGAGAGCGATACGATCTGCTTCGCTTAAACTTTTCTGCCGGGCGGAAAAAAGAAACACAGTGTCAGTAGAGCGAGTCAATGTACAGTAATTTCTGCTGATATCTTTTACTGCTGCAATAAAATGTGTTTTTGTCAGTGCTACCTAACATTACAAATATATCATTTGGCAACGTTTAATTTACATAGTATACATAAAAACGAGGTTAAAAAATATTGTAACTGTGAACTATTTCTTATCGGCCATTGCCAACACGTCGCTGCTCTCGCTGTTGTTAATTCATAATTAATACAAAATGAATATTACAAGTTATAGAAGATACTTAGTAGATTATTAATCTATTCTATTCAAGAACACAGTACTTTAACGTTAATCACAGGGTTATATAATTTTGGAATATAAGTGATTGAACATAACAGGTTGATATGTTACGCCATTGTGTGATTTTTCAAAGGTTTGATTCCAAAAGGCAGAAAAAAGCGTGAATGGACTTTAGACCACAATCTGTCAAATATAACAAATTAGTGAAAGTCAGTAAAAAAAAAAACACTTTGACCGGGCCGTACCTGGCAAGTTATGCTGCACATAAGTCTCATAACAGCATATAGAGAAGCTTCTCTGCTGGAGCACTTCTACTTTTAAGGCGATTAACAATATTAAAAAACACTCGTGCTTTTTGAGACAAAAGTGATTAAATACAGTCATTAAAATTTGTGTATTTTCGGATAAAAGGGGTTGAATGTAAATTCTGCAGGCTTTGTGTTGAACGCATGCGTGTTATAGTTACAAACTCATAGTTTATATTGAGATCTTTTACACCTGTATTGTAATGTTTATGTCGTAAATTTCACTACCTTTATTGGAACACTTAAATTGACTGTACATGGTTACAACGGCAACTGCTCGTTTCTTATTAAGTCCTTCAAACCAGTCACCTCAATGGCCATCTTGCTGCCAGTGTCTAGACCACACACCAGTAATCTACACAATATGTTATGGTTCACGTAGTGTTACCAACCTTTACAATGTGTCACTACATGTATAACAAATATATGGTCTATATCTCTAAATAAGTAACAAAATCAACTTTTATTAATTAATAATTCAAAACATCCTCTGGTCCACCAATTGGTGCTTGCTGTGAGTTACTCAGTGCTCGGACGTGTAAGAAGCCATTGAAAATGGACATTGCACTCTGTAAAATTTATGCATAAAACAGTATTTCAACCTTTTTGATGATCCAACTACAATTTCAGATTGCTTTAGAAAGGCCGGTTTCAACCTCCCTTGACCATTAGGGTACATAAACAAGCCAACTGTGTCCTGCTGGGTTTGCTTTGGGAGGGGACAGAAGAAGGGAAGCTACATGATGATGGTCCCATTTAGTGACACGCAACTGAACTATTTGGACTAACTTCTCCACAAAATAACTCAGTTTGGTAACAAAGAATTTGCATTGTAATTGTATAAAAACTAAAAGAAAGTAGTTCATAATGCAAGGCTGAAATCAAATGCTAAGCGACTCAAATTTAACAGAATAATGCTTTCAATAAGGTTTTGAAGTTTAACACCACTGTGTTTGACCATACTCTGAGAGGAGAGATCTCGTGTTATCCCAAGATCAGTATGAACACCAGTGGTAAACTGGTGACTGAGTATAACATCAACGTTTTGATCATCCTATCCAAATCTGACTCATGCCAAAATTAACAAAATTCCTAGCCACATCGTTTAGACATTCCAAATTCCAAATTTTGTAAAACCTTGTACATTTTTTATTTTCAAACAGCTCATTTGATGCAATACAGTGCTTTTCCTTTGCAGATTACGGAGGCTGAAGAGAAGGAATTGGGCAAGGATGCAGTTAAAGTGAAAGTCTGCAACCTGACAAAAGACACTATCAGACTTGTGACCTACTATGACATATCAGATGAAGATGTGAACGCTGTTGTCAAGAAGCTACACTTAATCATGAAGGAATATGATGCTAGACAATAACATCAGTATTGCAGCAATAATTACTATAAAAATTACTACTGACTGAATTTGCAACAGCCACTAAAGGAGGCTCTTTTTAGATAATGTAGTCAATGTTTTTCGTATCTTCATCTGCTTTGGGTTTTGTCAATAAAGTTAGAAAATTCATTTTTAAAAATGTTGTGTTTGTATCATTATTGTACTTGAATAGTGTGTGTGTAAATAGTCTAAATGCACTGCAAGTGTTCTGTTCAATAATTCAGTATAATTTTTATAGCTCTTTAATAGTAAGCTTTATATTCATAGCAGGTGTGTGATGTGCAGTTCATGAATTTCTGTAAGTATCCGCTAACGTAAAATGTGAATGTCTACCAAGTTCAACTTGTGCAATTTTTTTGTGTAGGTATATATAGATGACAAATTTAAGGAATACTTTTTTTTTTAATTGAATTTCACCTCATAAATTGGGTGAGACTATAAATGGAACAATCACTTGTGCTGCTTGTGATATTTAGGAACTTTTACTTCCCAGTAAGTGTGCAGCATGGTTTCGCTCCCTGACACAGTGCAGTGTGCATACCAGATAAATCAATAACTGTGAATGAAAACTGTAAACTTAAAGGGGTTTATACTGATGCACGACGTCTTTTCAACAATGATAAAACAGGTTTGCTGTACCATTCCAACTAGTTTTCATTAGAGGTGGGGCCAAACTGCATTTTGCAGATATTACCAATACTGATACTTTGTGGCTGATCCCACAGATAGTGCCGATACAAGTCATTTTATTTGTAATTTTTGTATGGTGCCCGAGAGTAAAGACTTTTACCATATCAGGAAATGTGTGCTTTACAGTTTGCAAATGACTTTGTGGGGATCTATCCTAACATTAAAATACTCCCAAGCAGCACTACTTCTGTTTCTTTCAACATCAGATAAAAAAATTAGCCTACAAATAAGTATGCAGACTTACAGGTTCATTCACCTTGTCTGCTTCTATTTGTCACAAATATGTTAACAAATTTTTTATAAATGTATGATTATATTTCTTTATTATGGAAGTTCGAAATTACAAAGTACTGGTGCAGGTTGCAGACTATTTCAATGTAAAATACACATGTTAGTTCCCATTAATGGCCCAGTGGGCTAGCTCGGTATTCGGCTTGGTATCACTGTATCTGGAAGGTCATAAACTTTGTTCTATATGTATATCAGAGTTCACATCTTTGTTATACTCTATCCATCCCAAGTCTACAGCTTGTAATACAGTACTTAGCCTATCCATGCGCTTGAAAATTCTGGCCAGCAATCGCCAACAATAATGTTGTGAGCAGTAACTCTCATAACACACTTTCTCCGTTCTCACATAAAAGTATTATATAAACCAACCAGTGTGTACAAATTATTTATTATTTACATTACAAGGTTGCCACCTTTCTTCCATTAAAAAAATTCCCTGATTTCTAGACGAAAAGAATCTTTTTTTCCCTGACCCTTTTCTAACATTTATTTTTCTGTAAGGATTGGCACCTAACGCACTTTTACACCAAAATACTTTTCTGGTTTTACAAAAAATTGCTCACCAGATTGATTACAAAGAAAAATGTGTAAACATTAAAGCAAGCGTAAATCGTTAAAAATGGTTCAGTGTAAAAGGCAGATATGCCTTAACTGTGCCAAATAAATCAATTTATTAGTATTATTATTTTAGAATTATGTTAAAATAATGAAAAATGGGTACAGTGAAACCAAAACTCAATATCCAATGGTAAAATGGTTCAAGATCCTAAAGCTGTAGCAAACATGTTCGGTAAACATTTCGTTGAAGTTGACGCCGACTAACAGCCAGCTATGTTAAGACCATGACAGTGCTCACCACCCACGTCACATGGGAAGCACGTGCGCAAAGAGGCCTTAAATTGGACTTTCCCATAATGGAAAATATTATGTTTTAAGGCTCAGTGTTATAAAATGCCTAATATTTGTGTATTTGATAATGCAAAAATGTTTGGTTATGAATTTGAAATGTGTGCTGCACGAAGAACATGAACAGTTTTATTCCTGTGTGAACGCCATCATAAGCGACATAGAGAAAATACAGAAAAATATCTGAATTCTTTTTGTGCCATTTCAATTTTAATATAAAAAGTTTTACTCTACGTGCATAGCCCTTCCGGTTGTGTCAACCCCGTAGGCAGCCATGGTAGGTCCACACGATGCTTGCCTCTGGACAGTCCGTCGAGGAGAGCTGACGAGGTAAGACACTCACGTATGCACTAACTACAACCTTTGAACACTGATGTAGATTTCAATAGCTCATTTTAGTATACCAGTCAACCTTTGCTTTGCATACATTAGCCAGACATTCCCCCAGCATTATGCTTCTGCTTAACCTAATTATTTGCGCCTTTTTGAAATTTAATCGAGGAGAAAGATGTCTGAGAAGCCACGCGGCCTGCATAACTTTGAATCGGGCACCATCTGCCAATATTAAAGGCGCTTTAGTGTAATTTCTGTATAATTGCTATGTGCAATATTATGGGCTGCATTTCTACATATTTGAGGGTATTTTTGATGTTTTATTGTGTTGCAGCCTCATTGCCTATGGCCATGCAGTCAGATTTGCAAAGTCCGTATCTGCGCCATCCATGTGCTTTCAGGGTATATTTGTGCAATTTCGTATGTGCTTTATTAAATGTCAGGGTTCTGTGTAATTTCATGTAAATTGATGCTTTGTATTGATGCTGGCTAACAGCCAGCGGCGCTAAACCCATGATGGCGCTCACCACGCACGTTACATGTGGACATGCACATATGCAAAGAGGCTCCAATTGGAACTTTTTACTATAAGGGAATATTATTTGCAGTGTAAAATGGGTCTTTTTATTTTTCAGGTTAAAAAATGTCTGAAGTGTTTAAAAATATGTGTGTTGATATTGCAAAATGTTTGGTTATGAATTCAAAATGTGTGCTGCATGGATTTTAAGAATAGTAATATTCCAGCATTAATGCAGTCATAAAGAGACATTAAAATTTACACAAAATTAATAAGAAAATTCTAAAATATAAAACAATATTTAAATTACTTTGTGCCACTTTATCTTCATATACAAAAGTTTTAATCTGCTTGCGTAGCATTTCCGCTTATGTGAACCCCCATAGGCAGCCATTGTAGGTCCGTGCGATGCTAGCCTCAGTGCTGTCGTAGAAGGTCTGGCGAGGTAAGATGCTATCACTTACGAACTTCAAACTTTTTGCGCTGATGTAGATTACTATAGCTCACTGGTTAACTTTTGCACGTGTACATTTTTGCCAGATAATTTCCCCAGCATAATACTTCCGCTCAACTAATAATTTGTGCCCTTGCAGCTTTTTGAAACTCAAACGAGGAGAAAGGAAGGAAAAATGTCGGGAGAGGGCATGCGACCTGCGCAACTCGAATTAGGCGCCATCTGCCTCAGCTAAAGGCATTTTATTGTAATTTCTGTATTATTGCTGCATGCAGATTTAGCTTTGTTAACATGTATGTATTCCAGGGTATTTTTCATGTTTAATTATTTTGCTACCACATGTTTTGCGACCACGTGGTTCATAGCCGCCGAGTCGATATCTGCGCCATCCATGCAGTATGAGGGTTTCCTCGTATAATGTGCACCATAATTTATTTCAGGGATTGATTTGTAGGTCGGCCGACCAAGCTGTCATTTTCGACGTCTGATTTTGTTGCCATCCGGCATGTTACAAGTTCAAAACTGATTCAATCTGCAGCAGAATAATTTTCTCAACCAGAATATTATTTTGTTTGACCAGAGTTTGCAGTTTTTGTGGAGAAATACATTTTCACCAGCACCATGTGCTCCGCTGCAACACTTATCCAGTGGCATCCGCACCATCTAATACTGCTTTCACATGCTTGCGGGTTTGTGACCACTCATGTTGTGCTCCGTCATCTTCCAAGTGTATTTATATGATTGTATGTAATTTGTACGGTGATATTATTTCCATCCTAGCCGGCTATGTGTATAGTCCGTCACCTCACTAACCACGTGCAGCAAGATGAACCCCGATGAGTCCGCATTAGTGATGCCAAATAATCACACGTGTTTATGAAACTTGATCATTTTTGTCTCATTGCATTATTCTCTGCGCCCTATCTTCAGGGAAAATAATCAGTCCACCCTAACAGCTGTCAACCCCCTTCCCTTGTGAAGATTGTGTTTTCAAACACCACAGAGAAGTCCATCTAGGAAGTGTGCTATATCAATCGCGGTATGGGGAACACCCAATCGGAGTTAGCTACACACGTCCGAGTATAATTCATAACTAAATTTCTAGCACAATTTCTTTGTGCGAGTGGCATAATAAAAGGTAGTAGTACAGAGCATCAAGTGTCTCTTTGTAATGACAGCTACCTATTACCATGGTTTTCTAAAAGTTTAGTAATGACGTTTATTCATGCAAAGTGTATCTTAAGTACGCTCGGGTGAGATGGACACACAGAACCCACAGCATCCAGAGTCTCAACAGTGCAGTAACTGGGAAACACCGTTGGCGCCCTCATCAGTAAGTAATTTGTGTGTTCATTCGTCTCGTATCTCACCCGACAGCGTCAGTGTGTTTGACCACGCGGTCACTTTCATGATTGATCCAGCAAACAAGTCCGTATCTGCTTAAATCATCAGGAATATTTTGTCTGAGAATAATTTCCCGTTTTATGGAAAAATATTGCAATTTCACCTGCACCATGTGGTCTGCTACGAACTTTATCCGGAAGCATCCGCACCATCTAAGCTTGCTTTCACGCAATTTCGTGTTTATTGCGACTACTTATCGTGCCCTATCTTGTTTCATCCATATTTATTATGTAATTTTGTACGGTGATCTTATTTCAGTCCTAGCCAGCTATGTGTATAGGCCGTCACCACACTAACCACATGCTGGAGGGCAAGTCCCGAAACTTATAACTAGCAAGGCCACCGGAATTGATGAAATACCTAATTTCATAATAAAATGCAGTTCTAATATCTTTACTCCTATATTAACTATAGTCTGTCTTGTAGCATCCATTTTAGTCTCTGGAAACAGGCAATTATCGTTCTTATTTTTAAGAATGGCAACAAACACATGAATAATTTTAGGCCAATTTCTCTTTTATGTAGTTATTCTAAAATATTTGACAAAGTCATACATAGACATATTCTCATACTAAAAATATTACTGATAGTCAGCATTGATTTCAATTAGGTGAAACAACTTCAACAAATCTATTCAATTTTGTAAATGATTTATATGGTGCTGTTACTTCTAGAAATCAAATTGATGCCATTTACTTTAACTTACAGAAAGTGTTTCATACCTGCCAACACCCAGTCATACTTTAAAAAAACTACAATATTTTGCTCTTGACAACTTGGATTGGTAAACACCTTTCTGATAGGAAATTTGTTGTTAAAATTGAAAAAACTTTTTCTTCCTTCTATCATGCATCATCTGGTGTTCCACAAGGTGGTACCTTATCACCATTACTTTTTAACATCTCCATTAATGATATTGTCAATATTTAGGCAAATCACAAACATTACTTTATGCAGATGACCTTAAAATTTACAGAAACATCAAAGAAAGTACGGGCTATTTCAACTACAAGATTACATTTTTGCAATTAAAAATTGGTGTACTGATAATCTAATGTCATAAAATTTTAATAAAATTGTGTTTTCCTTTACAAATATTCTATTAATAGAGTATAAAATGTTCTAGACCTAGGAATAACCATATATATTCTAAATTGTATTTTCATGTTGCGCATTTGATATGTAATACTAGTTAATTAAGTTCATTACTATTTCTGCATCTTCACCTGAATCACTTTTGTGTCTTTATTCTTTAGTTACGTCTAGATTAGATTATGGTTCTGCAATTTGTAATAGCATTACAACTTCCACTTAAACAGATTAGAATATGTAAAAAAAAAAAAAAAAGATTCTGAAGTAATTTGGATTTCAACTATAATAATGAGCTTCGTAGATTCAACACACAAACACTTAAAGAACATCAATATAAATTATGCTTTGTTTCTAATCAGTACATTTCACTCATATTTGTATTGTTCTGCTATTATTAATAATGTATATTTAAAAATTCCAAACTATAGTCCATTCCCCATTGGAAGCAACTTTCTCGGATCCCTGCTAAATGTCTACTTGCAGGCCCATTTTGTATCCTTCCGCCAAATGTAAACAAACATTGCCATGCAACTGCCATATAGCATCTGTCAAAATCAACATTTACATTCAATTGTGTGTACATATGTTCGTATACTTTTGCTACACCTAAAAATTAACATTGAAATGTGATGTCTACTTTTATACCTGCCAAATGTGTTTACAGCTTTTCACATAATTCTGTCATATTCCAAAAACTATTAGGTATGAATATTCACAGTTTAGGCCTCTAGAATTATTTAGGTCAGCTTTATGACATTTTAAAAATGCCTGAATTGAAGACAGTTCTTACTGTTATTTTGCATTAACATATTTGTTTTCCACGATGTAGCTCAATACATGTAATGCACTGTTACAACTGCGAGGTAAAGGGCTTTACTATTGTAATTATCCTTTTGATATTGTGTTCGGTCATTTCTCTAAAAGGACGGACCCACTTGGAATAAATATTAAAACAAAGGAACAACCAATGAAAAAGGCATATTAAATTCAAGCACGCAACTCGCAGATCTTATTTTTGTCATACAAACTTTAAAAGATAGCGGTGAACATGCACACAAATAAGCCTACAATAACTTTATTCCGCTCATATTTCTATGTATTGCTACTTAATGTTTATTAGGTTTGTTGAAATTTATCGGGCTGGGCTTAGTATTTTTCTTCTGGGATTGTGGCAAATTACGTAACACTACTGTGTTTCAAGCCCCTTAGGACAAAAGTACAACTTGTGATAAATAAACAGACATGGATGTAAATAAATATCACAAAAAACAGTTCACATTTAAAACTTATAAATAGTACTAATCAGATATTTGAAATCGCGCACATCGTGGCCAGCGTGTCGGCCACGATGCACAAAGGCACACCATTTCACAAATGCAATGATTAACGAAACACACGTCACAGTATATTTATTATTGCAGTGGAAAAACAGATTTATCACATTGTAACTTGCCTAGGTAGGTTTAAAAAAAACACGTCTACAAACATGATATATTAATTTGAAGTATTTTTCGGAGTAAGAATAATTTAAAATTCTTTTGACAAAAAGCAACACGCCATGTCTTGGCTCGCCACATCTGCCTACTTCACTTGCCTCTGCCATCATATCTAAATATATTAAAATCTCTTTTCAGCTGTAAATTTCAAATTAAAAAATCATTATTTTGCTGTAATAAGTATGAAATATGCTTACAATTGAAAAGATGTACAATTTCCTTTCTTACTAGCAAAGTGAAATTTCCCGTGTGAAAGAGACAATGAAAGAGTGCGACAAGCCTCGCCCGCAGACTGTTTTTCAATTGCTTTCTCACCCGATAAAACCATACCATACCATTACAGCCTACTCGCAATATTTTAAACTGTAAATAAAGAGATGTTGCCATCGGGAATATTTAAATAGGCACCACTTAATTTACAAATAGTATACTAAAACCGACGTTCAAATAATATTTTAACTGAACTATTTCTTGCCTGTCATTGCCAACATGCTGCACTCGCTGTTAATAATTCATATTAAAAAAAGAAATAAATATTACTAGTTAAAGAATATATTAAGGTAATGGTTCATTTATTCAATAATACAGTACTCTACACGTTATATATTTGTGGAATACAGGTTATTGAAAAAAAAACAGGTTGATATGTTATGCCTAGTGTTTTTTTTTTCAAAGGTTGATTTTCATAAGTCGCTTCCAATCGGGAATGGACTATATATACATACTTACACACACATTTTCCATGTTCTAGAACAGAAATGAATTTGTTAATAGATGTGATTAATTTTAATAAATCTTTCTATAACTATGATCCCTTAGAGGATAAGAAAGTAACCTTTCTAGAGCTATATAAGCATTTAATTAGTAAGTGGTGTGTTCTATTTCCTAGTGTAATGTCGATTACGTTGGTAATTTTTAAGTCTTTTTATAACTTTTATTGCTTCAAGGTAAGTTACCTGTTTGGAGCTTTGTAAGTATTTAATTAATCACTAATCCTGTATTATTCTTAGTCCAATGTCCATTATGTTTGTGTTTATGTTGTGTTCGCCCTGTATTTCTCCCTTGTTTGTGCAATGTAATGTAGAGTTAGTTTTTTACGTATCAGTGCCATCCTATCATTGGCTTACGCTGTTGACTGGCACTTAAAACAGTAAATAAATTATTTATCTACTGTTATTACTGTTATATGGCAGCAGTGCACTATTGACAACTGCCAAATATAGCATGCATATCACAGAAATCCCTGACATTTAACTAACTTCTTTTAAAAGTCCCGGATTTCCCTGAAATTTTTCAAATTCCGTAACATTTCCCTGTTTTCGAGACCTGTGGCAACCCTTAACTATCATAAGCAATAATATTTTCTGTCTGCTATGAACAGTCCATATTTTATTTTTTTCAGTATGTAGTGAATAGTGATAACACTGTTCACCATATTGGCTTACCTGACTGATTGGTGTGTTTTACCCCGAAACAAAACAGCGAATAAAATATGTCCAACAGACCAGAATTATTTTCTGCTGCAATCAAAGCATGAAACTGCTAGTCAGATAATGGATTTGACACTGTCACTGACAATGTTCATTTTGTCTGTTACCTTGGAATTGATGAAGTATAGGATTTTGGTGTACAGGAATGGTGAAAATATGAACAAGCACAAATTCAACAACTAGTTGCATAACATTGGCTTTGTAGTATTAAACATATTTTCTTTAGACGCTGCTAAACATACACTTTTTTTTTTTTCATATCTATCAGCAGGTTAATATTTTTTCTTACACTATTAGCAAAAATCAAAATGTTGAGTTGTCCAAGGCAATTGTAATAGCACATGTGGAAAGAAAAATTAATCAAAGGAATGGGAAGTGTGTATTTTTGAGGACCTCTCCCAACAGGAGCAAATTAAATGTCTGAGCGAAGTGAATACAAAAATAAAAACATTGAAACTTCATTTCTGCGCATTAGGAATGTAAGCTCTACTCTCCAACTTTGCCCCATCTTCAAGCACGCAGCTCATTACAGGGCAAGTCTGAATTCCCCAGAACTACAATGGCACACATGCCTAGAGGGTACATTGGTGCACGTCAAGTGAGAGTACAGACACTCGGCCTGAAATTGTACTGTTCGTCCGAAGCTGCCATTGTCACCTTACTCCAGGCGTGGAATTGTACTGTCAGCTGAAACATTGCTATCCTCCAGAAAGGCCAGAACCCAGTCTACTCCAGCAGCAGTCAGCTTCCAGCCTCTTGCTAAAGTGATAAGGAATGCCAATGCCTCCAGCTGAGACGATAAGAAATGAAAGGCACCCCTTCAGAGTCAGAATAAACAATCCTTACAGAGAGAGAGAGGGTGGCCATCCCTGCACCCCTCTGAGCCAACAAGCTTGGAAATTAGTTGAACCAACCCTGGCTCTGGGCAGTCACTGTGCTCTCCAGCTTGCAAAGGCAGCAGTAGGGGGTAAGTGGTAGCCAACCCTCTCTTCCAGCTTACGAAGGTCAGAGAACCTACCTTAAAGTTATTGGCCACTAGGCCTCTTTATGAACACACTTCAGAAGACGGATCCTGAGACACTCCACTCCGCCACTGCAGGCCAACATTATCCAGAGGCTCCCTGCTTCAAGCACCCACCTGGCAAACCTCCAGTGATTCTCGTGGTAGGTCATGCCGACATCCCTTCCGGACCTCTAGTAACCCACTTGACAGTGCAGTTACTTCAATTACCCTTCAGGTAATTAAGTTAGACTACGTGCCTTTGATTATTTAATCTTTAAATAATTTTAAACCACATATATTATTTCACCTAGCTCTTGCGCAGGCCACCATCACCAGCTTTAATGATAGGCAGTTTCCATAAAGTTATTCAGGAGTTAGTGAGGCACCACAGTGCGTTTCTTAACACGTATAGTAAAATATGTTTATCTTACCAAGTTATTGTGTTTGTCATACATAATTTTCGCTACAATACTTTCACTGCAGACATGTACGGAAGTTCATCTCAAGGCCGGAGTGGTGCTAGCAGTGTTCAAGCCTGATTGACCTCTAGTGGCTTACCCACCCAGGGCTCAGTAATTTGAGTCACCCTCAGTTCAGTCCAAACATGAAAAGGCCAGATGCTTAGGACCGTAATTTTGATACCAGTTTCTCCTCTCATTCATACTTGCTATGAGAAATGGCCAGGTCAGGTGTTCTGTTTTCTCCCAGCTTACAAAGGCCGGAGTAGAATTCACAGCACTCCGAGTTGATCGACCTCCACGGGTATCCCTCCCAGGACAGCAGCAGCTATTTGACCTACCCACCATTCCGTCCCAGCTTGTAAAAGGCCAGATGTTGGTAACACCAGAAGATAAACTGTCTCTTGGAAACACCCTGACGCATGTCCGATTAGCTAAGGCTGGGTCACAGTCATGTGGCTTTGTTTGCACTTAGGCCGGATGAGCTTTTAGGGTTTAATTACTGTCGTCTTGATGAGTGGTGGTTGGCTGCAGACGGTTGATGCTGGTGTAGTCTTGTTCTACCCGTCGGCTTGCTGTAGGGGAAGCTAAGCCACCCGGCTACTTGGCAGCGAGGCAAGCAACTCTTTGCTCCTCCCTTCTTGCACCATGTCTTACCTTAAATGGCATAGAGCAGGTTTGGCTGCCGAGAACTATGGGTCGAGCACCACAGACATGAGTGACCCTAGAATAGTGTTGGCCAGTAGTGGCTGGTAGCACAAGCCCGGTGCCTGAGAAGGCCCCCCCATCTTAACGGGCGAACCAGAAGCAGTGGGTTACCACTGCTACTACTACGTGCGAGTTTCCCAACCAAGGCCAGGCTGTAGCACCTAGGTGCTCTGGTAGGGGTACAACTCAGGCGTACTGTCTCTCCCTGGGTGGAAAGTGTTTCTAGTGATTGGGGCTCCTCCATTTTATTCCTTCAGTAAGTAATGTGTGTGTATCAGAACTGGGGCTGCCTGAGGGAGTCTCCAGTTATAGCTAGATCATAGTAACAATTTCCCATTCTCGGTCGGCGGTACTTGGTGCCAGGTTCTCCTAGCGTTTGGTTCGAAAGTACTCTATGAATGAGACTCGTAGTTAGAAGAAACAAAGCTGTGTTTATTAATCGCTTAGTAAACACAGTAACTCTTGCTCTCTTGTCAAGTAGACGGGTGACTGGAAGTAACCCTACGGTAGCCAGATATGTGACCTGGTCCTAGGCTAGTTGGGGAAAGTGAAATAAAACCAAAGGGAATTGCTTACGGCAAAACTAACTAGAACCATGGTGTCTGTAGGAAACTGTGAAGGTGGTGAGTGGTTATTTCTCTAGTTGCTGAAGAAGCTTCCGGTAACTTGGTAATTTGAATGGCGTCACTGGAGCGTCTGGTTGTGGGTGCTGTAGAGCTCTAATGGTGACGGCATGGTAGCAGCCACTGGTAACAGATCACGTCTATTGACGTCAATGCTGGTAGCCACTTGTGGCTGCCGAAGACTGTTGAGCAAAGTCCAAGGTAGGCAGCCTCAGATGGCTGTCGAAGACTCTTGAACAACGCCCAAGGTTAGGCAGCCTCTGGAAAGGCTGCCAAATATCGACTAGTCGAAAGGCCCCAGCACTGGAAGTGGTGGAGCGTGCTCAAAGAGTCGCAGGAACTCGAAGGTCCGCAGCACACGGACTTATAGTCATGGTAGCACGTCTCGCTGCGGCAGCAGAGGGCGTGGGGGTTGCACCCTCTAGCCATCTCTCTGCCTTTGCGTAACTTTGGTGGTGCTCAGGCATGTCCCGAGGCAGATAATGGCTTGCAGGCTCTCAGCACGGGTGAGGAGAGGGGGGCATGCTACTTGCTTGCGCAACCCCTCATAACCACATGTCCAGCTGCCCTCCAGAATTGTGGCAAGCCGTGACTACCATGTATGGGTGGTTGGCATGCTGTTTGACTCACTCGGGGGTAGAAGTAGGTTTACTAGGTTTGCAGTGACGAGTTGTATTTGTAATTAAATAGTTTATATATAAGTGGCACGCGTCAACCTTAGTGCAGCCTTTAAACAGTTTCATCTCTACCAGTAGTGTCAAGTCAGTTTAAATGCCTTACAACCATTAGGGAAGTTTGCGTAAGCAACATAGAAAGGCCCTGCGGGCCGCTGTAAGAGAACTATTTACTCTAACCCTAGTGGAAACCACCACAGATATTAGTGACACTTCTCAACATGGGCAAGGCTTAGTACTTCTATTTTGCCCACAAATATGAACCGCCTCCTACAAACATACTGCTATTGAGGCCATACAACAGAGACGAGATACTCTTATGGGACTGGCGCTTGACTGGCCATAGCACATTAGATATACCAGAACCTCAGTAGACATCTCCCCAGACACGAACCCTGTCTCTTCCCACCTCGTAGAGCCAACAGCTACATCACTGCACAACTGTAGAGTGAGCATAACAGCAGGAAAGATTGTCCACCATTGTCTTCAAAACCAGGTACCAAAACATTGAAATTTTATCTCTGTAATCCCTGATTCAGTACCCTCTCGCCAACCTAATAGGCCAACTCTCTATAAAGATGGGTCCTCAGGAACGTAAGGTCCCTGGCTTAATCCATTAATGCTCCCCATGCAACCAACTTCACAATATCCAACATCCCTAAAAGTGAACCAAACCAAGGTCTCCTATCAGGGAACGTACCAGGTTAAGTTCACTTTGGGGTTTAAGCATGAAAATAAAATTTATCAGTTTTTTAATTTGTAGTTTTTCTAAACAGCAGAAAAGATAGGAACCAAGACACATAAAAGCAATAAACCCTTGATGATTTGAAACACGAAAACACACTGAAGTAACACTAGGCACTTAAGAATTCATACCCTTTGTATGAATTCATTGATGTATGATATGATGGTGCATAAGTCTATATAGGCCGTTCTCGGTAAAGTGAGCACTCTTGAAAGCCCCGGTAAAGTTCTACTTTCTTGCCAATTATGTATCCTTCTGCCACATGTAAACAAACATTTCCATGTGACTGCCACATGTTAATAAACTCAATGTTTACATTTCAGGACTGCTAAATGTAACAGGTATCATATTATATATAAAACATGTAACATTATATATATATGTAACATATATAATCGTTTGGGTAATGTTAAAACTTTGCACAACAAACAATTGAAAAATGAATGCCCTAGCGATGAAGTCATGGAAACCGTGAAATGGCAAACATTAAACTTGGGCGGTGAACAAGGACCAACATGACACATTAAAAAAGGACACACATTAGTTAAGCCAAAAAATAATTTAGGAGGGCAGCCAAATCCAGATTTTGAAATACACTAGCACTGCACACCCAAGATACAACACCACTTGTCACACAAATAATCAAACATTCAAAAATTGTACCGCACACTTAACGTTTCCCACGACTCACAGTTTTCTAAGTGCCCCCACTCTGTAGCATGACTAGTAAAACATAAGCTCGAAAACATGGTAGCTGTGTTTGGCCTCAGCTGACCGAAGTGCATATAAAGTAGACAGAGCGAGGCCGTGCAAGGCCTTAAATAAACAACCACAACAAATAAAAAAATGACGGAGGAAGAGGGCGACAGAACAGCATGGTAAGACGAGGGGTTCTCAGCTGAGCAAAGAGTACACCACTGCACAGAAGTGTATGGTAATAATTAACGTGACAGCACTAACATGGCAGTGCATAATGTAATATATATAAAATTTGTGCATGTATATGCTCATTTTAAGGATAGTTTTATATGCACCTTTATAAATAGAGATAAATTCATTTCAATATAGGCCTATTATGTGTATGTGTGTGTATATATATATATATAATAAAAATAATTTACACTAAAAATATAAACATATCAACAAATGCATTTGTGTATACATACATTTTTTTTGACACAGTTACTCTGTGTTTGTACTCTTTTGAGACTCTCCAAAAAAGAACTGGACATTTATACTGTTAATTGAAGTGGTAACAGAAGGGTACATCAGGCTTGTAACTGGCACCACCTTCATTTGTACAAAATAATTCTAAAAATAAATAGCTAAGGGAAATGCCGATGGCCACACACACGTCTCTCTTGTGGCCCAATTGGGTGCGACATTTCCTTTTTGTCAAACACACACAGACCTCTAGAAACCAATTTTACACGTAAAGTGCATGGACTCTCATCATTGTTGTGGTTCCTTCATTGCAATGACGGCAGCAAAACTGAAACTTAAATGAGAAAAGTATTTAAAGAAACGTACTATACTTACAAAAACATGGTTCATGCATGCACACACAAAGCTGAAAGAATTATAAAAGTAATACTTACACGCAGTGTTTGATTATAACACCTGTCCGCCCACCCGAGACAGGTAGAAATCAGCACGGACAAGTGAATGTAATTCGCAAGCAAACAGGAGCTCTGGGAGTCTGGGGTCTTGACTATGACGTGTAATTTACAGTTACATTAAATTTCAACAACTACAATTTTTTGCTACCAAAGTGGAAGATATAAACAACAATTATGCCTACTCAAGAACGCATACTATCTTCGTTGATATTTATCAAAGAGAGCAAGTTATCTTGTCGAACATCCATTTCGAAATTTAAACATGGAATTATTCTATAACTGTTGACAATTAATTGTAAATACTTTCTAATTCTTATTATGGCAAGCATTACCAAATAAAACAATTACACTTGCATCAAGAAAGAATGTCTGGGACAAGCACAGCTATAGGTCTATAAATAAATTATTAAATAATTAATTAGTTACCAAAACCAACTTCAAGATTTTATAGTTTAAAGGACACTGGAACACCTTTGGTGTAACATCAAACTGTGACATTAATGTTATGTTAACAATAGTATAACTTAACACTGTAACTTGGGATTAATAACTACATGAACACAAATTTGAGATTAGGCCTACATTACAAAACAATGCAGTAATATACAAACGTGTAAAATTAATGTATAATTACTGCCGGCAAAAATTGCACTTGTTATGAAGGTAGATTTAAGAAAGGTAACATGGCTGGGCATAAATAGACACGTACGGACGTATTTGAGGTTAGGTCTACATGATAAAACAACACAGTGATATAAAAACGTGTCAAATTAACGTATAATTATTGATGACCAAATTTGTACTTGTTAACAAGGCAAATTTAAGAAAGGTTACATGACTGGGCATAAATAGATACGTACAGATGTTTTAAGGTTAGGACTACATTACAAAACAGCACAGTGATACAAAACAGTGTGAAATTAACATATAATTATTGATGGTAAAATTTTCACTTATTATCAAGACAGATTTAAAAGAAAGGTTAAACATATGGGCGTAGGTACACACAACTTCTTATATTATTTGTCGAACTTAGGAAATATCATGTACTTCGCAAACTCACTGAATATATTTACGTCACGTTTCTGCTGTCATTCATTTACCTTCATTATTGCTATTTAACTTTCCGTTAATAATATCAGGTTTCCAACTGTTGATTCCTACTTGTTCATTTTCAACTATTTACTTCAACATCGTACTGTGGATATGCGGGGAAAACGTAAACACACATTTACCTCCGGACAGTTGCCGTTGAAATATTTATCATTTCTGCAATTCGTTTGATGACCTTGCACGACTTCATCTCTCCTCGGCAAATTAAAGAATAAATACTTTCGGCAAGATTTATGTCTTCCTGATGCTGACTATTCGTACGTAGTTTGCTGGAACTTATGACTTTACACAAAATCTCTACAACACAATTAAACATTATACGTCCTACAATAAAACAATGATGATTGCAGATATGCTGAAAAATAAATGAGAAATATTAAAACCCAACTTCCAGCCTCCAAATTTGTAGCTTGTCTCGCAACCACTCCACACAAGCAAAGCCAAGCAACAAGCATGAAGGAACCACAACAATGGGCCGTTGGTTTTGACCGTTGCGCCGATCATGTGGCACAATATAATTATGAGTTACAGTAAATACACTATCTTTACGCCAATAATTACTTTAAATTGTACAAATAAACTTCAAACAACTTAAGTCGCCATAAATTTAAACATTACACTTGCAATACAGCGTTATTTCTTAGAACTACTTTTCAAATTTCATTGCCAACTGAACTGGGTGTGTTCATCCCCAGCCTGTACGGAAAAAGACACGGTCATACATACGCAGTTGGAGACAGTGGTTTTTTTCTAAGGTTGATTTCTAGAGTGCTCACTTTAACGTGAACAGCCTTTAGGAATATCCATCCTTCCAAAGTGGAGTCAGCAGAGTCAGTTGAATAAAACCCACTCAAAATCTAAAATCTAGTGTTTCAGAACTCTTGCTTGTCCGTGCACATTCATAGAACTTTGAGGCACCTCTCAATGCCTCTTCTAAGCTTACGCTGGACAGTCTTGGCAAAAATTTACTGAAAAATCGCAGGTACAAAAATTACAGTGGACTGCCTTCCATTGTCTGATTTGAGAGTCCTGAGGTTCACACACAAAGATAATGACCAGGAAAAGAATCTACGATAACGTCATATATTGTTATCACAAACTTAGATTAAAAATAAAATTATCAAGAAATTTAACAGAGGTTGTCCTAAAGATACAATTCTAACTAAAACTAATGAAAAATAAACAAACAAATGTGATAAAATTAAAATATACCTACTCAGTTCAGATGTAAACAAATAAACACGTGGTAGGATACTGTCTCACCACAATGCATTAAATAGTTTTGATTGGCAAAAGTAATGAAGCAATATGATTGTGCATGTTTTTTATACGGAAGTTACAGACTACCAATCTTAAGAATTTAGGGTATGTTTACATTGAATCATACATTCACACATGCACCCACTGAGTGTGCCTCATGCTATTACGTATAACAGAAACACTCCATGCCATTTTACTTAGCAGCTGGTATATCAGCTAGCACACCAGGCCTTACAGAAGCTTGTACAAGAGCAAGTACATAAAACGGCAGTTATCACGTCATATCAGCACATCTACCTTCCAAACAACATTTCATCAAAGCATTTGGTTATTGGCCACCACTAGAGAGCATTTAAAATTCACTATTATGGGCTTATATTGAGACCTTCACTAATTTTGCATAAATAACAAGTGCCAGAAGAAACCCCTTGCTTTAATTAACAAGGTTATCAACGTACTACTATGATATGTAAACAGAAAATGTAAACAGTTATAAAAAACATACAATGTGCAACATGTGAGTGAATTTACCACCTCAAAATTACTGAAATATGTGCTGATGATAGATTTCAACCACCACGTTAATATATAATTTAAAGGTTACACAACGAAACATGATCATTTATTTATTTAGCAAGTTACACAAAAAAATTATTTTGCACTATCACAACTGTTTTGAAGAAATCTTAATCACACTTATCAGTCTGATGAATTGCTCACTTTTTGTTGTTCTGCTTACGGCGACGTGCCTTGAGAGCTTCGTAGTAACCAGTATAGTAACCATTCATATACCATGACATCAGCATGGCAGAGAATGCTTCTGCTGGTTCAGCGCTGTACTCCATCATGTTGAAGGGCATTGGCGGAACGATACTAGGCATCACTGGGGGCATGCCATTAAATCGTGGCATTTTAATTCGTGGCATTCCCATACCAGGTTGGAATGGAATGTGTGGCGTACCCTCAGTTGCATTTGGAGGTATATGTGGCACCCGCTTCTGTCTGCTATTCTTCAAGGACTTTACTTTTTGCTGTGGAATGTTAACTTGCACAGACTCATCTTCACTGCAGTTGTCTGAACATTCCCCATTGGAAAATTCTGTGCCAACTGCATCCAATATTTGGGTTCCACGTGCCTTGCGACCCCGAGATGGTGTTAGGCTGGAAATTTCAACTTCCTCTTCGTTGTCGTACCCCACATACTGAATGCGGCAGGTGCCGCTCTCAGGATTCAGTTCTGTGATTGTGGCTTCGTACACATTACCATCTTCAATGAACACACTGCAACAATGTGCCCCTACTGACCACCTGGGAGGTTGTTTGGGTGACTTTTGCTGCTTCTGTTTCTGTTTAGCACCTGGTCTGAGAACTTCATTTACTTCAGAGTTTGAGTACCCCATCCGCTGTAACACTTTCTTCCTTATATTGCTGAAGTGCCTGTCGTAAGTGTTGAGAAGCACTGAATCATCTAATGCTTCAGAGTCTTGGCCGTTACCTCTGAAATAAAGTATATCTTCTGACAAGCCAGACATCTGAAAACCACCAAAATTTACAATTAACACATCAATTGTGTCTTTTGACACCATGTATGCTAATAAATGTAGGAAGCTGAAAATTTAAATGATTGATGTCTAAAGATATTATACAAGCACACGTCCATTCGCATTCCCCTATCATTTCCACTACCTACCTCCGTCATACCCTCACTATACCTCCAACTCTTAAACAGTTTGAAACCTCATTTGTAACTCACAGATTTATAGATTGGACTATTTTTCCCAGTAAATTGTCTTCAAAACCATTTTCACTTCTAACATTCACCCGCCAACAAGAAAATTGCGGAATTTTTCCTTCCGTCTTAGACATATCTAAAATTGAAACTGTTGTTTGTATATTGCACGTCATGTATCTACGAATCTAATACCAATCCCTTCACTAAATGTGAGATGGGGAATGCAAATTTGTTTTCTATGTTCGAAGTATGAGCATGTGCACATTAAAGTTACCTCAAGAACTTACATTTTTTAAAATAAGCCTCTAATTTTATTAACAATAAAATGGAAAAGGCTCTATTCCAAAAAGGAGTGATTTACAACTTGCTGAACTGCATCGAAACAGACCAGAATATAAGGAATCAACCAAATATTACTTTAAAAATTTCAACTTTAAAAAATTATTTGAAAATAATTTGAAGTTTCAAAAGATGGAAAACTAAATTGCATCCATTTTAACTGACAAATCAAATGTTCTCCATATATGCAATGAATAACTCCAAGCTCTAACAAATATACAAATGAAATCCACAAAATACAATGCATAGCTGACAAATTCACTTATTTTGTGAACAAAATTAACTGTGGAGTGATATTTCTTTGCAACAGTGTGAAAGGATGATAACAACAGTCAAGCAAGCTGGGTTATCAAGAAGCTTGCTGTAAAATTTTTTCTCAAGAAGTGTAGTTGTATTGAATAATGCTACATCATGGTATTAAAATTAAAGGCTTCAGGAGTTAATGTAACAAATAAGGAAATTTAATGATGCTAACAGGCGGCGTAGTGAATTCACTGCTGACAAGTTGGAAACAAATAACAAGAAATTGGTAATTACATGCACAAACATAGCGTTGGCTTACTTCTTAAACTTCAACTCTTGTCTGAGGAAATTGCAGCCTATACCAGAGAAAAAATTTAAAGAGGAAAAACACAAATTTTCATTACTTTAAGATTATAGCGAAATGATGCACAATAGCCTTAAAATATTTTGCCAACACAAACACATGAACTGAATATTAGGGAAAGTTTGACTTATGAGGTTTTAGAAGCAAGCCAAGAATTTGGAAATAAAGTATTCACACAGCACTGGAAGCTATTATGCTAGCATGTTAATGAACCTAAAGATTATATTTTTTATTTTATTAGGGGTGTTGAGTGCTCTCAAACCTTGATAAGGCTGTGTTACAGGAACACTAAAGACAGGGGGTGTATTCTCCATGAATGCAATGCATGTAGTGCATGCTTTAATAAAACTCAAACCCGAACATATTCCTTAACCATATACTACCCATTTTTCTTTAAATTAAAAATAAATTCTTGTTTCCTCGCTACACATGGGACTGAGTTGCACGCCTCAAGCTAATAGTTACTCAAAAATTTGAGGCAAGATGCTGAGGGGAGGCGTCTGCAGTGCGTGTTTCGATAACTGATCGTAATAGTTCCCTGAAACGCTCAGCCATAGCGTTGTGGTATTCTCAACCCTCGTTTAGCTGGTGTGATGTCACAGCAAGCTTGCGCAAAATGTAGCAAATGCACGCACAAGGTGACATTGCATTCAGCATGCTAGCGAGCGAGTTTAGATCTTTATATTCAATTTTTAGTGATTGTTTGCATGTTCTACTGTTACATTTGAATTAGTATTTTAAATTTAAACAATAATTTCGCAAGATGGATGGTGACTGTTAAAGTGACATTGTAATAAGTTTATTTATAAATTGTTTCTGTTAATGGTAGGCCTAAATGTTACAATGGAAATAACACTTGAAAATATAAAACTTAGAAGTAAATTATGTTTTGTGAACATTCAGACGTAATTTTAAATAACTTTTTAAATACGTCTTTAGACAGACAAATGCGGACATTTTTAACAGACTTTAAATTATTCTTGTTAATAAGAATACATGTAACTTAGCCTTAGCCATAATTTAAGTGATTTACTACTAGCGAATTGAATCGTTTTGTGAATTTTGGGTGTTTAAAAGAATTTTTAACTTTTCAATTTTAAATTTTTATTATTTAATTTGACCAGTGAATCTTGCTATTTGACACCTGGATTTGTGTTTTTCCTTTCTCTCATTTCAAACATTAAAATAGTTTTCTTTAAAAACTGGCTACAATACTTTTTTTTAATTAATGCCCACACTAATACTACATACCCTAGGGATTAAGTTTTTTTTTCTTCATCTTACACCCTATCTTGTCAATGATTTTCTTAATTTAAAGTATCAGTTATGGTTTTTTAGGGTTTAATTATGTTCAGTGATATGTGACGAAGTATTGAGTGTGGTGGTTTATATATTTTTGTATTACTTCAATACTTCAATTTTCTTCAGGATTGACAGTGTACAGATCTCTTACACTTTACTTACACCTACGTGAGAGTATTACCTAAATCTGGAGAAGCTTTTGAGATCAAAGCAACCCAGATGAAGGTGAGAGTGAGAGAAAAAGGGTACTAAAGGACTAAAGACATTTCGAGCAACCTTTTATTTTTATTTTGTTATTTATTAACATTTAATTCCTCTGTGCAAAGCAAAGTGTCAAAGTAAATTTTGTGTTGCATGCGTTGCCAAAATTCTCCTGACCAGAGATTAAGGAAATGTGAAAGGAAATGCCCAAGACCTGTATTAGGATACACCCTAGCATTAGTCTGGAATGATTTAGGAAAACTCTAAAAAACCAAAATCAGGATGACGAGACAGATGAAAATGAATATTTTTTACTTTCAGTTAAACAAAATACAGCGCGACAAACAGTGAAGCATGTTACAGGAACACCATAGATGTAGTCCAGGCATTAGGTGCTCAAAAAAGGCAAATAAAATAAAGTGTTAGTGGAGTTTTGAGATTTGGTACCTTTATGTTTTTTTGGGTCACTGAACACGAATTTTCCCATGAAATACTTTTTCTTTTGCAAAAAACATATTAAAAAATTAAGTTTTCTGTTTCTTCAAAATAACGCCAAAACTATTCATTTTACATGAAAGCCAACCATACATGAAATTAGAGGATAAAATTTCCTACATTTTATGCCTTAAAAGTTTTTTTCTCTCATCAATGGTATAGCCATGAGAGTGCTGCAAAAAGGGCGGTAAAAGCAAAAAAACTGAAAAAAGAAACAAGAAGTACGGCACTGTACGTCGATGTAACATGAAAACTAACCATTTTACACAAACGTTGGCCATTAATGATACTAAAGATTATATGAATGACTACAGTTATGCATCTGAGGTTTTCATCTAATGGGGTTTTCCCATCTGCTGTTCTTCCCGCTTGATTACAGGTGGTGTGAAACAGCGTTGGCCAAACACCCTCACCTCCACCCTGCAGCCCACGTCACTGACATACTCTATTCCTCCCCTTCCACCAGTCCCGCCACAGCTAGAGGTAGATGTGGCAACAGGACACTAGCGTATTATGAGGCTACATTCCTCCCTGTTGAAAAAGTTCTCTTTTTAAAACCTGGGAAGAACACAGTTTATCCAGCAATATTTTCTCCAACTAATGCTGTGAGTTCAATGGTCGCGGAAAACATCCTCTTCCTACATGCTATGAGCGGCTGCAATACGTCAGCACTGTTTATGCAAGGGAAAATGAAGTTCCTCAAAACTCTTGTAAAGAATCTACATGTTGCTGACAAAGTAATTGTTGAAGCTTGTATCCTGCAAGTGCACAAAGAAATGCCAACAAAATTGTGGGTGAAAGAAGACACAGCTTTGTTGCTCCAACATGTACCTCAAATGCAACATCACAGCAGTGAGTCAAGACGAGGAAAACATAAAATGTAGGAAATTATATCCTTACATAAATGGTCGAATTTCACATAAAATGCATAGTTTTGGAGTTATTTTGGAGAAAAAAAAACAGAAGTCAGTTTTTTATACGTTTTTTTTTTGCAAAAAAAAAAGTATTTCCTGGGAAAATTCTTGTTGACAAACCTCAGATTCATATTCAGCGACCCAAAACAGATAATGGTACAGAATATCAAAATTCCACCAAAACTTTCTCTTATTTTCTACCAAATTACTGGACTAAAGGAAATGTGAAAGGAATTGCCCAAGACCTGTATTAGAATTCACCCTATCATTGGTCTGGAATGATTTAGGAAAACCCTACGAAACCAATATCAGGATGGCGAGACAGACGAATATGAATATTTTTACTCTGAGTTAAACAGAAAACAGCATGACAAACATTAGTGAAGCCCTGGGAAATATGTGAACTAACGTTGTAGCATTAAATTTATACAGGGTTTTATTGCTCTTTTGTTTTTCAGGTTCACTTTTGGATAAATTTTGCTGTTTATTTTAACACTGAGTGTATTTTGTCCAAATTTTTCCTTTCATACCACGATTTAGAGTTAAGGGCTTTATCAGTTTTAATGCAAGGCTGTAATACAAATGTTATTTGTACTGCATGGTACTGTTGGTTGTCAGGCTTCAGAGCAAGGTAATAAAACTTTTGAGATTCAACTTTTTTTCACAAATCCCATGCCATCAGCACTTTTGTCCTTACATGCAGTAGCGTGCAATCATGAGCAGCCAATAGGAAGCCGTGAGACCCAGCCAAGTGTGTATTATTAGCTTTTGTCAGAGAGTGGGGGAGGGGGGTGACTGCAGGCACCGAGGTGCACGTGGCTAGCCTTGTACTCTGCCCAGTAATGTTACAACCACTAGAGAGACAAGATGTAGTGCTCGGTTGCTGTGTACTTTCGTGCCCCAAGATGTTTGTCGGGGAGACTGAGTTTCGTTTCGCTTAAATTACTACAACTGATTTTCAAATGAAATGTGACTGCTGCTGTGATTTTATACCTGCGTGAATGCAGAGGAGAAGAGTGATGTGACGAATTCCATCATACTGACGTGTTTGGAATGTATTCGACCATCTGGAATAAAACTGATTAAGATTCGAAATAAATCACTCATATTTTATTTTTACTACAACTAGTTTAAAGTGCACCTATTACCAATGAATACTAGCCAGAGCTCAACTGTTTATTTTGAATGAAGTGTTTGTATTGGAGTGTAGCGACTTGATGCTGCATTTAAACGTTTTCCTTCTCTCTCACACACACCACCCCTCCCTGCACTGTCGTTTGCCTCATCTCATTCCAGACAATAACCAGCAACCTACTACCTGTGTGTATAGTCACATAATTTATAAAGTGGTGAACAACAGTTGTGGCAACCTGTGTTTAGTTGTTTTCCATCAAGTTTCATGTCACGTGCATTTACACGCAAGCTATAAGTATTACTTCCTCTATATGTCCTAATATGACTTGTTTACATATGTGTTGTCTTTGATAGATCAGCAGGTGTTCAAAATTAAGGTGTGCATGAGTGTGTGCACCAGTACGTTTTATTTACCTATCCTAATATTTGCGATGTCTGAGAAACATAAAAGCAATATACCTGTGTACAGCGAAGCTAGAGAAATTTATTAGAAGTGCATTTAGGTTTTGTGATAAAAAAAAAGGTGGTAATGTTACGATTTCTTTTAGTGTTCAACAAAATGTGCTTCAGCTGCAAACAGGAAATCAATAGCTTTTATGTTAAAAAATTAATAAAGAGGGCAGTTTACCATCTAGCAGTGGAACAAAAGTGTCAACTCGTGGTAAGAAGAGGAAAACTGCAGACAGAAGAACATAATTCAGGGCTGCCACCAGCCCTAAAGCTGAAATCCTGGTTATTGTATATAAAAATCCTGTAATCATGGGAACAAATCCTGTTAAATCCTTTGAAATAAAAAAATGGGCAAGTTACAGGAAAAAAGTGGATATGGAGGACGTTTACATATTTAATGTAATTGTTTTTGCTTAGAATGTATAAACCATGGTAATTCTTTTCTCCACTCACACTTATACTTCTGTTTATACAACGACCGTATTGGTGATAATTTTCGTCTCCTCTCCATTGTTACATCAGTGCCTTACGCAAAATACAATCACCAGATTCGGATAGCGTGCACAGAAACGCCAATACACAGCAAATGTTTTTTTCAATAATGGCAGTGGCATGTGATCATATAGCCAGGAGCATACCTATGTAGATAACTGTATACCCAGGCCAGTGAATAATAAGTGAAATACTTTGGACATGCGTTATTGAAGCAATGGTGTATGCCCAAAATATTTTCCTTATTATTCATCTCAGTTGCAAGAATCTTTCAAATAAACGCATCAGTAAAACCGACACACATCGTTGTGAGTGCTAGTGTTGCATGTACACAGCAGCCATTTTGAGTAAAGCGTTGTGTGCACGCTCAATACCTTTGACACGTGAAAAAAAAATGGTTTGCTTACTTTTTACGTTTATCAACGCATCTCTATTTTGAAGTGAAATACAATCAAACTTTTGTAAATGACGCGTTATTTATGTACATTAATAACGGACATGGATATTTGTTGTGGAGATAAAAATTTCACAGTTCCAAACAAAATATATTTGGACAAATGGAGGTAAACATGCAGTGGTGTTATTGCTCTTTAAGAGATTTGGGCGAGACGTAATTACATTTCTTTGTACTGTACAGTTTTTTTACACGTAATAATCATCTAGAGAGATTTTACACGCTATTTTAATATTACAGCTATGGTCCCCAAGTACACAAAAAAAAAAGTTGAGATATAAAAGATCGCAAGAAATTATTTTCTAAGTGTTATATATTTGAATTATTTCACGAGATTTTCCAAGAGTTAAAAACCCGTTAAAATGGATCAAATCCGTTTAAATGATAGGTCTGATATAATTAATTTCATTTGATTCTACAGTAATGCAAAGAAAATAGCACTAATTTTACGCAATGAAAAAAACAATAAGTAGTCTACCCACACTAAAAAACTTGCAGACAGTGTTGACAAAAGAAATCAATTTCAGAGGTAATAGGGACATTGCGAAAATTAATTCACGCAAAGGGTTTGAAAAAAAAAAATATATATATATATATATAAATTAGTGGTTATTCTTAATGGAAAGAAACAAGATCATTGCGTGGCAAGCGTAATACCTGCGAGCTACAAGGAAAAATGACAGACTTAAGACAAAAGTAAATACCAGTAATATACCTAGATGAGACAGGGATTCATCCGAATTACACTATGAGCAACTGCAGGCAGATGATGATGTAGCAAGAGTACAAAAAGAATCATTAAGGCCAGTGATTGATTATAGTTACACAGGTAGTGAAAATGGCTTCACTGCGGGAAAAGTTACCTTTTAAAGGCAGAACCGAAGGTGGAGACTATCATGATGTAATTAATAGCAACAGTTTCATGATGGATGGGTATTCAGGTACTAGTACTGTGAATCTCTTAAAATAGGTATTGATGTTTTTACCAACACATTTTTATTCATCCAAGAGAAACCAATAACTATAAATATTATTTTCTCTCAGACGAATAAAAAAGTATCGGCAAAACATGAATACGTATTTTAAAGTAGATTCAGGATGCCCGTACCCGAATACCGATTGTTAAATATCATTGACTATTAATTTATATGTTGTGTAAATGATAGATCAGATAATATGTGATTTATTTGGCAAAGTTAATTAAGAGTATAAATACACGGGCTCCCATATCCCGAAATGTCCATTTTTTCAGTGCTATATTTTGAAAGACATAATTTTAATACAAATATTTACTTTTATGTGGACCTTATATGTCTCTCTCAGATAATGAAATAAAAATTTTTGTATAATGGTTTTAAAGTAAATTATGCGCCTTTTCCAGCTTGTACTGAGGCTCTCTTGCATTTTAAACAAAGTGTAGGGGAGGGCCTGCACGCATGTCTAACGCGCTTCCCATGCTTTCACGAGGCAACCTTGCTACACCAGCGCTCATACCACCTCCACCCAGGACCAGAGGTGGACAAAATTCTTAGCATTGAAAAATTTTCCCAGAACATAAAAATTTAGATCAAAATTTTCCCAAAAATATAAACATACATTTATAACAAATCCTTTATGGTGCTGATGAACATTGTAATACATTACAATTTACAGTAAATAGTTGCACATGCACATTTTGCAATTTAGCTAATTTAGAAATGAGAAATTAGTATAAAAAAAGTGTTGTCCCCAGAGGGGCCACAGTGGCTGAGAGATTTGCACAACTGCCTACAACCAAGGCGAACCGGGTTCAATCCTCGTCAAATCACCGAATTTTCGCAAGTGGGAATAGTGCCGGACAATGCCATTGGTCGGCAGGTTTTCTCTGGGAACTCCCGTTTACCTTGTCCCTTCATTCCAGCGCCACTCCATATTCACTTCAATCACCCTCATAGGCTCTCAAGACCTCGCAGTTAAGAGCCACCCGAATCTCTTTGCTCACTCACCCTTTACCCCCGAAACATGTTTAGAAATTTGTCACATTTAATGTTTTAACTTTGTTTCTAAAAATGTATATAATAATAACAATTAATAACTTTTCACTTTTTTGGAAATCTGATGGAAATATGTGTTAAAGTCAATGTCACACTATGTACTATTTGATGCTTTAAGTAAACATACAAAATTATATGTAAATTAATTCTTCAAAATCTGAGAATAAAAGCAGCACTCAAAAATACTTTAGTAATACATTTTTAATCTTAAGTCCGGGAAACTCAAACAATTAATATTACGATATGTCTTCCTAGGATAATACCCTGAAGAACGAATTTGCTTCAGATAAATTTTAATAACAAATCTGGAAAAGAATAAAAAATCATTAAATCATGAAATATGTGTAACCCGCAAATCGAAATGAAACTCACAATTGAATAAAGAAACTTACCTTGTTATATGTTAATAATACCAAAAACCGAACTTCAGAAAATTCCAGAATCCTTACGCTCCCACTACTAACAACTACAATCTACTCGGGCCACATTTAACATGGGAATGGCAAGTTTCGCCTGCCACGCCTGTCTCAGTGGGGTGGGAACGGCATTTCACTCTCTCCCTTTCACTTCATGTAGATGATTATTTCTCAACAGGGTAGCTTCCCCCCTCCTCGTTAAATACCAATCTGTTAGTTTAGTTCTTAGAATAAGAACGGCAGGTATCGGCATCAACCCAACACTAAAGATTTCCCCAGACTTAAAATATTTCCCACGAACCTGGTTCACACATTTTGTCCACCTCTGCCTGGGACTACACTTAATTTTGTCGCACTGTTGTAGAACATATCTGTGGTCTATATTGTGAGAGAACACTCAACATAAATGGATAACTTTGAAACAAGGTATGAGCAAAAGGTCACCATGGTAGGTATTTCTTTCCTGTTATTATTTACATAATGTGGCACGCTCAAATACTCATGGTTAACCCTAACAAATAATATTGGGTGGGTGACGACAAAGTCACAGTGGGGCAAGGTTTAGGTCGTCAGTCAGAGACGGGTTAGTCACCCACCGGCTGACCGGGCTCTGGCCCATATACAATATAGGGTGCGTGCCTGTCTGCACAGCCATGGTTGTTGGAGGTGGCTGCTGACCCAACTGCTGTAGGCGACTGGAGCCCCGACTTGGACCGGCGATAATGCTGCGGCTGGCAGTGCTCCGGGTAGCCCTGAGCGGGTTGCTGGTCCGGCATCACTGGAACCAGGGATTAGCAATCCCCAGCAGTGGTACATGTTGGTCCTGGCAGAAAGCTGTCATGATTGGGTGTGGTCGTCCAGCTATCTTGATCGGTGACTGAAATAGGGAATGGGAGGGAGCTGAGAGGTGAGGCCTCTCCAGCTGTCGGGCAGCTTGAGCTTGTTCCCATGGGGTTGTACTGCAAAGTGCAAATCGGGCTGGGTTGCAGCACCCATTGGCATTGGAGGATGTAGCAGCCTTCCTTTCTTGCCACTTAGTACCATTCCTCTGGATGTACGGCATACAGGTAGGTACGAATATTAGTCTCCTCGGAGGGAAGCAGACGATGATGGTCCCTAGCTATGTGTAGAACCAATGCAGCAGCCGAGATAACCCAGAGCTGTACCCATTACTTCAAACAACGACACAAGGCACGGTGGTCAGAGAGCAGGCTGCGCTGGTGGACTAGCCGCCTTGTGGATCTTATGTTACTAGACAAGAACGAAAGTTTGCCCCGATAAAAACTTTACGCGAAAACAGCAGGGAGTGGAGAGAGGGGAACGAGCTATGGGGAGATCAATAGAGCCCCATGTGGAAAGGGGACAGTTATGGTTGCCAACCACCACTTCTGGAGGGGGGTGGTGGGGGGTTTTAGGGCCCCACAATTAAGATTCACGTTTACCAAATCACTGTTTTAGGGAACTGCTGTGGTCAAACCAAAAGGACAGGGGTAAGCCGATCGACCCCCCTACACCCGTCTCCCATCCTTCCTCTTTGCAACACCCCCCCCCCCTTTTTCTCAAAAGTCCCCGCTTCCCTCAGTGAGAGGATATAGCAGGGCAATAGGGCACGTTTTGCCTTTTCCCAAATCTCTGTACGGCCCCACTTTCATACATTTTACTCACGGTTTTGCGGGAGGCCACTGTTGTTTACCCCACCCTCACACCACAGCAGGTTAGGCCCTTCGAACCTACCCCCTTCCCACCATTTTTTACCTTTGCAAAGTGCTATATGGCTAACTTTTATTGTATTTTGTTGGAATTTATTTTTTTTTCTTTTTAAGCCCTCTATCTCCCCTAAAACAGGTTAGGCTCCTCACAGAAGGTTAGACCCTTCGAAACTACACCCCCCTCAAAACTTTCCCCTTTTTCACCTTTGGATAGTGCTACACTGCTCATTTTTTTTTTATCATTCTTTGTTGGAATTTGGTACTTTCCTTTCATTTTAAGACCTCTACCACCCCTAAAACAGGTTAGGTCCTTCGGATAACTTCCCCTACCATGCATACCATAATTTGTACCATAACTATGGTAGTCATCTTGACCCATAATATTGCATACCATGATTACAGTGTGGAATACCATAATTTTGGTATTTCATACGATAATATAAAAATTGGTACCATAATTGGATCTGCACCTCTCCAGCTTTCCAATACGCTATTGTACAGTCACATTGAACCAATAGATCGCCGACAATTATTAAACATACCATAATGATACAATTTTTCGCCTAAACATACCATGATACCATTTTCCCCTATTGCAACTGCAGAATGAGATGTGCCAGCGAGTGCCGATAGGTGCGAACAAGAATATGCCAGAGTTTCCAGACAACACTGTACCATAAATACAATTTTGTACATTACCTGCTTCACTGACTGGCTTAGCCAGTGGAGTCTGCAGGCTCGTCCCCTGGTTGTTCCTAATGGTTGTGACTACCTTACTGCACACAAGGTGCACAGTATGGGTGGCCATCAACTGGGTATGTTTTGACCGGTTAAGGGAGTCCACAGTCCTACACTAAATTTGGAAATAGGTTGTCACAGACACAGTCTCCTGCTTTACTCTGGCAGGTTAATGTCTACTTTGGATAAAATCAGTCAACCTTAGGAATTGGCATGAACAGGTTTCAGATAAATACGTCTTTATTCCATGATGAATAAACACTTTGGCCCGTACTACCTCCTAACTAACTGAGAACTGGAAGTAAACTATGTAAAACCAGGTAAATGGGACCTGGGACTGACTTGAACAAGGCTGATGCAGTTAGGTAGCTATTACAATTGCTGTCCCTAACTATATCAATGCAGGTTGTCCAGAAAGGACTTCGAGGGCGACTCCCAGAAGGGTAATGTGGTTGCTGTTATCCAGAAGGGTGTTGGCAGTTCAAGGGGTTGAAGACTTCTTCGGGGGTTGCTGGTGAAGGTCTGGCAGAGCTTCTGGTAAGCCTAGAAGATGGTATCAGCAGAGTGTCCCAGCACACGAGGTGGTGGAACGAGCTGCTGGAACTGGAGTACAACTGACTGATGCCGACCACGGCTTCTCCCTAGACAGTTTGCACGCCGCGAGGGACCTGCGCCGACAGGACACACATTCTACTCAGAGTGCAGCAGCGTGCAGTGTTTGGAGAAGTGCGTCAAGTCAGTCCAGAATAGAGTAGGACAAGCCAGGTGTAGCGGGGGCAGTTTAATGTAGGAATGTGTGTTCAACCAGCCAGCTATTCCACATGGCGGAAGGATATGTAATTAGTGCAAATTGTGTTGAAAACAAAGTATATTATTAATGCTTCACGCAATATGTAGACATATTGCAAGACTGGGAAAGACGTGCATATCAAAGCCACTTTAAGGAGTACCTGCTTTCATTAGTGTTTTCTGTAATTTCCTGTTTGTTTACATTTCACGTGTTTTACCCTCACCTCATCCATCAACTGGTATTACGGGCTCATTATATCTTTTGAAGTGTATTTTCATTTATTGTGTGCCACCTACACCTGTGCTCGATGCCAAGTAAGTCTAACAGTACTTCGTACAAGAAAGTAGTGCAGTGTGACGCATGGGCCTCCCCAACCGCCGGCCCTTGTGTCAGCACACCAAGTCAGTCATTGCTCTGCAACTGGAGGGGTGAGTCATGTTGTCGTGTGTCGCATCACGTGCACCTGGATGGCGTTCAAACTTTATTACTAATCATCATAATTGCAACAGACTTTAAACTACTGGAACCTTTTTACGCCTAGCCACCTGGGACAACACCCCTCCACTCCCGGTTGGTTTGCATCGCCACCGGGAGCTTACTTACAGCTGTAAACATTGTGTAACCCAAGTAGCCTTTTGTTCAGTTTTACCGTCACCGACCGGTTAAGTTCGGTACCTATGTAAGTTGCTTCCAAGAGAAGTATATAAATTCACAGAAGAATAAATATCGCCACTCAGAAAAGTGCATGTTTAATTCTGTGTACGCCTTTGGGCGCATATGGGCATGGGACCCTCATTTCCCGCCATTTCTAGTGTGCATTTTAAGTGTTTATTTCAAGTGTGTTCTGTACTGCAGTATTTTCAATTCAACGTATTTAATTCAGGTGGTGGTGGTCCACCCTAAGAGTCCACGAAGATTTACATTTAACCTTTATTCATCATTCTTCAAAGAGCCAGGAAAGGAAGGCATTGGTCGTCGGTGGCACAACCAGGAGCATCAACAAGAGTCAGCGCTACAACTTTGGCACCGGGCAAAACCTAACCTATTTACCAAATTTCCACTTAAATGCTCCTTTTTCATTTCTCCATGCCATGGAGACACCCTGCCTGGTGTCAAAATGGCACCCAACTTAGTTGCCTTACCTTTCTGCCAACTGTGAAATTTTTTCCAAATTTGACCAACTCCGCACGCACGTTTCCCCAGCTACTACCCCATTACCAGCAATGTGGAAACATCAGGAAAGCAACACAGAAGGACTCAACAACTTCCAATGCCAAACAGACCTCTATAGGATGCAACCATATGGTGCCAGTAAGAAAGTGCGCCAAACAACACGAGTAGCTGCCATTACAAACAAGGAACGGAGGAGGAGAGCAGCCATCTTGGGACGGCAGCGTGACATCAGCCATCCACCTCCCACTTCAGCAAACTGAGCGAGGTATCAATCGCAGCAGCGGGCGGGCAAGGGCTGCTTCCCCCACCCCACGCAGATCTGTCGTCACCCTCTTGGCGCGGGCAGGAAGGCTCAGCCACGAGAGGTAGGTATGCCGTTAGGAATGGGCTAGCATGTTTAGGCAGTATTAGATAAAGTGAAGCATATAATATAGCAGAAATTGTATTAAACTAATTGGGAAATGCGAATGTGTATGGAAATAATCCATTTCAAGTGATACATGCACCCATTACAGTGATTCATCCACATACGACATGTGATAAACAAGGTGTAGCTAAACAACCAAAAAATGTGACTCATCGTTTAGAGATGCATGTTAAGTTAAGCGGCAAGTTAATAAATAATTTACTAATTTTGTTCACAAAACGATTCCATTTGAGTGATTCACGCGCACATTTGCCATGATAAACAAGGTGTGGATGAAATACCTAATATTGTGATTCGTTGTTTATAAATATATGTTAGTTTATGCTGCAAATCAATAAATTACAGACTATACTTGTTCGACATACACTGTAATTGGTAGCGTTCTTACACGGTGTAAATGTAAATATTGATGAGTTGTTGCTGCAACCTGTCACAACTGGAAAATCCATACAATTCAAAAATTTATAAATGGTGATGTAAAATGTTTTAAGTCCCCAGAGAAAATAAATGACTATAGCAAAAGAAACTAAATCAACTTCTCGCAGACCCTAGAACCTTGGCACCAGATGCCTAATACTAAGAATTGCCTTAGGAGTCAGACGGTGCAAAGTCTCATACTTTCCTGAACTCAGTAGATAAATTAATTGCCATCTTAGCAACATCAATTAAATTCAAATAACATTTTAACATGGATATGCACCAATTAAACAGAGCAGTCAATACTCTCTCTTAAAATTCACAACATTTCAACTTGCAATTCTTTGCTGCAATGATATTACAGAAATTGGTTAAGCCTGTGAATCCAATCCAGCAAAAGCTTTCTAGAAATATTCCGAGTAAGTATTCCAATAGGATTTTTTCATGCAACACATGTAATACACTTAGGCCAAAACGCTACAAGAAACAAAATCAGAGCAAAATATGTTGAAAACCCCTTTTACTCAAATCAACACGTTTTAAACACTGGCATAGCATTTTTCAGACAACTGACAAGGAGTTCAAACACTTCAGAGAGAGAGAGAGAGATTTTATATATATATATATATATATATATATATATATATATATATATATATAAACACTTCATAGCAGTTTAGCACAAGACACAATATAGCACTTCATTTGACGCCGGCTGACAGCCAGCAGCGCTAGAGCCCATATACCATGAGGGTGTTCACCACGCACATGTCACGTGTCCCACGCGTGCGCAAAGAGGCCAATAATCATTCTGAACTCCTACATAAATATTATTTCTTCAGTGTAAAATGTGTTATATTGTGTTTGCAGGGTTTAATATGTCTTGAAATGTGTTCAAGTGTTTGTTACTATTTTTTAATTGTCTGGTTATAAAATTCAAAGTGCCCGCGGCATCGAGATTAAGAACACTGATATTCCGGCATGAACGCAGTCATAAAAAGACACTAAAATAATATAAAAATTAATAAGAAAATTATACTAATGTAAAAGAATATTTAATTTTATTTGTGAAATTTTATTTTCAATAATAAAATATTTTATTTGGCGTACATAGCACTTCCGCTTATGTTAACCCCGTAGGCGGCCGTGGTAGGTCCATGCGACGCTTGTCTCAGGACAGTCTGTCGAGGAGAGCTGGCGAGGTAAGACATTGTCACGTACGCACTACAACTTTTGTTCACTGATTTAGGTTTCCATAGTCAATTTAGTTTAACAGTTAACCTTCGAATGCATACGTTTTTGCCAGATTTTTCCCCAGCATTATGCTTCCGCTTTATTCATTTATTGCGCCCTTGTGGCATTTTAAAATTAATTGAGAAGAAGGCATAGAAAGATGTCGGAGAGGTCACACGACCCAAGCAACTTGAATCAGACGCCATCCGCCTATGTTTATGGCGTTTCATTGTAACTTATGCATTATTGCTATGTGCAATTTTAAGTACTTTGTTTTTATGTATGTATTTGAGGGTAATTTTTATGTTTAAATATTTTACGCCATCATTACATATAACCACATGGCTGACCGACGCTACGTCTTTGTATACGCTATTGTTGCGTTTTGAGAGCTTATTTATGTAACATCATATGTGCAATATTTTATGAAGGTTTCTATGTGAAATTTCGTCAGGGTTCCGTTTAAATTCACGTAAATTGATGCTTTTTGTACTTGACCACGCAGTCATGTTAATGTTTGATTTTACCGCCACCAGGGGACGTTACAAGTCTATAACCACTTCAACTATAAAGAGAATAATTTTCTCAGCAAGAATAATTGTTTGTCTGAATTTAATTTGCCGTTTCCATGCAGAAATATTGCAATTTCCCCTACACCACGTAGGCCGCTACGAACTTCATCAAACGGCATCTGCGCCATCTAAACTTGTTTTCACACGTGTGTGTTTATTGTGAATACTCAGCTCGTGTCCCATCTTATTTCACGTATCTTTTGAGGGTTTATGTAATATTGTAATTTGTGTACGGTGCAATTATTCCTGTCCTAGCTGGCTCTGTGTATAGGCCGTCACCACACTACCCACGCGCTGTAGGGCGAGCCCAGATGAGTTTGCGTTAGTAATGCCGAGAAATCACACGTGTTAATGTATCATCAAGGATTTCATTTGTAATTCACTGTGGCCTGTCTTCAGGGAAAAACTGTCAGTCCACCCTAGCAGCTGTCGGCCCTCTTCCCTTGTGAAGGCTGTGTTTTTCACGCACCTCGGTGAGATCATAAATCTAGGCGTGTGCTAGATTAATAGCAGGCTGAGGAGCACCCAAGCAGAATTGGCTAGTCATAACCGAGATTATCATAATTTCATTGGCACGTTGATGTGTATGGATAGTAACAATAAAACAAGTCTCACAGTGATCTTACCTCTTTTATTCAGTAGTGGCAGTGTCCTAGCAACATATATTTTATTAAGTGTTTATTTCAAGTGATATTTAGTTAAAGTTTAGTATTGCCTACGTGTTTGTAAGTACGCATGGGTGAGATGGACACACAGAACCCACAGCATCCCTGAGAACCCTGAGTCTTAATATTGCAGTGATTGGGAAGCACTGCTGGCGCCCAAATTACCAGTAAGTATTTGTGGCATCGTTCGTCTCGTTTCTCACCCGACGGCGTCACATTAAAAAAAAGAACGTACACGTCACATGAAATTAGAACATATTCATTCAACCCATAGCAACAAGATAACTCATGAAACACAGCAAACAAAACCTTACACGTGAGAAAAACACAAGGATGCATCAAATATAGAAATTACTTTCAGAGAAAATTACACATCAACATTCATAGGCTCTTGGCCTTTCAAAAGATCACTTAAGCAGACAAACTAAGAAAAAACTCTTCTACAGAAAAACTGATCTGAGTTGGGATAACTCTTAAATATCTTTCAGTGTGAAAATTTTAATGTTGGGCTAGCAGTAAATCACTGCTAAAATAATCATTCATCTCTTAAATTGAAAAAGAAAACTATCTCATCCAAAAGCAATCAATAAAATGAAAATTCTGTAATTTAATGGGACCAAGCTGCTTCTCTTCAAACAAAAAAAATTACTTTTCGGCTAGTTCATTGAAAACTTGGGGTTCTGGGCAAGTTAATGCCGACACTCAAACTTAGTTCATTTGCAATCACCTTAAGAGGGTGTCCAAAATACATCTTACATTATATAAGTGAAAACGTGTCACTTCCAGCACAACGTGCAGAGCATGTTCCTTTATCTCGTATTGATAATAATCACAAGTCAAAATCGATCATTAAAATCGCAAGATATAATACTGCCCGGCTCATGAAATAAAAATGTCACCACAGGTAAGCATTAAGTCTTAAAAATTACGTGAATACAATGAAAATGAGGTTAAACATGTCCCATCAAATCAGTTGTCCACACATGTGGACAAATTAACCTTTAAATATGTCTTTCAATGTCAAAACAATACAAAACAATAACAAGTTCGTGTTGGTAAACACACCACTCAGTGTCTATCGTCAACAAAATAAAGTATTTGTTCTGTTCCAGTGTCAATATAAACATAATATTACATTTGGTGTATTTTGCAGACAAAATTTAAAGTAAATAAATTTGACTGTAAACAACTTTACATGAGGTTTCTGCAGTGCTAAGCACTACAATGCATCAGGGGGGTCTGCTCCGGCTGCTCGCGTGCCATTGGTTGGTACTTCGTGACGTCACCGGGAGGACAACTGTCTAGCAGGCGAAGCAATAGGGGCGCTGCAATCGCATGCGCTATGTCGTGCGTGATTCAACTAAACTAATGTTGTAAACTAGGCCTACACAATGTATGCATATGCACAAATGAATAGGCTACTAACAGCATGCAATAATATTGCCATTTGCAACACAACCTTTTAGCACATTTGTTTTTAATATAAACGCACTGAGTAGGTTACTTGAGTCACCTTTTGAAAAGTTTCAGTCCACTTTGTAAACATCCATTTTTCCCTTTGTTTTTTCTGCACAGGTAGCATAGGTGTATCTTCTTTAAAAACCTAACAGAGATTACGAAATAAAGTTACATCTGTTATTGCAGACAATTAAAATAATTTATTGTCTGTGTATCTAGTTTAAGTTCGAGCATATGTTGCTGGTTCAAATAAAAGCATTAGGTCTATTTACTACGAGCATTGTTCTTACATGATTAATTACTAATATAAACATGTTTATGCAATAAAAAATGTAGTGGCAAATATGAATTTTCCATACACTGTGCAAAAGGAGTACAAAAGCAGTATGCTTGCAACTGACTGTTGTACTACTGTTTTACTGAACAAGAAGCTAACCCACATGCAATTTTTTTTGCAGAGATTTTCATTTTGTAGTTGAGGTGTATTATGTGGATAAATGTTCTTGTTCTTATGTAGAGACTTAACATTTTTTCGTTTACTTTTGGAAATTTTTCATGTAACAATATTGTCATTGTCTTGATCACTTGGTAGATTTAGAAAGTTCTGTCCCATGACGATGGTGTCGTATGTCCTCCTCGGGATATAATTGAAATCCAGTCAGTAGGCACATTGCTGTCACATTTATCTTGAATGGAACCTAAAGACGAATCAATATTTTTGCATTTAAATGCCACATAGCCAGCGACATACTTCAGAGCGTTGAGTGAGACGGTATCCGGAGTACTTTCAACTAAATCTGTGTTAACTTCATGATGTATTAACTCCAGTAAGTACTTCTTTTTCTACATTTGTTGGCTCCTGATGTCTTGAGACACTCTCTGTAATCTTAATACACAGTTCACTTGAAACGAACTCTGTAAATTGGTCTTCTGTGTCAAAACTGCATTGTGCGGAAGAACCATAATTTTTTTCTTCCTGCACTGACGCACATTTTAACAACGAGATATCACTCGCACTTCCTGTCAGTACTAGCAGGCGGATTCTGTTCTGCACCTCAAAAGGAGTAAGGTTGTTGTAAAACACTCCAAAGCCGCGAAGTCTCGAAACAAAGTTCTCAAGACAATCCTGAATTAAAGACAATCCTGAATTAAACGGGAAGTCAAAATGTACGTTACATTCATCTTTTTCAAATCTTCATAAAGTGCCATGAGCGATTTCATTGAAATGATGAAACCCTTTTGGAATGGCAGTAGACTGTTTCTTTTCCCAAACTGTAAAACTGGACACACTTCCAAAAACCTCTTCAAGGTATTCTCTTGGCTACGATGGTAGAGTCCATTGCCACTCGCGGAGGCGTTTTTTCGTCAGTCGGTAACCTTGAATTGAAAACATCAAACACATCATTAATTAATTCAACAAAAATGCACTTGTGTTTCTTCCCTAACAAATAATTCAAAGGCTGAGCTACACGGAGTAAGAACTACTTTGCGGGTAACCTGAAATTCTGGCGTGCACGTCCTGTAACATTCGGGTGAGTTTCCGAAATGTGGTGGGTTATGGATAGGTATCCTTTCTGGTGCTTCAAGAGTTCTTCGATATTGCCCATCGTAAAAACAGTACCATCAGGTAAAGTTACGCTGTCGTCAATGAAATAGTTACTGAAAAGTTTCAGTAAATATAGTATATAGTAAAAGACCCATATTTTCCTATCGCTGCAAACAGAATTTGCAAAGTACGGTTTGTCTGTATTTACACAAAGTTCTTTCCACACTTTCGAATTTTTTTCACCCATATCACATGTCACAGCAACTAGTTATTCCGCATGATTCAACTTGAATAATTATGTTTTTCAGCAACTCACTCGTCAGTGGGGAAAAAAAAAAAAAAAGTTTCCCCCCCTACAAAAAGCCCACGAATCATTACTACCTCAACATTTTCGTGTGGACCCATCATCCGATGAATCGTAGCATATGCGACCATCTATATTCATCTCGAACGCTATAACTGCAACTTTTCTCATTTCACTGAATGTTGCTGACTTTGCACTCAAAAGGCACATTTGAAATCTTCTGTAAATTTTTTAAGAGTAGAGCGACAAGGAATGGGTGTATCGCGCATCCTCAAACGTATGCCTTTTTTGAAAGTGCTCAATGTCAGAGCACTTGCTATGTCTTCAGAGTCCCATCTAACTCTTTTATTTCCATGCAGCAAACACTGAATCTGCCCTCAAGTAAAGAATTTTGCTACTGTTTTCTCTACTTCCCTGCCAGTTGCTTCCCTTATAAATTGTGACGTCGCTACTATAGTTTTAGGATTTACATACCTTAAAGTTTTTGCTTTCTTCAGGACTGCCTCAAGTTTTCTCAAATAGATTTTAAGAAAATCTATTCTTTTTTTCAAAATTTCAATTTCTTTCTGTAGTTTTTTTATTTCTTCATCTTTACTGACAGAAGTAGTATTACCATAAATTAGAAAAGATTCTTCTGTGGCTGTTCCTATGTCTATTTTTCTTTTCTTTGGAGAAAGAGTTTTCAAATTTTCAAGCATTCTTTTTCTTACTAACCTTTTCTGGCAGTGTTCTTCACGGTCACAATCCACCTGAAATAAACATTATCCACATCTTCAATTTAAGCGTAGGCAAATGAAACTGCTAGTTTTATCATTCTGAATTTCTCACTGCCGTATAATTTAGGAGTGTACAAGATAATAATTAATACATTTCTTATTAATGCAGTGGGTATTAATTTGAGTATTAATTCACGCTAAGTTAAGGATGCCACCTACCTCCAGCTCTTTACCTCATTTGAGACTCACAGAAGCAAAGCAGTGATAACACATTTTTAAAAATGTTGCGATACTTTTACAAAGAAAATAATCGTAAACCCAGTTTCCAAAATAATTCTTTCTAGAAATACAAACTTTTTCTTGTGAAAGTCCAATAACATAAATAAACTTACATGTATCTCTTTGTAAAATTACAGCCAAGCTTGTATTTCAACTACATTGGAAAGCAACGAATATAAAATTATGTATGGTTTTTATGTGCTATCAAAAACCAATTAATTTATGAAAACATTGTTATACAAAAATTGTTCTTCATATCAAAATTTGCGAAAAAGAACTGGAGTGGCAGGGATTCAAACTCAGGACATCTTCAACTTACAGCTGAAGACTTATCCATTACACCAAATTGCATTATGAGTGACTAAGGTACTATAAATATAGACTTGATGAAAATATAATATTTAACTGCTAAGCAGAATTGCACAATTGCACATTTTTTGTTGGCTATAAAACTCCTTTGACATTTATTACAAAGATGGGCTTTGTATTTTCACACAAAAAACATATTACTAGAAATACCTTTGTACGTTTACAAATTCCTTGAGTTTTATTATAAAGTTGGGTTTTGTAATTTTACAAACAAGACATTTTTCTTTATACTTTTACAAAAATTTGTAACAACAACAATTTTCATCGTAAAATTTACAAACTTTTCTAGAGTGAAAGGCGACACTGCTGCAACTGTGGCCCTATAATTTTATTGGTCGTGACTCTGTAGTAAAGACCACTGCAGGCGTCTATAATAAAGTTTCCAGTCATATATTTTTTTAAAGAAACTGCAGTGTCAAAAGGCTGTTTTGTGTGTGTGTGTGTGATGACTTGAAATTATACATCATCCCAGGTTTAAAGTATTTTTGTAGATCAGTTACTATGAAAACATGTTTACAGATATCGTGCAAAAACGTAGATTTCGAACACACTACAATCCTTTCAAGCAGCAGGTAAGCGGCACCCTTAAGTCACACAGAATTTATTTTTACAATATTATTACTGATAGGAGCGTAGCAAAATGGGGGAAGGGGGGTTGTGTGTGTTGTAATCTCTCCCCACATTCTTTTCCCATGTAAGAGTTCCACCTGGCTGCAGCATTTTCTAATTGTGAGGCAACTCCGAGGCCGAATTTTGCTTACTCACCATTTTCATCGTAGTCTCTATACTCAAGATGTCAAAAACGTTCACATGCTTTCTATTAGATACTTGCCTGAACGTGACTAAGCTGGGAATTGATGAATTTATTACATGCCAGTAAAGATAAAATTATGCTGCGTACCCAATAACACCTATAAAGTTCCCGAATCAAAAATTTATTTTCTAAAATGGTCACTGAAAACACTTGTTTTAGCAATTTTCATGTCAACTAAAAATAATACTTCGACTTGAAGAGAGAACTTGAACCGCGTTGCTAGACACTCAACGTTCCCTAAATGCTTTTCTTGTTTAGATGCAGCCATCACAAAATGTTCAGCCATTTCTTAAACACGTGTTTTCTACTGGGTCTCTGCAACAAACTACATGTGCCAGCCAGGGGGATATTATAAAATTTATTGTACATCAAAGCATTTAATTATAATTAACAGTATCTGTTTGTATGTTTTCTTTATGTCCGCATTACACTTTCAGTGTGTTTCCAGTTGCTACTGTCTGTTGTGCATGCCAGTTCGGAAGCTGCTACGAGGGAATCGCATTTGGTAGTAATTTTTTCCTTATTGGCAAGCCCAAAAGTACATTTCTTAAGTCCCGATTGTAGTCTTCTGGAATGAAGTGTACTGAACACACACAAGCATTGTTGACATTGACTCTGCACGTTTGCATCGTTATACCCGTGCCTTTTCTAATTCAAGGTCCGTAGGAAAAATGACGGTAAATTATATTGGATGTTTTGCGCTATAATTACTACAGCCTGCTACGGCACAGTTGTCATTACTTTAACTCATTGTCCGAGAGTAATAAACTGTGAAGCAACGAACATTCCTACAGATGTTTAGAGATCACTAAACGAATGAGAAAAAATTGTCAGGAAAACATCACAAAAATATTCTAAACATAACTGAAAACATTGTCACACCTACATTAAAACCATGTCGCAGGTACAGAAAACAAGTGTTGCATATAAAACAATGAAAATGTCCAGTGTTCACGAAAAAATTGTCACACAATCTAGGAGATATATAGCCACACCCTGGCAGCTGCAAAGAAGTATTTTCCAACCACCAAGCAAAGGGGATGCGCAGTGAAAACTGACCTATTGTTGGTCGCAGTGAGGGACACACTTGCAGAGAGAGGGACGGGCTGTCCTCCCTGTGACGTCACGGGTTCATAATGCGGGGGAAGGAAAACCGTGGGAGAGCTCGGAATGGCCTACCTCCTATACTCTTAACTACATTGACAATGCATTTTACAAATTACCACACAAGTAGCAAAGAAAACAGAGCTTTCAAAGGTATTTTTTTCATTCCAATGCTACCAACACACACACACGTGCAATTTAACAAAAATAGTTTCCTTTCATTTTCACATCTGTTTTATGTATACATCCATAATTTCTGTATGTGTGCTATTTTGATTGTAGCATTCAGATTCCAGCTGCGTTATCACATGCTATATCACCTGCTGTGTGTGTGTGGTAAATTAATTTTAGCCCAGCCTTTACTGAATCGGATCAAGATCGAACTGGGCGAGTATAGAAAATCTACAACCTGCACTACACAGCAATTTCCTAATTAAAGTTGTGAAGTATTAGATAATACTGAGGCCGTGTCCGAAATGGCAGATTTTAACAATATGATCAAGTAACCCGATTTTGTGTACCAAAATAGTGACTTATTTGGTTTTTTGTATCTAGTGGTGGTTAGAAAAAATACAAAATTACATGGTGAGCACCATATAGGTTTTTACATTCAAAACACATGCGCGAATACGTAAATAATTTTTTTTTCAAATAACTAATTATAAAATACACTAACCTTTTACATAATTCGCTATAATTTTTTTAAAATCGTTATTACATATCTTATTATTTACATTTTTACTAACATACTAACATCATTCCAGTGATGATTGTAGAAATATTACATCCGTTTCAGGCATAAACATTAAATTAAAATACTTTTCACTGGAAAGAAAAAATTCTTGCCGCGAGAGTAAAACAAGTGACTGTCGACATGACGTACGAAATTAAACTTAAATTACAAAATCAGGAATATGTCATTTCGGACACGCACGGCCTCGGATACACATTTCGCAGGAAATATCACATTCACAGAGCAAGGTGATGGACATACCACAGCCATGCAACAACAATATTAAGTATATACGCAAGTTTTGAACGAAAATTACTAATTTCCTACCCCATTAATTTTGATGCTAAACTAAACGAAACAATCACTACTGCCTCTTCTTTCCGGCAATGCTAGTCCATAGATGAAATAAGAATAATAAGGTGTATACACATAACTCCATGAATTGGTGAAACCAGAGTGGCTAAAGCAATGTCACACAGTCAAAGTTGGCCTCCAACTATATTTGACAACAAAATATGATGAAAAAATCGGCTAACAAATTATATAAAATATTCTCAAATGTGTTTGAAAAACTGCCACACTATCGATTTTATTATTGGAACATTCTAATAATTTTCATAGGAAATAATGATTTTGTTTTTCCATTAAGTCCATTACAGGAAGAAATGTAAGAAACTATGTATTTTGTTTTCTTTCTTTACTAAATAAAAAATTCAAAGATATAAAGGACTAGTCCCTTGTGGACTCATACATCCATACACTCGCAATTAGGCTACCACCCGATGGCGAGGTCTCTCACCTCTCCTTCACCCAACCAACTCATTTTCCACTCCCTTCCTGAAATTTACCAACCCCTCTCACAGATACCAATTCCTCCCTTAACACATTCCACTCCCTCACAGACCTCACAAGCATGGACTGCCTACCCCGCTCCGTTCTCCTCCACAACCTTCTGAAGCTTCTCACTGTTGTTTCCTCTTCCTCTAAACACTCCCTTACTTAGTTAGCTTGCAGTGTAAACCCTCCCCATCCTCCCTCTTCATTCACCACCCTGTACATCCTGACTAACCGTTCAACTTTCCTCCTGTCCTTCAATGAGCTCCACCCCATTTCTTTCATAATCACTGATGGCCTATAGTTCCCTTCTTCCTCGCCATCTTGCCCTTGCCTTCTCCACCTACTCTTCACCCATCTTGCTACCTTTCTCTGCACCTTTTCCAGTTCTCGCACCTCCACCTTCACATACGGGTCCCATACTGCTGCAGCATATTCTAACATTGGCCATACCATTGTGCAATACGCCTTCTCCTTCACCTCACAGCTGACTCCATTCAGCACCCTTCCCAGCATACCCAGAGCCCTTCTTCCCTTTGTAACCACCCTCTCTACCTGTTTTCTTTTCCACCTGAGGTTTCCCTGCAGTGCAATCCCTAGATACTTATATTCTACTGCTTCTTCTATCTCTTGTCCCTCCCATCTGTACATGTCCCTGCTTATCATCTTCTTCCTTGTGAACCTCACTACCTTAGTTTTTCTTACATTTATCTTCATTTTATTTTTTCTGGTCTACAACCATATCTTATCAATGTCCGCCTGCAAATTTCTGCCCCCCTCTCCCACCTCAGGATATACAACACAATCATCTGCAAACAATCTGATATTTCCCCAAATCACCAAACCCATGTCATTTACCATTATGGTAACTAACAAAGGACCCAGCACGCTTCCCTGTGGTACCCCTGATGTAACCTCCTTTTCCTCTGATATTGCCTACCCCACTTTCACCCTCTGCCTTCGCCCACTCAGAAAGGCCCTATCCATTCCACTACCATCCTGTCTGGTATCAGTGCCTCCACTTTCCTCATCAATGTCCCATGGGGCACTTTATCAAATGCCTTCTCAAAATCTATGAAGCAGGCATCCACCTGCTTCCCCTCATCAACTACCTGCACCACATCCTCTAATAACCCAGCCAACTGAGTCTCACATGAGTATTCCCTCCTGAAACCATGCTGAGACTCCTCCAACCAATTCCTATTGTTCATTACCCTCACAACATACTGCACCAACAACCTCTCCATTTCATTTCCTGTACCTGATGTGAGACTCACCTGCACAATGAAATTAATACCTCTGAGTTTTCCATATTATGTGCAATATACACTTAAAATAGCATTCGTGCCCAGACAACTTTAACATACATTAATTATCTCCATCACTTAATCGGTTCCCAGCAATTGTTCGTTATTTTCAGTTTCTTGCAGTCCATCTTTGTCGTGCACTATTCTGATTGGCTGAGACTAACAAATAAATTTTAAAACCGGTCCAATTTTCAAATGTTTAATGGAAACTGAAGCCATCCTATTTCTCACAAAAAATGATGGCGTTTATGACGTTTCGATAAAGTAATAACTTAACATGTGCAACGTACCCCAGCCCTAAGACAGTCATCAATGCCCACAGCAGAGTTGTGCACTCTACTGGCATGTTGAGTGTGCACCCAGTCGCCGGGGCGACCAGGCGCACGCAGATGCATAGGCACGCTGGCGCAGGACAGCCAGTGTTTGCCATAGCAACACAAGACACTGCGGAGGAAGATACAAGTAGACCAGTTATATTGAACTGGGATGTTTTAAGGCATAATTAAAGACGTTGTTGTGATTTCCTAATTTATGTATTTATGATTGTTTTGTGTTTCTTGTTCTGTCATTTCTTTGCAGGGTAATTTCATTTTTCCACCAAGTGCTTTGTCCATATCGTTTCACCAGGGTTTTATATTGCAAGTGTATTTATGTAATTTTTAAAAAGTCCATTTATTTGTTAACAGGTCATTAGTTTAGTTTTTGCAAGTCAAGCCATAAAGAGTCCTATCTCGACGTGTGTGTAAGCGGAGACAAGCCCGCATCGCCGAGCGGAAAGTCAGAGCGCAGCAAGTCAGGGAGGCGGAGTGCATGCGGTAGGCTCTGGCATTTTCCCATGAATGCCAGGCGAACATAATCATTTGTAACTGGACATGTAATTACAATAGACATAACTCATCTGGAACATTTTTCTTATCTAGTTGCCCAGTAAGCCACCTCCACTCCCCGGTGGATTAGCATTGCCCCAGGGAGCTTAAATTCTCATGTAATGTTTTAATTGTCGAAAGACAATTTATGTTTCACTTCACAGCCGGTCCTAATAGCCAAGAGTGTTTAGCATCAAGTTCCCTGAAAAAAGGGATTGTAATCATAAACATAATAAATAAAGTGTTTTCAAGCCAGTTGTTTATTTACTATGGCATCATGTGTTTAAGGGGACAGGCCCTGATAACACCCACTTAACCAATATGTGAGTTCTAATTTTTAGTGTAACCAATCTTGTTCTGATCTGTAGGGTGGGTGATTTGGCCCTAACAATCCACATACACGAGTGTTAAGAGATAGGAATTTCACCATCAACAATGGTGTATGTATTCATACTACCAGCTATCGCTTGACAAGCACCACTCATCTGGAGTAATTCTCAATGGGGCAGAGGTCAACAAGTATCGAATGATACCGGGTGAATGGCCCGTAACCCCGAGATCGAGGAAGTTGACCATTACTTTGATGTCTCGTCGACGTCAGCTGCCAACCGGGTAACCACCATCCAGACCTCACTCTCGCCATCCCTGAAAACCTATTCCCATCATTTCCACCATCCCACAGGCATCAAACTGTCTAACTTAATTTTACAAACTTATTGCAAGCAGTTCGATGGAAAAATTTGACAGTGTGATAGGGGCTTAAGAAGCTTTATTGAGCAGTCGCTAATTTTTTTTTTACCCTCCATGCATACAAACGTAGTTTGCACAACTACTGCATGACTTCGAAGTACGAAGTTGCACCAATTGAGTACTTACAGTGCTTCTGGGGATATACCTTGAACTTCTTAAAACTGCAGTACAGAAATCGCACATCATGGAGTTAGGACTATACAGGAGATGGCATGTTATGACGTAGGTGAAGTCGCTGGAGCTAGGTGGTTTTACTGTGGACTCTAGACGCCATATTGACTGTATTCCAAAACATTCTGTTTACATTAGAATGACGTTGAGAGAAAGGTTACATTCGAAGCATTTGGTGTTGAACATAGAAGCTGATGAATAAATAAATATATGTTACAATTCACGTGGGAAGTTTTACTAGTTTATTATTGGCTTGTGTTAGTTGTGCAATCAAATAATTTCCTCATAAAACTACTGATCGTGTGTGTGTACTGCGGACCAGTATTGGTTATGTGCGACAATAAGCACGTGTTTTAGATATAGTGCTCATATATCAGGATTTGTGGAAAACTATTATTTGAATAAATAAAGTATATCAAACGTTCTACTGCTGTCGTTTAATGTATTGCAGGTTGTGTAACAGTAATGAGTGCAACAAAACAGCGACCAGCAGACTAGCTGGATTCCTGGAAGGCAAAGTTCACATCTTCCTGAGCCACGAATAGGTAATTATTTGCTGGCATTTATATTTAAATTCCTACCACTGACAATGACTCAAAAGGTTTGTTTCCGATATGACTTCATCTCATTTATACATATTTAATGTCACTATAGTAAATGGTTTCTGGTAAATAAATTAAAATCCCGTTTTAGTTATTCCCTCCCTTTACATTTCATTAGTTCTCTGTTATGATACAGTTTTATATTTATTTATCCCTTATTATAGGGTACAATTTTGTTTCTTGCATCTGCAATGTTGGACAGTGTTATGTTACCCTTGGTACATAATTAAAACACAGAAATTAAAATCTTTACTGAATTGTCTGCACTGGACAATCAAATTTAGAAATTTTTCAGAAGAGAAAAAATGGGGGAGGTACACAAGATATTTTTGGATAATTTTGTTCCTTACATCTACAAAAATTGTGTTAAATCTTTCTCCAAAACTGCAATTTAGTACCAAGGGCCTAAGCCCCGGCTACAAACATCGTAACAATTAACAATAAAAAATTGAATCCACACTTCTATATGGCACCAGCTACAACACAACATAATGGCGTAAAATGGCAGCCTGCTCGCAGTAGCTGCGTTAAGAGGATCGAATATTTTCAGTTCTTTAATGCTGAGTTCTATTATGGCTAATCACGAGACAACATTTCCAACCACGAGTGTCAGTGCAATGCAAGCTTATAACAAGAACATAGTTATTAAATGAATTTTGCGGTACAGTTCAGATTTTCGTTTATTTAAATAGTCAACACAATTATTAACATGTATACAACACTTTAAATATCCCGAAACATGAGTCCCGCGAAACTTTTTTCATCACAAGTAGATTAACAAAAATAAATACCACATTAGCCAACACACTGTTTGAAAATATCCGCAATACATGTACAGTCTGTCTTTTTTTTTTTTTTTTGCTCGGTTCTCATTAGTTGCATAACAGTTTCTTGCTGCTGTTGTAGCCAGTTCATTTTCATACTTTCATGTTAACACCACCGCTATTTTGTTACAGGAATGCTATGGTGACTGTAGCATAGGCTTTAGTCAGTCAGTAGCCACAATTTTAATTCAGCCAACATGTTAAAAAGTTTAACATTGGGAGAGAAAACTACAATAGGATATTATTTCTACAAATACACTTTTAGGGATAATAAAGGAACCACCCTATGGTTAGGTTTAAAATGTCTGAAAACTTGTTCGCCAGCATTTTAAGTTACTTCAGGTAGTTTAATTAGATTAGGATACCTTGTTGAACTACAATGGGTGAAAAGGTGCATTCACCACAATGATATCGATAACAAGCGTACATGTACTAACCACTGCCAAAGTGGTCCACAGACACATTTGTGGCACAATTTCTTTGTTGTTACCTACCACAGATTTTCACATATAGGAATTGAGCTGATTGATGCTGCTGGCTGGCATATTTTCACGGGTTTTCCGGTTTTCTCCCACCCTTGTATTTTAGAGCTGCTCCATATCTGCCATATTTCACCCACATTGGCTCTCAATACCTTGGTTGTTACAAACCACCAACCCTCTCTCAACTCCTCCCATCTTAAGATGATGGAGTCCATGTTGGTGTAGCGGCTAGAGTATTCGCTGTTTCACAAAGCACACTTTTTTTTCAAATCCCATATACATCCAATACACTTTGGAAAGGACTTGTCAATTATTATTATTATTTAAATTTTTGCTATGGAATATATTTGCAGACAATTGCATTAACATAAAAATATATAACGGATTAGTAATATAATTTACACACTTATTAATTCTAGCAGCTCTACAAAAATGTTAAGACTGCATTTGGTTGCAGTACAAGTTGTTACAATTCATGTACAGATAGATATTAAAGTATAAATATGTAAAGTCTACATTAGAATGAAACACAAGTTATTACATGAAGTCACCTTATATCAGTCTTATTTAAAAAGTATAATTTAACAGCTCTTTTTAATTTCTGTAAACTATTAGTTTACTTCAAATGACTGGGAAGGTCATTTATTAGTTTTTCTCTAGCATAGTATGGATTTGATTTAAATTTTGAGGTTCTGTAGGAGAATAGGTGAAAATGATTAGCCTGTCTGGTGTAGTAATGGTGTATATAACTATTTTAATGTTTTCCATGTAAATGGTAAATATACATGCATGGAAGAGTGAAAATGTTGTTATTTACAAATAGTGGCCTACAATGGCTTCTTTTTCAATAATACTTATTAATCTCACTATTTTCTACTGTAATCTAAAAGCCTTCTTCCATTTTGTCGATTTACCCTAAAATATGATTCCATAATTTATTATGGACTGAATAGTTGAGAAATAGTATGCAAGTATGTTTTATCATTACAAATCATTTTTAAGGTATGTGCCGCAAAACACATTAAACTCAATTTTTTACAGACACTATCGACATGCTCATTCAATTTTAAATTACTGCATACAATGAGCACTAGAAATTTAGAACTATTTACTGTTTGTAACCTGTTCTCTTCTATTTTGCATGTTTCGTCCTGCACTGTATGTTTACATGAAACTCATGAGCACAGATTTGTTTACATTTAATATTAATTTTTTATACTGTAACCAATTGGACATCTCAGTCAATGTTTGTTTTATATTTTCTTCAAGAACAGTGTTATTTGAACTAGTTGCCAAAGTGTTAGTGTCATCTGCAAACATTATAGCTGAGCCATTGGTTATTTGTTGTGTAAATTCACTAATAAATATTAAGAATAAAACTGATCCCAGTATTGATCCCTGTGGCACTTCTACTCGAGTAGTTCTGGAATTGGACATAACATTTGTAATGTGATTTTTGTCATAAAATCTTATGGAGGTGATCTGTTTTCTGTCTTCAAGATATTATTTAAACATATGATTGAATACACCTCTCAAGTTTTTGCAATAAAATATTGTGGTCGACACAATCAAAAGCTTTTGAAAGATCTGCGAATATACATGTTGAGAAATGTCTTTTAAGAAGTTTTTTTTTTTTTTTTCAGTAAAACTGTAAATAGCTTATTTTGTGGATCTACCCTCTACAAAGCCATACTGATGCAATGGAATAACCTTGTTTTTTATTTATAAATCTGTCAATTTATTTGCTATCAATTTCTCTAAAATTTCTGAAAATGATTATCCATCAATGGCTTGTCACTTTTTTAATGTATTGGTACTACTTTTGCATATTTGAGCCTATGAGGTAAATATCCCTGGGCAAGAAATTCATTGAAAATGTAAGTCAAAGGCAGTTTTATTAAATAAGAAAACTTTTTTTCTTTTTTTTTTTTAGCAGAGTCATAGGTACCTCATCTATTCCACAAGAACTTTTACTTTTGAAATTTTTAATTACATTTATGAAGTCTTTTTCAGGGATAGGTGTGAAAAACAGCATGTTAGCATTCCAAGTGTTAGGTCTTTGGGGTATGTGTGCAGGACTAATATTTGTAGTTCTGTGTTGATTTTGTAATTTTAGTGGGATGTTTGTGAAATAGTCATTAAAACTATTAGGTACTCCCTTGCTGTTTTTGATTTTAATGGCATCAACTTTCAAGGTAAAATTTAACATGTCCCTGTCTAGGTTTCAATTCATAATTAATAATGTTCCACATTGCTTTTGTTTTATTTGAGGAGGAGGCTTATTTTTTCCCCCATTGTATTTCTGCTCTGCTACTTCGAGTACCTTGTTACATAATTTTTCATATTGTTTACTGTATAATTTTTGTTTTTCTCCTGGGTTATTAGCATTTTACGCATTGTTTTTAACTTCTGTCCTGAGACTGCCATACCTTTACTAATCCATTTTATTTTCGAGCTACTGCAACATTTTACAGATTTGAGTGGAAAGGCATAATTAAAATTACAAAGAAATGAATTAATAAAACTGTTCTAGGCAATTTTTGGTTTAGTTAATGTATAAACATCTACATATTTTCAATTACTAGTAGGCTTTTAAAAAATTTAACATTTTCATCTAAATATACATGATTCATCATCAATATTAAAATAAGCTTATGTCCAATTAGTTGCCCTCAAAATTAGAATTTTAAAAATCCTTAAGAAGGATGAAATAGAGTTTAAAGAAAATCATTCAATGTTTTTTTCTATTTTGCAGATGGTTTGGTTATAGGAAAAGATTGGCTTTATCTAAGTTTTCTTTATTTTGACTACCTTTGGAAAACAATGAAATGTATAAACATGTCATTTACTGTAATGATTACAGCCTACTGTTAAATACATAGCCATCTAAACAGACAAATAAATTTTATTTATTTAACTTAACATCTTTTCGACAGCAGGTTCGTTAGAGAATGGTAAACGAAGAACACAATGAAGGGAATACAAGGAAGGAATTGGTCAAATTGTCTTTATCGAGTCACCCCAGAAATTGCATGGAGTGAGTTCGAGAAACCATGGACATTGCAAATCATGAAGGCTGCATTCAGTAGCTATTATGAGAACTGATTTGGTTGTAGGCCTATACTCTTGTATTGATAAGCAGCTGATTTCTTGTTTGTCACTGCAACTCTGCTGTCTTCGGGGGAGAAAAAATTGTAAGAGTGATGTTTTTATAAGGTGTAGCCTTGTATTGGTTTACGAGATGATTTGCCATTACTAACAAATTAATTCCATAAACTCCTACATTGAAATAGCAAATCAGCATTTAGAAAAATACGTATCTGCAGTTTTATAAAAGTGCCTGTATATTCCTCTAACGAGTCCGCATCTTGCAGGTTAGACCTTAAATTAACGGCACGTTAATAATCGCAACCGCACTTGCGAAAATTAAACACACTGCAGTTGTTAATTTACAAACTTACATAGATAACATATCCCTATACACACAATAATTGTGCGATAACTTTCACTAATGTATCCACGGTATATACGAATACACTATAAACACTGGACTCGCATGGCCCGGTTTCGTCCGCATTTCAATACATTAATATTAGTTTTCGTTGGTTGCCGAATAAATCAAAAATAGATTATGGTTTTTAGTCGTGTTTACATGCCAAATTCTTATTTCACAAATTTCAAGAATAACAACAATTTAGAGAAAATTCAGAACAACTAGTGAGTTCATATAGCACTCGCAAGGCTGTTCAAGTTCAATGTAAACAAACATTGTCTCTCTCTCCCTCATGGCTGCTTCACTTTGTAACACACTCGCAGACGACTTCAGTAGCATATTATATTCGATTTTAGTATGGTTTAAATGTTATCATAACTTTTAAAAGCTCATATAGTCGTCAGAAAATTATTTCCTGGAATATTTCCAATGCAAATATACAGGGAATGGGAAGCAAATCTACCAAAACACCGTATGCAACACTTTCATTTAAATGTAAATAATTCATAACTTTATATATTTAACGGCGAAATGTATATCTAGTTATCTGAGACAAACACACTCACACTTTTGCTATATTATCATTTAGGTCCAAAATGTTTTTATGTAAATTTATATCGATTTTAATACTCATCAAAATACACATGAAAGATAGGCAGATACAATGTTTTGGTCTACAGTTGATCACATGACCTTTTTTTACAGGAAAACAACCATCTAACTCCACACGATAAACTGGTTTCACTTGTTAACACTGCACAGTATAGGACATAGCCATCCCCTATCACACATACCGTTCAATATCTTTGGGAGATGCGAACACTTACGGACGACCTTCAACATTGGAATAAAATGAATTATAGGCGGGAACAGAGGATTACGAAGTTCTGCCAAGAGTGCAACGCATTTTAGAAATTCAAAAATAAGGCCCTTACACAATAGAAAATTTTAACATTTGACTTTACGTTTCCTTTCCTCTGACGAAACCACCAATAAACTTTACATTTGTAACGACAAGAGTCCAGACAAATTGAACATCGGTTCTGCGAGCTTCATAAAAATGTAAATCTTGTACTGTAATTAATTATAATATTATCTAGGAATGCATTTCACGTACCTTTTTAAAATAAAAAGTTTTGATATTTTTATTAAAAGTTTATTTAAAAACAAAAAACTCAACTGTTTACTTTATTTAAATATTTTAGTTCATATAGTCCCTCTCACATTATATTTGTTTGCCATTTTTTTAATTTAAGACGAGCTTTGTTTAAAATACCGAGGTTAAATTGACCTAAAATAAAATAACGCACTTTCCACGTAACCTCTGTTAGATTCTGAGCAAAATGGCTGCTTGCTTTGACTTCAACTTTTCGAAATCGTAAAGTCAAGAGTGTGTGTCTTTACCTTTGACAGTTCCATTGTGTCAAGCTCCTAAGAAACAACATTTCGGAAAGCAAACGTAACGTCAAATCGTAAAGTCAAATGTTAAAGTTTTAAATTGTGTAAGGGCTTTTATCATGTCATTAAGCTATTGTCAACAAAAAAAAAAACAATGACTGCATTCTACTTGGCACTGAGCTGACCAGTACGGATAACCATTCCTTTTGGTTGATGTGACAGTACCTTGGCCTCAGGTCATTCCCCATGTCGTGCCAGCTACGCTACAATGTCACAATGCACCGCAACGTCACAGAGCAGCACCTGCATCACCGAACCAGTGTCATGTGTGCATCTATTATATACAGCGTGAATTAAGAAAGTGTAGAAAGTATCTTTCTTCTAGGTAGTGTGTCAGTGTTTTGTTCGCCATAATGTTCTGCATATATTTTTCTACAATGCCCCCTTGCCAGTGTTTGTTAGATAAGTGTTATTCAGTGCAACGTAATTAATTTCACCTGTTTGAACTATCCCGCATCATGCATTTGTGTACTCGTCAAAATATCATGTAAAATATTAATTTTGATAGGTACTTATTCAATTTGCAAATACGTCTCGCACATCAAAGATGAATACCACCTGCTCATGTTTATGTTCTCAGTGTTCTGTCATTTGAGGGTTATGTGTATGTTTGCAAGTGTTGTGTCAACATTGTTTTTATTATTCCCATGTCACCTTTTACCTTGATGACAATGGGACTTTGGAAAAGGGTTAAATGGGTTTTCGGGGTCGTGAAGGTGAGATCAAGGATGTGGTTTATCCGGTAGGTGCCAGATGCTGTCGAGGCATCAAAGTGATTGTTGACTCTCTTAACATTGGGGTTGCGGGCCATCTACCCTGACCCAATCTCCTCACCGATGTAGTGTGGGTATTGATGCATTGCACCTCCATAGGTGCTGTGATGTGTTCGTGTTCCGCTTGGGAGCAGGTATAGGACAAAAACTTAATGATGTGACCAGCGTCACGTTCGGTAGAATTACAGATGTTGAATGGGGTCATATGGTCTACAGCCTACAGCAAATACAGATATGTGATCAATATGAAGGAGAGTTAATTTAATTGTCAGTTAAATTATGTTGAATGTAAAATATTTCTTTTGAGGCGAAGTTATCGGCCTCTTCGCACACTCATATTATATCTGAATTTACTCTGCTTGAGGGAGGCAGGCCCCGTAAATGTAAAACATTCTCTGAAAGACACTGTAAAGTTGATGCTGCTATGACGGGGCAGTACCCAATGAACTCAGGGGAGTTAATACAATAAAACACGTCTAATTATGGTATGACTGTTAAATTACTGCAAAGGTACAATGAAATGTTGCTGCACATGAAAATGCATACACTTGGTTAAGCAGACCCTGCAGATGGTGACTACCGTGGAAAGTAAGGCGTAGACCTTAAGTAAAAGTTACGTAAAAACGTGTCTCACGCGTGAAGTCCTGGTATGTTACCTCAGGATGCAGGGAGACCTCCCCTCGGCTAAATAAAAGTACTTAAATATTTCTGAATTATGTTAACTATTACAATGAAAGAAAATGCAGCCCAGATTGAATTACCAAAAGGGGGGTATGTGGAGCTTGCCATCTGCCCTGCCGGTTGTCTGGAGTGCTGAAATCTGACAAACTGACGTGCAGCGAAACCGGTGCCAAAAATGAAAAGATGAAAGAAAATGGAACTTAATAACTAACAAGATAAATTAAACTGGCATTGTAAATAATTGTAATTACTAAACTAAAACACATTGGTGATATACTTGTGAATGCCGAAGCCCAAGATATGGCTAAGAATGTGTCGTCACAAGTAGGTCACCACACTTGAAGGGTGATATTAAATGAAATGATGCCTCAGGAGGCTGATTCTCGATAGATGATTATATGTACAATCTTTTAATTAACATATTACATTCGGCATGTGTCGTAATGGTTATAATTACAGGAATATGTGTGGATTTGATGACACATGGATTTCGTCTACTCTCTATGCTGGAGCGGGCAGTTTCAGTAGATAATTGTGGTGCAATCACCGCTAAAATTGCCTAGAAATGCTCCTATCAATCAATGCGAATAGGGAGCCGCTCGCCATTTTACACTTCCTGTGGGAATGTGATTCCCTGTATTTACATTACTTGGAGCCACGTCGCACTCCATATTCGGTCACAGACCCGTCGACATCGCTCATGTCAGAAAGCTGTGGGAATATGCAGCGCTGCTTACCCCAGTGTTCATGCAATGGCTGTTGTGTCTAACTGTTGTTACTTCATGGGACACACTCATTTAGGCCACACATCCAGTAATCACGAGTGTTACATCTTGTGATGAATGTTAAGTATTATGATCTGCTGCCACGAGTTACAGGGCGGCAAGAAAAGTGTAAATGCTGTTCTTGTCGACCTGCACTCCCGGGAAGACTGCGAAGTAATGTTAATCGGTCGAGTGTTGCTGAGTGGTTAAAGCATCTGTGATGATGGAACAAACAGGCACAAGGGATATGTGGATGTTAGGAACACGTCGAAAGCCCCTGTCTCTGGTAACCATTTGGTCCTCGCAGACCTCTAAGGGACTGTGAAGCCACTAGGTGCAACAGGATGCCGGTGCTCGCAGCTGGTTGCAGAGCCTCAAGTTGTAAGGCCAGCGATGATGCTGTGCTATGCTGCCTGATGTTTCTCCAGGGCGATGACCCGGCTGATGGTAAAGTGCAGCTGCCCTTTCTCACTGAAGCGGGTTGTTCCTGTCGCAAATGATGCAAGCCGACCAATGTTGATACTGATTCTTGGAGCAGCGGGGATGGGTCGGTCGAGACCCGCTCTTCCGCCGATTCGTTGTCACTGCTGCTGATGCTGTCGCTGCTCTTCTGGTCCCTCGATGCTCCTTCTTCTGGCGAGGGGAAAGGTATAATGTACCTAGCTGGACTTGATGCTCCTTCTGATGAACCGTCCCCTTGGCCCCTGATGCAAGGTCAGCCGGTATCATAATCTTCATTGGTGTCGTGGCGAAGTGTTGTGGGCAGCTTCCCTGTGGGCTGATCGGGCCCGCAGTTACCCCCACTGACTCACTTTGTGCGACATATTCCCAAGGCAGTGTCTCTACACCGAGTGTCGTGACACTCCAGTCTGACTCACTTTGGTTTGCAGTGCCTGCGTTGTTGATGTCATGATCTGTTTGAGATGGTGTGGCCTCTTCCTCGAGATGGTGTGGCCTCTTCCTCTTGCTCCTCTTGTTACCCTGCTAACCTTATGGGCATATAACTACCAGGTGTGGCAGTGGAAAAAAAGTGCCGAAGAGCACTCCCATTTGTGAATGAGCTTGCCTCTGCTTCGCCATTGGGGATTTCTGCTACATGATCTTGGTCATTGGGCCCTTCCTCTTTCTCAGGAGCCTCTGTGCTGGGTCCTTGCACGACTAGGCGAAGATCTTCGAGGTTAACGCCACCTTGTGCATGATTCTGACCTTGATGAGGAAGTTGTATACCCCAGTGACTTTACAACAACATGTGGTCACTCTACTTAGGGGCAAACCCTGCACAAAAGTTGCACTTTGCACTGCTCAGCCTGTTCTTGTGGACGTAAACATGTTGTCCAGGCCTGAGCAATTTTGGTGGGCGTGTTGTTACTGGTACCCATTGTCCTATGTACCTCTCCTGGCGAATGTGTGCATTTTCCAGGTCTTGCACATGGCACTGTCACCTGCTTGCTGCACTTTCTGTCGCAAAACTGTTTGCCTGTCGGATTCTGAATTCTTCAGGCAGCTCCCTTCCCTGCAGAATGGCAGCTGGCGATTGACCTGTGTCTGATTGTGTATAAGGCCACGGGCAGATGTTCAGCCCAATTTGCATGGTTTGATTCTACTCATAGGTACAACTGAGTCTTGAGGTCTTGATTCCTCCTCTCAGTTGGGTTGACCCACAGGCGGTACACGGCTGTTGTATAATGCTGGATTGCCCACCTGGTACACAATTCTCTCCAATACTTCTCCATAAATTCTGTACCATTGTCTGTTAAGAAAGTGCATGGGTAACCCCATCGGGGGTAGAATTCGGTCTCCAGTATACAGGCTATGTTACGTGCCTGTACACTGGGAACTGGGTATGCTTCTGTCCATCTTGAAAACAAGTCACTCACTATAAGAATAAATCTCTTGCTGTTAGGGGTGCTCTGATATGGCCCAATCATGTCCAGCAAGATTGACTCGAATGGCTCCTGCAGCTTCTGTGGTTTTTGCTGCGTTACTTCATCTGCTCTCCTACTTTTGCAGAGATTACACTTTATGCACCCCTTATGTATTGTCTGACATCTCTGGTGACACCGGGCCAGTGGAAATGGTTTTACACATTTCTTGTGGTTTGTGATGTGCCAAAGTGGCCTGCAAATTGTGCATTATGTGCATGATGTAGCACTTGTGCTCGTGCAGCATCCATGCTGCTTCAGGATGACACTGTCATATCTCGATGCATGTGCCGTTCATAAGTCACCACTCCTGTTCATTCTACATGATGGAGGTGACACAATGTTGGGTACCTGTACACTGTAGTTGTGCAGTTAAAATGCTGTCCTGCAAGTCGTTGACCTCGAATTCTGCTTCCTCAGGAGCCTCAATGATGGCACAGCTCACGCAGCCCTAGCCAGTTGTTGAGCGGTTGACTGTGCTAGCAGGAAGTAGGTTGTCTATTCTCTTCTTCATCCACAGCTTCCGTTTCGCCTGGAACGCATGACAGCTAGTCTGCTAGCTCATTCTCAGCTCCTGGTATGTGACCCACCTCGAAATCGTATGCTCTGAGAAGCAGTTCCCAGCATGCTAATTTGCCCCTGGCATATTTCATGGTGTGATGCCAGAGTAAGCACTGGTTGTCAGTTTGTAGTATGAACCATTGGTACTCCAGGTATGCCCTATGCCATTTCACGGCCGACACTATGGACAGGCACTCACTCGTTCACGTTGTATCTACCCTTAGTTGCCCCGAACTTTGCACTGCTGTATTCAATTATGCACATATCTTGCTTGTCTCCAATTTGATAAACGACTGCTCCCAAGCCATTCTCACTTGCATCTGTCTTAAGATATAAATGGAGACTTGGGTCGTGTCGAGCCAATATCTTGCACTCCCTGGACTTGCTCTTTATCTCTCGAAAACTTGCTTCGTGTTCCGCTGTCCACATGTTCTTTATGTTGGGTGACATGTCAGTGAGTGGTGCGGTTGTGGTTGCAAAATCCTGTATGTTTTCCTGCAGCCAGTTCACCAACCCGAAGAATTTCCTCAGTTGCTTCCTCATGCACAGAGCTGTGTAGTCGTTAATGAGGGCTAAATGCTCTTCTGTTGGCTGGCTTCCATGCTCATCGACCATGTGCCCAAGAAACTGTATGTATGGGTGGCCAATGTGACACTTGTGGTTCATACACGAAAACTTGTTGATGGCTAGTCTCTCCAAGACTAGTGACAGGTGTTGGATGTAGTCATTCCAGGTTTCAGACCAGATGACCACGTCATCCAGGTACGCAAGAGCAGAATCTCTAATGTACCCATCGAGTACCTGGACCATCACTGTCTGAAAAGTTGCCAGCGCGCACTTCAAGCTGTAGGGCATGGCACAGAAGTGGAAGCTTCTCCCATCTGTAGTTGTGAACACAATTTTGTGACGGTCTGTGGGTTTTATTGGCACCTGCCAGTACCCACTACGTAGGTCCAACAATGTCATGACCTTAACCTTGTCCAAGGTATGCAATGCATCCTTGGCACTTATGTAGGGAGGCAGTGTGCTCAGTGTGATTTGGTTGATTCCTCCGAAATCCACACAGAAGCACCACATCGCATCTTTCTTGGGTTCCAAGATGATTGTGCTGTTGTAGTGGCTACGAGTCGGTTAAATTACACCCTCAGCTAGCATTTATTCGATTTGATCTTTAATGATGGTGCATTGATGCGGCTGGTAACTTCTGGGTCCAGAGTAGATCAGTCGGTCATGTCCCAGTGTAATACAATGCTCAGCTACAGTTGTTCGACAGAGTGGATCTCCTGCCACAAATACTTTGCGTCGTTCGTTCAGTATGTGTTGCACAATCTCCCTGTATTCCAGAGGGACCACATGATCGAGTTCTTCGAGTTGCTCTATGGGCTCATTACCATTGGGTCGGGATTCGTTGTCGTGCACCGTTTGCCTTTACTGCATGCCGAAATTAATCTACAGGCAGCTGGCTTAACAATGGGGGTTTGTTCGCTGTGCCAGGGGATACCGAAGATGGCATCCTCCCATAGGTCCACAGTCACCAGGGCTGTGGTGATGATGTCCACATTTCTAATTTGGATGGTAATCAGTTTCTCTCCCATTGATTCCCTAGGTTCTGCTTCGTTGCGAGGTGTAGCACCTGTGTACTCGGTGTAATCGCACTCGTGTCCACAAATCCGATGTGCACTAAATTATGACTGGTTGTTGTATCTATTAATGCATGGCATGATTGCTGATTTAAATGTGCTGAATTCTAGTAATTCTATTTTGTGTTTTGTTGGTTTGTTGTATGCTTGGTTGCTGACTTTTGATTTCTGCCTGCTCTACTTGTTGAGAAGGTGTTTTACCATGGGGGCTATTTGCCCTGGGGTAGTGAGCATCTCGCTCGCCTAACCCAACAGTCCTTTTCCCATCGGTTGTTTGTTGATGTTCTGCACTTGGTTGCATTTTGGGCACTAATTGTGCCAACGCATTTTGCCTTCTCCTTTCCAGTAAAGGCTTGCAAATGGTGGCTCATGTGGGCCTCTTACAATGCCCGAGGTTGTTTATGTCCGTGCTGCCAGCCTGAATTCGGGGTATGTTCTTGTCTGGAACGCACCTGCTCCTACTACCTTGTTCACTGTTGGTTGCTCCTCTGTCCGCCCCCTTCTGTTCTGCACCTTTTTCTAGCATGAATGATACCCATCACCCTCTCTAGTCGTGGCATTTTGCTGTCTGCTAGCTTGGTCCAGCAATGCGACAGAGCGCATGAAGTCCTCCGTGCTACTATGAATTAATGGTGCCATTCCTAGCCTGTTTTATGCTCTTACAGTTGACGCAACTACTTCGAGGATCTCACGCTCGCTCATGTGTTGATGAAAGTTTCTGATTTGTATTATCTTCCTCGTTGCAAATGCGGTCAGGGATTCACCCACTTTTTGGACTTCTAGGACACCCCTGCTTTGTGCGTGCAATGAGGAGTAGGTACTGGCAAATCGACTTTGAAAACTGTTAAGAAATTCTACCCACTCAATACCGAAGTGACTGACGGTTTTCCACCAATTACTTGCCTCGCCGGCCAATTAAGTCCCTATACAGTTTGGCCATTCTTACTGGTACATTCTGTATCTCTCTAAATGTGTTGTGCAGTTGTTTAGGAATGCTTGTGGGTCCTTACTTGGTAGGCCTGAACACATTGATAACCACTGAAATAGGGCCGGGGTTGTATTGGCTTCGACTGCTTTTGTAATTGCTGTAAATAATTCTAGATTATTATGATCGTTTTGTTGCGGGTATGTGACACGCGTGGGTTGTGACGTCTTTTTCTGCAGTACTTCATTTAATCTGGGTAAGGGTGTTGAATGTGCCAGTGGATTTTGGTACACACTGACCCATTCTGAATATTCCCGCGCACAAGGATGTGTGCAAGACAATTCCGCCCCTACTACTAACTTGACTGACCGCGGCGATGGGAACGTGCATTGTCGACAGCTGAATCTCCCGGCGGCTTGATTTTCCATGTCGTGCGCGGTCAGACATTGCCAGTGCGTATTGCGTCCACACGTTTCACAGCTCATGGTTTCTTGCGACCCTTGCCTGCGAATTTCCTGTTGGCATGATTCTTGCGTTTGAAATGTTCTGTTTTTGAGTGCTTTGGGAATTTAGTATGTTCGGAAAAGAATGTGTTTTTGCACGTTTCGCAGAGAATACGGCCTTGCTGGTCTGTGGTGGCCTTTTCATTCCTGCTCAATTATTCTGGATGAAATCTACGTGCACACTGTACACAAATTACGGTTGCGGTTCCCCATTCCCGCACAAGTACTTTGTTTCCCACACCTGCATTCTTGCCAGTGTGTAGTTACATTTACTGTAGAGTTTAAATCGATTAAGTGTGGCTGTTTACATTGACAAACAAATTTGCTTGGCAAACCTTGTTCATTTTGTGTGTTATACTTTGCAATAGTCGGCACACAAAATTGCTGGTGTACTACCTGAGGTACAACTCCACGTTTTGCCCACTTGGGCTCTGTATGCCGTGATTATTCTTTCTTTGTGAATTCTCAAATCCTGTGTTTCCCTACATGGACATATTATTTCTTCAAATTTATTCGTACCTATCGTGGGTTGTACACAGGTCAAACATAACAGTTTCGCTTAGTCTGCGCTTGTACACCAATTCAAATGCTTTCGGACAGTATCTCGTACCGTCGCATGCTGTGGAGCGTGGACTTCAGTTTCAAACATTGTGTTGATATGCGGCTGGCCCAAGGTCGCACCATGCCTAGGGAGGGGGATTTACCGTTACTCCGGCGCCTTTTTATCCTGCTGCGAACACGTGTTCCAGCTGCGCAGGTGATGCATGTGTTTTCGCCGTATACTGTTTTTTTTAAAACGGGAAAATTACTTTGATAACTTTCTAAAAAAATTGGTTTTGGGCTCTTGACTTATGATTGCCGCACAACAGCCTTGAAAAGCTTTGCAAAAATGCTATTGACAAATGGCTGTAAAAATGTTGTTGATTTTTAAACGTCCATGGAAAATCCTTAAAATTTTTAATTATTTTGTTAAATGGTCAGTAAAGTTTTAAAAATTGATGCATTTTAAGTTCGTCACTGTACAAGGGAAAACACTGAAAAAGTTTATCGTTTATTTTGGAAAAGTTTGAAAATTTTATTTCTGAAAAATGCTGCAAAATTTCCCGGAAAAATTCAGGAAATAATTAAATTAAATTTTGAATGTTCTTGTATCTTATATTGCTGACTGGTATTGCTTGAAAGTACTGTTTTACTTTGCTCGTTGTGATACCTGTTACCAATTACTGCACACGTTGATAAACGCCACATGCGTTTGTTTGCAAAACACTATCACACTTACCTAGGTACATCAGCTGTGCTGTTGCCTTACTACCGTGCAGTGTGGAGTATATTCAATTTACACTTGCAGTGTCGAGTGGGTGTGTTCGACATGCATCTGTTTTGGCTTACAGTTGTGTATTTTACATTACGTGTTGTCACATCTAGCAAGTGTATGTTTACAAAAGTTAAAACGTCTGATGACATTGCAAGTAAACAACCCAGCTTTAGTGGATTGTTTTGACAGATGCAGGCCCTCGTTAGACGTCAGTTGATGTACATTATTTGCCACTCGATTCACTGTACATCTGTTGACGTAACACATAGCACTCTACAGAGTGAACAAATCTGACAAATTGACAAATGAATAATTGTACAAATATTGTGGAAAATGAAAACAAAAAAAAAGCCATTGATATTGTTGCTATTGATTGTAGTGTTGACTGTATTTGATAGATGTCTGAAGATCTCAGGTTACTCACCAATGACTGTAGTTCTTCGTTGTGAAGCACTTTTGTCGCACGGTTACCTTTGTCGTATAGCCTGTTGTCCATATGTTGTGTTGAGCAGACTTCCGGCGTGTTGTTGGTGCTCTCCTTGCACTCTGATGTTCAACTGTTGTTTGATTCGTCCGAGTTGGGAAAGCCACACGATGTGTTGCTCCTCCAAAGTTGCTGTGATGTGTACGTGTCCCACCTGGGAGAAGGAGTAGGGCAGGAGCTGATGATGTGCCTCGCGCCACATTCGGTAGAATGAACGATGTTCATTAGGGTCGTACGGTGGACGGCCTACGGCGACTCTGAATACGTTGTCAATATGGAGAGCTATTTTAATTGTCAGGTAAATTATGTTAAATGTAAAATATTTCCTTCGGGGCGAAGCTGTAGGCCACTTCGCAGGCCTATATATCACTGAATTTACTCTGCTTGAGGGAGGCAGGCCGCGTAAGTGCAAAACATACACTGAAAGTCACTTTAAAGTTGATGCTGCTATGAGGGGGCAGTATCCGATGAACTCAGGGTAGTTAATACAATAAAACATGTCTAATTAAGGTATGACTGTTTTATTACCGCAAAGGTACAATGAAATGTTGCTGCACATGAAAATGTGTACCCTTGATTAAGCGGACCTGGCACTCTGGACCTGCCGGTGGTCAGTACCGTGGAAAGTAAGGCGTAGGCCTTAAATTAAAGTTACGTAAAAACATGTCTCATGCGTGAAGTCCTGTTGTGCTACCTCAGGATGCAGGGAGACCTCCCCTCAGGTAAATAAAAGTATCTAAATGTTCCTGAATTATGTTAATTATTGCGATGAAAGAAAATGCAGCCTAGATTGAATTGCCGAGGGGGTACACGGAGCTTACTGTCTGCCCTGCCGGTTGTCTGGAGGGCTGAAGTCTGACTGACTTGGCGTCAGTTTCGCCGGACGTGCGGTGAAACCGTCGCCAAAAATTAAAACATGAAAAAAAAAAAATTGAACTTAATAACTAACATGATAAATGAAACTGACATTGTACATAATAATGATTACTAAACTAAAACATATTGGTGGCATACTCATGAATGCCGGAGGCCCAGATATGGCTAAGAATGTGACGTCACGAGTATGTCACCGCACTTGAAGGGTGATATATGAAATTATGAACACTCTTATAATTAACATATTAAAATCGGTGTGCGTCATAATGGTTATAATTACAGGGATGTGACGACACACTGATTTCGTCACTAGGGGCGGAGCTAAGCCCTGTCTTCTATGATATGTTATCTACTCTCTATGCTGGAGCGAGCGGTTTCCCTAGTTAATTGTGGTGCAATCGCCACTAAAATTGCCTAAAACTTCTCCTATTAATTAATGCGGCTAGTGAACCGCTCACCACTTTACACTTCCTGCGGGAATGTGATTCCCAGTCTTTTCACACTACTTGGAGTCATGTCTCATTCCGGATTCGGCCACGGGGCCCATCGACATCGCGCACATCGGAAAGCTGTCGGAATAAGTGGCGTCGCTTATCCCAGTGTTCCCTCCAATGGCTGTTGCGTCTAACGGTCGTGACTTCACGGGACACACTCATTTAGGCCACATATCCATTCATCACGAGAGTTATCTCTTGTGATGAATGTTAAATATTATAACCCGCGATCACGAGTTAAAGGGTGGCAAGAAAAGTGTAAAAGCCGTTCTTGTCGATCTACACTGATCGAAACTGCGACCTAATGTCGATCGGTCGAGTGTCGCTGTGTAGTTAATGCGTCTGCGATGGAACAAACGGGCACAAGGGATACGTCAGACCTCTGCCCCATTGATTACTGCTCCAGATGAACGATGATGTTTGCTAAACGGTAGCCGGTGGGTCGACTAAATATCATTGTTGATCTTGGGGGGAAAACTTCCTAGCCATTATCTCTCGAATGCGTGGATTGTCAGGACCAACCACGCGCCCATAAAGTACGGAACAATGACTAAACGTATGACTTGCTAAAGAAATTACTTATGTAAACTCGAGTGAGTGGGTATTATGAGGGCCCGTCCCCTGACACCCATGATGCGATCGCAAATAAATCACGAACCATTCAGTTCACAGATGTATATATTATGATAAAATTACACCTCCCCCTTGGGAAAACACTTTACACAACACTTATTTACTTTATTAACAGCGAAGAACAATAAATATCTTATTAAGTTTTTACTCTGCAAATGCAAAATATTTGTGATAAGCAGTGAACGAACGTAGTTTTAGGGATAAACAAATAAACCTGATAAAAAATTAGCACAAATAATTTAGTACATAGTAATTGTAATATTAATGAAATAATATGTGATCGTAAACTTACATGAATTTCGTTTGAGCTTTATCAGAAGTCTTATTACTGTAACGAAGAAAGTTAATTACTTAATTAATTCAAATCACAGCATTTAGCTGAAAAGAAAATGCTCATATACACTAAATGTAGAGTTGATCATTATAACAGTATTGAGAATATTATTATACGAGGGCTGATTCAGAAGTCATGGTAGCTATTCTTTATCTCCCGAAAATGACCCAACACAGGAAATGTATTGTGTACGACATGTACGTTTTAAAGGTGACACCTCATGGTGTATGGATGTAGGGATGTCCGGCAAGGAACCAAGACAAACATGGCTGCTTGAAATCACCGGTTAATTGGTATATTTCCGTACAAACTGTATACACTCATGTGAGCGGATACGTATTGTACGTGTATGAGTTGTTAAACATCATTCAAAGTAGTCTCCGAAGATATTCACTGTTCATTGTCAACGATGAGGTAGACACATCGTCACAGCATTTCGTCAATAGGTGGCGCACATTGACGGATCTCTTGTAGCCGATGGTATTTCCCGTCTGCCTCATCGCTGGCAACGAACCGTGTACAATCTCGGAGACTACTTTGAACGGCTTTAAATAGCTCGAACACATACAATTCGTACTCGTTAACATGAGTTTTCACAGTTTGTACAGGAATACATCAATTAGACGGTGATTTCAAGTAGCAATGTTGTGTTGGTTCCTTGCCGGACATTCCTGCATCCATACCCCACGTGGTATCATCTTTAAAACCTACATGTCGTACACTTTTAATTGTGCATGGTACTACATTTATTGTGTTAATTCCGGAGATTACAATAGTTGCTATGACTTCTGAATCAGCCATCGTATATACTTTTTAGAAAAATGACGTTACTGTGGCAATTACTCGGTGTCCAAATAGCTGGTCATTGTAATCACAGTTAAGAGACAATCAGTCCGCACGGACTGAAGGTGTAGTAGACTAGCTTTACTTTTTATGAGCACGCCTCCGATATTAGCATGCGGTTTGTCAATAGTACTTCCGAAGATATGTGATGTAACAGTGGCATGACAAGGGGATTCAGCGCTAGAACGTAGTGTCAACTGACCACACCCCAGGTATTTTCCTTGGCCAACAACAATCAAGTTGCTCCCCATACATTCATTCCTCTTGACGAATGGCATTAGCACGCCTCAAAAGTCTGGAAAAAAAAGTAACATACTTATTTCTGCCAATAGTATTAAAGTTTCAGGGCCTACCCCTATTTCCCGATGCGCTTCGTTTCAGAAGAAAAGAAATTTAAGTAAAATTTAGGCCTAAGAACCATGTGTGTCGCTTGTTCAACGGCACTGCGCCAAGTGACCTTATCGCCACCCGGTCATACTAGACACCCGGTCATGGACAGCATGTGCGCGGAGGAAGGAATACGATCCGTTTGCCCGAATAACCCAGTCAAAAGGAGAAGGAGGGAATCGAAGGAACAGTTCTGAGAGCGCCTCCTTTTCCCAGGAACTGTTAATTATGCCCCTTCCAAAGTTAAGGAAGCCCGTCTTTTCGTTATTAGATGGATGAAAAAGTTTTAACAATCATGTAGTAAAGACGCGCGGAACATCGTGTGTGTGTGTGTGGGTTTTTTTTTTTTTTTTTTTTTTTTTTTTTTTTTTTTTTTTTTTTTTAATGCAGCCTATCAGAATCAGCGAAATATCAGTGACGACTGCGGCAATTTTCCTCTCCCTTACGTGTGCAGCATTTAAGGTTGGTCTTATGTGTCTCTTCGTGGCCATAAGCAAGTTCCGTACACGATAACTTTTAAATTGATACTACGTCCCAGCCATATGCAATCAGCCGAAAAAAATAGGTTAATTGTCGCCCAGAACTCTCACTGTCACTGCCATGTGCAGTGAACGTAACTCTACTTTATCATTTGTAATGTTAGAAAAAGAACTTCCTTCTACGGCGATTAGCGATATGACAAAATTTCCATTGGTTTACAATAAACTGCATTATAGCACAAGCAAGATCTATTTTTTATGGTATACATTAAATTACTGATGTAATATTTGAGTTGGATATATGTTTTCTACTGCTTTTATTATACGGCAAGGCTTTTAACGGAGAGAAAAATAGCTTCTGTCAAAAGTGTTTGCATAAATAAACCAGAACAAATACGCAGTTGATGTTCAAAAATATATAGGCGAGTGAATAAAATCCATACTTATATATATATATATATATATATATATATATATATATATATATATATATATATATATATATATATATATATATATTAGTTTGTTAGATTGAATATAGGGTTATTTAATAGGGGAACGCTATACACGTTGAACTAAATTATTTGGCTGACGCACCTGTTTTGCATTAACTTTACTCAGAATAAACAAACATTTTTATTGTACTGTTTTAATATAAACATTTAAAATACACACTTGATGAAGATACAATCTGGTTTTAGAAGTTTTCATTATTTTATCTTTAGTTTCTAGCGTAAATTATTGCACCATGTTGGCTATTGTAAAATAATTACCGAATTAAAAATACATTTTACACACAATTTTCGATCATTGCAATGAGAATTAAGTTTGATGAGCTTTAAGAAAAGAAACGTGAGGGAGTTGCATTTTACAGCCGATTATCAGAACATTCGCCGTTTGGCATTAATGGCATAATCCTTAATAATATAACTATAAGAAACCTTTTAAAACCAACCTTTTATTTATAAATTCCCTAAAAAAGAGAAAAATAATACAGTAGTTCCAGAATTTATAGATATTCTAAGACGTGATGAAAAAGCCGTAATAAACTTTACTACAAATTAATATGTTTGTATAAATTTATATTTAGAATATAAAAGCTTGTCATAATCTAGAACGTATACCTCATTTGCGTAAGCGTAGTAAGCACATATCTTGAGTAAGAATCTTAACATTTCAAAATTTCGTAGTAAGCACATATCGTACGTAAGACTGCTAACTATTCCCAATATAGAACGTGTAACTCATTTGCGTAAGAGTAGTAAGAACATATCTTGCGTAAGGCTCTTAACTATTCGCGCTAAGGTTTTATATACTAAATATAAATTGATACAAATATATTAATTTGTTGTAAAGTTTATTATTGCTTTTCGACCACGTCTTACAATTTCTACAAATTCTGTAACTATTGTAATTATTTTTCTCTTTTTAGTGCATTTATAAATAAAAGGTTGGCTTTAAAAGATTTTTTTAATAGTTAAATTGTAACGCCAATGCGTTACCTGTATGCCGAATAGTACTGTTTGTCATGTATCTCCACTAGCGCTGTGACTGGTTCCGAAGTTCCCAGCACGATGCTAGCGCCCCAGGCAACCTCTATGAACGCTCTCATGTTCCTTTCTTTCTCTTGTCGTTTTCCCCACCCTGCTTCCTTGACCCGCCTGCGTCGCAAGTTTATATATGGTTCATTCCCCAATGGACGAAACTTTCTCGGAGCCCTGCTAAATATCTACTTGCAGGCCCGTTTCGTATCCTTCCGCCAAATGTAAACAAACATTGCCATGTGACTGCCTTGTAACAGCTGTCAAAATAAATGTTTACATTCCATTGTGTGTGAACGTGTTCGTATACTTTCGCTACACCTAAGCATTAACATTGAAATGCGACTTCTACTTTTATACCTATCAAATGTGTTGTTTACTGTTACAAGGGTAGAATGACGGTATGCAGATGTGTAACATAATTGCCAACTCGTTGGGCATTCAAATTCTAAAAAGCGACTACATATAACAAATGTGCCAACACATTGCGAGGCAATCTTTAACAACTGTGGGTTTTAAAATATGTGTAGTGATGAAATTATATGGACAAAATATTTCCACTAATTTTTGTCATCTGTAATGATTGTGTAAATAAGATCATATATGTGGACATAATATGAGTAATTTATATATATATATAAACACTTTTGAATATTAGTGGTACCGCATATGAAATTATGTCTTTGTTCTAAAATATTGGACAACTTCAAAAAGATAATATCTATAAAATAGAAATAAATCAAGTGGCATTACTACAACGTCAAATTAACACACATAATTCACAAACAATACAATTATAAACCCTTGAAAATAAATACTTATACTTAAACATTTAATATCTGCAGTTAGAAATATGTGATATTACTAAGTTCACAAATACCATATATGTGAGACAGTAGTGAAGGTTTTGATAATTGATTTAAGCACGTTATTTTAATTAGTTTCTTGTGGTTCAAATAACTACGCTGCTCTGGCTTAGCTTTCAAATAGCTAGTTTATGGAATTTATTTACACTTAGACCACTGAGTTTTGCTGATAATCATTCAAGAAAAAGAAAAATCTTCTGAAAATATTACTAACGAATTTTGAAAGTTGTAAAAGTTCTCTGAATTGCTCAATATTACATTAAATCCTCAACTGTTTCAAATTAAAAGTTTTTGTGTTTTAATAATATTATTTCACCCTCTGATATCTTGAAAAGATGAATCTCGACAAAAATAACTGACAGCAGGACTAACTGGCATAACACTGATCTAACTTGGAGACAATATGTAGGTGAGTATGGCAGCTAGTATTCGACGCCCTGGAAGTAGTGAATTCCTCACTTAGGAATCCTTTCCCAATTCTGCATCCTCCAGTAGTGGATTGCCGAACGGCGCCTCTGCAACACCGGTTCAAGCCTCCGGTCGATCCTGGGGCGATGAAAGCTGTCCCTCTTGCCGTAACTCCGTCGAAGACGTCCTCCTTCCAAGACTTCATTCGAACGACTCCTCAAAACATTCGCTAGTCTTCTTGCAAAAAAAAAAAAATCTTTCCACAGGAGTTCTTTAATACATTGTTCTTGCGTTCCAAACAAACAAATTTTTCTAAGACAAATAACTTGTCTTCTTTCCTTGAATATCATAGCTTTGTATCCCACTTCTGCACTAGCTTGTGTAATATTTGCCTATGACTGTTCGATTCACTTTAAATTAAAATAACATAAAATTTTATATTTAACACATATGGAAATATTATGATTTGGAAACGTTAAACAACGTCACAGATAAATCATCCAAAGATATTTTAGTATTAAATTAATCAATGCAATTTTAAATCAATTTGGGTAACCTCTGGTAAAGCAACTCCTTACACTGTTTAAAGCTTTTCAAATAATTCTGTCATATTCCAAAAACCATTTCGTACGAATATTCACAGTTTAGGCCTCTAAAATTATTTAGGTCAGCTTTATGACGTTTTAAAAATGCCGGAATTGACGATAGTTCTTACGTTTTTTTTTACATTAACATAGCCTATTTGTTTTCAACGACATAGCACATTACATGTAATGCACATTAATATTTTGCAGCGACTGTGTTCAACACTGTTACAACTGCTAGGTAAAGAACTGTAGTATGTATCCTTATGTTTTTGATGTGTGTTGGGTTATTTCATTAAAAGGACGGTCTCAGATGGAATAAATATTAAAACGAAGGAAGGGCCACTGAAACGAAGAAGGCACATTAAATTCAAGCACGCAACTCGTATTGCTAATTTTTTGTCATACAAACTTAAAATATAGCGGTGAAAATGCACACAAATAAGCCTATCGTAACTTTTATTCCGCTCATATTTCTATGTATTGCTACTTACTGTTTATTAGGTTTATTGAAATTTATCGAGCTGTGCTTAGTATTTTGTTGGGACTGTGGCAAGTCACGTTACTCGACTGTGTTTCAAACACCTAGGGCAAAATTACAACGTTGTGATAAATAAACATATGTGGATGTAAATAATTAATTTCGTCATAAAAACAATTCACAGTTGAAACGTATACATAGTGCACATCAAATATTTGAAATCATGCACACACACACACACACACACACACACAGGACCAGCGTAACGACTACAACACAGCCACGCCACGCCCTTCCACATGCAGCGGTTAACAAAACACATGTAACAGTATATTTATTACTGTCGTGTAAACACAGATTTATCAGAACATCGTAACTTGCCTAGGTAGGTTTAGAAAAAAACAACGTCGTCTACAAACATGATGTGGTAATTTGAAATATTTTTTGGAAGAAGTATAATTTACACTTCGTTTGGCAAAAAGCAACACTCCATGTCATGGCTCGCCGCGTCTGCCAACTTCAGATGGTACGCCTAACTGTCCCGCCATCATATCTAAATATATTTAAATAAGTATTCAAACATTAAAATCTCTTTTCAGTTGTAAATTTCAAATTAAAAAATCATTATTTTGCTGTAATTAATATGGAATATGCTACAATTGAAAACATGTATAATTTTTGTATTTACTAGCGAAGCGAAACTTTCCGAGTGTGAGAGAGAGAAAGGAAGAGAGAGAGCGACAAGCCTCGCCAGCCGACAGTTGTTTCCTCGCTCGATAAAGCAAACACGGTGCCACTACGGCCTACGGTGCCACTACGGCCTACGCACAGTATTTTGTGCTGATATTTTAAACTGTAAAAATGAAATATGTTGTCATCGGGGCTAAATAAATATTTAAAAATTTCGATAGGCACCATTTAATTTACAAATAGCATACTAAAAAATTAGGTTATAATAATATTTTAACTGTTAACTATTTCTTACCGGCCATTGCCAACACGTTGTTGCTCTCGCTGTTGTTAATTCATATTTAATAAGAAATAAACATTACAAGTTATAGAAGATATTATGGTAAAGTTTCATTTATTCAACAATATAGTAATCTAAATTTAACCACAGTGTTATATATTTGTGGAATAGAGGTTTTTGAAAAACAGGTTGACATGTTACGCCAAGGGTGATTTTTCAAAGGTTGATTTTCATACGTCTCTTCCAGTCGAGAATGGACTGTATGTAAGTTTTACTTGGTCATTCTTTTGATGGAATTCTCACCGAGTTAATGTGCAACATCTGAGGCGGAGCTGTGTGATTACCGTTATTGGGCGGCGACGTGAATTAGTTATTAGCACAACACATGGAATCATAAGGACCAGAGATCGATTGTAATATTTCTGCTTACCAATATTTTAATTATTTCGTAACCGGCGAGAGAGGTAAGTAATTTGGAACTCGAGGGTGAGTTGAAGACGCATATTCAGTTAAATTCATTTAGCATTATGAGCACTTTATGCTGTGTGTAGATTATTTGGGATTGTAGCATTTTGATATAATAACATTTGTTGTTCTCCATTCTGTAGGTATTGCATGTTGCATTCCCTTTTGAAGGTGGTTTGTATTTATTAATTTGATGATTGGATAGTTTGCGTATATGATTTGCTGATCTGAGTCTGAGTGTTCGTTGCCCTATTTGTCTAATCTACTGATTTGAATGTGCGAACACGCTGTGGCATCTTCAGCTCGCCTTCGTTTTTTCCGTTTTTATTGTGCGTGTAGATTATTTTACGAATTAGGCCTTTGTTCGGCCTGAGGAAATACACAGGTGTTCCTACATCAAAGGTTAAAATAAATATTATTTTTAAAGCTGTTTTTTTATGTGGAAGGCGCTTTACAGGGCTACAGGCCGCCACCTTTCAGAATTCCTTAATACAAATTTTATTGTGAATGTCAATAACATCAATAAGAAGGTTTAGCTACATGAAATTGATAATGGAATGTATTATATCATATTTGTGAATGCAGAGTATGGCATTTGTTTTATTTGATTGCTTCAAGCACTGCATTATTATTCAGGTTTTCACTTGTGCCATTGATAAAACTGGTTTAGTCTGTCACATAATAAATTATGGCTCTGTGTTTGATAATATATGGTAGAGTTTTTGTTGATAATTGGAGCTTTTTCAGTGAAATAATCAACATTGGTGCCGTAGCTAACTTTGTCATTTGCCCATTTTGAGCGATTATCACGACACGTTAAGACTAATGCTATGTTCATTTGAGGATGTGCTTTGCATTTTCAAAATATTTTTATCGTTAACCAAAGTTAACAGGGATTTTGCGTCACGTAAAGTTAATCACATGTAAGATTGAAATAATTGTTTCAGCTCAAGGTTTCGAATATTGATAAATTGTTGCTTTATTGAACGAGCCCTTAGTGCGGCCTGAAAAGGTAATAATTGGATTTGTCTTGATAATTACGGCTTTGTCTGCCAGTACGTGCAAGGTTGGAAGGTGTAGTAATTTTCATTGGTGCTAATAACATCTGGAACGTAAAATATTTTTTACTGTAGTTACGTTGGGCTAGTATTTTGCTTACATGAATTTGTTTGAAACGACAACTGTATACTGTTTAAATATAATGGAAGTCATGAGGTACTATGCGTGTGTGTGTGTGCACATTTCAAGGTAACTTATACTTACGTAATTTTTATGTAAATTTTTTCTATTGTGCTCATGATCGTAGAATGGTAAACGATCCAGTACATTCACCTATTGTCAAACAGTTGTTTAAAGTTTTGAAGAGAAAATAGAAAATTAAATAGAATATTCAGAAATATTTTGTCTTGTGCAACATTATTTGTAATTTTAAGATTGCTCAATTTTCTCTGTTTACTTCTGGTACATACATTTGCACCCAAATTGGTGCAAAATTATTTTTCAATTTTTAATCTCAGCAATTTTTTTTTTGTTATTATTATATAGGTAGATTATTTATACGTTCATTTATATATTCACGTGAATAAATAGATTAAAAATGTGCAGCTAAACACTGGTGGCCCCTTCGAACTTTGGGCTGCAAACTAATGAACAGTGAAGCAAAAAAATAGGTGGGACTGAAAAAACTAAAAAGGAAGTTAAACACTGGTGGCCCCTTCCACACTTCGTGCTGCAGCCTGACGAGTAGTAATGCACTGCAGACAGACTTCATGCTAGTTCAGTACATACAGGTATAAATGAGGCCGGACAGACACTGTACATACAAACAAGTCAAGTTAGTTAAAACTTGTAAAAATAATTAAACTTTTCTGGATATTGTATATTGCTGTGGTGTTTCCCGAAGGGAGCAGGTCACGCATTAATTAGGAGGATTAGGGTAGCTTGATAGAAAGAGCACTCAATTACAAAATACTAGTTTTATTGATCTAACAACAATACGATGTCCGCTATCTAACAGCGATCAGCAATCATCAATAGGAACACAGAGGTCAAACTACTCTGCTCATATATTCAAACCAGGAGGCGTTGATGCCACCTCTTATTAATACAATTAATCATGCAAATAGGCAAATATTCTGCTTTGGGGGAACTTATTCCTGTCCTCGCTTGTCCCGAAGTCTCTCGTTCCTTAGTTGCCCTACCAGGGAGTATATTTAACCGTATTGCGGCGACGTCAACGACGAGGCTCTCTCGACAGCGGGCTCGTCGGGCATTGAAGCAGGACCATGGCAGGTGGTCCTCTCGACAGGCGGTTATCGGGCAGGGCCTTCGGCGTCGCAGGCAAGATGGCGCCCAGAGCCGCCATTGCCCCGGGTTTATATACTGCCTTCCCAATCTCGTGCTGATTCCCCAAAATTTGTTTTCCACAACAGCGGCTCGGCTGGCCGAGGTCGCACTGGCCCTCGCATCAGCTTGCTGCTTTACAACCCTTACTGTGGCCAGCCGCAGCAATATGGTTTTCTAGGTTACTCTGTATTTACTTTTGTAATTAGTAATTCAATATTTCACAGTTGTATTACTTAATTGGTCAGGCTTGGCCGTGTTAGTTCCCGCCTACCATCCAGTATGGCTTAGGCTAAATCTGAACACCTAGTCGGTACCCAAGTGGTTTAGAGCCCATTGCAATAAGTATCCTCTTTTCTTCAGATTATGAATGTACATGTAACAATATTTAATAATGAAAAATAAAACAAAGGTTCTGCGTATATATATATAAGTTTTTTCAATAAAAACAGTATAAAAACTACTTATTTTGATTTCCGTATTAGCATATTCGTAATGTGCATAAAATAAACGGAATAAAATGACACCCCACACGTCTTTACCACATGATTGGCACTATCTTCATGCAAATCTGTGTATTGTTAAAGTAATTTGTCATTTTTCAAATAAGCCTGCCTCAAATCAATGATTATTCTTTTTTACAACTTTTAGTATAAATAATTGATACTCAATGTATCTGCTAACCACTAACATTAATAACAGAAATATTTTTTAAATACGTATTTCTAATTTTGTACAACAAATGCACTTAGTTAAGAACTGAAATAATATAATAAAATTTTAAACGACATGTTTCTGAAATACCTCTTTAGTTTATCTCTTTTGGAAGTGTGGAAACTCATTTTTTTTACATACTGTACACAATTTAGCTTATTTCTTTTCGAAGTGAGGTAAACAGGTTTTTTAAAATGAAAATGTTGCTTATTTCATTGAAAATATTCCTTTTGGAAATGAGGTAAACAATAGGAATAGTAGGATTTAGATGAGTCGAGGACAAGGGAATAGAGAGATGCTCCGACTCACGGGTTCAAGGTCATGGTCATTGGCTTCCAATGTGGCGGATGAGTGATATCTATCTAGATGGTGGTCACCTACCAAGATGGTGTTCGCCTACCAAGATCGTGGTCGCCTACCAAGATAGTGGCCTCCAGTAATGTATAAATGAATGGCGAACGAAAAATCAAGATGGTGCAATGAGTACATGTGAGGGGAGTAGTGGTGAGGGAGGGAGTCGTCTGCTGGGTGTGGTAATGGGGGACCTTCGGAAATGTAATTTTTTTAAAATTTGTATAAGTTTTTATATAATCTTTAACAATACATTTTAAATATTTTTTAATTAATGTTTAATAATAAATTTCTTGGAATTTTTTTTTTGTTGTTTTTTTTTTGTCTCAGTGGTCAAGATCATAGTTAAAGTCATGTGGATTGAAGATGGTGGATGGGACACCAGAGTGACAGAGTATGATGTCAGGCTGGGATGATCCTGGCTTTTTTTTATAAAATTTTAAAAGATTTTTTAAAATAACTTTTTAATAATAAATTTTTTAAACACTTTTTAATTTAAAATTGTAATACAACTTTTAAACGATTTTTTTTTGTTTTTTAACAATTGTTGGTAATTTTTTTGTAAAAATTTTTATTAGAATTTTTTTGCAATTTTTTGGGGGTTTGGGGGTCAGAAGTCACTGAGGTAAAGGTCAAGATCACGGGTCGAAGGTCACGGTCAGGGTCAGTGACATCCGAGATGGTGGACGGTGACGTAATAACATGGTGGCTCCCCCTACGACTCACCATTCCCTTGCCACCAATTAATCTAAATTCTTCTACTAACAGGTTTTTAAAGTGTTAATGTAGCTCATTTCAAATGGAAGTGAGATTACACAAACTTAACTGATAACAACATATTCCTCTAACCTTTATAAAATCAGATCGTTTTTGTAAGACTTCATTGCTATTTCTTTAAATAAAGACTTGCGACACTTTTGTTTGTTTTGAAGGACATTTTTTCGTTAGAAAAAAACTTCACTTGCGACTCATAGATCACAATAACTGATGAATAGTGAAAACCAGTGTTCATGAGCTTCAGGTCTATTCAGTCCCACCCACAGTTCCATCGGTGCCCGAAAAAAAAACTGGAATTCTGTAAAAACAGTTAACTTTTTAAACACTGTATTCTATGTACGTACACGCTTGTTCTAGGGAGTAAAATTTCAGCTTCTTTTATGGAATAAAATCTAGCAAATAATAACAATGTTTGTATAAAGATAACAAAACTTCACCCATAAAATGTTTGACAATAGAAGAATATTTTCTATGAATTTGAATATCTTATCGCTGACTTCAACATACACTCGATAGCTGCAACACTTTTGAGAACTCTAGCCACTTGTCAGGCTGAAACACATAGCAAGTGTCACTTAAGGTTGTGAATTTAAAACATCAGTACTACATTTAGGTGAAGTTTTGTGTCATAGACATAAAATTTGTCACATTGTTTTCATTACAAAGGCTTTTGTATCCATCAGGAACATGCGTTTGTGTGGACATGTGAACTACATTTGTATGGAAAATGCAACAACAGCCACCCCATTTGACCTGGTCTGGCCTGGTCTATTACGTTGACGAAGATGGCACCGCCACGGCTTGCCGACGAATGAGTTTAAACGTCTGTATAGTTAGTCTTTTAAGATTAAGTGCTATGTTTCGGCTGTTTTTGCAAATCAGCTGTCACTCAGTCAGAGTCAATTTTATAAGGTTTTAGTATATTTTAAAGTGTGTTTTATATCGTGAAGTGCTATACTAGGCGTTTTCTGCCACTTCACGTCCGTATATTTATGGCGTAATTGTTTGGGTAAATATTAATCTTGTGTGGTTCATTAGGTCCGATGACTTGTGAGATTAGTAAATTGTAATTTTCTATATCATGAAAGTGTTGGTTATCAAAAGCAGTAGTCTGTCACTGCCTAAATAAAACACGTTAATGTTACTACGTTGTTACCGTACAGTAATACTCATGTATGCATTTAATGACAACATTGAGTTATTCTGAAACATTGAGCCCAGTTATAGATTACTACAAGTGTTTACCTGGTAAAAAAAATTTGCCTAGGTCAAGTCATTCTTGTGAGGTCATGACGTTGCTAATAGTATGGAATATTGACTGCTTAGAGCTGCTGAGCATTAACATTTTTCACGTATATCGTAAGTTCTTGCACACTTGTTAAAGTGGGATTTTTTTCAGAGACAGTTTGAATAATCTGATGCGTTGTGGTCAATTAACAACGCAATTTTGGAAGTGTCACCTACCATTGAGTACGGTAAGTTTTTGTACCATTTAGCAGTGAGATGCTTTATATTGTATAACTTGCTATTTTTTTTTTTTATGAATTCTGTCAAACATACTCATAGCGTTTGTGATATTACGCAATTTTTTATTAGTCTTATCTTTCATAAAGAGTTGGTACGTTTTAGCCATTGTGTGGCAATTGTATTCTAAGTTAATGGCTGTGAACTTATAAATACCAGTCTAGGTTTTATATTGAGGTTTTAAAAGTGAAATTTTGTTGAATGAATTGGATGCCTATCTCAATACGATTGTTTTGAAAGAGAAATTTTGTACCTGAATAGGTTTTGAATGACGAAACATGTCGATTGGTGAGAAATAATTTGAAAATAAAATTTGGTCACTGCAATACTGTATGTCCTTTTGTTCTGTAATTTGTACCTTTCTGTACAAGGCTCCAGGTGTGAAATCCAAATTGCCGAGGGTTATATAATTTTCAAATTGACAGTAGTAAAGGATGTTAAAAGCGGAGGTAAACAAGGCCTTTATATCAGACAATATGAATATTATTTAAATTTCATACAGAGAATTGTGTACTGTAATATAAGAAGTTGTGATCATAAAGAATATGAAGGTATTGAATGTGTTACTCGCCCCATCCTACAAAGAGTAGGTGTTGCTAGTATCCTATTTCATGCAATTAGTGACAAATACTGAAACATCAAGTCACAAACAAAACAACGTGTTTCATAATGCATCCAGCTAGTTTGCATAGTATTCGAGATAATCACATTTATGTTTTCTGGCAATGCTAAGTGGTATGTTATAATTCTTCCAATAAATAACGTGGAACAGCAGAACATAGTTTTTTGTGTAATTTAAATTCCACAACAATGATCACTCCCCTCCTCTTTTTTCAGTGGATTGTCGCTGGCTGGGGCAGAAATTGCATTGCACATCCTATTAGTCGACATGGGATAGTACAGTAGCACAGACTGATAGACATGATCATTTATGTACCGAAAAGTAATTAATAGGCCCTCACAATTCAACATTGCATGCATACTCATCGTAATGACAATCTTTACTGTTGGAGAACACAGCAACATGAATGTTTTATAAATTTGTAGAACTGGTGTAAAATAGTTTTCACCACAATGCCCAGCAAACACAACCTGTCGGCTGAGTGTCGGCAAATTGTCGGCTCCAATACCTGTACTGTCGGCAACTGTCGTTCAATGCCAGAAGATAGCCATCTGACAACACTGTGATGTCTTTTTTGAGACAGAATGTTTGCCGTTAGAAAAAAGATACTGGCCCGCTGTATTTTTAGGATAAAAGATGGATATCACCGAAAATATGTAGGCATGATATCGCAGAGCAAACATGTTGCAAACATCTTAAAAATGTTTCTATGCCGATTCATATACAGTATATTTGTATTTTCGGTAAGCTCTTATTTATTCCGGCCCGTTAACGTTTTCGAGACAAGGCTCTTTATCACAATAAAGATATACATATGATGTCTTTTTGCCGACAAACTTTTGGAAAGTGTTTTGAATATGCAAGATGTTAGCTAGCTGTTAATGGCACGATGTCTTTTTTGAGACCGTGTGTTAACGTTTAGCATGTTTTTTTTTCGTGATTATATAAGTGTTACGTGGTAGCCCATGGCATTTGTTGACTTTGGAATTTTTTTTCATTGGTACAATCATCTGACAGATATATTAAAAACTACCAAAACTATTTTGTTTGCAAACCTCTGAAGAAATAGTTTTTAAATAATCTGTGTTTTAAAATTATTTGTTATATTGTCTTGGAATTTATACATTTCTTTAGAGTAATTTGTGTCATGAAATATTTTTAATTACTGGAAAGTATCAGCAACTTACCCAGTTGTGTATAGGCTAGTATGCTGGACTGCCAACTCAAGGGTCTGAGGTTCGAATCCCGCACTCAGCAAGCAAAAGCTTTTCATATAATATAATTTGTTGAGAAGTAAATGAAAATATGTAAAGTGGTAATTACTTTTTCTAAAAAATTTTATCGAAAAATTAAGGTTTTCTTCCATTGTTGCACTGCTTATTTCTGGACATCACGCTGCTTCAGGCCCGGCATCGTAATGACATCTAGCCATCGCAGGCCCGGCATCAGAGCGACATCCAGCCGTCGCAGGCCCGGCATCGTAACGACACCCAGCCACCGCAGGCCCGGCATCGTATCTACATCCAACCATCGCAAGGCCGATACTGTCGGCCAACAATTAACCTCCAGTCCATATTTCCATCGGACTGCTTCTGGCATAAGACAACTGGCCGGTATCGGCTGACCGGAGTTTGTTGGCTAGCTTTTACCGGCCCGATTCTGGACCGTATTTTCCGTGTTTGCTGGGCATACTCTCGTGATTGTTGGCTATGCCTAATATTACAAGAATGTCAGTAATTAAGATTTTTACAATCGAGTAATTTAACAACATTAGTAAAACTATTACGTAATTTGTAAAAAATAATTCGTTTGCCTAAATGGAAAACATTTATTATATTTGTGCATAATTGGACACACGAAGATACAATACACAGTAAGAGAGAGTAATAAGATTAAAGAGAACATTAGCATGGCCACAAAAAGTTTGAGACTTGTCCCCATTGTAGAAACCATAATTCAGCATCTATGTTTGTGTGAAAATATTTTATTATTTCGATACGAGTTTCACGATCTCAAATGGGTATTTCTGTTTGCAAGTATTATAGGACCTAAGTGTCTGCAGATAAATGCATAATTTTGCGTTAGTTTCTACTTTAAAGATCTTTTCTAAGTAGGAATGTAGGCCTACTGAAAGTCCTACTCAGGAGTTGTGAATACATTGTGGAAGTGGACTTCAGTGTAGTTGTAATGTTTTTTCTCCAGTTTTGACTTGTAATCTAAACACTGAGGATTCAACTTTCAGGTTATCTTAAAACTACTAAAGTAGGGATTTACTTATTACAAAACTTATTACAAAAGGAAAGTTTAAATAATAAGTTCTGTCAGAACATGATGTTTAAGTGTAAAAATAATGTTTAAGTTATTATTAGGTTATTTAAAAAATCGCAACTTCTGATTCACTTTCTATAATATATTAGAATACTGCATGCATGTGTTTTTTTCATTTACTTGGTTATTGCGTTTCCACATTTTACAAATTTTTTAAATAAATGTCTTTGTTTTTAAGCCACTAATTTTTTTGAAGTCGTATGGTTCACTGCAAATCGCGGTTTTAGTTAGTGATAATTAAACTTCTTTATATTTTCGTCTCTACTAAATCATTAAAAACAAAAATTTTATAAATGTTGCGTGGGTGTATTTGATAACATTTCTTTCCTTCTTCGTATTAAAATTCCTCATGCGCAAAATAATTGTGATGCTACACACTTAACATTCGTGATAATATAACTACAAATAATTTGAAAACTGACAGATATCTATGCACAAAAAAATTTTACTAAGTAAATCGCACACATTTCCAAATTCTGTATTTTGGCACAAGTACAAAGTAACATGAAAAAATGTTTTAAATTAATGTTTTTATGGAAGAGACAGTTGTATTGAACACAATAGCCGGCCATGTTGAAACGTCTCATATCAAGTGTTTGTATTAAAAACAAATATTTTTGCCTCAAGATTTCGTTACTGCGCAGCCAGATCGGCACTTTACCCTACTTCCACTCTACAAAATACGTATTTAGGTAACTAACTACCTCTATGTATACTTTCGTGTTGCAAAATATGGAATAATAATTCATTCTCACAGCGCAGCCAGTTTTTTTTTTTTTTTTTTTTTTTTTTTCATAAGCACCCACAAATCACAGTAGTGTGTTTGTGTGGCCTTTCAATCAAAATGAAACGTTCACAATTCTGTACACTGAGTCTGAATAGTTTAATATGCATGGAACAGAGGTGGTGTTATTATAGACGTATCTGCGAGCGTCGAAATTTAAGTTTTCTATAATGTTTCATTTTGAACTACACTTTTACTTTACAGTTTTGTTTGCTAGAACTTCAAAAACTCTCTTTGATATAGTGTTAGTAGAAGTTTATACAGTCTGAATAATTACATGTATATAATACTGTAAGCGCTTAACATTGTGATTTCGTAAACGATAAGTGTTCGATAGATGGCATGTACATTCTCATTCATTTATGCTGTTAAGAATAGAGGACGCAATGTAGTTTAGTCAGATGGATTTCTGTCTCCTTTGTGGGCATATTCTAAATTACTAGACCATCAAATTAAATTATCGCCAAATTCAGTTTTGAATGGCACGAATAGAGCCTATGCGCAGAAGCCAAACCTCATTTTTCATTCTGTGTGGACTTCAAAGCCTACGTATCCCCATCATACTTTTTTGAATGCTGCTTTGCACTTCCGAAAACAGAAAAAATTACATTTTCAAATAAGAAAGGCATGATAAAATATGAAGAGCCAACACAGGGGGAAAAAAAATCCACCAAAATATTAGCTTCTACCTGAACCTTGTGGTTCCAACCTCCCTTCCTTTCTTATAAGATCTTAACTTCTATAAGCTTGATTGAATTATAGGTTTCCATAAGTAGGTTTAACTTATCTTCGGCAGTGAAGTCACATAGAAACGAGTACACACAACGCAACTTAAAGGAGTTGGGGAAGGAATCGGCCATGGCTTTTATGAAGGAACCTTCCCAGAATATGCCTGGGGTGATTTCGGGAAACCATAGAAAATCTAAATGAAAATGGCCAGACCGGGGTCAAATTCGCGTCCTTCCGAACGTGTGTTCAATTTTTTGTCTTTGCACCACTTCTCTAAGTCGTGCGATAAAAGGAAAACTAAAGGTTTTTAAAATCGTTTGTCTTGTTAGGAATTCGAGTTCGTCACTATCGAGTGCAGAAGGCTGAAGGAAGCCTATTCAAAATTTACCTCCGCTGATATAAACGCATGAATTTTTTATATAGACCAAAATGTGTGTGCGTTTTGCAGATGCAGAGTTCTTTCCCGTCACTTCAACATACAGAGAGAATGAAGTCAATGAAAACATTGTTTGATAGATCGAAACTACAGTAACTTATTTGTTGTACGTTGCTTAGGTCACATGTAAAGAAAATATGTCTTTTAATAAGTAGCATAAAAATATCTCGCGAGTAGATGGGAATAGTATGGTTGAGAGCATGGGCTAGGGGCTTGAGAATCGAGTATCCAACATTGCGGCGGTTTTGTGATGTTCATGCAAATGAGCTGTCGGCCATCTTGTTTCCGGCTGCCATCCTTGTAGCCAGTATGCCGCCATCTTGTACAACCATATTGGTAGCCAGTATGTCAATTTTTCCTGCTCTATCATTCCGTCCATATTTCTCCATTAAAATGTATTGCTTTTCCCTCGAATGTTTCTTTTTTTCCATCGAAACGTCTAGACTTTATTCTCTATAGTAGTAGAAGTTTCTCGTAAATTAATTTTCCTCTTTCCCGCCACTACAGTTGCATGTCCGCAATATTAACAGCTTCCAAAAAACATCCCTATGAGGTTGAGCTGCTAAATTGATAGCAAGAATTAAAAGAGCTCCTCAATTTTCCTCAATGACTTCATGTTTTAGCCGAGAAGTCAGAGGAGTCAGGAGTCATCTTGAATTTGATGTGCTATAAAAATTCTAATGTATTAAGTAATGTTTTTATTTAACTTGTAAAATTTACAGATATGAATGTATCGCGCGACATGTCTACGAACTTGTATTTTCAAGAAGAATTAGATTATGTCACAACCATCGATTTGACTAATCATAACTTTATATAATAAAATATATTTATGCCATATTATATATTTTAATTTAACTTTTACAAATAAGTGTATCGAGTGATTGTCTAGAAATTCGTATTTTTTAGACAGATAAGAATATGTCGTCAGAAAAATATGTTTATATGACTATGACCAGTGCTATATTTGATCTTATAAGCATGTAAATGTATTAGTGAATATATTAAGTGTTATATATTTTCAGACTTGTGTTTTCAAGTCGAAGGCTAAAGTAACCTTATGCACATTGATTATTCTCCCTTTTCGACGCAATATTGAATTTAGTAAGCATAGGACCAATATTTTATTTTTAAATTAATTATGTAACCAGTCCGAGCATCAAGGACAACACAGTGGTTATCTTACCACAGGTCATGTTTTAAGTGCAACATGCTTATATCTAAGCCCTACTAACTTATAAGCATAATTAGTTATAATTTCCGAACTGCTTAAGTTATAGTCATCAAATTCGGACTATATGTACTGCATGTAGCACTGATCAATGTAATATGGCTCAATATGTCTTAATCCCTTTTATAAAAATAGTTAGTCATAATTTCCGATCTGTTGAAGCTATGGTCATCAAATTCAAATCATAGGCATCGCCCCGATGACAATGAGAGTGGTAAGGTCAATTATGCTTTAAGCCCTGTTATAAGCATAGTTGATGGTAATTTCCGAACCATTCGAGATACAACTACCTAATTCATAATATAAATATCACCCACGACGATGAGAAGGGTCGCAGAGTCAAGTATACTCTGTCTACCTATAAGCATAATGGAATATAATTCCCTGTTTAAGATATAGCCTTCAAATTCATAACATAGCCATAACCCAAGATGACGAGAATGGTCGCGGAGTCAAGTATACCCTATGTCTACTTATAAGCTTGGTTTATAATAATTTTCGAACCATTTGAGATACAACTACCAAATTCATAACATAAGTATCGCCTATGACGATGAGATGGGTCACAGAGTAGAGTATACTCTATGTATACTTATAAGGTTAGCTGGCTATAATTTTCGAACGATTTAAGATATAGTAATCAAATACAAAACATAGCCATAACCCATGATGGCGAGAAGAGTTGCGAGGTCAAGTATACCCTGTGTCTACTTATAAATATAGTTGGCTATAATTTCCGAACCGTTTAAATTATAGTCACCATATTCGGATTATAGGTACTGCTTGTAGTACTAATCAATATGACATTGCTCATTTTCCCTTAAGCTCTTTTATAAGCACAGTTGGCCATAATTTCCAACCATTTAAGTCATAGTCACCAAATTTGGACTATAGACATTGCTTGTAGCACTTATCAATGTGATATGGTGAATTATGCCATAATCCCTTTTATAAGGATAGCAGGCTGTCATTGCTGTGATTTTTAAGGTATTGAATGAATTATATTGTAAGCACCAGAGATGAAATGTAATTAAAAATTAATAATAACATTTAATTCGCAATATTAAAATTAAAATCGCTTGTTGCAGCATTAAGTTTAACTCATCCAGATATCCAGACCAAATTTTCTCTACCGAATGTATATCGAACCTTAAATAAATCTTTGGAATTGCTAATGTTTTTTTTTTTTTACCTTCACCACAACCATTTACGAAATTCTCGGCTGTAACACGCATGCGAACCTAGCCGACTTTACAATGGAAACGAAATAAAATAAGTCGAAAATTGTACTGGTACCAATAAAATAGTTTAATGCAGGGCGTTAGTCATACTTTTAACCTACACGCGAAAATGTTCTGTGTGGTGCTAGTATATTAATTAACCCACTCTTAAAGAAAGTTATGTTCGAGGCATGTATACCAGCAATAAGTTTTTTTACTATAGTTAAAGGTAAATTATTTTTTCCAGTTGTAAGTTTTTATTGGTTATATTCATACGCATCCAATAATAATTTTTTCTTAGGTAAGAATATTTTTTTCGTTTGTCTTTAAAAATGTGTTCGAGACATATACCAGAAATTAGATTTTTTCGTACATCCATATGTAAATACTTTTTTCTGTTTAAGTGTTCTGGTTATATTCAAAGGCGTGCATTGAGGATTTTTGGGTATAAGTTTTTGTACTATCAGTGAGAATAAGATTTTTTTTTTTCATATAGTCATAAACCAGCAATAAAATTTTTTTATATAAGATGTTTCTCTATGTGACACATATACCAGCAGAATCGAACACTGCGCGTAACGTTAGTCTAAATAAAAATACTTTCGCGAAGCCAAGAAGTACATGCAGGATAAGGTTAACTCTGCTACACACTGATGTAAACAGATATAAAGGAAAATATTTGTAATGCAGTTACCAACCATTGCAATCACATGTTACACATGCATTGGGTGCTGAATGCTGTGCTAAATGATGCTAGACAATACCAGGCCGTCCTGATCAGTACAACAGAATAGCGAACGACTTCCTTACAAACCGACTGCAACGAAACCATCACGTTGAGAGTACAGCCAACACTCACAACGCCAGCAGTGGACCACATCCAACCCGGCCGACGCCACACGATCAACTACCATTTCCAGAATCTGTAAGGCAGCCCAGGTGGTCAACTGGCAGCGCGGACACCATGCAAGCCTCGTCAAGTCGAACGGATGGCACAGAACACTAGCCGAAAGAGAGGGATGTCAGGCTCCAGTGTAATAGACCAGCCGAGTCACACATGCAGTTCCCTTTACGAGAGATATTCAGTTATAAAGTACAAGGTAACAATTTATCCTGTTTTAAATACTATATATATATATATATATATATATATATATATATACACACACACTTATTTGAAAACATACCATATATTGTGCCAGGACCCTAATCACATACGAAACAACATACTTTAAAACCATTAGCAGTGCAAGAGAAACGTCACTGCTACGTGCTGATACATATAAAAAAAGCCATTATAAAAGCAAATAGTTATTTAACAACCCGTGTATATTGCACGCGCATCGAGCAACGTACTTTACATTAGACTAAAATAAAATACTTTTGCGAAACCAAAACGCTCAGGTGCGATAAGGCCAACACTGCTACATACCAATGCAAACAGGTATAACATGTAAAGGAAACTAGTTACAAGCACTTACCAACTAGTTCATATTGCAAATACGTCGAACGTTTTACACTATGTTAGATGGTGGTAATAAAGACCAGGCCGCCCTGGCTAGTACGGTAGAATAGCATACGATTTCCTTACGAACCGATTGGAATGAAACCACCAAATTCAGAGTACAGCCAACACTCACACGACTAGCAGCGGAACACGTCCGACCCAGCCGACGTCACACGAGCAACTAACATTGCAAGAATCTGAAAAGTAGCCAATTCGTCGATCTACAGTATAGGCGCCGTGCAGGTCTCGAATCGAAGGGATAGTACATACACATAGTTCATAGTCAAATCAGGCTCTAGAGTGAAATACCAGTCGAGTCATTCATGCACATCCTTTTACAAAAGGAAATCAGTTATACCGTAAATAGAAGATGACAATTTATTCCGGTTTAAATGCATGTCATTAATAGTACTAAAACTGCAAGCACATACGAAACAATATACATTAAAACCATTAGTCACGCAAGAGAGATGCCACTGAAAATTATTATAGAAGCAAGTAGTTATAAACATTTAACAATATGTGCATATTGCGCAAGAATCGAGCACTGTGCGTTATACTAGGCGAAAGAAATTTCCATTGCGAATTGGGGAACGATAAGGACAACACTGCGAGACACTGATGCAAACTGATATAAAGATAGTTGTAAGCACTTACCAACCATTGCAATCACATATTACATGTATCTGGTGATGTACGCTGCTTTAGATGATTCTACACAAAACCAGACCATACTGGACAGTACAACAGAATAGCAAACACCTCCCCATGTAAATATCAGCATGCTACATCAAGCTTCTTTGTTACACGATTCTTAAATACAATAATAATTCATTGCTATTTTCAAAAGGCGTTTACATTAGACGAAACAAGTAGGTGGGTAATAACGTCTTAATGCCTCGTAGAGAGTGAGGTAATTAGAGATGGTGCAAGCTGCTGAGAGATGTAGGAATATGAAAATAATCGTCCATTGCCTGTTGTAACGAGTCATCTCAGCATTCTTTCCGTGTGTATTAGGGATACCATGATAAAACACATTACCAGGATGTTTAGACAGGGACTCGAACTCAGGTTGTAACAAAAAGGGAATGCAGAAGGTTGCTGGTCACTGAAATAATCAGGTACCCTACATCTATGCACGAAATTCACTTATTGCTTTTTTTTAAACAAATATTGCAAGTATGTTAATTGTTTACCATATATATTTTAATTGATTCAAAACGATTTTCACATAGAAAATACTCAATATTTAAACTGTAAATAAGATTTTAAAAGTACAGCTATAGTTACAGTCTTTTATGTGCACATATTCCATAGATAGAGCGAGAACGTAAGCACATGCTATTCGTTTAGCTGGTGAAAATAAGTTTGTTCACAGTTGTACATTATCCACTGAGTTTAGTGTCCAACCCCTTGACAATCATTTATGCTTCTCACAACATATTTTTGCTATACTAGCGTCGACGCTATCTTCCACATTATATTAATTGCACAGAGGTACATTATAATTATTGAATGCTTTTTTACAATACTCAACATCGTCTCGCTCTGGTTTAATATAGCCGCACACCAACCATATATTACATTTTAAAGTTCCGTGATTTTCCAGACCTTCTTTAAATTGACTTATTAAATTTTGTTTCACATCTGTCAGAAATGAGCAAATATCTTTCACACCATGTGATAAAATAGTCGCAACATATGTCTTCAAAATGCCGCAGAAAGCAGATTATTTCAGCATGAATTAATTTGCATTCGCTAAGGCTGGCACACTCATAGGCTAATGACGGGCTGGAGCCATGCAAGCTTTGACATGATTATGATTTTCCTCATGGCATATTTTTTCTTGTTTGTGGTATAACTCACGTCGCATTTTTTCCGAAACGTTTAATATTTCGTAACAGCTCGTCTTGGTTTCTTCAAACAGTTCACGTTTCTCTCATGCACTCGTGCCCTACAACTTTTGTTAAAGGACTTCCCACAGTAGCAACTCGAATATCTTGAAGCCTGCGGTGACTTATCTATGGAGATAACATCTATCTTTGAAAACAGACAATGCCACACACCAGTGTCCGACTAAGAAGGTACCTGAAATTCACAAGTTTGTGGTTCCAGCAATAGACTTTGTTGCCTATATGATACTGGAAGGAGACCTCTGCATACAGTAAGATGTCTTATTAAGTTGTCACACCGTCCATATTGTGATTTGCACTTTTCACATGATAAGGTAGTTTGGTTCTTATAGAGAGAGTAACTATCTTCACGTTGTCGGGCATTTCTGCTTGTAGAAAACACTTTCTTACAGTACAAGCAGAAATATTTCTTCTGGGGTGTGTTCCATCTTTACTCGATACGATCTTCACTCTCCGCTGTCTGAACAACAACTGAACTGTGCATTCTACCTCTAGCTGTATACATACACACACACACACTAATTGTTATCATTATTTCGCTTACATGTTGATTTTTAATGCACGAATCTCATCACAAGAATAGATTCAGCTAGGTATTTAATCTATTTACCAATCACAGCATGTAAAGTTGCAAATCTTACAGTTTTTCAGAGACTTATTCTTAGCACAGTTTGAACTCATGACCGCAATAAAAAAATTAAGAACCAAATTAGTTCAGCCAGTCTCCATCACACATTTTATTTTTAATTCTCCCTTGACGACATGCATTGATAATTTTTACTAAATCTCTTGTTACAATAACGACACCATTTCCTACACATCGTTGACAAATTGTCTATATAGTTCACATGAAGTTTCAAAATTGTCAATGACGACAGCGCACCAATACCCGATGCAGAAGGAGGTAACTGATCATTGCAAGTTTGCGATGTTTGTTGCTCAGTAACAACAGAATCAAGACATTTACACGTTGAAATGTCTGTTTAAACTGTCACTACATACAAACAATCGAGAGCACTTATCACATCGATACGCTGTGCGATAGTGGTTTATCTTGCATTTGTGCTTCGTATGTCTGTTTATATCACAGGCATATGCAAATATCTTGTTGCAGTAGTTGCAGAAATGTCTGGGAAGTTGCAGTGATCTGCCGAAGGTTCCTGTGGTCGAGTCCAAAGTTTTCGACAACGTTTTTGAACCAGTTATGTCTTTCTAAGGTATCATGGCATCGCAAGAGGGTTGTAAGTTCATCAAAATTGATTGGCAGGTTGAGAAACGTTACTTTTACATGTAACGAGATGTCTTTTTAAGTTGTCAAATCGTCCAAATTGTGATTTGCACATTTCACATGATAAGACAGCTCGCTTCATATTAGAAGGACAACTGGCCTCATGTCGTCGGACATTGCTACTTTTAGAAAATTTAATCTTACAGTAGCAACACAAATCATTTTCTGGAGTATCTTCCATTTTCACTCGAGATGTTGTTCTCTCTCAGTCTGAATAACAACTGAGCTGGACAGTCTGTTTATAGGTTTATATACTAACTGCTCATTATATATTACCAGCAGGTATTTATAATTCATGCTCACACTACTAGCATTAATTATGCAACTCACAAGATCTGTTTTTTTTTTTTTTTTAACCATGAATTTTGTTCAGTTACAACATGATCAATTTTGTCCCATATTTTTTATTTTCGCACATTGTAATCACCCTTCAAAAACTACAGTCACAACTAGTCATCCTGTCTGCCACCAGAACCAGTATTGCAGTATCGATACATTGTTGGTAACAAACCAGCTTAGCTTAAGATTGTCGATCCAACTTAAATTTTAGCGATATCTGATTTCCACACTTATCGCATAAGTACATCACGCGGTCAGCGTTCTTCTTACATATATTACTTTCGTGTCTTCGATAATGTACAACTGTGAACAAACTTATTTTCACCAGCTAAACGAATAGCATGTGCTGACGTTCTCCCTCTATCTATGGAATATGTGTACATAAAAGACTGTAACTATAGCTGTACTTTTAAAATCTTATTTACACTTTAAATATAGAGTATTTTCTATGTGAAAATCGTTTCGAATCAATTAAAATATATATGGTAAACAATTAACATACTTGCAATATTTGTTTTAAAAAAAAGGCAATAAGTGAATTTCGTGCATAGATGTGGAATTACTGATTGTTTGAGGGTTTATGCGCATACATTTTCCTAATGTGGAAAAATACTTTTAAAAAAGAAGCAGATGTTTAACATGTTTTGAATCTGTTATACTTTTTAAATTGTTTTTAAAATAGAAGTGGTTATAAATATGTAATATTTACAGAAATATTACTGTTTTATCCTTTATTAATATTTTTATTTGAGTAAATTTAATATACTTATACGCAGAAAAAAAAATGTATGAAATACTTCCGATTATCTGGAAATGTATATATTTTTTTACTTACAAAGTAAGATATAAAAGACTTAAAAATTTTAATACGGGGCTGACATACATGCAGCAAAAAATAAATAATAATAGACTGTAAAATGAAGAAACAAAGTGACCAGCAACATTGTCCATTCGCTCTTTGGGAAGATCTAAGTTCGAATCCCGGTCCAAATATTCTGATAATGGGTTTTCCCGTAGTATCACTAATTCGCACCGTTATAATGATGGGATGACTCGTTACAACAGGTGATTATCGCTTATTTTCATATTCCTGCTTCTCTTAGCAATTTGCACCATCTATAACGACTTCGCTCTCTACGAGGCATTATGACCTTATTACCTACTTACATGTTTTGCCTACTGGAAACATCTGATAATAATAACAATTAATTATTGTTGCATCTAAGAATCTTGTAACAAAGTTGATGCATTTACATGAGAAGGTGTTTGCTATTCTGCTGTACTGTCTAGGATGGTTTGGTATTGTATAGCATCATTTAAAGCAGCGTACAGCACCCGATGCACGTGTAATATGCGATTTCAATGGTTGGTAAGTTCTTATCATTATTTTCCTATATATCTTTTTGAATCAGTGTTTAGCAGTGTTGACCTTATCGTACCTGTACTTCTCGGCTTCGTGAAAGTATTTTTATTTAGACTAACATTGCTCACAGTGTACGATGTTGCTGTTATATGTCTCAGATAGAAAAACATCTTATATAAAAATCTCTTATTGCTAGTCTATCCCTATACGAAACAAATTCTTATTCCCAATGATAGTAAAAAAACTTATACAAAAAATGTTCATTGTGTGCATATGAATATAGAAAAAATACCTAAACAGAAAAATATATTTACCTTTGACTGTATGAAAAAGTCTTATAACTGGTAAATGTCTCAAACTAATTTTTTAAAGACAATCGAAAAAATATTCTTACCTAAGAAAATTTTTTATTGGATGCCTATAAATATAACCAATAAAAACTTTCAACAGGAAAAATAATTTACCTTTGACTATATGAAAAAAAACTTATTGCTGGTGTACATGTCTCGAACATGATTTTTTTTTAAGAGTGGGTAAATTAATACACTAGCACCACACAGAAAATGTTTGCTTGTAGGTTAAAAGTAATATTAACATTACCCTGCATTAAACTATTTGACTGGTACAAGTACTATCTTCGACATATTTTATTTCGTTTCCATATGACGTTCGCTTTTTAAAATCGGCCATGTTTCCATGCGTGTAATAGACGAGAATTTCGTAAATGGTAGTAGTGAAGGTAAAGATATACATTCGGGTAGAGAACATTGTCTGGGTATCTGAAGGATTTAAACTATATGCGGTAACAAGTTATTTTTACTTTAATATTGCTAATAAAATATTTTAAATTTATAATTACATTTCATTTCTAGTGCTTAAAATCTAATTCATTTCATATCTTAAAAAGGATGACAATAGCAGCCTGCTACAATTATAAAAGAGCTTAAGGCATAATGATCTATATTATATTGATTAGTGCTAAAAGCAGTGCCTATAGTCGGAACTTGGTAACTCTAACTGAAATGGTTCAGAAATTATAGACAAATATGCTTATTAGTAGTCATAGGGTATACTTATATCCGCGACATTTCTCATTGTCATGGATTATAGCTATGTTATGAATTTGATAACTATATCTTAAATGGTTCGGAAATTATAGCCAACAATGCTGGTAAATAGACATAGGGTATACTTGACCCTTCGACCCTTCTCATCATCATGGGTGATGCCTAAGTTATGAATTTGGTAACTGTATCTCAAATGGTTCGGAAATTACCATCCTTTATGTTTATAAGTAGACAGAGGATATGCTTGATCCAGCTACCCTTCTTGTCATTATGGGTGATGCCTATGTTATGAATTTAGTATTTTTATCTCGAATGGTTTAGAAATTACCATCAATTATGCTTATAATAGGGCTTAAGGCATAATTGAACTTACCACTCTTATTGTCATTGGGCGCGATGTTTATTATATGAATTTTATGACTAGCTAGAGCAGTTAAAAAAGTATGACTAACTATGCTTACGAAAGGGCTTAAGATATAATGAATCATATCACATTTATCAGTGCTTCAAGCAGTATCTATAGTCCGAAGTTGGTAACTATAACATTAACTGTTAGGGAATTATGACTAACTATGCTTATAAAAGGGCTTAGGGCATAATTGAACTTACTGCTCTCATCGACATCGGGGGTGATGCCTGTGATATGAATTTGACGACTATAGCTTCAATGTTTCGGAAATTATTACTAACTATGCTCATAAAAGGGATTAAGGTATAATTGAACACACCACTCTCATAGCCATTGAGGGCGATGCCTATGATATGAATTTGATGGCTATAGCTTCAACAGTCCAGAAATTATTACTAACTATGCTTATAAAAGGCTTAAGCATAATGGAACTTATTACTCTCATCGGTATCGGGAACGATGCATATGATATGAATTTGATGACTATAGCTTCAACAGTTCGGAAGTTATGTCTAACTCTGATTACAAGTTCGTGGGGCTTATAGTGAGTGAAGAGGTTTGGACGGCTCTTAACATCGAGGTCTTGAGAGTCGATGGAGTTGATGGAGGTGGGTATGGAGCAGCACCGGAACAAAAGGGTGGGTAAAACGGGAGATCCCCGAGAAAACCCACCGACCAACATACCTGCAAAAACCTGGAGTCACCCGGCCGGGGATTGAACCCAGATTGCCTTGGTGGGAGGCAAGCAGGCTAATCACTCAGCCACCATGGACCTGTGTGGCTTAGATATAGACATATTGCACTTTAAACATGATGCGTGGTATATAACTGCTGCGTTGTCCTTGATGCCCAGACTGATTGCATAATTAATATAAAAATAAAAATCGATACTATGCCTACTTAATTCAATATGGAATGGAAATTGCGAATAATCTAAGTTAACAAGGTTACTTTAGCATTCGACTTGACAACACAACCTTGAAAATATATAACACTTGATATATTCACTTATACATTTATATGCTTATAAAATCCAATATGGCACTGGTCATAGTAATATAATCATATTTTCTGACGACATATTCTTATCTGTCTAAAAATAGGAATTTGTGGACATGTCACACGACACGCTTATTTGTAAAATTTAAATAAAAATATATAAAATGAAATACATAAGTCTTATTTTATAAAATCATTCTATTAATATTTGACTGGCTAAATGTAGAGTTGAATGTAGTGATAAATGTGGTGCTGATTAGGTGCTGATTGTGGTGCTAGGTGTGGTGCTAAGTGTGGTGCTTCTTGTGGTGCTAGGGGTGGTGCTAATTTTAGTACTAGGTGTGGTGCTAGTTGTGGTGCTGATTGTTGTGCTAGGTGTGGTGCTAAGTGTGGTGCTGATTATGGTGCTAAGTGTGGTCTTAGGTGTGGTGCTATGTCTGGTGCTAGGTCTGGTGCTGATTGTGGTGCTAGGTGTGGTGCTGATTGGTAGACAAATTGCTCAGTACACTTGTTTGTAAGAGTTAAATTAAAAAAACATAAAATGAAATACATAACTTTTATTTTTATAAAATTATGCTTTACGAAATCGACAGTTTTGACATCATAATAGCATTCTTCTTGAAAATACGAGTTCGTAAACATGTTGTATGATACCGTTGTTTATAAAAGTTAAATAAAAATATATAAAATGAAATAAATAACTTTTACTGTGTAAAATTATTATATACCAAATCGATGGTTGTGACATTATTATTTAATTATTCTTGAAAGTACGATTTAGTAGACCTGTCAGGCGATACAGTTGTTTGTAAAAGTTAAATACAAATATATAAAATGGAATACATAACTTTTATTTTATAAAATTATGATTTGTCAAATTGATGGTTGTGACTTCATAATGCAATTCTTCTTAAGAATACGAGTTTGCAGACATGTCCGCACGATACACTAGTTTACAAAAGTCAAATAAAACTATATAAAATGAAATACATAACATTTATTTTATAAAATTATGATTTGCCAAATCGATGGTTGTGACGTCGTAATCTAATTCTTCTTGAAAATACGAGTTCGTAGACATGTCGCACGATACATTTATATCTGTATATTTTACAAATTAAAAAAAATTTATTTTTTATACATTTTATTTTTATAGCACATCGGATTCAAGATCACACCTATTTCTTTGACTCCTCGGCTAAAAAACATGGAGTCATTGAGGAAAATTGTGGAACACTTTTAATTTTAGCTATTAATTTAGCAGCTCAACATCATGGGGATGTATTTTTTGGGAGCTGTCAATATGGCGGATATGCAGCTGTGGTGGCGGAAAGCGGAAAATTAATTTTCGAGAAACTACTATAGGGGATAAATTGTAGACATTTCGATGGAAAAAACGGGAAATCAAGGGGGAAAAACAATAAATTTTAAAATGAAAACATGGACGGAATGATAGAGCAGGGAAAATGACATACTGGCTACCAATATGGTTGCCCAAGATGGCGGCATACTGGCTACAAATATGGCGACTGGAAACAAGATGGCCGACAGCTAATTTGCTTGAACATCACAAAAACCGCCGCCATGTTGGATCCTCGATCCTGAAGCCCCTAGCCCTTGCCCACAAACATACTAGTCACATATACTTACCTTAAATCACTACGCCCTCGTCATTTACCAATTTGGGCGTGGACTATGAAGTTTAAAATTTGGCCAGGGAGATTCTTGCATCGAATCTCGGTCATAACATTATATTTTTCGTATTCCGGTCAAATATTTCGCTTGTTTAATGGCAACAAGTATGGTGAAACGCTACATCAACAGTATATTGATTTCGTCGCATAGAAACTTGCTATTTGCTTTGGGTAAAATAAAAGTTATTTCTCATTAACATTTTGTTTTCCCAATAATACTGATTACGTCCATTAAATAAGTGTTGCAAATGACTGTAAATCTGAAAAAGGCATTGTTGAGTGCAGATATTTTGGCGTTTCTTAACAGCAATGGCCTTGAGAGCCGATGAGTGTTATATGGGGTGAGTATGGAGCAGGTCCGGAATTGCAAGTGCTGGGGAGGCGGGAGATTGCCGAGAAGATCCTCCGGCCAGCGATATGGTACTTCACGAAAACCGTATTGCCAAAATCTGGGAGTGGTTCCGCCGGGGATCGAACCCGGTTCGCTATTGTAGGAGGCGAGCGTCCTAATCACTACTCCAACGGCGGCCCCATAAAGACAATGTAATGGATCTCCTAATCATGATGGCTGAGTTCCGCTGAGGCAACGCAAGGTAAAACAAACGTAGTATGCAAAAAGCTATGTTTTCAAAATGTAGGCTATGTATCATTCAAATTACAACGAGGAAGCCTGTAGCAGTGGCACGAAAGCATTCGTCGCTTAGTTTCTATGTTCAACGCGGTCATCTCCAATGCCATCGAAGCATTTCGGTAGTATATTAATGAAGGTTCTGGCAAAAGGCACCAGGCACAGGATTCAGAATTAGCTTGCTTCAGCCCAGCGGAGGCTTGCTTTCGGGGACCAAATACGCACCCCCCGCCCATAAATAAAACCGCTTGTTTTCAACAGGTTTGCCCTAAAAATGTGAATTCTCACATCATAGTCACCTTTCCCCTTCAGCATTTCCCTTTCCCCTCAGAATTTCCCGTTTTTCTCTCCTTGCTCGCAGTGGCTACACTTATGCTAAAAACGGCACAACGAGGAGAATGACTTATCTAAAGGTTACCGTAATGAGCAAAACGGTATGGTTTCTATATAAAAGATACATATTTTTAAGAATTTTTTAAAAAATAAATGAAAAGTTTTAATTTAAAAACTTTGGTGCAGAAGTAGGAGAAATGTGCCATAATTTAACCTGGTAAGCATTTTCAGTTATAGAAAAATGAATTAGGCACCGAAATTTTTAAAAAAATAATGTAATTACAAATCATGTATGCCTTAAACAAACACTTTACTCCCCCCCCCTCCCCTTAAGGAATTTTTAAAATATCATACGTTTTACGATAGAAAAACATTTTTAAAATGTGCAACTGGTTCCTTCATGGATATAAGGTTACTTAAGAGAACCACGTCGATTCCCTCAATGGATCAAGCTCAATAAATTTGCTTAGATAATAAACTGCTCAGTTTAAACGATAAACGTGTAGACCTACTTTATGCATACAAATTAAGTACAAGCAAGCGAAACTGCAGAGACATAGCTTTGGTATTTCTAAATTTTTCACACTTTTTAATTTAGGTACATATTATTAATATAACTTGTTAACTATTATTTAAGTTTTGTCAAAAAATAACCCTTATTTAACTAAGAAAAGTTAAATAAAATTGAGAATAGGTCGTTATTGGCAAGTGTTGCTGAGGAACCCTTTTTTCACGAAACCATTTTTTTTTGCATGTCATATATTTTATCGTGTTTTTTTCCCCCTTGCAGTCTCACAAATAACATGATATCGAGACACTTCCATTGAACACATTCCCTTTAGGTATATAAAAAGGGGGGCGGGGGGGTGTCCACGGCTTGGATTAGCAGCACACTTTTTGGTAGTCCTTTGGGATGCTTCAAGTGCTGCTTTGTATGAGGATGAAATGAGTACAGCAGCTTTTTGTGTCTCTCTAGTATTCTTGCTGTTGAAAACAACGGCAGTTGCATGTATTGTGGAGACATTGGTTTCACTGACGAAAAGGGCGACTAAGGATTATGCCTCGAGCTTGGCGAAGGAGGATTTGTTTATCCATCTTATTGTTGGGCGGCAATCACTTGGCTTGTGCTTGTACTTGGCTGGCAGTTAGTATTTTCATCTGTGTCGGCATGCTGTGTGAATGGAAGCGAATTCTCACCGGGTGGCCGACGAAAGGAGCAACAAAATGATGTTCCTGAAACACATATCTGTTAACTGGCCATACTCCTGTAGCTCTGAAATCATTCACTCCTGTTTTCAAGCATTATGATGAAATTCTAACTGATTTCAATTCTTTATCAGGTTTTTATATGCTGTGTTGGTTTACGATTTTTATATTTGATGAGATTTTATGGAATTTTATATGAGCCTTATATTATTTTAATTTAACATTTTGGTGGATATTTTAATGACGTCTTGAGTATTTTAAAAGTTAAAGATTTCTTGGCAGTGGTTTAATAATTGAATAGTAAATATACTGTAAACATAGATTTTAAGTAAGATACGATAATTATACATATATATATATATATAAACATTTTTTATGTTAGAAGACTAGGAGAGCCTGAGAGCTAGGAGGACAGATGATTTGTTATGTACACACACACACACACACACACACACATATATATATATATATATATATATATATATATATATATATATATATATATATATATATATATATATATATATATATTCCCACTGCAGCAACTCTTTCATATGCAATACCGACCAACATTGCCACTCTTGCTGTGTGATTCACTGACGTATTTGCCTTAAACCACTTTTATAATTCATCTGTATAGTAGGTGTTCTAGAGCTTGAAGAAGGCGACATCCATCCAAGGACTGGAGGCAGTGTGTGTATGACCTGATAATTACAACATTAAAATACCATTCTCATGAGCGATGCGCAAAGTATCGAATTTTTTAGCGAGTTCCAAGTTTTCATCCAAAAGAAAAACTTTGACCTGCACGCTAGACTTAACACGTTTAATCGAATGATACAACCATTTAACAGATAGATCGTTTATATAACTGTTCTCAGTATTGAATTAAGAGAACAGTAGCAGCCACAGCTCCGCATCTTTGAAATCGTCACATGCCATTCCACGTCTGTATATTAACATAGGAATGATGTATGAACCAACAGCACTGATGCAGCATACACCTGTTGTGTTTATTCCTCACCCCCCCCCCCCCCGCACTGGATTTTGCTCCCATTTTATATTCTCCTTTCTGAAAAATTATCTTCGTAAGTTTTTCTGTCTTTATTGAATCCTGATGCACGTGCCAAGGATATAGATTCAGGTTCTCTAATACTGAGCTGTGGACGTCTCAGTATGAATAATCTTTACCCATCTTTACCAGCAGGTTGTTTATCCTTATCAAACTTATGAGGAATGTAATTTGCTTCTGCAACTTGGAAAGCCAAATGCCGTAAATCTGTGGCAGTTATACAAAACAAATATTTCTCTAAGTCTATTACATGATAAACCAATTCTTCTTCCAAATGTAGTGGGATATCTGCCAGGCTACCAATTACCTGGGTACCTTCAGAAGAAAAATAATTAGTTCCATCTAAAGCTAGGCACGCACTTGCGATTTTTAACAGCGCGATTGTTTAGCCAAAAGAATAGAAACCATGGTTTTAAGTACGAGTGCAAACACGTGCAACTAAACAATCGCAGTGAATAAAAAGTTGCAATCGAAGCCTGTTTTCGTGGCGACACGATTATCGATACCTCGAATGAGTCACTCAGACATGCACATACCTGCAAGCATTTAGTCGAAGGTTAGCTGCAGTCAAGTGTCGTGCGTAGATTGAAGATTGTTGTGAGGTGTCAATAAACGTGTCTGACCAAGAAGCACACGACGATGGTGGCATCATAAATAGTGTTGTTGACACTAACAGCGTAATAGCAGAGATTAAAAGAAGGCCGCCTCTTTATAACAAACAATTAGGGTAAAATGTCCGCAATATCAAAGAAAAACCGTGGGACAAATTATGTGCAAGCGTTTGCAAAATTGGAACTACCTGTCTTGGGATGGAGAAGAAAAACAAAAGTAACAGTGATTTACTATGTTTATTGAAGTCAATCACCGGAGGACTGTGTGATTTATAACCAGATGTCATTAAACACATAATTATAACGATAATTCATTAACATAACCCTAATTTGTAGCAAAGCGATATGTATCGAAGAGTGCATAAAACAATACTATAACAAAACCTAGTTTGACTAGTATGTACATGCAAAAATGCTTTCCATCATGGTTGCCAATGAAGCAATACACCAGGTTTGCATTGTTACTTTCACAGAGACTATGAAATCGTTTACTTTTCTTTACACTATTCGGGTCCAGGTACTATTCTCACTTTGTTACATGGCTATGCATGACATAACTCAACTCCATTACTAACAAGTACTTATGTATAAGTGTTGGGTAAGACAGAAAACGTCATTTCTGTACTAATACACTTAGTATTTTTAATGAAATACGAAAGTAAATGGAGAATTAACATGTATTGTAAGATAAACCCAAAACTTGTTTTACATGTGTATCTCTACCATCATGCTCTTTCATAACCATAATAACATGAACCTAAATCCTGTCATATTGTCAATATCTCGTACTGAAATACCAGATGCATGACACCTCAATCCGGCCAGATTAGTTTGCTAGAGGACAGTCATGTGACTCGTTCTCAGCACGTATACCATCGTTCTTCGGCGCGAAATGATGTAGAATGCATAGCATGCTTTTATAATGCTTTCAGCAAATTGTTCGTGCACATCCAAAGGGTGATGTAAAATACGACATTTATTGGTTAAAATACCAAAAGCACATTCCACCATTCTTCGTGTACGAGATAGCCTATAGTTGTAAACACGTAGTTTAATTGTTAGGTCTGTGTTAGTGTAAGGCCTCAAAATGTTGTTTGACAATGCAAATGCCTCGTCGCCTACAATAAAAAAAGGCATACATGAACAATTCTTATCATAAGGGAGGTGTTATGCATTTGGAATATTTAACTGATGAGATTTCAACAATCGGTCAAAATTGTAATTCTTCAATACGTTTGAATCGCTGTTAGCACGTGCATACGACCCCACATCAATAGCAGTAAAGTGTGACTGACAGCCGCACATGTGTTCTGAGACCTTGTGTGTCACTGCCTGAAGACGGAACAGATCACAACATTCTTGAAATATACTCGTATTTAAGTAACATAAGTGCATTTTCTGATATTAATAATTCTGTTAAGAATAAAATTTAAAATTGGGTTACTTTTAAGAGTGAGATGAACCGCTGCGTCCAACGTCAAGAAGCGAGGGAGCGATACGGGCGACACTAACACGCACGCTACTGCCTCATCGCCCCTACGCGCAAGGCATGCAGTGTTTCCATCGTAACGCTGTAATTAGATCTGTAACAGTGGGGTTTCATTACACGCGATGAAAGACCATAGATTAAACTACGCTCTTATATTTGTACTTTTATTTTGCCGTTAAGGAAACTGCATAGGCAAGCTTTAAAAATGCGATATTTGACCATTTTCACAATTTTTTTTCTCCAAGAATACACTCAATGTGACGAAAGTAAAAACATAGGGGCATAGATAACTGTTTTTTTTTTTAAATCTTTTTTGATAAAAAGTCGTATTTGCAGAACATTTATTTACAGAGATACGCGTATTCGCGCAAACAACTATTTCACAAAAATGCGGGGGACCATCCCACTCTTAAGTTAATAAATTATATGAAATAATGCAAGACACTAAAACTCGTGTTATAAATATAATTCCGCTACTTCCATTTCCCAATATCATATGTGTAATAAGTAACTTTAAACATTAAATGTACAGAAGTTATATCAAAGCTTTCTAGTGAAAATAATTGTATCGCGCTTTCAATATTTTGAATGCGGCGCATCGAATGGCTAACTCCGCTTCAGTGGAGAATACAGACATACTTCTTTATCATATAGCATGTACTTACGTAAGCTAAATTATGAAGAGACTTGGGCGGCTCTTAACAGCGAGGTCTTGAGAGCTGATGAGGGTGATTGAAATGAATATGGAGCGGCGCCGGAATGAGGGGGGCAGGGGAAGCGGGAGATCCCCGAGAGATCCGCCGACCAACGGCTCGTCCGGCACGATTCCCACTTGCGAAAATCCGGTGACCCGGCCGGGGATTGAGCCCGGTTCGCCTTGGTGGGAGGCGAGCGTGCTAATCGCTCAGCCACCGCAGCCCCCAGCTAAATTATAATAATACCTATAGTTTTTGAACGACAAATTTACCATAACTGAAGCAGGTTTATTTTTAAAACTGACTTCCATCTCCACTTTTCACTTTTCTACGTGATATATTGCTATAGTTCCGTTCACTTGTTAAACTAAATAGAAGTTTAGTTGTAAGGTATGTCACTCACTGATCAGTTCAATATAAATATGTTTGTGGACTATGAGAGTTATTAAACACTCATTTAATGTCAATTTATAAAACAAGTTAACCAACGTTTTCAAATCATTGCAATGCAATTTCATATAAAATCTTCTCATCATAAAAATTTTTGCAATAGCTTCTAAAAATATTTGTTATGTGATTAAGGAGCGAGGGTAAAACATAAATAACTTTAAATATTGTGTCCCCGTTTGTAGTAGTAGTCTCCATTCCGAAATGGAAGCACAAGGTTTTAAAAATTCCTCATATACTAGGCTACGCTTATTAGTTCAACAATGGTCTCGCAGTTATTTAGTCAAATGATTTACGTTCTAAAAATTACCGTACTAAATATTTTGAAATTACGTTTTTAATGTGGCTTAGATTACGAATAATAGTAAATACTAGAAACAATACTGAATAAACCAAACTTGAGTGTATTTCCTAAAATCATCCTCGTTATTGACGTTTCTAGCAGCAAAGTTGAAGCTGATAAAATAAGAACGGGTTCACTCCGTACACGAGCTAGGAGCAGGTAGCGGTGGAAAGCTAGAAATTGCTTGACGTAGGTCGTTCTTCCTCTGAGCTAAAGCTGTACGGTCACTGACACTTCAACTACTCGGCGCGGCACTGACACTCGATGCGTGGGCACATTTTGGGGTTTAAATTCTCAATTTTTTTCATTTAGTGTTGCGCGTTTTTTACACGAAGCTCTGAGAAGTTGCGTATTATAGTACTTTAACACTATTGGTCAGAAATCCAGAGGGACAGACATCTAAGAAGCCACAGTTGTTCTTACTGGCCAGACTTTTGAATGGCAAGGCGTTCACCCTGTTGGCTAAAGACAGCAGTGTGCGGCAGCCAGTAGCTGTAGGTACATTCACGCAAGGTAGTTTGAGTATAGACATTCACGTACGGTCGCCTGTCGCTACGGTCACATTGTGCCCCCCCCCCCCCCCCCGCATGACAATTGTTTACATTTAGCTTTCACAAGAATCCCGAGGTCGAGTGTTAGGGTGGTTTGATAACTCGTCTTCCACTGCGACGAACCAGGTTCAGTTCCTGCTGGGGTCAGCCCTGGATCTTCGCATATGGGAAATATGGCAGGTGTTGCCATTGACTGATGTGTTTTCTCGGGGTGCTTCATTTCTGCACACCATTGCATTCGGTCTCTCTTCCACCTGCGCCTCACTTCACACTCACTGGCACTGAGTAGAATTGTTAGGAACCGCCGAAATTTCTCACTGTCCCACAACACATCCATTCATTTACAATAAATAAGAAAAAAAACATTTTTCATATGTCTTACCTTCGTCACATTAAAACTGCCAGAGGAAGTGCAACAACCTTTATTCAATGCCGTCAGTAAACATAGATTTCGGGCAATTTGTTATTAACATGTACAGCTCACTGTCCGACTTTGGTGCAAATTTAAGAGAAAAAGAAATCTTCTATCATTATGACGTCTTTGCACAGTCTTTGAGCACCCTATGATTGTAAAGATTTGATGAAGGGAGAAAAATAAACCCATTATGATGCCCGAGGTGCCTAAAACAGGAAAACTAATGCCTAGGGCATGATCTGAAAATTTTTATGTTTATAAATGTAAATTAATCCTGGGTACACTGAGAGCAGGGCTACAAATGTGGAGTGTACATTATAATCAGCTTAATAAAAGGTCTTTGTTAAAAGAAATCTGAGCACATATGAGGAAGCACAAATTTCTTCACCTGCACGTGAATTTACTTTTTTTTAAAACTATGATTACATTTAACTATCCATATTAGAATAGTACTTGCACATAAGAGGGCATCTGAAGCTATACGCCTCTGAAGATGAAAGAAATTCCCATCTGACAATGTTCTGCAAATTTCTACACAAGGAAGGTTTTGTTGACATGTGTCCAGTGTAAGGATTGCACTTAGAATAATTCTGCTCCAGTTACCAGCTGTTCACTCCTTTTTATCCTATCTTCCAAAGGAAAGAAAGGCTTATGAGATCACTTTCCTGTTTGTGTGTGTGTGTCCCCACTTTTCAGTTTTTGAATACATCAACCAAATATCACCAAACTCGGTACACATATAGTACTTGTAAGGAAACTATAGTTTTCTACCACACCGAGCTCTTACTTTCAAAATGGTGGCAATTTTAAAATGTGGGGTGATACACCATATTTCGAGAATCATTCAACTGATTTAAACCAAATGTTGTATGCTGAGATGCATTTTGAGATGATTATTGTTGTTGGCTGCCATTTTGGAAGACAGCACCACATTAAAAACTAAAGATTTTACATTATATCTCAAAAACTATTTACCCAATTCTCACCCAATTTGGCATGTAAGTGCTACTATGATAGGCCAAATAAACATCAATGATTCAACTTGGTTAGATGCGTATTTCCAAATAGGCGGTGACACAAATATTTTAGGTTTATTTCATACCTATGTCTATCATACCATTTAACCAATTTTGACCAAATGTTGTATACTGAAAGTATCAATTATAAGCATTATACATGCCAGAACGTATCAACTTTTGTCAGCCATTTTGTAAGATAGCACCACAAGAATATGTTTTATGTCATATTTCTGTAAAAAAAAATTAACCGATCCCTACCAACCTTGGCAAACAAGAAGTACTGCAGCATATGACGTTGAGTAGTGTGTTTTAAGCGTGTGAAACTCTTATTTTCAAAATGGCGGCCATATAGCTATCTTGGCTTAGAATGCTATATTGTCGAAACGACGTAATCTATTTCGAATTAACTTTGTATGCCGTCAGTATATATTACACTATCAACTGTATCTACATAAAGCATTTCATTTTTGTCCGCCTTTTTGTAAGATAGCAGCACACGAATAAGTATTTTTTTGGGTTTTAATATATCTGTGCACCCTCATTTACAGGTCACAGGAATTGGTGTACAGATTAGCACATATAATGATTTTGCACTGTATGACACATATTTTGCATTTGTTTTGGTATTCTTAATTTAATTGGAGCCCTCCTGCAATTATACATTTGTTTCGTTATTTTTAATATGTAACATGAGTTAGGATCCACCATACTTTTCAATTCTTTTTATGTTTATTTATGTTACTCAGTGGTAAGAGAGTGCATTATTCTGAACAATTGGTGACTTAACTTGAATATGTTATTGTTTATTATTCAAGACTTTTCAAGTCTCAGAATTTATTATTTTAATTTTAACACGGTTCATTTTCTTTTGTTTGCTGTTTTGCATTTATACTTATTTATGTTAAGCTATAAATATGGCTAGTTAGGCCGAATGTAGCTAAACTCCATTCTAGATTTGAGTAGGAAGTTGCCAGAAGTTAGGTGCTTCTTGGTACGTATATGAAGGTTCCTTGACGTGATTTTCATAGCCGGGATTTCGAGGGCGAAATCCCCAGCATCTGCATAACCTAGGTTGGCTTATTTTGTCCCAGAAGCTAGTTTTCAACCAGGGTTAGCTTATTCATTTGAGAAGAGACTAAGTCTAGCATATTAGTTGGTTTATATTAGTGAATGCTGCCGACCCGATGGACGCTATACGACGTCGAGACGCCATGATGGAGGCGTAAGCTACAAGCTACTGAGTAAAAGTGCCCACACACGATTAAGAATTCCTCAATGCCGGCACTGTACAGTCTCGGCCTCAGGGAAATCCGGAGCGTGTGTGGGGATGGCCTTGAGGCCACTGGTGAACTGCACAGTCCACTAAATAGGATTGAAAATAGTTTCCGCCAGCCTGCGCAGTCCAGGACTTTACTGGCCAGAACTGGCGTGCGTGGGCAAACAATTTGTTTTCCGTCAGTTCACCTTCATCTCATCTTTTGACGAATACACAACGATGAATCGCGAGTTTCTGAGAACTAAAAAAGTGAAGGCTTCGACCAAGCCAGGAGCAGCAGGGGCGACGAAATCCATAAACCAAAGTTATGGTACTTTCCTTTGTTGAGGCAAGCTTAATTTGGGTTAACATCTTTCAGTAAATATCATTGTTTATTTTTCTTTTCTACATTGTTGTATTTTGATTTAGTTTTCTAGGTGATTAAGATACGCCTCGAGCTTCTCGTACTAACTTATACAGCAGTGATGATAGCAATGACAACAAGAGTTGGACTGATGTATGTAATATATTTATCAGTAATGCTTTTATGGTATTTCGTTGCCCGTAAACACAAATGGAGAAGGGGTGGGTAAAGATAGTCAATGAGATATGCGTATCACCAGGAACTATGTGTTATGTTAATAATTAGCTGTGCCCTCGCCGGCTTTGTTGGGCATTGATTTATTTTGAAACTTTTTTTATGCCATTATATTTCTATTCACTAAGCCACTACGGTCCCACTTGTAATCGCTCTAGCCATTGGGCCACTGTGGCCCCATCTGATATATTTCTATCCACCTAGCCACTGCGGCCCCACTTGGAATCGCTCTAGCCACTAGGCCTCTACGGCCCCACTGGATATATTTCTATCCATTGAGCGAGTGCGGCCCCACTTGAGAGTGCTCTAGACACTGAGTCACTACGGCCCCACTTGGGATTACTCTAGCCACTGGGCCACTGCGGCCCGACTTAATATATTTCTATCAACTGAACCGCTGCATCACCACTTAAGATCGCTCTAACTACTGGGCCTCTCTCTGTGGCTTCTCTTGATATATTTCTATCCACTAAGCCAATTCAGCCCTACTTGAGCGTGTTCTAGCCACTTAGCCACTGCGTCCCCACTTGGGATCGCTCTACTCACTGGTCCACTGCGGCTCCACTTGAGATTATTCAACCCACTGGGCCTCTGTGGCCGCACTTGATAAGTGTCTATAGCTATAAGGAAGAATGTAGCTTGTTTACAATGAAAAATTATAACAATCGGCCTTGCAGTTTTGGTAGAGCATGCTTAGAAAGCAGCACAATAGCTCATTTTTCCTGACTTGATTCACTAATACCGTTAATGCTCAGTTACTATAAGTGCTTTGGCAAATTTTAATACACACAAGCCTTCCTCGATAAATGCAGGTCATAACAGCAAAAACCGCATCCAAATCCGTTCAGTGATTTTCGAGATTAGCGCAGTCATACAGACAGATAGACCCGCGCAAGGGACTTACTTTTATACTATGTAGTGATGATAAGAATTCATAGTACTGGTTGTAGTGATACAAAGCAATGAAAAGTTAATTTCAGTGTCTTGCCAACATGGTTACTGCACGAGTTAACATAATGACCATATCTGACACGTACCTCTCGAATAGGTAAACCCATTCCTATAATATTTGGGAAAAATTTCCATTCCGTTTATATATATATATATATATATATATATATATATATATATAATAAACATACATCATTTCTCTCCACCCCAAGGTCCGGCAATTCACCGTTCCTCATCTCCACAGCAATGAAAATCATATCACGTCGATAGAGGTGAGTATCTGCATACAACACATGGAACATCACCCTTAGACTCCAATCGACACCAGTGCTCCTAGCAGCCGATGACATCAAACTACACTAGTGCTGCCTAGCAGATAGTGGTGGAACCAAGATGGCACCCCTGATTGGCAACAATATGGCAACCAATACTAGCACCACCTAGCAGATGTTAATAAAACAAATATGACGTTCCTGGCAAGAGCAACCAACATCAAAGATGGAGGCCTACAGCAAACGAAACACGATGGCGGCTTACAGACATCTAATATGGTGGGTGGAGTGTGTGTGTGTGGAGAGAGAGATAGAGCACGTGTGTGTGAGAGAGAGAGAAGAGAAGTAAACAAAAAAAACTAAAGTAATTCTAGAAACAAGATAATGGCATGAAATGACAGCATAAAGTACCCAGGCAGAATGACAGCATGAACTGGAACTTCCTTGAAACAAGATGTAAAATGCAAAACAAGATGGCGGAAGCAAACAATAAGGCTGACAATAGGTCAAGGTGATCCACGATGGTGGAACCAAGATGATGGCTTGTCGACTGGTTCACTGCCAGATACCACTGTGCTTATACACGCGCGAGTTTTAACGGACTTTGTCGCGATAAAGCAACCTGAGCGCTAGAATATTGTCTTCCGACATTGACATCGCTGGCCGTTGACTGAACTGTTCCTTGAGGAATGTTGAAGCGTGTGTGGGGACAGCACGTTTCAAATCAAACGTCAAGGCCGTGCCTGCGCAGTTCCGGCCTCAAGTTTTGGCCTGCACGTGTGTGGGTACCTTAATGACGCCGTCGTATTTTTGGCCAATGGACTTGTGCCAAATAGCGATTCCTTAAATTCTCTTAATGCTCCTAATATTAATGATGACAGATGTTACAAATATGCAAGAGATACTTGCTGGAATTCAATGTTAATTCTTAATCAGCCCAGTGGTCCCACTCGACCTGACTTGAGTTAGTTTCCGGAGCAAACTTTACGTTGACTTAAATTTAATATGGAGTAAAGAATAGTTTATTCCTTATTATTATTTTGTGAATTTGACTTTATTTTTCATTGGAGAACACTAAGATTTTTCTCAAAGAAATTACGTTTCTTATAAGTATGTGGGAAAATTACCTGAGCTTGGAATATAATATATGCATGGAGCTCGAAACATAAAATTTTGTTATAAAGAGGCACTAATATAAAAGCACTTCAATTCCGACACCGTTTATTTGAACTGCATTTTATTTTAATTACCGACAGCAGCTTTAAAGTTATTTCACTTTTAATTTAATTTAATTTAATTTCTGATTAAGTAGCGTTTTGTTTGAATGGTGGTAGTTGTTTAGTATTCTACTCTACTTGCAGAGCATAATTTTATGTAATAGGTTTTCACAAAGTTAAACAGTTTTAAATATTTAATTTTTCTCTTTTCTGATTTTACATTATAGACTTTAACAGTATTGGTTTTCTTTCTATTTTTATGTTGAGTCATGCTAGTTTTATTTCAATTAAATGCAAATACTTAAATGAAGCGCTTCTTATTTGAATAAGAATTTAAGGTATTTTGACTGCCAGTGTCATGAATGCTCTTTACAAAGTTCCTGAGTTTACCACTGCACCAGAGGAGTGTAAGTTATTTGGTAATAATTACACGGTGTTAATTCACACAGGGTAACTACAAGTATTTTCCCTACATACACGAATATATCTTGAGTTTACATTTACATAGTTCTTACCACACATATAATAAGAACCTGTAAGTCACCCAATTCTTCACAGTGTCATATCTTGGAAAACAATTAACCGATTCCCATCAAATTTGGTAAACAAGTAGTACTGCGGCAGATAATGTAAAATTGCATGTTTTAAGTATGTCAGACACTTATTTTCAAAATGAGACAAATAGCTATTTTAGCTTAGAACGCTATAGGTATAGTCGAAATTATATAATCCATTTCAACTTATCTTTGTATTCTGGCAGTAGATATTGCAATTGTCAATGGTATCTACACGAAGCATATTTCGTCCGCCATTTTGTAAGGTAGCGCCATATGAATATATACATTTTTATGTAATATCTCGGGAAACAATTTTAAAATGTCTACCAAATTTAGCAACAAAAAGTACTGCAGCAGGTGGTGTAAACTGGCATGTTTTATGTAGAACAGTCACTTATTTTCAAAACGGGGGCTACATAAATATTTTTCTTAGTATATTTTCCTAACGAAACAAATCCCAACATAAGATTGTATGCTGGCAATATCTATTACAACCTTAATTTAATTGAGGTATGCCATATTAATATAGTATTTCTAAAATATTTTCAGAATGGTGGCTATAAAATCATTTTACATCAGTGTGCTATATCTGTGAAAATATATAACCTATCTTATTAACTTTGTATACTGGCTGTAAGCATACAAAAATCGAATGTGCTAATACATAACTTTTTTGTCCTCCATTTATGAAGATCGTCACATAAAAAATTAGGAGGTTTTATGCCATATCTCGAGGACTGATCAACCGATTCCCACCAAATGTTACACGCAATTAGTGCTACAGTACTGTATGTAAACCGGCATGTTTCAAGTGCGCAGTTCTTTTTTTTTAATTTTGCTAGTGGTAGGGGCATGTATGTTCTGGTCCACCTAGTGCAAGAGTGGCCTAAGTCGCATTTAGTGCAAGAGTGGGTTAAATGCTTAATCTTGATATGCAAATTAGATTAATTAATTGTTTGATTACTTGAATCAATTATTAGATTGATTAGTTGATTAATTAAAAAATTTGATATCAAAAATTTGATCAATTTAATGGCATTTTGATCTTAAAGAATGCTTATTAATTTATTCATGTCATAAGGATCATATTGGTTGAGCGGCTTCAATGTGTTTAGTGTGAGTCCAGTCGGAGTTCATGTTGGTGTAAGAGAGGTATAACTCCCATTTTTATTTTTTTGTTTGTGGCTGATATGCGAATAATGAGCAGGTGTGGAGGAAATACTGAGGAGTGTAGATACGGGAGAAATGTTTTCGGCGAGGTAAATACTTTTTTGATGAAAAGAGATGTTGAAATAGGTTACCGAACGAATAACTCCTCGAATAGCATAAAAGTAACGAACTATTCTGGCAAATGAAATTGCTACGAATCCTTAGCAAAAAAAAACTTGTAACAAAATTGTTAAACCGTTCTTGTGCTAGGTGCAGTTTTCCTTAGCAAATCTCCACTTTAATCACGTAACATTGAATCTACAGACATGTACTTATGTGAGTACCGAATGGAACAAATTAAATTAAATTCCCAGCTAACACAATAAAACGAATTACAACTCTCAACACATACACCAGCTCCCCCTGACAAACATCTCCTCCCAAAACATATTTACACATACCAACTTACACCAAGATTGCGGAGCCAATTGCGAAGCCTGCGAAGCAGATTGTGGAGCCTGCAGATCATTGTGGAGCAGATTGTGGATCGGATTGTGGAGCAGGGTGTGGAGTATGTGGAGCATGTGGAGTATATTGTGGAACAAGGTGTGGAGCATGTGGAGGGTGATGTGGAGGTGGATATGGAGGTGAATGTAGAGTTGGAGATGAATGTGGAGTTGAAAAGCCAGTGGTGCAAATTGAATTATGTTTATTGAAAGTGTTGTTGAAAAAAAATCAGGTAAGCGTATATTTTAAGAATCATCTCTCTTCACAGCAGACATCAATGTGTTGATTCACAGCCATAGTAATTTTTAAAGTAAAAATCATAAGTTTGTATTTTCCTTGCAGGCTTGTTAAAATTAATATTATTTGTTTGTTGTCAACTATTCACTCTTTAAACTTGCTCTGCAGGGCAAGAGACTGTTTAGCTAGAATTGTTTCAAACCACTAGCAATAGTATTGCTTATCTCAGAATGTGTGTATGTTTCAAGTTCAGGTAGGTTTTCTCAAGATCCCCCCTCATTCCTTTCCTTTTTTCAGTGTTTATTCCTTCAATTTCCTTTTCCTTTTAAATTTTCAGACTTGCTAGTGTTGGTGTTGACATCATGTAAAAACGTTGCATCTCACTCACAAATTACTCAAAGCTAAAAATATTTTTTTAATGTGCGAAAAGGTAATCAAACTACTGAATAACAAGTCACACTATTTCCTTATAGTATCAAAATTTAATTTTTTTCAAAATTATCCTTAAAACTATGTTGACAAAGATCTACAAATACTTATAACTTGTTACATCACAGTTAAAAGACTAATTCTACAACACTTCATATTTACTAAAAACAAAAGGACTTAATACAACACAATCCTCAATACTATATATACAATTGAAAACACTTATAAAAATCTTTACACAAACATTCACACACATTCATTTATTCGTACAAATTAACAGAGATATTTACAAATACTACAAACTAAAAAAATATATACAAAAATCTTTATACACATTCTAGTATTAAAAATAAAATTATACACTTGCTCACAATGGGCATCATTGTAATAAAACAAAAAAAATATATACACTTGCGCACAATAAGCAGCCATGAAATAAATTAAATATGTATAGAAGGCGATATGTCCCGTAGTCCTTGCAATAAAACTAAAAATTTTCACTTTTTGCAAACGGCGATACATGTTGTCTGTTGCAGCACTATGTTTGGAGTGGCCATCATGTCGCATCCAGGATTATGTCTGCCAGACACACCAACACCTACATTAACTCCATGCACACCCACACATAGAACTCCGTAGAATTAAATATGTATTTGACGTTATACGATTCCACACTGCAAAGAGTAACTTTTGGGTGATATAAAGTACAACACGGCAAATGCGTTGATGTTAAATTCCATCTAGTTATGGCAAAGCAGCAGCTTTGAAGAGGTATGTTGAATCGATGCAGTGGGTTCGAAGACAGCTGTGATGCAGATTGCAGTGTGGAGCAGGGTGTGGTGCAGAGCAGGGTGTGGTGTTAGGTGCTGGTGATGGCAGCCCTATATTTCAAATGGTGCTGAAAGTGGTGTGTTGGGAAAGGAAAAAATTATTCGCGAATCCAGTAGTGCTCCAAGGTAAAGTCGATACTCCATCCGGGTCAATGAAGTTCTTATTGTCTAAATCTGGCAACACTACTTTGATCACTCGTTCAGTGTAAACATCGTGACCATGCGAACGGAACTGGAATTGGGTCCCCAGAACCCTGATTCAATTATCAAGGCAATCTCGATAATCCTCATATCGGAGGAACTGCAGCATGTTAGGTTTTACACCCTTCGCCTTACATATACACTGCTCATTCGAAAAAATGTATGTGTAAAGCTTGGGACGTAAACCTACAAAGTGTGTGATGATGCGGCAGGCACATTCATTGTTCATCACTCGTGTACGACCTTTGTTCTCGGTCGAGAATTCTTGCGGATTATCGAGCGCATAATTGGAGGTATCAAACCACGCCTTTAAATCTGGGGAAATTACTTGGTAAAAATCTCTATAGGCAATCTTGTAGATGAGGCTGTCGGTGTTGCAATATAAAAGGTGCAAGGCTGGCGGAGGAAATTTCTGACACATGTTCTTATAATGAAATTTGTATAGGGTTAATTTGGAAATATCAAAAATTGCAACACCAGTGTAAAAAGACTTGTTAAATGTAACAGAGCTCTTTGACATTTCGACAATATTCTCATCGATGATCTGTCGTGCCTGAAAATGTAGGATTCCTAATCAGTTCTGCAGCTCCATATATAGTATCATACCTTGTGACGACTCTTATGTCCCTTTCCTGGCGGACATTCTGCAAAGTTTTTCCATATACTGCATTATTCGCTAATTAAAGAAACAATTTCTCAAAGTCGTTCGCAGCCTGGGCACGTTTCTCAATATTAAACTCGATGTACGGAGCCATCCAAGCCTTCTGCTCAAAGCGCAAAATGAAATGTACAGAGTCGAGTCTAACTCCATACATCAAGCACTGCCTCAGTGTTTCCCCATGAATAACATAATTCTTACGCAGCATGAGTGTCAAAAGGAGCTTTTCATGTGAGCCATTAGGAGGTATGCCATTTACTGGAGCCAAAGGCAAATCTGATAGCACATTGCGGCATTCGTCTGGAAGCGACAAATCCACTTCCATGAAAAAGCATGTGTCCCCATCATTCACCGTGTTTGCAAAATCCCACAATGAATGCACCTCAGTCTCAACCCACTCGATATTGCAAATAGGAAGCTTACTCTTCATAGTGTGGCTGTACAGTCCGTTTACATCGAAATAACAGATGTATTTCAATGCAACATTGGGGTCGTACAAGAGTACGACCCCAACGACCGTAATGAGCCAAACATACTGTCCTGAAATTTTCAAACACATCTGCCAGCAAACAAGTGTCCACACGTAAATACTGAATGGCGTATTGCAGCAGGTTTATGCAGTGGAACGCATCCCATGCGGCTTGGGCATGAGCGTAATCCTCATCGCTAATGCCTTCGCCTTTCATTACATTGTGAAATGCATCCTTTGGTGGGAGTGATGTGCACATCAGACTGTCTTCAGACTTAACAAAGTCATAAGGAAACACTCCCTTCCTTTTTGCCAATTCAAATTGGGTGTTGTCTGAAAACATCGAGCGGGTGATACTCAGTTTTGCAGTTTCCAAATTACCTGTCAAAGTTTCGAGCGAGGTACTCATGAACTGAAAAGAATCAATGAAACATAACTTGAAATATTGTGCCTTTCTGTTTGAGTCATTCCCATTCGGAATATGTTTGGTGATGGACTTATATTTCTCAAGGGTCATTCCAATCACCTCGATCCTACCCGGGTTTTCGATTACCACAGTTATGTCGGGTTTTGTTACATGACATTCAACCAACAGCTTTATGAAAAAGTGAGCATCATAGTTTTGCAGGTTATGAAATACAGCGACAAGCTGTTTTCTTGGGCAGTCTGAAATTCAAGTTGCATTTATTATGTGCTGCCCCTCTGATTTCCTCGGTCAGATGGTCATGGTCAACCACAGTATTATCTCTACTGAGTTCCTTCTTACAAATATGACAACATTTCTGTGCCGCCAACCTAGCCACATCAGCAGGGTTTTTTTTGGCTTCATTGGAACAGTCACTCTGTATATTCCTGCAACCCACTTCGTCAATTCAACCAATTTATCTAGTAACTGGTTCATACAATCGTCACCCACAAACTCAAAGTAGTTAGATAATGCACATTGTACATACAAACCAACAAAATGCTGCAAGCATATGAAACATGTTGGCAAAAGGACCAGGGTTTCAAATTTGATTATGTGTCACAATAGGCGACGAAACCCAATCTTTGCTGTTTGCTGTGACCCTGAAATCCCAAGTACTTGTTGTCCCCAGTAGGGAAAGTACTGCGAACAGTCTTATGTTTCTGACAGAGATCATTATGTTTTGCAATTTTCTCCTCACTACTAAAGTATTGGAGACAACAATCGCACAGAAAATTTTTTTCTACAGTTCTTAGTCAACTGACTGTGAAGCAGCTCTGACAAATCTTTTATGGAAACAAAATGTAAATGGGCGTTATTACCACAAGCGCAAATGGCCAATACATTTACATGAGGTGCATGTGCATGCCGTACAGGAGAAATACACATTTGTACGATAACCCCTTGCTTATCATAAGTTACATCAATGATATTACTATCTTTGTCTACTGCAGTGTCGACATTGATAGAAATATCATTGTATTCCCCAAACTTTCGAATATCCTGTAAAACTACAGGATCCTACAGACCTTCAGTAACCAAAACCTCGCGAGGATCTGGATATGAAGTCATTCTCTTGGTATGATGTGCGACAGGGAACAAAGCTGATATAACAGCATAGTGGAAACACAGTCCCTCAGGACACTCATATTAACACATGCTTTCCTATTGGCAATGAACTTGGGGAGTATAATGTAATCGGCATCGACAGTGAATGCTCTAAACTGCGATCTGTGAACATCCATATGCAGAATTATAAGTAGGCTCCAGCTGCTACCACTAGCACTAAATTCCTCAAGCCTGTTTGTGAGGTAAGGCATATTTGCCTCATCATAGATTTCACCCACATCGGTTGAATGCAGATTGGGAAGTGATTTACTTTGAAAGTGAAATGTCAGCATAGCACCTTCCTCAGCCAAAAAGGATTTCAAATATTTAACCACTATGCTGATATTAAGCATTATTGGCCAGGGTGATGCCATTATTAAATCTAACAAAGGGACTCTGCACCTTGTAAAAAACCTTTCAAAATCTGTGCCAGACTCTACTTGATTATTACATATCCACGCATCAGTATGCCTACACACGAATGCCATAGCCAAAAGTTCAGATATCAGGTTAGGCAATAAAGCTTCCACTGAGTTAGAGGAACCGGGAAACAAATTATTTTCCGCTTCCCTAGGTGAAGTCTCTCTAATTGACTCGAAAGTTGGCTGTGAGATGGACGAAGCACTATCCGAATCACTCGAATTTTCAGTGTTAGATAGAAACAAATTGTCTGCTAGGAGATCTACTTTCCCGTGTTTGGGGGAAATGATTGTGTTTCGATCTACTGTAGCTGACTATCTTTCCATGTGTGGATCAGTGCTCGAATCACTCAAGTATACATCGTCCAACAAGAGATCGATATGACGACGTTTAGGCGAAACGACAACATCCTGACAGCTTGTTTTTAGGAGATCTTTTTGTTTGCACTTCAGATTCAGATTCTGTGTGGCTAATGAAAAGATCGTCCAACAAACTGGCAACACTTTGGCGTTTATCCTTACTCATTGCACCAGAATAAAGTTTTTTGTTTCCCAATACAGCAATTTTAACACCACAGAAAATATAATGGGCTGTGTAGTGCTGAAATGAAGTGATAAATATTATGACAATGTCCCGAAACGAAGTTGTGTTGTAAGTGTAAGCAAATAATTTATTAATGTTACAAAATTTTTAAATATTTGCTTTGAAATGTCTGTTATAAAAATGCATTTTCTAAAAAAAATGTAATTTTGATGTGAAATATAATTTTTATTTTTCGAAAGCAAATCAGCTATGTGTTTGCAACTAATTAAATATTTTTATTTTGAATAGAAAGATGATTCGTTTAAGACAAAACTTTAAATATTAAATTTAATATATATACTGTGAGGGAAATTACATCTGTTACTACACATTTGCATCACTTACTTAAAAAATTACCTAAATTTTAAAACATCCTTAAAAAACTTATTTAAAATTTAAAAATTCTTAAAATTGCTTAAATCTTTAACATACTATAGTTGCACAACTAAATAACCTACTTAAAATTAAATTATATATGCCCAAACCACCCCATCACATACATTCCACATTCATTAGAGTTACCCAAGGGTCATTCGTCCATCACACAATCGTTCATCACCAAACAACTCATTTAGAACATAAACATGGGCAGGGCGAGTAACCCTCCAGACATGCTTGGCATAGCCTGGCTTAGCTGCCAAATCTTTTTCTATGTCCCATAAGTCACACCCAAATACACAACAGCCCACCCTTAAAACAAGAACAAAATATTTTCTATCAGAGTACTTGACCATGTATTCCAAATGTATTTTCACATAGTTTGCGAACATTTAAACAGTGAAAAGAGGCTGTAGGTGAGAGTTATTGACATGTATCCCTATCCCAGTAAGAGCAAGTATGCTTTTACTAGTGGTCTACCTCTCCTCTCAGCTATGCTAAATGCACACAAACTACGCAAAAATATTACATCTGGAATCAAATTCACATGACTTTTCCCTGCACTCACACCTACCTAACCAAAAATTTCTCAGAGTACTCGGCCATACTTTCTAGATGCTTTTCCACATAGTTTGCGAATATTTACATAGTGAAGAGAGGCTGAAGGTGAGCATTATTGACGCATCTCCCTCTTCCAGTGAGAGCAAATGTGCTTAAACTGGCGGTCTACCCCTCCTCTCAGCACATATGTTTAAAAAAAAAACTCAATACAATGCAAAACTATTACATCTAGAATTAAAATTCACATAAATTTTCCCCTACATCAATATTTTTTAAAAACTATTTAATAATATGTAGAACTAACAAAACTATAAACATTTTAGCAAAATCAGAATAAAATGTAACCAATTCGCGAATAAATGGTAAAAGTTAATGATTTTTACTGAATTCTTAAAAATTTCGAATAATAATTAATCAAATTTATGATAATTACGAAAAAGTATTAAAAGTTAGTAAAACATTTAACAATTTGCAAAATATCGTTAAAAGTTTCATAATCGGAAAAGTATTTACGGAAACTAAGAAGCCAGGAACGAAATATCGTTAAAAGTTTCATAATCGGAAAAGATTTTACAAAAAAAAAAAGTAATTATGAAACCCTAAAACTTGACGAAATTCCGAAAAAAAAGTAGTTTATTAAAATATCTATAAAAAACATTTAAGTCGAAGAATTAAAAAAATCCCGGTAAAAAACTGCACAACTTCTAAAAATAATTATGCGATATCGAAAAGTCCTAAATGCTATCACTATTTACTAACCTTAGTACAGTAGCGAAGCTACTGTTCGCCTAAGCCTGAGCTCTCAGTTCAGGCAGGTGATCGCTCGCCCAGGTTAGCGAGCTCAAATTTTTTTTCTGGCGAGCCCCCAAATCCTGCTACACCAGCGTGAGCACCTTCACAGTTCTGTGTGCCCTCCGGCATGCTTGTTAGTAGCTAAGACGGTTGGAGAATGGGATACATCTCAGGGCAAGTCCTTTACACCTTAGGTCGGGTTTAGTTATTATAATGGACGCATACATCGCGACTAAGCAGGGTTATAGTGCCATGGCCGCAATTGTATCCATTTGCACACCCCGAAAGAAGAAGGGTCTAGATTGAAGAACATAGCAAACCAGGCAAAGCGGAGAGGGCCGTGGAAAATCTATGCGACAGTCGCGGAGGAAAAAATAATTCCTTTTAACTGGATTAGTGCTGGATAAAATAGGTTATTTGTTAGTTCGGGAAGAAATACTTCTGTTGGTTTGATGCGGGGTGAAATGAAATGAGATCGCAGCTGGTGTGTTTTGCGGGGGACAGAACAGCCCCTGCGCCGATGCCAGTCATCGTGTGGGCGCAGGCGCCCTTGAAGTTGAGCTACTGCTAATACTGCCGTGTAGGAGAACCAGCACTGCAGTGTCGACAGTAACTGAGGGTGCAGGGTCCCCCTGCTTCTCGTCGAGTGCGTCGGAAAACTGGACAGCTCAGTCATGGCACCGACTCCATCTTCGCCCTTCCCGCACCGATGCCAAGGTCTCCAACCCATGGGTGAAGGTGCGGAGAGTTCTTTCGGGAGCCACCCCCTTCCCCTTCCACCAAAATAACCCTACGGTCTGGGAAACGCGAGACATCCGGGGCCTACCAGTGGTGGTGGCGAACCCGCAGGCCCAGGAGTGAAGTCTGACATCGGGGTGCTTCCAAGGTCCGATGCATTCCAATCCATTCATCACGCACCCGCAGTCGGCAGCCCGCAGAATCCAGCAGTGAGGATCTCTACATTTCGCATTTTTCAGCACCTCGAGATCCCCCTCCCCGCCTTGATCGTTGGGCCGCCACCAGCATATGCGCTTCGCCATCTCATACCGAGCTGCCCAGGTTCCCGACGTCCACGACGACGGCGTTTTCGCACCGGCCAGTGGGTTCGCGGGCTGGTATTTGATTATTTCCAGCCAACCCAGAAACTGGGAATCCCCTATCCCCCACCTGGGGACGCGACGAGTTGCGGATAGTCGCCGCACCCAAGCTGCCATGGTCCCATCGCACTCGTAGATGTACCTCGCTTTCGCTGGTCCTCAAGTCGCGGGCAGTTCCCAGCGAGCTCCGAGTGCAGCTCTCTGGTGCCCGCCCAAGCTGGAGGCAGGCTGGTGGCAGCAGCGGTCAGCCCGAAGATGAGCGTAGCGACCCGCACCCCGAACAAGAATGGCGACCGGCGCCCCGGCTCGTGAATATATAGCCCAACACCCCCTCCCCCTTCCTCTCGAGGGGAACTTACACAAACAAAGCAATAGGTCGGATTTGATAATAAAACGTACTTGTACTAAAGAAAATGTAATTTTAACGCGAAATTAAATGATTTTAAGAGAAATTAAAATATTTTAACGCAGTTTCTTAATCCTACCGTATACAAATATACAGGTTTGGAAATAGTCTTATTTTGGAATAAAACATATTTTTTACTAAAGTAAATGTGATTTCCTAAAGTGATTTTAAGCTAAAATAAAAGATTTTTAACGTGTTTTTGGATTGTGTGGCGATTTAATGTGAAATATGCATATTTCGTAGGTTTTTAGCATTTACATTTATTTGCCAATTTCGTACGTATTTTATTATGCGATACGATTATCGGCCCACTTTTGGTATTTGTAATGCAGCACGTATAGTTTTTGAAATATATATCAATTGTAATTTTATAATTAGCTTTCAAGCGTTATGTGTGTTAGTGTCCCGTACATTATTGCATAAGTATTCTGAATTATATTACCCGGGAAACAAACCCATGTTTTGTCTGGGAATCGAACCCAGCTTATATTACCCATGTTTTGTTCGACAAACGAACCAAACTTATATTACCCATGTTTTGTCCGGGATGTTTTGTCAGAATGTATATTATCCATGCCTTACCCTGAATTCGAACCAGGAACCCCGCAATTTAGCGTAATTTGACTTCGCCATGGGGGTTGACGACGTAATATAACTATTTTGGTGTATTTGTGTTGGAAAATGATATATTTGAAAAATACAATGTGCGTGGAAGAACTGTTAGTGGGTTGGGAAAGGACGGGAATTGTGTTACGTGACTGCCATCAGTATCCCTGAAAAGGTATTTCACGCTACCCTCAGCGCAGCAGGACTTTGTCGGGGAGCTGGAGAACAGTGTCGGGGAGCGGACAAAAATTTACGAACTCGGCTTGAAATGGTGTTCTCTGCGTGTCGGGTAATTGGAAGTTTGGTGGCTATGCATTAAATTCTTATTTCCTAGCTTTGCTCTCATGTTGTTTACACGTTAAACGTTCTTTGAAGTGTATATACTATTTCACAAGCGGTTACAGTGCTCGCCTGCAGTTATTTTTGTAATATCGTGTAGTCTGTTAAACATTTTAGGGAGTATTTCTTACTTTTGTATTGGGTAATGTAAAATTGGAGACGTAATATTTTTAAAATATATTTATCATTAGTGAGGTGCGGTTGTCTAGGTGAAGGGCGTGCGGGAAGGGGGAGGACGCCTCTTGGCTTTCTCGTCATGCGGGGCGGACGGGTGTCAGCCGGGGGGGGGGGGGGGGGAATCTTGCGGCCTCTGGTGGAGAAAATATCAACTACTCATTCTCCGCGTTTTGCTCGTGTTTTGCGGGGAGGTCTAGCAGGCTGACCTGGTTTGGGATAGGGGAGGGGAAGAAATAGACCTCTAACAGGATTCCTGGAGGGTGGAACAGGGGAAGACGTTTAGTTGAGAGAGAGGAATTCTGTGTTTAAAATTGCTTGACAACCAGCAATGTGCTCTATAGACGTCCCATAATTTTTTTTTTGAACAAGAGGGTTGACTCTCGGGCCTTAAATGTAAAGTAGTAAAAATTGCATTAACTTGTCTGTAGAATTGGTATACAGCGTTTCAGCATTCTTATTTACGAAAGTATGAGATTTTTAAGACTTGTTCGTTCAGGCGTGAAATTGCCTTAGTATATTTTCTTGAAATTGCGATAGACTATATTTTTTTTACTCTTAAGACACAATTTTATATTTTCGTGTTAAGAAGTACCTGTTAGGTGATTACTCTCATAGTTATATAATTCGTAGTTGCTAAACTTCACAAGAACCATGCACTATTTTTACTCTCTACTTATTAACCAGAATAATTTTTTCATAGGTAAACGAAAACATTTTTGTAAATGTTAAATAAATACACACAAAGCCCTTCATTTTTAACATACATATTTACTCAATAATTTGTACACAACATTGTATTATGTTTCTTTAAACTTAGTTTAGTTCTAAATGCACATTAAAAATTATATTGTTTCAAATACATCTAAGATTCCACACAATACAGGATGTCCAACAAACATAGAACACAGGTTGTTTCAAGAAATGCATATAACATTTAAACTTATTTTTGTTTCAAATACAAACGAGCAATAATACATCTAATATTTCACAAAATACATGATGTCTAACAAACATAGAACACAGCTTGTTTAAAAAAATACGTGTCACATTTAAACTCATTTTGTTTGAAATAGAAATGACCAATACTTTCAAAATACATCTAAAATTTCACCAAAAAATACAGCTAACATTTCACAAAAATACAGGATGACTCAGAATATATACATCATTTTTTTTGGAACAAACATATTTGGCACAACTTACACAAATATTTTAACGCAAGTAAGTATAGAGTGACCCACAAATATTTTTACAAAAGTTAGTATAGGTGTGACAAAAGTTCTAAGCTATTTGAAACTTCAGTAAACAATGTTTTCAGACATTTTCATAGAATTGGATCCAGATCTCCTTGTTGAAGTCTAGTTTCAAGGAGAGAGCATCTCTTATGCCCTGGTTTTAGTCTGTCTGTTTGAATAGACACTTCTTTACATTCAGGGGAATGCAACACAATGCTTTCAACCAAGTCTGGATATGTCTCAATGTAATGTGAATGAAAATCTTCAATACTACATGTAAGAGGTGTGGTTGCAGTCGTATAAAACACTGGGCATTTTGTCGCATCACTACACTGAATTGATTTGTAGCTTTTTTCGTCTCCCAGCGGAAAATAAATAACCTTGATATGGAACATAGGGTCACAGGACTCCTTAAATTCACGAAGAATTCCTGAACACCATAAACTATACGATACATTGGACTTGCCTGGTTCCACGGTGGCGTAGGGATTTCCGGGATGAAAGTACGTCATGTTACGCGTTTGCTATCCAACACCCAACTGAGAACATTTACTAAAGAACAATTTATATATATTGAAAAATTCATTCTCTAAATTTGCAAGTTGAAACATATTTGAGGGCTAAACTTTAATTTTGCTAGTTTTTTTTTTTTGAGCGCTGTATGTAACACATTGATGAAACACACTCAGTACATACTAAGTAACCATACTCTTCGTTATCACGTACAAACATATTAATATTATTATCACATTCTTCTAAATGCTGAAATGGTAAAACATTATCTTTATTATAACAAGATGTTTCAAATTCTTTTCTTCCTCACAATATGACGTCACAATGCGCTCGCCCTTAAGTTGACGAACCCCGTACGGTCTGCACTGGTTTATAAAACATTTTGAACTGTTACAATTAGTTAAACTGGAATAAAAACTACCTGGGTCATTACGTGATGTTAAAACACCAATCCAATATGAACATTTGAGATGAATGTCCGACTCATACATTTCCTTAACTATTATATGTGAATATTCATCTCTATAGGTTAAAGAATATAATCCATTTTTAATAAATGCATAATTACAAGTAGGAGAGAACATTATTCTGAATTTGCAGCTTCACACGCGTAGGTATTACAAACTGAAGGAAAAAACTAGCCCACCTTGTTCGAAAATAAAGTTGTGGACATCCCCGTTACACGTTTCCTTCCCATGGACTGTAGTTCCCTGAAGAGGTCTGGTGAGCCGGTAGTCAACTACTCCGTTGCCGCGTTCTTGCTCCAATTCTTCGGTAAGGCTGGCTGACATTAGCTCTTCAAATGTAGATGGAAGTTCACTATCGGGGCGGAGATACCGCACAGCACAATCGTCGCATGCTAAGCCTTCACCAAAGTGAATGCCGAGACTGGATTCGTAAATGTAGCACCAGTGTTCGATATAGCTGCACACTTGAACTTGTAGAATACCGTCGTATGGCTTAAAGAATACTCTTCTATAACCTACTTGCAGAACTTCGGATGCGACTGTTGGGTTGAAGATGCTAGCCATGACTGACACTTTAATATTAAACATTCTCCTTTATATAGTCTCTCATTTAAGTGTTCTTGCTTAACCACACGCTGCAATGCCACATGCCACAGAGCGACTTTAGTTCTTGATTACCTATCGGTGTAACATGTTCCTTGTTGTCACAGTGCTCTGTCCACACTATAGGTACATAACAGCAACATCCCTTCTGCATGAAGTATTCAATTTTCTTGCATGACGTGTGTTTCGTTATGGATTTAGAAAAGGCTTCAAATGCTAATTGACTCTCATTACAAGGTAGCTTGCTGTCAGGCCGCATATTATACAAAGGCCAAAATTTTCGACCATAACAAACGTCGTACACATTAAAAGTTTCTGTCGGACTGATTAACGAGAAATGTCAGTGTTCATCTCCATTGCACATTTGAATTTCTAGTGGACCATTTTATTCGTGACGAAACCATACTCGCCTGTAGCCTGGAGTAACGCTGGCGTATTGACGTGTTGAGTCGAACCTCTCCGTCGTAACTGACGTGCTGCTACTGTATGTTTGTTCCTTTTATATATACTTATAATTTTTCCACCAAATAATTATTGTTCTTCCCTAAGAATTAATTTTTTTTCGCACTTTTTTGTCGGAGGTGTACCGCCGAGAGGGCTTAAACATCATCATCTTGATAATCTCCTAATTTCAGCTTGGTTAAATCAAACTTACTGACACAAATGATACTCTGCTCCACCTCGCAGTCTCACATGCCGCAAGGCAATATTTTAACGCTGCTACTTCCTTGAATTTGCATGGTGTGCTCATTATTACATGTTTCAGTCCACGCAGTGGGGCTGTCATAAAACTCTCTACTGAGTTTATACTTCATTTTGTCTAAAACCAGGCTCTTTTGTAATTTATTCGCTTCTGTGTTTAAAACATAGGTTCCAAGACGAGCATGGCAGTTCGCTATCAGGTCGCATGTTGAACACGGAGCAGTCATCTTGCTCATAACACAATACTCGTTCTGTGTATTTATTTCCTTCAAAAGATTGTGCAAAGTTCCAATGGTCATCTCCGTTACACATTTGGAATTGGGAGTACGTGTTGTTTAGAGGTGTGAATCACACTCGCCTGTAACTTGGAGTAATACTTGCGTAAGTCCTCTCTGGCTCGAATATCTCCATTTGAAAGTTTTACGCTATCTGTAACAAACCAATTAAGTTAAATTATTGTCTTTATACATAAGTAGGATGTTGGTACAAATATTACCTTATAGTTTCGCTTTTGCACTGGGAGCAGAACATTTTTTTATCACAATGATTAGTATTGTAATGTTTTACTAGCGAATTAATGCTTGGACAGTCATGATATCTTCTGGTGTTTAAAATTCCCGTATTAGTAAGACTTTCTAAAATTTATTTCTTCGTATTTTCCAACACGTACACAGGGTAGTCCTCGAGCAGCGCCTCGTTCACATAGTGAAAACGCTCATCATAGCCTATATCTCCAGAGACCCATTTCAAACCGTGTACTTCATACGTTTGATGTCGGAAACTCATTTTCAATCCCTGATTTAAGGTAGGCCAAGGTTTCGGAGCTTTGAAAGACAACACTTTGTGTCATTTTCGTTAGTTGCATGAGAAATTGCAAGTTCTATAATTATAAAATAATTGTCTTGATAATTTTTGAAACCTTCCGCAAAACACATCATGGTTGTAAATTACAAGTTTCAATCACAGATTTTTAAAATTCTAGTTTGGTTTACCAAAGCTCTGTTGTTGCTTCCGAGTCAACTTCATCTATACCGGAATCGTCTCTTGGTAAAACAGGGTGATTAGCGAGTTGCATAACATTTTGCCACCTACGCATTACGCACTCCCTTCTCAAATGTATAGTATTTGGCTGATTAAATAATGCTGGTGTACCATACGGACAATCCTCATCGCAAGGCAAATACGAAATTACATCTTCATCGCCTCTTAAGTCCTCTGGCAAGAATGGGTAGACGCGTTGAATTTCGTGTTCCACAAACGTAAGAATAAATTCTTTAAGCAGCAAAGAGAGAGTCGCAACGTCTAGACTTTAAAGCGTTTTACATTGTCCGTATGCTAAAATGGCGTTAAACACTGTAACACATTATTCATCGCAATTTGGGCAGCAATGTCCGTCGTGTATAATTACCTGCTGCCTGTAGACTTATGAACGTATCGGAAAAGTCTGCTGCTTGTACACTGACGAACGTATCGAAGAAGTCTGCTGCTTGTAGACTGATGAACGTATCGAAGAAGTCTGCAGCTTGTAGACTGATGAACGTATCGGAGAAGTCTGTTGATTGCTGTAAATCTTTCGGTGAAATCTGTAGTACGTCTCGGTGAACTCTGTTGATTGATGAAAGCACTCGGCGGTACACCCCTGACAGGATCTGACTTCGACGGCTGCTGGCTTAAGACTGGAAGAAAAAATTAATTTATTATTACTTATATACTATACGAATTCAAAATGGCTGCAGTTTTACATTAAAATCGCTGGAAATCGGACCATTTCCAAAATATTGCTTTTTTTGCCATTTTTAAAACTACTTTCAGGCTGAAATCGTGGTGATTACGTATATTTGTCCAGAATATACACATTTCTGCTATATTTCGGTGACTGGAATTGTAAAATATCCTTATTAATGATGCAATTTGTGTTTCATAGACTAGAAACGTATTTTTAGAAGAATATATGTGTTCGTTTATGATATTTTCAGCAGTGTCGGGAATAAAATGCAGTTTTTGTTGAAATATTGCAACTTTAGAACTCCGATAGAAATTCCCAACGGTTTAATTTTCGATGGAAACGTGATATTTTGCTCAAATGTATACATTTGGTATAAATGTTAGTTGGTTGTCTTTTGTAAAATAAACTTGTTAGTTATGACGAGTCGTTCAGTTTCGTAGAGAAAACGTGTTTACAGAATATATACGCACATACGTTTAAATTGTTTGTAGAATCATGGTAGGTGGTAAAATGTTTTGGATAGAAAAAAATTGAATAGTACCGTGTTGATAAGAAAAACAAAACGCTAGCTAGCAAAATTGTTTCGGTAAAAGTTTCCTGGGCTTGAAATATTTTTGAACTTTGGGTAAAGGATTCCTGGACTTTGAAAGAATAGACATAGTTTTGTTTGAGACGTGAACACGTTTCTAGTGTTTCAGGTATTCCTGGAAATCCTTAGAACTGCGGGCCTGCGCCAAGTTTCGTCTTCGGGATCGCTGTTTCCCACGGGGCAGGTAAGTGCAACCTTGGGTAAGTGCTGGCCGCGCGACACCCTTCACCTGCCTCGCCGCGAGAAAGGTAGTGAATTATTTTGTTATTATTGAGAGGCATGCTGGGGGAGTCGGTGAACAAAAGCCGTGTTATTCAACGCGCGGCCGGCCAGACGTTACCAGTCGTGGTGGCCGGCACGAATTGGGAGGTAGGGTGGCTTTTGTAAAGAGTGAGCAGTACATAAAATGCGAGCCATAAGAAGCAATGTTAATTTTAAATTGACTTTTTCAGGATTTCTAAATGTACAAATTTAATGAGAGTTACCTTATCTTGTCGCATTTGATGCAGAGAAAGGAACTATGTTGTCTAAATATTAATTTTAGTGTTATGTAATTTTATAATAAATAAACAATTTGGATAATTGGCGATTGCTGTGACATGGTATATGAAATTGTGCTCAGCTGCCTCTTGTAGTAAGTGTATTAGCGATTTTTTTTAGAACTGTTATCAAGAAAGAATACACTCAGTGGATTTATTTGTGATGTATCACAAATTGGTACTATTAACAGTTTCCCCGAAATTATCTAATTTTTAATATTAATATTAGCTATTTCAGTAGCTTCTGGTTATAGTGCGTTTTCGAACCAACCATCTTACCTGCGGACGTTATCTGTTGTTCCCATCACTCGCGACCACAACAAGCCTAGGTGATGGAGGTGGGGAAGGGTTGATAATGCTTTCAAGGGGAAGTTTAATGTCCAGAAATCTCTCTCATACCTGTTTACTAACACTTGTTCATTTCTTTTTGAAAACTGCAAATCTCAAGCTCTTCTGTATTTGTTCCGTGATAAAATTTTACCGCATTAGCAACCCAATGACTCAATTGTGCAAAAAAAAATCATGATTAAGGAAATATGTTCCAAATATTTCACAGAATTTTAATTGCATAATTTTATCTCACACACGCTCTCATTACAGCTACCTCTGTTTCTCTCTCTACATGTTTGACGTAGCAGACTTCTAATTATTATTGAATGTGATTGAATTCAGGGTACGCCAGTACTTCAAATTTAAGCAAATATATCATAGATAATAACGCGCGTAAAGATTTAAACCGTAGCCTTCTCTTTAAAACTGGAACTAAATGCAGTATTAAAAAAAAAAAACAATAACTGAAAAAGCATCATAATTTCACAAGTTGCTGTACTTAAGACGTTAGGTTGAATGTTGATTGTGTCATACATTAACTTCAAGATAAAACACGTATTGCATCGCAACTTATTATTATTTCTTATTTATCATTCTTATAAGATATCAAACTAAGTCTTTTTTTATATTGTTAGGCAACACATTTTAAACAATTTTAAAACAAATAACATTACAAAACAATATTTTAGTTTTATTTACTGTCTACATTTATACAAACCAAATGTAATTACGTATTTAATGTTGACACAAGTCGTGCATGTAGTCAACAGTTTATTACTTACAATGTAGACCATGGTAATATACACGTAACACCATTCCCTATATAGAAATAATATAAAAAATGGGATAAAAGTTCAGGTTTTGCGAGAGAATTTTGACGACGTTGGAAGAAATCCATTTCACTTTCATTTTTTGTTGTTGTTTTCTCTGTGCCTCAATAATATATTCCGGGTCTCGAATTGACATGGACCTGGCGTCAACAAATTCGTCATCTCTTTCAGTTCTCTGAACTTCAATCCCCAGGGGTGTCTAAACACAAAACAGACAGAATTTTCTCTTTGAAATGTGGAGCTGGCCTTGGACCTGATAATGATACGGATGTTTCTTTTCTTTAAGCTAAGAATTTTGCCATGTTTGTCAATACACCAAAAAAATTCCACTTTTTTCTTTACAATGGTCCCGTGAGACGTCATTCTTGAAGCTGAAAATGGGCATTTTATTTCGACTATGCCATCTGTCCCTACTAATCCATCTGGAGTAGCACCAAGGTACGGTATTTCTGAATTAATAAAAAGTCCATATTCGTGTATTTTCAGATTAAGTTTACTTTCAATTTCAGCAGTAGCTCTGATTTCATTTTCTCTGCATGTGCAAGGAATTCATATTCCACGTGGTTATATGGCATAGTCTTCATAGTCGATGCACAACTTGTGTGCGGCAGCATTCTGCAAACCCTTCCAAAATTAGATGCTGAGAGAATGTTTATTCTTCGTTCTCTCCATTCTCCACTCTTTCTTTGTAAGACAGTTGCTCTCTCCACAGCATGTCTTTCACTTTCTGTGAGATGCAGTTTGTTTAGAAATTCGTCACATTCTCGCTTGAATGTTTCCGGATCAAGATCTGGTCGCTCAACATTAGAGCCATAATCTTTGTCTGCCTCAGTTCTACTGAACAACTTCTTTTTGCACTGACTGTTGTTTTTCTTTTTTCTTGTTTGCGTTCTTCGTTTCCTTCTATGTTCCATGTTCTTACAAAAGACGCCTGGACTTTTCTTGTACATAAATTTGTGTATTTTGTACATGTTTTGCATATCGAATGCCTTGATGAATCGGGGCCCCCTGTGCCTGAGCCCATGTGGGTATTACAGGGGGTACGACTTCCAGAACTATAAATAAGAGGACGACTTGCCAGGCTGTCCTCTTGCCAAACTTTTATTAGCACGTCACTGTTGAAATAGCCATCACACTTTTGAATTGATTGCAGTTGAATGCAACCAATAGAAGGAGTTACGCTCCTTCCAATCGCGGTGGGTGGAAGTGCAACCACCTCACCTATCAACAATGTTTGTCGGGTTTGCCGACACGCACTACCTTGATGGGGCCGAGGCCTATCCAACCTCTACTCACTCACTGAGTAAATGTGTCCTCTTCTTGGCAGACCAGACCTGCGCCCCTTCGTAGGACAGTGGCATTCCGGTGTTGTGGCGAACAACTGCTCCAGAACATCTTCCTTTGTATGACCGGCCTGCAGAAAAGTTAACTAGTTTTCCGCCGACAAATTTTGCTACAGCTGCGTTGTTGTGCTCCACTTTGTTGCTGTTTTCTTTGTAAATGAGACTTCTGCTCTGGTTACTTATATATCTGATAACGTTCTGCACTTTTTGAAACAGGCCGCACATCTGAAGCGCTGGTACATAATTTTCACTTTTTTCAGATCTGCAAAAGTAATTTCTCTCCTTGCACAGCTTGTGGTCACCGAAAATATGACTGGCGCTGTTGAGTATATCTTTCCGTAGTTCCTCTACCTTCGTGTAAAATGATGTATCTTCGTTTCTTCTGTAGTCAATGGCTTTATTGACAGCAGCTCTAGACCGAAGTATGTTATCCCCGATTTTTTTTCTCATGAGGAAAGTGTTCTGAGTCTTGTCGCAGGTTGTTGCAATATCTTTCAGCTTATTACAAAAAATTTCCAAGTAGATGGTTCGTGCATTAGATTCTTTCGACTGTGGTGTTCTTGTATGGTCGTGCGTCAAGAATATTCTTATAGACACTGTGGTCTCCATCAGCAATGAGTTTTGTGTACTTAAGACCGTACATGTCTTGACTTCTACAAAATCCTTCTACTATCACAGCTACTTCCATACTAGTCGAACTTTGTTCATGGCCCCAATTCTTGCAGTTATAGTGTTCACGTGTATCTTTCTTCTCTAAAGTTGCTTTATGACAAGTGTAGCAGTATTTGTCTTTGACGCCAATGTACAAAACTTCTCCAGTTCTGTAGCCTACGATCGCTGCCTGTAAACAGTCATAATAGTAACTTTTAACAGTAAATGTTTTTGGTAATTTTGGAGGCAATATTACATAACTTACGCACTAATATTATAACATTTTAATTAAAAACTAATGGCGAAACACGTCATTTCTTCCTAAATATAGTTACATAATTAAAATATCCTACATTTGAATTTAGGTTTTCATTAAAGTCGTCACCAATACCTAACACAAATGTAAAGACAACGTTTCGACAGATAAAAAATCAATTTTCAAATGGTTATGAAAACATAAATCTCCTAATGTAAATCATTATCAATAGACCACCACAATTTTTTATGTAAATTTTTTTCTAAAAATAGAATTTAGTAGTATTTTATTCAGCTCTTTAATATTATTAAAAAGACTTGATTCCCAACTTTTTTTATTCAAACGTAACAACTCAATTGGGTTTGTTTTAATATAATAGGTATCCTCAAAATTAATACTAAACAGCTTTTTTATTGCAAAAATAAATACAATCTAACATCAAAACAAACACATAATTTTCTCTACCATCAGTGAGTTTAGGCTCCTCTTTTTTAGACTTCTGTTTACTTTGGTCACGGCTACAAACAAAATAAATCTCACTATTGCCACGGCCGGATCTATGTTTTCTTTCGCCTGGAGCAGAAATTATGGCGTTTTGTGCCCCCCTTTTTTTTTCTTTTTTTCCTCGCCAACCGGCCAGAAGTAAACGTATGTCGCATAATTAGTTTTGCCTCCGTGTGCATTTCAATGTAAAATTTTAATTTGAAATTTATGCAACCAGTAATTACGCACTGTATTTATAAATAATATAGTGTTCTACACTCATGAAAACACTACGATAAAATCGCATATATTTAATTTGCTTTTAAATATTTTTGTTTTAGTTGTTTAAAAACTTACGGCCCATCCCACGATTCCTCTAGTCCAGCGACTGGGGCATCCTGTTCAAATCTTGATCTGGCCTTGGCCATTTCTAATTTTTTTTTTTAAGAACATGCATGAAAAATTCATGTGGATATGTGTGCTATTAAATACATACCACTACAGACAAGGCAGTGTAGTTGGTTCTGTAGGAACGTTTGGACCAGCAACCGTCAGTAACAACCATTATCGTCGGAATGCCGTCAGAATCAACTTCCTTTTCCTTTGCAAGCTTAGCCTCTTCAAGAGCAGCAGTCTGCATTTCTTCCAAAGCTGTCGCTTCTCAAGCATCACACACAATATTGTGATATTTATGGAAAGCCTTACTTGATAGACAGGTATATCCATTGCTGAGAACACGTCTTCAAGCTGTGCGTGTCCGCCACCCGGAGAAATAGTTCCACTCACTGCAGCTGTATCCATTTTCTCTGGATCTTTTTCATTCCACACGGGCATTTCGACATTGCACATTCGACATTTAAATATAAAACAACTCCTCAAACCACACCGTTTTTCGCGGACAACGTCCATATCTTTCAGAGTGCATCCCATTTGGTTGTGATTATCAAGCTCTTTTAAGGAAGAAGTAAAAAAATGTATGTCCACTATTCATCTTCTTTGCATTTTTGTTGCTGACTGTCAAACACAGAACTATTGTGTTTTCGTATAACCGTCTGGGATAATATTTCATAATCCATTTGTGCATTAACTGAAGCACTTACTTCAACACACGGTGAATCCGATTTCTTCCTGTGGAAGATAAAAATATTACAAACAGCTCTTACAGAACGAACAATTGTCTGAAATAAAAAATGAAAATAACATGAAATATCTGTCAGCTGTATATTGCTAGGAGTACCCAATAAACTGGTTAATTTGTAATTTGTAGTATTCCTTAACATTATTTTGTTTCATTCAACAAGTAGTGGTAATGCATCAGTGCTCAGTAATCGCTAATCGCTGAAAGGTATTGGTGCATGAAAAAAAAAAGGTAAACTGCAAAAAGTGGCTGGTACAGGGGTCAGTTAAAACATTTTTCTTCTGCCACACACTTTATATAGGCTATCCAATATGCAAAAAAAAACCCAAAAACTCCAAAATGTTAAATTTTAAAATTCACAAATGGGATACAAACGCCGTTTGATCATTAAAACTTTTAATGTCTGGCATTTATATATTTTTTTTGTTGTCAACTGGTAATCAATCGTGCATGGCAAACAAAAATATTGTATAGTATTTTTACCCTACACTCCATAGTTCTCGATAAATCGATCCATATTCTTATCTATCGAATCAAATAATATGGCACATAACAATGCGTTTCTCGAAAATGGTGGCACGTCGTGTAAAAACACAAGACAGATTTCTTGTTCACCGTGTATGGTAGAATACTAATCTGCAGAAAACAACCAAAAATATAGGACAATTGCGTTATGCTTTAATGGGATTCCAATAAGTCCGTTTTCATGTGATGGGTTCACACCCGAACCCAGATTTGTCATGGTATTTATTTCGTCATTTGAAATTGCTGTATCAATAAACTTAGACATTTATCATTTATTCTGGCAGACTCACTAGTAAAACTCCTCTTCTGCAACTACACTTTCAAGGGTGGTTACACCCCTTAGGAACAGACTTAGTCTATAAGGTATGTATATTTTTTTACCTCTTTTTTTTTAATGAGGAATTACCTGCCGAAGATTGTCGATAGAGTTCATTACCACCCTATACATGGATGTTCCGAGAGTAGACATCCAAACAAAGGTAGCTGAGTAGTAGGGTCAAAAACCAACAAAATATAACATACGAATGCATAGTCCGATTCTCAAAAGTTTAAAATTTACGAATTTTTAAAAGATTTTTGAGCCCTACTCTACACTACACTAAGTATTTAAAAATAGTGAAAAAGGAAATTGTCTCTGTAAAATGAAATTGGAACACATGACACATAATTAGTGTAGCCACATTACCAAATACCATTCATGTCATTGGGGGTACAGCCATTTGAAAAATAAATAGATTTTAAGAAGTTGTGCCTGGTCCAGAAAATAAGGCACTAGTTTACACGAGTTTAAAAAATTATAATATACCACATAAACGAATGCCTATTGTTGAAAAAGCTACCCCATTTCATGACTAATTAATTAGTAATAATCATAATTGGACATTAACAGACGCGATGCAGGAAACGTGAAAACAATAAATGACCCACAAGTTCCCCACAGAATGGTCTTTGAGCAATACAACATGTATAAAAAGGTTTCAGCTCTCAAACATATTATTAAAAAATGATTGTAAATGAAATAAGATAATGTGACATACTTAAGTGAATATAATTTGATTAAAAACAATATTTTCATGTTATGAATTGAAATAAGTAGTCCCACGTTTAATTTTTAAATGTTATTAAATTGAATTACGTGCATTCAATTAACAATTTTTTTTTTAAGAAAAAATACTATATCATGGTTATTGAAAATAATAAATTTCATGTAATTATTTAGAAAAAGTAATAAATAATAGTAGACCTCTAACCTTAACTGAGTAAATGAAAAGACACAGTATTATTTCTTAGCTTTGGTTCCTCTGTGGGGTCACTCCCGAATATTAGCATTAGAGAATTGTGCCGGACAATGCCGCTGGTTGGTAGGTTTTCTCAACATTTCCCATTTCAGTGCTGCTCCAAACTCACCTAATTTTTTTTCTTATCAGCTCTGATGATCTTGGATGTCTCAACTCATTTTAGCTTTGGTTAATTCGCGTTAAAAGACTGACTGATTAATGTACAATCAAATGCAAGTAAATATGCTAAATTAATTTAAGAATATAATTACAAAAATGTTCTCACATTGTCCTTCTCTATATGCACACGTCGACCTTCGTATGAAATTACCTCATTATAACTGGTAAACACGAACATTTAATTTAATTGTATTTGTAGATTGTGAGAGTTTGTGCCTCAGGTACATAAGTAATATAAAACACAGCATTGCCTATTGTAGTTGAGAATATTCGCAGTGGCTCGAAAATGTATTACACGTGAAACTAACCCAATTAATATAAGGGCGTATAGAGATTACATATTAATGTTATCTCGATTCGTACCTTTCATACGCCAGTAACTGATAATATGATATGTGGCGGCGGTCCAACAGCTAGAACGTTCGCCTCCCACCAAGGCGACCTGAGCTTGATTTCTAGCAGGGTCACTCGGATTTTGGCATGTTGAAATTGTACTTGGACGATGCAGATTTTCTCGGGGATCCCCCATTTCCCCCCACTCTTTATTCTAGGCGCTGCTCCATATCCACTTCATGTGTCCCTTTATCTGTTAATATATGCCCAACTATCTCTACTCCACCATCCCTCAATTGGAAAAACTTTGAAATAGGACCTATATATAAAATAATAACATAGCATATCACACACACAGTCTGACTATGTTGTATAATCTGGACAATACTATTTAATACTATGCTTAGATGATGTAAGTTTAGTATGAAATTCATGGAACGTACCTTTTTCTGACAAAGTGGTCATGTAGATGTCTAAGCTTCCGTTTCTTCGGTTTGCAGCTCAATAGACCATGTCCATTTCCTTTACTCGAGTGTTGCCAGCCCATATTGGACAACGTTTTAACTGCACAAACGACTATTTCCATCAGATTCGCAAATAAACTTAAATTTCTGGAGGTAAAAAGATGCCACTGAGTGCCACTTCAATGTATCACCAGTCCCGAATGAAACCTCCATCCTTTCCGGCCACAATTTTTCCTTTCGCCAGCAGTAAAAAGGTCCAAGATGCTAATCCTGTGTTGTCAGCAGAGGGATACTTTAGTGCAACATCGTATCATCTACCTTTCTATACTGTTACTTTCCAGAGGTAGAATCGCGGGATTTTAGCTGACTTACACTCACTCTTAAATGCTCAGTATATTATGCATTACATGTTTTAAAATATAAAGTTTTCAGCCATTTTTCAAAGTATTAATCACTTATGTAAAACGCATAACTCTTGTTTATTAAATTCACTTCATTATTTATTTCAAAATAAATTGTGTTCAATATTAGTCTCTCAAATCTCCTTACGCCATTTCTCTTCTATCTTCATTCTTCACTACATAGTTAAGATGGGCAAGCATTCCTAGGTGTTTTACAATTACAGGAAACTAAATGCATAATAACGCAAACATTTTAGATGTTTGTATGTGAGAAGAAATCCAATACGAAAGAGTATGCGAGAAAATTAGTAGATAACGCAAGCAAAAATTAAATTGCATCAAGATGAATATCTTGTCATCACTAGGAAATGTAAACAAAGAAAATAAAATCTGATTAAGTCTCTAAAGAAAATCTTACAAAGTTGGGTTAAAATTACATGTGTTTTCAACGTCGTTTGGAAAGTGTGTAGATGCAGTGTGGCGTTGTGATGTCCTCATATCCAATAAGGTCTACCAACTTCAGTGTGTCTGCATTCAATTCAGCTTGAAAGTGTATTTCCTCTACCTGATGTTTGCACAGCCTTCTTGAATTAGGGGGGGATACTTAAAATCAACCAAGGAAAATAAACTCTTCAATTCTGATCACTTACCAACAAGTGATATAAGGTTTAAGTGTTTTCAAATTGGTGCTGGTAGTGTTTGATCGATATTCTTATCCCAAGTTATCATTAACACATGAATAGCATCATTACTGCAGAACCCAAAAAAAAAAAATTCTTCGACTTTCAACTGTTAAGACACCGTCATATTTTCCCTCATACACAATAACTAAACGTTCTTGCACATACATTGACTCTGTCGGAGCGTTTACATAACCTTTTACAAATAAAAGTGTGATAAATCTGGGGCTCACCTGCTTTGCTCATTGGCATGAGGTTAATTAAACTGATTTTTACCGAACGTGCACTGGCTTAAGCATTGCAGGAATATCACTTGTGCTGCGGCAACAGACATTGCAAAAATACATTTTGTACGCTATCAGCAGTACTCTCATAACATAAGTCAGTCTACAGTCTTACTACTAGCTACACTTAGGGCCTTAATTATACATTTAGTAGTTTCAATACACTTATGCCCATGCAGCTCTCTCTATTTATATATGTACGTAGGTTATGGAGTGTTTTTACTCTATTCAGCTTCTACAACAGGTTTCACAAACTTCTTCAAAGCACGTATATTGTAATTGCCAACTACCTGTTTAGTGATCAGGTCTCTCACAGAATAACAGTCGTGTTGCTTGACATCACATACCTCATATGGTCCCTCGTAGAAATATAATAATTTCTTCGTTACCTTGTCCAACAAACTGCTTACTGGGTTAGTTTTCACCAATACTAACTCTCCCATCTCCAATGTATTCAATTTGGATGTCTTAAATCTACTTTTTCTTTTCTGCACCTCGCTGAATAGTTTTGCACTGACAAAATTCTGTACTTCTCTCTGAAGCTGTTTTTTACCACCACTTGCACTTGCACTTTCCACATCTGGTAATTTTGGTAAACACAATGATTGTAGTGGCTGGGGACATTCACATGTAAGCGCTTCATGAGGTGTAACACTAGTTGAAACATGCACAGTATGATTCATTACAATTTCAATAAGCGATAGATAATCTCGCCAACCCTGTTGAGCTTTATTACAATAGGTTATGAGCGTGGACCCAATGGTCTTCATCCTTCGCTCGACCGGATTTCCCTGTGGATGTCTCACTGTAGTTGTGGTAGGCACTATAACCATGTCTGCCAATCCTCCTTGCCAAAAGTAACTGGTAAACTGTGTCCCTTTATCTGAAAGTACTGTTTCGGGTTTTACTACCTCCTCAGCAAAAGATACCATCTTTGTTAGTAAAATCTGTGCTGTGGCTTTGGATAAAGCATAAAGTTTTGTATACTTTGTAAAAACATCCATTACAACAAACATGCATTTGGTCTCTGCCTTAGACTTTGGTAGTGCACCAAATATGTCGACTGACACTAAATTTAGTGGCTTGGATGGCAAAATTGGTTGGAGTTCACCTCTCAGGTGCTCCTACGGATGTTTTGCTTTCTGGCATGTCACACAAGATCCCACCACTTTTGCGACATCCTTTTGCATTTCTGACCAAAATGCAATCCTCCTCACTGCTTCATACACTTTGCTAGTCCCAACATGTCCCAACAACAAATGTGTCTGCCACACAAACTTGTTTACAAGCGTTTTGGGTATTACAGGTTTCCAATAGTCTTCAAACTGTGTTTTCATCTTACCGTGGTAGAACAATACTTTGTCAGGTGGCACAATAAAAGAACATTAATTTTGTCTGAAGGTGCAGCTAACTGTAATTTTTTTACAATAGTTTTACAACTCATCCTTATCTTGGTGGGTAGAAAGGTCTCTCAGCATTTTGGTAACTTCTGGGTCAGCACTAAGTGCTACTGTGGCCTTGTTTACTGCCACCAAAAATTCTCTATGTTTCTGATTTGGTACAGATACATCAACCTCAAGGTCTGGAGCTCGACTCAAATAGTCAACTACCTCGTTCGCTTTTCCCTTGATGTGTTTAACCTGTATGTCGTATTATTTTATTAGTCGGCCTCCAAATACCCTACTTGTCTTGAGACACGTTAATGCCACGTGGTCCGTTAAAAGAATGATCTTTTCTCCTAGCAGCATATCTCTATATTTTTGTAAACTCCACACGACTGCTAGGGCCTCCTGCTCAGTCACCATATAGTTTCTTTCAGCACTGTTCAGAGTGTGACTGGCCATCGCCACAGTCTTCTCTGTACCGTCACTGTCCAGTTGCGCTAGCTTGGCTCCTATAGCATATGCGGACACATCAGTGTACAAGTAATATTCTTGTCCTTGTATGGAGTGATGAAATACACGTTCATCTAGGAACAACTGTTTCAGGCCAGTGAACGCTTCCTTCTTTGCAGTTCCCCGTTCCCAACTTAGGTCCTTTTTCAATAATTTGAACAACGGTACAGCCACTTCTGCTACCTTGTTTGAATAGTTCCTGTAGAAACAGATCACCCCTAAGAATGACCTCAGCTGCTTTACTGTCCTAGGTTCAGGGAATCGAGTACTAGCCCTAAGCTTTTCTGGGGCTGTCTTTATGCCTGTAGGGGTCAAAATGTGTGCTAAAAATGGCAGTTCTCCCCTACAAAACAAAGATTTCTGCTGCTTCACTGTCATTCCTGCCTTCTCCAATTTATACAGTACAAAATTTGAACATTGCAAGTGTTCTTCATAGGTAGACAATATCACGAGTATGTCATCAATGTACACTCATGCAAAATCTCTGCACTTGTTCCCCATGGTCACTCTCAGCTACCTAGTAAATTCTGCTATATCATTGCAAATACAGAAGGGCATGACTTCAAACATACACTGCTGGTTCTTAAATAGGAACGCTGTGTACTGCTTTGATTCTTCTCCTAACGGTATTTGCTAAAACCCACAAGAAAGATCTAAAGTGCTGCAGTACCTCACCCCTTAGTACAATCTCAAAATATTGTTTGTCTGGGTGGGAGCTTCACGGTCCTTAATTGTAATTTTGTTTAATTCCCTTGCGTCTAAACATAATCTAACTGTCCCATCGTGTTTGCGTATACATACAATCTGATTTGTGTAGGGACTTGCCATACCTTCCATTCCAGCATTTGTTTGAGAAAATTCTCTGCCTCCTTTGCATACTGCTGTGATATGGAATAAGACTGTTTGTGAAATGGCTCACCGGGTAATACCTTAATATTAGCTTGGTATCAGTTATTCAATCCAGACTTTTCTGACAAACTACTTCTTTTGCCTGTTTAATAAGTCAAACAGCTGCTATTGTTGCACTTGTGTTATACTGTCGACTGCAGCTACTGATTCCCAAATATCTTTTGTGTCGGCTACAAATGACCTGGTTGACTCCCCACTAGTCAAACGATAAATATTAACCTCCCTGTGTAGCAAATTAAAAAATCTGTCTCCTAGCTGCCACTTGGTTGGTAGTGTTGAGGTTATCTCCTCCTCAGGCATTGTTACTAGCTAACCTCCAAAATCCAATCTTACAGAGTACGCACATAAGAAATTGGACCCTAATATAATTGGTCTTGCTGAACCCTTTACAATTAACACATTGGCTACCTTAGGTTTACCTAAACCTTCTAACTTAATCATGGTCTGTTTGTTAATGAAGGTCTTGGTCCTGGAAGTAACTCCTAGTATCCTCAGTCTTGGTACTGGTAACCTAACACCTGTGCCTCAAATTAGTGTAACAGCAACAACTAACCTCAGCACCGCTATCCAAAAGTGCTGGTAGAGTAACTCCAAAAACTACCACATTCAGTTCAGGGCAAAGAATTTGAACTCCACTGCTTGTGGACTCTGCTGGTTCATGGTATAAAAATTCTCACTCACCTTCACTTAGCCATGCAGTACAAATCTGGCTCACATTATCCACACTGTCTACATTAAAATTTACTCTCTTATTAACTAAGCAAATGTGCATGTTCAAGTTTTTTTTCACTAGTGCTAGCCTAGTATGGCTTTGATGTAAATTTTAAGGTTCTGTACGATAATAGGTGAAAATAATTAGCTTGCCTGGTATAGTAATGATATATATCAGTATTTTTAACTTGTTCAACATTTTCCACGTAAAAAAAAAAAAAGAATACTTTGGTACATGTACATAACATAGAAGAGTGAGAAATTTGTTATTTATAAATAGTAGCCTACAATGGCTTCTTTTTTCCTTATTACTTATTAATCTTACTGTTTTCTTCCGTAATCTAAAAAAAAAAGCATTTTCCATTTTGACGATTTACCTCAAAATATGATTCCATAATTTATTATAGACTTAACATTTGAGAATCACAATTTTTTTTACAGACACTCACAACATGCTCATTCCATGTTAAATTACTGTCTCAATGAGCCCTAGAACTTTAGTGCAATTTACTGTGTACGGCTTGTGTAGCTGGACCATCAGGGAAACAGGTTATGTGGACTGGATTGAAGGAAGAGTAGGTTTTTCCGGTCGGGCGCCAGCACTCAGTGAGAGTACGAAGATAATGCTGGTTGTGGACAGACTGCCCTGAAGTGGCCTCCTTGATGCTTTCAGTCTCTGGATACTGCTGTAGATGTTGATGTCTCACTATAATCCAAGTGCCTAAGCTAGTAGAGGATATCCAAGCTCCCTCTAAACGGTTACTCACTCCTGCAAGAATTGTTTAAGGGCCATTCTCAAGTCACTGATTTACGTAAAATTATATCAACAGATTAAGCGACCATTAGGCGGTCAAAGTAAATAAAACTATGCAAGCTCATTGTGATCATATTTATTTATGTGATTTCCTCACTCGAGGCTCTGAAAACGTAAAACTCCAGTAAAGCAATGCTCTTAAGCTGTAAATGGCGCAAAGCCTACGTAGTGGTTAAAGTGAAATATTATGCCCCAGACATTTAAAAGATGACTGGCTTGTGAAGTAGTGCACTCCCAGGGCTAAATTGAACAAAGGTTCCAGTAACTAAATAAATAACTATTGATACTCTACATGATTATGCTAAAACGGTGATGGTCTGGGGAGGATGTGCATGCACGACCACTCCGCAAGATGACGCCTTCCTGCATCATGATGAAAAAAAATACACATTGTGGTTATATTTGAAGGCCAAGACACATGGCAGGGATAGCCTACAAAGAGCATTCTCCCCTCAATAACACCACAAGGACGAAATCATCCTAGAACCAGATTGCAATAAGAGTGTGCATAATAAAATGTTAGTAAGGTCTAGGGGCTTAACTCAAAATTCAGTTAATTACAAGTATCCCAACAACATTATAGACACATTTGGCATTCAAAAACAGAGAAAAAAAAAACACCCTTCCTATAAAATTCTATGTATATGGGATCTTAGGCATATATATTTTATATAAGAAAATAAATACACTTTAAACTCGGGTGACATTACTTTTTTTAACTCAAAAAACCTTAGTTCAAAATGGCAAACACTAATATATATATATATATATATATATATATATATATATATATTATATATACACACACACACACACACACACACACACACACACATATATACATATATGCATATATGCGTGAGTCTCTCTCGAGTTAAGTGGTTACAGCGCTGACTGCCCTCCCAAGCTCAGGTGCTGAGCCTTCCGTGGCATATTCTCATTTGGTTTGGCCCGGTGGGTTATCGTAGTTTCACAAGGGGGCGCTTAGAGAAGGGATTGCTTCTGAGTGGAGGGGAATCAAACCCCAGGGTTAGTTGAACCTGAACCTTGATGGCCTCCCATCCGGGGAGTACAATCTTTCTCACTGAAAGGGTTGCCAAAATATGGGATACCAGCAGTCCCAGGGTACATGTCGTGTTTACTGATTAAGCTACGGCAGCGGTGGGAGTGGAACATCGCCTCAGCAAGGTCGCCTCTAGCCATTGTGACAGTGTAGGGCAACAGCTGGGGATGTAATTTAAGGAGGTAGAGGTTATGCAGATTTAGGGGTAACTTTAAGCGGTAGTCTGGCACAGATCACCTTCCCGGAAGCGAAATGTATTGTGCACGTGCTTGGTGGGTTCTTGCTCTTATCTTTCTTGGGAGGTGCTACAATTGCGGAAGGCGGGGGTATCTCCGGCTGGAGGTAACTTAAATCATCTAGATCTCCCCATGGCAAACAAATACCTAGTACGCGTCTAGCTCAGGCGCATGTGTTCGAGCGGGAAGCTGGGTAAAATTGATTGTGGGTTAGCCTCTGGATTTGCCGGTGGGGGTACGTCCCCACGCTAGGTTTCTACTTCTGCTTGTGTGTTAGCTAGCCTATGTAGAGCCTGCGCTCTTTGCACCGATTATGACTCTGAGTTCTGCCTTTTCTACTAGGCGTTAGATCAACCTTTTGTCCTTCCTTCAGATGTACAGTCCTGGGGGTGCGTCTTCTTGAGACACACCCGAGGCACTGACGGTGATATGTGCAGTCGGGAATTAGGATGTCACCGAGAGTAGGCAAGGGAGCACCAGAATCCCAGGAGCAGCAGGGAGTCTTTTCGGACTCCGAGCCTTTTCAAGCCCCATCTCCTGTGGGGTTCGGCATGCCTTAAGACTATTCCTCAGTGGGGTTTCAATACATACACAATCCTTCAAAAAGAAAATAACAAAGTGATCGGGGAATTATTACTAAAGAAAGGTAGTCACTGAATTATTAGTTTGACATAATATTTATTATTACATTAGAAGAAAGTGGGGAATCCCGGTTGGATATTCCACAATAAAATTAATCTCTAAATTAATTATGAGAATACTCAGGCAAAGGTAAGCCTGGAAATGAACAAATCAAAATACTCTGGTCTGAAAATTATTATATTCTACAAAATTTACAGCCTAACCTCCGACGGGTGGGTGTCCAGAACATAACATCGCGACGACCTGCTACCGTGGAGTAAAAGGAGAGACTGGGGTAAAGGGGTGCAGGGATTTGGACGACGAGGTTACCTCTGGAGTGACGTGCTGGCTATTGCAGTCAGCTGGTGCACGAGCAGCCTTCGCAAGCTGCTGGAGAGGTTGAGCCTTTGCAAGCTGCAGAAGAAGAGGTCTTGCTCAGACCAGAGGCGTACCGATGCATCCTTACATAGCCGAAAATACCAGCGTCAGGGCTCTTCAAGGAGTATGGGGTATGATGGCCTTTCTTGGCAGGGGTTTGTTATCGTAGGGCTGCGGCGGCATCGCGTATTCCTTATCGCCCTGTGTGGAGGCAGCTGACAAGTTTACAACCTCCGTGCTGCGATCTCGTGGTATTGGTTGAGACTTCCTTCTCTGTTATCTTTGGGCAGTGGCCGTCGGGTAAAACAATCTTGACTCAAGGGTGTGGCGACAGCATGTCAAAATCTGGCCAGGCAGTACAATTTATAATTAAACACGTTAATTATTTTTGTGTCCGAAGTTGTCCAACACATAGAGTCGATTCTGTCGGCACGTGAATAGTTGTCTGCCACTGTTGCGACTAGCCCTGAGATCTTGCTACCTCGTTTGTGTGGCGAAGTCGCCCGTAGGGTATGCAGGCGTGCTGTGCAACAGTGTGTGTGTATCTATATATAGTAAAACCCCTCTATTACGACCCCATTTATTACGACCATCTCTCTATTACGACCCAATCCCGAGGAACCGTAAAAATTTGGGTCGAAAATTTGAGGCACTTCTAAAAATAGATACAGTAATCCTTCACCAACCGCGGTTTCGGTTATGCACGAATTTGTTTTTGTAGATCTTTTCTTCAACCACGGTGCTAGTTTCTATTATCCACAGTTTTCAGTCTATGGAAAACAACCCTTACTGATGTTAGTGGTCGCACATTTATCAAGCTATCATTATAAACTTTGACATTTGCTGTCCCAAGCAGCGTGAAGCAATAAATTTCTTAATGCCAGATGGGTACACTGGTGTATTATACATGGAATCGTTAGAATTCCAGGCTGGGTCAGTAAGGATTCTTTGTCCTAGTCACATGCCGCCGCTGCCTCTGCCTTATCCTCCCTGTATTTTTTTCACTTCCATTGTCCCTCCTCTTTTGCTGTAAAAACAGTGGCACATTACACAGACTAGTTTCTTAATCAGTGTATGTATGATAACTTCAAATTTAATTCAATGCCCTTTTTTTTAATGATTATTTTTAAGTATGTGCGCCCACGCCTACGTAATATGCTAATTTTTATGGTGGGCAATTGTTTCTTTTTCTTGTGAAGTCAATTTTATGTGTAAAGTGAATAAAGATAAGTGTGTGCAAATAAAATGTGTTCTTATGTTACTGGTATCATATTACGGCAAGTGAGGCAGTGTGCGTGTATAGGCAACGTCAAAAGTTTTTAATGAAAAATTCAGGATAATTAATATTCCAAGTAGACAGCCCAAAATATTTATATTCCCGTAAACATTGCCAGGCCTCATAGTGCAAGTGCAGTGTCCAACACGCTGCCTACATTTCGTATAAATTCAACACATTGACATGAATTGCATCTATCAGAGTGTTCTCCCAACACCGGGCCGCTGTTACGAAGTGAACCGGCCCAGTAACGACGGCAGTGGTGGCGGGCGGGCGCCATCTTGTAGCTACCGACCAACAGCTGCCCAACCTGAGGATCTATGGCCAAGCTTCAGCAGCAAACCGCTGCGCCTAGCCGTGCTGCAGAGGATCTAGGCACTCGCCCAGCTACGTACATGCGGCAGCCGGCAATGAATTCATTCGCTGCCAGCCCTAGCAAGCGAGTGATTAATTTTTTAATACGTATCTTCATATATATTATCAATAAATAAAGTGCTGTGTTTTGCTTCAAACATAAGGCATCCCCAACAGTGTTTAGTTACTGTTTTGTGCGCAAGTCAGATTTTCTAGTAATGAAACACTAAATAGTCGGGTGTCAAGGGGGGGGGGGGGGGGGGTCCAATATGCCTTTCTTGGGTATCGAATGAATCAGGAGATGTCCAGTTATTCAAATATACATACATACATATTTATATTAAATTAAATTTTTTTTTACACTAGAGAAATTGAACATGAACTTCGTGTATAAAATGGCAAGTTTGGGGGCATAGAGGTTAGGGGTGGGTCAAAATTGGCCCAAAATTTTCCAAATTTTTTATTACTTCTAAAGTAGCATCGGGTTGAGCCATACGTATGACGTTCCCCTGCGGCCTGGGATTCTCTCGCTGTTGTGGGCTAAGTAAATCGCTTCTATTACAATTTTCCATTGCCGCTGAATCTGGTAGGGCTAAGACCCTTCTACCATTAATCTCCCCTTCTATGGGGGGGGGGGGGGGAGGCAATCATCGGAGTCACTTTGTCACTCAAGCGTTGGCTCTAGGGCCCTGTTTTGCCAGCTGTGGTGGCCCGCTCCGCACCTCCGCTTCGGTGTTTCCTGCCCCCTGTCCTGACTGGTTAGTAATGGTTGGAGTAGCTGTATTGTTGGCAGTTTCCCCTCCCATGCTGTCTTTCTAGGGCAATCTTTGTTCCGATGGTGCCCTGGACAAAACCAGCATTTTAGCACTGATGGTGTCTGCGGGATAGCAGATAGGTTTCTCCACTTCCGCTTGGGTGGAGGTTGATGTGCCTCCGCTACCTTTGTACCCGTTGGTTTGTCAGGGACCACTTACGCCTAGAAGTTGTGTACCACCTCTTTTGCATGGTCCACTAGTTCATCAAGGTTTTCGGGTTTCGGCATCAGCAAAACGTTCCTCAGACTAGGTTGTAACATTCTTCCAATATAATGAACAGCACTAGCCTCATTTCCATTGGAGAATATTCGGTTGAACATTTGCTACTTTCTTCTGATAAAAATCTCAACCTCTTCGTCGGACTCTTGCACTTGACTATAGAACTCTGTGGTCAACCTAGCTATCACCTCTTCGCCCGTAAAATTTGGGGCTAGTCGTTTGCAGAACTGACCCCACTCTGAGATAAATTCCCATACCGTTCCAACCACTCTTAAGGCTTTTCCGCTTAGGTGGGTTCAGGCATTCAAGGCCCATTGCTTCGTGGGGAGGTTGGTGTCACGGAATTATTTTTTCACATTCTATTGTGAGTGATTGGATCCTCACGAGGTCAACCTGCATAATCTCGAATGTGTACTTCCTCTGTATATCTGAGAACAGGACAGCCTGTAGCTGTTCCTGGTTGTCTAGTAGGTCTTGAACGATGCCTTGGGTTATGCAGGTGGTATTCTGCAGCTCTCTTGCATACCTCGCACCAATATACTAGTCCTGGCCGAGTGACCCTCTCTTCCGGCCAACCTGTGCAGGTGTGGTGGTATGGCTAGTTACATATGATACATTGAACTAAATGTATGCCATGAACTGGACATGAGATTCAGCTACAATGTGTGTTGTCGAGTTCGACACGTCTCGCACCTGTACTCTAATCCATTGGTATGGTGGGCTGCTTCTTCTTCCCATTCCAGACACGGTAGTGGAATTGTCACTGACAATGAATGCACGTGATGCGGTAAATTCCGGTACCCTGGCAAGTGATATGGCTACATGTCTCTGGGGCGACATTAGCCATGTCATTGGCTTGTAGCTCTGCAGGACTTCCTTCGCTGTCAGACATCCTATTGGTTTGGTCGCCACAAGGTGTTTCTCGACTCCTCGAAGTCTGGTTTATTTGGTCCAGGCTATCATCTCTCTTGGGCCATTCTGACCTGGTCCCGTTTTCACTGATTAACAGTTATTTATGCTGACGCCCCACGTTGGGCGCCAGAAAAGCACTTGCCGCGTGTTTCTTAGACTAGTCAATGTTACTTTGGTGAGCGGTAGATCAGGTGCGCTCGGGAACTCAATTACTGTGACTCGGTCTGCTTTCTACTAGAAACTAGCACTGGTTGAGTAGGCTGGTGGCTTGATACGAAGTCTGCCATAGGCAGTACCACAATGTTTCTTATTACCACCTTAGCTTGTTGCGGCAGGGATGAAGGGTACTCACTCATCGATCTCCTGGGTCCCGATGTAGAGATAGGCCAGCTAGGGCCAGCAGTTACCTGGGTGGTGCTAGTAGATGAGGTACCGTATGGAGAGGTCAGGTATCTATCTATGGCACCAAGTGACGGCTGCACTGCTTCCACAAAACAAGTTGGCAATACGAACCTCGTGTCACATCCAGTGACTAGTGCTCATATTGCAGGATATGGCTCAATGCCAAGCCTAGTTTGCGAGGAAAAATAAACGGGGGTGCTGTCTGAAGAGGACTGCCTCTCCAGGTGACGGGCAGACTGAGCACGTTCCCGTTGGGTTTCTCCACCACAAGTGTGGCCAGGTTATTCGTGAGCACTCGCTTAGCAGTAAAGAACTCCTCCCTTCAAGTCTCGTTCCTTTCCCCGAAGGGCATAGAGGCAGTATTGACATTTAACGTACTTCCAGTCTGCACAAGCAAATAGACAGAACCCTAAGTGTAGAGCTCAACAGCAGTTTACGGCACCAACCTTGTGCTCCTATGGTTCTACACCTTGGTGCAGGAACTTAGAGCGGTAGGTCATATGAACCGTCTTCTTACTACTGTCAGTGTGAGGTCCAGTTACAGCCGAGCCTCCAGTCCCAGGCAGATACCCGTGCTGGCACCCTCTGCACTCTGGTCAGCGATAAAACCTGAGGTGGCTGTCCTCCTCCTGATGAAGGAGTACCTAGTGGTTGGGACTCTGCCTTTCTGTACACGGGGGTGCACAAAAAGGGTGGCTATCGAAGGTGATGTGGGTTTGCTGACGTGCAGATTCCTGAAGGGGCCCTGTAGTCCTACACTATGGTTCATAATACTATCACACCCGGTCACTTGCTTGCTCCATCTAGAAGTAGAGTTCCTAGTATCTGGCAGGATTTACCTCTCAACAAATTTACTCTCAGGATAGGTTAAAATGGTATTTATTATAAATAATAAATACTGGTGACTCGTACCTACTACTAAGTAGCGTGTGTACGGAAGTAAGCTATGCTTTAAGAGGTGGAGGTGACCTGCTCCTAGACTACTCAAGTACAGAATGAACTCTACAGCTATGAAAACAACTCTGACACAGTTACTCTAACTTGGAGTTGTCTAGACAAGACATTACAACTGGGCCACTACCAAAAGGGCAGCGGATGTAGTTGCCACTTACCAGCAAGTTGCGGCAGCTGTTGAACCAGGAGGATCAAAAGCGGAAGTGTGGAGTGTAGTAGAGCAGGCTTCTGGAGATGTTGAGCTTCTGGAAGCTTGTTGTGGTTGAAGCACCTTGAGCTTCTGGTAGAAGTGGTAGCAGACTCTGGAGCTCCTGGTTGTTGGTGGCAGCCACTGGTGGTCGCTGAAGAACTGGATACTCTTGGAGAGGACAGCGAGGGCCTAAGAATCAGTAGAGCGCCCCAGCACCGAAGTGTTGAGGCAAGCTACTGGAGAATACATCTGGCATCTTCGGCCGCACACTGCCTTATATTGTGCACTCGGCCGGCCCATGCCTGGGCTGGAGTGGGAGGCATGACGTCGCTCTGTGATGTATGCCTTAGTGCTAGTGGGGGAAAAAACTACCTTTGCGCTCAGCTATATGGCCTCAGGCGCTCAGCGGCGCTTGGCCATCTTCAGAGAGCTAGGCAACACACCGTATAGCAGGTGCTTCAGGGGGGGGGGGGGGGGTGTGTTCTGCGGCCACTTGGAACAATGCTCGTTTCACGTGCTAGGATCGGCCGCTAGGGTTGGAGTGATCCTGAGTGCACTTGTGAATAACGTGCTGGGTTTGACCCTTCCTCGGGATACGCAGATACTACACGAGTAGTGAGAGGAAGTTGGGTCTGGTACATCAAGAAAATACCATGTGTCTGTCCCTGCACAGGAACAATCCTATAGTCTTCTATGGTTGTGGTTCCTGGTAGATGCTACATGTTATGATGAGTCGCAATCATGTTTAATATAACTCAAATAAGCAGCACGCATCAGATTGTCAGTCAGTTACTCCAAATGGCAAAATAATAAATTGCTTATAAGCTAGAAATACATTTGCTGTAGTAGGGGAGAACGGGGAAATGGCCTGCACTTACAAGAAATTGTCAAATACAAATGTAAAAGGCATTCAGTTTTTGTTTGCGAGCTCGATTTTATTTCCTATAAACATTCCGATACATGTTAGTTTAATAACCATCAGTGAAATAGCACACAGAGCAGAACAGCATTTAAAAACAAAAAGTGACACTGCAGGGCATTGCCAACCCTTGTGGGGTAATGGCGCGTACATGTTTTTCCCATATAAAATGCACACAAGAGCAAACAATGTATATATTTTGAAAATATATTTTTTTCCATTTTATTCAAATTCAAAGCATAGTTAAAAGGGTTGGCGAAGATATCAAATAAACTAAGTTTTGACATCTGGTCACATTATTTATGAAATGGATTGCATCCAGTAATAAAACATTCAGTTTAAAAACCCGAAAATAAAAATTTAAATAATCAAGTTGGACCATGAACAAGCTAATATTTCATATAAAAGAATATAAATGTTTTTGAAAACCTGTTTTGTTAACATGTATCACACAAAAAGATAAAAAAAAAAGCAAAAAAAAAAAAAAATCATTGAAAAATTAAATGCTAAAAATTACTTTTGTTGCTGATCTTCAGTGGTGGTGACGTTCGGGTCTTGTGAACTTTCTTCACATGTCACTAGCACATCCCTCACCTTCACAAGTGTCGCCAAACCTAAGGTGCCCCCTGCAGCCTTTCTTGCTCTTTGAATTTTATCTTGTAGCAAGTATATCAGTGTTTTTTACATTTTTGTGCATCATTTTTTTAGTGGTCTGTTTCAGAGATTTATCATTGTCATTTTTTTTTCTCTTCTTATATCTTTTTTTGTTTTGCTAGCTCTAGCATGCCTTTCATTGGAGTGGAGGTCAATATTTCTGAGTGCTGCTTCCGCCTCCCTTTAGCATTCTCCTGCTAGCCTGAAGTAATAACACAGTAATACAATAAACTAAAGTTATTGATTTAAAAAACAATCGCTGATATGCCTTGCAAAACTTTAGTTGGTCCTCTGTAGTAAACAACATGTTTTAAAAATGTGTGTGTATTTTATTTAATCACAAAATAATCTATGAAGTATGTGAGGCAGTGGCCCACAAAAATGGGGTAATGCCCTGGGTTACGCGGGACATTACCCCATCATCAGGCATTTGTAAGTTTAGATTTATAGTACATACTAGTTACTACTTTTGCAAGTGATTCCAGTATCAAAATATACGTTACTGTTCAAAACAATTTTTAAAAATATTTTTTAACATAAATTTCTACATTTTATATCTATCAAGAAGCTTAGAAGTGTTGAGCCACTCAAACAATAGTCAACTACACAACACAAAAGCAACTTCTAAGAACTTCTTTCCATTGCGGCTAGAGCACAGCACTGTGTCCATTTGCAGGAACTTTCTGAGACTCAAAAAATAGGGTGCGGGCCATAACGTCGCTTGGGGGCATTTCCCCTCTCTCCCGTACTACATCAAAATCAAACATGTTAATATTTCATGTGTTACAGAAATTCAATAAGCTGTTCAGCACGTATGTAAGTAATCAATCTGTCATAACATTATCCATATATTGTTATTTCTCATTTAAGATAAAGGGAAATTTAAGATGTTATTTGAATTATGTTTCTAAACTTATAGGCCTACTGTTTCCTGTTTTCATGCGAGACTTGATGTCTATCACCAGACATATCCACCACTTTACAAAAAGCACTACGAACAGTTGAAAGTAAGGTAAGATAATCAAACTGCTTTATGAATCACTTCTAAAAATCTTGAACAGCAGCTTGCACTTCTGTACTTATATCATTTAAGGTCACCTTGACACCGGCTAACAGCCAGCAGCGCTAGAGCCCATGACGGCGCTCACCACGCACGTGTTACGTGTACATGCACGTGCGCAAAGAGGCTCAAATCAGAACTTTCCTAACGGAATATTATTTTTGCAGTATAAAATGTGTGTTATTTTATTTTTAGGGTTTGAAATGTCTTTAAATGTTTTAAAGTGTTTGTTGTAAATTTGGAAATGTTTAGTTATGAATTCAAAGTGTATGCTGCATGGAGATCAAGAACAGTACTATTCCGGCGTGAGCACCATCATAAAGAAACGCTAAAATAATAATACAGAAAATTAACAAGAAAATTCTAACATGTTAAACAATATTTAAATTATTTGTGCCACTTCTATTTTCAATATATAAATGTTTTACTCTGCGTGCATAGCACTTCTGCTTATGTGAACCCTGTAGGCAGCCCTGGTAGGTCCATGCGATGCTTGCCTCTTGGCAGTCTGTCTTGGAGAGCTGGCGAGGTAAGATACTGTCACGTACGCACAGATTTCAACAGCACGTTTAGTATACCAATTACCCTTTGCTTGCGTACGTTTTGCCAGATATTTCCCCATCATTATGCTTCCGTTTAACTAATTTATTTTTCTCTTGTCGCATTTTTCAACTTAAACGAGGAGGGGGGAGGGAGGGAGGAGGGTGAGGAGAAGGAGGGGTAATGCGACCCGCAAAACTTGAATCAGGCGCCATCCGCTTCTGATAAAGGCAGTCCATCGTAATTTCTGTATTATTGCGGAGTGCAATTTTAAGAGCTTTGTTTTCATACATGTATTTAAGGGTATTTTTCATGTTTGAATATTTTAGGGCTACATCACATACAACCACGTGGTTAACGAACGCCGAGTCTATGTCTGCGCCATCATTGCATTTTGAGAGCTTATTTATGTAATATCATGTGTGCAATATTTTATTCAGGGTTCTATGTTAAATTTTGTCAGGGTTCCATATAATTTTCACGTAAATGGATGCTTTTGTATTTGACCACGTGGTCACTTTAATGTTTACTTTTTCTGCCATAAGGCATGCTACAAGCCTGTAACCACTTCAATCGTAAAGCGAATAATTTTCTCAACAAGAATCATAATTTGTCAGAATTTAATTTGCAGTTTCCACAAAGAAATATTGCAATTTCACCTGCACCACATGGTCTGCTACGAACTTTATCCAGTGGCAACTGCGCAATCTAAGCTTGTTTTCACGCATGTGCATGTTAACTGTGAATACTCATCTCGTGCCCCATCATCTTTTAAGGGTATTTATGTAATTTGTGTGATTTTGTGTACGGTGACATTACTTCCGTCCTAGCCCACTATGTGTATAGACCGTCACCACACTACCCACGTGCTGGAGGGCGAGCCCAGACAAGTTTGCGTTAGTAATGCCAAATAATCGCACATGTTAATATGTCATCAGTGTTTCATTTTGTAATTCACAGTGTCCCTTCTTCAGGGAAAAATTGTCAGTCCACTCCAGTGGCTGTCAACTCTCTTCCCTTGTAAAGATTGTGATTTTGTACACCACGGTGAGATCATTCATCTAGGCATGTGCTAGAGTAATTGCGGGCTGGGGAGCACCCAAGCGGAGTTAGCTAGAAATGAGAAGGAGTTGTATCATTAAATTTCATGGCACATAATTTGTACGACTGTATAAATAAAACAAGTCTCACAGCAACTCATTCTTTTATTTTGTAGTGACAGTGTCCTTGCCACCTGTTTTTCAAAGTGTTAAAATGTTTAGTATTGAAGTTTAGTATTGCAAACATGTATCGTAAGTATGCTCGGGTGAGACGGACACACAGAACCCACAGTACCCCTGAGAACCCGGAGTTTCAACAATGCGGTGATTGGGAAGCACCGCTGGCACCCATATCATCAGTAAGTAATTTGTGTCATCATTCGTCTTGTGTCTCACCCGACGGCATCAACCTTAAGGAGTTAGTTAATACCACCCAGCTTAAAAAATGTGCCATTACAAATTAGGTATTGCCTTAACACTAATCAATATCAGATCTTGCCTGTTAAACATTTTTGTTGTTCTGTATTATGCACTTGAGTGGCTTTGGTTAAATCAGGTAATAAAATTTTTTTGAAGTTTTGACAAATAATGTATTTTTTGTTTACAACGTATTTACAAATGAACTACATACGTAACTCACTGTCCATTTACTTTCTACAACTGAGCAGAGTGTGAGCATAAAAAGTAATTTCCCAAATCTTAATACTAGATCTCAGATTTGTCTTAGAAAAACATTACGTAAATACGAAGCTGTTACATCTCTGTTAATTCCAATGTCAGTTTTACTACACACAATACAAGGAAGCAGAATTGTTTTACGAGTTAATACTAGCATGACATGCTTAGAAACTAATGAGTGCTGTACTTAGTATGAAATGAAATTTAAGTACTTGGATTTGTTTGCAGAAAAAATATTCTGCTTGAAATACTGGCAGGTTATATAAAAATTATTTATACAAACAGTAGAAGCTGAAATTAAAACATCTGTGACAACAGATCACAAAATCCAACATGACACAGCCACATGTCTCCCTTCTGATCCTGAAAGTGCATCAAGACAAGCATGCATATCTTTGGTGTATCAAGCACAGAACATTACATGTAAAAAACATCATGTTTATATTTTTAAAATAGATTTACAATGAAATACACTGCATTGTCACTTTATTTCAACAGCAGATTAGTTCCTGTTAATGTACTTGTTCCATAGAAAGTGTTTACATATTTTATAGATACTAAGGTGAACTAAAAACTGGGTAACAAGGTACACTTCCTCATAATCATTACCTTTTCATTGCTGTTAATCTTGCAAAATAGACATCACTAAATTGTAACAAAGCTTTAACAGTCATGTAGTAAGGTACTAATCTCTACACATATGGTCTGGCATTAATCCCAGACCAATTAGAGACTTGTGGGCGACACATGCCAGACATTACAGAAGGTAGTTGGCACATTTCCTCCATTGGGCTCCACTATCAATAAAAATTAGTTATAGGACAATTTGATTATTGATTCCTCGATTCTACAAATTCTTGTCTGAATCGAAGAATCAGTGTGCTCTGATTTTCAGTGTTCACAAGTTTGATTTGATTCTGTCAAATTTTCATGCTGGGTGTTCTTGCCTAAATCGAAGAATCAGTGTGCTCTGATTTTCAGTGTTCACAAGTTTGATTTGATTCTGTAAAATTTTCATGCTGGGTGTTCTTGCCTGAATCGAAGAATCAGTGTGCTCTGATTTTCAGTGTTCACAAGTTTGATTCGATTTTGTAAAATTTTCATGCTGGGTGTCATATTCTACAAACCTGGTGGTGCTTGCAAACACAATGCAAATAGCTTGTGTGCATTTGCAGTTTCTTTGCTACCTAAGTCACTACGTATATTACAGCAATAATGTTTCCTAACTCGTTCAAAAATGATTTTGAAAGTCATAATCACCATATAGGTTAACCCAGAATGCAGTGAACAGATGAGATTGCAGGGGTGTGCAATGCTTCGCAAATTCTAAGTCAAATCGAAGATTTTTGTTTCTTCAATTTCAGCTTAGACTTAAGAAAATAATCTTTGAGTGAACTCAAAGTTTTCTGTCTAACACGTTTAATCCATCATTAGTTGTATTTAATCAGGCATTATTAATAAACTGGGGCAAGTAACTTTTTGATTCTGTGATATCTGCAGTATTATAAATAACATCCAAACACATTTTGTCCATGCTAATGTACGTATTTAACCTCCAATGCACTGTGATTAAGTTGTTTTGTTTACATTCTGTGGTATTATTAAACACAGCTAGCCGCAACGAAGACAAAAATTAAAAAATTTACACTGAAAATTTACGAAAAGAATATACATACGTACGACTTGCCTTAATGTTTACCGCACATCCTTGAATTATATTGTTTTAGGAAGTGTGCTGTATTATTTAATCACTCGATGTTGACTTGTTCATTTTACCTAGCAGTGCCATTTCTACATAACAAAACTATAAATTTCTTCGACAGAGTACTCAATGAAATAGTTATCAGTAAATTTGGTAATTCAAAAAAGAAAAATTATTTTCATTCGCTCTCATTGTAGTTCCCACTGAAGTAGTGTGAAATGTAATTACAAGTTGTTATGCATATGTTAGTTAAGCAGACTGCACATTATTTTTGTCATCATTTATCCATTATGGTAAAAGGGTAATGATAATATGTTGAATTTTGAGGTTAACCACGTGTATGGAAAAAATTAAATGGTTTCAAAGCGTAAATGTAGCAGTGTGTGGGACTATATTTCACAGTGGCAAAAAATGATTCAAACTACGCAGTTTGTAATTTTTGTACTACAAAAATTTCAAGAGGTGGAAGTCTCTGACAACAACCAACATGACGAATCACTTAAACCGTTTTCAAGGAGAGGAAATATTTATAAGCACAAAAGAAAAATGTGGATCAAAATCGCAAATTTTGAGTGACGCAGGAGTTATTTTCTCTTTGCTTTCAACTTCGGCTCCAACAGCATTAAACAGCTGCACACCGCAAACTAGAGGTGGGCGAATGGTTCATGAACCGCTCGAACGAACCGACTTTCACAACAGTGCTTGCAAGAGCCGGTTAATGAAAAAAGAACTGCTATTTGGCGGTTCACAGACACAAAGAGCTCAGTTACTCTCCATCCCTCCTCAAGCTCGGTTCGTGGTGGATCGCGATTTGCATCGGCTCGCAGCTCTTCTTCGCTCATTTCTTTTTCTCTTTCCTGGCTCAGCTTCCGCTCTGCTGTTCTTCACGGTTCTCTCACTTATTTCTCCTCGTTCACCTTCTCTCTCGTCAACACCCTGAACTAACACGAACAATAACTACTCGTCTTTCCCGCAAGAGGGCTCTGTACTGAATTGGTTTTGCCTGTAATTTATTTTCCACTTTGTTCACTGATGCGGGTACAAGAGATTTGCGCATATCCATTTGTACATACCCATGAATTAATTTTTTTTGCAATTTTTAACACAGATTAATTTATTACACAATTTTATATTGTTTCCGATCTCACAATATATTTTTTTGATGTTTAACTTTAGTGACCATGTTTGTTCCATTCAGGAGATTTTAGTTCTCATTACGAAACACAGTATTGTGGTTTTAAAATACAACATGTAAGATTGTTAATATATAAAAAAAATATTATATTTTAAATTTAAAGAACTCCCATACTTAAGGACGAATTGATTATAAATTCCGGAAATGTCCCAAAAATGTTTTTGTGGAAGATTATAATTATAGCATCAAGTAATGTCTACAAAGTATTTATTTATGCCGACATGTATAACATTCGCTAATTCAAAAGTATAGTTTAATCGCCAAAAACTATTTTTAAGAAATTCAGCATATAAAAGTCAATCTTTGAATAAAGAACCATACTGAACCGCTCCTCTAATGATCTATATTGCCCATGACTACCGCAAAACAACAAATCAAGATATTCACAGCCAACTTTAAAAACATTCATTCAGAAGAAGGTGCAGTTCACAATAGATGATCCCAGAACTAAAAAAATAACAGCACTTATACTTGCATGATATGTGAAGATAATGAGCCATTTTCAATTGTGGAAGATAAAGGAATCAAGACATCCAATGCCTAGTCAGAAATACTTTTCAGGAAACACAATTCCAAAGTTGTATGAAGAATTGTATGAGTATCATGTTTGTTGCATGAAGTAGGAAGTGCCAGTGCAACTACAGACATTTGGACATATTTTGGAAATGACGACTATTTCTCTGACTGTCCACTTCATTGGCAAAAACTTTGATTTCAGGCACATTTCATTAGATGTTTTACCATTTCCTTAAATCAGCCATTCAGGAGTAAACATTGCCAACTTCATGAAGAACACTCTGGAATCATGGGGGTGGACTGGGAAAGTTTATGTTTATGTTGTGCGAGACAATTGCAACAACATTGTTTCTGCAATGGATCAAGGTGGCTCCACACACATTCCTTGCCTTGAGCATACCTTCCAGCTAGTTGTCAAAGATGGAGTATTCAATTCCAAACAGGTTTCTAATGTCATTGCCAGTTGCCGTCAGTTGATTAGTCACTTTTGACACACTGCTCAAGCAACAAAGATTCTAAGTGTAACTCAAGTTTCAGTTGCAGTTCCACAACAGAGACTGTTCCAACATGAACCAACGAGGTGGAACTCTGTACTCCACATGAATAAATAACTAGTGGGGCAGAAGTGCTCTATTATATTTTATAGAGCTGACTTAAACCTGCCTGCTGAGTTGACAGCTGCACAATGGAAAATGCTGTCTACTGTTGCCAGCACTTTAGACATTTTTGATAAGGCAACATATGCAATAAGTTCATCTTCTGTTACCATTTCTGAGGTGATGCCTATAGTCACTGCTACATTGAAACAACTTGAGAGAACTGTACATGATGGAACACATCTTCAAGACATGCACAATGCCTTATTGGCTTCACTGTGAATGTGTTACAAATGAGTTTAGACTGAAGATCTGTAGACTACAGCAACTTTGCTTGATCCACGCCTAAAGGGTTGAGTGTTTACATGCAAAGAGAACTTTAAATTGGCCAAGCTTTCTCTTATACAAAGAGCAGCAAGTATTTTTACATCTTCACAAAATGACTGTGGTGAACCCTCTAATAATGCTGCAAAGACTGAAAAGAAGGTAAGTATTTTTTTAGTATTGTGGTTTTCACAATACATTAAAGCATTTCATACTCAATATTTTCCAGTTGACACCTGTTCCATCACATGATATGTGGAGCATGTACACCCAGCTTATTGGTGATAGTGAATCTCCCATTAGTGAAGAATGCAGTATAGAGAAGGAAGTCAAAGATTATTTTCTGGAACCTCTTGCAGCACACACAACACTCATTCATCAATACTGGAGAGATAACAAGCGGTTCACAAGACTTCGTAAGAAACACTTGTTTATTCCCCCATCCACTGTATTTTCTGAGAGACTATTTAGTACAGCAGAAACAATATGCGACACACAATCGTTTGGAGCCTGAACAAGTGAAAATGCTTGTATTTTTTAACAAAAACATGGGTTCGCTTCACCCATAAAATTTTAAAAAGAAATGTGTGCATACAATTGTCATGTAGGTGTGGTAAAATATTTTTTGAATATACTATAGCACAATATTGGAGATTATATTTATTTTTCAATTGAATATTAAAAATGGATAAATGCCAACTTAATAGCCTATGTCATAAACTGTGATATGACAGGTCAGATCATTACTTTTTTCCAAAAGTTTCTTACATTGAGAATCTTGAGATGATTAGTAATCATCTGAGGAAGAAATCTAATCTGAAAAAGGTAGCGACAGACCTCAGTAAAGAGGTTGTAGCCATCCACGAAACATGTCCTGCTCTTGACAGCAAGATTTTGTGCATAAAAAACAGTAATATGTAAGTGCAGCAGTGGCAGGTGATTTTCAAAATGCAAATGGATATGGCATTTTTTACAATTTAAATTATTTCCTTACAAGCCATGAAACAAATGTACATGCATGAAACTCATGATAAGAATGCAGGCTTATGTTTTCAGAACTAACTTTGCAACAAATATATTGTTTTGACTGGAATCAAGAAGCTAGTCAATCAGATAATAGCACATCTCACTAAAACCTGAGGGGTTACTGAATTGGGTCTGGTATGCATTCAATTTGTACACAAAAATAGTGCTTGATTTGAAAGAAAAATTCATGAAAAGCATTAAAATGAACAGATATATAAATTGAGAGCCTATGGTATAAAAATGTTTCATCTATATTTATCAATAAATCCACAATGTTACTTCTGCTGATGAACTGAAGGGTGGCTGTACGAAATCACTCAGATCAGATGACAGAATTCAATGGCAAGGAAACCTACAGCAACATCCACCATGTTTTCCAATTCATCCTGGGCACTTATCACAAACATATGACACTGCTAAAGAATGCAACACACTTTCAACACTTTGATTTCACACAGGATCAACCCAAAACAAATTATTATTGCACAAGTTATTTCACAAATAATAACACAAAATTAAATACTGAAAATTAAGTAAGCTGTAGTGAGATGATCTTAGTAGTTTGTTAACTCTGTTGTTCATTTTATTCTCTTCACTGCCAATTTAACTTGCATTCATGTTTTTTTATGTCCCTTAAAATATTATCTTTTGTACAATCAATCTTATTGGTCATAGGACATTTTACTAAGACGCTCACTAATAAGTTGAGTCTCAACTTTGGGTACAAAATTTCTTGGGAAAAAAATTACTATTAGCTATATATTCAGGACAACACCTACGATACATTGGGCATGGGGTTACAACATTTTGCTTATAAAATTAGCTTTCCTGGGGGTTGATTAAATATACATTTCTAGTGGGTAAAACACAAAATTTTGCACTTGTACTGCACTGTAATAGAATCAAATATGAATAAACAGAGAAGCAAATGGTCACGACAGATGCAAAATGCAGAAAAATCTGTGCCGGGCAGATATCTCGGCACAAGTACGATAGATCTCGCTGTGCATGTGCAGTCAAAGCATGTAGCCTTCCCACAACATGGTTGCCGTTAGAGTGGTGGCTGTGCTTCAGTAGAATAAATACCATGTAAAAATGTGTGTATAAGATTTAAATAATGTTTGGCAATGGAGCTTCATTAAAATTTTATCTGCATTTGTTGGAGGGGAATTTGTTATAGAACACATAAGAATAATTTCACTATCCGTCGAAGAGTTGAGATGATGATTGGTGACTACAGCAAAAAATAACCACAGAATGCAACTCTAATATTGTTAGTAGTATGCAAACATAAGATAAACTAAAAACCGCTCACGTAAACCTAAACATTCAACTTGACAACTGCACTAATTGCATTACACTACTAAAAAACATAGGCTATATAGAAATTTGTAATAAATGGAAAAAAAAAAAAAAAAGTAATAAAATATACATTATGTTTTCTAAAACTAATAAAAAATAAGTTAACACAATATTAGCTTGGTTACACTTCGAACACAGCCACTAACAGTATTAACACATAGTATATGCCACCACGTCTCTTCTTTGCTAGCAGTTAATATACAACTGTATTTAAAATAGTATATATACATAATATCATATACACCAGGTCTCTAATGAATTTGGTATCATGTTGCATTATCAAAATCTCCATTTATTGGCTGCTGAAAATATGTAGTTGTCAATGAATTAAGCACCAGTCATCACACTTCAGTGAAACACACACACAGCTGTCCAAGTCCAAACAGTACAGTATAATCAAAACATGCACCATAGAGAAAGCTATGCACAGACGGCTGAGCAAGAAATCAATAGCTATTAGTAGAAGCAGACCTGAATACTTCCGAGGGTTGCTGATGATGCACGAACAACAATTTTACGAAATACCTTATTGGCTCCTGAAAAAACAGGTGAGGGGAATGGAGTTACTACACAGGGGAGATTTGTGGGTAGTATAGTTAATTCTAGCTGTGATTACTGGTGAAAGGCAGAGCAATTTTTGTTGCTTTACGCTGCTTTGGTGCAACTGTCAAGTTGTTATATTTAATCAGCCCCCTGGACCAACAAATATCATAGCTTACAGATTTTACTTAGAGAGAAAATCTCTCCCCACTTCAATTATCCACAATGGATTCAGTATCCATTACCATAAGCTTACAAATTCTGACAAACTATTTTGATGAGCACCACATCTGAGTAATGACTAGACCAACTTACCAATTACTCTGTAGTCATTAAAATGTGTGAAATGGTGGCAAACACAATGCTGATAACCCTAATGCTACCATTTTTATTTATTCTGGCTGAAACACTACTGCCAATAAGCTCACAGAAATTTTTAATATGGAATCCAGTCTCTCATATGCATTTCAGGAGGAGAAATCTGAAAGTTTCCGGACTGTACTTGTGACTGCTAGGTCAAAGTAGAATGATGGAGGAACCAAGGTCAGCTCCTGAACCATTTTTGTAATAGTCTGCTTGGTGGGAAAGTGAATGAGGATTCAAGTTTCCTGTGTACATTCATAATGGATGAGGAACCTTGGATTTATGAATCCTAGAAACAACCATTACAATGGAACAGCTCAATCTCACCAAGAAGGCACAGCCAGTTCTGTGTTAAAAAAAAAGCATGTTTCTTATCTTCAATGTCCAGGGAACTGTTCATCATGAATTTGTTTTTCTTAACACCATGGTAAAACCTAAACTGTTGCGAGATGTTTTTAGGCGAGCGATATAAAATATGCAGCAATGAGACAAGAACTTTAGGGAAGCCATAACTTACTCTTCCATAATGATGCTGCACCACTCCACATGTATCTCAGAACCATGTAGTTTTTGACAAGCATCAGAATGGTCATTGCTCCCCATCCTCAGTACTCGTACCTGGCTTCATCTGATTTAGCTACTTTCCTCAATTGAAATGGGATTTAATGAACAAAGTTTCAAAAACCGAAACAAAGATTGAAATGTATAGCAGGTAATGCTGAAGAACATACATGAAGACTTTCACAGCATACCTGAGACGTGAGTAAAGCATTGGAATCACTGGGTATAGTATTTCAACAGTGACTACTTTAAACTCTTAACATGATGGCAACATAAGTTAAACTGGAATTTATTTTTAGCCACTGACCCTAACAACCTTCCCAGTTACATCTCTGAATATGTTCATCTTTCTCACGTGCATGTGCACAACTATTTACTCTCAAATATGTACCCACTTATGAACACATACATGCAACCAAGGAACGCATGCTCTCTGTGAACAAGGCAATAATGGCTTTGATTACTCAAAGAACTACCTTTACAATGTGGGCATTCAGAAAACAATATACAGTAATGACCATTTTACTATCCTTTTTTCTTACTGAAAATTTACATTGTTTATCAGATTTAAATCACCATGTGTTTCCTGTACATTTACCCACGGCTCAACCCACGTCCAAAATATAAAAAACAGACCAACCAGCGCCTACTCGAATGGTTGGTGGCATATTTAATATATTCCGTAAGAAACTGTTCCATTTTATCCGGGATGAAAAGTACCCTATGCAGTAATCCAGAATATAATCTACCCCTGTACCAAATTTCATCCAAATTCGTCAAGCCGTTATGATGTGATTGAGTAACAAACAATAATAAAAACTTTCACATTTATAATATTATTATTATTAAGATCACAGGAGTGCTGTACATACATTAACTGTATTGACACTGGCAAAAGTGAAAACCAAAATTATCACACATTTGGCCTAAACATGCCAGTAAACGAACAGTAATGTTATCCACTACACAAACAATATCATTAAAAGTAGCATACACAACACATTAAAATCATGTTAGCAATAAATAAATTCAGATATGTTTTATAACAATGCAATCTGGAATGAAAAATGACGTGCATATGCGTAATTAATTTTTCAATTATAAAACCACAGTACAATGTGTGATCAGTTTTCCTCAAATTCATATTATTTATTTATCTTGAATTACAGGCAGCTCTAATAATCTTTACAAAAGGTTTTAGCAACAGATGTGTTTTCCAGTGATGCAACAATTATTAAAGGCTGAACAACTAATTGCAACATTTTAAACTTGAAGATAAAGAAAATGACTATATACAGACTGCAGCTTTCCACTAACATCTACTACACACTTACATTTCGTTCACACCCCCATTAAAAGTTTCCAGGCAATATTTTACAAAACAAATCTTTCTGATTAAAAATTTCATTTAATAAATGTTCTAATCACATACACAGCAGGAATGCTGAAGATTGTGGAATGTATATACATTAGAAACAATAGTATTTGCATTGTAACAAGATGCAAATTATCTAAAACTATACAATTTTGTTTTTACACATGCTGATAATGAATTCAGATCATGATGAAGCTTCGCTGTCTATGCCATTCAAAAGAATGTCATCATCACTGCGAGACGATGTTTTCCACTTGCGTTTGTGCTGGTCCAAGCCAAACCCCTCATCATAGTTTCCTTTGGCAATGAACAGCTGCTTGAAGTGGGGCAGACAGTATGGCTTGCCACCATTCAGAGTATATGTCTCCATCCTACAGAACATTTCAGTAATCTCTTAGTTTTCTAAAGAGCAATAATGTAATGTACATGTGCTAACTCATATAGCTATCTCTGCATGCAGGCACACAAACCATGGGATGAATACTGGTACAACTTGTTTATGATATCTTTATCTTGTACAGAAACTGTAATAATTATAATAATGAGTAATTTTTTTTTTATGCACATAAGAGAAAGGACTGATATGTTAATTACATGTTTACATTCCCGACCATTTTACAATTTAACTTGATAACACCATTTTACAATTTAACTTGATAACACATGAATACTTGCAACCTTCAAGAGCAAGCTCGGGTCTGATTGGCATGGAAACCTTGGTCCCCCCTATTCATCATTATAATTTTCACCTTTGAAACTGTTGGAATATGGAGCTTTCAAAATTTTCAAGACAAAAATTATTCAGAATATCAGAATTACTTGTTTTTAACACAAATTGTAATACAAAATTAATTTCCCGGCTATTAAGAATTTTTTACTGTAATTGGTTTACTGTGATGGAAGCCCAGGCCCCACTACTATGGTAACACTAGCAGCACCCTCTCATTAGGCTTGTGAATACTATTCCTCAGGGTGTATGGCATAACTGAGTTTACCTGTTCAGAAAGAAAATCGACACGATCCTAGGCAAGACTTTCAAAAATGCTAAATTTATCACATAGAACTAATGGAAAGAGAAAAGTGATACAAAATACGGAGAGCAGAAGGAAACAATAGTAATGACAATATGCATTAAAGATAATTTTAATTGTGAAAAATCGGCCACATAAAAAAATACTGTCCAGAAGACTCCTCAAGGGACAAGACAAAAGCCTATTCATAGGGGTCAGGCAATAGAAACCACAGGTCAAAAAGTAAAGATGAAGCTTTACCAACAGCTCAAAATATATCCAGTGAAAACTTGAATGAATGGTATGTCGACTAAGCGGCATCTCTGTAAAACGCTGGTGTATGAAAAAAAAATGACAGTTGAGCTGAAGCCATGTAACTGTGAAGTACTGTTAATAAAGAACTCGTGATAACTACTGTATTACTAGTGTTTCTTCACAAATTACAAGAGTTAACACTGATCATAAGATAATAGGGAGGACATTTGCATCAAGGATAAACTGTATGTGTAACAAGAGGTCTGTTTAAAATATTTAATTATGTCGCACCAGGTTTATCTGCAAACATGCAGCAGGGAACCAAATTTTATTTCTTTGCTGATCTGCTGATATACGTCAATTAAAATGTAATCTGAAGGTCAAAGACACTGCACATTTACTATTATATCAGAAGATTAGAAACCTGATCAACTGCTACAATAACATAGTGGTCTGCTCCACTGGTATTTAAAATCAGGTGCAGTCATCACATAACATTCTTTAAAAGTCTGAAATGTTTTAAACTTACTGAACCACTTGAAACACCAAGTGACAGTTGTGCCGCAATCAGACTAACACCACTCTACTCTTACTACCATCCTACGTAAATGATTCTTTCGACATGGATAGTACACAATGACTGCCATCCAGAAACACACTGGAATCCAAATACTTCCTCCATTCTCTGTCTATTCTGTATTATTCCAACACCACGACTTAGGGGTGGCCATGCATTATTTCTATTATACAATGATTTACATCTATACTGTATAAAAATTTATTTGCAGTTTTCTTGCACGGGTCAATTAAGCAAAAGATCGATCAAAGTAAACAAGACCAGTGATGCCATCCTGAAATTTTAACCTGTGTTCTGTATATCCTCTGCTACAGGAACAGTGATTAAATATTGTGGCATTGCAAGTTACTTAGGGCACTCATTCAATTTGATTTTTTTTTTCATCTCCCAAAAATAATGATAATTATATTAAAATAAATTTTTCTACAGATCTTATGAATGATGCTGGTAACAAATAGTTATGCTTAAATTTGATACAAGACGTAATGGTCAGATATAATTTCTGCAAAGTGTAATTTAGAAAATTTTTGTACTTGTGAAATAACTTAGGTCATTCAGTATCACGAGGCACTACTTTCATACTGATTTGAAAATGTACGTTTATTGGTATTTTTCAGCTGTGACGTCTAGATTGTTTTGCAGATGGGAAAATTATAAGGGGTGGCGGGGAGGCAATAGATAATTAGGTCGTCGGTGAGACGATACATCAGGCAAGCAGGCTGAGACAATCAGAAGTTAACTTGTTTGTCGATGTGGGTGCCCGGCGCCATGTTGTGGGCAACAGTAATCATCAGTAACCAGTGAGAGGAGGTTGTGTTAGTGGAAGTCAAGGGTAAATTACAAAGTAATGTGAACAGATGGAATAACTTACCTCGCGCAGATCTAAAGCAGCGCCGAGAAATATTTTTCTAATAGTTTTGACTAATTTCAAGAAATTTAAACATCATGTAAATTAGAGATCTGTTTGAGGCGGCATCAAGGCCTTAGCTAGAGACTCTGTCTCTAGCTTGTACGGTATGCGTGTGCATGACAGGACATAATTTTCATCAGTTAAATTTGACGTGTGATACCCTGAGAGTAACGGAAGAACGTCATCACGTTCAAAGTGCTTGGTTGGGGCTACGTCAGGCATACCCAGTGGTGGGGGTTTATGGAAATGCAATCTAGTCTTTACGAGGTACTGGAGCACGTCCAGTGTAAATAACTGGCCTGGTAGTTTTGCAGCATGGCACGAAATCAGGTTCCATGAGAATAACTTTGCCTTTTAAGCGGTTTTACTCTGGGCAGTATATCTGGGCGACGCGCAACCTGCAGAGGCTGCTTAACCTGTGTCAACTCTGGCTGGCGCGAGTTTGAGCTGGTGAAGTCAGTGTGCAGGAGCTTGTAGGTAGTGTTGGTCCCAAGGGTTGGTTCCGCCGGCTCAAATCCCCAAAAGCATGGATTGGCAATCCCCAAGGACTTATCCTGTCCACTTAAATAGGCGACAAACACTGGGTGTGTTTCTTTGCTGAGGTGAATGGGAGATTCAAAGAGGACCTTGGGAATCTCTGATGTAGACAGTCTCTGCAGATGGCACAATGTCTGGACTTGTTCCCTGAGTGTGAGTTTCGTGAGTGCAGCCAGAAAAAAGTTAAGTTCCTGCAGATGCCCAGAGGCAGTGAGCACCTGTCTCCTCTCGGATACCACTCTGACAGGAGTAGGGCAGAATCACACTTTCTTGTCCATGAGAAAGAGAGCAGGTGATGTGTTGTCCTATACTGGTGTACAACCTCTGGGCAGTGTCTGCCAACCACAGGCGGTATCCCTATCCCAGCACTCTGCATCGAAATGATGTGAATACTGAGTCAGGTCTCGCCGGTGGACAGTCCCAGCACATGGGTGGGTGTCTCAGAAGGAACAGTCTCCTCCAACTCAGGGAACACTAACTCCAGCACAAGGAGCATGGTGGAGAGAGTAGCCGCTGAGCAGGAAAGCTGACCCCAAGAGACTGAGTACCTATTGTCTGGGCTCTACCGTTCTGCCCACAGGGGTGCACAAAGGGTGGCCATCCAATGTGCATGTGGGTACTGCAGTTTGAGTAACTTCCTTGGTCACCTGCAATCCCTTGGACGGACGTGAAGTTCACTGGGAGAGGTATGACTACTATGGAAAAGATACCGTTTTGGATAAATATCTGATTATTCCTTCTTACGGGAAATAAAAAGGGTGATGTCGCACTTATGGATGGGATCCTCGATACTGCGATAACTCGATACCCTCTATAATTTATAGTATCGAGTATCGTATGAGAAATCCAAAAGTATAGAATTTTAACACACATTTTCTCGTGTCATAGTTAGGCACCATAACTTTTGGAAAGTGTACGATAATTGTGAAAAGCATACCATAAATTTTGGAATGTGTACAATAATTTCAAAAAGCATACCATAGTTTGAGTACAAGTGTACCACAATATACCCAATTTTATTCATAGCATAATATTCACACAGCTGTAAGCACCTTGAGGTGTTTTTAGGCAACCCATACATACCAAATTGATTTTTGACAACATTTACTTTTATGGTGCATAATTGAGGTACAATAAAACGGGTTGCGAGCAAGCACTGATAGGCGCAAGTAACTAACTTGAGTAGTTACTTTACATCCAATACATACCATTATTATATGCTGCACAAAAATGTTTTATTTAATTTTGCTCCTCCAAGGGTAATTCTAATTTTCTGGAAACAAATGGCTTCAGCTCTGGAGAAACAAATTGTGGCCATCCCTGTAGAATGAGATCTGATCATTTTGACAGAGCAATGGCCTTCTGTGTTGCTTCTGCTGTGTTTGCTGCTCCCACTGGTAGTTCTTCAAATAGTGCAAAGAAGAAAACAGTCTCTCCCAACCAAGGTTCACAGCTCCCAGTCTCCTCCTGTGTAGGCAACAATGATAAACCATCTGCATGACCAATCTCCGAACCTCGCTTGTACTTCACTTCGAATTGATAGGCCCTCAGCATAAGTGCCCAATACTTTATTCTGGCTGCCGTCATCACTGGAACCCCATGCTTTGTCCCAAACAACGTTGTTAGTAACACGTGGTCCATTACCAGAACCAACTTGTGCCCATACAGGTATTTGTAAAATTTCTTCACTGCAAACACTAAAGAGCCTCTATTTCTACTTGGCTGTATCCTGCTTCTACTCTCGACAGAGTTACAGAGGCCAAGGCTATTGGCCGTTCCTCTCTAGAAGTCATCACATGGACTAGTACTGCCCCTACACCATAAGCACTTGCATCTGCTGTCACTATAATCGGCAGCGTTGGATCATAGGCCATTAGTACTGGACTGAGTAACAACAACTGCTTGCTTTTCTCCAATGCCCGTTCACAGTCTATCGTCCACTGCCATTGGTGATCCCTCTGCAGTAGCTGGTATAATGGATGCAACACTATTGTTAGTTTGGACATGAACTCACCATAGAATTGCAACAATCCCAAATACGAATGAGGTTCTGAAACATCTCTAGGGGCTGGCACCTCCTGAATCATTCTAACTTATCTTTGGTAGTCTGAATGCCCTCCTTGGATACACAAAAAAAAACACACACACACTCTCTCTCCCTCTCCCCCTCAGTTATAACAAGTGTTTCTTTAAATGTACCTATTCTGAAAATATATTTATGTCGTTTGTCAAATGATCCCAGCATCCAGAATCGGCACACCAGGTTATGGTTTTATGATTTGTATGAGTTTCACAGTACTGATTAGTTGCAAAGACTAACTTTTGATCATCTTTTTTCTCAGAGTAATAGGAATGATTCTCTCCTCCTCTTCAATTTTCTTTTTCCTTCTCTACAAGATAATTATTCTTTCTTCCTCTATTCTGGAATCTCCCACAATTCATACTTGTATACTATTGATCGTAACTTTGACTTCCAAATTGATTTTTGGATTTATGATAGAGCTTTTCTCGGCATTGAAATTTTTTATGTCCTGGCTTACCAAAATTAAAACATAAACATGCAGTCAATATTCTTATTAGTAAAAGTTTTCAATTTTTTTTTCTCCTCCCCCCCTAGAAGTATGTTTTTAATAAAATCCAATTTTAAATTTTCTGTTTTGTTTCAAGTGCAGTTCAACTGTTTTTCAACTTTTAGGCATTGACAGAAGAATATATTAATTTTTATTCTTCATCTGTTAATTTACAATCTGCATTCTTTAGAAGGAAAAATCACTCCTCCATCATTACAAAGTGCATTAGAGTTGTGTGTCTCGATCATTATATATAATTAAATTAAATTTAACCTTCTTTAATATAATCTACTTCCACCTCCTTTGTTCTTGAAATTACTTTCTAGATTTTTATACATACCATATGCTGATGTCTTGTTTTTTTATTACTCCAAATAACTTTCCGTTACACCATCAAAACCTGCTTGTGCTTTTGCCTCCATCCGTTTATTACCTTATTAAGTACTAAAATAATCAATTACTCTACCTACCCCATTCTCTCTTAATATGCTTTGTATTCTAAAGGCCCATACACACTATAATTTTCCCCAGTCAACGGCACTAAATTGTTTCCTTTCTGAACCTACATCTAAAATCTCTTCCTTAACTTATTAATCATACCTTTCTAATATTTCAATTTACTGGGCCAGTATCCCTTATGAGAAAGAAAATTAATTAATAATAAAAAAGAAAAGATGAGTAGCAAATTATTTCATATAAAACTTACTGTCATATTATTTATTCTTCCAACACTGAACTACACACATTTTCTTTAAACAACAAACTTATTTAACAGGTAAACACTTCTGCCAAGGAGAATTCACCCAATACACAGAATACATTTTATCAACACACCCAACCATGCTTGTACAAAAAAATTATCTGAATAAATCTTTCATTTATTAAAGCTTTTGTGCTTCTTGTATGATAGAACTGGGATACATTTTAAGATACTTTTTTTCCTTCACTTGTAGCTTGCCAGCCAGTGCATAGGCACAAGCACTAGAAGCAAAATTCTGAATGAGCTCTAAACTCCACTATGCCTGCCTTTGTACACACTGAGGAGGGTGGAAAGGGATAACGGCATAAGGTGTCTAACCATATGGGGAAGCAACCTTTCCCTATGCCACCATGCTTCAGGACCCTCCGTGGAAACTTTTGACAAGGTGCTAGTGTGACTATCTGAGCTCTCAGCACTGGGAGCAGGCAACTACAAGCATTAACTGACATAACACAGTGTTCCCCTCACCTTCTGTGTTTGGCCCCTTGCCAACAGCAAATGCACAGGCAATCAAAAAAATTACCTGCCAGATGGAGGAGCACTATCCTTGGACAATCTACGCAAGTACTGCCTGGATCACACAACTATTACCATTTACTATTACAAATACAGTAGACTCCTGCTTATTCGTGCTTCGTTTAATCGATTTTCGGCTTATCCGTGAGACAGTCTGGCGATGCTGTAAAGTGTGTCGTTTAACAAGCAGTGGTAAGTTATGTCTATCGCTGTGCCACGTGAGCTGATGTTTATCTCTTTAAACTGTCAGCCTGTCACAGAGACCTACATGAGACATCCATTTCCATCCACTGAAGCATGTCGGACTGACTCATCTCAGGCCATGCCCAAAATGGCAGATTTTGTTGACAAAATGATCATGTGACCCGATTTTATTTACAACAATGGTGACATTTTTGGTAATTCGGTATTTTATATTTTGTATCTAGCAGTGAATGCTAGCACAAATGCAAAATGAACACAGGCGTGAATGTTTTATCAAACAAATAATTGTTCATAAAATACACTAGGCATGTTTTAAAAAGCAGGTAACTGTTTATATATTTCGCAACAAATTTTTTTAAAGTCGTTATTTATTAATGTATGCGCAGCATTCCAGTGATGATTGTAGAAATATTTTTCACTGTTAATGTAAAAATGTGTCACCGTGAGTGGTAAACAAGTGACTGTCGACAACTTCCGAAGTGAAACTTCCGAAATGACAAATTACAAAATAACGAAATTGCCATTTTGGTTTCAGACACTGCCTCAGTTATCCCCGTCGCCGGGAAGAAATGCATCTTTCCAGTTTATCGATCGCCGACCCAGGTCACTGTTCACTCGTTTTTGCTAAAGGATAGTTTAAACTATCGTGGAAAAGTTAGAAATAATAAAACAATTTGAGCATGGTGTGTTACAAACAAAAACATAAATTATGATGCCAAACAAAAGAAAATTGAAGCCTTTTTCAAGAAAGGCATGGTTTAACTTTTACTTTTTTTCATATCAAGTGTTTAAATGTTAACAAAAAACTAAACATACCAGAGATTTTAAACTTTTGTGTGTGTTTGTAAGTCGGTAAAATTTTAATAAGCTTTTGTATTGTAAGGGTTATTTTTTTAATGGGCATGTACTGTATTGTTTAAATGCTAGGCTGCCTCATTTGAAGTCCCATTATTGTCTAGTCTTTATTGCATCACATTCTAAATTGTCAACTAACTCTGCTATCTAAAGGACGGGTCTGAGTGACGCACGTTGAGAAAGGGACACACACACCACTACGGACCACTTATCTATTGCACCGGGTCGCCCGGCCAATGCACTAACCTGACGCCAGCAAAAGACTGTGTATACTCGATGCGCCATGAATTGATATTATTTGATGAATAATAATATGTTGCCATATTTTGAAATCTGTTACCAAAGTGAAGTACTAGATTATATAGCAAAATTTTAGTTATGATATGGCCAAAGCTTTATAAACTTAAATCTACTGTGTAGGCTAGCAAAATAATATATTTAAATAATGGAACTGCTCGCAGTATGTTGTTAACAAGACTGACCATGTAGTTTGCTGTTGAGCAAAGATGCATAGTGTATTTAAAAAATATTGGAAGCTATCCTTTTGAATTATCTTGTGAATATTAGTTGTATAGATAGTTCAATAAATTATAAGTATTTTATATCTCAACATCTATTTAAAGTGTAATGTTTAAATCTGTGGCCAGCAATACCAATTTCCTGCTGCTTTACAGAGTGTACAATAACTTGAACAATGACGTGTTACTTTTATCACAGTTATTTTAACCGTAAAATGTTATGATATACTTTAATGTAGATCTACGAGCTAGAAAATTCCAAGAGGCTTTCGAATATGAATATTCTGCTCTGATGACACCTAAATCACCCAATTCACTCATATAGGTACTGTTAATTTGTAATCAGTTTAAATCTTTCATCATGCTTCATATTAATAGAAACATTATTTTGACAAACTCATAGTTTAACATTTCTTTGCCTAAGTTGACATTACATGCAACAGATAAAAACACTGTGCAGCTGTACCTGAGGATGCAGTTGCACTGCTGACACCTGAAGCACTGCTTGTGGAATATTTTTCCCCCGGTCTCCACCTTCTCCAGAGGATAAACCTTCTTCTCACAGGATGAGCAAAACTCAGCACAGTTTGTCTGGATCTCCTGCAAATTACAGAATGTACTGATTACTTCACATATTTACACAAAATTAAAAAAAAAAAAAAAAAAAAAAAGATAATTTTAACAGAATTTTAACACAATCTCTCGTATGGACTTTGCTGTTGGCACACACATTTTTTTTTTTTTTTTTTTTTTTTTTTCGATTTCTGTTAAAAACAATTTTTAAACTTTCCGTAAATGACAAAATTGTCGTGCGAGGGCTAGTCAAAATGCCATCTGCAAGAAACTTTATTGACAAGAAACACAATGATGTTGGCAGATAAAGTCCCTAGCCATATATTTCTGCACATATTCCCCACCGACACTGGTGCATTTGTCCCACCACTTCAAGAGCTTGAAAAACCCCTGTTGGTACGTCAGTATCCTGGATATGGACTAATGTCAGCACAGCTGCTTCATCATTATCATTACAGGTGGTGAAACTGCACCCTCCTAGTGTCCTCTTCAATGCAGGGAAGAAGTGGAAGTTGCTGGTGGGTGCCAGGTAAGGACTGTAGGTGGCATGGTCCAGGTGCTCTCAACCAAAGGTGGTAACATAGTTGACTGTTACGGCTGCCAAGAGGGGTCTCATATTATTGTGAAATAGGATGATTCCTACTGTGAGAAGCCAGGTCTCTTCTGTTAAATGGCATTTTTTTTTTGTCTTGTCATTGTCTCGCAGTAGCGTTCAGCTTTTATGAACCTATTCTCGCCTCATCACTCCTCTCAAAAAATTGTTCAGCACACCAAAACACAGCAAAAGCACCACACCTGCTGAGGGGGTTGTCGCCGAACTTCTTTCAAACATAGGATATCGTATGTTTCCATGCCGTGGAGGAAGCCTTGAACTCTGGAGTGAAATGGTGGACCTAGTTCTCATCTCCAGTCATGGGAACAGAAACAGAGTTTCCTCTGCCTTGTAGCACAAGAGATGCTGCAGGATTGTTCCCATCTTTGCAACTTGTGGTCTGGTATGAGCTGGCGAGGCACCCACCATGATGACTCTTTGTGGTACTACAGGATGTCATGAATGATTTTGTGGGCTGTCGAATGACCAATACCAACTTCAGTGGTGATGTGATCCACCATCACACACCTCGTTGAATCAGCTCATCAACTTGTTCAGTAATGGTACCAATGCCACACACACTATTTGCATTGATATGACATCACGACTACACACTTCCACCAGACAGCAATGGATCTGTGTATCAGGGGTCCCATGTGCCCATTCATAGTGTACAAGAGCCCACACTTTCACCTTTGTCCACAATTGCAATAAATGTCCATTCTCCATGCTTGCCTGGCACGCACTATTCCAGTGTCCTGCCTACAAGACAGCAATGTGTCAGCACCAGACACACACTCTTCAATCAGCATGTCTTTTAACATAGCACTATGCCTGCACTATGAAGGTTGTAGTCTACATCCCTCAACAATTGAGGAATCATGCCTGTGTGAACACAACACACTGACAGCCCACCAGTTGCACACATTCTCCAGAAAAAAGACGGCAAAACTTTTTTCAGACTAGCCTTAGTATTTTTCTGACATTTACATTTCTGTTGCTATAAGTGGTTGGGTAAATAAATAAAAGGATATGATGAAAGTACTGGGAAAATTTGAGAATAAGAAGAATTAGAATAGGTAAAGTAAAGAGCACATACTAAATTAAAGGAGTGCACACACTTGAAAATCAAGATTTCCAAGTAACTATTTCAAAATAATAAAGTAACAACTTGTGATGAAGCAACAAACTTCTGAACAGAATATTGAAATTCAACATATCACCACACTTTTTATTAAGAAAATTTAACACTTTTCAACAGGCTGCATACCTGGCAAAGCAAATAGCTGCATTTTTCTCCAGAGCCATTTGTTTTAGTTTCACACATATGGAAATTTTTTTTGCTAGTTTAAATGTGATAATTCAAGACTATTATACAACTTGGCTATCAACCAAGAGTTCTGTATAACAACAACATAGCATCTCCTATTTTCATAATGAAGGAAAGTAGTAATATGAACCATAGGCGCAACTATTGGGAAGTAATAGGGTCCTTACTCCCTCTCCAAAAATCCATAATAGTGTATGTTACAAGGTATGAATTTGTGTGCATATTCATCTATGACAGGATGAGGGGGGCCTGAAAGTGAACTGATGTTGAATAAAGTTAGCTGGAACTAGCCCAATTTGCTGTATGTTATTTATCACCAGACATCAACCATAACCGTGTACAAGCAAAAAAACAGGTATGAAAAACAATACTAGCAACAAATAACTTTTGAAAACAACACAATTTATTTGTAAATATATTATTTATTATATATATCACAACAAGAGTTTTTGAGCATACCAACACAGATGAGAGACACTACAATTTAACAGTGATTACGAAAAATTATAATTTTTTTTAGATTTATTCAATATCAAATGACAACTTGCATATTCACATATGAATATATACAAAATGTTGTGATATTGACTACTAATGCTATAAATACACCTCGAGGTATTATGATAAAATACTAAAACTGGATTCAAACGTAATATTACAAATAAGTACATACAACAAATATTATGTTTTATGGTTTCTGTAAATGGGTGGAAGTGTGCACATCCTCCAAAAGTATGTTCTTGTTGCACATATGCAGAGACTGAAAAATCCTGTTGTTTTGAAATGGCAGAAACTGGTATTTTGAAACCTAAAAGGTGGTTTTTCATTTCAGTATTTTCATTTAACTGATATTTTTATCTTTATATCTTCTGAAAAAGAAGAAAACCTCAGTTAAATGGAAATACTGAAATTAAGAAACTTTTCGGGTTTCAAAATACATCATAGTAAAAAATGGTATACAAAACAGTACAGTAATCTACCATCCTCAATAATAAAACAGGAAATTCACAGTGTTACTTGGCTGAGTCTTTACTTTTTAAAGTTTGTCTCCGAGAACATGCAGACCTTTTTAAAAATATTTTTTTACTATTCCAGTGCACCTAATGTAGCCAGGGACAAGAGATTCTCTCGCACATAGCTGCAGCTTTCCTTTCATTGCTTCCCCATAAGCACAGTAACATATCTAGCCAAGATTACATGACAGAATTTTACATTTTGAAAATACGTTTCATCAAATTTAGTTTTTGGCACCAGTTAATAGACAAATTTATATTTATGTGCCTAAATAAAATAGCCTGCACAAATAAACCCAAAATAAGTTTTCTGCAAAATAATTCTTTTCATGTTTAAAAATGTGGCGGCGTATTTTTGAGTCCTATATTCAAGGTCCTCCATTCTTGAGTAGTTTTAGTTTTACAGTAGTTCTATATATCGATTTAAAAAAGATCTATATGCGAGTAAAAGAAGACCTATATTCTGGTACAACACCTATATTCAGGTAAAACAAGACCTACATTTGGGTTAAAACATCTATATTTGGGTAAAAGACATCCTGTATTTGGTTAATTGAGTTCTATATTTGAGAAGAAATGTGTCACAGTTGAGGAAAAAGTCCAACATTTGAGGAAAAATGTATATGTATTAAAAATATAGGTAATTTTAGAGTGTAAAAGTTTTTCACATATTTCTCCCTATTCCATGCGAATTCACTATCACAAAATTTTCTGGTCCCTACGCACGTGTTAGTCACCACAATTTCAGACATATCTAATCTTTTCAAGAAAACACTATTCAGGAAGTCTTCAATCTCAATTATTTCTGATTATTATAAAATCAAATCTGAAAAATAAATTTCCAGTGGTACTTCTTTCCATCTTGTTTTGCATAAGTTTTAATTGGATTTCAAATTATTCTCTATACAGAAAATAACACAAAGATGATAATGGCAAGAACGACAAAGTGGATCAAAATACTGTGCAAGGGATAGGAGTGTTAAGAAGTAAAGGAAGGAACACAAGCCAGAGAGGAGACACGAACAACCTCCAATCCATAAACAGAATTATTTTTGCATACATCTACTCAAAAACACATACCGTGTGTTTACAGTTTTTTCCACCTAAATGTTTGCTACATATAAAATAATTAATCATATATCATATATTGCTTCCTTTTCAACAACATACTGTAGTTCATGAGGGACACATCGCTTTGCAAAGTTTCTTCAAGGTTCTACTAGAAATAAAAACATTCCAGTTTCAACAAATGTTTTTTTATTTTAGCCCTAACAAAATGGTACACACTAACAATTTTGCATACTTGACTTGCCTTTGTCCCAGTTGCCACACACACTGGGTAGGAGTATAAAGGAGAAAGCAGTGCAAAAATGGCCACTTTTTTTGTTATTTATGTTCACATAAAAACTATGTTCACACATAAAATGTGTTGTTACTCAAACTTTTTTAAGAATACTTGATGTTGGAAATACTCCCCAGTTGATTAAAAGCTACAAATAAATTGAGCATTTAAGGCAGTCGCCTAGTGAGGGCTATGTTTTTGCGAGTACAGGTGATGTTGACCAGCATCTATGCACAAGCCACTCAACTGGCATGAAGTTTTTCCATTGGTCACTCACCTGAACATGGCTAAATTCAGTCCTATACAGAGGAATCTGGTACTGGAAGACAAACATGCAAAACAACAGTTTGTGATGGTGAGACACAAGAGTGCCGGAATTACACATTGGGGGAGGGGGGGGGGGGGAGTTGCATTGCACCCAGTTAACAGTCGGGGACACAAGGGGAGAAAAAAAAAAGGGGGGGGGGGGGGGGCAAGTTTTGTCTAATACTTGAGTTGTGTGATCAAAATTATTCAAATTTTGATTCATAAAGCAAAGAGGATTAAAAAAAATATTGTATAAATTCTTTAATGCTACTGCTCATAATTTTGCTTGAAAGATAGCACATACAAAAGGGTACTTCACTTAGAAATTTCATAGTAAAGTTTATCGATATTTTTGTGCAAGGTGCCAGCTGTTGTAAAAGGCAAAGCATTGCATATAGTTTTTGATGGAGGACCAGTAGGTTGCAGTCCCACCACAATTCACAGGTAGCTTTCCACGGCTTTGACAGAAGAATTACATGGGGCATAACATTAGAAGAAAAATAACTCCCTGCTGTTTGTCAGGTATACCTGTAGAACTTCTTTATTTGTTTACTCTTAATTTTTCTTTCTTTTGCAGAGTAGTAGATAAATTCGAGCTAACGGTTAATGACAGGGAGAATACGATACAACAACTGTGCTAACACGGGTTGTTGAAAACATTGGTTACTATTGTTGATTAATATAGCAACAAACTCATTCCTAGGTGGATTCACTGCAGTCAAAATAGTCTTGGTTTGTTAACCTTCGTGTTAATTCTTAGTTTTCAATTTTGTACAAGCATACAGATATAAAGAGGTATTAACCAAATATTTTAGATTAGTAGCTCAAGAAACACAAACATCAGTGGACCTGCAAAATTGCAATGGCTTCGACTATATCAGGTACTAAATGTGAATAAATTTTCACTTGCCACTCAATATTTTATGCTACAGCGTAGCAGGTTGAACTCTGTTTTGTTTCTTCCATCCTAAACATCACGCTTTGTTCTGCATAGCTAAATACTTTTGTAGTAGTCGTGGCATTAAAGATTTTCAAATATAATGTCAAAAAATGTCATCAATTCTACGCGAGAATACTTGAACTTTAAAAAAAACTTTGATGAATCACAAGAGGATATTTAATATGAGACAAATTCTCTTCAATTTATGAGACAACCTTATTTATTATTATTAATAATAATAATTCTTTACGTGGCAAAATTACCTATTTGAACAATTGCTTGGCGAATACATAGTGTGGGTGGGCGTTTTCAACTGTGCGTTTTACTTCCAAGTACGACTTGGAAACTTTTATAGAATAATTGAAATATTTTACAGCAATTTACAGCTTATCAGAACACGGATCTTTTATGCATGTTTCATAGAATTTTTCTGCAGTTTGAATATTGTTCGTGCTCAAAATTTTCTCGCTCTGGGTAATATATCTGTCACTATATTATCGGCAATTATTTGCCATTATTATAGATGCTATTGTTAGAAACAATATTTTCCCTTATCTTCTACTATGTTTCACAAATATGTCAAGAAATCTTTATAAATGTGTGACGATGTTTCATTATTATGGAAGTTCTAAATTAAAAGAGTGCTGATGAGGTGCATATTGCGCATTATGTAAATTTCAGTATAAAATACACTTTTTTGTTTCCTCAATGACTTTGTGAGCTAGATCAGTATTGCTGTAACTGGAGGGTCATTAACTTCATTATATATATATATATATATATATATATATATATATATATATATATATATATATATATATATATATATATATATATATATATATATATATATATATATATAAACACACACGCGAGTTTATCACATCCCTTGTTATACTATATCCATTCCAAGCTTATAACTTTTATTACTTCGCCTATACATACACATGAAAAGTACTTTTGCCGGCAGTCACCAACAATACTGTCATTAGCATTAACTATCGTAACGTACATGCATGCACATGCACACGTGCATGTGTGTGCACACACATGCATGTGCATGTGTGTGCACGCGCGCACACACACACAAAAAAAGGTATGTCTTCCGATTTTCAGGAAAAAAAATTCCGAGCGGACGACCTATTGTTGACAAGGCTTAATGCCGAAAAGCGGCCTTTCTTTGCATGCCACAAATAATTAGCTTTTTTTGTTTTAGTTTTCCTTTGTAAAATGTGAATCAGACTAGCAAGCAACATCCACAACACCTGAGGCACTGATAGATCTTATCTGAAGAGCAAGCGTGCATTCGACCTTTGGACGTGAGCTGCTTTTCTAATTCTCACGTCCTTCCAACCAGGCCCAGTAGGAGGCAGATGGTTTTCAACCCGCGTGACAACTCACAGCGAACACCGCCCTTGGTGGAATAAGTACATCCTTTGCCTGAAAAATTCAGTATTTTTTAGTTATTCTTGATTGAATGCACGTGACCCTTCATCACAGTACATTTCTCTTTTGTTTCTCTCCCTTGGGTACTGTAAAGTCCAGTAATGCAGATAAAAAAAATAAAGTTCCGATAGCAAGAGGCTAAACGTTTGAAGCGTTACGGTGGTAAATAACACTTGTGCCGTGTTTGATAGATAGGTGTCCTGCCACATTAGAACAATAGCTTTTTTTTGCTACTGTACTCTATCACTCCCGGAATAGCGCAGATAGCTATGACACGGGTCTGAGTTATGTCCCCCAACAGCAGATGCGTTATATCAGGATATTACTGTATTTCTTATGGGATTCATAAATCATGCTCATGAATGTATTAATACAATATGTATCACTGTGTGATTTATGATCAAAATATGACAAACCATTAAGCCAGAGAAATCATGCTTGGTGTAGAAAAGTGTAATAACACATCATGGTTGCAAAAAGCACTTTCCTTTTAATCCACTCGTTAAATGACCCATTTATGTCTAATTATCATGCCATCAACATAAGTTTGCGGTAACAAAAAAAATATTTTGTCCCACTTCCATCTACAATATTCACCACATATCAAGATTAAGCACATGTATGCTCACCATCATATTTACTTGCACAAGACAAATTATATTTGCAACATAATATCGAAGGAAACTTACACATTTTAACACCCAAGAACAACATAATTGGTAAAAGAAACAGTTGCTCAGCATTATTATAGCATCATAGGCTACAAACATCTGCTATATTTGACACTGGACAGAGTCTGCACTTCTTGAGACCATATGGTGCACTGTTTCTCTTTCAGCGCACTTTTACATCAACACCTCCATGAGAATACACCAAACAACAAAAAAGGTACTGCAGTGTCATTCAGTGCTAAGTAGGGCTGTGCCAGCCGGTGTAGCATAAGCAACAACACTCAAGTATACCTTACAACCACCTTCCTGCGAGTGGGGCATGGAATCATGTATACCAGTTTCTGCACAAGTATGAAACTATTTCCTGAACAGATTCATGGTACAATGCCTTACAATATGTAAATCAATAAATAAAAATTAAAATACATATGGGCATGAGAGAATATCAATGCAGAGCAGTTAAGCATTTTTGCTTTTGTTCTGTTGCGTCCAGAGCAATTTTCAAATATTGCATAATTCAAATTTTGTTCTAATAACGTAAATTGCAAGGGTAATGTGCCGATTTTAATTTTTCCAGGCTTCTTGTAGCTACAGTAGTCTTTCTATTTGAACAGTTTTTGTTTCACATTTGGAGACTGCCACTTTACCTCACCGTGGTTAGAATCTCTCAATTCATTTTCCAACATCCCCTTGAGCCTTTTGCTATGACATCTACAGGCTTATTTTGTGTGTCAGCATTTATCACGCAATATAATTAGCATTCTGTACATGAAGAATATACATGTGTTTTGTTAAATGCTGTCTTATTTAAAGTACTACCTTTGGGCATTAAGGGTGATGGGCCCCCATATCCCACATAAGTTTAAATCATTTGAGGCATGCAAGTCAGCCTGTAATAGGCCTGCTGCCAATTCATGAGCTACATATCATTATGGCATGGAGGAATCCAATACCTCTCAATTTCAGGAGCTATTCAACCATCACCAAGAAGCAAGATGGCTGCATGTCTGTATGATCAGTTACATGACCCCGAAACCAGGATTGTCATCTCTCATGTCACAGCCTGCTCGCAGTGGCTGGCACCTATTTGGGTAATTTCAATTCTTTCCTCACCCTATTACCTTCTACAATTACCATCCCAGAACACCATGCATGTCCTGGCCGCTCCACACACGGCTTGCCCAAGTCTGAGGCAATTTCCTTTCTTAGAAGCTAGACTACCGAGACATTTACTATGATGCTCGACTCGCGACAATTTGTTAACATTGTGCAGCAGCAGCACCAATAAACTGAACAGCTAGTGATAACTAGGGTTGCTTCATTAATCGGCTATAACAGCAGCAACCCTGACAACTTGCTATGCCATTTCACAAAAAAACACATTTACCAAAGATTTTGCAATTTTAACAAAATTCTTTCACCCTGAAAGCACTTTCAAAGTTTGAGTATAGGTCTTGCATGGTGTGCGTGGCATGTGGGCAAAAACAATGTGTGTTCCCTGATAAAACCCTGATTGTTCTCTAATTTTCAGATTCTTCAGAAGTAGACATTCTGTGTAATTTAAATTTTCCATGCATTTTCTCTGCAAAATAAATTTCACCATAAAAATATTTGGCGTTTTCATTTCACTCATTCTTGTGGTGATTTCACAATGTACATCATTCTAACTATAAATTTTAATAATATGCTTTCTTTTCATTTTGGTATTTACAGCATTGCAAGAATGTGTGCCAAATAGTTTTCTTACCCTACAAAACTATTGATCACTGCAGAGAAATTTTAAACCCTCAATATTTCACAAGTTCCTTTGACAGCTATCAGCCGTCATTTAAAATATACTTGCAACCGACAATTTTTTATCACATGGGAAAATTCTTAGTCCATCATGTTTTAGTTATGTGTGTTATGATTAAAGTATAGAAGTCATTAACTCGCTTAAAATATTCATGGCATCAGAATGACAGTTCTACCCAGTAGCATAACAACTAAGGGAGGCCCCTCCCTAAATTTAATAAAGGACCAGAATGAGAGTCGACAGGAACCAAACAATTTTTTGTTCACCAAGATGAATTGATTTTGCACTATCTCTAATGATTTGTTACAATGTATTGTATTTCTGATACTTTGCTTCCAAGTTAAAATTTTTCTATCTTGTATGCAAAATGTAAATTAACTTAAGAATCCGATTGCCTTTCCTATTAAGTAGGACACTTTTAAGGTAAGCATTTAAGCTATCTACCCTTTTTAAATGTGAGTGTGCAAAATGTAGGTTTACCAGATACGTGGTACTCAACAAGAGGACATGTTCTGGTAACTGGCATTAAAAAAGAGGGCACATGCTGGAAACCAACACTAAGAAAGTGGCAACACAATTTTACAATGGAAATATATAAAATCAGATCATGCCGCAGGTCAGTTGTATATTACAATGTCGCAAAATTTTATCCAAAAATCTGTTCCATATAGTTTTTTAAATACAAAATACGTTTTTAACACCAGACAAAGCGATCATTATATTCACTCTGAATATGAAAGCCAATTTCATTTTGTCTGTCTGCACTACAGAATATTTTGTGAACAAATAAGTATTCACACAAAAAACAGTTGCACATACACACTTGACACTAATTATTTTTTTAATTGGCAGCTAATCACTATATGTATATTGTATTTCTTTAACAGTTTTATTTGTTCTTGTAGGTTTCTATTTACTAGCAATTAATTATGAAATTTGGAATAGATTAGGCACTTCTCAACTTAGACATAAAAAACAGCCAGGGGGGAAAAAGAGATTTATATATATATATATATAATTATATATATAATATTATATATATATATATATATATATATATATATATATATATATATATATATATATATATATATATTATATATATAATATAATATATATAATATATATATTATATAATAATATGCGCACACACGCACACACACACACACGCGCGCACCAAAAAGTTTGCAATACTGCAAGAAGTTCATTGGCACCATTACTACATGTTTAACAACATAAAAATCCACAAAGAAGGAAAGCTTTGCTGTCTTACACTTTTAATGGAAAGAGAGGACATTTTGATTTATTTTGTAAAACTCTGCCAGACAATTTACAAGGTCTCAAAAAGAGGGCATGTCCAGGTAAAAGAGGACGCCTGGTAAGCCTAGCAAAAGGGCTTGGCATTATTTTATACCAGGAGAAAGAATAATTTCAACTTTTGTTATTCTGTTGATCACTTAAAAACATTTTCTTATGACCCATGAAGTGTATCACAGCATTAATTTTATATCTGAACAGATAAAGAATCTTTATCAGGTAATATTAAAAAACAAACATTACTGCAATTTACAAATATTTACTGAAATTAATGTGTGTGAATTTATAGTGTTGATTATAATATTTATTACTATATTTTATTTAATGAACATGCAGTGGACATGAGCCAGCTGATTTAAACACCAGCTGCGAGTCGCACGGTAGTGTATTTTGAATGTAAAAAGAGACAACCAACAGGCTGTGAGTACAAACTTTGCAGGGCTTTCAAAAGTGATAATTTAACCATCAGCAGTCTGTACACATACGGCAATGTTGAAGGGGGAGTAAACTACCAATGTTTGAGGGAGGAGAGGGAGATGAGAAAAAAGACATGCACACAGACACACATGCATGCATGCAAACATTCACACATTACTCCTTGCAACATGGTGTGAGGAACAATAGATTATGATTTCAGGTCAACTTTGCATTAGCATATTCAGAATCTGTACCAGAGTGGTAAACAGAAACGTGTGTGTGTGGTACCGTTCCTGAGAGAGCACACCGATAGTCAACAAAATGTTCATCCGCACTTAGCATGAAATTGGTGTTCTGTAGAGATGTGCCGAGTTATTCTTGGCCAACAGGCCATATAAGGATTCAATATTTAATGTCTACACCAACACAGTGCTAATCTGCACAATATCAAGGAGCTTGTGAGCCAACTTTCCTTGGCAGTACAACTAAATCAAATCAAGGGGTGTCGACATCTGACATGGTACCAGCAGTACACTCATACTGCCAACTTTTGTCATCACAATCTGATACTAAAATAATTATTGTACTAATCACAAGACCTTTCAACATGTGCAGTTTCATGTTATTTCCACCACTCCTGGGTTTTTTTGTCCACAAGAGTAAAATAAAAAATGTAATACTGATAAAATTATCAACGTCTTGGAAACTAGTTTAGGATGCATTAAAGAAAGTAAAGATGGCCCAGTGTAGACTAACTATGGAAATACGAGCAGCAGGAGTAAGCCATGTGCACCAGTTTTATTAAAGTACTGAAAGTTGTGTGAACAGAGAACAGTTGTTTTGAGAGGTTTGGGCAGCTCGTAACAGTGGGGATCTAGAGCAGACAAGGGCGAAGTGAGCCATATATGGAGCAGCACCAGAATGCTGGGTGGAGGAAAGTTGAAATCCCAAGAAAACCCACTAACCAATGGAATCTTCTAGCACAATTACCACGTGTCAATCGAAGTGACCTTACCAGAAATCAAACCCAGTTTGCCTAGGAAGACAAGTAATTTAGCCTCTGTACCAATAGCTGCCCCAACACACTGAGGTAAGGAATTTCAGTACCCATATTCAAGGGAACAATAAGCAATACACTAACTATAGAGACAACTGATCTGTCGCTGTTTAGCACTGTGAGACCATATAAGCGAGGACAAAGCATGGAAGAAAGATGGCGAGGCCGGCAGCATGGTTTCTGGCAATGGAGGCCCTTAATGTAGCAGTTGATAAAAGGAAAGACGCGAGTGTGAAATAACATGGTTATAGGAAAGGTGCAATAGCATGAAAAAGAAGTATAACTAGCACCGAAACATAGATGAAGTACAGCTAAGAGTATATATATAATTACAATTGGGTTCTATCTATTCTCTCTGGTGGCTCAATTGCATACCCTTTGCCCATTCTTGTATTTGATGTGTAGGAGGTAAAAATGGTTGCCTTGTTTAATGCTTCAGGAGTTGACTTCAGATACAAGAAAATCCATCCAAGGCATTCCTTCCCCATCTAAAACCTGGCCCAGGATCTATCCTTTCAAAAAGGGTTTTTCCACAAATCTTCTGCCTCAGTCCAATGTCCCTCTGGTGAATTTGTGCCATATACAGTTGTTGCCATGTTAACCAGACAGCAACCCTAGGAGGCAAGCTCCAAGCATTCCTTCTCTGGAGGCTTGGGCCATCGCTGCATTGCCTTGCTATGGGCATGTACCTGCCAGCATCACTCGTGGGTGGAAGGGTTAGAGAGAACAGGTCCAGGACTTTGCAATAACTTGTCATTGACAACCCAGGTCTTCCTGATGCACTCCCCCTCCAGGGTTATGTACTTTGTGCATCCAGTCCCAGGACCCAGCACATTGCATGATGGAACAGACCCACTTCTGCATCATTCTTCTCAGTTTCCCAAAGACTGTGGTGTTTAAATCCATAAGGATGCCAGCATTTGGGCATGTTAAACCTAGATCCATAAACTATCCCTTTGTGAGGACAACATGGAAGAATCTCCTGCCCTCCATTTAACTACTACTGCTGCCCAGCTGGTGCCTACTGAATCCTATGGCAACTGCTCGACTCCAGAGCATGCTGTACATGATCCAGCAAGCCGCTAGCACTGGATTATGGATTATATCGCCACAATCCAGTTACTTCTCTACCAGACACCGGGATGCAGCATGCCACTGGACCGGAATGTACAGAACACCTTCACCACGGTCATACAAGCACAGTTCAGTATGCTACTGACCAGATATGCAAGCACTGGTTTGCTGCTCCCTTTATCATCCTGGAAGGTGCTAACTGTGCTCATTAGAGGTGCCCAAAGCTGATCCAGCATATAGATGGCCCTAAGACATTAAAGGTATGGTTCATTCTGCCACCAGCTGCAGGACTGATTCAATCCAATGAAGTGGGGGAGTGTGACAGTTTAGTGAAATAACATTGCCATGAAAACAAATTACATAAGGAAAACGTAAACAGAAATAAGTGGAGAACATCTCTCACTGAAGTGAGTGCACACATGCTGATAAAGAGAAACATTTTGTACAAGTGAAGTTTCATATGAATGAAAGTAATGGCACTGAAATGGGAACCAATGTATAGTTACATGCATATAGCAAAATACTAAGAAATACAAAAAATGGCTAAGTTACAGGGATTGGTTACTGAGGAAGCATGAAAAATTGCATTGGAATATCTAATGTACACGAAATGAGAGGTTGCCAAGAATAAAACTGACCTTTAAAGATGATGGTTGGAAGGCCTTATGGAAGCGAGAGAGAGAGAGCACGCGAGCGCGCGAGCGAGAGAGAGAGAGAGCAAGAGCGCGAGAGAGAGCGCGAGAGAGAGCGAGAGCGAGAGCGAGAGCAAGAGCGAGAGCGAGAGAGAGAGAGAGAGAGCAAGAGCGAGAGAGAGAGAGAGCAAGAGAGAGAGAGAGAGAGAGAGCGAGAGAGAGCGAGAGAGCGAGAGAAAGAAAGAGAATAGATTAAAGATTGGAAATGTAGCAAAAGGGAAAACATAGTGGATAGGAGTGAGGTGGAAAGACAAAGGAAGAATGGAAATTTATGAAACTGACTGGGCAACAGTCTGGAAACAGTTGTGCACAATTGGTTATGTCTTGTCGTTCATAACTTTCATATTTTTAATCTGCTTGCAAGCTTGGTTATGGTTTGAGTGGGCATCTAAACAAGTTTGTCTTACTCTTCACAACCTGGACAATGAGCCAGGCTAAAGATTTAGCCTACAGCCTGGTTACTACTTAAGGTAAATGTTTCAGCACAAACCTGAGGCCGGCAGATAAACTTCCTGAATCTTTCTTGCAGCATCTCCAAGCTGTTAGAAGTGCACCCTAACAGTCAATATATTGATCATATATTCATCCCCGCCTTTTAACACTAGTAATTAAGATTAAAAATTTGCAGTTTGGATGAAGCTCCAAAATGCTTACTAAAAATTATGCAGTTCCTTTGAATTATACGAGAAGCTCAAAAGGTAATACCATAGTCAAATATAAAAAAAGTACTAAAGTACATTTTATGAAACTAAACCCTTCTTTATTGCCAGAGTACACACCTAGGACAATTATTTTAAACATGCACCCATAGAATTGAGGTACTTTCACCATACAAGTGTGTGTATGACCTTTCACACTTCTTTTAACAAACAGTCTGCAGGATATGATACCTGCAAAAGGATTTGCAATAGTGCTTTTGTGCATATATACATGGTTTTGTATGCAGCCACAATAAACCAGAAAATCAAAACTCTCACCATGCGTGAAGTAAGACATTAAATTCTGTTTTTTCAGAAAAGAAAAATTCAATCATGTGAAATCTTAGTTCAAATCATGGAAGTGTATGATGATCATATGATGGCTAAATCAACAGCAATGACAAAGTCCACAATTCTAGGGTGGAAGGCCAACATCCATGATAAACATCCCCTGCCATTTATTTTTATGGATGAACTGCTCTGTAATGTGGCTGAAGTAATGTGATGCAAATAACATGTCGCCACAAACTGTTTCCACACGAGACAATTGGTAATGATTGTGTTATGGATCAAAACACAACTACCAAAAATGTTTGCGCCAGGTGGGTGCCATGCAGGCATGCATACTTACTAAGAAACACAAAAATCTGCACAGGAGCTGCACTAAAATTTTTGAAATGATATGCAAACAAAGGTGATGACATCCTGCACTGCAGCAAATGACAAAACCTTGGTTTCTCAGAAAACAAAATGGACCACCTCCATTCACAAGACAATGGTGATGTGGGACAGCCATGGTCCACTCTTCGCTGAGTTCACATCCCCTGGTCAAACAAAAGTGAATGCATGCTATGATACACAAGCTCAGGTGAGTCATTCAAGATCACAAGAGAGGTGTGTGTTGTCTGGGACAATGATCATATCCATGACAAATGCCCAGTTGCATGTCACAGCATACACACAAGTTTTGGTGGAAGCTTTTGGACTACCCAGCTTACAACCCTGACATCACTAGCATATTATCATCTTTTCAAAAATTTAAGAGGTTTTTGGGGAGGAAAGCATTTTCCTGACAGCATAGAACTACAACATTAAAACTTTCTCAGTAGATTAGCAGTATTAAGTCAACGAGAGAATAAAAAAAAATTATGAGATGTGCTACTGTGTGCCACTGGTGCTAAAATATAATAACCCAAAAGATAAACAATGCAAATAATGATTTTATACGCAAATCGACACTTTCTGAATTATTATGTTACTGTACAGTAAGATGCGCAAGTCATAAAAATATGCAAGTCCTAAAAAAAACAATTAGTAAAATTTGTATAATTAATGTACAAAATTTTACAAGAATGTTTAGACACAGCCACCTCTGCATTTACTTCAAATCCATCTCAAGGCCCAAAAAATGAAGTTATCTTTCATATAATGGAGCACAGTAAACCTGCTACAGTTATAAAAACTTTATATGTACGCATTACAAAAAATCCCTAAGCAGAAAATAAAACACTGCACACATTAAAATTTTTAGTTTATTGAAAGATTACAGGTAAAAACAGTTTTTGTAGAAAACATGACAAAAAAATAATAAAAAAATTTTACAAACTATTTTACCATTATCATTATTTTGGCACTTTCCCACTTTTCAAACAGTGAAGATATGACAAACATTGGTTCATCGTTTGTGCATTTTATTTGGCACTTGTATGCAATGATAATGAGTTTTATGAGAAGCATACAGCAATTTGTAAAGCTCCAATTAATTCTGTCCCCAAATGGCCAAAACATTCTACTGTCTGGCACAAAACTTAACATCTGAAGTCAAGGCAATCAACATGTTGCTTAGTGTCATTAACAGTTAACTAATATATACAAGATGTAAAAAAACACAGCAGTATGCAAAAGTAACAATCCTTTATACAAACTACTGCATTACAGCCCTTAAAAGTATGTGAAATATTTAAAAAAATATTTAAACCCACCTCAATACAAAGTTCTCATATTGTTTTTTTTATTTAAAAAAAAACATATAGCATAATAAATACAGTAAAACTCCTATTTTACAAACTCAGATTTACCAAATACAGCTACATAATGATGCAATTTTTGGGAAATATCAAAAATCCTAAAATTTCACATAATTCAAAACATTCTGAAAAATTAAAACAGAAGAAACAAGCAAAATCAAAAATATATTTGTTAGCCCACAGTGACAATATAGAGGCTGTAATGTCACCAATTGGTAAACATACTTAATAAAACTTCTGGTTTTCCTGCGAAAAGCAATTAAACATGAACTTCGCAATCTTTGAAATTTACACAGCACAATCTTTAAATTTTTTTTGGTGACAATGGGAGTTGTATTATAAAACACGTTATGTTTGCATCAGAGAAGGTGAAATTTAAACTTCATGCAAAAAACCATACTTTTACCATAATTGTTTGGGTTACTGGGGCGGGAGGAGGAGAGAAAGTCCTCAGTCCTCCTCTCAATTTTACGAAGTCAACAATTTCACTAATTTATTCCTGGGAACCATGGTGCTTCGTGAAATCAGAGCTCTACTGTACAAGCTTAGAGAGAATGAAACAACATGTGGAATAATTGTTCGCATTTAACAATGCAGCTAATACATCTGCAAATTACCAATTACAGGTTAAAAAGGAAATTCCAAGGTATCTATTATATTTATGTTAAAAACGTGAACTTATGACCCAACAACATGTTGAAATGCTCAACTGACATAACTAAAGGTTACAAACTCAAGCGATCCCAATGGTTCATGAACCAGTCCAATAGTTATACAAAAGGAATTGCATGCATCACTTGGAGCAACACCATTTACAATACTATTCATGTTTCAGTTCAGTTAAGGACTACAAGCTGAAACTATTTCTTTCAGTACCTACAGCACTACCGCTTCCATCCATGTGCAACATACAGTTGTTAGAAGATGTTCTGAACCAGCGAACATTCAACTGCTAGTCATTCGTGTACAATCTACGCAACTGCTAAATAAACACCACCTGCGGCAACTATCATTACATCAGGCACTGTATACATTCTGTAGAACTAGAGTTAAAACCTCTTCGTTATTCAGTACAAAAAAAATTTAACTGAAATCTGAAATTTCTTAATGACTTAACTTCCCAAGTTTGCATTGAATGCACACAGCGCATATTACACGTCTCAAAACTAACTTACCAAGTTGACATCTATAGCCACAACAATGGCGAGTTTGATTCTGCAACAATCTACCACACATGTCTTCTATGCAGACACTCCTAGCCTTAGTCTTTAGGGTGTTCTATTATTACATCAGCAAATCTAACCAATTATTTGGCAATACCCATAATTTCTTTTTACAGTAATTCCAGCAAATAAAAATAAATAAATGCTAATTATTAAGTTTCTTTCATAAGTTTTGAGAACTAAGCAGATCTTACAATGTACATTTCACAGGTATTACTTCCAGCATACAGAACCACAATATAAGCAGTGTACATTTTAATTTAACATAACACTTTCAACATGGTACACCAATATATGAATTCACCAAATTAAATACTTACAGAATGAGATACATGGTAATATGCAACATCTAACAGAAGCAATCAACAAATACTACAATTATTAACTTCAATGTGGTAAAACAATGTAACACAAGAGCAAAGCTTTTTATACCTTTATGATTTTTCCAAAACTAAACATTTACATCCTAACAAATTTTTTCGTTCACAAACATTACAGGAGTCACACAGCTGGGTAAGAATATATTAAACACAATAAAAGATTTTGTTCAACACACATATTGCCAAACTTATAAAATTAACATTTTTATGTACATTTATAATGACTTGCACCTATTAACACACGAGGTAAGAAAAATTTAATCATTACTTTAAAATTTAGAAAGAAAAATACAACAGCTTGCAATAAAATAATGTCTAAAAATGCTTAATTAGGTATTTTTTGAACATGTATATTTTGTAGCCTTACCCCTGTGATGTAAACAACAGACAATAAACTTTAGCGAGCAATCATAAAATGTAAACATTAAAGTGAATAATAAACATTACCCTACTCTACAAAGCTAAAGTTATATCAGCATTTATTTTCAATAAAGTAGTCTATCTTAAACTTTAAATCTCTTCACACTGTAAATTAATAAACAAAGTTTCACAAGTCTTCAGTCTACAAAGTTTCAATTATTGTTGAGTATACTTGAATTTTCTTTCAACAGAACTTGGTTTCTGCTTGGTGTTATCACAATCAGCACTAGTAGTAATTCTTTGGTGCACATTACTGTAAGGAGAAGAAAAAAAACGTATAAACATCACTAGGATTACCAAAATGCTTATTTAAGAAATATCAAATGCATCCTTATACTTTAGTCAAGTCATTAGCCAAGTCAAGTGGTCATTCGTTTATTCCTGTGAAAACTTTTTCTATTGATAAGACAGTTTCAAGTGAATTAATAATTGTAACCAGTCACTGCAATACCTTTGTAAATTTAAATTTAATGTAATGTATAAATAAAAAAACTGGAGTACTTAAAAGAAAATCAGCTGTGGCATCTGCAGCATGCCCCCAAAGCAGAAAAAAGGAGTGGTAATTTTAACAACCTACATTATCAAAACCAGTTTGCAAACATAATATTCATTTAATGATTAATTTTTCTACACTGGAACACTGACCAAGAAAGCTGCAATCCTGAAAATTTTAAGGAATTGCTCTTTAAAAATTGTAGCTTAAGATGTGCTAGTTGTCATTTTCTGTAAAAAGAAATATTTGTTTGTATAGAATGTCAGACTTTAAACTGAAGAGTTGTGCCATTCTTAACTTTGGTAAAGTAGTATGGTCAAAGTAATGCCTAGGTTAGTGGATTCAGAGTAATACCCCCACCACCGGATCCAGGGAACATTACCACTTCGCACTCTCCTTCCTTCATGCAAAATCCTCGCATCGACATGACATTCTTCTGTGCGTTTTAAAATTGAAATTAATTATTAACATAATTGTTTGAAACATTGATTTTATTTCATTAAATATTGTTTCCTTTAATTGTGAAGCCTCCTCCAGTGCCTTGAATCAAAGGTCTAGACATGCACCTACATAATGGGGAAATGATGCCCTCACCCAAACTGAAGGTCTAGGTCTGCTCCTGTTCCCACCCCAATGGTATATCAGCACTTATTCACAGGTTTGGATCCCAGTTCACTTGGAGCATTATCAGTAAATAGCTGGTGTACTGAACTCTGTATTATGTTAACAGTTATTGGCTGTCACTCCCTGCTAGGAGAGCTGTTGCAGCAACAGGAAGTCTCCGTAAACCAGCAGAAAGGAAACTTAATTCTCTCTAGGGACCAGACACCTTACTTTCCCATTCCTTCCCACTCTACCACAGTATATAAAAGGTAATGTATAGGGGATAAAAGCACATTACTTTAGCACCTCTAGGGCAGTTGCCTCCTGAAAACCTGTAGACAAGGAATCCTCCCAAATGAATAAAAGTATGCCAGTATTGTACTATCTTCTACATACAGCACACACTAGTGAGTGAATGGTGATGTTTGTACAAGCATGGCTTTGGCATGATGGTTTTGCACGAACATCTGATAGCATCAAGAGTATAATTTGAGTGGTTATTCGCAGAGTGCTCCATTCAACATACTTAGCCCTTTTTTGGTAATATACATATGCTAGAAAGCTGCATAGATATAGATGTGCCTCAAGTGATCCTAAATGTACATGGAACCTTTAGTTCTTCAGTTACAGCTTTGCCAACATTGTGGAGGGGGTGGAGGCCCCTAGTGGGGGGGGGGGGGGGCGAGGCCCCAGGTTGGGGGTGAGAGGCCAGACTGCTCTGACAGTTTCAGGAATGATGCACATAGCGACCATTCTCATCTGATACTGCAAAGTTGAACACGTGACATCTGCTAAGTCTGTGGAGTGAAATGCTATGCCTAACTGCCTGTCTAGTGTCATGTTGCACTCGAGTGGCAGAAGAATGTGTACATGTCTGCTTCCAACAATAATAGGTACATTAGGGTACATAATATTCATGTCCCTTGCAACAGAACCCTCAGAGCACAACAGACATTTGGCCATTTAAAACCTAAGTACAGGTCATCCTAGCCACTCAGCTCAAAAGAAAGTGGCCATTAAATGCCTGCTCTAGGCCCCACATGTGGCTACCACTACCCTGCACCATTAGAGCTGCTGCAGGAACCAGACTCGATCCTGGCCAGTTGTGTGAGAAACTGGCAAGGAGAATGAACATGAGGAGCCACCATTAACATAAGACATATGAGAACAAAAACAATGAACCTATAGTGATATCGTCCCTGCTGTCATATGAGTCAGAAGTGTGAATTGTACCAGTGAAGGCTGCAATTTGATACTTTGTACCATGGAGCGTAGTTTATCACAAGATTCTTGACTGACAAAAATACACAAGTGTACTACTAACTATCAATTTTAAACATGTTAATCATTGTTGACCATGTGATATATTGGTGATGGGTGAGTAAGTGGAAACACGCACGAAAGACAATCTGTCTACCTCATATTTAGTCTATGGCATGAAAACAAGTATGACTTGCACTAGAATAGCAAAGACTGAAATCCCCACTTTGGCTTAATATTGAGCAGTTTAAAAAGAGAAATAAAACAAATTAATGGTGGCTTAAGAGTCTAAAATTAAATTGTGCACCATGAGCAACTGTTGGAAAAAAATTTACATTGCATAGGAAAAGTGCTGCTGCCAGAAGTGAATCACAATAAAAATGTACAAATTGTGACAAAGCTGATACCTATCTTTCAAAAATTGTATCACATCACAAATTTTATATTACTTAAAGTAGCTTACTTAACAAGGCTACCAAGTTTTTATTTAATCACGCAAGGCCTACTTACACTTGAAATAACATTTTTGTATACAGTACATATATTACAAATTCAAGACTTGGCAACATGACAACTGCTAGACACTTATCATTCAAATTAGCATAATCCAGTTACTGATACTTTTTAACTATAACAAGTTCTACCTGGCAACACTGGGTGAAATACAGTGTAGGATTGTGGTCAATTCCTTACCAGTGTATTCACTTTTTGCATTTATGTTGAGCATGTCCGATAGTGAAGGCTGGATCATGGTTGTGTGGCTTTAGTTGCACTTAGGTCGGCTGTGCGTGCTGGTTTGGTTTAAGGCTTAATTATGGCTGGATATCGCAGTCTGGCACGTGGCTTTACGAGCCGGAATAACATTCTCGATTTTACGGTTCTCTAGCCCCTTTGAGGAGTGTGGATTTGTTACTTGCTTCGGAACCAGCTGTAGTCTGTGATGGGCGGGAGGTGCTAGGAGTTGGTGCCTTGTCAGTTTGCAGGTGAGGAGTAGCGGAATATCATTGATTACGTTGCTCGTCTTCAGCTCGAGTGGTGACAAGGGCAAGACGTGACATGACGCAGAACTCTCAGTTCCAGTCCTCTGATGCCCTGCTCCAAAAGTTACTGTTCGACATGCCTAGCCGGTCCTCGGTTTTGCTCAGTAACCCTCTTTACCACAGGATGACAGGCCGGGTGTGTGCGTAGAGGTGATGACTGGAAAAGAATGGGGTTTACGGCAGTTGTAGGTGGTGCCGAGGTTTTAAGTAGGGCGGCACGACTTGGTTCAGCTTGTCGGCTAGCTGGAAGCGGGGTTAGACCAGCCAGCTGTCTGGCAGCAAAGCACGCAACTCTTCGCTCCTCTCTCCTTGAGCAATGCCTCACCTTGAATGGCATAGAGTGGTGTAATAATGGAGAACTCAAAATAAGTACCACGGATGCGGGTATCCCTAACTTAGTTTTGCCTGGCGACAGTCTTGCCAACGCGAGCTCCGGTGCTTCACAAGATCCCCCACTGTTACGGGCTGATCAGAAACGTTGGAGCTGTGTGGGTTGCCAAGACTATCACTGGGTGTGAGTTTCCCAACCAAGACCAGGCCATAGCACCTAAGCAAATACCCCTGCCAACACCCAGGTGCTTTGGTAGGGATACAACTCAGATGTACCGTCTCCCTGATTGAGAAGTGTTGCTAGTGGTCGTGGCTCGTCTATTCTATTTCTCCATTACCAGTACACATGGTAGGAATAGAATAGCTGGTCATCGAATGAGCGTGTTTTCAACTTGGAGCCACCTGAGGGGGAGACTCCAGTTGTAGCTAATTGTGGAGATAAGAATACTTTCCCGGCGCCGGTCAGCGGGGCTCAATTCGAGGTTCTCCCAGTACTTGGTGACAGATTACCCTATGAATGAGACTCGAGGGTAAGAGAAACAAAGTGGGGAAGTTATGTGAAAAACTGTCGAAGATTACTTAAATACAAACCTAACTCTATATAGGAGAGAGAGAAGAGTTGTGTGTGGTATGTAAAATGCTACAGGAAGCTTCTGGTAGCTGTTGGCATCGCTGGAGTATCCAGTAGCGGGGCTGCAGAGTTCTAACGGCGATGTCAATGGTGGCAGCCTCCGGTGGCTGCTGAAGACTTAAGTCGTTGGCGACAGCCTCTGGAAGGGCTATTGAAAGGTTCGTCGTAGTCTAGACTCCAGCAACCAGGTGCTCTGAGAAGACTGCAGGAACGACGGCAGGAATCGCCATGCACGGCCTTACATAGCGAGGTAGCACATCGCGACGGCCACGGGAAGGGCATGTGACGTCCCTCAGGTGCGAGGCCGGAGTGGGGGTAGCACCCTCTGGTCATCTCTCGGCCTTCGCGTATCCTCGGTGGCGCATGTGCATGGCCCGATGCAGCTGATGGCTTGTAGGATCTCAGCACGAGAAGGGGGGGTGACACGCTGCTGTCTTTTGCAACCCCTTGTATCCACGTGTCCGGCCGCCCTCCAGGATTGTGGCAGACCGGTACTTCCGTGTAAGACATGGCACGAGGTTTAAATCTCACGAGTGTAAAAGTGTACACTAGGGTTGCAGTGAGATGAGTTAATCGTTTATAATAACTGGTATAAGTGGCATGCGAAAACGTGAAAGCTTTCTTTGTGTCTGAAAGCAATCAAATAGCAGAAACGCATAAAGTTTTATGAAGAAAAGCTAAACACATGTCTTTCATTCTTATACAGCACTTATAGCAATTGTTATTTATCAGTTTGTCATAAGTTTAGTCCATTTCACGGGCAGTTATGTTCCCGGAAAGTGTCTTATAGAAAACACCTGTAAATAAAATGGGTTTCCCCAAAAGAAAAAAAATCACAGCAGCAGTGTTAGATTCGTTGATATTGCAGAAACAAATTTTGCATTAATCTCTAAAACGGCAAGTCAGAAAAAACAGAGTGGATTGAAAATTTTTTGCGACAAAATTTTTGCCAACAAAGATTTCCATAAAATTTTTTGTATTGCATACCTATTCGAATATACTGTAATTGTGCAATTAATACCAATTTGAAGGGAACATTTGATTTTCTTTTTATATTTTTGCACGGGAACATAACAGTTTTTCAGTATTTAAGACATTTTGGCACTGTTAGTATGTGTATTTATCACTAGGGTTTTGTTCTGAAGTCTTATTTAAGTTGAGTCGGTGAGGGCCATTAAGGTGTTTGGTGGTGGCCTTTTTGAGCAGGTTTTGAAAACATAGTTTGTTGTTTCAGAGCAGTTTGGCTCGCATGGGAAAGTGGTTGTAAAGGGGTTTACACCAGTGTTCCAAACATCCTGTACTATGCGATGCCTTTTTAGGTAGTGGTCAGGAGGTGTGATAACAATAGCGTTGAATGATGTCCTTATTTGGGCATGTTTGTGGTACAATGGCTGTAAGGGGTGGGGATGGAGCACCTACTGCCCCCTCAAAAGACAACCATCAGAGAGGAAGCTTCGGGTGTGACAAATTCATTCCACACCAGCAAACACCGGTGACCATCTCTTCATTTAATTTGAGGCCAACCCTTTCTACAAAATTTTTCACCAGCTTGGGATGTCAGGGTGCCAGGTGGGAAAGGTCCACACTGTGTTCCTAATTTTCTCATGATACAAATTTATAATAACCTTGATTTATAATGGATTTTAAGACACTGTTCTCTTAATATGTGTGGTTCGTGTCGTAAACTGTTTCACATATCTGCTGTGTGAAATATGATCCGCAGAAACTTCAATAAATCTCGGATGAAAATTTTTGACAAGTCATTTGCTTTTTATAATGGCACCATCATTTATGAACTTCTCTCGTGCTTCTGCCAAGTGAGTGAATCAATCTGAGTTTGTCATTAGTTGTTTCTGACTGCTGCAAAATAACAATATCCAGTAATAACTATTTCATGCAGAGTTTTTCTAGTTCTAATTGTTTTAGATCATAAAAATTTTACATCAACTTTCCCTGTTATTTTTATGTCTCCATGTGCTGTCACATATTTCTGGTCATCATCCTACTGATTAAAAGGTCTTTCTCTAATGTTACTCTCAATATTGTTTATTTTATTCATATGACAACATTAACCACATAGTGGAACAAATAACACAACGCCGGTTCAACGCCAATGCATTACTTGTCAAACATTTCTTCTTTGACTGAGCTTTGAAAGTTTCAGATCTTTCAATAAAGCATCCTGATATTGATATGAAACAGGTAAGTGCTTCCCACGGCTAGCACATCAACAATTCTGTCAGCTGTGCATTCAAATTACCCCCAATCCATCAGTGAAAAGACTGTCCTAAGAAATCATTTCTTTTGTCTTTTTTGCCTTTAGATTTATGGAAGAAATAGGTGGATATACTGTTCACATAAAATTTAAGTTAGAATTTACTTACTTTAACGATAATTTTTCAGTATGTTTCAATGAATCAAATGCAGGGAAATACTTGAATTTGTAAAGTGTAAATTGGAAGGACAGTAATAAAGAGAGATTTTAATCACAGTGTGATGCACCAAGCAAGTGAACCTAAATTAAAAAGTTGTACACACAGTCATTCAGTCAGCGACATATCATCTATCACTGAATAACAAATCATGTATTTATTATGAGTATACTACATCTCTCATGAATAAGCTAGGAATTGGTTATAAGCTATAATTATCAGTACACTCGATAACATGTAAGAGTATTATTCACAAAATACAAAATTCCTACCCATCACATTTTGCAACTTCACGTCAGATATCCAAGTTTCAAAGTTCTACTATGTTTGTAATGTGTCTATTTGTATCTTTTTTTTCTTTGCACACTTGTTATTCATGTCAATTATGTCACAAGTGGCTTTCAAAAAGCTTTGTAGACAGAAATTTGCCTCTATTTTATTTAAAAGATATATATTTTATCGAAGTATTGCCAACTGTCATCACAAAGTGTTTGTTGTTGCAAAGTTTTGCATTGAAGCAAAAGATGGTGAACATTACAAGGTAGATGGGTTACAATCCTTAAAATGAAATCTGAAACATTACAATGTAAAGCTGCATTCAAAAGCAAACTAGCGTAGATGAGTCTGAAGCCCTGCTTCAAGTTTGATGCATGTCAATAAGCAAACTCAAGCATTTTTGTGCGAGTACTCCTGTCCTGCCTGAACGATTTATTTTTCGTCCCACTAGCTGGTGAAGTGTGTGATGCTTACAATTTGCTGGAGTACGATTCAATGCTGCTATTATGAGGTTGGTATATTTACACAGAAACGAAGAAACAACAACTCCAGTGAAGGAAAGACCAAAGAGAACAAATGTCTCAACTCGTCGTCGTTAAGAGGCGACAATAGCACCAATACCGCTTGAAAACTGATTTTCCCTATTGCAGGAAGTCTGAGATGAGGCTTCCTTAGAGACAACCTCTGGCAGGATGACTAATCCAAGACTTTGGGGAACTAAAATTGCCGAGCCGACCCCAGCGATAGCCGACACGAGTGCCTGCACACCTACACTACCTGTTAAAGCCAACGCTCTAGCGCAAACATAACTGAGCCACCGCAGGACCAACATGCTCCTTAGGTTAAGCGTCTCACAGGTATCCCCACAAGCAGGGTCCTGCCAAAACACAAGGTAGTTCTTACCGTACCAGACTGTGCCCTGCCGGAAAGCTACCCGGCCAGTGTTTTAGACTGAATGTGCTCCAGTACCACGTAAGGACTAGAGCCCAGTTGCATCTGTCCTAGCATCCACCAAAAGCATTACTTGGGACTGAATATTTCTGTTGCATTCACTGCTCTAGATCACAATTTTTAACCACTTTTCATAGTCTAAGACCTTCTTAAAGATTGTGAATAAGCCCATATTCACCAAGTTTACTGTAGGCGCAACGTTAGATAGTGCTTTTTTTTTAGTAGTGGACATCAAATGGATGACTTTGTACAATGAATTAATGGAAATTTCTGCAAAATTGCAACAACAAAGCTTTTGCTGCATTGAGATTAAAGATTTAATTGCATATGCGAGTGTAAATCCAGAATGTCCTGCTCCGAAGAAGTACTTACAGAACTGGAATCCTACAGGTACTATTAAATACTAAACAATGTGTGTATCAGCACTACACATTACATTGTAGCAACTAGATTATGCAGCATGTAATAACACTTGTAATGTAAATGTAATCTATGCATTACAAATGCATACTTAATAAACAAAATCTTTGTGCTTTATTCAGCATCTTGCCTTTGTATTCCAGTTTTCCAGAGACCTTTACTTCCTGTGGTATAGCATAAAAAAATTAAAAATTTGGACAAAAATAATTTATTTAAAAGAGTTACAGCATTGCTCTTGGCTATATTAAAAGTTTGTGGGAACTTCCAGACTACTTACTGCACAAATTCACTGCATGTTCAAGTGTTTGGACGACAGCTTGTATCTCTATTTCTACAGTTTCTTAAGTGGAGAAGCAGACACTGTTCTTGGCATCTCTTAGGTTGGCATAAGCCAGTACTCAAACTATTGTAGTTGTAAATAATCAGCTTGGACTAACAAAGCCATTGGCAGAAGCCTCCATATGTGTCCTTTTGAGTTTGTAACTGGTTCAGTGGCTGGTTGCATCCTCTGATCCCTTTGAGAATATCACCCTGCGCATCACGGCTGTAAGTCTGGAACTTTTCACGTCACAGTGCTGGTTTGGATACAGTCAAAGGTAATGAAATTGTAACTGTTCTCAGTATGTGCTCTCTGGTTTTGGCCTCTTGATTATGCTTACAGCAGCAATTATTTCAGTTTGTCAGGTTCGTACTATTGCCTCTGAAATGTCCAGTGTGAAGAACCAAACTGAACATTTGACCCAGTAAATAGGTGTTCCTTTGTCTTTGGAGCACATTAAATTGGGTCTTCCTTTTTCAGAATGAAGCTATAAAGGAGTCATTCTGCATTCAGTTCAGAGGATGAGTCTTGGTTAATGCCAACTTGTTTGCTTGAAATGCAAGTTACCGTTTGCAGACATTTGGGCATTTTCTATGCAGGAACATTCTTTACAAGGCTTTGACTTTTTGTACCACAAAGGCCAACATTTTGAAGAGATTCTGGAGCATATATCATGAAGGACAGGTTCATTAAATTGCTTCAAGGAAACTTGTATAGAACTGGTAAAGAAATTATATATGCTGTAATTACTAAGGTGGTGTCTACAGTGGAGGAATAGAAAGTTGAGATGTTTTGGTCATGTCAGATAAGTCTAGAATGGTGTGGGGTCTCAGTAGTGTAGTAGACTACTCATCTCCACCAAGGCACACCGAGCTTCATTCCTAGAAAGGTCACCTGGATTTTTGCATGTGGGAAATGCTGCTGACATTGTCATTGGCCAGTGGTTTTTCAAGGCACTCCTGTTTCTCTAGTCCTTGCATATTGCCATTGCTCCATTTTCCATATTTTTACCTCACTAGTGCTCAAGACAACTTTGTTAAACACTAATCAAAACCTAAAATGTCAATATCTTGAGTGCTGGCCAGAGCGAAAAAGTAAATATGGATCAGTGGTGGAATGCAAGACCGGGACAAAATTGATTACCCCAATAAAAACCAGATGACATACAGCAAAGTCCATGTTCCCTATGCACAAAAATATGAGTGATTCCACCAGGAATCCAACCAAGTTCGCACTGTAGGGAAGCTAGTCATAGACAATTACATCATAAACCCTGGAGGGACATGCAGGACTTATCCACACCCTTACAAATATGCTTATTTCTTATAATAAAATGTGCAAATTTCCTCTTGAGAACCTCGACAGACCCTAGTTTGGAGTTATTTTTAACGTATATAATTTCCTGCATCACACACTCCAATTAATTTATCTTATGAACCTGTACGTCAGAAGCAGCCCATTACTGTGCCACTCTTCCATAGATTCTTATTCCACCAACATGACTGGTTCCCAACTGTCCACCTCCACTAATTGCCATTTTTACAAAGTCTGAACTCTACTTCCACAATTAGTCTAATATGTTTATCTAGCTGCAAAATGGCAAAAGACATTGATGTTTTTACTACCTTCACAGTTTCAAATTTTACAGAATATTTTCCATCATGATCTGTAAGGGCTACAAACTTACAATTGTAAAGTCTGAAAAATCTCTTCCCACTCACAGACATGGTTGAAGTAGTTTACCTCACAACATGCAATTTTAAGGAACTTTTTCAGCATTTCCCAGGACAATGTATGCAATACCAGTTTTGGTCCTTTCAAAAGCTTTTTGCACTAACAATATTGTTTCCTTAATAAACTGTGTTCCCAGCATATCCAGTCCCCTACAGTCTTGTGTGGCCAACATCTGTCTAAATCTCCATATCCAGTCTCCTGCAGTCTAATAGCACTTCCGTGGTATGATTGTGTGCAAGGACTTTTAAAGCATTGAAGCATTCACATCACCACAATGTAATTAGTATTCCTTTTCCTATAACTACTGTCTCTGGATACATTAATTGTGCCATTTCTGAACGATTCTTTTATGTCAGGTCACATTAATAACAGAAAAAACAATCATATCACAGTTTGCATCCATGTAGGCTATGCATGTTGCTGCATCACTAGCTGGATATGTGATAGTTCATATAATTATTCCCACAACCCCCAAGCTGCCCACAGCACCCCCAAAGATCATTCACATTCTGAGCTACTGTTTCCAACACACTCACCAAGTCTACCCTCATAAAAGGTCAATTTGTTGGAACATTTTACATTGCAAAACTTTACCCTATAAAAATGTGCAAAACAATCTCATCTGCCATGAGCACACTGCTCCTGCTATTCAGCAACATTCTCACATTTACTAATGTTTCACCTAATAGGAAGCAGCTAAAAAAAAGAGCAGCACAGGGCAGGAGTGAGAACTGCTGCCTGCACCTCAGGTGGCAGCCAACCACCATCATCTTACAAACTAGCCATTATATATAATAGGTTAAAATTATTACTTTCAAGTATAATACTGGCTTTCTATAAGCATATTTAATTTTAATTTTATATTCACCTCTAAGTCTTAAAACTTGCATCCATAAAATCTTACTCTGGCTCTTAAAAATTTTCCCAGGTCATCTGGTGTTAAATGATAGCAATTATCACACCTTGTTTGTACGATTTCAGATAAGGCATAACAGGACAGCATAGGTTTACATGGTCTTGTCAATATTGCCTATTATGTATGGTTTACAGTTGACCCCAAAACACCTTTAACTACAATATCATTGGCAAAATGGCACTGCAATGTTCAACAAAAATTTTACACGAATGCCAAAATACAAACTGCCCTACAATATATTTTACATTTATTGCTGCAATATTTTATAATGAAATAATCCCCGCATTTTATGGCACAGCTAGCATGAAAAAGGGCACACTCCTTGGTGCCAACTACAGTACATTAAAAGGCTAACAGTAGTGGGAATAGCAAGAGAAAAATATTATGTAGGTACTTACTTCTGTTCTTTATATTAACATTTTAGTGCTTACAAACTAAAGACCAAAATTTTTCAAATTAAATATTGCAAACAAAGTACAGTATGAATATAACTACAGCTGTATAACAACAACAAAGTTACTACAAATTTTAAAACAAGTAATTTACAGTACACTCACAAACTACCATAAATTGGACCCCATGACCACTTGACTAAGCATCTGATGACCATTACAGGCTAAACTTAGTATTTCACAAACCCAAAAAACCAATTATAAATATCTTTCCTAAAACTTCAAATGTGGGTCACTTCATGCAGACATACCTAGGGCAACATGTTTTAAGATGTCCTTTTTCAAATTTTTTCCTGCATTCATAACCATAAAATAGGAGTAATTTTTTCCCCCCAATTTCTCAAGTTAATGTCTAAGGAGATGTTTTATAAGATTCCAATTTCAAAAACTGCTGCTCTGACGACGTGCATCAGTTAAATGAAAAAAATGCCACTATCTATTTTAAAGATTTATTATTCTTGGCCACACATTTCAAGAAAATGAAAGCTAATTTTTAGCTATTTGAGACTATTTTTAAACAATCACTGCGAAAATCAATTGGTATACATTGCAATTTTTTTAGTTTTTACAAAATTTATAACAAATAAAACACACTATTAACTCTAACTGCAACGTTAGACTATTCTCGGATGCCAAAAATATCGCTTACTTGCGGCATTCGACTTTAGTCAAATAAGTTAATTTCCTAGGTTGCGATGTGTGACTATGGAATTGTTTTCTAACAAGTGCACATGTAATAACCTGTAAATCCAGTGTGCAGATGTAATAACCTGCATATACTTTGTACATAGTTTCTGTGTTAGAAATAAGTTAATAATAATATTGATATGTAAAAAAATTTTTTTTACATTTTTTTTTACACTTTTTGGGTAAAAATTATGAAAATTTTTCTTGCAGCAAAAAAGTTAAGAGAACCATCTTAGCATATCAGTGTAGTTAAAATTAGTTTGTTTTTTCCATACTTTGACTTATTGATTACCTTCCATACATGAACTGAAAATGCAGCACTGAAGTTGACTATTTAAAAAATGCAAAGGGTAATCTATACTACTAAATAATATAGAAGTGTGTGTGATTTTCGAATTTTTTTCATGTCTGTGATTGGGTTTAACTCAAAAACCACTGAATGTATTGCCATCAAATTTACATAGTCTATAGATAATAACCCCAGGACCAACTGAGTATTTGTTTCATCGAGATCTCAAACGGTTCCAGGAAAAATGATGATCAGAAATGTATTTAGGTAGTGGATTAAACATTTATTGGGATTTATTACTACATAAAAAAGGCATTGTTAAAAAAAATAATTCAGTCATTTCTTTCTTTTTTGTCTATGGGCGGTTCTTTCCTTCCTAAAAGCCGTAGTGGCCCAGTGGCTAGAGTTATTCCAAGTGGGGCCGCAGTGGTTTAATGGATAGAACTATATCAAGTGTGGCCGTAGTGACGCAGTGGCTATAAATCCATTTACACTTTCTTCTGCCTTTTGGAATCGAACCTTTGAAAAATCACCCTAGGCATAATATGTCAACCTGTTTTCCAATAACTTGTATTCAACAAATATTTAACGCTGCGATTAACTTTAGAGTACTGTATGATTGAATAAATGATACTTTACCTTATCTTATATAACTTGTAATATTTATTTCATATTAAACATGAATTAAAAACAGCAAGAGCAGTGACGTGTTGACAATGGCCGGTAAGAAATAGTTCACTGTTACAATATTTTTTAACCTAGTTTTTATGTACACTATATGTAAGGTAAACGTTGCCAATTGATATATTTGTATTGTTAGGTGGCACTGATAAACACATTTCATTACTGCAGTTAAAAATATCCATGTAAATTCCCGTGCGTAGGCTGATGTTTTTTTTGTCCAGAATAAAGGTTCAATACGTGAACCAGAGCATGTCGCTCTCTCTCGTTCTCTCTTTCTCCAAGATCATACCACCTATGTACCAGGAAAACTATACATTTTAATATTTCTAATTTCAGAATATTTCATACTAATTACAGCAATATTAATGATGTTTGAGATTGTAATTTACAACTGAAATGAGATTTTATTATTTAAATACGTGTTATATGGTATTTAAATGCAACAACATTTTAGATGCAATGGCGTGACACAGCTCGTTGCATGACACTTACAAATCCAGCAGGTTGGCAGACATGGTGCGGGAAGGAGAATATAGAATTTGATCAACTTTCCCCTAGCCCGTGGTCATGGCCTAGCCAGGCACTTGTCCCAATATGGCGGGCGGGCCATTTTTATAATGCCTTACGATTGACAGTGGTGTGGCGACATGACAATGACACTGCGTGTTTCTGAACGAAGCATCAAGTTCATACTCGTGTTTTTGAAACATCCTAGGAAAGTTACAATGTTGTGATCGCCACGAGTGTTTCCAGGGCAGGGATAATTAATATACTGTAACAAGTGTTGTGATCGCCACATGTGTAAGGGCGTAGCAGCCATTCCCAACTATGGTGGCTGTGTTGTAATCGTCGTGCAGGCCATATGTGCGTGGATTTCAAGTATGTGCAAAGTTTATACGTTTTAACCATGAACTGATGTTACAACGAAGTTAATTATTTATATTCATATATGTTTATCACAACGTTGTACCTTCACGGTAGGTGTTTGAAACAGTTGTGTAAAGAGTTTACGTTTCTGTGATTTGAATGTCTGCAACAATCCCAAAAAAAATACTAAACCCAACCAGATAAAGTGAAATAAAAATAAAATAAACATACAAACCTGTAAGTACCAATGCACATAAATATTAGCGTAATAAATGTTATGGTAGGCCTGTGTGTTTGCATCTTCACCATTATCTTTTACATTTGTAGGTACTATGTACAATAAATATGTTACATGAGTTGCGTGCTTGAATTTACTGTGTTGTTTCGTTGGACTGGTTGTCCCTTTATTTTAATTTTTATTCCAAACACATATTAATAACAGGTTAAATACTACTGTTGTTTCCGCCACAGTTGTGACAAACACAGTCGTGGCTAAATATTAATGTGTGTTATGTGTAACGTGCTATATCGTGTGTAACAGTTATAAAGCCAACCTAAATATTGTTATAGGTCTAAATTGTGAACATTTGTAGGAAATATGGCAGCATTCTTTGAACAGCTGTAAACAGCAATCAATGCTTTTGAGAGTTATAAAAGTAGAAGTCACATGGCAGTGTATGTTTACGTGTAACGGAAGGATACATAATCAGTAACCAAAAGTAGAAATTTAGCAGTGCTTCTGAAAAGACCAAAGTTATAGTGAATCAACTACAGGATTACTGCTACCTGTGGGGGGGAGTGGGGCCGCAGTGGTTTAATGGATAGAAATATATCAAGTGGGGCCGTAGTGACAGAGTGGACAGATATATATCAAATGGGGTTGCAGTGGCTAGAGCAATATTATCAGAGATGTAAATAGGTACTGGATTAAGCTTTTCTTAAGACTAGTGCACAATAAAAAAAATTGTTAAAAAAAAATATTTCCTTCACTTCTACTTTTTTTCTTTGGGCTGTTCTTTCCTTTCCAAGAGAAGTGGCTAGATTGATTCAAAGTCCTAAATATCATGCTAACGAAGTAGTGCTGCCCTGCTAGTAAGTATATAAAATACAAGCTGGTAACAACATGCAAAAAGCAACAAAAAACTGCATACAGTACTTTGTAGACAGCATATCATTTGACAAAAATTATCCTGAAATCTGCAGAAATATGAAACCAACATCAACACCACTGTGCATCATCATGCAGGATTAGGAGAAACATTTAAACTGCACTGACAGTATTAAAGACATTAATATATGGGAACTTTCAAAACATATTCAGTTGTATCAGATGAAAAGCGCATAGTGGCATCTTACAAAAAAAATGAATTATTCAAATTAAACCAATTTTTCCTTAAAATAATTTTTCAGCAGCACATTGGGCTACTTATCTCTTGTATCGTGGTAAAAGTATTAACCGATTACGAGAGGAAGACTTAAGGAAACACTGTATCCCAGTGGTGGTTCCTGCTATAGAGCTGCAGCCCCCCTCCCTGAAGAATTTGTGAATTACAGTAAATTTTTTATGTTGCAGCTGCTCTCAATTTAAAATAAACATTATGATTGCTTCGAGCTTTCTATTCTGCCAATGATCATACACCGATTCCCTCAACTTAGTAACGCAAACACATGTTTATATAACTTGTGGGCAGCACGTGGCTGGGCTGCGGCAAAGGTAGCCCATCTGGCCTTGTTTGCACGCCAGTGGCAGTGATCCGAAGTACGGCTAACATGGAAAAGGTGTCTCGCCCTTCGTGCGCACTTAGGCTGCCAGTCCTTAAAGGCTGTTCGGGGCCGAGCAACTAGTGTGCGCGTTTATATTGCTTTGGTGTGGTCAAGCTGGTTATTAATTTAGATGTGAAGTGAAGCATTTGGAGGTTTGTAGCTATGCTACTTGCACTATATTTTTATTTAATTTAGCATTAACAGAATACATGTGGAGGGTTTACAAGCTGTTTCTTTTTCTCAATCAGCAAGAGGAGAAAATTAAATTAAAAACAAATAACTTGATAATAATCCATCAAGTAGGCAGCAGACAAAAGAAAATTTAACTGTAGCATGTATGATAACCACAAATGGCTGTGTTGATGCGAATCAAATAAAATGCTCTATTTTGTTTTCATGAAAAATATGTAAAAATTATTTTTAACTAATTGAATGAATTTGCTTATTTGTAGTGTTGTAAATATTTGTGTCACAGTCACAAAATAAAATGGAGAGTGTTTAATTTTACAGCATAAAATAGTGAAAGAGAAAGTAAATCACCTTATTTAAATATTTTTACTAACAAAATTTCTGAGACAAAAAAACTAATATGGGATTATTAAAAAAGGATGCTGTAAAATTAAAGCTGATTTATCCATGCACTATCCTTTTTGAATAATCCTGTATACTGAAGCTGCAAAGAAAAATTGTACCTTTTACTTTCAAATTTGGTAAGAAATCTTACTTAATGAAAATATAAGCAAAATGTACATGTGAAGTTCACTGAATAATCAATGCCTATCAAATGTTCATTTAGGTGAATAACGATCTAAATTTTGGTTTTTTGTCCATTCATGTTACTGAAACGTTACTGAAATAATTACTTTAAATTCTCCTGAAATGTTGGCAAAAGCTACAATGTTTATTCCTTCCTTATGCAATCCAAAAATGCCTTATTTTTTACATGTACTCTAAGAAAATATATAGGAGCATATTGTTATACTGTGTGGCTATTAATGGCACTATAGGCGATTCACGGTAAAGTGAGCACTTTTTAAGGCCCTGCTGAATTTTTCTTTCCATTAGATCTCTATCTTCCTGTCACTTTTTTATATAAAAATTGCCATCAGACTTAATAAACACAGTGTATAAATTTCATCAATAACCAAAGTTAAAGTCTGGAGCTGCGATAAAATATATTTATTAATAGTTACTGCCTGTTGAATGGGCCTTAAAAAATGCTCACTTTACCATGAACAGCCTATAGGCAAGTTTGACATTACAATTTTAATTGAATTCAGTTGATTATGTGGAGGTATTTAGTTAATATAAACTAATGGCAAACTTTATGGAATTTTCACATTTTCAAACATTTGTTAAAGCTGTGTTCTCATAAAATTTAAGTCATCTGATTCTAAAATGCAACATGGATATTGAAAAACAAATTATACTTTAACCACTCCCAAAAAACCTAGGGTGAAATCATGGTACAACAGTGCAACCATGAGAAACAATTACACGTTAATATTATTATTATTGCGTAAGTTCAGTGTTTGGACAGAAACCAAAATGGAATATACTAAACCGACTGTAGCATCCTCTGTAACTTCAGGAGCAAAGGGAGCACACATCATCCTCAATTGGGCAGTTTAGACAGCACTAGTTCGTACTTTTTTTTAGATGATAGGTTATTTTTCTACCCATTTACATTACTAGTTTTCATAATCCTTCATGCCTCGTTTAAATAAGCAGTTCTTTTGCCACTTTCTTGTCTGAACATTCATTTGTGTTAAGTTATCTACAAGCTTTCATTTAGTTTTTCAGTGACAAAAGAATATGGTTCACAAGCATACCCTGAAGAATTAACATTTATTTTCATTCTCCCTTCATTAATTTCAACTTATTCAATTACTTACTTTAATTATGAGAAGTTTCAGGGCACAGGCACAACATAATCTGTATTTCTTTAAAAAATGAAATTAAAAAGGCTTTGGGCTTTTACATAAATATTGGTGTTTAATATCAGTCTGAACCAACTGTTTGCAATGTGTATATTTTAGATATAATTTCCTCTAAAATTTCATTATTAAAGTCTTCCCTAATCTTTGCATTGCCATCCAGATCATCTAACCATTGCCAGCTGTGAAGTCATTCAACAAGTTAAAATGAATACTTTTGTACGAGTGTCCATGGATCAAGGTAGATTGTGTGAACTTTATCTGCCGAGTATAGAAAGAGAACAAAAAAAAAAAAAACCACTATATAATGACATGATCAGTTTTAGTCTGTGAAAGCAAGAAAGATGCATAAGTAATTAATTTCCATACAGTAAAATACAGTGTTAAGTAAAACTGTTAATTTTAACCTAAGCTAATACTGAAACTGAATACAAGAGGAAATCATATGCTAGAAATGCCAAGTCGTGTCTTGTACTGGGTAGAATAATTTAGCAAAATTATATGGTTGAGTAGTTGAGTAACAAATTTTAATCTTGATAATTACATTATATCCTTGCGGGGGGGGGGGGTGCTGTTTTAGTACTTGCCATTTGAGAAAATGGGGCTAAATATGCCACTGCGCTTCAACCTACGTGATGCCCCTCATTTCTGAGGTCTGTAGGAATCTGGTGTCAAGGCAGTCTTGTCACACATAATCAAAGTTCTAGGGAAGCAAATGCCAGGGAAAATGAGTTCTACATCACTCATCCAGGTGGAAGCAACCCTGAACTTTTCTACGAAATTGGTTACATCAGCTACAGGTTCAAGGCAGGTGTACCAAAGAAGCACCTAACTTTTGTGCCGCCTTGTGGCACATGTTTTTGTGTTTTGTCCTTGGGATGGTTTGTGTTCCCTTTCTGGGAATATTTTCTCTCGGAAAAACAAATTTTTATTTTTAGGTTTCCATCTATTTTTTTGTAGTTTTTTTTTTTTGTATGGTAAATATTGTGTCACTTAGTGCTTTCGAGTTAATTTTTCCAGTGACTTAAGTTCTTTCCTAGTACTTGTTTATGTAACATGTAATTTAATGATGATAATGTTAAATCTGTTATTAATTTTGGATTCTGGCATTTTACTAATTATAAGCATTTTAATTGAATGCTTCAACAAACCTTGTTGTTGCTAAGGCTAAACTGTTTGTCAGTTATGATGTTCAAGTAAAGATACTGTTTAGTAATTTTAATACTTTCATAATTCGTGTTTAACAAGATATGGTGTCTGTGCACTATAATATAAATATTTATGTTTTATGGACGAGTAAAATTAAATGATAGTGTTTTCCTCAATTATTTTGTTACAAAAATATTTGTCAATTTGTGTAACTGTCATAATGTTACTTGTTATTAATTGTATGAAAGACAGCTGGGGTTTTTAGATTATTTATTGTTTGTTCTATGTGCAACATAATATTTGCTAATTAATGTATCGTTCATACTTATTTTTGTGAGATAACTTGTAATTCTCATAATTATATATTTTTAAAGAAATTGTGAAATGGCACATATCTATTAATCGTTTGGGTTGGCTATTCTCTGAATCAACTGTTGGTCGCATCGTTTTCCACAAGCGTCTTTTCCGACCTTCTCCAAGTACTCAATATCTAAATTTTCTACTCTTCTGTAATAATCAGTCATCTGATGTAGTTTCTTTGTTTATCCACTAAGGGTAAGTGTTTCCTGTTTATTTTTTTTTGCCAAGCGATGCTATATGTTTTTTTGGGCGATGTCCAAGATTTCATGTTTTATTTAACTGTTAATATAACAGTGCTGGTGTACTCCGATACAAGCAGGGGCCATTCCTTCGTTCCGATCGTGATGTCCTGATACCAGCCTTTGGTACAGGATGTGGTCCTGATTACAGCATTGCATTATCGCGCAGCACCAAGGAAATGCAGTCATGGACATAGTTTCCCCTGCTGAACAGGCCAAAACGAACATTTATTTTCTTTTGCTTGTGCATGCTGTAGGCTTAAACATGGCCTGAACTTTCGAAACCTTTCAAAATCAATTAGTTCTGACAGTAGTCCAACCCAATCTGGATATTATATATATATATATTATTTTTTAAAATGTTAAACTTTTTTCAACGAAGATGGGAAGTGGTAATCTAAGATAATCGGCCATATGCAAGGTAGTTTTTATGTAATGTCGTGTATGTAATTTTGTGTATGTAATTTAAGGTAAAACATTTTGTTCATGCTATTACTTAAAGGTTATAGCGGGGATCCCCAATTCTTGCCTAAAATTTAGTAAAGCAATCACAATGATGAACCTATTCACCATGTTGAGATTAAGGTTATGATTTTTTTGTTACAAAGAGTAAATAAATAGATATTGTTACACCATCTGATTTCTTTGTACTTGTATTACCTTTAAACTTAAATCAAATTTATTTCATACTACATGAGTGAATATTATTTTACTTAATATTGTATAATCCTATAATTTTTTCCTCTGATTTTGATTCAATATTGAAAGGGAGTTTATTCTCTCAATCCCTAACTAAATTACCTTTGTGTTAGATGCTTGGTACCCAAAGAAAGGTTCAAACATTGTTTCTTTACAAATAAAACTTTAGTTATTAGTGTATGCACACTGGACGCAGCCTGCTCCACGAGTTTCGTGCCTGTGCTGGCATTGTTTGGGAACTACTGGCTTTGTGTTGTGTGTATTCTGGCCTTGATTTAGTGTGTGGGGCTCACATATTCACATCTGGAACAATTACCAGATCAGCCCTCCTCTTGCCAGTAAATTAGTTTAAATGTTATATTTCAAGGTAGATGGGATGTTTAGTAAATGTATTGAGTGTGTTAACAGGTACTAAATTTTTTGTATAGTTTTCTTATTTCCTGGATTGTGCGTTTTATCTGGGCATTAACTATCACTGTGATTGGAAATAATTTTGTAATGGCGCGAGAACCATTGACTAACCTACAATAACCAAAATAGTTTTGATAACATTCTTATCAAATGAAACAGAACAAGTTTGTAGACAGAATGCTGAAGAAGTCTGATTACAGTACAATAAATCCTCCTTAAGCCTCACAAATTTCATTTTAAATTATTCATGTTTACTTAAATTTGCTGCTCACAGTTTTCACTAGCATAACATCCAAGCAACATCTGGGGCACCTGTTATTTAATATAGTTTAAAAAGTTCTTAAATTGTTCTGCATTGTTAGTGACAACTACTGCAGTTTTCTATCTTTAAAAAATGTCTTGGTACCTGCCCTCTAGGCAATTAACCCCAACACTGACCAACACCACACACACACCATTCATGCAGTTGATACAACTATAAAACTACACAGTTTTAAAATATGTCACCATTTTACTGTTGCATCACTGTTTTAATGTTTTCATACATTTTGAAACCTCATTCAGTATTTAATTTAATGAAAATGATTACAAGTAATATTATTAATGGTCTCATTTCTGTACTTCATGCGGTGAATAATACTTTTACTATCCATTTGAACAATCCAAGTTTTATTTTACTATAGAGTTCTACGTGTCCAGTATTTAAGAAGTCTCTTTATAGCAAAAGTTTTGACTATTTTATTTAATTATTTATCAGAGCATATATAGCACAGCAAGTTATTTACATATTTTATTTTAATTACTCACTGTCACTATTTTATAGTTTACATATTTTTCTGATTACTTTGATTTCAATTCAGTTTTGGTCTGCGCTTTGAAAGCTACGTTTATAATTCTGTTAGACACTTGCAGACTGACGTTTCAAAAGGTTCTCTCTACCAACTGGAAATGTATTGCACAGTCGCAAATTCTGTCAGCTGTTGCTGCCCGAGGCTTCCCTTCCACCAAGAAGGTGGCATGCTATGACGTCATTGAAGCTGCATTTTCGTCCTTTGCCATATTGTGACATACCAAACATTGAAAATGTTGAAGCAGGTTTGTGTATTTAATGCATGTAAAATGTGGAACTTCATAAACAAATAACAATGAAGCTAAACTTCCAGGCTAAATATCAACATGCTCCGAGACAACAGTATCAATTTAATTGTGACAGGTTAGGTTACCAATATATTGGGTCTCAACATGGTGGACAGGCTTCATGACAAGACCACCTCTTGCCTTCCACTCACTTCCCTGCAGCTGCACTTCTGGCAAATTTTTCTCAGTGTATCCCTACCGCTTGACACAATTTTACCAAACAAAATGGGCTTCTATTCACTAGGAATTTTCCCCCACCTTTGTGTGCGAGCGCTACTGGCCTCTTCTAAACAACCTGTGACATCTATAGTCAAAAATCTAACTTTGTTTGCCTTTTGTTTTAATCTTCTATGTGCTGCACCTACTTTATGTCCAGCCAGCGAGTCAAGATGGTGTGTGATCGTGCTCTGTGGCCGTGTTCTTTGGAATTTGAGTTTCCGGGTTAAATGAATATAGTGTTTCATTGCTGTTTAAGCAATGTAGTTTTTTAATTGTTTTATATTTATGTATCATCTGTGGTATGTGCTCTTGTTGGTGTAACGTGCCAAACACACACACACCAACATTTAGTTTGATCTCTACTTTTGTATCTACCTTCTGTGGTTAGCAAAAGTACCAGGTATTTAATTATTAATTTTGTGGATTGTTTATATGTTACTAGAAAAGGTTCCCAAACCTAGCTCTTTAATACCTTTTGGTTTGCTGGTTCTAGTTTTCTGGTTGGTTTTCCAACATGCAGATACGCACAGCCTTATGAGAGTTCTGTTTACTTGCGGAACTGTGTGTTCATCTTCACATACCTGGCTCTCAAATACTGTTTGCTAGTCATCGGGATAGCTAAGTTACAATGGTACTTTAATTTTCAAACAAGATATTTCATAGGTAAAGTAAGGTTTCTGTATCTTGCACATATATTTTCTTTTTTAATACAGTGATTACTTATGAACATTTATTATTATGACCTCTCCAGGTATTTTGTCACTAATTTATTAATACATTTTGTTCAGGGTACCCTTTTATTTTTAAGCAGTTTATTAATTAATCTCTCTTCTACTGTGATCAAAAGGCTTGTAAATTTTGCATCATGAAAGACAATTCTTCTAATATTTTAAAACAAAGAGGAGCTATTTTACTGCAATGTTTTAACTTGCAAAGTGGGGGCAGCACCGTCCCTGATAGATAGTTGAGTGTGGAACACTAGTGCCGCGTGGCAACCTCTTAGCCAATTTGGATTCCGCTCCTACCTCCTTTCTGTTCCCCTACCCCACCTCCCTCCTGCTTTAAACAACTTTTAATTCAAGGTGCCAATATTTTTACTCCGTTAACACTTCTTGCCGAGACGTCGCACCGTCTCCTTCGAAGTCACTTAGGTGTGGCGACAATCAATTTAGACATGAGCTCCGACCAACTAGTTTTGGCTAGTGGCACAGCGCACTGATAATTTGTTACATCTGCTTATGCAATTGGTAATGGTTTATATGCATGTACAACAGGAATGTCTGCATCAGTGAGGAGAACTCTTCATTGAGTTGTGTGAACATTTGGTGTGTTGGTTTGAGGGACATATTTTTGGTAATGGAATTTGTTAATAGTGCTAACGTGCTGCTGCTTCATACTTTGTATATTCCTGGTCTTAACGATTTATATATACACATAATTAGACTGTTTAATGGGCCCTTAGAGCCTCTATATTTATGATATATCAATGGAGCACCTTAAAGAGTTAATTATCAAAGCAGTAGGTGCTTGTGATAGCTAAATAAAACCGGTTAATGCAGTTGTATTTTTACTGTGCAATTTTTGGCATGGCTGGATGTAATGACGAGGAGTAAACACAAGTGTAGCCTAGTTAGTAAAGGAGAATTTTGATTAAGGGAAGTAATTCACTTGAAGTTACGATATGTATTTAACATTGTCAAATTGGTCTGTTGAACTAATTATCAAAAATTTCCATATTCATAGTGATAATGTGTAGACAAATATTTCAGAAGTAAATAAATTAAATGTTGACTTGATTAGTCACGTACCCATGAGTAAAGTAAAAGTGTACACTTGAGATGACATTTTTAAGACTGTTATGCTGACTTACTTAGAATTGACAAGTACTAAGGTTTTCTGTCAGCAGCGAGATTTGCATACCAATTGAGACAAATTAAAAATACAAACAATTTTACATGTTTATTGAAAGGTTACGTACCTAGGAGTATAGTATTTTACGCACCGCTAATATGGTGGTTTGTATCTGCAATATTTGCTATTCTGTGATCACCTCTTATTATTATTTCACCTATTGTTTGATCAAGGTAACCTATCTACTGAAAGCACATGTACCTACGAGTACGGTGAACATGCACCTGTAAGTGTGGAGCTATATATTTGCAATTCTTATAATATTGTGTAATTACCCTAAAGTTATGCTCTGTTGTGATTTGGCACAAGCCTTAACTAACTTGTAATTTATAATATTATGGCATTTTTTGAGCCATTGTGCGGTAATATTTTATAATATTCAAATGGTTGTGATGCATGAATCCAGGTTCTATACTATTTTTAATGCACCTTGATTAATTGCACGACTCAATGTGAATATTTTGAAATAATACTGTTGTACTTGAATATATTTATGTCTTGAATGGTGTTAACGTGTCATGGTGATATCTATGAAAATAAAATTTGTTCACTGTAATATTGTCATTACTTCTGTTCAATTTATACCCATTCTGTACTAGCTGAAGTTAATTACTTTACCATCACAATGTGATCTAAACTGATATTTTTTTGTTTCATGTTGTACAATTTCAGAGGACTATACTTTAATGTCTCACTGTGTTAACTCTTTCATTGTTATATAAAAGTGTGTTATTTAGTTGAATGATAATGAAAATAATTATTATTTTGGAGACATTTATTTTTGTATTTTTAAAGAGAAAAGAAAATATAATATTTAGTAACGTACAATCACAAGTCGCAGACAATTAAGTCTTCCTCTGGGCCTGTGTGTGTATCTACCCCCCCCCCCCCCCCCCCAAATGAGCCATCCCACTGCCCACGTCCTGTGCATACACATTTATATATCAAATCATTTGATTCTCTTTTGTGCCTTGTATAATCACCTAGCATGTTTATTTGCATCTCCCTTTTATTTTGTTTGTGCCGAGTCCTTCGGTAATTTTCTTTTATGCCATTTGTTTATGTTGCTTGTGCCAAGGACTCTAGGAATGTCAGTGTTTGTTGGAAGTCTGTATTGTATTTGTTCATTACTTCTGGTTCTACATGGATACAGAACCACTGTTTCAAAAGTCAAATTGGTCATGCAAGGGCTAACTCAAGAATGATTAACTCGCAGAACACTGCTCCCATCGCTACAATTTCTACTTGAAGCCACACAGTGACAAGCAGTGAAAAGCAGTTGTGTAGTGCAGTTATGGATCTAATTGGACTAGTTGGATGCCAGTTAATGTAACACACTCTGAGAAGTCAATTAATTCTCTATGAAGCTTATCAACTCAGACTTACACTGTTTAGAGCAAGATCCTAGACAAAATAAATGACTACACTAATATTGTAAAAAAATAAAACCCATTTTATAATTAAAAGTTTTTAAAAATTTTATTTGTATTTTGTAACTTATGCTTTAATATATGTGTTCTGTACTATACAGTGAAACCCTGTTATAACACCTCTCTTATGACATTTTCCTACTTAATAAGTTTCCTTCTCTTTGTCTAAAATTGTTTTCAATACAAGATTACCCTTTTAAAGTTTTTTTCTTTATATATGGCTAACATTTCTATGTCTTACTTTTTTTGTATGTTGATACATTTTCCTAAAATATTTACAATCTTACATTGTAGGTTTACATACATAAAAAATAAATTCTTTATTCAATAATTACAACCTATCTTTTTTTTTTGTAGTTAATACCAAGTTTTTCCTAAAAAAAATATTCTGAATATGTGATGTTGAAAATTCATTAAAAATTACAAACACTATACATTTTCAAGTGTGTGCTTTGTATGCCAATTAACTCTTGAAGATATTTAACACATTTTCTTCACATATTAACCACACAGCCAGCATCCACACTTTCTTCTAATGTTTTTGTTAAATTTTTTTTAAGCAATCTTATAAATGTTTTACTTGCCAAATACTGCCATTAAAAAAAATCTTGTTTAATGAAAGTTATAATCAAGTAGAGCTATCACTTACACCTGCCCAAGAACACTGTAACCTCAATTAGTAGCATGCTTGCCCATTAGATTGTTATTTTGGCAATGATGCAATATTGTTTGTTGAAAGATTATTTTATGTTGTGAAACCGAAAGTAGCAAACTACTAACGTAAGGCAATCCAAAAGTATGTACTTCACCATACCTCACAAGTAGGATCTTCTAAAGAGAACAATATATATGTCCCACCAAAAACTATTAAGTTACTTTAAGATAGTTTTATTATAGAACTTTTATAGAAGGTTCATAGGTAGGTGGGCCAAACAATGCAATTATTTTTGCCCACATGTTAGTTTTTGGCCAATTGTCACAAGGACAGCACTGAAACATGGGTTCTGGGACTGCTATCATAATAGATCTAACAAGACATTTAATTATTACGGATTAAAATGTGGACTTAAATAAAACATAACTAGATTATGTCCCTACTTGATTTTTCTGAACAAAGTGCATCAAATACAAAATGTTACACAGCAATTACGCTGAAACCATATTTTATTAGCACAAAAAGTATTCAACTGCATTGATATTGCAACTATCTGTAATACATCGGTAAGTGCATTGCAAAGAATGGCAAAAGTGGCCTTGCCATTTTGAATGGCACAAGAAGCAAAATCGGGATCAATCCCTCCTACTAAGTTAAGTACAGTATTTAACTGACAAAGGCTACCAACAGCCCTTTTAATGCAATCAACTATACATGGCCACTAATATTTGTTTACCAAAAAATGTTCCTGTATCTTCCAAAAGCATTTATTACAGCTGCCTTTTGTTCGATACCTGAAGGAGCCAGACAGTTTGACAATGGGAACTATTGAAACAATTGCAGCTACTGACGTAGGTTATCTTTAAGAAAAATTTGCTTCTAAATTGAAAACTTGAAAAATTTCTCCAAACCATTTCCATTAAAAAATTGAAAAAAAAAAACAGATATTTTGTGGACACGAAAATAAAAAAATTGAACAAAATCTGAAAAACTAAAGTAAAATCATGTTTTAAAATGTCGTACTGCATGAAATGACCCTTTTTTTAATGCTAATTATACCTAAACATGACCCATGACTAAACACGAACACACATTCTTAGGCTCAACCAGACATATTATGTATCTGAAAAGAGGACATAAGACCTACTATACAGTACAGTATATGTTTACTAATTTGAAGGAAAAAAAAATCTCTTCTGGATTTAGTGCATTAAACCATCCACAAACACATTTTGATCAATACAATTATCATGCATTTATAACAATTTATCAACTATTGTTATGGAACGAAAACAGACCATTTACCAAACTGTGATGTTTCAGAGGCTTCGTAATATTCAAGATGCAGAAAGTCTTCATTATGCACTCAAAAACAGTTCAGGCAACACAACTCACGACTACTTTAAACATGCGGTGAACCAAACCAGTCTTCTGTCTTCAGGTGCCGTGGTTGCGATTACGATTACACAACGTGCCACAAACAACTTGCTACACCACAAATCCATGCAGTGAAACAAGTAATCTCCAAGCTTCATGATGGTTTGTGTTTCACTAACTAAACACGACACACACTACATTTCCATGCTGTGAGAAGGCCCTTTCTCGAACAGTGTAAGTTACAGTAAGTTAATTCAGTGTCCGTGTGAATGTGTGTAAAAATGCAACAATCTAAATTCATGTTTACAGTGACAATGACTTAACATTAATTTACTTCCAAAGATAAGTTTAAGTAAACTAAATTTATAACAATTTTTCATGTTAACATTTGGATTTTTGTGATAAGGATACAGATTTCTCCACGAAATTACGAGAAATCCCTGCTGCAACGTAAAAATTGTGTATAAACAAAAGGTTAACGTTTCAGAAAAATTTTATGCAACCATTTTAATGCATTAATTGCAGTATTTTTTACTTTGTTTACCTAATGGCCTGGTTTAGCCATTATACCAGTTATGAAACTGATTAGCTAGTTGCAAATAGATAAGTAATTAATTTTTGTAACAGAACTGAATATCACTGCTGACAGCAGCACAAAGTTGAGTACTTGCATCTATTTCTTTAGTTTTCTAAACCTTACAATTCAAAAGTCAGTAACAATGACCAAAAATTTTACAGGCCACTTCAAAAGTACTATCTGATTTGGAACAGTTTTCTGGATGCAAAAAAGGGAAAACCTATGAAATGTTTCAAAGTATAAATTATCATCTGAACTTTGCAGTATTAATTTTTGCCTCTTAACAATATGCAGTATTTTTCTGCATGGAAGTTTTCTAAGAAAAAAAGAATGTTTCGCACCAAAATTGAATACATTTTTTCCTTTAATTAGAATAATTTTACTTTCTAGTGAATACCATATACACCACTGGCTTAATAGCATTCCTTTTTAACTAAATCCAGGAAAACTCTCTGCAGGTGTTAAAATGCAAGAAATATTTAGGGCTTAGCCATGTTTCAAACTGCAATTCTTTGCTTGGAAGGTAGTAGAGTGAAGAAATCCTAGTTGCATAATCCCCTCAAACCTGAACATCTCATGGCAGCTTCATGTACCTTCTGGTAAGCACCCATTCCAAATGTTTGCTTTATGTGAAAAAAAAAACATACAATGAATTACGAAGTATATACCTAAGTGCACTGCCAAAAAATGAAGCTGAAAACATCTTTTAAACTTATAGGAAAAGTGTAGATGTAAAATAAAATACACCTGATTTTTTTTGCATAATCTTAAGAAATATTTTAAAACTCATTCATTTACATTTAATAATGAGTAATTAATAAGTTGTAAATTGCAATAAGGAAGGAAGGAACATTTAACTAATAACTAACCCTTCTATGAAAAATGTAATCAATCTGATGCTATTTTTTTTAATTACTGCTATAAATCCTCCTCTATTGGCTGGGAGCTTAGTTGGGGACTGCTTACATTGCATCTGAAAACATGCCAATGGTCACTGGCCAGCCCAAATGTGGAATCCAAAACCTCGTGGTCTGAAGGCACCTGGCAATAGGTGACCTCCATTCCCTATAGTTTTCATCTCTCCTGACTGATCTAAAATACATTTTATCACATACTGTGTTTTGATACACATTTGACATACCTATTTCACAAAATTACCAACATTTTTTTTCTAATTACACAATATTTTTCAAAATTAAAAAAAAACACAAACTTACCACACATTTAATAAACAGTCCCTCAAAAACAAAATGGTGTTGCTTTTAAATACAAAAAGGAATTTTTAATTTATTTTCTTTAAATCAATGCAACATTAGGTGCTACGAATCCACATAGCTGCAATTTTGAAATCTTTCAGTTTATAAATAAATGTATTTAAAAAAGAATCACCTAATTTGTTTATTGCTTTTAATTCCATAAACTCCTTTTTGGTATTGCAAAATTACATAGTTTGGAAGCTATTAACAAAAGTGATGGATTTGGAGTTTATGGCTGACTAACATTGTCACACAAACACACAAAATAAAACAATGTGACAATATGTTAGGAATAATAAAACTAGACACCTTCTGGCAAAATGATTTCTAATGTGTGTCATATTTTGCAGTCTGTACATATAACTGGTAGTCACATTTAAAATTTAAATTGTTAATCTTGGTTCATGATCATGCTATTATAAACTAAGACCATTGTTTTTTCAAGAACAGATCACCTTACAGTAGTTTTGTTTCTTTGTTAGAGGCTACAATAAGGCCTTACTGTAATTAAATTGGGCCTACGACATAACTGTTATGGGCAAAAATATATTCTCCTGCAAATGGTGATACCTTTTTTTCAACTCAGTCCCCCAATTTTACTACATTTTGTATCTGAAGGATAGCCAGGTGGTCAAATCTAGCTACACTATTTACTCTAACTCCTAAAAATCTATCCATAATATGAGGGCACTAACTTTAACCAATGCATGGCATGATTGTGCAGAGGTCTTCAGGGAAGACAAACACACTGCATTTCCTGAAATGTTACACGAGTATACTCTTAGAATATCACTGTGTTTACCTGTATTGTCTCCACCGTTTCATTCAGTCTTTGTGCATATATTATTTTGTCTGTGCTGTCTACAGTGCATTGTTCATATTTAATTTTTTTTTGTTCAAGTTTGTGTCACATCCACTTTCATTTTCTTGTTACATTCCAACTTCATTACTTATTCTGGTTTTCTACGAGAACAAAAATTGGGCACAGGTTTACTCTTAGAATACCACTGCTCATTTGTACTCTGGTTTTCTGTGAGAGCTACTGCAATGAAGTATGCCAAAATAATGTTTCTTTAGACATACTAGACCCATTGAAAGAATCCTTCAAAGAACATATGAATAAGTTCACTTCACCTTTTAACTTTCCCAAAGTCTACAATACTTTAGAAATATGCACACACATTGTGCAATATATACATCATTCAAAAAAAGTTAACAAATGAAGCAACCAAAGTGATTTTAATTATGGGGAGGCAATTTTTTGTGATGATTTTTGCACGCTGTAAAAAAAAATTAATACTTTGCCTGACAATTCGCAGGAAACATTCAGAAACCTCATATGGAAACTTTCTTTTATACAAAAGGTAGAATTACAATGCAATGCAGTAGCAGAAGTCTCATATGGAATATAACTATCCCATACGCACGTGGGAAATTACTGAGACACATGCAATTTATTAGCACCGTCTCAAAAATATGGACTTGCACAGAAATTCCACAAATTAGAACTGGCATAGTAGCCCAGCTTGTACATGGTTGCAAGTGCCACGAAAATGTGGATTTTTTGGTCCAGTGGTTCAAAACTCAATTGGGATACTAAAATATTTTATGTATTTATTTTTGTTTTGAAATTTTTAACTATCTAATAACTTAAATATATAAAATTGCATTTATAGACGTTTGAAATTTTTTTTACAAACATCGGATTCAGTGCTTAGAAGATTTATGTTGTTCAGTTCAATACATATGTAACAAAGTGTTTCTAAATTTACAGCAAAATATTTTAAGATTCCAGATTCTAATTATTTTGTTACATTGCAGCAGAAGAAAAATATACTTTGGTTAATATTTTGCAATTATTTAAAGTTTATTTTGTGTAGGCTACATAAATGAATACCATTAATTTATATTATTTATGTAGATACCCATTTACTTAAGAATTTGAGCCATCACAGCCATACAAGTGCACAGAACATTAAAGTGTCTTACTATGGTAAACACACAAAACTGAGACTTGGGAGGAGTGATTTGTGACTAGTCTCTTCTCTCTTCTTCCTCCAGCCAGCAAGGTTAGCAGATTTAAATCTGTAGGTAAAGAGCTTTGCTGAAAATCCTAACATGCTGGCAGATTATGTACTCATCTTAATTTTTTTTCCTTTGTTAGTTAATTTTGCGTTACATTCTTGCAAATATTCTCTGCATTTTCCCCATTATCTTGTGTGGTACCTTTACAGGTAGGAAATATTAATTTACTGTTCATGTAAATTTGCTACTCTTGTGGTAATTTTTCTCTTGTGCGCTTGTGTAATTTACTTCCCTCAAATTTAAGGCAGTTATCCTTCAAATTTTTTACAGCACATAAATTTATTTACTGAATAGAATATTTACTGAATACAAGAACAACCACTTTCAAATCTTTCATAATATCATGTTTTCAAAATGTTTCCAGAAGTTTGTGCACGTAGTACTAAATAGTTTTATTACAGCTTGATTCAGTACTTAGTGCTTATATGAGTACATTAATGATTAATCATGATCTACGATACGTCAGATACTGAAAACCTGATATAGAAAATGGAATGTGTAATGGAAAATTTCAAAAACCAACTAATAATGCACATTGATTTACCATTTACTGTTTTGTACATTGAGAGATTTACTTGCACCTGAAAAACTTTGAATAGGTCCAACAAACAATATACATTTGTGTGAACAAAATATTTTAAGATTATGTATTCAAACAAAATGGTTTAATCAGTTCCTATGTATGTTTTGAAGTCTCTAAACACTCGCTTGTTTATTATCACATTTTGTTCAGGCAACAAAATATTTTGTTGCAACAGTGGAATTTTTTCTTGGCAAAACAAAACAGATGACTAGGAAAATACTGAAGTAAGCTGCAAGAAGTTATCTTTTTTGGTAGCACAAGTGTTTGATAATGATTTTATCTCCCATCTCAAAATTCTTATGCACAACAGTATAATTTAATAAATTTTGGAATTTGTTTATTCCAACGTAGTATGGAAAAAAGTTTTTGTTAAAAAAGAAGAAAATGCCTAAGTGTTGCACCTCAAAATTTCTTTTGAAACCAATGATCTTTTAATTTACACATTTTCTCATCTTACTGCACCGCTAGTGCTGTTCTGTTGAGTTTTTACCGCCATTTACTTTTGCATGATTGTGTACTCTTTGCTCGGCTCTGATCCACTACCTTTTCCTCCCATTCTCATTCCTCCCTTTCCCCTTCCCCTTTCGAGCATCACAATTATTCATTGGCCAGTATAGTTTACTTTAGTCCTTGCACAGCCCGACCTCTGGCTATTCTGATCCGCTTTATGCCCATCCGAAGCCTGCAACATTTTGTCACAACTTATGCCGCCAGATCCTTGCGTGTACCTGATGGCATAACCACCATCTTCGTCCAGCAGTGAACAAGGCCGACATTATGTTGAGCTGATGCAGTATACCAGTTTAGCTACTGAGCAATGGTACAGTTAAACTTTTGTAGTGGCAAACACTAACTTTGCAGTTGGGTTTTTAATTTGTGTGGCATAGTTGTGTTGTATCTTGGATATGCAGTACGGCTAGGCCATTTCAAAATTTTGGTTTTGGTCACTCTTTAAAATTACGTTCTGGCTTAACTATGGTGTCACGTTGCTGTCTTGTTTTAACGTGTTGTGTTTGTCCTTTTTAACCATCAAGTATTTACACGTATTCATTTTTTGCTGTTTCCACGACTGTATCATTGGGACATGAATCTTTTAATATGATGTTTGTTTGTAATTTTTTACTTTCGGAGCCGTGCTGGGTCATATGCGACTGCCTCCCGCCATAATTATTTCACAAACCTTTTAATTGTTTGTTTTTCTAGTGTTTTATTGAATTGACGCTTTACTGGGTAAGTCAATAGCTGCCCTCCTTTCTACGAGTTTTTAGAGTCAAATGGGTGCAGTGTTCTAGTTAAAGAAAATGGTAACATTCTTTTAACCAGTTGTTAAATAAATTGAATTTTGAATTTGTATTATTTTAAAGGTTTGTTGTTCTGGAGCTAAGATTATAATTTGTATGTTTTATTTTTTTCTCTTTTTTGGTGCTCCAAGGCAAATACACTACTTTTACAAGAACTATAATCAACGAAACAAATTATTAACAACCGTGATAATTATTGCTGTGATCATGTATTTAGTCGTTTTAAAGGTTGTTTTGCCAATTTAAATTGTATTTATGTATAACAAAGGGTATTGAAACATCTCCACTGTATATTTTTATGAATTGTCACAATACAATAAATTGTAATGTACAGAACAAAAACAATTTAATTTCCAGGCATAATAGGTAAGTGGTGTGCTAACCTGTGTAACAATATTTTATTTGTAACTCTGAATTATTCCAGATTTAAAAAAAATGTAGGCAACTTGATTTCTAATCAGTATAAATAATTAATATGCAACAGTAGTTTTAAAAACGTAACTTTAGTACAAGTTGTAAATGTCACTGGTCAAAATTACTTTCTCCAAACTACAATTCAGATCATTTATCAATTACAACTCTTGCAGCTTTCATTTTACTTAATTCATGATTAAGGCTAGATTGTTTGTAAATTTTAACGCTCATACATAATAATTACATATGACTGTATTTGTCGCAAATACTTTGAGACAGGATTGTATGAAGGAAAAAAAGTGATAAAACACAAACACCAATAGTAAATTAATATACCACCAACACCAAAATTTTAATAAAAAAAAATGAAATATAACAAAACCTAGCCAAAATACACCACTTTATGTATGAAACCATGACTAAACCAAATTGTAATAAATATGTAAATTTTTAGTTCAATGTTTTCTCTACAATACTAAAAACAAATGGGTGGATACAAAAAACATCAGTTGTTGAAATTCAAGTTTAGGGAATAAGATTAATCAATATAATCTGCTCATTAATTCTTTGTAAGGATGTCTATCGAAAGCCAAAATATTGATACTATGGTATTGATATATTGGAAAATCACTGATTTTTTTATCTAAATATCTACCTAAAACTATCAATATTTCACAATTCCGATTATCGATATTTGCACCTATAAATTTGATGTTGCAGCCATAAATTACTAGTTTAGAGCAAATCTCGCACCTTACAGTCATTTTAGACTTAAGAACTGTAACCACACACAGCTGCATAGAGGAGCCATGAACAAAAAAATCAGCCACAAAATAAGTAGCCTAATTAAACACTACAGATATATCATATGACCGACTGGCTACTTTGTACTGCACCAGACAGCTAACTAGAGACTAAACAAATTGAGTTTGGTCTGTAATGTTTCTTCCCCTCTAGGGATAAGGTAATTTCCCTAAACGACCTCCTTTAATGTGGGGATTTCCCACTGTTTTCTTTCATATTAACAGAGTGAGCAGAGTGCAATTGTATTCAAGTGCTATTATTACAAGTTTTAAATATTAAGTTTGTTATATTAGGCACACATATTTGTTTAGAAAAATTAATGAAATTTAGCGACAATTTAATTTTTGAGATTACCGAGTCTAGCTACAAATGACAAGCAATTAAATAATATAAACACTGTTATGAGTTATGTATGTTTATCCTTCCTGACTTGCTGGTTAAAAAATATTTATCAATTTACCTCGAGTTGTATGGCATAAAATAGTTTACCACAACTATGTGTATTGGCACAAGAAAATTATAGAATTCAGCCATTTACCACCAATTTGTAATTAGCCATTGTGGCGAAAGTTTTCCCCTTACCAAACTGTTAACATATATATTCCTAACCTGTAGTAAAATAAACCTTAACCATGGCCCACAATGCAAGAATAATCATACACAATTTTAGAGAGTATGTAATTACAAAGCTCTAGGTGACTTATCTTGTGGTCACAATAATGCACACGATACCATTTAAATTTAAACATCTGATTCTATGTATCATAACAAAATTATCATAATTGTTTTCCTCATGATGCAGATGGCTGAAAAAATAAATTTCCACACAGTATTTTGTTTTCGGATATCAAATATAGGTTGGAATTTTGGAGGCTAAAATATTGATAATATTGGTTTATCGGACAATTTTATTGATACAAAATATAGATATATTGTAACAAAAATATTTTATATCTTAGTTTTTTCGATAATTATCGGGCATCCCTAGTTCTTTGTCCCTGCACATGGTAATATATGGCCAGCTGAAACAAAGAGCTGGTGAACTCCACAGGCAAGTTTAAAATGATAACTTAATGAGAAGAAAGTGAAAATAATTTCATTATGTGATTCAATATTTTTTCTCTTTAAAATCATATTGAAGCGATTCTCTGAAGAGGAAAGAAAATTGTCAATTTTTTGGAACTTCAACATACTTGCTATAAAAACCATTGCCCACACAAAAAAAAATCATGTTTCAGGGTTTCAATGCTGTGTCTTACTATAAGCTTCACCCATAAACAAATGGTAATATGTCTTCAATGTCCTCTGCCCCTTATGCCTTGGCACCGAGGGGAGACAGAGCATGGTCTAACACCAGGAAACTGATGAGTGTCTTAACTGACCCAGGGAAGTGATGCCAGTTGCATACAATGCCAAGGTGGAACCAGGAAAAGTAACAGTTTTCCCTCATCGTAGCCAAGGAATACCTATGCTACGAGGGCCCTACAGGAAACTGCTGCTCTATTTACAAAATTTCTTAGCAAGAAGTTTGAGGATTCCACCTTCTTAATCACTGCAGAGGAAAGAATGCGGGAGGCTGTTATATATATATTACTGGCAGCCAACTACGAACCAGGTGATGCAGAATGGCAGAAGAAACACTATGGGAAATTTATAGGGATGTGGTCAGAACTATGGGACTCCATGCCAACCTAGTTCAGGGAAATCAGTAGTTGAATGATCTAGGAAATGTACAGGCAACAGCAGGGTGAGACGGAAGACAGTAAGTATAACTCCACTATAGGATACATACACTTCACCAAAGGCATGAACCAGATTATTCTCCTCATTGTAGACATGATGCAGGACCACGTGAGGGCCTTCCTGAGAGAATCTGAACCGAAGCACATCAAACTAGAAGGCTATATTTGCTGAAAGAGACCAGAAATCAGAACAGTAAAACCTTGTACCACACCGGACCCAAGGCCACTGGGCTAAGCCTTACACGTTATTATAGGGGTTGGAGAATTCAAACAGTATGCCCTACTCAACTTTGCAACTTCAGCAAACATTGTGAATACTATAAGGATACTAGCGCAGATAGAGCAAAGCCAGATTGGCCTGATTGAGGAAATGGTGAAACTAGCTAAAAGTAGAATTTACATGCCATTGCCAAAGTCAATTTACCATCACTGAGTTTATCAGAGGGCATATCATGGGAGAGCCTAGGCTCTATCACGAGTGTGCTAGAATACAAAGGTAGGTGGAGCCATCTTAGGGAAGAAACAAAATAACCCTGACTTGGGTTCCAGGTGGGGGAAGTCACAGAGGAAACAGAACTATAATGGGGGACAATGCAGCACAATCTTAACGAGAAGGCAGCAGAGGATCTGCAAGGCAAATACTCTTGAGGTCTTCATGCAATGTGAACCCCTATGTAACACCTGGATGTGTCAGCACACGACATAAGTGAAAATAGACAAACTTGTATGGGCCCATCAAAACTAGCCCACCGCAGAGTAACTACATGTAATCTCTGAACAGGTTACCACAGTAAAATGCCAGCATTCAGTCAAGTCTGTCAGTTCACCGTATAATAACATACTCAGTCCCAAAAAAGGGCGAGGGAACTGCGGTTTTGTGTCTACCATGAAGCCTTAAATGAAACATGTACGACTTAGCCTCATCATAAGTAAACATGGTGCACGCACACACACACACACTACAGGACCTGGTTGGAGAGGGAAGGGGAGAAGGTATTTTCCTCACTAAATTTGCAAAATGGCTATTAACAGATTCCTATGACCCCTGAGTCAAAGTATACAGCTTTCACTATGCCGGATGGCGAGTGACAAGGCACTAATTCCAAGTAGTGCCATTTGGATAGAACGCCCCTGCCACTTTTAAAAAATTCATGTCTTCAGAAGTACTAGTATACTACAGTGGGCAATTTTCCTATACATATCTGGACTATGTATCGCATACTTAAATTTGAGGGAAGGCCATTAATAATACCATATAAGAATGGCATCAAAGATTGGCTGTGCACTCGCCTGCCGGCTAAGGAATTATTTCAGGCATGGTCATTTACTATTGAGCAGTACAAAGGAACTGAAAATCAGTTACCTGATGCCCTGTCTAGGGCACCTCGAGTGGGGTCAACATCAAACTGGCTACAGATCCTATGGGAGGAGTGTAACCTGTATGACCAGTGTGCTTCGGAGGGAGGAAATACAGAGTGCTCAACAGCAGGACCCTTGCCCAAACCAGTTATTAACCACTTACTCGCAGAAATACCGGCAGGGCCACGAGGGCATGATCTGGGTCAACAGAGAAGGAAAACCAGGAGATTTGGATGCCAGAAGAACTACCTTTACAGACTGTCCAGTCATACCACGACCATCCATTTGCTGTACTTCCCAGAATCAAAGGAAGTCTGATAAGTTAACAAAAATTATTGGTGAAGGGGGAGGTCAACGATCAAGTGAGGCAGTAAGTCAACAAGTGTGGCATGCTAGCCCACAAAAACTTTCCTTACTACCCACCCTACTCCAAATGCATGAAAACCAGGCGTACCATGGAAGTAGATTGCCATAGATTTAATGAACTCCTAACCTAGGACCATGAGAAGAAACCTGTTTATACTAGAGGTTACTTAACTATTTACACTGTGGGTTGAAGCAAGGGCCATGAACACAGAAACCCAACATGTGACAAAATTCCTAGTTATTTCCAAGGTGAAAGTACCCACAGGCAATACTCATGGACAACTAGACCCAGTTTGTCAAGAAGTGGGGGGAAAGTGTGTGACCAATGAGAGCTAGAACACAGAATGAAATCTGTGTACCACCCACAGGTGAATGCCATAGAATGTCAAAATCAGGAGCTGAAGAAAGACTACACATGGGGGGACATAATGAAGATAGAGATATCTATCTGCTTGAAATTCTGTTTACCACTTGGCAAAAATATAATTAGGTCATCCAAACATTGCCCAATCTGTTAGTCAAGAATCACAAAGGTCAGGGGATTTGGCTATAGAAGAATGTAGCTGCCGAGATCAGAGTCCCCATACAACTGCTGTAGTATGGCATGCTAAGACTAGTGAAGATCAGGAATGATACTATGTTGCATACCCCAAGAATATAGTAGAATCAGGTCTGAGGATAGGATCCTATATGTACGTGAAGACCTAAATACTATGTAAAGCATTTAGGAATTTTTGTGCCAGATTCACACCTTGCTGGGAGGAGCCTTATACAATTAAATGGAAAGAGGGCAATGCATATTGGGTCTGCCACACACCCACAAATACCATGAAATTCCATAAAAGCATGATATAACCCTCCGGAGAGCCAAAGGCTTGAGGAAAAACTGGTACATCAGATAAAAACTCGGCAAAGATTCTAGTTCAGGATGCCTGAGAACCATCCAGAATTTTGACTAGAGGGCACCAGCAAGCCATTGTGCCTACAGAATTATCAGACATTTGAGTGATGCATTCCGGGCTCTAGAGGCATGATAATTACACCCAGGGTAGAAATACCTGGCATAGTAAGAAGCAGCCAACGAGTGGACCCCTGAACTCTGTGCTCAGTGAGTTCCATACCTCCAAAGCAGATATCCCCAACAGGGATTGAGTCACAAAACTTTAGGGGATGGGAACCCCTACCAGAGATAAACACGCTCCCACCTAGTCCATTCATCAATGTCCACAGTAGTACTCTCCACTCTGTCATACAGCCCAAGGAGCTCCAGTAGACAAGCACTTATTCCAGAAGGAGAACCCTGCCCTTCTAGTTGGGACACGCCCCGAGAACACTAACTCTGCAACATCATCAAAGACCCCAAAATTCTGAGACAACACACCTGTACTTGGCAGTAGTGTCAAGCTAAGATAGAAAACCATCCAGGTAGGTATAGGGAGCAAAGGAGTCTAAAGATTTGGACAGCTTTTAACAAGGTATTTAGAACCGAAGATGAAATTGTTGGAAAAAAATAAACATAGGTGTGAGGCACAAAAGTTCGAACTTATTTTATCACATAGTGATTGTTTTTATGCTTGTGTGTATAACTATAACCAGCATGCAACTGTGTGCATCAGTTTGAGGTAGAGATGAGATGATTACATAAAAAAGGACTGTACAATGGTGTGATAAGCACTGGTGTTGAAATAAATGAATGCAGTGTTTTTTCAGATGAATCTAGTATTAATATGACCAGTCGTTTCCCTAACCTAAACAGAAATGAGGTGAGAATGGAGCAGCACCAGAATGCAAGGGCAGGGGAAACTTGAGAAGCCCTAGAAAACCCGCCGACCAACAGCATCATCTGGCACAGTTTCCAATTGTGTAACTCAGGGAGTGACCAGGAGGGTTGGGAGGCAGAGGAGTTTAAGACTATCTCGAAGAGCGGATCAGAGCCAAAAACCAGAATGGACAGAGTCATCTTAAAAGGGGATCTGAAAGTTTGCTCATGTCAGAGCTGAGTAGCACCTAATGTACCCCATCCCTGAGCTTTTACCAGTTGCCAATGAGGTAACCTTGCAAGAACCTCCATCACAACTAACAGATATCCCCTGACAACATGGAAGGACAGTATGTGACCTTTTTGAGGCACACTTGCTTAGAGAAGAATCCAGTGTGCAGCCCACAGATGCACATACCAGTGGGAATTTAAGTAGTGTGTGGGGCCAGTGGTGACTGCCCATGTTATATACATATGCTGTGTGGTTTACCGCATGGTGGGTCACGACCTCATTCAGTTCACGACACAGGAATCAAGATAAAGGGGGGGAGGGGGGGGCGAGAGATCCACATGAATAGCATGGCTTCCCTTGCAACATACAGGGAAAGGAGCAGGTGGTGTGGTACAAAAAACTTAAGGACGTGCCGAAATAGGCCCGGCGGTACAACTCACCTGTCACTTTGTAGGGCAGCACACAGTGGTAAGTTAGCTCATTAGCTGTTAGGTTAGGCTAGGCTAGAACCACAATCAGTTAGGGTTATTTTGTGTTTAAAGGGGTTCTATGGGAGCTTTTCAATACACACTGTGACACTGTGTTCAAGAACCGAGTCTGTGTGACATGCTAAAGTGTGGTAAAAATAAATTTGTTATAATTGTTTTAGTAAATGTTTTAAGCCAAATGGCATAAGGGAAAGAAAACAAGCTAGTATAGAATTTAAAGAGCAGTCAATAGAAAATGATAGTTAAGATTGCAAATAGTCCACTAGGCTACTAAAAATATAAAAAAGACAGGAATCCAAGTACTCGCAATCTAGAACTGGAACACAAACCAAGGTCAACCACTCTGATATTCCCCTGGTGGTCTCATATCATGAAGGCTTAGATAAACTCAGAAACATTCTCCACTCTGGATACAAAATTCTAGCTTCTTCACCGCAAACACAAGACCTGCTCTTCAAACCACCCAGATTGGTCTAGAAAAAGCCACCTAACCTCCACAACAAACTGGTTCATACTAAGCTGCAGCCCACCATAAATGCCAATCAAACTATCACTTCCAAATGATCCCACCCCTGCAAGAGCTCTCGCTGTGGCACCTGTACCATTCACCAACCCTTAACTTCTTTCAAAAGCAGACTCACTAACTACACATACCCCATCTAAGGCAACTACAACTGCGCAACACAAAATCTGATTTATCAGCTACAGTGCCAACACTGAAATGCAGAATATATCAGTCTCACCACCAACACACTCAGGAAAAGAATGAATGGCCACAGAGCAGATACCAAACAAGCCATAGCTGGCAACATCAATAACCTACAGGACAAACCAGTTGCAGCACACGCAGCATCATATGACAAAGATTTTGATTCCTGCTACAGTACCAGAGTTGTAAGAGCCCTACCACCTTCAAGCAATAGCTCAGAACTAAGATACTGGGAATTAGCTCACCAATTTATAACAAAATCCAGGCAGACAACAGGCCTCAATATAAGATAATCACAGCTCCTTACTATACCTGCACTTTTTCAATTTCTGCGCCCCACCCTAGTTTGCCACCGGGCTGCTAGGTTTATTACTAACATCACCCTTCCACCATACTGCAGTGTCCTACAACTCGCCACCTGATGAAGCTGGCTTGGCCAGCAAAACATCGCAATCGCAAAACATCGCAATCGCACAACCACATGAAAAAAACTGTTGTCCTACTTTGTGTGTGTGCCTATCTACAAGTACTAGACTGAATACTTGGATTCCTATCCTTTATATATTTTCAATAGAAAATGACTTTAGGTAGCAGAAGGACTGAGAAGCCCAAAGTACCCCAACCACTTATAACATAATAGTAAGTTATATAAATAAAAAAATGTTTGTATTTAAATTGTGCAGTACAAGTAAGTTTATTCCCAGCCAAGCATTTTAGATATAAGTATTCAGTGTTAACATTATGGTTTTTGTATAATATGTCTCGGGTTAGAAGCATGTGCGAATAATAGTGGTAGATCAGTATCAGCAATAATCATATAAAGTGAGATGACATGGAAATGTGTAAAAGATTCAAATATATTTAAAAAAGAAAGAGCAACAAGACAGAAGCACACAGGGGCTCTAACATTCCCAAATACTAATGCAGGTTAGCTTTCAGATAAAGTATAAGGATAGCATGTGCCATGGGCACCAATGAATGTAAATACTGTAGTTAAGAATTATGTAACAACGTGATCAAGGAAAGTGTGTTTGGCAGCACGGGAACTCTGCAGGCAAGACAGCTTAGCTTAAACTGGGCTATATTGAATTTGGGGCAATTTGAGCACTTCTGTTGCCTAGAGTGGCAGGCTAGATCAGCACGGTTCGGTGATCAGTCCTCGAGCTGGCCCCATGTGTTAAAGCAGCAGATGGAAGAAATTGGCATCTGCCTAACACCAGAGATGGCATGCAGGCAGCGGGAAAATCATGACTCCACGGGCCCACAACTGATTTAAGGCTGTAGTGATGTAAATCAGCAAATTTACTGGGACAGGTCATGGGGGTTAGAGTTTTAGGAGCGCTACGGATGCAGGAAAAAGAATGTGTTTTAAATATGTATTTACAGGATGTTAAGGAATGTGAAGTAATGTCTCTCCAAATATTTGTTGCATCTACGGTTGGTTTGTTAACATTTTTTACATGTCAAGAGCACAGAATTCCAAACATGTCTACGTAATCTGTAACTGTCAAGAGTTACAGGCAATGTTTCAACAAATGTTCATGTATTTACATGGGGTTTTTGTTAAGGGTTCTATTTGCATGCCAAAGGCACACTGAAGTCACTAGCCATGTATGCTATCCCACACACAAGCCTATTTTGAGAGCAGATTTTGAATAAATGGTTCAACTAATTAAATTTTACTTTCGTCGTAGAGGCAAATAACTAAGATGATTTTTTTGTGTAACATAATCTATTTCCCATTTTTTTCTTTTCTGCGAACGTAATTATCCAATGCTTTTTTTCTCTGATGCTGACAAAGCAATGTCTGCAACGTATTTATCGCCATCGCCCATCATTTTCATTACCTTATCAACTTGGGTCTTATATATAACAGTAGCCAACTGTAGGAGGTGAAAGATTGTCACTAAACTCACTCACGAGATGATACGCTGATGAACAGAAAACTGACTAGAAGATTTAGATACGTGATGCAGATTGAGCTGCCTTACCACCACCTCCATATTAAGGACAGGGAGTGAACTGCAATAAGGTGATAACATGAGTAACAGTATGAACAAATGGAGGAGTGAAATGGGAATGGTGAAAGAAAAGAGTGTAGCTTCACTATGTATTCTCGGGAGAGAATATAAAAGGTCTGAGGATACACTTACACTAAGGATCCTTGAGGCACATTGTAACCAATTTTCTGCAATACTTGCAATACTTATTATAACAATGGGTGAACTTTTTTTCAGCTTATTCTAATCAACTAAACAAGCTATTTATTCTTAAAATAACTATGCTCCTTCACATCACTACTCATACAGAATTTGAATACCAAGTTCATTATGTGGGGGAAAAATAAAATTTTAAAATTATATTCGTAATATTTTCTCGACAATACAATATGTATGTTTAAGGCTAATTTTTATGGCTTCATTCTGTAATATACTTTTAAATTTTTTTCTTTTGTAAAAAATACTTAGTTACATTAATATAATGGTGATTACATAAAACCCCACCATCCCCCTCACCTAAATTACAAGCATATTGGGGTACAAAATCTCATATGACAGTTATATTAACATACTGAAAATTAGAATTTCAAATGTACAAAATTAAAAATTAAATCTCAATTCTACATAATTTATTCATACATACATATAAAATAATATTTCACACATTGTGTGTAGCCATTTAATTCCAAGGAGTTTAGGGGGGCATTTTTTATTGTTCAGAATTGAATAACGTATTTTATGGTGGTGGAAAAGGAAGACTACTTATAAACCTAACAGGTCAGAATGCGCTTCAGCCTATTTTAATCATCCTGATCCTTTTCCGAGTGTCTTACAGTTCAATATGAAAAAACTTACTTCCTCTACTACTTTATTCTTCTTGCAAAATAATTGTTGAACAGTCATTTTTTACATTAATAAAGTGGCCATTAAATGTTTTGTATGGTGGTTGCGTATTTCTGAAATGAAGGACATCAATTAGGTTTACAGCAGTGCCCTTTAAATTTTCATTTTTGTATACAGGTTTATTAGTTACATTCCAGGTTTCGCTACTACTGCACTTAACTTTATTAAATTCTACAAAGTTTAGTTTTTCATTTTTAAATTTGTTTTTAATATAAGTTACCTTGTTGCTGATTAACTATGTTTTATTTGTGAATGTGTTTTTCAAGGATTTTCCATAAACAAACTATTCAGTATAATGTTCCATACATCTGTTAGTTTTATCAGTGCTATGAAATACCAACTTCTTTTTGGACATTTTGATTACTGTTCCAACTTAATTTTTGCTTGTATTTATCATACTTCAAGTGATTTACACTGCTGTAATTATAATGTTCCTTATAAAATCTTGGTTTAACACTTAATATTTCCAATTAAATAGTTTTAGCAATACCTTGGACAAACAAAACAGACGTGCACACCCATTCAAACAATCCATGCACATGTGGGCAAGAGTGTTAATATCTGCATAAGAAGTATGCACAAATTCTGTAAAAATTTAACTAAACAACACACACCATTTCAAATTAGCAACGCACAACAAACAATACAAGTGTTATTCCACAAGAATGAATATGAACCAAAATTTGTGCTACAGTTTGTAAAAACTGGCTCTAATGAAGAAAGCAAATCTTCTACCACTAACTTTTTTCACATCATTAAACTGAAAACATAATATGAAAAACAATTCTCATACATGCTTAGAAACAGTAACCAACACACCATGCAGCAGAGGAAGATCAGGGAAAAATCCAAGGAGAAAACAAAGAAACTCACCACAAATCTGTTGACTTTTGGTCTTTGCGTTCTTTCCTTTGGTTGCTGTGTATCATTCTTTAGCGACTCAAACCTGGCACGCAGCGACTTTGTGGTGTCTATGCTCGTTTGCTGGAACCAAATTAAAATTATCAGTGAGTTACAACTACACTACAGTGTATGTAGTACTGTATTATCCACATGGTGAATGTAACTACCATTTTCTGTGCATTCTTAGGTAATAATGCTTATATCCATATGTTCTTTTATGTAAGCATCACATTGTGAAACATGTTTAGCAAACACCAAATCTATTAAATTTAAACATAACTCTGCAAGAACATTTTCTGCACAACTACAAAACAATATTTTTACATAAAGTTAACCTGTGTCAATAGTTACAAAACTAGGCAGCTTTGAGAGATAAATTCACTAGTAGCATATTACACTTACTGTATTGAATAAGATAATCTTTTAGATGAATATATACAGTAGATGATTTTATATAAAAAAAAAATACCAATGTTACTATGTACTTTCAGAACAATATATAGAATACAGCTAACAATATTTTGAGACTCATTCTTAAAATACTGACTCTTTGTACATTCTCTGCCACCTTGATAATCAGTGAAATTAATTGTTATTAGAAAGTACAGTACAGATTATGAAACAAATTTGTGTAATGGCATTTGTTTCCCCAACAAATCTTGTGCTAAATTTTTACATAGCTTTAACTACACCAGTCAACCCAAAGATTTAATTCACAATAATGTAAAAATTATACACTTATACATTTTAATGAAGAATTAATTTTTTATAATGCAATATCAATTTTATGTAGCTTTTAAGGCCTAAGAATTAGTTAAATTTAACAAACCTCTAAAATGAAGCTTTTGAAAAAAGAGTTGTGCAATTTAACAACATCTAGGATAAACAACCCTTCCCTACTGCCCAACAATCCAGTCCAACAATCACTACCTTTGTGTCATTGGCGAGGGTGGATTCTAACACAGACAAGGCGCACACACACAGTTGGGTTACCAGAAGCCACACACACTCCATCCTTTTACTTTTGGGTGGAGACTTGCGCTACACAGAGGTATGGTGACTAATCAACGCATCAATTCAGCAAGTAATTATACCTGTTGGAAAAATACAGACATCACTGTCACCATGACAGTTATCCCAAGTAAGAGAGGTTGGTTGCATAGTAATCAGCGCTACTCTTCTAGAAAGTTGCAAAACTAGACAGCATGCTACCTCACTCAGCTATCCAAACTTGAGGGCTTCAGAGAGGTCCTGGAGAAGGAACTTCAGGCTTATTTGTCAAGGCCCTCCACCTCAGAACTAACACTGGAGCCATCTGCCCTAACCTGGTCAGTCCCTCATGCCATGCCTGGCTGTCAAAAGAAGCTTCATTTTAGAAGGCTGACCATTTGCTGCAATCTGGAAAGAGCAGAAGCAAGCTACCCGGGTACATGCAGCACGTGTCGTGTGTGGAAAGTCTAGCACCGAACAGTGTAGCATCAAAACATGTTCCATTAGAGTGAAATTCTCACCAACAAGTGGACATAGGATAACCTCAGGCAGTTCCGGGCATGGTTGTGGAACCACTGCCTCCTTGATCAGTAGTACAGGATGCCAGAGGCACCAAAATGTACATCCCACAACAGGGCATACCTGCACCAAACTTGGTTGCAGCAGAGATGTGTGTGCCTATACACACTTAGAAGGCAACATCAAATAACCTATGTACCACACAGGAATAGCTTTTTTCCAGGCAGCACATCACAGTCAGTGCGCCAAATATATGCAACCCCTACAGTTGAAGGCATTGCAAAAGAAAACCAAGCAGAACTGCCATCATGGCCACCAAAGGGGACAACATTCACATTTCATACCACATTTCTCAGAGGAAGGAATTGCCAATGCACCACATCTTTACCTAAGTATACCTAAGAGAACTATCTGAAGATGTCTTCACACTTTGGAAGTCCCCAACCAGTCACATGATCAACAAATGAACATTGAAAAGGCCCTGTTCCATTGACTGGAGACGTGTCAGCACAACACACGACTCGCCTAATGCAGGGCCCAAACCTAATTCTCTCCAACAACAGGGTTGGGGCACAAACTGATACTACAAGAGCTCAACTCTCTTCACATACCAATGGAACCAGTTTACAGCCTGTCTCCTGAGTCTGCCTTAAGCTGATGAAATTACTGGAAGGAACAGCTCACAGTTTACTCAAGATCCTCAGCATTACCCAAGAGAGTCAAAAGCTGCTGTTTAACAACCAGTAAAGAGGATCCAATCACAGTTAGGCAGAGTTTAATGGAATATTATAAGAACCACAAATGATACAATAAGAGTGTATATTCTTGAACTAACAACCGACTATCAGTACAATATTCTCAAACATCAGTCATTTTTGGGTCATCAAATTACATATTTCATCTGATAAAGGTGTGCTTCATGTCAGATGTACCCACTGTACTATGATACAAGTCTTGCCCTTGTATGGTCAAGGGTTAGAATTAGAGCTGAGGCAGTAGAGACAGATTAAAAACCGGCTGGCATTCACAGTACCGGAACCACCCAACCTGATTTTGTAAAATAATACTGAACACAGACGTTAGTTTTTTCCTTAACCATTAGTGTTGGGCAAATCATTAATAATTTATAAAGCACTAATTACAAGCAAAAAAACCCTGAACTTTTCCAATATTTTGGTGAAAAAGAAGTATACAAGCTATAGGGTAGAAAGTTCAGTAGTCAATTTCTGCACTAGGTGAAGGTAACCCAGCCATAAACTTTAACGAGTCCTACGTACTGAAACGTTTTCTGTGAAATTGTTTGCGCATAAACACGTATCTCTGTAAATAAAAGTTCTGGAAATACAGAGTTTTGCCAGAATGGATTAAAAAACTGTTGCCTATGTCCCTGTATTTTTACTTTTATCAAATTAAGTGTATTAATGGAGAAATAAAATTTGTGAAAGTGGTCAAATATAGCATTTTTAAAGCTTGCCTATGCAGTTTCTTTATGCGGTACGAGAAAAGTACAATCATATGCAGGTCGTTTGATCTGTGAACTTTCATCACGTGTAATAAAATTACACTGTTGCATATCTAATTTTCACAGTAAAACGTTACAACGGAAACACTGCACACCTTGCACATAAAAGCGATGAGGTATTAGGCGTACATGTTACTGTCGCCCGTATCGCTCCCTCGCTTCTTGACCTTGGGACGTGCAGCTACATAGGTCCCTTAATGTACAGCTAAGTAATTTGACAATTTGGAAAAGTAATGTGTGAAATTTTTTACAGTTGCCAACAGCAATGAAAATAAATCATTTTTCAGTAATATTTGCAATAGCCTTGTATTTTGGTGCAGGAATGTTGCTATGACTCACTGCAGGTTTTCAATCTTGGTGTCCAATTGAAAAATTAAAATTTCAATTACAAGTAATGATTTGTGCAGAAGAACTGAAAATTTATGAGGTGTTGGTTTCGAATTGAACAGATCATGTGGTGTTGGGAGTTTAAGCATTAAAATACATAGTTATATTTTATATCATCAGGAAAAGGTTTGTGATGATGCCTAAGTAGAACAGAGCAGTCTGTGTTGCTGGCGGGAAAGCATGGTCCATGTTATTGGCTGGAAACTAAAGTTTAAAGGTAACATAATAAACATTAAAAAGTTATACGTATGTCCATATTTACAATTACATTTGTGAACTAGTTTACAATAATAAGCTTCTCTGCTAGTAAATATCTGCTTTTAAGAACAATCTGCTTAAATAGTTATATTATACAAGGTTAGATAATAAAGAGGACAGGCTTGTCATGAGTTTTCACTAGCTGGACTTATGCGAGTTGTGAAATGTCAATCCAGGAGACATTTAGTGTGCAAGAACACTGCAGTTACTACATAATACTCTATTCACAATTTTTTAATTTTAAACCCAGCTTTATTTGGAGCACCATCTTAAAAGGTTGCAATATTTACAAAAATGAAAACAAGGGATAAGATTCCTCAAGAAATGAGCAACAACATCAGCATTAAGCAGAAAATAAAGTAGTCTTGAAGTTAAATTAGAAATGTGACACATAACGCGTCCCTATTATTGGTATTCAGACGACCTCAGCTCCATCCTGATGTTTAGCATTGTTGAAATAGGGATTTATTTTACAGTTTTCCCCCACGTGAGCCGAGATTGTACTGTCTACAACTTTGTTTTATTCACCGGCTCGCCGTAACTATGCGTGCAGGACTAGTTCATTTCTCCACCGCTATATATCACTAGTTGCATTATCGTTCGTCTTTGCTTCCCTTCCTCCAGCCAGCCAGTGAAGTCAGTTACCAGTCATGCCATCGCTACCCCCCATTCTGCAGCTACCCCCTTACCCTCATGAGGCTGGCCAATCAGCAGCAGGCACCCCCTCCCCGGTTTTTAGTATAAAAGGCAGTTTTGTCCACACCTCCCCCAGGGTATTAGGAATTTGGTTTTTATCTCTAGCATTTGCTGCTCAGAACAAGTCACCTGCCAGTATAGCACTAGCTGCTCAGACACACCACTTATTCTTGCTTCTCTTCTAGCACCTGTTACTTGGAATACGTTAAGCCCTTGTAACATAGTGGTCTGACCACTCGGCGACGTTTTAGTTAGGTGACTCTCTACAAAGATCCCTGCTAACTCCCCCTCCTCAACACGGACGTGTTAAAGACAAGGAAACACTTATACTATAGTCCTCCTCAGGACTGGTCCTACCTCTCCTTGCTTAGTCTCCCTAAGTCATGTCCAGCTCAGCGTACTGTCTTACAACTAGGAAACTACGGCAACAATAGGAGAAGCTATTCGCTTTGCCAGGCCATGCCATGCTTAGCACACCACTCACCACAGCTCAATACCGGTTACATGTACCGGCTACATTGACATACGGACAGCTTCCCGGTCATTTACTCATGCCGACGTGCAGTAGCGAGAACGTCACAGCATTGTTTCCAATTGGTAAAAATAAACTGAACCAAAACCTTGAGAATCACCTGTCCTTTACACCTAGTATCTAGCTCCAAGTGGACTCTTCGAAAAGAAGGGAAAGCAGGTAATCCCGGGGAAGTTGCTCAAGCGAATCAACCAACTTCTGTTATATCCACACACACTTAGCTCAGCCCACCTTTCCATCTACTCCGTGGGTGCAACGGGAGTGCCTCACAGGTACACTGACTTCGGTACAGCTTTTCAGATTAGTGACCATCAGCCTCTCCACTGCAGGCTCCCGCCAAGAGAGACTGACGTTCACTGGGTTGGGGAGACTTACCCGAAGCAACACCCACACATCTGACCTTAGCCAGTGTGGCCATACTTCAGCGCATACTGTGGTCCCTGCCAGGTGCTGGAATAGGGTGTCCGCCGAGTTACGGTCTGCCCATGGCTCGACACGTAATTGGGAAAAACTAGGAGCTTGCCTTCCACTCTTCGACGGGGAGGGTGAATTGTGCATCCTAATGACTTACTGAGAGAGACGGGGTCTCAAGAAGAAGGTGAGGTTCACATTACTTGCCTCTGGATACCTGCACAAGTAATCACCAACCTCGGTGGCCTTAGTCACCAGACTCCAGCCCAAAGAGCAGATCCAGACAATAAGGACCCTGCAGGACCCAGTGATACCGGAGAATCCTACGAACCTCTTCAGCGACCCAGTACACACAGGACCTTTGGAAATTCCACAGTGGATTGCTGAATTGATACGCCTATCCTCTACTTCACAGCCTCCCATCATTGCATACAGGATCCCAAACGTCCTTCGTCCAGCACCCACACTTCAGCCTAGGACACCAAAGCCTCATCCTGTACTACCCATTGTTGCACACTCACTCCCAGTGATCAGTCGCCCAGGTATTCAGGAACGAGTGGTAGCTCGTAAGCACCCAATTGTGTTAAAGACCAGAGACTTTGTGCTCTGCCGACAGCCAACCAGGCCGGTCCTTTACAACGGGAAGGTTCCAGTAGCCCGGAAGGACCAGACCTTGCAGACCTTACAGGAGCGCTTAGTCTAGCTCCTGGCCAAAAGCTGACAAGGCTACTTCTGGCACAGTAAGTACAAGAGTAGTAGTCTTGCATCAAATGTTAAAAGAAAAATTCTTTTAACTCCTTCGCATAAACTATACAGAGAAGTAACACTGGTTGCAAAAATAATTTGTGCACTAATATTTTCCCTCTCAACTTCGTTGTGTGATATTGTCTGTATTACCAAATCTGTAAAAATTTGCATTGGCTCAGCACTAGTTCAAATCTTGCACCCTCTAGTACAGCAGGGAACAAGAAGCCTAACTTTATTTTATCTTTTTGTACAAGGAGACTGACTTGTTCTTTCCCCATAATAATATACAAAGGTGGTCTATGGTTCATAGCGGAAATACTCTTTCTTCAAGGTAAACCTTTACCAGTGAGATGCTCTACCAGTTTACCCTAAGCAAACTGATCAACGCCACCATGAAACAAGTCTAAGCAGATCTCCAAGTCCTGAGTCAGGCCTTAGAGACTGCAACCTTTGTATGCATTATATGTACCTTCTACCACACCCTGCAACAGGTAGTGTCCCCAAGAACATCTGTTCCACATCAGTTAAGCCCTACGTTACCTTGCTTGTACGGCAAGACCACAAACACCTATTTATGGACCCAGAAAACAAAAAAATCCATGCAGCAGCACTGAGCCTTGTCCTGGCACAGAGCAGGAACTAATTCACAACACTGTTTTTTTCATACCATTCCCAAGAATTCACTAATTTAGAACATGCATAAATTGAATATCTTAAATTCTCACAAGAAAATTAATATTACATAACTAGTTTTCTTTCCTCAGCTCCCCTTCCAAACTAACGTGGTTGCTTATATCAATCCTCTTAATTACAAACTTTTTATTTTAATATAACTGGATAAATTATTTCTTCTAGATAATAAAATGGTACATATCAAGTAACTCACAAATAGCCTCAAAAACACACTACTGCAACATTCTCTGGTGAATTACAGTACATTACTTTAAAAAATGCATCCTGGTGCTTTATTTTTGTCAAAGACATTATTTACAACATACTGCTTCAGTTACACAAGAGAAACATCTAATGCAAATTAATGCTGTCTGAGGTTGATACTGCAGCATAACCGTAAAAAATTAAAATTAAAGCAATAAAGTACACATTTCAATTTAAATTTACTCCCAATATGGTATGGCTACCAATTGAAGGAAAATTAATTCACTGCAGCAAAAGAATACTGTATTTCACCAGACTTACGACAAATCTGTAAGTGATACAAAATTGCTTCCTGCCAAACTGGTACTATAAGATGGGGTGACTTTGGCCTATTAGAAAGTGATATTTACTTATGTGACTATTAAAAATGCTTTCTCTCTTGCTGCTTTCTGGTATTTAAACCAGAGAACAAAATAAAACTATTTTTTTTACAGCTAAAACAATAAATAGGTTTCACCCCCATCTTAGGGTACTGCAGTGAACAGAAACTATATCTATCTATAAAAAAAAACACACACAACACACACAACACACACACACAAAATCTCCCCAAGTCAAGTTTTGTAGTCAGATGCTTTCAATGTACTAGAATAATTGTAACTGCACAAAATTAGAGGGTAGTAGCAGTGAAATAAAGGAGGTCAAAGAAAGAGAAACCAACTTGAGCTGCAACTGTCCCTCCAAAACACTTCACTTTCTTTACAAGAGAGCAATATAAATTTAAGAAATTCAACACTCAGACGTTTATACAAGCATTATTCTATAGCAATAACAGATCCTGTTTAACTAGTAAGTAATGTGTTAGGCCCCCACATTCACAGTAAATAAAATCAGCCGATTATCATTAAAATGTCACAATTTCATTAAAATTATTTTCATTCAGTTAAATATTTTAGCAGAAAATGTGATTATTAATAGAATATTAATGTGTGGTTTTTGTAACAATTTTAATCAAACTAAATTGAATTTGTTATTCAATTTAAATCAGTACATATTTGGGTGAAAGCATTAAAAAATGTTCATCCATAAGAACGGAAGGACAACATTAAGAGAGCACACTTACAATGTAAAGTACACTGCCCAAAACCACTTATTAGCATTTGAGTTCTCCAAATTGTTACACCACCCAAATTGACATTTTCTTCATTTGTAGTAAATATATTAATAAGAGCACTAAAAAAACACTGTCCCTTTGATTCAGTTGTTACATCTCACAGAATATCTACATCTTTGTTTTCGACAGTGTCTCAATTGTTGTCCATACACTTTGCGTATACTAGTATTATAGTGTTTTTACACAAGTTAATTGCCCTCAGTCTATAACGCAGGCTTATAATACCAAATGTTTAATCATAAGTAAGGAAAAGGAAAATGATAAAACAGAGGTAAAATTAAAATAACGGCAAACTCTGGCAAAATGCTTTTACTACACCATTCAACATTACTCTAACGGATCCACAACCTAACCACTAAAAGCAAGTAGAGATGTTAAAAGAAAATAAAATTCCGCCTTGCATTGTAAAAATATTTCCACAAAAGTTTTTCATTGTACAGCTGTCAAGTTTTTCTAAGCGAAAGTGTCAATCTTTAAAATTACACAAATTTTCTTCCATTACAACAGTATTATTTAATGTAAATTACTCTCTTACTATGCAAACAGCACAGCAGTGTTCATGAATGTGTGTTCTCACCCATTCAGTGTTCACAATGTTTACAGTATTTGCACTGTTCAGTTTATATCTCGCACATTGAACCATTCACTTTCAAACTCCCAGGCACAATCAAACAGTTACTATTTTATGCATTCTTAACCAATTTTGCAACATAAGCAGCCTACTACAATTACTACCCTTGCTGAATTTTTGTCAAAAACCCAGAACCTAGGCACAAAGAACAGAAGAGGAATAAAATTTGCAGTGTTTACAAATACCATGCAAATGTTTAGTGCATGATAACATTCTAAAACATTTACCTGTTATATCTACTTTTGTAATACTACCAAAATTTTTGCTGGTTTCTATATGAATAATAAAATGCAGGTTAGGCAATTCTGTGAATGAATGTTTAAACAATTTGGGTTGATATATCAAATTTACATACGATAATCTCTTGACCTTACAGATAAATTTATGAATTTTTCTTGTTCAGGAGTAACAAAAAACAACTTTCTTTGTGTTTGTAGAATCAAAAACGTGATGAACACACAAATGGTTTTGTTACTAGTGTACATATGAAGTAAATGAGAAAACTAAAAAATAGGAAACTGTGAAACTAAATGTTTGCAAGAGTTTTCAATTTCCACCCCAAAGACTTTCCACCCCAAAGACTTTTCATGGCAAAAGAAGCCCACACTTTTTCAGATACCTTAAAATCAGCAATTTTGTTCGAGTATCTTGAATATGGGTAGTATTAAAGAATTTCTCAAGCAGAATTTATCAGTATTTTGCATTATTTAGAGTTATTTCGCTGCTCGTCAAAATTTCTAGGCCTTAGCCATACTGTATTATAATTAATAGCTGCATGTTTATCTAATGGCAAGTGATAATATTCACAAACAAAAAACGGTTAAGTAAGCTTTCACTACCAGAAAAGGGTTACTCATTTTTTGAGAAATTTTTAATTACTGTACTACTAGATTGAAAAAGTTCAACTTTCAGTGTCACAAAATACTGAATTTGTAAATTAATTCATTGAGCTTTATCAAGCAATTACCACAACCTGCATTAAAGCCTGCTTAATGTAATTTTTACACATGGGAAAATTAATCCAATTGACTGATGCAGACTGATTAAGTATAAATAATAGAGAAATTTTAGATGCAATTATGTAAACAAAAAGCTTCAGCAACACCATGAAAGAAAAAAAAAAATTTAGCTGAGCAGATTTGTTAAACATTTTTCTTTTACTATAATTATAATATAGTAAAACCCGATTAAAAAGTTATCACTTGGCATGGTACTCATTTGTGAGTATATTGACAGTCCCAAGATATGAAGTTTGATGCTTTATAATGTTGAACAGTTTAAAACAAAATAATTTTTATATGTAATACAAAGTAGTTTTAATCCTACTAGACTATGATTAGTTATGGTTATATGATTAATATGAAATTTACTAGTAAAAACAAACATACTTGTTTGTAATATTTATTTACAGCCAAAACACAAACAAAATTAAGTGACGTAGATAAAAACATTTTATAGTGCAACATGGTGAGAAGGTGGATGTGAGAGTACTGTACAGCATTCAGGCTTTTAACTACCATCAATATGCATGCAATTTTTTAATGCCAAACTAATGTATTATTACCGGGCATTAGTACATGCAGATAATGTTGCTAGGTAATCTGCAAGTATTCTGCAAGAGATATGATCAGTGATATGATGGTGAGTGTTACATGTTGACATGACTGCCTTCGGCAGGTGGCAAGTCATGATGTAAAAGTGTTTTTTGGGCGCTACGCTAGACGCACCGACCGGGGGGGGGCGTGCAGAGCACTCTACTCTGTTCGGAACTGGTGCTTGGCCAGACTGGCTGGGTCACTTTCCAGCAAGAAACAAAGTCTGGTTCAGCAAGCACTATTTTACGTTTTGGTCCACACGTGTTGGTATACCTGGGCAACGTAAGACCTAAGGCTGCAGCAGTGTCAGCTGAGGCTACTCGTGGCACACTAGGGGCTGCACCCGAGGTGGGTGTGCTGGTCGGCCTAAGTTTGCAAACTTTGGCCGACCAGAAATTGTCCAGCCCAAATAACTTGTCTTGCCCACCGAGACAGGCCTGAACTACACGCTGATGAACCTCGGCGAGTTCGGTTGATGGTTCAAAAGAGGCGGACTCGTAGGTCGGCGAGACAGGTCTTGATGGACGGCGGAGTTCTGAGGCACATTCCCATGGACCGAGATGCTCGAGCTCACAGGGGAGTGGGTTAAGCTCTGGTGGATATTTAGAGGCAGTCTCTCTCTGTTTTACTCTCTTATGAACACCTCTGTGATGATAAAAGGGCATGAGGGAAGATATTCTATGATCAGACCTCACAGAAAGTGGAGCAGTTAACATGTAAGGAGTGTTAAACATGTGCGTGTTGTGTGTCAGCCGAGTGCCGTATATCTCAAACTCCGGCATCAGGGGTGCAGGGGTTAATGAGAGCTGCATAACACTGGTGGCAGTCCCAGCATTGGCGTGAGCTCTTAGGGCTGGTCTCCCCAGATCCGGAGAAATACTTCTCTCGGCACCAGGAGTGCAGAGAGAAGTATTTTCCCAGACTGGGAGTACAATCCCTAAGGAGGCAGTATCCTAGTGTCGTGGCTCTACTGTTCACTACACTTGGTGCAGAGAATGGATGGCCTTCCAAGATTGTACTGCGATAGTTGTTTTGTGTGTTTTGAAAAGACAAATAAAACCCCACTCACGTTATCCCTCATACGAATTCAATGTCTATGAGGTGAGGTACTAAGACTACTGGAGAGATAATCCTAAATGAGGTAAAACTGTTTATTCCATATGAAGGAAATAACTGTGGTGGTTGTACTACCTCCTATCTATATAAGCTTATGGAAGTGAAACACCCTAAGTAAATACAGGTGAAGGCGACCTTTATGATCTAGATGCATGGCTTTAGTGGCTTGTCCTGTGAATAGTAAAATCTGGCATGGAGCGTCCATCCTTTGCCTTGGGTAGATAATGCAATTCCTGACGTCTTACGATTTGTGGCAGCAAATCAAACTTCATTTAAAATGGTCCAGATTCATTTGCACTGATGAGTAGAAGTTGATTCAATAATAAGCAGAAAGATGTCACACATCAGTGTTAAGTAAATTAAATACTCAAGAAAATACAGAGTACAGCGACGCAGTACATCACAGGAGCAAGTGTGTGTAATGGACCATGGCCATAGGAAACGGCAATTTTTCAGTTAAGAGTTTGCAAACAAGCATACCCATTTAGACACTAGTCATTAAAATAATTAATATGCAGTATCACTAACACTTTAGTATGAGCTATGCACCACAACTGGAAGGGATATTGCAAACTGTATATAAGGACTGGAGTATTTTAATTTTATCTATAATAAAATATATACTCTCATTAGGGTTGTGCGAATGTAACATTTCTCACGAAACAAAAATGAAAGTTATGTTATGAATTTTCATAAAACAAACAAAAATGCAAAATATCAGAGCTCAGCCAACAAAAAATTAATGAATTTCATGACATTTTAGCAAGTTATTCATTACAACAAATTTGTTGCAAAATCAAACAAAAAGTTAGGATATGGAGTATTTATCACAGGGGTTCTTGCCTAATATGAAATTTTAACGTTTATGTAGTTATTTCATTTATAAAATAACTGAAACAAATCAGATAATTTTACAGACAAAAATTTTCTTTGCTGGTGCACTAACTGAACAATCATTCAACACCTGAAAATTCATTGGAACTGAGAATTTTTGTTTCATTATAACTTTTGGTAACCAAATTTCTTACTGAAGTGAAAAAGAACGTGGTCATTTATAGTTTTAATTTCAGTAAACAGAATATTTGCACAACCCTAACTCTCATTTTTAGTTAACTTGTGAATTTGTGTTGGAGTAATATCTAACAGTGAACAAGCATTTTGCCAGTGTCTGCATTATTTTAATTTTACCTTTGTTAATAAACGAGGGAAAGAAAAGAAATAAAACCAATACATGCTACTATGCTTTATAAGAGTAGGACAACTGCCACGTGCAAAACACTGAGGGAGTCATGTATCCAAAATACAAATAGCATACAAACAAATGCTGAAAGACACTGCCGCTGGCCAAGGTGTAGTGATTCTGTAAAATGGAATGTAAATACCGATTTAAAAAAGTGATCTTTTGTGTTTTAATTTAAATCTTGCTATCTACAAATAAATATGTGGTTGGTATGAAAATTTTAGAAAAACTAATGCTAAAGAGTGTTCTTTGGCAGTTTTAGATGTCTTTAAGTACAAGATTGATCACACAAAAATCAACCAACTGTGACAATGTATGTTACATGACAAGTGTGCTTGCTCTCTTCAGGTTGTCCTACCCTTATTTTTAAATTTCTTTTAAACATTTTCACTGAAATATGAACTGATTAGAAACAAATTCCATTCAGTATGATTGAAATTGTTACAGAAACAACAGATTAATGTTTAAATAAAATGTACATTTTTGCAAATAAAATTTATTTAATGAAGTGAAAATATTTTTTTGGCAAAATGGTAAAAATTTTAGAGACTAAATCAGATTATTTCATTTTCTGTATAATATGGGGCTCTACTTAATGAAGTCTATCACCTGTATTTTAATGTTATACAAATTTTTCTGCACACGTAAGCAAAGAACACAAACAAAACATGCAATACAATATAACCTAATCTAGTAGTACTGGGAAATTTGTGTAATAAACATGCCAAACAAACTCTTTCAAACACACTGCTTTTTTAATTAATAAGTTTATTAGATGCAGTTTGAGGTTTTATTTGCACCAATTCCCAACCCCAGAATATTTTAGAAGGTTTAGGATACGAGAGTCTAGTATTCAGAACCGTAGTATTTTTGAAGGACTTTCTAAACTGGTATCAGAATTGAAAATTTTGCAATATCCCACCCCTAATAATTTCAGTACACGGTTTGTGAGCTGCGGAACATAAGGGTATTTCGATTGTTTTTAAATTTTCAAGTGACGAATGGGACACTTTTTTACAAACCTAATGTACATTAAACAGCTAGAGAAAATTACAGTATAAAAAGTGATGGCAAAAAACTCACATGTTCACTGTCTCGTTCGCTGTCCACTCCATTTACATGGTTGTTGACATTTGTAATATTCGCCTTGTTTTCCTTCTCCTCCCAGCGTTCAAACTTTGCTCTAAGCACCTTGGCACGTGCAGCATTTTGGGCCTATCGGAGAGTAACAAAAGTGTTGGGAATTACAACTATCAAGTTAACCACTCAACTAAAAAAATCTTTCACATACTCATGACAGGTGAAATGAAATTTTGTTGGTGTGAGATGGCTGTGTAACTATACAACATTGAAACTACAGCTATTAATAACAGATCACACTGTCCTTATTTTAGTTTATTTTGGTGGATAAACACCAATTATGATATTTAAAAAAAATGTGAAATAAAAATTTTTGGTAACATAGTCTTTCTGTTTAAAACCAGATGGCTATATGTTTGTCTAGTTTTTTTTTTATGTATTTAGTTGACAACTACAAACTACTCTCTGAAGGTGTGAATTTTATTAGCACATCTAAAATGTATTTATCTACATAATACAGTTGCAGATGCTAGACTGGCTGCAGGCTAAAAACAGTTTTAAGTTTAATGCTACTGAATATGATTTACTAAACAATTTCATGCCAGTTCATCCCTGCATGATTAATAACACTATCCAGAATTTGTACTAAAGACCCCTTTTTTTATGTTTAACTATAGAAGCCATTCCAGCCTTTTATGATATTTGCAGTTCTCGAACAAATTTTACACATAGACATTAAGAAACTATTGAAATTTCTTATATTTAACAATATAAGGTGAACTGCTTCAAGATGGTCATTATCAATGTTGCACATGAACACCAGGAAACTTGCATCCCTGTATTTTATGGTCCTCTGGCTTGCCATGTTTTTATGTAAGTACATCGTCTAGTACAAAAAGTTGGTCTCAATAAGTTGTTTAGCACTTTTCTTCCTTTAGTCCAACTGTTGTGGCCAAATTTAACACTACTACAATTAAATTGCCACTGGAGGACTGTACAATAAATTTGAGAGAGAAAACAACTGACTGGTGGCAGCTGCACACGACTCAACTTACAGCCACGTTGTTCAACACGAAACTGCTCTCTTCGTCCTGTAGCTCAGGACCACCAACCCTTGAGCCAGTATTGACAATTATTGAGTAATGTGCACCAAGCCCGGTGCGCCTCCATTTAAAATGGGTCCCGTACAAGTATTAAGAGGCCATTAAAAGAAACTACAAAGTTCTGCCGTGAAATTACAACTGATATAAAATTCTAACCAATCCATATTTTCAAGGTCACAAATCCAAACACATCGCCCACCTTGAAATGCCGAAATTTCAATAAACTTAGCACTGTTCGGGTAGTGGGCACAATTTAACTATTGGACGCTTGACTCCATTGGCAGTGTGTACTGTAGACACTCTTGCAATATCATCTCCTCCTGCATGAAGCTCTTCCACATATGCAAGACACCAGTGCAGTGTACGAATACCACGGTGCTGGTTCCTTTAATGACAAGTGTCCAATAATGAGGTCAGTCAACACATGGATTTTGGGGAGAAACACTGAATGTCTGTGATCAAAGGGGAGGTCAGAATGCTAGAATCTACCACCCAACCTCAACAGACCTATATTGTCAACAAAGGGAACAAGTTTTCAAATCGGGGGAGAAAAATGCTGACCCTTCTGCACAGAAGCAAGCTGCATTGAAGTAAGCTCTTCTTTGAACACCACAGACTATAGAATGTGAAGGGACTTATCTAACTCAATAGGGGTAAAGTGACCAGTTCGGCGATTTGCATGAGAGTATTGTGGATAAAACGCAGCACTGATGACATCACTCAAAGCAACTTCGTCAAACTATTAAAATGTGAGAGCAGATTGTCAAACTCCTCAGCTGAAAAAAATGTTCAAAAAACCTTAACTTTCTGCTCAAGCAGAACAGGGTCAATGACTAAGTTTTAGAACAGGGACTCTTAGCAGATGGTTCCCGTAACCATGCTGGACCGGTCCACCACAAGGGATGCCCTACTAGCTGAGAGGGCAAGAGCCCACGAGATGTACAATCTGCAGGATTGGAATCTGAACATGCTTCCACCAGGATGGCCTGGTAAGCTCCTGAATCCCACTCACCCTGTTGGCGACAAAAGTTTTTAGTCAGTGATAGACTATTTCTCCCAACGAAGCACAATCTGCGAAAGTGTCCAGGCAGTGATAGAGGACGAGGTGATGGCAGGGGCAAACAACTACCACATGATGAAGTAGAGAAGGTAACACAGCCCCACAAAGCTCCAACCATGGGAAGGACTAACCTTTAATGAAGCAACCTTAGATTTACCAGCGAATGAATGTGTGGCAACTCCTGTAGGTGTGGTAAGGCATAAATAAACCACTGCAACGTAGCCAATCACTGAACTATCAGAGAAGCAAACATTTTATACGAGGAACCTGCAGGACCCAAATACTTGTCTGGCAACAACTGATGCTAGTAATGGTAGCTCACTGTTGAACTGGCTCCACTTCTCGACAATATTACCTGGAGACTCAGCATCCCAATAAAGTTTCTCCAGCCAGAGGGTCCAGATGAGATGTTTCGAAAATATGGTGAGAGGAGAGAGCCACCCAAGAGGATCAAAAATCTTTGCCACTTCTGGACAAATGTTTCTCTTTGCAACTAGGCTGTATCTTGTATGAGAAGCAATAAACACAAATTTCATTGCAGCCCTAATACCTTAACAACATTGCTGTCGTGACCCAATGACAGGGCTTCTGAGGCCTTAACATCTTCCACTAGAAGCCAATCAAGCAAGGTAGGATGGTGGCTGACCAACTTTCGCAATTTAAAACAACCAACAGTGAGCAAAGAAATCAACTCTCTTTGCAGGACCAATGCAGAATCAACAGAACTAGAGCCGGTGACAAAGTCGTCAACCTATTGTTACAAGTAAATTTTTGGGGTTAGCATTTTTTTTTTTCGTAATTTCTATTTAAATTAGTTTTTTGTTAAGATCGGTGCCAGTAGCGGAATTTTTGATTGCTCTATATCCTTTTTTGTGCGTAAGCCCTAAAGTTTGTGTTCAGGGAAGTTTTCTATCCCTTTGCTTTTTTGTTATGATACGCTAGGATACTCTTAAATTAATTTTCGTAATTATTTTCATATGGCTTTTCCTTCGTTTGAGGTTAGGTTAGGAAATTAGGCTCTTTTGATTGGGTTAAGCCCTCCTTATTACTTGTTCATTTTTTTTTATGTTCAGAGGCAAGTGTTCTTTCTTTCTTTAGTAAGTCATGTGGTGAGAAATAATTTAATGATTTTTTATTTCAAAATTGGTTGTGGGATGACAGGTTTGAAAGTCATTAAATTTATTTTGGGTTGTGTTTTGGACCTTTTGACAAACAAAACGTTGAGGTTTTAGTTGAATGTTAACTGATAGTGTCTCCTCAAGAATTCTTTTATTTCGAAATGGTGGAATTGGAACAACAATCAGTTACTTTTCCGTGTTTTTCCAATAGGTATAATAAAATAAGTATTTTCAAAGTATTTCTTGAGTCATTTCTTGGATTACGAAATTTCATTAAACCCTTTTTCTCTTCACTTCAGAAACATTAACAAAATTTTCCCACTTTGAGGAAAACCCGCAAGACGTGAAACCACCAAGGCAGTTCCCCACACGTTAACAGGCAGGACAACTGAGTTCTGCCAATTTGGCATTTCTTCGGTTGCGCCAAAAACACTAGGTACTCCTCCACCAAAGCAATTTGACGACTAAACAGTTCATTGCTCCGCCACCATTGTTTGCATGACCGGAAGGGAGTTTGAATTGTCTAGCCCGCCCGACCCACTGTGGATACCACACCTGAAAGCATCCACAAAGGGATGTGACAATATCCTAAGCTCTGTCCCCCATTTGAAAGGACCAGACACGGAACACAGTGTGTGATATCACGTCGCAAGATCGGGGTGTTCAGTAGTACACGCTAGGACAGTTACACACCGGCTTCTCCAGAGAATTTTTTATTTTCAGTGGCTCAATGCAGTACTCCCGCCAAAGTGATAAACTTGAGAGATTAAAGTGATAGCTGAATGCCATTGTGGAAGAGATTATTAACTTATACCCTTCCAAGATTGCCGTAAATGAATTCAATACTCCTCGCTCCACCCAATTCACAGTCCCATTATTTCCACCCCTAATCAAACTGCCCTATGCAGAGTATCCAGCCATCGAGTTAATTTTACATGAAGGAGACACCCTCCTAGGAATTGAAAGGTACTGGTTGATAGGCATCACTTCACCAATCTTGTAGCTCAATTGTTCCCGATGCAGTGGACCATGTTTCCCCTACCCAATACATTGAGGCAGTGTCTGAGCAGCCACCTTCCCCACAGCACAGATCCAGCACCAAGGAGCAGCCAGCCTCTTCCCAACAAAGCCAAGGTACTGTGTGCGACCGTACCCGATTTTGTACCCACCAGAAAGCCTACGAGGCCTACTTTATATAACTGCCGACCTCCAAAGAGGGATTAAGGACCCAGCCTCACTGTTGACAACACATTTTGCGCATTGGGAATGTGCACTCTACTCTCCTACTTCGCCCCATCTTCGAGCACGCCGCTCATAATGGGGCAAGTCATAACTCCTCAACATTGCAATGGGACACGTGCCTACAGAGTATGTTGGCGTGTTGGCATGCGTCAAGAGAGACTAGACACATGGCCTGAAATTATACTGTTCGCAAAGCCACTTCAAAAGCAGTCATGCCGTCGCCCTACCCCCAATGCGAGATTTTACTGTCTGCTGAGACATCAGCACCTTCCAGGAAGACCAAGCCAGTTCCATAGCTTGCCACTGGAGAACAGCACCCAGTATACTCCAGCAGCTCCAGCTTCCAGCCTCTTACCAAGATAAGAAATGAAAGGCACCCCTTCAGTCAGAATAAACAACCCCTGTGGAAAGAGGCTAGCCACCACCGCACCCCTCAGAGCCAACAAGCTTGGAAATTCAGAATAAAAGGGCCACCATAACCCTGGCTCAAGGCAGTATTTGTGCCTCCCAGCTTGCGAAGGCCGGAGAGGGACTAGTAGCACTAAGGCATGATTTACGTCTTGCGGGATACTAACCCAGGGCTCAGTAATCTGCGCCACCCTCAATTCAGTCCCAGCTTCGAAAGACCGGACGATTATCTGCCTACAAGTCGTGGACCTCCATCCAGCGGGTACACATTAGGGCAGTTTTAGTATTAGTTTCTCCTTTACGTTTTACCTAAGTTTAAATGCCTTACCCAGCAGGGTAGGATCAGTAAAAGTCTTAGTGCCCTGCAGGCAGCTGTAAAAGTTTATCACTTTAACGTCAGATGATACCACTGTGAATAATAGTGACACCCCCAAGCCGCTCCACTAACAATACCTTTATTTGGAAAGATAATGAAATTCTCCCCTGAAGAACATATGGCCATCAGACAGAGAGGAAAGGCTCTCTCGGGTTGGACTGGCTCTGGCATAGCATAAAACTACAAGAGACCCTTCAGCCAAATATTTCCCCTGACACATGCACCGCCCCTCTACGCATCGCAGAGGCAATGAAGGCAACAACGCTCACCTTCAGAGTGAACACGACAGCAGGAAAGACCATCCTGCTTCACCTCAAAAACCAGGTACTTAAAAGATGTAGGGTAGTAACTGTAACCCCAGATTTCATACCCTTGTCAACCTACTAGGCCAACGCTACATAAAGGCAGGGTCCCAGGAAAAAGGTCCCTGCCTAGTTCCACTAATACTCCCCGTGAAACTGGCTACACGATACCCCGACATCCCTAAAAGTGAACCGAATGAAATTCTGGTACCAGAACACCTACCAGGTCAAGTTTACTTTGGGGTTTAAATCCCCTGCATCTTTGGTCACCACTAGAATAAAGAAAACAAAACTAAGTATCTCGAACATGGAGAACTCCCGACCAAGCCTGGTATTCTTATATTTTGCACATTGAAACACGTTCCACCTGGAACACCCAATATTGTGGACCAAAGAAAAAGGGTGATACGTCAAAGGAAGGGTTTTGACACCCAACGTGGAGCACGACTGGCAGGGTTTCGACTAGATAGATAGATAGATCAAGCCAGACACCCTAAAATCTCTACCCTGATGTTAGACAGCTAACCTTAAGTGGTTAGACTGTGATTTGATAGCTAAGAGAGCACAAGCAGATACTCCTATTGTCAATTAGCCAGACGGCTAAATCACCTACGCTTGCTGTGTGTGTGCGTGCGTGTGGTGTGTGTGTGTGCGCGTGTGGTGTGTGCGCGTGTGGTGTGTGTGCATGTGGTGTGTGTGCGTGTGGTGTGTGTGTGTGCGCGTGTGGTGGGTGTGTGTGTGTGTGTGTGTAGACACTTCCATACCAGTGGTCAGTTCAGAGCCTGGAGGAAGAAGTGGAAATATTTGCAGGAACGCACAAATTTACATGCGAATTTTTCCAGCAGGAAACAAAGTTGCATACGCAACATATTACGTACACTACTCCACTCTGTGAAACCTCTTGCTTATCCAGAAACTGCAGACAGTTGATAAACTGGTGGAAAGGGAGAGAGAGGTAGAGAAAAACAAAGTGCAGGCCTTGCTAGAAAGGCCGGCATGTGCTCCCAAGGTCATTATCCCAGCCCCTCCTCCCATGTAGCTAGCTGTTTCACAGCCCGCCCCCTCCTGTCACCCCCCGCCACCTTGCTGATATTACCTGGGGAGAGACTAACCAAGACTGCCCAAACCACCAAGGTCGAGGAAGGGAAGTGATTGACATGAGCGCGCCAAATGCACCTTCTCGCCCCAACAGCATCAAGGCCAGAACCAGCTGGGATGCTTGCAGGGCTCCCATTACAGCTGCAAAAGTTTTGGAGATAGTAATAGAGTGGTATTATCCTGGGAGGCCCGGCTCAGGTCAACTGCTAACAACCTGACTGTATCAAGACCACTCCACCTGAACAAGATGCTAGGGATTCCGTGCCCCAGGAAGCCATAGCTGAACACCCCCCCCCCCCCATCCCTCCATTTTCAAAACTCAGATGCATGAAACATGCGAGGAGGGCAGTGCAACCCTGAAGCCTGCTCCAGGGATCTCACTCTGACCTCTGGAGAGTTGATTCCCAGATCGTAAACAGGGGGGAGTCGACCCTCCCACATTGCTGTAGGGCCCCAGTCCTATCCCATTACAGAAGTGGACTATCCTCAAGGACGTTCCCCTCTTCACCAAGGCAGCAGGCCAAGAAATCAAGTTTAACGTCTAAAGTCTCCTGGAGGAGCCTTATCTACCGTGTTTCCGTCAAGAGGCATCCGATGCCTAGTACCATCACCGAGGCCAGGGAACCCCAGCAGGCCACTGTGGCAGAGATTGGACGTGGAAAGGATGGGATGCCATGTACCACCATTTCCCTTTCCCCAAGCAGAGAAGCTGGCACCCATGGACATCAAAGCAACTGTAGGGCAGCAGGGAAGGACATACATTGTACTACCGGTCCCCCCTCCCCAAGCAGAAAAGCTGACACTAAATTATGGTAAGGCAACTGTAGGGCGAAAGGGAAAGACTATTGATGTGCTATCACTCCCCCCTCCCATAGCACAGAAGCCGGTATTTGACGTCGGGGCAACTGCATCGCTGGGAGCAGCTTCGAGGCCACAGAAGCTATCGCTCCTGGCCCCTGGATACTTCAACCAGCTCAGAAGATGATGTCCCCAGCACCATGATCGCGTAGGTTGGTGTATCCTGCACCAATGGCCCCAATCATCATGCCTTCCCAAGAGGGCGTAATCACCACCAGTCCAGCGTTCCCAGCTCCGGAGTCAAACCAGTTCCAGCCTGCAAGCAAGAAGGAAATCAGGGCACTGCATGGCGTCGGCACTGTGGAAGCAGCCCCTCCCGCAGAAGGAGCGGATCTTCGCCAGGTCATCGGGGTAGGGGGTCCCATGAGCCTCTACCTCAAGTGACCCCAACGGCAACATCAATCCTAAATGACAACACCATTAGCAGTCCTCAGGTGAAGGGCAGTCTGGACCAGGCCCCCACCCAGGCCCAGGACAAAGGAAGGTGCAACTGGAGGTGCGAACTGCTGGCACATGCCTGTCGCACCCCCTACCTACCGAATTGTTACCGAGAAGCACCATGGAGACCAGTCTCAAGGTTCCGGTGGCCCACAACTTCCCCCTCGGTGCCAAGAAAGCATGGCCGGCCTCAAAAGAAGACTGAGTGCAAGAAGCTTCGCAACCAGTGTGCTGGAAAAATATGAACATCTACTTAATCTTAAAGGTTGCGAGAGTGCTTCCGTTGTGTACTAGTTTTCATAAACTAACTTTTCATTCAGCCAACCAAATACTGACCAATCCAATCATTGCTACATCACTGATTAATAGCAGAAAGTAAAAGTATAGTGTTCCAGTGACAGTGCTGTTAACTTCTCTTACACAGAGTGTCGAAACCACATAGTGCTACAATGTGGTTCAAAAGCTAACAAATAAGTGTTTAGACCCCAAAACGTTGAAATGAAGTTGAAACACTAACGACAGAGGCATTCAACGTGTGAAGCGAACCATATCACAGACTTTCCAAGGAAAGAAAATTACTCAGGCTCGTGCCTATATTATCTATTGTAAAAAGTAGCCATTGTATATTGTAGTGTCATTTTTAGAGCAGTTAATATGTTAGTAAGATAATGTCAAGTGTGTTTTCCAGTAGACAAAATATTGTGTAAAATAAGTAAAAAGTTAGGATTTAAAATAATGCAATGCTACCTTTAAGTATCCTATGTGTTAAATTTAATAGCATCTGAACTTAATCACCGCAGTACAATGTGATAAAGTACAATGCATTGTCTGGACTTGCGAATGCAGTAAACTTGCCTCATTACTTGATTCAAAAGGCTCCTAACAATGCTGCCCCCTTTATTTTAAAAGTCGATAATAATAGAAACAGTACGTCAAGAGCATTAGGAAGCCTAATCAGAATTTGATGATTGTTTTCTTAACGCGAGGTTAGAACATAGTTGATTATGGTCTCCTTCCTAGTAAATATATGTTAAATGTAGGTTTAGGGTCTTAGCAAGAACAGCATTTGCTTGAACTTTTACACTTCATCTTCCTACAAGCTGTGGAGAGCTGCCATAAAAAGTGACACACCCTAAAGTTCCTAACGATGCATCATAGAGTGTAAATATTAGTGTAGGGATGTATGTTGAGCTTCATTTGCTAGGAGTGGAAGGTTGGGGGCACTAAAGCGAGCTGTAGTACGCTGTACCTACATAAAGTTTTGCATACAATTCCACCTACCTCACCATGAGGGCAGCATAATGTTAATTAAAATATAAATGCAGAGAAACGGCAAGGTTGATTTGCAAACTTGGCACAAGTTTGAGTTTTTAATGACCTAAAGTTAGAGTGCGTCGTATCCACCATAAAAATATTAAACAAGAAGGGTCTTGGATATTTGTGTGTTGTAATTTGTCTTTAAATTGTTCTAAGTAATGTCTTAATATTTTAATTAGTGCATTGATGCAAGATGTCATCAAAATTATTAAAACAGCTTCGCATCATCAGTAAGCAAGTTTTGCTGCTTGATTCCTATGGAGTTTTCATTCTTACCACGCATCATGAGACGTCAGATTTCACTGTATCGACGGCAAGAATAGAATTTCCAGCCTGAAGATTGTATTATTCACCGGCCAAGCTACCAAGGCTACACATTCAAGGCATTTAGTACGACAACACACTGCCAAATGGAGCTACCAGTAAGTTCCGCCACATTTATCGCCAAGTCAGCTGATGACATCATGCCTAAAGAAAGCTATGCTACAACTACCCCCTCTCCGTCAACCACCCCTCTCCGGCTAGCAGAAGGGATACACCAGCCACAGTATAAATAGTGGGCTGCAACCCTTGAATGCCAGTCTACTCCAGGCCTTCATAGCAAACTGCCGAAGGTCCCAACAGAACCAACAACTCGTGACCAGTCCATTTTCTCAATCGCAAAACTTTGCCGGAGATCTTGACCAGCCTTCCCTAGGAACTTTCTACTCCTGAATCTCCACTGCAACTCGTTGCCGGAGATATCCTACCTCACCTACGCCGCAACCTTGATATTACCAAGCTTAGTCTTCACAACACCATGCACTGAAGATTTTTATCAATGCCAACATCATCTACACACTAGACACTGCGGCCGCTTCAGGGGTACACTAGTAAGAGTTTTACCAGTTTAAGTTAGTTTTATAACTGCTCTCTATCCTGCCATTGTTAGCCTAGGATCAGGTCACCTTCACCTGGCTCAGCATAGGTTAAGCTTATGGAAGCTCTTGCTTATGTTAGGAGGTAGCACGAGTACCACCCTGTTTATTTCCGTAACAGGATTAAAAAGATGTTAACTCAATGGTATTCTTTCCCGTAGTTGTAATTCCTCTCCTAGTGGACTTCGGGCGCCACTTCCAAGGGATAGCAGGTGATTTGGGATTTTACTCGGAACTGCAGTACACCCATAGAGTACCTACATGAACATTGGACGGCGACTTTTTCTGTGCACCACGGTGTACAGAACAGTAGAACCCTGACACTAGGTACTCAGTCTCTTGAGGTCAACTTGCCTGCTCAGTGGCTACTCTCTCCACCGCGCTTTGTACCCGAGTAAGTGTCCCCTGAGTTGTATGCGAGTGTTCCAGGAGGAACAGTCTCTCCGTGTTGAGACTGTCTGCCGGCGAAGACTTGAATGTATTCACTGCGTTTCAACGCAGAGTGCTGAGATAGGGATATCGCCCTCTGCCAGCAGACACTGCACATGGTTGTACACAATTATACGATACCACATCACCTGTTCCTTCTTGCACAGACGAGAAGGGTGAATCTGTCCTAATGCCCTACCACCGTCAAAGTGGTATCCGAGAGAAGATTAGACAGGTGCCCACTTTCTCTGGGCATCAGCAGGAGCTTAACCCCTTCCTGGCCGACCTCGCCGTATCTCGCAAAGGGAACAAGCCCAAGCATTAAGACACCTGTAGAGAGAGTCTACTTCAGAGATTCCCAAGGAAATCCTTTAAAAATCCCATTCACTTTAAAGAGGAAACATACCCTGTGTTTGCCACATACCTTAGTGGACAGGATAAGTCCTTGGTAGCTGACCCACGCTTTTGGGGATTGGAGCTGTCGGAACCAACCCCTGCGACCAACACAACCTTTGAACTCTTTCCCACTGACAAACCTAGCTCACAATCATAACAGCCAGAGTTGACACTGGTTAAGCAGCCTCCACAGGTTACACACTCCCAGATATACTGCCCAGCGCAAAACCACTGAAACGCAAAGTCATTCTCATGGAACCTAATTTCTTGCCCTGCCACAAAGCTATCAGGCCAGTTCTTTACACTGGACATGCTCCAATACCACATAAAGAATAGAATAATATCAAATATCCCCGTGCCAATGGGTGCGCCTGACCCAAAACCCACCAAAGCACTTCTGGAAATGGCGACAATCTTCGACAGCCCCAAGGCTCTTCATCAGTCTTATTAGAAGTATGAAAACAAAACTGGGTAATAACATGCATTATATTTTGTAAATGAAGGATTTGTATGTTAGTATTAGGATTACAGTGCACTGTGTTTCTTTCTTCCTTCAGGCTATGCAGGTGATGCCCGCGCATATATCTTTGGTTAGATAAACTAATATTTTTTTCTCATTTTTATAACTCTTATTTTGAAGGGAACATAAGAACAAATGATTACAAAAGCTAAAGGAAATCACACAAACTCTTACGTGCAACAGCACCAGCTTAAGCAAAGTCATTAACTTCACTTCCCACAAGAATGCCATGGTAAATAAACATTAATTAATAACTTTATCAGTCCGTTTAAGAGTGGGACTTTGCACTACAAAAAGGTCGAACCCGAGGCCAGACTGTATTTTTTTTTTCTTTTCAGGAATCTAATATAAAATATTTGTAATATCATAACCGAGCCCTCAGCTATAATTGTGAGTTGGCAGTCTAAAAACTAAGGTATTCATGACACCTCAATTGATTGCCTAAGTCGCGAATTGATTCCACCAGCGTGACCAGGGGGGTTATTCTAAGTCTCTCATTCCGACGAAAAATGGCAGATTCTTTACCATTATCGGCTCAGACCAACGTTCTGCATTCTAAGCTTGAAATGATGGTCGAGTGACTTCACGAGTGGAGTTGGAACTTATCAACTGCTCACGAGCAGTTGGCAGGCTAGAATTTTGTCGGTAAACAATATGGCAGGTGTTGGTATGAAATGTGGCAGTGTATTTAAATGATAAGGAAATAAATATTGTGTAGTATAAAATCAGTGCAGCATGTGTTTTGTGTTGAATGGAGTTATAATTTTCCTATACGTACATTTACAATTCAAATAAGTATGAAAAGATTGGTTAACTATTACAAACTTAAATCACACACGTCTGTCATTAAACATTGTGCACAATATTATGCACACTATTTTACGCATGGGACATTATTACAAATACTCAATTGTAGATATTTATTGAATAAATTACTATTACCTTATTGTAAATAAACATTTATTCACCACTCAAACAGCATGTGTTTGGTAGTCTAGTGGTTAAGTTGTGTACTTCGTAACAAGTGTCTGATGGTATGAGATCGAAACTCCCCACCTGTATAATTTTTACTTTGTTTAAATATGTGAAATACAGTTATGTGATGTTATGTGGTAACAACATTTTTTAAAAAAGAAAGCTTATATGCTGTGTACATTTGCATTTTGGCCCCTAATAGCCAACAGTTTGTAATGTTTTGGAGCTGGCTCTGTTATAGTCTATTTCATGTACGTGGGATAAATTTTGACAGTTCTAGAAAAGTAGTACTGCCACAATTTTTTCTTCCACCACAGCTGTTTTGTCAGTGAAGAAAAAGACATTTATAAATAAATGTTACGAGTCCAATGCACACTTGCATTTTCCTCTTTCCTCGTGTTTCCTATAGTGACAGGCATTGAAAGACTAATTTTGCTCGTATAGGAATAACATTCAAATTATTTTAACTTCGAAAATTTTAACTTTAATGAAAAACAAAACGTGATTCATATACATCACTGTTTGTATTCATATATGGCTCTGCAGTACACTTTGGCGGACACCGACGTTAGGAATATTAATATAATCAATTTAAGATTTGTATATTTGTTATTCAGGACAGATTTGGTGAAATCTATAATTAACATCTGCTATTATATTTTCTTTTCCGCATACACAAATAGTTTGCTAAACACACGGGCCTCGTCCATAACACGTAAATATCAATGGCCACCTTCCGTTACTGCAGACGAGCACTGAAATCACTAATGGTGTATCAGTGTTTGCCAGCAGTATTTGCTGCTTACTGACAGTCGTCAATAAGCAGCAAATATTTCTCTTCATCAGTAAATTGATTGTTTCGGAGCACCTGGCAGCAGTATTCCAGTATGCAGGAAAATATAAACGAGTATGGCGGACATGCTAACCTCGCTAATTTTCATACAGCATTTGGACTAAAACAGTGAAAATGTTACTTACCTACTGCTTTTTGGGCATCTTTTGACAGCACCACAATATTACAAGTGTTTGCCTCAGCACCTGTACCTTCCTTTAGAATAATTTCCTCAAACAGGACTTGAACTTCCCACCAAACGTAGGATTTACCTGACAACACTGATGTTTTAAACGCCAGTAAAATCCGTGATCTCCGTAACGGTTGTAGCCGCGCACAGGGTACCTCTCAAGATGCGACCAACATTGGCCATCAGTGCCTTCAGCATTATCTGAACAATAGCTGACGTTACTGAAATTACTGACCAGTGTAATCCAAACGGAAGGCTACCTATATCTCACGCAGGGAAAAAATACTGTTCAACATGACCACCAACAAGTTTCTCAAACCCCTCACAAAATCAACAAAAACTGTACACTATTATTTTCTTACAAAACACGTATTTGTAATCATATACTATTGTTTATGAGCTAAAAAATATAAAACTTACTATTTGTGTCTTTAAGTAATGTTTTTTGAACAGATTCGTGAAATTTTAAAACAAGCAATTCTAATAATATTTTGTTGGTATATTTTAGACCATGCGCAGAGACAAACACTCGTCTAGCTTGGAGTGGGGAAAGTCTGCAAGCTGAAGATGTCCAATTGTGCCTCCTTGCTAAACGACTGATAACTCTGAATACAGTTTTGGATCCGACGATAATTTTGTCTGCTGCGAAACAGTAGGTTCATGACTGTGTGGGCCGGTGTGGGAAGTTACAGACAAAACTTAGAATAAGCCCCCTGGTTCCATTTCCAACTCCGCCTTCCCTTCCTGCATGGGAGCGAACTGACAACTTCATCTATCTCTGCATTACCAGTATGAGACCCCTTCACCACGTGCCAGGTTTGCATGGCCGCTGGGAAAGTTATCAATAGTCACCTACTACCAAAGGTAGCAAACCCTCATAGGGTAGTGTCAGTATCCCCCAATTTCATCCAACTCTAGCTGACGAGACCAGAACCATATAAAAGGAGACTGAACTGACTCCTCAGAATCATCTAGATTCAGAGGTAAGCAGGATCAAACTCCCTGGAAGGGAGACGTATTTGACCAAACTTACCTGGGATTTGATTCCCCCTCCTACAAAAATCTGTCGGAAGGGTGTAATCCCAAACAAAACACTCCAGCATGGGAAGATCCCAACCCAGCCAGGTAAACCCCTTACATGCTCTCAGAAGAGAATCTGCAACTTCAAACATTGAGAGTGAAATCGACATTCTGGAGTAATTCCAGATGGGGGAAGAAAATATAACTCCTCTTCTTCCCCTGTAAAGCTCATAAACACTGTTTATACTTTTACATGGAATAAGCATATAAACCACTTTCCTACTCTTGCAAATAGGTACTGAAACAAGACTTCAAAAGACTTTCAAAGTTATATCTAACCTGTTTGAGGAATTCATCTTCAACTTTGTCCGATGCACGCACAACATTCGGGTTGATACGTTCGTCTTCCTCTTCATTCTCATCATCTTCATCTTCCGTCTCACTCTCCTCTTCCGAGCTCTCAGATTCATGGGTATAGTCTGGAGGGGGTGTAAATCTTTTTAGTGGTTTGGGTCCTGGGAAAAAATTCGCACATTTCTGTAAATTCAATACACCACACTCATACACACGAACTACATAAACCTGGGTAGCTTGACTGGGATATGGTAACACCCGCAACTTAAAACTTGCAGATATCAACCTTCACATTTGATTGCACACCGTTTAGTTAAAAATTAATATTTTTACCATTATAAAACTAGCACATGCAAAGGTATCTTTTTGATGGAAAGAGAAAACCTAAGCAAAATTCTGTAATGCAAAAGAAGCTAAGAAAAATTGCACTTCAAAAATTCTAAACTAAGTTTATAATAACAATTTTTAAGCTTAGTCAATTCACTGGCATTACCTAAAATAGTAAAAGTCAATGAGTACCAAGGCCAAACATACTCTTTCAATCCACTGAAACTCCATTTCCCATTAAAAATCCAACTGAAAATTACAACAGATATCTTACCATCTGGCAAGTCCTCTTTATTGGCATTCTCCTCTAGTTGTCTGAACAAGGACAGCATCTTGCTAGTTGTGTGGCTGCGAGCCACCAGTACTTCATCGTCTTCAGCCCTATCCTCACAACGCACTACATTGGGGTCACGATAAATCTCACGTTCTGGCGACTCCGTCTGCAGCAACAGAGATACATATTGCTGAAAACTACTGCTATTTAAATGGGCTATTTTGAATGTTATTTCCATGCTCAATGGTTTACAAACTAAACACCAAGCAAAAGCAGAAAAAAAAATTATGTCATATGGGTTATGCTGAATACTGCTGCACTGTCGTCGCAAACACAAAATGTTTTGACTAAAAATTTTTCTGTTACCCAATTACAGTGCACATTTTACAGAAACTTGTTCCCTTCAAATTGTTTACGTATATATGTATTACAGAACTCTTTGTCAACTAATAATATTTTTTAAATGTGAAATTTATATTCTTGACTAAAAAATTGCCCAACATTTGGGAATGGGAATTTGAGATGCTCCGAAATTCTCACAAACATGTGTGTGCTACTGATTTTGCAATTAAATTTAATTTTAATTATTAAATACAGTAAATTTCCAACTACCCACGAGAAAATTTTCTACCTTTTAGATTAAATATAATATACCTATTAACAATGAAAAACATAACGTTTTTAATATTTCTTAACACAGCTCGATTGAAAATAATCTTTAGTGCAACTGTTAGGATAATGAAAAGTTACAACAAACTGCAACTCGGTGTATACATAGACTGTAATGTTTGCTTTTGTCAGGACAAGTTTATAACACACCATATGCTAGTGAGTATACAGCTGTAACAGGACAAAGATTCAAAGGAAGCAATGCTGTAAAGCTGTTGGCAGTGCAAGAGGTAATTGACACAAAAGCAGTATCCATGAATATCAGTCTCCACAACTCACCGCCTGATGAAGCTGGCCCAGGCAGTGAAACTTAGCGATTACGCACAACCACGTGAAAAATGAGTCGTCCGTGTATGTGACAAGTACTAGACTGAGTACTTTAATTTGTATCCTTTAATATATTTCTGGTGGCCTAGCGGCATACTTATAACCTCATCTCCATTTTACAGTTAAATTCCAGTATGCATCACTAGTTAATAAAGAAAAATATTTACAATGGGAGTACATGTTCAAATTATAGTATCTCCTTTCCAAATATTTATCCGAACACACACTTCTGGTCATTAGTATTACTTACAACACCAAAAAGGATGTAAGCTTTTACAACCAGATTTATGGGACAGAATACCAATCATACACAGGTGACATCATTACCCTTGCAAATTGAAATCACTTGCAGAACACGGGGAAATCAGTATTGTGTGTCCACACCATGGGTGGAAATAACTGCTGATAAACAATGCAGCACCCAGAGGAAGAGACTTTGAATGTTTGTCTGGAATGTAGTCATCCATACTGCTTCGAAATGTGTCTAAAAGTCATCCGTTGTGGTCACGAGTGTGTCCAGTGGCAGGCCAGTAGTCCAACTGTGAACCACAAGTTTTTGATGAGTGAGATATCCAATGAATGCACAGCGCAACATTGTCATCCAAGAACAGTTGGACTGTGTGTGTTGCATGCTGTCAGTGTCTTGATGGTACAGGACCCCAGGCTGGACTTTAAGATAGGCACAATAAACAATAACAATTTCAAACATCTCCGCGATTAAATGGTCGATGGTCAGCATACCAGCTGCCATAAATTCCAAGCCACCACCTTGTTTCTCACAGCTGTTTTGAGTAGATAAATTTTCTACTTCTCACAAGCATAATTATAAGATCATTATTTTGGAAACCTTGTAGAGTGGTTTTGAAGGAGTTCATAAGAAAACTTAGTTTAGTACCCAACTGCTTTAATTGATTTTCCACAGTTAGCTAGCATACACATTGGCACACTTGACAATGAATATGTAATTATTTCATCACCTTCAGGGCAGATATCTTTGAACACAAACACCACACACACACAATGTCATGCTCTCAGTTTATCAGCAATACAGAGAGCAATAAAACTGAACTTTACATGTAGCAGGTTTCTTCAAAGACAGCAAGTCTTAACAGCTACATCATAAATTTCAGGATTCTTTTTTGCTGCTAGCTCATCTAGTGGCTATAAAGTAAAAAATCTAATACAGAAAAATTTTGACCACTGTGGCACTGGAGTTGAAAAGCTTATTTTTTACAAAACTGAATGAGATAGTGTTTTTTCTTTCTAAAAGTCATTAACTGACAAACTGTTATATATTTTCGAGCATGTTTTAGAGTGCAACCAAGTACAAACCCTAGCAAGACTCAACACTGAGTAACCAGTCTGTCTCTTGCAAGATTACTTGTGTAACTACACAACGTAAACAAACTTCATTCCATTAGAAAATATTTGTAATCAGCAAATTACCTTAGAATATTATCTCCTCACAATCTACAGTACATTAAATACAGCAAAAGCAACAGTTAAATTATTTAAAAACAAAAAAATGGCACTAACTACATATTGTAATAAGCCAAATACAAAAACATTCTGTTAGGAAATTTAATACTGCATTTTAATGACACTGCAGAAGAGATCCATGCAATTTACGTAGGGATGGTTGGACACAGAAACTTCACTTTGGGTTGGTTTGTCAGTACCCTCACTTGGTACTCATTACTTCAGTTTGAAGTCGACACACATCAAATGCAACAGAGCTGCAAAAATAGCTTTTCAGTAAACACTAACAGAAAGACCAAGAATAAATCACATTCATTTTCTGCAGAAACTTATGTGAATAACATTTTTTCTTATTGTAAGTTGACGCGTGACGTCCTGTGTAGCTGGAGGAACGTCACAGTAGAAGGCTTCTTGGTAGATGCAAGGACAGATGCACCCGGGGAGTTATTCAGGCTTTTAATCTTAGCGCATAACTGGCGCGCGGCTGGTATATAGTATTCGCTTGGTCGCTTTTCGGCAAGGCACAAAGTCTTTTACTGCGAGGTGAACTATATGTTCTAGAGGGACCACTCTCCAAGGTATACCTTGGCAACGCTGTGACCCGTTGAGGTTGCTATGTTTCGAGCCATTTTACACCAGAATGAGCTCGGGTTTCCGGTGTGCTTGTGCGCAAGTGCTCGGGTGTACTTGTCACACGCGCTGACTGAGGGAGTAGAGTTCCCAAAACCACAAGTTGACTAAGCAATGTGCTGTATCTCATCCACTAGTGCGAGTTCATAGCCGGGTCGGGATTGGGCTAGACTCCGGCTGGTATTTAGAGATGGTCTCAGCCGGCTTTATCCTCTTAAGGATACCACTGCGACAGGAATATGGCATGATGTAAGAGAGACCTATGATCACACCTCGTAAAAGTGGAGCAGGTGACATTGTGGTCCTACTCGGATGTACAACCACATACCACCTCTGCCAACCCAATGCGGTATAAATCTCTCAGTATCCGGTACCAGAAGTGCTGTGGATACTGAGAGTCTAGTCTCACTGGCAGACTGTCTCAATATGTGGGCGAGTTCCTCCTGACTGTCTTCCCAACTCTGAATACTCCTCCTAGCACCAGAAACATGGTGGAAAGCTGACAAGCTGACCCTAAGAGGAGTACCTAACGTCAGGGTTCCACCATTCTGTACACCGTGGTTCACAGAAAGAGTGGCCATCCAAGGTGGGTATGTGAACTCTACTAACGTGTTTAGCAGTTAAGAGCAAATTTCCCGGTCACCTGCTGTCTCTCTGATGGGGTTGATGTTTACAAGGAAAGGTACTACGGCTACAGGAAAGACGCCTTTAAGTAGATAAAACTTGTTTATTCCGTAGAAGGAAATAAACATTGGTGGTGGTTTACTACCTCCTACCAGCTGGAGCTTATGGAAACTGACCTCCGAGACAGATGAAGGCGACCTGTTCCTAGCCTAATGGGGTAGGTAGACAAAGTGCTATTAAAATAAACTTTGCTACGCTACGGTGTTGCCCTGAAGGGGCCGAAAGTGTCTTAAGTGTTTAACGACATTAGACGATTACTGGTGAGGACTGGTACAACAAAATGAGTCTTCGGCACCAGGAGTGTAGTGAAAAAAAAGGTAGGAATGATCTTCAGCACTAAAAGAGCTGTGAAGACCAGGAGAGGAGCCAACAGTTCCTTCAGCACCAGGCAGTGTGCTGAAGAAACAGAACAGACTGGCATTAACAAGGGACGTGGCCAGCTATTTATACTATGGCTTGCCCACTCTTTCTCAAGTTGGAGAAGGAGTAGACATAGTATGTATCCTCTGTGTGTGTGACGTCACTGGCCGGCACTGGATCCAGAAGCAAGTCTTGGCGATCATACTAGTAGTGCTATCTGGCGGTGCACTATAGTACTTGGATGATCTCTAAACATAGTTTGGCTGCTCGGCCTGTGAACAGTACAATCTTCAGGTATAGAGCATCCATCCTGAGCTGTCGGTAGACAGTACAAGTTCTGACGTCTTGTGCATTGAATCAATCACACTCCATAGAAATCGTGCAGCTGAGTGATGCACAATGACGATATTTAATTATAAGTAGAAAGGTGTCTTGCACCTAAGTTTTCAGGAAAAACTTGTCCATGAGGCACTACTATGATAAAATGTTACCACATTGAAAATATTAAACTTACAACAAACATTTACCATCACAAAACAAAGTAGGATGTAGTGTTTGATAACATAAGCGAATTACGAATTGGAAACTTTCCATGTCACAAATTAAATTATGGTATGTAAAAATATTTTACAATAACACTTCACAGCAAAATGTGTTTACAAATTGAGTTTTTCCTAATCAGGGAATCTGCATACGTAAATTTAGCCTCTTACTAAACAAGTTGCTGAACCTGTGTTCAGTACATTGTGTATGTACACTGTTTTAATCTTTCTTTTCCTATGATTTCAGCCACTGTATCACACATGCAGATTCATATGTAGCAAAATATTACAGTACAAAGAGATTTATCACTTGAATGAGAAATGTATACAAACACCTAAATTGCTCTGGTTGTGTGTACATGTAAATTTGTAAATTATGAATACACACTAAGCGAGATATGATATTCACCTTGTAGGTATACAATTATTCTTTATACAGTACTGTTCAATGAGGCCAAGGCACCATTGAGAGATACTTTTGCAAAAATACTCTCTCTTCAGGTAAATATGATAGGTCACAGCAGACCAGGAAAACAAGCCATTTACATAAACTGAACTGAAAAATGTTGACACAAAAATCATTGTACTGAGAGCTTCGATTTAAACAACTGATGCGTAATGCGTAGTACAATATTTCTTTTTTGCTGCAACTTTGTACAATCACGTGCACGTCACATGCCCCAGAAGATATGCGAACCCTGAATGGCAGCCACCCAAGCCAGCATTCCGTCTCCATAGATAAGGTGGATGCCTGGAGAGCAGAATGCACCTCAAGAAAAATAAGTACTATAAATTGCCCCCGCTCAAGACAACCACATGAGCCGACCACGCCAGCAGGGAAGCTGCCCGAATTTGCGCAGCCTATACCACATGCACACGAGGAAAACCCTGCTTCCAGTCGCCCCCAAGAGATGGCAGCTGGTGCAGCTCCACCTACGAAGGGAGGAGCGACCCTGCCAAAGCCACCCAAAGGCCAAAGGCACACAAGACACCCCTAGCCCTGGAGAATATATGGCCCTAAATCACCACAGAACAGCAGTCAATGCCAGCAGTTTGCCTTAGCACCAGTCATACTATGGCTCTACGCCGTCTACTCTGCTATACCTCCAGAGGAAATGCCCAGCTATCACAAAGCCAAAATGCCAGACTTCAAGCATGCACTGTAGCCCTGAAGAGCCATTGTTCCCCACACTTGACATTTGCTGTCAATCCACACACCCCCACATTCCCCCTTTAAGTCCCTTCAGGACAACTTAACTTCTGTTAGGATACAGTTGTTATGATGGCTACTAATTCATTTCTCTTGCTCTTCTAGTATGCCCTTCAGGCAAGGCTCTTCAAGCAGACAGGCCACCTCACCTGTCTTTTGCTTTTCCCTTTTGTAAATTACGGCAATATGATTTACAGCAAGAGTGTATGGGCCACCATGTTCTATTCTGGATGGAATAAAACATGTTCTAGTCAAACCGCCATCTGTTCCTTCCTAGGTGAACTGCACGTAGTCCTTCCTGGTGTCACCCCCCAAAGGAGAGGCAGGAAACCACAATTTGATATCTGGTTTGCCGAATCCAGCGTAGGACTGGCCTGTCCCCTAAAATTGGCTATATATGTCGCCCAAAACAGAACTCATTCAACTGCCACCCATACAGAGGACCAGATATGCACAGGTACCTGGTGCACACGTATGGTAGAGCCCCGACCACTAGCAAGATAAGACTAAGAGGCTAGATCACCCTTATCAGTTAACCCCCTATCTACCGCGTATAAACCCACCGGAAGGAATACCAGGCCCGACTAAGAATCTACCCCTTCTGATCTACACTTAGCTAGGAGTATCGTTGCCTGCCACCCCAGTGCAGACGTGAACACTAGTACCTTCTCCCTGGTAAATGCAGTCCACCCACAGGAGGGAAAGTAAGTGGAGTGACAGGAAGGCAGCTGCTGTCCTCACCGAGAACCAAACGCTGCTTAATCAACCTGCCCCAGACTAGCTACTTGACCCTCCCCCCCACCCCTCCAGAGAACGTGCTCACGCCACCCACCAACTGTTGAAGTCTCACCTCGCAGCCCCCCTACCATCTGTAATTTGTTTGGCCCCTTAGTGAAAACCCCAGGAGCTGCTAATCCTGTCTTAAGAGTACCTCCGCTTGGGCCTGGCCCTGGTAGTGGGCATCAAGCCACCCAATCCGATGCCGGACCAGACCCATTAGCCACAGACAGCAGGCCAGAAGCCTGTCTGCCTCTACAGAGCCAGCCCCTTGCCGGAATCTATCAGCAGACAGTCACCAACAGTCAGCTGGGTAGGGAGAACCCATTCAGGACCTACGCCGATGAGTGCTCGACCCATGGCAGTGTAGCACATCTGAGGTAAGTCAGCAGTCCCACCAACGTCTTACACCCTCAAGCCGCTAGACTTCATGCCGAGCTGGCAGCCTACCTGCCCGAATTTTCCAAGGGTACAATCAAGGCCAAGCATCAGACCCTGCATCCCCAAGCCTGTGTGTTAGACTTAAAAACAAACTAAAGATCTAGTAAACGCTGATGTGCTCCTGCACCTAAGGCCATCATGTGTCAACTGATGATATTTTAAAACTATTAAATTCAAAAAAGGTTCAAATTAACTTTGATTACATGCAGAATAAAATTATTGAACATCATTTGTGAGAATTATACCGACAAACTTATTTGAATGGTATCCCACTATAAACACAATTAAGGTTATAGAAAATTAGTAGGGCTGGGCATATACATACACATCGGCCAATAAACCTAAAATCTGTATCTTTTACAATTTGCCATTGTCCAACCAAATAATTTCATCACCCTAAATTATTTAATCATTATGGAAATTACAGCACTCTTGCATAACATGTTTTCACAAACAAAGAATTTTTTTTTGCAACCAAAAAACTATTTTCTTAATTTTATTATCTTTTAGTAACAGATGATTTGAAATTAAATGGAAACTGATATAGCTGGCTTTGGTATTGCAACATATTTTACTCTAAGCCATACCTGGTGAAATTCTTAAAATAAAATGTAATTAAACTACAGTAATAATACTGGTATCTGCTTTTCAGATAGTTACAATTTATTTGTAAAAAGAATGTTTTACCACTATAATATTCATTGTCTTACATTTTCTATCACGTAAACGTCAACTGTATATTGATCTATCGCTCCCACATCGTACATCGATATTTCGTTTGCAATCTCAGCACACCCCAATTAATAAACTGATTAGCAGTAAGGTCGAATATATAAAGTTTCATGTACGAATCCGATTCAATATATACTAAGCAGAATCTCTATGGCGGGGCGGTGGCGCTTGTTCATGGGTAGAATAATAATTATGTGTATTTATTTATAAACTAACATATCTAACCAAAAATGTTGGTGATAAGTAAATAGTACGTATATATAAAGCAGATGAATGTAATTTATGCACTGAACATGCACAATATTTATAAACAATGCCATCTTTACTCATCTTATGTGTTTTGTGTTTAAGTTCTTGACAAATACAGCATTTCAACTATTGGGGAAGGTTGGTGATTGTAGCCGGCTGCTTACGTTGCAAAACCCTTTAAGAATGCCAAAAATAGTTACTGTTTAAGATTGTGCCCAGAGTTTGATAACTTTGTATTTACATTGCAGTTTAAGTTTGGGGGTATTTTTAAGTTACTCAGTATAAAAAATTACACACAAAATTATTTGTATGGGCACTATCTGCGGGTTCGGCCACAAAGTATTTGTATCTATAATATAGTATATGCAAAATGGGGTTTGAACCAACCTCTAAAAATAAGCTTAGTTAATAGGGAAGTAAGCAAAGTAAAATACTGGAAAAATTATTGAAGGGAAATGCAAAACACAAAACGCCACAAAAAACCAGTTACTGTATGATCTGCGAGATAGTAACTATTTTGAAAAGTATTATTACTGCCAACTTGTGCCTCAATAAGTTAGATTACAACCGAAAAAACACAGGAATATGAAGAAAGCAGCTGCACAACAAGACAGCTTTGCACTCTAGGACTTAATGTACAAAATTTTAGATAAACTAAAATGTTAGCGTACATGATAATTCAACAAGAATGATCACAGAGTCAGAATATTAGAACTGTTAATTGTGGACAAGTGTCAGGGCCAAACACACACAGCAATGACCTTCACTTGTCCCTCTCGTGGCGGTGTGATGCGAAACTGCTTCTTTTGCTTCTCGGGAGGCTTGTAACCTTCAAAGAATTTGAACTTGCTGGTGACCTCCTCGGTTTCCACCTTTACATCCTCCACAGTGTCTGTACATCGCACCACATCATCAGACACCTGATGCGAGGTGAACAGCTGTAAGCCACACCACCATTCAAATGACAATTGCCACCGGTCACCCTTTGTTGTGCTACTTTGAAAGCTGCAAGTTTCCAATAAACTGTTATGACCTAACATGAGTGTTACAAAAGATTTACCCCAGTGCTGAAATGTGCTCTCATGGGATTCAAAGTTGATTTTGTAGCCTAAACTGTGAAATTTAAATACGTGCCAACTATAAATTGGGTAACTATTTACTGAACTTATTAATAAACCCTTTTAGTCAATTACATAGTATAAAATTTAGAAAACATTTCTTACTTCAAAATACGTAAAACCCTTTTTTTCTTTTTGAATATGTACAAGAAAATTGTTAATGGAGTGTTTTTAGTATCATGAGCAATGATCATATCAGAAAATAATAGTAAAATAGCAGCTCATTAATCTTTCAGTTTTCAATCCTGCACAATTACTTTTTCAATTCTTAATACTTCATTAATTTTTTTCATTTTCAACCTTCCATTACTAATTTTTCTTTTTCCAGTCCTTTGAAGTCTTCCAGGTACAACCATGTAAAGATATGTTATGCCTTTAAGACTAACAAATTACATAAAAATTTAAAGGGAAATATTAACCACATATAATATGGAGCAAAGTGCAATTACTCCCCAAATGTGAAAAACTGAAACCTGCCCAATAATGAGGCTTTTATCTTTTGCATTTTTACACATCCCCTCTGAATCACCTTCAAAAACTAATTCATCATGTGACTGAGTAGGTTTGCATAATATTCACCTTAAAATGTTCTCTCTGACTACAAAAACCTGCTAATGTGTTCATGTTTGGATTCGAGACTGATGCCATAAGAACACAAGCTTTTGAGAATGCATTCCACATAACTTTTGTAACATACCCACCTGTTTTCAAGTAGAGATATGGCTATTCCACTTATCAAATGTTCTCTCAATTTGGTTCCAGTTCTTAGGAACGTGTTCTCGGTTCTAGGTTTTTCCTATTAAAAGTGTAAAAAACTAACTTTAAATTACAATTTTGTATTGCCTATAATTTGCGTATTTTGGTAGAGATGAAATTGTACACACCATTTTCAACAGATGAACATTGGTTAAGAGTGTTTTCAAGTTTGCTGTTGCTTTCGACTTGCCGAGAAATCAGTTTTTCACATAATCAAAACTTTGCTAAGAATTCATTTTTACTCTGAATAGCCAACAAAATACTGCCCCACTTCAAAAGTCATTATTTGCTTTTTATCTTTGAAAATAAAAGAAACATCTTCTCTACAATAAAGAACTACATTTTCGGTATTAACATTCAAGTAAACTCGCGGTAATAGTAACTTCTTAACCCCAAAGCTCTTTGCTTATGTCGGATGCATTACTAATTTGCAATGACCGTAGTTTCCACCGATTGCCCGTCTACAGTTAACATAGATGCAATTTTCTCGTGATAGACCTCTCGAATAGTTAATCAGAATGACAGTATCCTTGTGTATGGTGCAGAAAATCTTGTGCATGATGCAAACACCAGTATTCAGTGATATCTGTGACAGTTTCTTTTAATTTGTGGTAGACAGATTTTTTTGTTTACAGTAGCAAAATCGTGTTTGCATGGTGTGTGCTATTTGCCATGCAAATAAATTTTATTATAAATTATTAATTTACATAGTATGAATTTGGTGGGAAGAATGTTGGTTGCCGTTGTAAATCAATTCAAGATACAGAATACAACTCCATTTCTCTGTTCCAGTTCAAGACTAAGAACCGGTGGAACCAAGAATAGACTACCGGAACTAACCCACCCCAATTTTAAAAGAATTAAGAACATTAACAACTGTGTATATTTGGATGAATGCCTAACTATGAAGGAAGGAACACTTTAATAATCAGGCCAAGACTCTGCTGGGGCACCAGACAGATCATAAACACTAAACAATCTGAAGCAGAATGTGCACTATTTGCCAAGATCAAGTTTTAACATAAGACCTGGCACACAACCATGGAACCAGCCATTTCAACAATGGTAAAGAGGTGATAAATATAAAAAAAAAAAAAAAAAAAAAAAAAAAAAGTGTCAAGAATAACTGTACACTAATTATAGAAATTTTGATCCCTTAATTAAAAAGATAAAAGCTTATTTCTTTCAGAAATAAATTTACACTATTTTTATGTTACTGCCCCACATACTGCTAGAATAAAACTGAAAAATTACTATGTACAAAAGTAAAATTTTCATATGTAGCCTATTATTACAGCTACATATTCGACAGAACTTTGGAGGAAGTATAACCAGACACTACTTTTTCACTGCGTGGTGTAATTTGTGTAACTGTACTCAAGTCTCTTTGTTGTTTTAAATATTTTCATCAAGAAGAGCAATACCAGATTCACTGCAACTGCCCCACAGATAAAAACAGCTGTTACAGACTGCCTGAGTACATACTTTCCTAGTGTCCTCTCGGAATGAAGGCGTAGTTTTGACTGGCGACATTGGCAGCAGTGGCTGCTGGGTTTTCGCAGCTGTTGCATCTAACTCTAGAAACAAGCTTCGAGATTTCTTCGAAATTCCTGCAAAATCAACATTAGTTACATAAACATTTTAATGCAGACAAAAAGTGTTAACAAAATTGACAATGTTAAACTGCATACCCATGTGTGCACATGCATGCATGTGCACACATGCATGTACAGATGAGTACAAAAGAAAAAGGTAATCTTAGCATACATCTGAGTTCTTATAAATATACTGATGTGAAAGAAATTTAATCTTTTTAGCTACACAAATATGCACAACATTGCATTTTAAGTGATGAGCTGTAGGCAATGGGTACGTTTTGGTACTTCTCAGGAAGTGTTTTCATAGGTGCAGTGCTTTCATGTGGCATGAAGTTGAAGTTAACGGTGGAAATTTTCTGGCTTCAAACTACCCTCCCAAAGATGTACCAATGACATTTCTGTTTGCTGAATGTACCAATAATCTATGTGCTCCTAATTACAAACCCTCTAAATTAATTTTAAAATCATTTTTTATCATAAATTTATCCAAGTACGGTAGTAATTACCACACCATTTGACGAATTCAGTACGCACTCCTGAAAGTACCGTTTAGAAATTACAGCAAGAGACATTGGGATAAATTAACCTAACAGTAAACAAATGTTTCTCCGTTTGCAAAGAACAGTTTCTGTCTTAAGTTAAATCTTCTGAAATATTTTATGTAGTATTGCATTTTGTTTGAGGTAGTCTATGATCAAGCGTAAGTTGGCAATTTATTTATTTTTTGTGTAATAATGTCACGATTCCTGCCAAATTAAACAATGTATATACAGGAAAACCCAGATTTATCACAGTGTCACAGTTCCTGGAAATATTTACTCAATTTCGCTGTTTCGTTAAATTCAGATTTACATATTTTAACACCCAACACCAAAAAGTTATGCATGTTTTTTCACGTAAGATGTACTTAATTATTGACGGTACAAAATAACTTTTTTAAAATTAAATACCACTGTAACTCGACAGAAGTTCTGTAAATGAAACGGTATGCCACAAGACCATAAACAATCTGCACTTTACGAAAATAAAGTTTAAACATAGGGCGCTGCTTACTTTTTATCGAGTGCGGAATCCATTTCTGAAAGCCTTTTTGTATAAAAATTATACTATGTATTAACAATGTGTTAATTAATTTCAGTAGGACGGATTCTTCTGGATAAAAATATCTTGTTTCAAGACCATAAAACACCTCACAATAACGAGAAAAAATTTTTTAATTTTGCATCACTTAAATTTTAGCAAGCGCGAAATCCATTTTCAATGGATGTGCACAAAAATTACATTTATTAACGAAAAAAAAATTTATTTCAATAAGCATAAGTCTTCCAAATAGAAATATACATCCCACAGGGCCATCAACCTCCTCTTACACCACAAAAACTTTAACATTGTGGCACGTGCAACTATGGATATAATTTTGCCAGCATACATTTTTAGCCAATGCGAAGGACAACTTTCTAACTAAAATGAAAGTAAAAAATTAATTAATTAATTAAACAGTTGTTTCTACGCTGCACCACAATCATGCCTTCTATTATCCAACACACTGAGCCTGTAACAGCACACGTAAAGTTAGCAGACGCAAATGCACACAGGCGGTGCAAAGGACGTCTACTTTTCAAGGGCAATGGTGACACGTGCGAAAGTGAAGCGAGGCAGGTTGCAGCATAAATGGGCAGTGCTGGCTGGCATGCAGCAGTTATTGACGTAATGTGTGTTATACAAATTTGAAGCCAAAAAAAGGTAAAAGTCTTGAATAGAAAAAATACAACCAAAATCCAAAACCACGAATAAACTTTTATTCCAATAAAAAATGTGTAAGCAGGTCATCAACAGGCAATGCAGTCAATTTCAATTGCAATCCATAGTCAAAATCAAGAAGAAAAGCCAAAAATCGAAGTTATATCAGCATTACTGAAAAACTTATGAAGCTAAACATTGCACACAAAGACTAAGGAACATGGCATGGCCACAAAATAAAAGGTTTGACGCATGATGCATAGTTGCAAATATACCTGTATGCATATAAGACTTCAACTCAGCCTGTGGGAAGCCACAGCAACAGCACTGGAGATAGAACCCGGTCTGCCATGTCCCGAAGATGAGTATTACACGCCGTTGCCAGCAACAGTAAATATGTATGTCAATCTTGTGCCCTTGCCTTGCCACCTGAAGAAGCTTGCCTGCCCCTAAACGAGCGCCACAATAACACCCGTATGATAGAGCTAACCTGCTTCTAAGCCTCGCCAAGAGACTAACCATCGCCAAGAGAGTGTAGCAATGGATGACTGCCCACATAGGAAGGAAGGAGCTGGCTAGCCAAAGATGCCCAAATTACACAGAAAGAAGGATCCATTCAGTACTTAGGGCCGGACGAGCCCTGAAAACATCAGTTGAAAAGTTGAAAAGATAGTCTATCAGCGAAGCTTGCTTCAACCCTGAGACACACACACCACTTGGGAGTGCTTACCTCAATCCCTTCAGGACTACACTAGGCGACAGTATGGTTCAAGTCATTTCCACAACTGCTTTATTAGTTCTAGACTTACTCTATGATTTAACAAGTCCCCTTCAACTGTTGAATTCAACTTCTGCCAGTTGCCTGGTAACTACAAAAGCTGAAGAGTTAGTACAGGTTACAGTGTTTATTCTCTCAGGAATAAATACATTCAAGTCTATACACAGCATTCTAATACCAAGAGTGAGTTTTACCTCTCAACACCGCTGTTAATGCAGTCCCCCCAAGGGAGCGGCAGGTGACCGGGGTCTTGCCAAACCATTGCTGATATTAGTGCAGGACTGCGGGCTCTCTTGCCTGGGAAGTACGTCAAAAAAGCCACATGATTCGCCAGCCACCCATACAGTGGGTCCAATACACAAAGGCACTTGGTGCAAACGTACGGTAGCATTCCCCCCCCCCCCCCCCCCCCTCACCCGGACAGGTACTCCACGAAAAATCAACTGGACCACCCGAGTCAGCTAACCCACTCCATCCATCCGTGTGAAACTCGCCAGTTGGAGCACCAGGCCTGACGAGGTGCGAAATCGCATCTGGGTACAGGGAATTACAATCACCTGCCCCTTGCTTGCTGTAATGACCCTTAGCTCTTCACCCTGCAAGAAAGGACTAAGTGGGCAGATAAGAAGAAATCTATGGCTCTCGCACCCAACCAACTGCCAGGTAACCAATCCCAGTCAGCCTTCTGCCTTTCCTCTGCTCAGGATCAGGCACAAACCACCCACCAACTGCAGGGGCCACAAGTAAGTTCATAAATATGACAAACTAATATTTTTTCTCAAACTTTGGAAGTTTTTACTGCTCTTGCTATTAGACCTGGACCATCAGTTGCATATTCGTTCTTTCTATTAACAATTCAGGATTAACCTACCAAAGATTTTATGTTTTAGATGCACATTTTATATATAGCCAGCAGCCCACATTTCGAGACAGTCTCGCGCGGCTCAGTCTTAGAGTGTCATTCTGCCCGACCATACACTGTTGTCTTCAACAGTCTGCAAAATGTGCACCAACTTCATCAGCCAATGCTGCCTCACACAGCACAATTTTACTCTCCGTCTCATAAGTTGCCGAGATTTAGACAGTTCAACAAATGTTTACTTTTAGTTTATGTATCCTTTCGCTATCAGCTGGTGCATCAATTGGAGTCTAAAAGACAAGGAAATGAGTTTCCGGAAAAAAAAACCTGGCACGTTTAGGACATAGATGGACAATTACTGGGCCAATAGAAATTATTAGTAATCAAAATCACTGTACACAAAATATATTTTACTTTAAAAATCATACAGAGTATGTGGGGGAAAAAAAAAACTATTGGTATATGTTGGTAAACTTGTAATTATTACATACAAAACTTATACATTTGATCTTCATAGCTGATTAGGTTCAAGTGCACACAGATAGAGTGCACGACATGGTAAAGTGTGTGAGCCACACACAATACCAACAGATAGCAGCAGGTTTGCCGCCTCTAGATCCTGCTTTTTAAAACTTGATTTTTCTTCTATTACCATCTCGAAACGACACAAATTTGAAATATATTTTGTCAAATTATTTGAAAAAATAATTCAATATTACCATGCAATATTTCTGTAGGCTTTTGGAATTAATATCTAGCACATATGGAAAGCATGGATGGACAGTGGGAATATGACATGAAAAGATCTAAGGTTTGAAGTCTCGTTTCATTCGGCTATGAATAGTGTTATTGTGCATTTCATTTTGAACACCTATACATTGCTACTTTAGCACGAAAGAGTAGTTTGTAACACTTACAACCGCTGTTGTGACCACGTAAAATAAAATATATTAATTAATCTGGGAACTCTTTGTTAACGCGTATTTTGTACTTGTCTGATGTGCGTCACCAGTGCACTCATAATAGCCAAATTAATATTAACTTTTGTTCGTTCGTGCATAAGCTGATACACAATTTTGTAAATGGCACTGTTTCATATACAAGTTGCCACTCACTGACTATCTCTTAAGGTGGCGAGATTTTGACAGACAATAGTGTGCTACTCTGCCTGACCATGCAACAACTTCTCAGTTATCGCTACTGCTACCTGATTATTGTTCATTATGTCTAGATCACCATGCTGCCTGTCAGCTCACCCAAGCCTGCTGTGCTTCTCAGCTACTCAATACCTCCGCAATTTGAGTCACGAGTCAGAGTACCATACGACTTGGGTCACCCTAACCCTCCGCTCCTTCACATCTACAGAGTCTAGGCATCTCTGGTTGACATCTTTAGATTGGTTCTTCAGGCCCTAGTCAGGGTACAGGCTGGTTTGTGTGTGTTTACTGTTCAGGCAATAAACAGACATAATCCTAACTAGGTTGAGTTACCAGTCGCAGCTTACGCTATTTTTCATTACCTGCTCCCACTATCTCCTGCTTCGTCCAAAAAACCTCACACTCTTGCAGTAGTAGTCTCAAACCACACCTACTGTTCCCCACCTAACCTTCAGGGAGAACAGTTTCCACGCCATGCTTGGATCTATGCTAACACTCTTCCCGAGTAACACGAAAGCGGTATTCTTCCCTTGGCTATTGCCACATTTCCATGTACCACTCAGCCAACGTACCTGTTATGATAGTCCTGGTTGGAGGCCTAGAGAGAATTGAACAGGGTACCAGCCAAGTCTACATTTGGAAGAGAGGAAATTGCTCTGCAGGGAGTAATACCCACCAGCTCCACCATAGAGAACAAGAGCCTGCTTTGGCATGTTCCATGTGTTATTTCATATTTCACCATTGCCTTCCACAGCACCAAAGAAACCAGTAGTTCCAAGTCTGCCTTCAGCCATAGACAAGGTGGTCAGATAACTTGGTACCTAGTGACACGTGACTTAGTTACACCATTTCTTTTTTTAATTCAACTCCATCATCACGTGCATGTCACGTGCCCCAAAAGAGATACAAACACCAACCAGCTGCCACCCAGGCCAGCATTCTGCCTTCTTAGACACTGCGGACACCTGGAGAGCAGAATGTACTTCACGTGTGCCGCTTTATCATACTACTAAATATGATTACGACTCATCTCACATCACGCCAAGTACACCTACTTCAACCCACGTGAGAGTCGAACCCTGCCAACCTGTACACGGACGTTGTAGGCCACCACAATTCTGGAGGGCGCCAGAACATGTGGATAAAAGGGTTGCGCAAGCCACACATCACCCTCCCCTCTCCCACAATGAGAGCCAACAAGCTGTCAGGCGCTTGAGGGCATGGCCGAGCGCCACCGAACATTCACAAAGCCGAGAGATGACTAGATGGTTGCTACCCCCACTTCGGCCTCACACCCAGATGAAAGACTGTCTATTTAATAGCAAACGCACTGTTAGATGCTAGAAGGAAGTACAGCACGTACTTCGCTACTTGAAATGTAGAGAACATTATTGTCTGACTTATGAGACACAGGAGTAGCCAACAAGCAGTGCACGTGGATTGTTAATGGGGTGGAGATACCAGTGACAGAAAGTCTTACAGTGGACTGGTCAAACTTGGAGGAGCAGTAGTTTGGGCATCCAGGAAGCAAGAGTATTGCACACTGAACAGTGGAATCTGAGTGTGTATCATTGAGGGACCGTCGGAAGTGGTCTGGGCACAATGTTTGTTGAACGAGTTGAACCTAGGTGACTTGTCAGTGAGCCACGTAATGTTTATGTAGACAATCAAGGGACCATTTCCCTGGTAAACAACCAAATAACATCAAAAATGTCTAAACTAGGGACGGGTCTATACTAGTGCTCAGCCGATACAGGTTTTTACCAATACGAACCAATACTTCCTGCCAATACAACCTATATCCAATACCGATACAATGGGCATATGACTAATGGACAAAAACTTCTACTAGCACCAAAAATATTTGGGCAATCTGTTGAGAATCTGATGAAAAGCCATGTTAAAGTCAGTGTAACACAATATACTATTAGATGTTTAAAACCTTAGGGAAATTAATTTCACATTAATTCTTCAAAATCAGAGATTAAAGGCAGCACTCAAAATATACTTTAGTAATTTATTTTTAAATTTTGGTCATGGCAATTTAAGCAATTTTTGTTTTAAACAAATACAATAAAAATGTTAAATCCACAAGGTAGTATATCACAATTCTCAGTATAATTCAACTTTGTTCATATTCAGAAAATTAGAAATTATTAATATGTTTAGTTTTTTAATTCAGCACTCCCTTATTTTACTGACAGCAAAATTGAAGAACTGCCAGTTCCTGGGTTATGAATGACAGAATTATTGCTTTCAAAATATTTTAAATACTGATATGACCAGGGGGAGCAGTTGTGGGGCCCCTGCAAAGCTGGTAATTCCCCCACAATACAAGCTGTAGGTAATTATCTCAAAGTGTTTGTCAAGGTAGGCAGCCACAGTAGAGTGAGGGCAGATTTATCTCTCTTCCTCACTCTTTCCTATTCCTGTAGATGATTATCTCACAGCAGGGAGGCATGCCACTTCCTCCCTTTGCTGTCTTTGAGTGTGTCAGTTAAGTGCCTGGAATAAAAATGGCAACTGCTGACTAAAAAGGGCAGCAGTTGAACTCCTCTTACACCAACATTGCCACCCTATCATCCACTGGTTTAACAGAAAATATCCTGGTCTCAATACCTACTAAAAATAAAATCTGTTCAGGTCAGTTGATATTACTAATATCTGTGGATTTCATCAGGTGTATCAGCTTAGCACTAGTCTATACTATATATTCTCGGTACTAGATGCCAGTTTCGATACCAAAACATTCTCATGATACTCGATACAAATACTTTTCTCAATGCAAAATTAAAATTGTCATGAACACAAACAACCTGGCCAAGAAAATTACTCATTTTATCAGTGTCGTTAACACTCACTGAAACTATAAAAACCCACATTACACTGGAACATGGTGAACGGACAGCAACTCAAACATCCTTAACCAACGATAACTCAACAGTCTCCTTTGATTCTACAGAATCATGTTTTCACAGTAGAAGCTGTACTCAAACTTTGAGGAAAATGATAGTTCAGTACACACTTATTTTGCCTTTTGCAGTTTTATTTTATTTTGAAACTTCAAGGAAATTACTGTAACGTTAAATAAATATTGTAATTATCTAATACACCTGCCATAGCCTAGCCCGCGGAATACGCAGTCTAGGCCACGACAGGTGTATTAATTAGATTTTTTGTGAATATTTAATAATGCAGTTGCATTAAATAATTATGGTACATATGGAATGTACAATAACTGCTCAATTTGCTTGCTCACAACCCTCTATATGCTTTTACTGTACCTGAAATATATACCATAAAAATTATTAATGGGATAAAAATAGATTAAATGAAAAATTTTGCTGCAGCTTTTAATTACGTTATCTATTGGGTGCACAATAAATACTCAAGTTGCTCACTCGCGCCTATCAGTGCTCACTCACAAATCTCTACCCATTTTTGTTACACTTCAATTATGTACCATAAAAGTAAATGTCAATCATAATTGCAGTAGGGTTTGCCTCAAAACACCTCAAGGTGCTCACAGCTGTGTGAATATTATTCTATGACTAAAATATGATATATTTTGGCACACTTTTACGTCAAAATTTAATAACTTTTAAACTGTTCGTCCGATCTCTACCCGTCAAAGCTTTTTGGAAAGCTTGCTGCCAGCCGAGATAATATGGTACACATTTAAAAATTGCTATTATCTTGCAAACCGTTAGACCTATGTCAAATGTTATGGGTGCATTGGACTGTCCGAAGGATGCAGATTAAATTATGGTACGTTTTTTGAAAATATCGCACACATTCCGAAAGTTGTGGTAAGCTCGTACCATAATTATGAGACAGTAAAATAGTGATAAATGCAGATAAAATTATAGTCTATTTCATATAAGTGGGGTAAAATCTGACAGTGTGACCAACCTAATTACTATGTGAATAGCAAATGCTCTCATTTGTAAAGTATTGTATCAGCTGATGGATTGCTGTGGGAGCCATGTTGTTAAGTTGGCGATTTTGATGATGGCTTTGGAAGAAAATAGTACTCAGAACTAAGTTATAATTTAAAATCTTAATTATACTTGCAACATTCACGGTTTTAAAGCATTTTTAGTAATTATGACAAGAGCTCATCGACACACTGTGTGTGTGTGTGAGAGAGAGAAAAAAGAGAGAGAGAGAGAAAAAAGAGAGAGAGAAAAAGAGAGAGAGAAAAAAAGAGAGAGAAAAAGAGAGAGAGGAAAAAGAGAGAGAGAAAAAAGAGAGAAGAGAGAGAGAGAGAAAAAAGAGAGAAAAAGAGAGAGAGAGAGAAAAAAGAGAGAAAAAAGAGAGAGAGAGAGAAAAAAGAGAGAAAAAGAGAGAGAGAGAGAGAAAAAAGAAGAGAGAGAGGAGAGAGAAAAAGAGAGAGGAGAGAGAGGAGAGAGAGAAAAAAGAGAGAGAGAGAGAGAGAAAAGAGAGAAAGAGAGAGAGAGAGAGAGAGAGAGAGAGAGAGAGAGAGAGAGAGAGAAGAGAAAAAAAGAGAGAAAAAAGAGAGAAAAGAGAGAGAAAAAATAGAAAGAGAAAAAGAGAGAAAGAGAAAAAGAGAGAAAGACAGAAAGAGACAGAGAAAAAGAGAAAAAGTGAAAAAGAAAGATAGAAAAAGAGAGAGAGAAAGAGAATAAGAAAAATAGAAAAAGAGAGAGATGGGGGAGTGCGTGCGCACATCTTTCTCTCATAGTGTTTATTATACAAATATGTTGGTGTTGCCTGAATATTTAATAGGTAGTAAAAATTTTTATTTGCTTTTTTACAAGCAAGTTGGTTGTAGGTACCGTTGTAGTGCGTTTTCTTCAGTGAAATGTAATATTAATCACCACGTTGTTAAAACTGCTCATTCCGCCATTTTCCTTACTGCCTTCCACAATGAAGTGACACAAATATAATTTACGTACATAAGTTTAAGTTTGTTTGTATCAGGAAACGTACGCAGTATTGATTTTACTGAATAGATTCTGCAAATTAATTACTTAATGCTAGTAACGAACAAACGTGATTTTAGTGAAGTAAACTTGGCAAGGATTGCAATAGAAATACACAAGAGGTCGCAAATTATACAAACAGTAAGTTTTAGTGTTTGTAAATGTATTTGTAAAACCATTAATATAATTATTCAAACGCATAAGGTATAAAAAGCAGCACTTTCCACACTTTTCTAGTGAGTGAATAATGTTTGTCTATATCGTAAATTCAAAGAGTGTAGGGTTACCTTTGGTCAAAGTGTGTGCATGTGTACATTGCTGCATCCATACGAATACAAACAGTGACGTATGTATTGCGTTTTGTTTTTTCATTAAAGATAAAATTTTCGAAGTTATATCATTTAAATGTTATCTCCACATGAGCAAAATTTTACACTGATCCATCAAAACAATATGCAACTCAAAATGCCACACACTCTTAAGATCAAAATAATGCAATGTCGCAAAAGACTAAAAAAAGCCCCCTCACCTGTATTTCTTCCCTCAAAATAAAATGAACAGAACCCCGACAAATTTAACTCAGTAATTACAAAAATGAAAAGTTGGAATGCCATCCTAGCTATAATATTCTACATTAATTACTGAATGGAAGTTAGCTAATGCGTCAGTCTTTCAGTGCCTGTCACGACAGGAAACACAAGGAAAGAAGAAAATTCAAGTGTACATTGGACTAACATTTGTTCACAAACGTCTTTTCCTTCGGTGACAAAAAAGCAGTGGTGGAAGGATACAATGTGGCCATGCTACTTTCCTAGAACTATCAAAATTTACCCCACTTACATGAAATTAGACTATATATTTTGCTTTTGAAAGTTAAGGCATGCATTCCAAAAGTTAAGGTATGCTTGTACCATGATTATGGCACGAGAAATGGGGTGTTAAAATTCAATACTTTTGGATATTCTCATGCGATACTCTATACTTTATAAAGTATTGACTGCATGGTGGTATCAAGAATCCCATCCCTAGTCTTAATACAAACAAATACCACTTCATAAGATAGAAGGTAGAGAATGATGATGAGTCTTAGATAGTTTGCACTGTGTACTGACATTTGGCATCCTCGCCAAACCACTAGGAGGAAGAACAACAAAGGCTTTTTAGTGAAGATTGAACTCAAAGAAAGGTAATGGTGTTTCTTTTTGTGTAATCTTATTGCGGACTAATTTGAGCATCATGACTTAATGAAATCTCTGTTTTAGCAGTCAGGATTGATAATGTAAATCTGGTAATTGTAGCACTTGTGTATGTAGGTAGTGTTGTGTAAATAATTGTGATTTCATTGCTCTATTATTCTGTAACTTGCAACAAACTTACTCAGTGTAATGGGAAAATGTACAAGGGGAAATGTGAAATATTTTATGTTGTGTTGCACACTGTTTTGTGATCATTTAGGATCAAGGATTTTTATAGTTTTAGTGTTGGTATGTAGTTAGCTTTTAACCCACATAAGTTGCCCCACGCAAATTAACAGCAGCAAGATACATGGGATAAAAAAATTATATTAACAGTGAAGAAATGTATGTCACATTTGCAAAGGACAACTTTTCTGTCCAAGTTTCATCTATTCCAATTTAGATTGTTAAAAAAAAAAAACCCATTACATTATTACTGACAGATTTAGAGAATTTTAATTTGCAAATTCTCCCTCACTCCATGAACATAATCAAAGTACGACAGAGTACCTGCTTCTACAACACTGAGGTCATCCTCTTTCGCTTTCTTAGTTGTGTCCTCCTTCACAGCATCTGCATCATCATCTGGCAAAACCTCTCCTCGCTCAAACTTCTCCTTGATTGAACGAGCACGCTCAGACTTTATGTCTACACCTTTCTTCTGAGTTGAACGCTCCGACTCCTGCACTGCTTGCTCATACATTTCCTTCATCTTGCCTTGATGCCCCTGAAATTAAAATTCATGCACAAATTTGTGCAGAAACACAAGAAAAAGGTTCAAAAACAACTCTCTTCCTAATTTCCTTCACTAATGAAATGTTCTGTAATTATCACGTTCCCGCAACATTATTTGTTATATTTACATTCATGTGTAACTTAATAATTTTTCTCATGCGAGAGTATGCAAGTTAGTCTATTCGACTGTCAGCTTTGTTAATAAGGACTACTAATTTTTCCCAGTTTATCCCCTGTGAAGTGTATGTACTATTTTAATTTCACTGATCATGTATAAATCAAAATAACATAAGACAGCTGGTCAACATTTGTACAGGAAATTTTAACATTATATCAATTCTGCATTGTTTTCTGGCTGTCCATTCACCCCACCACATCTTCACACCAAGATAGGTCACAAAAATGATTTTCAAGTTGCAAAGGATTTTCATTAAATTGAATTTTTATGGCCTAAACATGGAGTTAACTTTTTTCGTTACTATCACTCCAGAAACTTTTTTTTTTTTTTTAGTTTTGGTCTTATCACAATCTCTAATCTGGATTGCTGCTTATATTCACCAGAAACACTACACAGAAAATGAAATCTGTCATGTTCTACAGTTATCACAAAAAAAAAAAATTATGTTAAATCCTCTTCCCTCCAATAGATGTCATGAAGTTTGGTATTCTGCAGTTTCCTTATTACCTTCTAGGAAGTAAAGCAGATTGTGTTAAAGCCACGAACACTGCTTCCAAAAATGTAAAAATAAAGTACATATATTATTCATCTTTTATTTCTACATTTCCTTACATTTCCTTACAGCCAGTATCAACAGCTGATAAACACATGGGCAAACAAATTTCTGTTAGCCAAGTAAAACATTACAACCCAAACTTAAATAAATTCACACTTAAAGGAAGGTCTGCCTGCAGTATTTCTGCCAATACCATTAATGAAGTATGATGTCCATAAATTTTGAATCACTGGAGCAAAATTATAAACATGGCTAAATTTATGTTTTTAAATCTTAAATATGAAAGAACAGTATTTACTCTATTCCTATTAAACTCAGACTTTACTCGTCATATAAAGACCACCAATATACAGAGTAAGAAACATGTACATCTCTCCTATTACATAGCACACACACACTGCCCAAAATGTAAAAATAAAGTAACATGTAAGCAGTATACCAGACTTATAGTAATGATGTACTCAATACCATAACACGCACACTCAATTTCAAGTCCATTGAATACAGTTCCGCAATAGCATAATATGTCTTCTGACAACCTAAATAACCCAATTCATAGCTATTGATAAACAAGTCTTGAAATTGTTTATGTTCATAGGTACATGCAGCACTTCTTATTAACAAAGTTTAGCATATTCCCTTCAGACAAATTGTCCCTGATCTGAAAAAAACTGCTGACCCAAGCAGATTGGTAAACATATATGCAATATTCAAATTTGACTACATACCAACCCTTATAAATTGTTTAACTAAAATTTCTAAAAAAATCAAACGATGTCAATATATTTAGAACATTTGGTGTTCTCTTAGTAACTTAGTGCATTATATGTAATGCTCCTGTGTGTATGAGCCAACTGCATTTCACTTTTCATTTCATTTACCCCTTACAACCAATAAACTCGCAAGAGACCCTTTAAATAGAGAGTTCAGTTGCTGCTCAACTGCCTGCAATATATTCTGTCATTGCTGAGCTCAAAGTTACGGCCTTCTGTTTGAACCCCAAGACACCATGTTGCCCACTCATGCTTTTACAATCCCTCCTATCACCTCCCCAGTCTGTATCTGCGTAGACTATGACTGTCATAATCTTCTAGAATTTTTTCATAGACTATGTTTCTGTCCATCGTTCCCTTCAAATAGCAAAGCACCCCTCTTTGCTGCATTCCATACAGAACATGTTGGATGGTCCCGAAACTGGCTTAGGTATGACGTTGCGAAGGTTATGTACAGCCTGCTAATTTTAAATACATAGATCAAGCTGCCTACCAGTTCTCTAAACTAAACATCCACAACTGTATCTGTGTCCGACTTCGATTTTGTTTTCCAATGGCGCAGGGCAGCCACTACGTTTACGCTGACTGTTCAACTATGGTGCCCACGTTTGTCCTCTGTCCCAACAAACCCTTTTATGTCCCCAATATCTTTAGCACCGAATTCATCTAAGCCATTCAGGCAGTTCCTCTGCATTGACTTCTCGCAGATTAAAATGTTGCCCACCCATATTACCAACCATATGTTGACTCTGGATCTCAATCTATTCTCTTCTGCAAACTGATTGAATCTCTTGTTCCAACAGCGTGGGGCCTCTCTAAGTCCATAAAAGGTACTGAGTTTTATTACCTTATTTTTTCCTTCTACTCCCTCTAGTGGAAATACATAAACATCCCCTTCAAGTGTTCCATTTAGGAATGCTGTTGTGGGTATAACCATTTCCTTGACAGTCCAATCCTTTTGTAGAGTGTATGATATAGCAAGCCTAATTGTGAGAATCTTTGCTACTGGTACATACATTAGTCCTCTGTTCTCCCCCGGAGGGTGGTTCTGAAACCCCTTCGCCACTAGTCTAGACTTAGTTCCACCTGGTTTAATACTGAACTCATTTTGTATCAATTGGTTCTACATCTTCAGGTGGGTCTGTTTCGACCCAAGCCTGGAACTACTTATGTGTACGCAGTTCCCTTTGTATGGCAGTTCTCTACTCTTCATTCTGACTGCTTCCTGATAAGTTTTTGGATCGCTGACTGTCAAACAATATGCAACATATAATTCATAATTTTTCAACTGTCTAGGTTTCCTAACCCTCCTCTTCAGCTAGTGCTAGTTCTTTATCCTCTTCAAACACATGGAACTCGTCTACCTCGTCGTCCACCATCACCTCTCAGCTGTTACAAAATTCTTTTTCTTCTCACACTCTACACCCAACTGTAATCTTAAAGCATATGCTTTTCATTTGTCTTTGAACACTGTCTGTTTCATAAAATGTTGCATCTCTTGATAAGTGTATTTTGTCAGACACTGGGTCCCACACCCTGCATCCGTTTGGTACATATCCCACCATTCTCATTGGGGTAGCTAGTGTCCAATTTGTGTCTTCGATAGTTCGATCATCCGGGTTTTGGCTACAAATATCTTCAGTTTCAATATATAAATTTTACCCAAATATCTCTGCCGGGATATTTTCTCCTAATGCAGCTATGGGAGACGGATTCAGATGATACGCGGCCGTCTGCATCACTTCACCCCACAAGTGTTTCGGTAGGCCTGTCTCTGCAAACATGGTCCTAACCTTATCCAGCAGGGACCTGTTCAGCCTCTCACTGGTGCCGTTCATTTGAGGTGAATAGGGTGCTGTGTACTCTAACGTGACACCCTTCTCAGCACAGAATGTCTTGAGTTTCCCAGACAAAAATTCTCGTCCGTTGTCGCACCTCACTCTCACGGTGCAGTTTGTTCCAAAACGAGATTCTAGGTGTACAATGTAATTTAACACATTTTCTGCAGCTTCAGCATTTGCCTTGAGTAAATATACTACACAGAAGTGTGAGAAATCATCAGTTATTCTTTGATAATATTGCTCACCATTACTAATTTGTGTGGACATTGGTTCCCCAATATCCATGTGCAGTAACTATCCTACCTGGGAGGATTTTGGAGATATACTACTATCAAAAGGGTTCTCTAATTGTCTTTCCCTGTCGACGTGCATCACATACCTTACTTGACCTACCTACATTTGTTTCAAACCCTTGCGGTTCAAATGTCCAAGTCTTTTATGCCACAGGTCCTCTTCGCCTGCTGGTGAATACTTTACCTCTGTAGGCCTACACAATGAAAAATTAGCAACGTACAATTTTCCTGATGTTCTGCACACCATTCTCATACTGCTACTATCCACTATCTCTGTCTTACTAGCCTTAATAATCACTTCCTTCCCTGAACTCACAGCCTTCTCAACAGACAACTGATTTTACTTGAGGTTAGGTACAATGAGCACTTAGTTTCATTTTTATTTCATCTTTCTGAAGCTTCACTGTTCCTTTTTGGTTCTCTAATGAACTCTTCAAAATTAGCCACTTTTATTTTGATGACATCTCCAGACCTTCAACATCTGTCGCACACTCTTAAATGTCATTACCAGATGATCAGTACACCCTGAATCAAGGAAGAACTGTATCTCTTTTACCTTCCCTTCTTGACCAACGAACACTGGTATGTACTTCTTTGCCTGTAGTTGCAATGAACAAAACCTCCCTGTCTTCATTGCAAGTGTAACTTAAGTTTTATCTGTTAGCACAATGGTTCCTTCTACTTTGTCCTAGTTTTTCTATTGGTCCTATTCTCTACCGCCTTGGGGCAATAATCAGCAATCAGATGCAGAGTGTCACCACACCAATAACATTTTCTTTTGTGTGTTTCCGGAAACAAAGTTTCCACATGCTCAACACCTGTTTGTATGTAGTTTTGCTTCAATTCTGAATCCAAAAGTCTAGAATTAACTAAGTCCAAGGTTAGATCTGTATCTAATGTTTCTGGTACAGTGATAATGTCTTGGCATTCTGGTAGGGTTAGTAGCAAGTGGCAGCTATCATCCTGGTCCTTTTTCTTATCTACCCCATTTCCTCCAGATTGTAAACTAGATGGTGAAACTCATTAAAATGTTCCTCTAAAGTACCTAGTTGTGCACTTCACAGAGTCAATAGCTTCTTTCACACCGACAACTTTGAAATAGTGCTCTATCTCTCGAAAACCTTGCTCAAAGCCTTGTGTACATCCCTTGCAGACCCTACTCTCTCACATATTCTATGTGGCAATCCATTACATAGTTAATAATAGCATTCCTTTCTTTCTGATCTTGTAATTTTCCCTTTTTTAATTTTTCTCCCACAAACTCTTCTCATTTCTTGTCACCATCTGCAATCCACTGCACCTCTTTTCCATCTAACAGCAACAACATATGAAATTTATAATTTTTAAAATTATGTAGTATCCATAAACTGTATTGATGAACTAGCAGCCATGATTACAAGAAACTAGCTTGCCATCCTTCCCTCGCAGTATATTATACTACTTCACTTTCATTATTCTACCAGACGTATGTATCAACCCCTGTGGTGCTCTTCTGGGCCCATAACCTATTAAACTAGGACTATTTGTCACACAAAAACCACCCGTATACAGAGCAAGATAAACTTGCATCCTGCCTTGTATTGCATTGGTTGCCACACACTCAGCCAAACATGTAAAAAGTAAATAACATGTAGCCAGAATAGCCCACTTATAGTAATCATAATCACAATATCTTAATTCCTAATCTTGCATGTTTTCTGAAAATATTTTTGAAACCCAAGGGTGTGGCTTAGAATCAAGTATATACCATCAAATTTTGGTGTAAAAATTTTTTTTGTACAACTTTAATATTCATTAGAATAACTATATTTAGTTGCTATGGTCATGTCATTCAAAACATATCTTAATTAAAATTAACATGTGCCGCTCCCATGTATTTTCTACAACTATTATGACTCATCAGACTAGTATTCCTACTACGCCCAAGAGAGTCAAACCCAGCCAACTTTACACAGACATTTTGGATCACCATAACCACGGACTGCAATTCAAAACACACAAGAAGTAAGGTTGCACAAGCCAGCAAACATGCTGCCCCCCCCACCTCCCCAAGAGCCAACAAGCAGTCTGCCACCTCGGGGCTAAACCAAGTGCCACCGAATACCACGAAGCCGAGAGCCAGACAGAGGTTAGCTACTTCCACCCTGGTCTCACACGAGAGGGACGTCATGAGGCGACACCTCCCAATGAAGCCCGGCACTGCAACTGTCCTTCAGACTATATAAGTCAGTAGACGACTGGGCTCGCAAATTGTTCTTAGTATTTCCCTTGTTCTGAAGCTCCCTCACCACTGTGTGCTGGGGCTTTTGACAAGACAACAGTCTTCAGCAGCCACCAGAAGCTGCTCCCATTGCCGTCACCAGAAGCTCTTCTGCAGCCAGCAGTTACCAGAGGCTTCTTTGCCAACAGACTTCATCTACCAGAAGCTCTTAGACTTTTAACACCTCACACCCTCCGCTACTGGATCCTCCTCTAACGGCAGCCGCCTCTATTTGCTGGTAGGGGCAACTACACTCCCTGCTATTAGAGCAGTAAATCCCCTTTTCTTAATTCTCTCTTCTGAACACCCCTAAACATAGTTAGCTGCAACTAAGTATTTTAACAGCTGTCCAGTGTACCCAATTTTGTTTACTTCATATGCCTTACATTTACCCCTTTCAAAAACACCATTGATTTCTTGTCTAGCATAGAAACAGGTCATCTACACCTGTCCAGTGTAGGATACTTCAATACCCATCAACTGCTTGGTTAGGAGATAGCACGGGTCACTGTGTTTATTACATTCTTAATGAATACAGATTTGGTCCTTCACCAAGGGTACTCATCCTAGAGGGTTTTTCACCTTGATCACTGGGTACCATACTTGTGCAATGTCAACGGAGACCAGGTTTTGGAGTATAATTGTGCGATCTACAGTAGGACTGTGAATCCCCATCAGGAATCCACACATATAAAACACACACCCAGGGAATACCACCGTCGTACAAGGGTTGCTATAAGGTACAGAAGTAAGGCACCGTGTAGCCAACCCCAGGTTGATAGCAATTGCCGCAGAAGACTGCTAGTTTTCTAAGAGGGTAGTCAGCAGTCTTTCTCTACCTCGCACGACAGGGCACACATTACTATCCATAATTTTTTTCCATAATTTCCCCCAAAAACTAGATGTGGCTTAGAATTGATCGCATCTGTGACTCAAGTAAATACAGCATAAATACAAATTTATCACTATTTGAATCATTTTAATAATCAATTTCTGTAGTAATCAGCAAGTAAGGTAACCATGCTTAGCTCTCAAACTAACATATAATTACTGTACCCAATTTTGTTTACTTCATATGCCTTACATTTACCCCTTTCAAAATACTAACCATGAATAAACGTGAACGAATATTGCTGATCTCATGTTTGCGTTCTTCACGTAAGTTCTCCTTCCTGGCAGCATGTCCAGTCTCCCACCTGTGAAAAAACAACAAGAATATCCAAGCCATAACTATTTGTACTACCATATGCAAAATTATCAAATGTATCTGTGATATGATACTGACCACTATTATATGTCCTGTTTTTACCATTGCTGTGACCTACTTATGAGTCTTAGTATGGAGACACCACACCATACAAAATAATTAAATTTGCCAGTCGAGTTGTTAACATCAATGATCATGCACACACTCATCAAGTAAAACTATCACTTATGTATTCTATAAAAAAAGTTTCATAAACCCACTAGTCTTTTAGATAATAATATAAATAAATTCTCCTTCAAAACAGGTTTGATAAAATAAAATAGGTACTTTCAGTGAACACTGAAAATTTATTTTCAGTGAACATCAAGAATTTTACCTATTGTTAATTTAACTTTTATAATACAGCTGACAACATATTAAAAACCACTTGGTGAAAACCATACATTACTTAACTGGTAGTTTTTATTTACCCATAACAAAAAAACCTAATTTCTATTTTACTTAATCCTAATTTCTATTTTACTTCAAGATTTTATTCTTAAAAAGAAAAAAAATGTTACAACACACTTTATTAGCAACAGCTGCATCACTAATTTTCTGTATTTAAGTAAACAGTTTACAATTCTAGTGTTTAATATCATCAATATCGTGCATGACAACCAGGAATACTTCAATGAAAATGAAGTTCATGCAACTACTCAACACAAAAACAAAAACTTGTTGCATATTGTATACAGTGAAGAGATTTTTCACGTTCCATTTGATGCGTGCCGCTTACATGAGTTATACCAAACATCTGTGACTCATCCTAACGTGTTAATACTAAATCAGTAACCAGAACCATAGATGGTTACAGGGTTGTTTCCTGCAAAGGGACAGTTCCAGACACATGATATTTCCTTTATGTTCCAGGCCCAACTTTCTCACACTACTCGTGTAGTACTACGAAACCCGAGGCAGGGTCAAACCAAACACATTATTCACAGGCATATAGGGAATCGCTCCCACGCTTGTGGGTGATCCTAGCACATGAAATAAGCAATGTTTCCAAGCGGCCGCAGTAACACCACAGCCTCCCCAACACACCTGGTATACAGTATGTCACCACACCAGCAAAGCTTTCCGAAGAGGGCCAAGCGCCACCATATAACTGAGTACAGAGGGTAGATTCTCCCACCACGCATGTTCCAGGCAGATGTCACTGAGGGACGTCACACCTCCCACTCCAGCCCAGGCCTGGGCCAGCCGAGCGCACTACAAAAGGCAGTGCATGGCCAAAGACTAGAGTTATCTCCAGTAGTTCGCCTCAACACTTCTGCGCTGGGGCTCTATTGCCTACCCTTCAACAACCACCCATGGCTGCCACCATCAACAACCAGAGACTTCTACCACCAACAGCTTCCGAAAGCTCCAACACCAGAAGCCTAAGACTTCACTCCACACTTCCGCTGTTGATCCTCCTGGTTCAACAGCCGCCGCTACTTGCTGGTGAGTGAAAACTACACCCACTGCCCTTTTTGTAGTAGCCTCTTTGTAAAGTCTCATCGACAACCCCAGGGTAGACTAACTGCATCTGAGTTATTTCCATAACCATTTAAGTCTAACTTCAGTAGCCTAGGAGCAGGTCACCACCTGTAAAGCATAGCTTACTTCCATTCACACTTTGCTTAGTAGTAAGAGAATGTGTCGCCAGTATTTATTATTCATTATAAATACAATTCATTTCTATCCCGAGAGTGAATCTGTTATACATGTAAATCCTTTCCGACTACTAGGTACTCAACCCTTAAACGGAGCAAGCAGGAGACCGGGTTTTTCTAACTGTACGAACCATAGTGTAGGACTGCAAATCCCCTTCTGGAATCTGTAAGTCTGAAACACACACCACTTTCGATGGCCACCGGTTCTGTGCACCACGGTATATAGAAAGGTAGACCACAACCACTAGGTACTCATTAAACAGGAGCAGGACAGCCACCTCAGATTGTATCACTGCCGGAGCACCGCCGATGCTGGCACAGTATTTGCCTGGTACTGGAGGCCCGACTTGCTGGACCACACCCAAACAGTAGTAAGAAGACTGCCCACATGACCAAACGCTCCAGGTTTGTGCACCAAGGTGCAGAACTGATTGGAGCACAGGGTTCGTGCCGTCAACTACTGTTGGGCTTTACACTAACTCAGAATACCATCAACTGCTTGCGCCCAACTAGGAATAAGTTAAGTATCACTTCTATTACTATACCATTTGGAGAAAGGCATAGAGCTCAAAGGGAGGAGAAAAAGGTGAACTTTCTTGCTGCTAAGCGAGTATACCAGTAACTCTACTGCACATGACAGAAGCACCTCACGGGAACAAGCTCAAGCCACCCGACACCTGGAGAGACCTTCCTCTTCAGACAGTATCCCCGTTTTCTTCCCTACACACACTACACACTGCATCTAGTATCATCCAGCAGCTCGTGCCCTGGTCACTGGGAGTGACACCCGGTTGGGCATTTCCAACATCTACTTTGGAAGCAGTGCAGCCGACAAGTGGAGAAGTACCGTACCACTAAGGAAACTTGTCGCCCAGCCCTACCAAGGAGACTGCTGGTCCCAGTCAACCTGCTTCTGCACCAGAGTCCCAGAAACAGGATTTGAATACCCTAGTAAGACAGCCCTACCTTAACAGGCTAAGGTTACAGTCAGACATATTGTGGTACCACCCATAGCTGATTTTGTAGAGTTGTAAACCAACCCAACCAGTGTTAACATCTGACAGAAAGTCCACTCAGAGTAAATAATTTGTTGACCAGAGCATGCCTGACTTGGCACACAGAAAGCCACATTGACTAAGTCTAAGCAACACACGTTACATTTTACACTTTTTAGTAGTTTACAATATTCTTTTTTACATTTAAAGCTCAAAAATGTAAGTTTTTTGCAGTTTTTGCACCATATTTCCCGTTGCCTTGAAGAACTCAGAGGTTTCACTGCACATCTTTTCATAGTACAGTAGTGATTTCACTTTAATATTTCTCTGAATAGTTCTTATTTAGAATGGCTTCCATTAAACTATTTAGTATGACTGGGTAATCTATAGTGTCCCCTTTATTTCCCCTTTGTCCTACAACTATAGTGAAAATTCTTGACAGTTACCCCCCACCCCCCCCCCCCCCTAAATGTCAGCATTTGCATTCATCCACTTCCCAAGAAGCTTGTTTTACAAGCGTGCACACTTATTGGGTTGAAACTGTTCATTTTGTTTCTTTCATTCATGCAATGTTCTGCCAGGTTCAAGAATCATAAGAATGAAATCAACAGACAGATTTCATAGCTATTTCCAAGATTTCTACCATTACATAAATTAATGTGGATAACATTGGGAAATGTTCTGCATGCAACAGTAAACCAACACCATCACAAATGTGTAAACCTACCGTGGAAGTTCATTTTTTGGTTTATCTTCATGTTTAGATTTCATCCAAGCACTTTGTTCAACATGCATGCATGTAAACAGCAACCACATGAATATCAGAAAAACACACATGCAAAAGAAACATTTACAGAAACAGTGTCTTCACATAAAGCCAAATATTATTCGAATATTCTAATATTATTGCCTTGGTAGCAAGAATAACTATGGTTGTCGAGTAACAATTTCTTCACACTTTTTAGAACAAATTTTTCAACTCTAGATGCTACATATTTGCCTTTTTTTATTTTGTTTTATATTTTGTAAATAATATTCCTTAAACATTTCAATAAACGTTATAATGTTCTTATTTTCATTAAATAAACTTTTTGTTTAGGTTTCCTATAAATTATATTTTTTAAGCAATATGAATTAAATAACAGTGAGAGCTGTTGGCAACTGCTCATAAGAAATAATTTACATGTAAAAAGTTATCACATTAAGTTTTGATACACATTTGCCTATTTGTAAAGTAAAAGTTTCTAATTTAAATACATTTTCAGGTAGTACTGATGGAACATTTGATCATTTCTTACTAAAATTATTTTTTTTTATTGTAAGACTTTGATGTTGCCGAAACTTGCAACTTGGTACTGCTGGATTTAAAAGTCCAATATTTCTCCCTAAAAAAACTTTGATTACCAAATAAAATTTGTACACTTATTTCTAACCTACCTAGATAAGTGACAAGTTATCATGAATTTATATTTCTACTGCAGATGTAAAAATAATTCATAATGTGTCATTTTGGGCACAATTCACATTAACGTATTCAACATAAGCATAGAGGCCATGCTACAATTTACAAAAAACTTGCAATGTTAGTTCGCTGCCACATTTAGTGAAGAAGGAATTAAAGCTGGAATAGTTTGTCGCACATCAAGTATAATTCCCTATGATGGTCCAGAAATAAACAAATACTAACTGCCTAGTTAATAAAGTCAATACACACACTTTTCCACAAATAGTTCTTCGCTTAATAGTATTGAACATTCAAAGCAATAGTAACAAGTAAGTTAAACCAAATTTAACTCTTGTTACTAATACTATGTTTAGGGACATGATCATTGCTTGTTTTATTTATGCATATGGTGCAATTCTTGTGTATGTTACGCTCATGAAATGCATGGTTCTGCAGTGCTTATGTTGGTTCAGTGTGTGATGGCAATATTTTAGCTGTATGCATGAACACAATGGTAATCATATATGTACAACTTGATAAAGGCTGTTCGTTAAAGTGAGCACTTTTGAAATGACCCTTAGAAAAATGTCCCTACTCCTGCATGGCATATATTGTAACAGGCTCACTAAGTGACATGCGCCCAGCAAAGTTGGTAGCGATGGAGAGAAAGTAGTTCCAGTTCTTAACATTGAATAAGTGCAAAGTAACCATTTGTAATAACCTAAATTATTTATTTTTCTTTCTGTTTTTCTAGTGTGTCCAAGTGTAAAAAAGAGCTGATCCATAAAATATTTACTTTTTTAATAATTTCACAGTTTCACTTGACTGACGTATGAATAAAGTGATTCAACCCATGGCAATGTTAATTTTACATAAGTAGGAATGACGCACACAGTGCATACAAGTAGATCTTAAACAGGGCTTTCAAAAGTGCTAATTTTACAATGAATAGCCAATACAAAAAATTAAGCTGTACAACCTCAGATGGAACTATTTATTCTATGGTAAGCCACAAAATAAAATTGATAACTTTGCTGGTTGTAGCAATACTTGCTCGGTTGTTTCAAGTGATTTAAGGTCTGTATTTGATGACCATAATAGTGAAGCATTTGACCAGCATGATAATCATCCAGATTTCAGGTTACCTATAAAGGAAAGGTGTATCTGCTTGAATGATTTGAGTGACAGTGATGATTGTGTATCTTCCATGTACTATTTATTTGCAGGTTATCATTTACTTCATACTAAAATTATTTACAAATGTTTGTTACTACTATAAATGAGGCCTTTAAGAAATACAGAACAAAATATTTTTGAAAACTATATATTTTGTAATATTTCTAGTCCTTAAAATGGTTTAAAAAAAACCTTAAATTACTTTGCACCCAAATTTGTTGTTGTTGTCCCCCCTCTCCCACCGCCACCCTGTTTTTACTCAGTAGGATGGTTACTATTTTAATCCTACATTGAATGCCAAATTAATTTTATTCCCACATGCATAAGGGTTACCAATTTAATCAACCTAACAGAATAAAGCATTGCCTTTACATATTTATAATTTGTACTCAAAGTTTGGTATGTACCTTCCGTAAGTTAGTGAGCGAGTGAAGAGATTTGGATGGCTGTTAACATTAAGACCTTGAGAGTCATTTCATGAAGTTTGTAAAAATGAATGTTCTATACCCATGCATGCAGGTGTAAACATTATGTTCAAAAAACTTTCAAACTTGGGCAAGGATAATCCTCACAAAAAAAACATCATGAAATAATCAATGTATCTATATAGGGGTGAATGCATGCATTAAGACCTCTATATTTATGTATTAATTAAAGTATATGTGTGTATTATAAGTACTTGTAAAGCTAAATAAACACACATTTTTCACTGAGAGGTTAGTATTTAGACTAAAACTGAAATTTTGGTAAATGAAACAACAAAGACAGCATCTAGAAAATTGTAGAAAAATATATGAAAAACAGAAGACTAAAGCTGAAAAATACAATGAACTGCAATACACAACATACAGTGGTCATCCCTTTTAAGTGCTGTAAAAATGTTTTGAAATACATAAGGCGAAACCAGCTTTAATACACAGTAAACTCCAGATTAACAATGTTAATAAAGGCCAGAGAAAACATGAATATGAAAATTTGTATTAAAACCCCCAGATAATCAAATTTACACATTTTTACTATTAATGGTACAGTGATACGTGCAGAATTGAAAGAACTGTACATAATACAGTAAATGATGTTTAACTGGTATTTATGATGCACCGAGTGTAGTGTAATTCACAGAGCATTGAGTATGCACAGCCTGCACCAGCGCCAGGCAGGCGGCACGGAGCAATAAGCGGTGCGTAGTGTGCATGTCACTTTCTCAACATGCGTCACTCAAACCCATCCTTGAGATAGTGAGTTGAAAGTTTATAATAATGCAACAAAGACTATAACGAGACTTTAAACGAGGCAACCTAGCATTTAAACAATACAGTACAATCCCCATTAAAAAAATAACCCTTACAATAAAATTCAGGACCTAAAGTTGACACTTGCAAAAGCAAGGAGAAAACATTTTTTAAAAAGTCTAAATCCATTCATTTCAAAGTTGGTGACAACCACAATGAATTTTACAAAAACTTAAGCGCAAGTGTAGGCCGAAAGGTCTCAGATTTCTATACATCTTTAATTACTAGGAGCTTACTTAAATTTTACCGACTTACACAGGCACACAAAAGTTTAAAAATTCTGAAATTTTAAGTTTTTTGTAAACATTTAAACACTTGCTATGAAAAAATGCGAGTTAAAACAGTGCCTTTCTTGAAAAAGTTTTAAATTTTCTTCTGTCTGGCACAGGAATTATGTTCTTGTTTATAACACACCATGCTCAAATTTTTTATTATTTCAAACGTTTTCGTGATACTTAAAACTGACCTTTTACACTTTGCTGATGTTGCGAAAACACTACAAACGGTAACTGAGGCAGTGTCCGAAACCGAAATGGCAAATTCGTTATTTTGTAATTTGTTATTTCTTAAGCTTCACTTTGGTAGTTGTCAACAGTCACTTGTTTAGCACTCCTCACTGCAACATTTTTACATTAACAGTGAAAAATTTTATCTACATTTTTTAATGCTTAAAAAGGACGTAATATTTCTACAATCACTGGAATGCTGTATATATGTTAATAAATAAGAAAATAAGATATGCAATAACGTCTTCAAAAATTTTGTTGTGAAATAAATAAACAAAGCCCAACAATTACTTGCTTTTTAATACATGCCTAGTGTATTTTATGAACAATTATTTGTTTTAGAAAACACTTTATTTAGGCATTCATGCAGGTGTTGATTTTGTATTTTTGCTAACATCCGCTGCTAGATAGAAAATATGAAATACCAATTTACCAAATGTGTCACCATTTTTGTACACAAAATCTGATCGCCATTTCGGACACGACCCGAGATAGGTGCTTCAACGGGCGGAAATGGATGCCTCACGCAGGTCTCTGACAGGCTAACAGTTTAAAGAGATAAACATCAGATCAGGTGGCACAGCAAGAGACATACAGTAGCACTGCTTGTTAAACAGCACACTTTACAGCATCGCCGTACCGCCGCACGGATAAGCCTAAAACCAGCTAAGCGAAGCATGAACAGGAGTATACTGTATAAAGCATTCTGGGAAATGTGATATACTTTAGTCATGAAAATACATATTTGATTCAATATGGATAGAACCTGTCAAAAGAATATACATACTAATGAAGAGTTACTGTAGCCTCACTAGTTTTAACTTTTAGAAAATATCCCACACATGCTTATCACAATATGTTTTAAAGAGACTATTTTCTTATGAAACTAAAATGCAAGGTTACTTTGTTCAAGCAGCATTATGAGTGTGTATCATCTCAATCAAACTATCCATTATGTTTAATGTGATGCCAATTCACTATCATGCCTATCTGATATTGCTATTTACAATGTGCTTTCCTTTTAGAAATCTTCATGATTGAATGGTGATAGCATATAGTACATTATAAAAGCTTTGGACACAAACACACATGAAATGAACTACTCACCGAGCTCTTATGTCCTCAAGGAGCCTGGAACGAGCCTGCTGCTCCCTGCAAGAGACCGCATGCAGTGCACATGCAACATGCACACACACACACACACATGCCAGTATCACAATATGCTAAGAACTGAATATTATCCCAGACAAGTTTGTATGGTGTTTAGATAGTCATGGCATTACTTGTAAGTTATACCATCACAACAGTTGCTATTTGTCAACACCACTTACAATAATTTTGTTTTAAAACCTACCACAAAACATTGCACAAATTTTTACTTAGCTATAGAGGTGCAAAATATATATTATATATATATATATATATATATATATATATATATATATATATAGTGTGTGTGCGCATGCGCACAGATCTTCCATGAAAGCCTAAATGCCAAATTGTAACAGGAACATTTATCATATTGAAATTGAATTTCCGAAAATTGATTAATAAAAATTGTATTTGAAAAGCAGCAATATGTATAGTTATTAATATGAGTAAGTACAATCAAGGAAACTGTCTGACATTTTCATCTTTACACATTTTTATTCAGCAAACGCATGTTGACAGCAAAACCTGGGACCTTACTTGCCACAGTGGCACTTGCAGCCATCAGGAAAGGAACTTGTCTGGAATACAGTATAAACTAGCACACCGTACTGGACAACCCTACCTGTTGTGGATGGTCCCCACCTTGCTTGCAGCCGCCACCTCTCTGTCATGAGCAGCATTAACAAAGAACCATACATGCAATGTTCTCAGTTCCAATAGTCATGCAGCTATGCCCCTTGAGATAGCATGCTCACATCAGAAGAGAAATTTCATGAATGCTTTCAATTCATAAAAACAATAAATTAGCCAATTAAGATAACACACCTCAGAAATACCTTTTGAATTTTTACTGGACATTAATATAATGAAAGGGAAGTATGGTCACATTATGGGCACTATGGGAGGTGTAACTTAGGTGGTGGTGAAAAATCCTAAATGTATTCAAAAAAACAATTTTGACAACAAGTGTGCTGTATCACCAACTGCAAACGACTGATTCCAACTCGTCTACAACAGCACATCGAACAGCAAGCTGCTTGGGTATGACACCCTGCAACCATCTTTTACCCTTTGCTGGCTAGTTAATAGAGAATATAAAAGAGGATGTAATTTTTAAAAAAATTGTTTTAAGTGACCCTTGCATAGCTGCACACCATTCTCTTTGCCCTTTTCCAGGGCCCTAGGGTATACAAGAAATACTAGCATTGGTCATCACCTTCTGCAGTCAGAATTTTGTCAAGATCTTTCTGGCAAGTATGCTGGTGCGTGCTCTGACAAACCCGACAAGGACAGACTGGGATCTGCTATAAGAGAATTGTGTTTAAATCTTCCCTTGGCTTATAGCCATGTTTCCTTCCTAGTACATACATAGTCTGTCTGCAGTGTCTTCACACTGTTCAAATCGGACCTTTGAAAAACCACCCCAAGTGTGACGTGTTTGGTTGTTATCTGATTATGTCTTATCTTGAGCATTTTATACTTCCGTTAAAATAAAAGTATCTTATTTTTGGTTAAACTGAACTTTAACATATATTAAATATATAAATTATATTTCATTTACAATAATAAAATGAATAAAAACAGACAAGAAATAGGTGTGTTGGTAATACCTAGTAAGAAATAGTTCTTATGCAAAATATTAAATAGTGTGCACAAATGCAGTGCATTGTCCCTTTGGTGTAATTTTCCAGATTCGGTTAAGCTCTGTTTGCACAAAATAGAGGAATAGCCTGAAAGTAGAACTTTGACAGGGCTTCAGAAAAGTTTTAAATAACCATGAATGGACTTTAGTAAAGTTTCGCAGTTAACTTGGCTTCAATCTTTGGATTGAAGTCACATGTGGTAACCACACCAAAACTAAATGGATAAAGGGATAAGTTTAACGTCGCACTCAACGTCCTGCTCGGGACGCAGCCCACTGCTGCTCTGCTTGTGCATCACCATGCACGATTGTGCGTTCACTGTATGGGTCACTTAAGTTGTTCATGAAAGAATGGGTCTTTGAATCATTCCTGACCCGCTCGACAAGTGATACTAAGAGAACTCAGCCGAACAAGTGCATAGTGTTGTGTTCATGTGTGCCCCTGAAAGCAGTCTCAAATATAAAAGGGAATGTATTACCTTCCACCAGCTCCCAATAAATAAGGTGTAATAAGCTTCAGCGCGCAAAGCCACGTGGTTGACATAATGCTACTAACCAATGATTAGGGACACACTAAATTAATATATTTTTGCAATGTTTGCATCATGTTTGTTTTGTTTGAAAAGGGCATATTTCCGTTTCTCAGTTTTTGTCTATCTGTAACATAGATGATCTCAGCAGTTCCGATGTCTGCCATGCCACATAACCAAATTCAAATTCTTCAAATTCATATTAATGTTTTAATTTAATATTCTTCTTTTGAGTGCCTATGTACGTGTTACATCATTTGCCAGCCTTGCCAGACTTTTCCACTTAATTTCTTTTCTCAGACGTGCATAGCAACAAAAACATTAAATACTTATTAATATGTCAGAATTTCTTTCTTAATTCCTCCAGATCTTATTTTGTGGGTTTCAGTGTTTTATCATGTATACTTGTTCAAGTTTATATATTTTGTAATTCCACTCGTGGTGCTGACGGGAGATCTCAGTTAGGTAACAGATCTTCGAGCCACCATCTTCAGTCTAGACCAACAGGCCAAGGAGACTAAAGTCCACCATGACTTGAATCACATGCAACTTCTTTTGTGTGGACAATGTAGCTGCATTAGTACGTTTATTCATTCCGGAACCTTTTCATTAACTTTACTCCCCTGCACTCACACTGTCATCTGTCAGACACGTACCCCCGGAGATTTTACTACCATAATTTCCTTTGTGCTTAACAGAGCTTTTACTGTGTCTGCCTATGCCAGGTCTGGTATTCCACGCCCGCTTAATTCGAGGGATGTAGTGTATTGCGGTGTGTTTGTAATCTCACTCAGTCAATATTTGTTTTCAGGTGGACCTCATCTAATTTCCTTTCATTTATATTTAACATAGCTTAGGGACCTGGCCCACTCCAGAAACTTACGTGCTCTGTATGAAGAGAGTAAATGTGCAACTTGAACTTTGCCCTTAATTCGAACTGAATTCTGCTAAAACATGTGCTGCGAAGGGACCAACATATGGCTGTCCACCTGCTACTACCCTGAGATACAGTCAACACGTGATCACCCATGAAATAGATAAGCTGGTGCCCTTAGGACTAATATTTTTTCCAAATTTATCTCCATGAATTAGGGTTTCTCTCAAATCCTGCGTACTCTGCCCCTCGCTCGCAACCATGCCACATTAAGTTATGGTTGTGCTCAATTATGTACTCAGATGCAGAATTACGATTCCATTCAATCTGCACTGCATTCTGCATTGGATTTATATAGTCCTCCAAGTTAAACTAACATTACTTATGACCTGCATGGTCCTCATCACAGTGGCATGACTAAGAATTTGTCTAACAGCCAGTCTTAAATATACATACACTGCAATGGTGTAGTGGTGGCAAAGCTCCTGCTGGATGTCACCAGAAAAATTTGGAGAACTGGCAGAGTAGGTGGAGGGGAGTTTGGAGCAGAGTGTATAATTGCAGGAATCTGGGCAAGCAAGCAACCAAGGTTCACCAATCTCCAGCAGGAGCGTGTTTTCTACTCCATCCTTCCTTACATCCACAACGCCTTCCCACAAAATCTCTACTCTTCACTTTGATCCTGTGGTTAACTCAATGCCTGCAGCCAAGATGAAGGCCAGCCATGCATCACTCTCCGCAAGCATGAGGAAGAATTGAGGCATTGTGCAGCCGGGAACCAGTTGGAGTCACACCTGCCCTGCAAGCCCACCAACACATTGATGACGCCTGTGGGTTTATAGTACTATAGGCTCAGAGCTTATGTGGAGTTTAACAAAAAACTACTATAGACAAGCAGGTTGATATCTATGCATTGACGGCTTGGCACTGATTACGGCCTTGCATCTGACATTTCTCCCACTGGGCTGGGCTATCCCCCACAGAAAGCTCTGTTTGGGTTCTGTCCTGCTCCTCGTCTGATTATGGCTTTGGGCTGGTCTGTCTTGCACGAGTGCTAAGGGTAATGAATCAACATCGCTGTCATCTGTCTCCACCTAGACTTCAGTATTGCATAGGGTAGATGCTGTGCCAAATACAGGATGAAGTGATAGGGAGGGGAATCAGCTAGGTAACAAAGTAGGAGGGTAGAGAGACTTATTATGCAAGTTACCTACACACACTCAGTGTAAGGATTAAGTTTACGTGTGTCGCTTATTCCAACTATGCGCAATAATCAAGACTCATTTCACTGCAACCTAGTAAACTACTTTTCAGATCCCGCGCCCACCCGTACACGGAAGTTGCAGCCTGCCACAATCCTGGAGGGCAGCCGGACACGTGGATACAAGGAGTTGTGCAAGACAGCGGTGCGTCACCCCCTCCCCCCCCCCTGCACTGAGAGCTTACAAGCCATCAGCCACCTCAGGGCATGCCCGAGCGCCACCGAGAATACGTTAAGGCCGAGAGATGACCAGAGGGTGCTACCCCCACTCCGGGATCGCAGCAGAGGGACTTCACACGCCCGTCCCCGTGGCTGCCTCGACACGCGCTACCCTGACTATATAAGTCCGTGTGCAGCAGACTTCACCAGTTGCTCTTCTTCAGTCTTCGAGCTCGCTCTGCCACTTTTAGTGCTGGGGCCCTCTGACCATTGTTAGATCTTCAGCAGCCCTCTCAGAAGCTGCCACCAACTGTTCAACACTCTTCAGCAGCCACCAGAGGCTGCCTACATTGACGTCGCGGTCAGAGCTCTGCAACACCTGCGACCAGACGCTCCAGCGATGCCAATAGCTACCAGACATACCACACTTAACTTCTTTGTCTCCTACAGACACCCCAATTAGAGTTAGATTTGTAGTAAGCAATTTTTGATAGTTTAATTTCACTTCCCCAATCAGCCTAGGACCAGGTCACCTACACCTGACTACCGTAGGTTTACTTCCATCCACCAGTCTTCTTGGTAGGAGAGCATGCGTCACCGTGTTTACTAAGCTCTTAATAAACACGACTTTGTTTCTTTTACGAGTCTCATTCATAGAGTACTTTGTAACCAACTGCTGGGAGAACCTCGAGTCTAGTACCGCCGACCGGGAATGGGAAATTATTACTACGAACTAGCTACACCTGGAGAGTCCCCCTCAGCCGGCTCCAGTTGCAATACACACATGTTAGACTGCCATCTATTTTATTCCTGCCTAGTATAAAAGTACTAAAGGAGTAGAATAGAGGAGCTCCGACCACTAACAACACTTTCCACCCAGGTAGAGACAGTACACCTGAGTTATATGCCTACCAAAGGACCTGGGTGCTGGCGGGGGTTACTGCTTAGGTGCTATGGCCTGGCCTTGTTGGGATTGCACACCCAGTAATAGTCTTGGTGGCCCACATGACTCCATCGCTTCTGGTTTGCCCGCTAAGGTGGGCCTTCTGAAGTACCGAGCTGGTGCTACCAAACCACTACTGGGCAACACTATTCTAGGGCTACTTGTGTCCATAGTGCTCAATTCATAGTTCTCAGCAGCTAACCCGCTCTATGCCATTTAAGGTGAGACACAGCGCAAGGAGAGGGGAGCACAGAGTTGCGTGCCTTGCTGCCAAGCAGCCGGCTGGTTTCGTCCCCCTTACAGCTAATCGACAAGCTGAGCGAGATTGTGCCACTTTGCTCAGATCATAGAATGACCTACGTCTACAGCTGGGGATCCAGCTACTTTCTCGTCATCACCTTTTCACACGCATCCTGTCTGCCACCCAGTTGTGTGGGTTAATTAAACTGAGGATCACCTTGGCATCTTGAACACCAACTTCTAGAGCTCAGCAGCTACCAAGTGGAACGGTAGTTGCTACATCTTGGGCCCTAGCTGCAGCCCGGGCAGAGAACGATCGGCTCAACCAACTACATCCAGCTAGTCCTCGCACTCACGACTTTAGTAAGCCTGCTACTGCTAGTACCTCCCGCCAGTCTACAGTAACTAGTCATGCCACCAGTCATAGGGCAGACCAATCCAAGGGACTTGTCAATCTCAACGTCACAAACTTTGTTCCTTCATGTAAGGCCACATGCCCAGCTATCATATTATATCCAACCACAAACACCAGTAAGCACAACCGGCCGAAGTGCAACCAAAGCCACACGACCATGATCCAGCCTTAGCTAACCGGACACGCGTCAAAGTTGGTAGGAACTTCCCCCTTCCTCAAAATATCTGTCCTCAGCATATCAAGATTTGGTGAATTGAACAAATTGGCGAGTAGGGTTCAATATCCCCCATTCTCCACCTGTGCCAGGGGTCTTGGCCCCATGAGCTCTCTTCCTCCAATCTTCTGTCCCTGGCGGATTGTGATGTGGTGGATGAAACATAGGTTGGTAAGTAGAGGTGTGACAGAGAGGCCCAACATTTTCCAACCACTTATTTTTTTCAACATACGTCCCCAAACACAAACCCAACCCTCAACTAAAATGACAGCTGTTAAACGGCATGTGAAAACAGCCTGACAACTCTGCCAACCATGGGCATCTATCAAGATGTCCTCTACAAGGCACATACTTATAAACATAACCTGCACAGTGATGCCTGGCTAATACCCCAACCATCTATAAGCAAGAAATGGAAAACCTGGCACTTAAGCGAGCCTCGAACACCACCCACACAGCAAACTCCACCCACTGCTACCCCCAGACAGTCGGTCCACGTACATTGCTGTGCATTGACACTGAGGAGAGGGGAAAAGCGCTAGCAGCCTACAACATCAGCTGACCAGCACCCTAGCAATTATATAGGTTCATGCACCAGGCACATCTGGAATGGTGGTGTGGAATCTCTCTAACATTTCTCATCTTGAGCCCTGCTACCTCAATCTGCTCCCTCACAGAGCATCACTGAGAAACAAGTTGCTTCAAATGCACCATCAGCTGTTAGCCCAACTTAAATCCTGTCGAGACCACCAACACCCAACACCAGCCAGTGTCGTCCAGCCGTGCTACCTCCCCACTAATCCTTTCCTCAACCACCCTTTCCAAGACATGTCATAGCCAAGTACCATCTTTCCACGATCTACACCATGGTTTGTTTAGTCTGTGCATTTCATAAATTCAGGTGATTGATATTTTTCAGCTTCATTTAAGCAATTGTGCCAGGCACTGTCACCTGCAAGTAGTAGGGTTACTAAAATCAGCATTAGTGAATGTGTGTGGTCCAATATTTTCAGTTTTATAGTGTACAATAAAGTAAGGCCTCAAATTATTTCCAGTGTTATTTCTTATTGCTCAACTTCATTTTCACCAATATCCTTCATAAGGCTGAATGCTTTTGTTACTTTCAGTACACCATGATCCACTGTAACTAGTACAACCCCACGTGTTCTACTGCTTATCCTTTTAGAATCGGTCACTTTGCCTAGGCTTTGTGCCTACCTTAACTCATTGAAATTATTCTTAACCTATCTGCCCCCAATACATAATTAACTGTAACTTGTCTAAACCATGCCTACCTTAAAGAATCTCTATCAAAGAAAAATAGTGCTTAGGGTATCTATGGGACCCTAACCAAAGTATCCCAATATACAAAGAAACACACATTTTGCTGTCAGCCTAGATACATCACTATTCCAACATTGGTATTGGGTACACTTCACACCAAAGGTGTAATTGACCAGGTTACTGCATTACCATGTGTCAACCTTTCATCAGCTCAAGGCCACAGAATCTTGCCTGGAAAAATTACCTCTCCTCTACACACATTTTAGCTAATATAGAATTCAAAGATTTCCCTGAGGTGCAATTAGCTTCACCATCCTCCAACCCAGTTGATGCGTTTTCCCTCAACACCAGAGTGTGTGCCCAAAGCATAGGATCTACAGTCACTTGCCAACCAGACTGAGCACAGTTATTGCTAGTACCATTACCTGAGGGTTCACTCTAAACTAGTTCAATGCTAAGCAGTAGCACCACCGCCGGTTCCCTCTCCACCCAAACCCCTCCCCCAAGAACCCATTCAGTGGTAGTAGGTCCCTGGTACAAGTTATCCTTGGGCTGGGCCTCATCCTCCCACTGACAAGTCTACCATTGCACTACCAATGCCCAGAGTCTGCTGTCAGATCCACCACCATCACCACCATGTGCAAAAAAATCACCCACCTCAACGTACACCAGTCCAGAACCCTTGCCAGAACTTACCTCAAACCAGAGGCTGCCTAGGCCATCCAACTCACCAGACCCAAAGTCTCAGAGCACACCCAGCATGTAGAACAAGTGACTAGGTCCCTTACAGAGTTTCTACATGACCTACTCCTGTGGGTAACGCCATACAAATTGAGAAGCATCGTACAATTGCCAACTCAGACTAGCTTAAAAAGGAAATTGTGTTCCCACAACTTCGCATTGTGCATCAACTCCTGGTTCCCCCTTGGTGTTTGAGTAGGGGCAGCTGGATATTGTTGTTGGACCTGTCTGAATAACCAGATGTTAAACAAAGGCAGCCTGCATAGCCACTACACCAGGTACAAGATGCAGAAGTGACCCTCTCCTGCTGAGGGCGCAATTACTCCCGTCCCTCACCATCTTGGATCTCTAGAATTACCCTTCAGTCCTTGCAGTCTGGTACATCATGGTATGGTTAGCTGTGGTAAAAAGGTTTGTGATTTTAGAGGTGAGAAACCACTGTACTTTATTGGTAAAACAGGGTTTAAACTACTGATCTGGCTACTCTGAATAATGTATGTCAGGTTCAAATGAGACAGTTTCATTACCCCGAAGGCGAAGTGTGTAACGAACGCATCATGAGAGTGCATTGACAAACAAACATAACAAACAGCCCTAATCTATCACTTTAACAAAACACACACTGCATGGTGTTTAACTGGGGCAAAGCAGAAAGCACAGAAGCCAATGACTGAAGGAGAACAGGCTGGCTCAGCTTTGCTTCTTATTTGGTACTCTAGGAGCTTGCTTCCAAGCACAAGTTGAAAGAGCTCTGGAGACTAAGGTCACTGCAGATTAACTGGTGTTCTTCCGGTTGAAACACTATATAAAGGAGCTGCGATAGGCTGTAGATGTGCAGGGGTCTCTTCTAAGACATCCATCCCCACTCTAGTTGGCATGGCCAGACTGCGTGAAAGGGGGTGGTAGGCAAGTTGCTTGTCTAGCCAGCATTACATGCACCCAGGGAAGTCAACTAGTGCAGGAAACAGAGGCTAGCCTAGGGGAAACATCCCCTCGCCTATCAACCACTTGCCAACTGCCCGACATCTGGTAAAGTACATGGAAAATTAGGAGATAGCAGCAGAAGGGTTAGATGTTGCAGGTGTTGCATGCATCAACATGAGAAGACAAGTCTAAAATACTGATGTGTACAGCCAAGACAAAATAGGAAGCCAACTCAGAATATAAAAAACTAATAATCAGAAAATTTTAATTAAATAGGGTATGCAATCTTTTTTATATGATATGTATACAATTAACACCTCATTTTGTTAATGTTCTGTATAAAATGAACATTTCTACTGATATACTGGTGGTACATGTTCAACATACCTGCTTTGAGATCCAAGTTTCACCTTGTTCTTTTTATGCTTCCTGAAGCAATGAGCAAGCATGCAACATTCACATTATGTATCATTGAGCACTGTCAACTGAACTTTCTGTACCAGTAATCTTAAGCCACCAATCACTATTCTGAAAATTCTTTGGCAGCCAACTTGAACCCAACTGACTTATTTAAAATATATAACTGTTTCAAAACACGTTATAAATCATTTGGGTGGCAAAATAATTGAAATAATTAATAGATTGTTTAGCTTGTTTCGGTGAACCAATGTCATACTGACCTGGATAAACATCTTATACTCTTGTTTGTATCAACCACCATCCACCCATTAGGATGGGCCGGGATCTGTGGTTTAAAGTGCTATCCTTTCACTCACCTGACTGCCATTACCAAAACCCAAAGATGAAAACCAGAAAATCTTGAAGCATTGGTGGACGTTGCAGATCAAATATGTAGATCACTTGCCACATAGGCCATTCATTACTTTCTACTGAGCAAGAAAAATTTGCTGAACAGCGGAAGACTTTAGCACCTATGAATGCAACGGCAAAGCAGTGATGGAATTCTATGGTGGGGGAAATTATACAGCACCGCAAGATAGCCCACTGAACAATGGTGATTTTACATTTCCACATGCGAAAATAGGAATATTACTCCACTGGGAATCAAAACCAGTTCACCATAGGTGGAAAGCATGGTCCAACCACTAAACTCACAAGAAATAACTCGGCAATGACCGTTACCACAAGGAAAAATATACTACAATTGAAGAGAACACAATGTTTTAGCTTAGATGTCTTCTGGCCATTCCTATTTGAAGTAATACATTACATAATTTAAGTCTGTTCCAATACCACATTTTTCTACAATGATTCTACATAAAATTCCTGATATGCTCAGAATACCACACCAACAATAGCAGTTCTCAATGGCTGGACCATACATAGCTTTTGTATTTAAAACACATGCTAAATTAGTACAGATTCTTAATTTTGTAGTCTGCTTCATAATTTTATGATGACAAATAACTAAGAACAACTTCTAGGATTCATAACTGTTCATTTGTGTGTGTTGACATTCTTATACCACAGACTTAATAATGTTCAAAGCATTTGGCAAGAACTATTACTTTTACGATCAAAGTGCCACTTGATGGCAAACAAAAATATTGAAATTCAACTACTGAAAGGCATAAATTTCTGTGTATAATTTATATATTACACAAAGCATGCATCATGTTCACTAATTCCATTCCAAGTAAATCAAACTGCAGTCAAGTGAAGTTGGTAATTGTGATTACAGAAAGAAAAGTGTGTATTCCAAACATTGTTAACAGGATACGCGAGTACACTAATTTCTGCAAAGGACCAATATTTTTGTACATAAAAATTTAACTAACTAATTGTTCTAAAATTTTCTATACCTCCACCAATACCATGAGATTGTACAAAGTATTATCTGCCAATATCTGTTACTAGTACTTAGTATCTGAACAGCTCTAATTACATCAGCCCAGTTCAGCTCAACGGTATCTAATATCTCGCATGGCAATTATTGTACAGCATATTATACCATTATTAATTATGTTTAAAGTTAATAAGCTCTGCATTCAGAATACCAATGATATTCATCATCTTCCACATAGAATCTTCCTCCAAGTTACAGCATTTAAATGTAATATTTCTAGCTACATATCACTTTCAATATTTAATGTTGCTTACCATTACAAAAATTAATTTTATTTAGACAACAATCACCAAACTTCTTAAGGCAGAAAAGAAAAATATATATAAGAACCATTTCATGGTCATGCATGTTTCAAATAAAAAATTATATATATTTGAATGATGTAACCAACATTTAAACTGTGATTCCATGCACATTAGTAAACACCAAAAACTATAGTGTCCGAAAACATAGCAATCTCAAAACTTACCTGGATTTCTGCTTTACTGCAACTGTTGCACTAGAAGTTGAGCAGCATGCAAGTATAAATATCAATTTTTTTTTTAATCCATTTCTTCCCAAATGCAAAAAAATTTGCCTTATATCAACTTTACTGAGATGCACCAAAAAGACATACAAAATGCAAACTCCTGCTACTGAACACTGTGGAACTGCACTTAATAAAGTGCACAAAAAAGTGCAGGAAAAAACATAATATAACAGACATACCTAGACTTGACCTCTTTCACTGCAGTTTCCCTGAAGCACGAGGTGCCAAGTCAGACATGAGAAAAAAACAGTGCACAATGAGCTCTCCTTAGCTTTCAAGCAACATTGAACTACTGTGCCATTATTTCTAGCATATTTCTTAGCTGGCAAAAGCAATATAGTACAGTAGAAAGCTGCTTAGCAATAACAAACTTAACAGAGATATTTTTTACAAACACACATTTTATACTTTGTGAAGTTGGTTTTATTTCAAAACAGACACTTTCTACTTGCATTATCCTTATAATCATACTTGTAAACTAGGTGACCAAACAGCTTGACTAGCAACCATTTTACATAGAGTATACTGTAAAGAATATTGCAGAACTGTTTCCACCAGAGTGCATAATCTAAGTTTGGAACATAAGAAATTGAGGCAGAGTTTCTTCACAGTGAACTGATTTAGTTTTAAAATAAGGATGGGTCTGATCCGCTTGTCTGTTCTCAGTTCTACTGGTTCTTAACCTTGAGAACCGGAATCAAGAACTGGAATTATATTCTCAGTTCCTTCACCATTTATAATAGCAACAGACATTGTACCATCAAATTCATACTATGTCCAATACCAATTTATTCATAAAATTTAATTGCCAGAAAAATAGCACAAATAATGCCAACACAATTTCGCTATTGGAAACTAACACCTCCAACATCCACGACCTAAAAGAAACTGTTACAGATGTTGCCAAATCCTGGTTTGTGCACTGCGCAAGAGATTTTGCACACTACTGACAACCACCATTCCAATAAACTACTCGAGAGATTGAATACAGGTAAAATAGTATGCATGAAAACTTTGTGAACCATTATTGTAAATTATAGTCATTAAAAATTGGTTACGCATCTATAGTGCAGACAAAATTTTTAAAAAGTTTCAGAGGTTTTACACTTTTGATTTAAAAAGACCACACCTCGAACCAATTACCACGAAACTAAAAACTAAACATCGAACAAATTTTCACAGAACTAAAAACTAAACCTACCTCGAACCAATTTTCCGAGAAACCAAAACCAAACCTCGAAGAAATTTTCAATAAATTAAAACCAAACCTTTAACCAATTTTCAAGAAGCTCACGCAAGATGTCTTTTCAACAATGAATTATCAACAAACTCATCAGTGTGCATGCCTTTGCCATTTGATTCTATGGAGTTTGATTGTTGCCACGCACCACGAGACGTCGGGAATTTTACTGTGAACCCAAGGCAAAGGACAGATGCTCCACACCAGATTGTATTATTCACCAGCCAAGCCACCGAGACTACTTCAAAGATCATCCAAGTACCACAGTGTGCCACCAGATGGCCCTACGAGTATGATCTGCAAGCCTTGTTCCTGGATCCAGCGCCAGCCATTGACGTCATGCTAAGAGGATCTATGCCAAGCTTGCCCCCTTCATAACTCCAGCCAGAGTATAAAGAGTGGGCTGCTACCCTTGTAACATCAATGTTCTATTCCTTCCCCGCACGCTTGTGCCGAAGGAATCATCAGCTCCCTGGTCTTCACTACACCCTGCACTGAAGATCATCTCCAACTACCTTGTCTTCACCGCATTCTTTGCTGAAAGACTCCTAACTGCATCTTACATGTCTTCACTACATTCTGTGCTGAAGGCTCCAATCGTCGACACATCTGAATTCCAGTTACACTGCTGGCCCCTTCAGGGCAACATAGTAAAGTAGTCCACAGTAAGTTAGTATCATAACACTAGTCTAGCCTCCCATTATTAGCCTGGGAACATGTCTCCTTCACCTGTCTCACGTAAGGTTAAGCTTCCGTAAGCTCCTGCAGACGTTCGGAGGTAGTGCGACACCACCCTGTTTATTTCAGTCGCAGGAATAAACATATATTTAACCAACTCAAGGGTATCTTTCCTGTAGTCTAGTACCTCACCTGCTTTCCCTCTGATGGTCCTGATGTCTACAGGGGTGAACAGAAGATTTACCACACACCAGCAGAGTACCCCCACACATTCTGGACGGCAATCCTTTGTACACCACGTGTACGGAACGAAAGAACCCCGACACTAGGTACTCCACCTCTCGAGGTCAGCTCGTTGGCTTGGAATTTACTCACTCCATCGTACTTCTTGCACCGGAAAGGGTATTCCAAGTTGGGAAGAGTGGTCTTCCTGTGACACTCCAGTGCTGGGACTGTGTGCCAGTGGGACCTGACTCAGTTTTCACAGATCTGCTTGCGCCGAGCACTGAGATAGGGATACCACACATGGTTGGCAGACACGGTCCATGGTTCGACACCTGCACAGGTCAACACTTCACCTGCTCCACTTCTGCGAGCTTGATATTAGTGCTTCTGTCTATATGCCTTATTCCTGTGAGTGATGTCCGAGAGCAGGTTAAATGGCTGAACACTGTCTTGGTACCTCAGCGAGAGCTTAACCCCATCCTTGCCACACTCGCACACCTACCACCGAGGAGAGCTCAAGCGATACGTCACCTGCAGAGACTTACCACACCGGATATCCCCACAGATATCTTCTCAGCACCTATCTGCATCCATGAGGGAACACATCCCATATTTGCCACCTATCTGAGTGGACGAGACACCTTAGGAATCACCAATAAACACTGGTGGGGATTTCAGATTGCAGAACACAGACCATAGTGACAGCAAACACTAGCGAGCACCAGACTGCCAGTCAAGCACATGCTAACTCACCCAAACCAGAAACGCATCAGGTCAGACTGCTGCTTAAAGTTACTCGACACCCAGGTATAACTGTAAGAACAAACCCACCCAAGCATAAAGTGGCCCTGCCGCAAAGCAACCAGGCTCATGCTATATACCGGACACGCTCTGGTAAGGACTAGAGTCCTAAGCCCGAACTCTGGGTGTGACTTACCTAGCACCCACCAACACACTTCAGACGCTGTGACATACTTCCTCGTCCTCAAGGCATCACTTCAAAACTAAAGGCGAAACTCAAACCAATTTTAAAGGAACTAAAACCAAACCTCAAACCAATTTTCAAGAAACTGAAACCAAACCTAGGACCGATTTTCAAGAAACAAAACCGAACATAAAGCAAATTTTCAAGAAACTAACTAAACATATAACCAATTTTTAAGAACTAGAACCGAGCCGAAAACTGGTAAAAATAAATGGAACTGACTATTACCTATTTTAAATAACTGGCTATACACTACAATCAATGATAAAACCTTTTTAACATTTACTGTGATCTTTGCTTATCTGCACATAATCCTTTGAAAAAAGAACTTTCTTGTTAACTAGACGTAATATGCAAATTCTGAAGCACTGTATATCAAAAGACATTTATGAACCTTAGAACAAAGATTAGTTATTACCTATAAGTGACAACCATTTTAATAACTATCAAATTGAAACAAAAAGCTCATTTCATCAGTACACAATAGTAGAAATATAAGCCTGCTTGAGATCCCTGAAATTAACCCCATACGGGACTATCATTTCTTCAATCCCACGATACCTGCAGATTCTTACATAATCATCTAGAATCTGTAAATAACAGATTTTCTTTTATTTGTGTGTAAATATTATTTTTGTTTTATTGATTCAGTTTGACACATTGTGAATGTTTTTTATGACATATTCAACAACTTATAGGGACAACTTCATGTGTCAAATATCAAAAGTACTGTTATGAAGTTTGATGCATGATTCATTTCTGCTCATTTACAATATGCACTACTCTACTTCGCCCCATCTTTGAGGGCAATGCTCATACAAGCGCAAGTTACTATTCATAACAGTACTTTCGGGACACATGCCTACAGGATACATTGGCACACGTCAAGAGTGACTACAGACACGTGATCCAAGATTGTACTGTTAGCCCAGAAACTAAGAAAATGCAAACCCCCAACGTAAAATTGTACTGTTGGCCGAGACATCAGCACCCTTCAGCGATCGCCTAGCTAGGACCACAGCTTGCTACTGGAGGGCAGCAGCTAGTTACTCCAGCAGCTCCAGCCCCTCATACAGGCGATAAAGGTTCACGCTTCCAGCAGAGGAGATAATAAATTAACAGCACCCCTCGAGCAGCACCTTTAAGAATGAGGCTACCTTCCCCTGCACCCCACAGCCTCGTAACTCCTTGCCGAAGTCTGTATGAAAGGGTTGGCACCCCTTAGCTCTTCAGACTCTGCACCTCCATCGCTTGCAAAGGCCAGAAGTGCGCAACAACTGGTACCTTCGGAGAACCCAACACTTGCAAAGGCCAGGATCTCATACCAGAAAAAAGACATTACTGACGAGAAGATCAACATCCCTTCAGCCACTGCTGAACCTTCATCTGCAGCCACCACAGCTTCTGGGAGACTCCACCACACCAGAGGCTCCTGAAGACATCGCTCTCACCTACCCTCTCCTCCTGCTTAACACCGAGAAACCTCAGGTAGCAGGTCACAACATCCCTTCTGGATTCCCCCCTTGCCACCCAGAGGGTGTGGCAACACCAACAATTATTCTTCTGGTAGTGTCTACCTTAGTGTACCTTCAGAACACACCTAATAGTTAGGCACTATTCAAATTGTATTTAACTATTTTAGATTGCCAGATTCTATTTCGCCAAGCAATACACTTAGCTTTCTCCCGGGATGCCTTCACCTGGTTCTTTTAAGATTGCATTAAAACTTCAGTAATATATCAGTCATGCAATTATAGGAGAGTGCGGAACCACCATGTCATTAAATACATTAATAATAACACTTATTATTTTTACCTACTTGTTCCGAGTTAAATTTCTTTGTCATATACCTTGAGACCCTTAGCATAAATCTTCCCCCGAGGGAAAGCCAGCAAGCATACCACCACAAAGGTAAATACACACACCATAATAGGCAAACCGAGCTCTGCCAACTAAAAGACATTCGGCTGCACCCAATAGCACTAGGTACTCCATCTGCTAGGAGAATCGACCAGAACACGAGTTCCATACTCCGCCACCGCTGCTCATGTGGCTGGATACGGGCTGGAACCACTTAGGCCTGATCAACCTCCTGGGGATACCACACCCAAGTATCTCAGTGAGGAAGTGACATGTACTGCTCAAAATTCTGTCCACTGCTTGCAAAGGCCAGACTATAAGAACACCAGGTGTTACTGCAAGTCGCACGTCTAAGTACCCAGAAGAACACAGCATGGTCACCAGGTGCTGGCTTGCCTCCTGTGAGTTGTTTCATTTTGAGTGCTCATGCCGTACTCCCATCATGGAAGAGCATGGAGGAGCATGGAAGAGACTAAAAAGGACCTTACATGCCACAGCGTGTGTGAAATAGTTACATTAACTCCAGACTGCAGTAAGCGACGTTAATACATCCTACCCTTCATACGTAACACAACCCTTATTCCCACCCCTAATTAAATTACCCGGAAGGCCACACCCAATCATAGAGGCGATTTTTCATGGGGAAGAGGTTCCCTAGGTATTGCCTGCCCTTGGTTAGGGATACAATTACAGGATGATCCTCCCCTAGTTCAATCAGACCACGAGAACAGCAGCATCACTGTACGTCAACCAAGAGTCAGCCGCTGACCAACTACACAACCACAGAGTGAACCGGACAACAAGCAGGAGTACCCCTCTTCCCATCACTCCTAAGGTACTGTGACAGTCAAGGTGAAGGGTTGTAACTGTGGTCCCAAATTTCGTACCGACTAGGCGGCCCACACGGCCTACTTTGTATAACAGTCCGACATCAAAGAGAACTTAAAGCCCCCCATCTTTTTCCCTCAATGCACCTCGCAGTTCTGGCATAACAATATTTGGAAACTTTCATTGTGACCATGACTAAATCTTCACATAAGAAAACATATCATGTTAAACTTGGTATAATAGTGTTTGAATCCACTAGTCTTTGGTCCTGGGTTGGCAAATCAGCCCAAAGTGGAATTTTCACCCTAACATTGAGAACCCTTATCCTAGTCAAGTGTTAAAATATTAAAATTTGAAAGTCTTAGCGACGTCTAACGTATGCTATTTAATTCTTATTAGTCTATGTTGATACTCTACCAAGAATAGAAATAAAACTTTTCACAACTTTATAACTTGTCTAAATAGTTTACAACACAATAGGGCACTTCATGCTGTAATTCAAATATTTCCATGGGAAAATATTTATTTTTCACAACCATTGACAAACTACAAGTTAAAAATTTAAAGTTTTGCCAACATAACTTCAGAGTTATATTTCATTAAACCACGACACTAAAGTGAGTAATCACAACTGTGTGAATATATATATATATATATATATATATATATATATATATATATATATATATATATATATATATATATATATATATATATATATATATATATATATATATATATATATATATATATATAATATAAAATTTACAAAACTAACAATGAATTACTTTTACAAGTTACAAGTGGAGGTAAAGTTTGAAAAATAAAGATACATCATTTTGGCAACATGCTTCTCTATTCTTTGGTTGAAACCACTGTAAACTTAAATGTGTGTGTGCATTTACATTTCAGTTCCCAACTGTTGCTGATGTAGATAATGTTTACCTACGCAATGTGTATTCAACTACAGTGACACACTGTTACAAAGTTCCCACTTGTTTTCCTGCTTAATAAGATGAATAATTTTGCACTTTCGCTCTATACGCACATGTGTGATTTGAACCTTTTTATAGAAATTTTCCTGGTTGATTAGAAATTTTTTCAGTACCTTCAGAAATGTTAGGAGTTTTACTGTATACCTACACAGGCTGATAAGTAGTGGTTTAAAATTAATGCTGTTTTCCAGAATTATGTCTAGTGAGGTCTAGAAACATTTCAGAAACCACAAATTCAAACTATGCAGTTTGTCAAATACGAGAATCTATGTCAACTATCTAAACCTGTATGGTTTCTTTTATCATATTAAAAGTAGTTAAGGAAAAACAATTGTGAAAACTGTAAAAATCTCTTTACAACTTGCCAGCACAGTTTCATCAATAAAAAAAAGCACGTACAACCATATTGGCTTAGTTTAATCTGTTATCTATGAAAGAACTATGAATGCATACTTTTTAAAATAATTTTCATGTGAGACGTACAGATTCAAACATACTAAGGAGTTAAGTACGAAATATTTTACGGAGAGCAAAACCAAAAAAATAGTTAAGAAAGGAGGCTCAAAAAAAAAGGTAAAGGAATTGAAACTAGAGTTGTCCCAATACACATACTAAGTAACTCCCTCTGCCAAAACTTATTTAAATCCCTGAAACCGGCACACAAAGTTTGTGTTTCTGTATACAGTTTTAATTTATTTGCATGGTGAACGAATTTCCTACTTGAAAAAGCCAAAACAAGGTAACAATTTTTTACAAGAGACTAAAAAAATGTGAACTTTCAACATGTCCCATCATTTTTGTACTCAAATACTAAACATTTTTATAGAGTTTTGCATGAATTGGCAAGTTTTGTAAACAAAAATAAGGACTATTTTGTAATTTTGAATTTTTTTGTAAATTGTGAACCTTCACAAAAACTTGAAATTGCCATCACCACTATACAAGTTTAACATATAAAATATATCAAGGCATGCACAATTAACATACTTTGGAATGAAGAACTTGTCATAAATAATGCTTTAAATCATTATGGCAAGTTTTTTTTTTTTTTACTATAAATGCTGAGCTTACAATTTTCAAATATGGAGTACTAACATCTAGATCTTCCAAGAATTTTATAAAATATTTTTTTAACAAATACATTTCCTTAAAATATATTTTTGGGTTAGAATATCTATATGTTACTGTGGCAAAACAAATAACTGCATCAATTTTAACACAACCTGAATCATGCGTGGGTTTTAAAAGTTTGTGGTCTGGTTAATAAAAATTGCATAGATTCTTTATGATAAGATAGAAGATTGAGGAAACCTTGGGAATATCAGTAGAGTGGTATTGCCTATGATAACAAGGTACCTAAATAGAAAATATGGTATCTGAACAACTCTAGTTGAAACAAACAAAAAGTGAAAACAAGTCTGAGAACTGAAAAATTCAGAGTTAAATGTTATGCTTTGTAAGGGCACCACTCCCATGATCTGATTAATCCTGGTCTCCGACATGTGCAGGGGATAATCTGAAAATTTTTATCAAACTGGTAATATTGTTCTTACGCATATAATTGAATAAAAACATTTTCTTTATTCTTATGCCACACCAAATAAACAGAAAGATTAAGATAACTTTATTATGCTTTCAATTCGACCCATATCACCAATAGTCACATTTTATTTCGCGTCTCTCAGAAAAACAGTACTTAACGTTACCAGACTATCTCAGTTTATAATTCCCGTTATGAGGTATTACTTTATGCCAAATTTCATTATAACATTTAAAAACTAAAGAGAACACGTTAAAGAGACATGCACACTAATTTTTATGAAGCAATGCAGATAAGCAAATAATCCACATAATTTAGCATAAGCAATTCTTCATTGTTACTTAGTCCATTAAATTTAATAAATTTATGATTCAGTATTACACAGCTTCCTTGCTAATGCACAAGATAAGTACCAAAATATACATGTTTATTGCAAAATTGAATCAGAAAGATTAATTCTGTAAAAATTAATTATGAGGAAATATCTTTTGTGATTTACCTTTAACTTTTGATGATAGTTCCACATTTACTGCAAGATTAGTCAGCCTGCCATGGTAAATTAAAATTAAAACTCTGAACATTAAAACGTGGCCTAATTTTTTATATAAGCACAATTACACTATTTCACACACACATTCAGGCAAAAACAGGAATACAAATCTGCACTTACCGACACTTAATGTCTTCCATCTTGCTAAAGCTGACAGGGCGTTCACGATGTTTCCTGCTGCTTTTCACAACTCCCTTGTCATTCTCCACCTCATCATCTTCACCCTCTTCCTCTTCGCTGGAACTAGAAGACTCCTCAAACGGAATGCCATTTAACGACTCGTCTGTCACACCAATGTCCATGCCTTTGGCCTGAAACCTGCAAGGAAAAACCATGATCAAAAATGTACTTTGGCACGTTCTAGCTGCAAAGGATACAACTGCATACACATAAACATCCTAAACACAGAAACCCAGAGATATAATACAGAATGAACGGTTTCATATACCCACCAATATAGCACAGCAGCAAGCTGTGTCACTAATTGCCTTGGTACCAACTGCATACATGCCATCACACATCCATACCAACCTGGTATCTTAACAGTGAAGCTTTATCTAAAGGTAAGTGCCAATTGTTCACTGCATTTGAAATTCAAGTAAAACGTGAATAATGAATTTGTATGATACTGCATACACTTAGTAAAACACTCTCTGAAATTAAAGTTTTTTTCTTTATAATATGTTTTTCAAAACAGGTTACAGAAGTAATCAGTATGTTAACTGCAGTTCAGTTTGTTGGAGGTTTTGGTCAATGCTTAGCAGCACTGTATTGTGCTCCTGTGAAGCTGAAATGAGGTAAAGCTGCAGTAGTGGCAGAATGCAAGAGCCAGGGAAACTGCAGAGCCCTCAGAAAACCTGCTGGTCAACTGTAACATCCATGTTTCCCCACATACGAAAATCTGGATGACCCCACCAGAAATCAAACACTTACAGTTTGCCTTGGAAGACAAGTAGTCTACTACACCATCGTGGTCCCTTAACCAGCATAATGAAGTTCAGGAAAAAATGTTTTCTTTGCATTCTTACACAAAACTGCAGTATTTGAGAAATTCGCACACAGATTTGTTGGTAAAGGCTTGAAATTTCTGTAGGTGGACAACAGTAGTTCTCAAGGAGATATAGCAACATAAACAGGGGGTTTAAGTAGTCGTGGAGAGATTTAGGCACGGGGTCGTGAAAGCTGATGAGGATGACAAGCGAAGCGAGTACAGAGCAGCACCAGAAAGAAAGGGGGGGGGAAACTAGATCCCCAAGAAAACCCAATAACAAGGGGCATTGTCCAGCAAGATTCCTATGAGTGACCACCACCACCTAATGTGCTCGTAAATAACCTTTTTTGTAATTTGTACTAACCAACAGGAGACATTTTCAAAAACATGCGCAATAAATCCTGAAAAGTAATGGAATTTATTCATTATCAATTTGATTGATTGTGTCATTAGAAAAACCATTATTTCATATTACAAAACTCGATAAAAAGTAAGGGTGGCAACCTCAGTTATAGGGTACATTTGGACACAATGGAACAAGGGGCACAGTGAAATAATGACCATTACAGCCAGCATCTTAATGATATACTGGTGGCACTGGCAGTGGTTGCAAGTTAACAATGAAATGGCTAATGTAAATGATTATTATCTGTCTTAAAAATTGGGACTATAATCGCTTCGCAAGCATACAATTTTTTTTCAAATTTTATGAAGAGCCTCTGATCTCCAGAAATGAGCAGCTTGTCAGGAGCCACTTCTTTCAACAAAAAGAATGTTACTTTTCCAATTACCTTAAAAAAGTGTACAAAGCTCATTCAGAATTTACTGATGGAACAAAAGTATTCAATAGTATAGCTGAAAAAAGATTGTGCCAAGTATAGGCTGTTCACAGTAAAATGAGCACTTTGGAAAGCCCTGCTTAAGATCTACTTGTATGTCTGTTGTGTATTCTTCCACCTTATATAAAATGAGCTGACATGAGCCTCATTGTTTTACTCATGAGTGGGTCAAGCGAAACTTTGAAATAATTTCGAAAGAAAATATTTTACGAATATGCTCATTTTTACACTGATTAAAGAAAAAAACAAGTGAAAGAAATAATTTATGCTATCAGAAGTGGCTACCTATCACTTTTTATTCGACGTTGAGATATGGAACTACTTTACCTCCATTGTTACCAACTTTACTGGGTGCATGTCACTCAGTGCAACCGTTAAAACATATGCAGATAGGAGCAGTGATTTTTTTCTAAGGTTGATTTTAAAAATGCTCACTTTATCATGAACAGCCTTTAGCAAAACATACACGTGCTGAAAGGTGCACAACTGTTACTGTGTGTTGTATTGCGAGAGCTAGTGAAAAAACAGTTTCTCCTGTAATATTTAAAAGGTGCATTTTAAATAGCACATAATAAAGGATGCTCCAACAGTACATGCAAGGACTTTCCACACCTTCTAGATGGATTAATTATTAGTTTCTCATCGATGTGAAGCATTTAATTCAACCCACTGACAACTCTAAAGATTCCCCTATACAACTTTTGTTTGGTATCCATGCACGTCACTTAAATTTTAAGTGATAATTATTGCCAGGAACAATGTGATAGTTTTAACCTTTCCTCTCCATAGTTCACACAGACCTCTGGACTTGGGGTATATTGAGCATTCACGTATTTCAACAGTGCAGCTGTTGAACCTTGGATGTTGCAAAATCCTGGGAATACTTTACACGTGCCGGATTAAGGAGTAGCTGGCACAGTCGTCGTGGCTTTGATTGCACTAGACCAAGCACGATGCGTTAGGGATTTACTGATCAAGTTGGCGTTTACGGCCCGTTACCTTGACTGGGCACATCGGCTGGCGGGTCGGTACGAAGTTGGCTATACTCTGACCAGTGACTTCTGGATGGATACCATATTTCCCAATGTGGGTTTACATGTCGAGGTATTCAACTGGCGGGAGGTGTCGGGGTTACCTGGCTTACTTAGATTTGCTTCGACCATCAGTAGAACTGCTGCTGGTTGCTGACTGGAACACGCGGTGCAGTCCACACTGGCTGTACGTCTGTGAAACCGTGTGCCAATATGGTATCGCAGATTTAAAGGCTGCAGCTTCCGGTCTCCAAAACCTGGGGTTGGAAACCCTGTGTCTTACCTCAGTCCTGTATACCAGACCATGCAGAATGGGATGGTAATCTTGATGCTCACGTGTGTGTGAGGGAAAGCCATTTTTACCTGTATATGGGAGAGGTTGGTCTCTTCTAAAAAGTCTGGCTAAAGCAGTGCTGTCTCGTTCTGCTTGTGTACTCAAAGTAGGCGGGACCAATACAGACCGCTGTTTAGCGGCAAGGTGAGCTGTCCTTTGCTCTTCTCTCCTTTAGCCGTGCCTTTTCTTAAAAGGCATAGTGTATAGGATGTTGTTGAACAGTATAGATCGTGCACTGCGGATGCGAAACAATGCCCTATATGAGTATACTGCCAGCACGTGCTCGGTGCTCCAGAAGGCCCCCTGCCACCAGCGGGCAGGCCAGAAGTATTGAGCCATATGGACCGCCTTCCTGTGTAGGTCGCAACCAAGGCCAGGCCATAACACACTAGCAAATACCACCGCCAGCACCTAGGTGTTCCGGTAGGAATACAACCCAAGCATACAGTCTCTCCCTGGTTGGATGAGTTTCTAGTGGTTGTGGCTCTGCTGTTCTATCCCTGGAGGTCTAGAACAGGTGGCCATCGAATGGTGTATGTATGTGACTAGTGGATTCCTGATGGGGATCCCCAGTCCTCGTCTAATTCATATTCAAATACCCGGTCTCTGTCGGCAGTGCACAACATATACGGTGCCTAGAGGCGTAGTAAAGGAGACACTATAAAGAATACTATCAACTACAAGAACAAAGCTGTATTTATTAAGAACATAATAAACATAGTTACACCTGCTATCTCCGAACCAAGCAGACGGTATGATGGAAGTAACCTACACTGAACAGGTGTAGGTGACCTGGTTTTAGGCTAGTCAAGAATGCAAAAGTAGTCAATGGCTAAATATACTTAAGTGGCTAACTAACTTCAGGATATCAAGACGAGACAATTAATTAAAAGGATCCACTGCTCTAGTAACAGGAAGTGTAGTTGCAGTAAGTAAGGGCAGCTACTGTTCAAGAAGGAATCAGTAGCGAATGGTGCTGATAAAAGCAGAAGCAGCTTTTGGTAGAAGAAGGCTATCGGCAATGACGAGCCTCTTGTAAGTGGTGGTAGTTGACGTCAATGAAGCCTCTGTTGACGGCAATGGCAGGAGCCACTGGTGGCTGCTGAAGACTGAGGTCGTCTAAGGCCCCAGCACAAGAAGTGGTGGAGCGAGCTCTAGGATCAGAAAGAAATAAATAACTTGCGAGCCCTGCCGCGCGCTGACTTATATAGTCCCAAGGACAAGTGCGATGGCGGGCCGCAGGAAGAGAGGCGACGTCCTTCTAGCACGAGGCTGGAGAGGGGGTAACAACCCTTTGGATATCTCTCTGCTTTGTGCATATTTGGTGGCAGTCTGCTGTACCCCGTCGCGGCTGATGGCTTTTAGACTCTCAGCACGGGGGAAAGGAGGAAGACGTGCTGCTGGCTTGCGCAACCTTCGTATCCACGTGTTCAAAAGCGCCCTCCAGGGTTGTGGTGCTTTCGCAACATCTGTGTACAAGTTGGCGGGATTTGACTCACTTGGGTGTAGTAGGTATACTGGCGTCTTAAGAGACGAGTCTTAATCGTTTGTAGTAGTACAATTAAGTGTCATACATCATACTATTACAACGTAAGACATAGCTGGCATCTTTAATATAGCACACCAAAGAGAATTCACAACAGGAAATATAGTAGCTTTGCGAAAATCAGGAGTTTGTCCATTTGATCAACAAATTTTTACGGGCTAAGATTCTTTGCAGTCAAGTGAGAGCTCCGCCTGAAGGGGAACATGATTATCAAAGTTTGCCATTAATAACTCCACTGCCTGCTACAGAAACAATTGAAGTTCTAGGCAATGAAACTACAGAAAAACCTGTTACGGAAACCGAAAATTTGGAACTTGTTAGTCTTCTGAATGAGTTGCACCAAGCAAAAATCTTAATGTGACTACTCATAAAAGCCCCAAGTTGTTCAAAGGATATCAGAAAAATGGTAAACTTGAACTTAAATCAAATCCACATAAAATACTACAGCATATTTGCCATTAGAACCCCCAGAAAAAGTAAAGCTATGATAAAGAAAGAACTAATCACAAAGAAAAATGTGGCACAAAAAAGAAAGTTAAATCTATTGAAGGCAGATATGACTGATGCCACAGGTAAGGCTTGTGGAATGGAGGTTCCTTATGCAGACACTGACAATGTTCAAGAATTACTTTGCGATCTAAGAATAGATGTGTCCTGAAAACTCTTACTTACGACATGACATATAAACCTATAAGTGGAAATTTTCTTGTAAAATACAGTATTCATGGCAAAAAAATTATTTCTACATTGGAGAAGTCTTGAGCTAAAAAAATCATGACTATTTCTTCGGAAGAGTAATAAAATGGCCAATAAATACATAAAATCTTCAATTGAAGACAGATCAGTAGTTAATGAATTTCAAGTAAGATACATTCTCACACAACCCACACATTATGGCAGACTAAGTATAAGTAACAAGATCTTATTTTAATGTTGACTTTTCACATTTAAACATTAAGTGACTTGAAATAAAGGCCTATAAAAGGACTGTTTTCATTTTAGTTTGATTGAAATGTGTGCTAAAATGTGTGCTAAAATGCATTTCTAACGTGTTAATATATAGGTTTTAAATATTTAATTGCACCCTTATTAAGGGGCACAATCAAATATCATTGTTTAAAAAATATTACTTTGTAGAGATTTATATGGCTTGGACATTAGTTTTTTTCATAGTCTATAACCCATTTACATGCATGTGTTGTAAAACCATTAATGTTAAAATATAGGAATTAAATTTTGATTTTTTTTTTATAACATGGCAAGAAATTGCTAAATTTCCCGCACCCCACTGGGTAGTGATTGAAGGAACCCTGACTGCACTACGCTTATCTAGGAAATTCTGCAACCACGTGTGCTTCCCTTCTTGGAGAAGTTTGACCAACTCAATTTTCTAGCAGGATAATTACTGGCCTCATACAGCACGAGTATATTTGGCCTGCCTTCGTGATGCAAACATGCTTCCTTGACCAGCAAGGTCCCCATACCTCTCTCCCATTGAGAACGTTTAGAACCATATTGGACGGTTGCAACTATGATTGATTTGTAGGGTCAGTTGTGCTAGTTGTGACAGAATCTTCCTTGTGAGAAGATCTCACATCTGAATGTCTCCATGCCTGACCATATTCCCTCTTATCTCAATGCTACATGGGTGGCCCAACACCATACTACATGCATCCTGAAAGTGTTGGTCCCTACATTACATGCTTGGTGTGGTACAATATTTTTATGTTTTCTGTGGACATACTAACATTTCCTGCACCTATCCTACTTAAGTGCCCCTGCAATAACACCTTCAGAGTGACCTATAATTTTTTGCAAATGAGTTTATTTTGCATATTTAAGTGTTTCAAAGTGGCATGTGCATTTAATTTTGTACATGTAGTGCAAATACAGTAAAACATCTCCATTACGACCCCATTTATTACGACCACCTCTATTGACACAATCCCGAGGAACCTTGAAAAGTTTGGGTCGAAATAGTTGGAAATTTGAGGCACATCTAAAAATAGATACAGTAATCCCTTGCCAACCGCGTTATCTTGAACTGCGGTTTCAATTAAGCAGAGATTAGTTTTGTAGAAATTTTCTCCAACGGCGGTACTAGTTTCTATTATCCACTGTTTTCAGTGCTGGGGACTTAGACAACCTCAGTCTTCAACAGCCTACGAGAGGCTGCTCCCACTGTCAAGTCTTTAGCAGCCACCAACGGCTGCCACCATTGCCATCACCAAAGGCTTCATTGACGTCAACAACTACCATTTACCAGAGGTTCTTCATTGCCAATAGCCTCCTTCTACCAGAAGTTGCTTCTGCTTTTATCAACACCATTCGCTACTGATTCCTTCTTGAACAGTAGCTTGCTGCAACTACACTCCCTGTTACTAGAGCAGTGGATCCTTTTAATTAATTGTCGACCACACTAAATTTTTATATTCCTGTAAACATTGCCGGGCCTCATCGTGCCAGTGCAAAGGCCAATACGCCACCTACATTTCGTATAAATTCAATACAATGACATGAATCACATCTATAAGCATGTTTTATCAACAGCGGGCCGCCGTTACAAAACGAACCGGCCCTGTAACAATGGCACTGGTGGCGGCTGGCTGGCCCTCGCCCGACAGAATAATCTTGTAACGGGTGGCGGCCAGCAACCAACGGCCGCCGCCCATCAGCTCGTAGCGACCGACCAACAGCTGCCCAGACCCGAGGATCTAGGACCGAACGACAGATGCAAGTCATCGCGCCCGACCACGCTGCAGAGGATCTAGGTGCTCACCCAGCTACAGGTGCACGGCAATGTATTCGCTGCTAGCCCCACCACAAGAGTGATCCAATGTATTTTCATATATGTTATCAATAAATAAAGTTCTGTGTCTCGATTCAAACATAAGTCATTTCCAACAGTGTTCAGTTATATTTTAATAATACATAGTCTAATCTTTTCACGTACTTTCAACAGCCATGTCATACTGTGTTTAGGCCTTTTTTATGACAAGGGGTGGTCCAATATGCCTTTCTTGGGTATCAGGAGATATCCAGCTATTAAAATATAGATACGTATTTAATTTAATTTAACAAGTGTTTTTATGCGCTAGAGACGAGTGAACATACTTCATGGCAAAAATGGCAAGTTTAGAGGAATAGGGGGTTAGGGGTGGGTCAAAATCAGCCCAAAATTTTCCAAATTTTTTACTACGACCCGGGAGGCCAAATAAAATGACAGGGATAGGTAGTGGATTGGGTTCCACTAATTGCTGGGCAGTTTGTGCTCTCTCCCATGGGGACTTGCAGCTAAGGGCTATTGTAGATTGATACTTGGGGGAGGGGGATGGCAAGATGCAAGGATAGCAGCTGTCCTCCAAGCATTCCTGATACTCCCTTGTCCATGAGCGAACATCGTGGACAGGAAAGGTGCTTGTGTTAACTCTATAGTGTGTGGCAGGCAAGAAACCTGTAGCTAGAGTACTCCAGAAGTATCTGGGTCAAGCCTCATCAGGCCTGGCACCACCTCCGGCAAGTTTACACGCTCTGGAGGAAATGGGTTAGCTGACTTAGTTGGGCAAGATGTTTCATCGTGTGTCTTTCTAGTGACAGGGGTTCTACCGTACTTGCGCACCAGGTACCTTAATGTACTGGGTTCGCAATATGGGTGGCTGTCAAACTCTTTCTGTGCACGACATACATGCAGTCCTGGTTAGGGGTTGCTCGCAGTCTCACTCTACGTCTGAAACTGTTGCCAATTCGCAGTCCCCTGCCGCTCCCTTCGAGCGTGATGCTTACCAAGTTGGGGAAAAGATGCATTCACTACAGAGCAAGGAAAGGCAGAAGTTACCTAGACTACAGGTTTTATTTCCTTGAAACTAGAAACACAATGACCCATACTACCTCCTACCTCTACAACACTAGGTGTTCAACTGACTTTATACAAGAGCAAGTCAGGTGAAGGTGCCTGGTTTTAAGAGCAGACGAGAGCTGACAAAATAGTTGTGAAAACTACTGGACCCTAATTGTGGCTTGTAGTCCTTAAAGCACCTGGGGGCACTACGCGTGGTATGAGTGTGTGGTGACTCTTGATGACAAGTGTCTGGAAGTAGCGATAACTCTTCGGCTGCTGTGGTAGGGAAGGCGACGCCAGCTGAAAAACTGGTAGAAGACTGGTAGGTCTTTGAGAGTCCTTAGGAGGACTGTGGCTGTGCAGTAGAGAACCTTATCATGACTTGTGCAAAGGCGAGCTACGTGGACAACAGACGTTTCTGCCAGGTGCACAGAGTTATATCCCCCTTGGCTGGAGGGTTCCTGCATGCATTGTTCCCTTCTGTAATTTTTGGCCACCACACCTTCAGGTTTGGACCAGGCGGCAATGCTGCTACCATCTCTTGGTGGGGTGGTGGCAGGGAGATTTGGGGTAGTTGCGGGCAGTATCCGCCACTCGCTTAGGGGCAAATTCTTGCATGCCTGTGGCTGCTTCTCAGTGGGTTTAGTGGTGGGGACAATGACATAATATCCTAGCATTATACGGGTGCTAGTATTGGAGGCGGCCAGTCTGGATTCAACTCCCTCGGGGACACTTGATGTGCACAAGATTATACACACACAATAATAATAATAACAATAATAATAAGTAGGTCACAGTTAAGTATTAAACATGTCCATGGAGCATTCCAAAACTTCAAAAGCTGTCTTTTCTGGAATCCATTTGAAATTTCTATGCTATAAACATGTTCCATTTGCATAATTGCCGTAGTACCAGTTTCCAGATACGTACATTTTACAATTTTCATATTTCCACCCATGAGCTACCAAATTGTGTCAAGAGCCAATTTAAGCGTGTATCAGCAATTCTACAACCAATCATGTAGTAAATATAATTAATGTAAATAAGAAGTGCCAGTATGTTGACGTGTACCTTGCAAGTTTACTGAGGATGCTGGGCGACCTCTTGACATTTACTGTGCTTGGCGACCTCTCAATATCTGTAGAATCATCTGCTGCTTTCTCAAACACTTGGAAGCGTGACTTGACGTTGAGTGAGCCAAGCTCTTCCAGACCTAGATCAGGCTTGTCCGAGGCTGTCCCAAAAACCACATCACTACATTAACATAGTTCAATTAGTTGCAACAGTCAAGTTTGGAAGAAATGTTTTACACATACATGCACACAACTAAAAACACACAATTAACAGAAGGCAACAAAACATGACAATAACATGGGATTAAAAGCATGAATTAAAGTAAAGCTTGTGACAAAAACATTTCAGGGAAAATAAAACCATGAAACACATAATGCATGTGTATTTTAGCAACTGCCATAAAAATTTTCATCCCTGAAATTTATATTTTTTAAACATAATGCATATTTTTAAAAAAAATTTGAAAACTAGTGAGCTGTAGCATGTCTTAGTATGACAATGTTTGAAAACTGTGATTACTACAATATTAAAATTAATAGGGTCTTGCGAATGAGATTTATTCTCAAAAAAACAAAAATGAAAATTATATTGCGAAATTTCATAAAACTAAAAGTAAAATGAATAATAATTTTATAAGAGCTCGGTCTTAATGGAAGTTTAACAAATTTTATAATATTTTAGCAAGTTATTCATTATGACATTCAATGCAAAACTGAAACAAAAAAATTTATACATACACAGAAGGTTCTTGCCTATAATTAAATTTCCATTTTATGTAGTTATTTTAGTTATAAAATAATGAAAATAAACCAGATTTACGAACAAAAATTTTGTTTTGCTTGTGCACTAAATGAACTGTTATTACACACTGGCGTATTCTTCAAATTTGAGAATTTTCATTTCATTACAACTTTCGGCAACCAATATTCTTACCAAAACAAAAATGAAAGTTGAAATTCTTTGTTTTCATTTCGTAATACCGAATATTCGCATAACCCTAAAAATTAAGTATTCAAAAATTTTCTCAAGCAATTAATTTCACAATTATTTCACTTATGAAAGGATATTAAGATGTGTAATAATAAAATAAATTTTTATTATGTTCAATAACAAAAATCTGAACTTTTCTTCTGTACACAACACACAGTTAATGTTCACACAAAATTAGATAGTGTCCAGTACTTCAAGACCAGTTAAAACTAATGCAGTGGACGGCTCAAGTGCAGTTATGGCAAACACTAATTGGTGAATATAAAAAAAGAAACCACGGTTACCAAAAAAAAATCTAATTTCTTGTTCACCATAGACGCAGAGAACTTCTAATCGAGCAGAGTACTATAGTAATATGTAACAACCAGGAGCAAAATAAAAAGACTGGAAAATTGTACCATTAATGAGATATTGCATATATGCACGTCTAGATATTTCTCCATGTCCTTTTAGAAACATTTCAATTTAAAAGCTCTGCAGTAATTTAAAAACAATTCAGAATATGTATATATATGGGTTTCACAAAGTTGGTTGATTACTCATATCTTATATGAATTCTATGCATTTTTGCCACAACAGTTACAGTTTACCTAAAATACTTTGTGCATTAATAGAATGTACTTTCATTGCTGTTTGCCATGCTACAGAAAACGTATCTGGTACATTTCTTTAAATGCTTTAAAATAAAGAAAATGTTGATTTTAACAAAAAAAAAAAAAAAAAAAAAAACACAACAACAATTGCTTGGCACAAATTGTATGCCCTGTTTGCTAAATGTTTTGTGACAAAAATAAATATGTATTTCTACCGCTTGCAGCTACTACTATCACTTAATACATATCTCTGAAATGCTGCTTTAAAAATATGATACATAAAATTTAACACGACTACAAAAATATTGTTTAAAATTTTAGTACGAAATGCAGGTGTTCACAGGTAGTCACAAATATAGGGTATGTATTTCAATAACTCCCTAAAACCTGAGCGAAGTGATGGGGGGCTACTAGTTCTACATAAAATTTTTAATTTCACGGGAGAAATCAAAGTAAACAAAGGTTAACAATTACCGTTTCAGGCAGTTGCAGAAAATCAGCTTCACACAACCACAGAAACTGACCTACATGATAAGCAATGCCCGAAATTGATTAGATACATGATTTGGCAGTTTAAAATATTAAACTAGTATCTGTAATGTCAATCAGTAACTTCAACATAGTCCAAGTTTGGTTTTCTATTTTCACCATTTTGGTTTTGTCCCTAGAAAAGTGGAAAATAGGGGCTATACTGAACTTTACTACACAAGCTACCAGATTATGTAGAACCTCTCTATTACGACCCCTCGTGGTTCTTGAGAATAGGGTCATAAGAGGGGGGAGGGGGTCCACAATTAAAAATTTGGAGAATTTTGGGCCAATTTTGACCCACCCTTAACCCCTATGCCCCCAAACTTGCCATTTTTTGCGTGAAGTTCATGTTCAATCGTCTCTAGCGGATAAAAAAACAGTTTTTAAATTAAATATAAAAATGTACGTATATTTTAATAGCTGGACGTCTCCTGATTAATTTACTGCCAAAAAAAGGCATATTGGACCACTCTTTGTTGGCGGATTATTTAGTGTTTCATTACTAGAAAATTGGGTGTATTACTCACAAAACAGTAACTAAACACTGTTGGAGGTGCCTTAAGTTTGAAGCAACACAACACTTTATTTATTGATAATAGATATGAAGATAAATATTAAAAAATAAATCTCGCGTGCTGGGGTTAGCAGCGAATACATTAGCAGCTGCAGTGTGTACATAGCTGGGCAAGCACCTAAATCCTCTGCAGCACGGCCGGGCATGGGCGTAACAGTTTGCTGCTGAAACACTGCCCTAGATCCTCAGGCTGGGCAGCTGTCGGTCGGTCACTACAAGATGGCGGGCGGCAGCTGCCCATCCATCGCCACTGCCGTCGTTGCAGGGCCGGTTCACTTCATAACAGCGGCCCGGCATTGGGACAACATACTGATAGATGCAATTCACGTCAATGTGTTGAATTTATACGAAATTTAGGCAGCACATTGGCCTCTGCACTAGCACGATGAGGCCCGGCAATTTCTACGGGAATGTAATATTTAGTGCGGTCTACTTGAAATATTAATTATCCCAAATTCTTCATCACAAACTTTTGACGTTGCCTATACATGCACACTGCCTCACTCCCAATAATATGGTACCAGTAACAGAAGAACACATTTTATTTGCACACAATTATCTTTATTCACTTCACAAGAAAAAAAACAATTGTCCACCATAAAATATTAGCGTAGGTGTGGGCGCACATAAACTTAAAAATAATTTAAAAAAAAGGGCATTGAATTAAATTTGAAGTTATAATACATACACTGATTAAGAAACTAGTCTGGTAATGTGCCGCTGTTTTTACAGCAAAAGAGGGACAATGAAGTGAAAAAAGACAGTGCAGACAGTGAGGGTACGGCAGAGGCTGCAGCATGTGCTGAGGACAAAGAATCCTTACTGACCCGGCCTACAACTCCCCCGCCCACCACCCGGGATTCCATGTACAATACACCAGTGCACCCTTCTGGTATTAAGTGATTTATTGCTTCCCGCTGCTTGGGACAACAAATGTCAAAGTCTATGATGGTAGCTTGAGAAATGTACGACCACTAACATCAGTAAGCGCTAGTTTTCCATAGACTCAAAACCGTGGATAATAGAAACTAGTACTGTGGTTGAAGAAAAGGTCTACAAAAACAAATCCGCACATAACAAACAGCGGTTGGCGAGGCATTACTCTATTTTTAGATGTGCCTCAAATTCGAATTTTTCGACCCAAACTTTTTGCGGTTCCTTGGGATTGCGTCGTAACAAATGGGGTCGTAATAGAGGGGTTTTACTGTAGATAGAAGTTTAACACACATTTTTTTTAGGAATTGCTCGAACACTTCCTTATGGTAGTTTTTTTGAGACAATTATGCGTAATTCCCACTAACCACTAAACGTCAGGTAAATTGTAGTATACATTGTTTTTTAATTTAGTTCTCTTACATACATTATTTTATTCAGAATTCGCTATGCTACTGTAAAATTAGTACCTCAACAAACAAAATAATTTTAGGATTACCATTATGGTTTATTCTCCATGAGCAAAATAAATCAGTGTAAATTAATCTTCTCACAATTAATTTTTTGCACACTTCATAGCCTGTGGCTAGGAGTTAACACATTTTCTGACCAGTTTTATAGAAAGTCAATTTATCATTAATTTGTTGCACCACTGCAGTAAATGTGAAAGATAATTATATTGTGATAAAAAAAAGTGCCTCAACATCCACCACTAATTTTTTGAAAAGGCTGTAATGAAAAATGTAATCTACAAAATAATTTAAAATAGCCCTATGTGGAGTTCAAAAAAAAATTCTGGTTTTGTCAAATTTTTTTTATATACCATGGTTAAATGATTGGTACTTACATCAATTAAATTTTACCCAACTGTCAATGAATTTGCATACATTAATAACTCTGGAGTAAAATTTTTAATGCTACACTGAAGATTGAAATTTAATTGTTACAGACATCTGTGGCATCCCACACAATGTGAGAGATATTGATCAAATTTATGCCTATTACAAGTAGCTTGCTCCACAAACGTACAAATATATTTTTCCCCACAATTTAATCTAAAAAAAACTAATCAGTAATATTCATGCATCATATGTGCACACGCATGTAGATATCATGCAAGTGTATGAACCTCTTACAGTAAACTGTTGATTCTAAGACCTTTCACAATTCCCAGAAAAATATTATTTCAAAGGGGTTGTTATTGGAAAAACTTTAATAACTAAATTTTTATCATGGTTCCACAAAAAAAAGGGGGGGTAATTTAGAGGGTCACTATTCCTGGGGTTTTAGAAAAGAGATCCGACTATGTGGAAAGAGAAGCCTTCTTTGTATGCAGACACCATTTAAAAAAAAAATCTAACCATAGCAAAAAAGACAGGAGAAATTACTGAATTTTTTTTAATAATACTTTTTTTATGCAGTAATCCTAAAAAAAAGTTTAATCCAGTACTTATGTACATCCCTAATCATTTTTTGGAACCGTTTCAGATATTTTCCCCGGGGTAAAAAGTAGCCTATGTCACTCTGGACCTCCAACTATTTGAGTACAAAAAATCACATTGATCCGTACATCTATTTTGACGTGAAAGAAGGACAAACACACACACTTTCGCATTTATATAGCAGTAAGGATAAGTATATATTGATGCCGGCTAACAGCCAGCGGCGATAGAGCCCAGGACTGAGCTCACCATGCACGTGTCACGTGTACATGCACGTGCGCAAAGAGGCTCAAATCTGAACTTTCCTAACAGAATATTACTTTTGCAGTGTAAAATGTGTTATTTTATTTTCAGGGTTTGAAATGTCTTAAAATGTTTTGAAGTGTGTGTTGTGAATTTGAAAGTGTTTGGTTATGAATTCAAAGTGCACGTAGCATAGAGATTACGAACAGTGAGAGACTAAAATAATACAGAGAATTAACAAGAAAATTCTAAAATGTAAACAATATTTAAATTATTTGTGCCACTTATTTTCAATAATAAAATATTTTACTTCGCGTGCATAGCACTTTCGCTTATGTGAACCCTGTAGGCAGCCATAGTAGGTCCATGCAACGCTTGCCTCTGAGCAGTCTGTCTAGGAGAGCTGGCGAGGTAAGACGCCGTCACATACGCACTACAACTTTTGAGCACTGATGTAGATTTCAATAGAACTTTTAGTATACCGGTTAACCTTTACTTGCGTATGTTTTGTCAGACATTTGCATTGTGCTTCCGCTTAAATAATTTATTTCGCCTTTGTGACATTTTTCAACTTAATCACTGCATAATTGCTACATGCAATTTTAAGAGCTTTATTTTTACGCATGATTTGAGGGTAGTTCTCGTGTTTGAGTATTTTACGGCAACATCACATACAACCAAGTAGTTAACAGACTAGGTTTGAGCCATCATTGCATTTTGAGAGCTTATTTATGTAATATTATGTGTGCAATATTATATTAAGGGTTCTGTGTTAAATTTTGTCAGGGTTCCCTGTAATTTTCACGTAAATGAATGCTTTTTTGTTTGACCACAGTCACTTTAATGTTTGCTTTTTCTGCCATCAGGCATGCTACAAGCCTGTAACCACTTCAATCTTAAAGAGAATAATTTTCTCAACAAGAATAATAATTTGTCAGAATTTAATTTGCAGTTTCCACAAAGAAATATTGCAAATTTCACCTGCACCACGCGGTCTGCTACAAACTTTATCCAGTGGCCTCCCCGCCACATAAGCTTGTTTATTGTGAATACTCATCTTGTGCCCCATCATCTTCTAAGGGTATTAATGTAATTTGTTTAATTTGTATAATTTTGTATTTTGTATATGGTGACATTACTTCTATCCTAGCCAGCTATGTGTATATGCCATTACCACACTACCCACGTGCTGGAGGGCGAACCCAGACGAGTTTGCATTAGTGATGCCAAGTAATAACAAATGTATTAGGGATTCATTTTGTAATTTGCGGTGTCCTGTCTTAAGGGAAATATCATCAGTCCACCCTAGTGGCTGTAATAGACTCTCTTCCCTTGTGAAGATTGTGTTTTCATACACCATGGTGAGACCATTCATCTAGGCGTGTGCTAGAGTAATTGCGGGCTGGGGAGCACCCAAGTGGAGTTAGCAAGACACGACCGAGTGTGTCGCTAAATTTAATGGCACGTTGATTTGTACACACAGTATAAATAAAAGAAGTCTCACAGCGACTCATTTTTTTATTTTGTAGTGACTAGTGTCCTTGCCACCTGTGTTTTTCAAGTGATAAAATGTTATTTTTTTCTCACCCGACAGCATCATATTAGTACAGATTTTTGGTATGAACTGATACTTCCTTGCTAATACATCCTGTATCAGATACCGATTCAATGGACATGAGTAATGGACTGAAAGACTTCTACTAGCACAAAGTATTTTGGGAAGCTGATGAAAATGTGTTGACGCCGTCGGGTGAGACATGAGACAATCAGCGACACAAAATTACGGTATATGGGCGTCAGCGGTGTTTCCCAGCCACCCCACTGTTGAAACTCAGGGTTCTCAGGGATGCTGTAGATTCTGTGTGTCCATCTCACCCGAGTGTCCTTACGAAACACTTTGCATTATTAAACATCTTTACTAAACATTTTATCACTGAAAAGGTGCGAGAGGTTGCTGTCACAACAAATAAATACTTTAAGCACTGTGAGACTTGCTTTTATTCTGTCACTCATACAAATTGTTCCAAAGTTAACTTTATGAAACTCTGACATGTCTAGCTAACTCCTTTCAGGTGCTCCCCAGCCCGCAATTACTCTAGCGCACTCCTACATGAATGACTTCTCTGTGATGTTAGAAACACAATCTTCACAACGAAAGGGGTCTACAGCCGCTAGGGTGGACTGCAGATATTTCCTAAAGACAGGAAGCAGAGAATTTTGAAATGAACAAACATGTGTGATTATTTAGCATCACTAACACAGACTCGTCGGGGCTCGCCTTGCCGCACGTCAGTGTGGTGATGGCATGTACAAATAGCCGGCTAGGACGGAAATAATATCACCGTACAAATTACATAAATGGCACAAATACATATGAAACAAGATGGGACATGACAAGGATGGTCACAAACACGCAGATGCATGAAAGCAAGCTTAGATGGTGCAGATTCCGTTGGATAAGATTCGTAGCAGATCCCGTGGTGCAGGTGAAATTTCAATATTTCTCCATAAAAACGACATGTTCTGGTCACACAAATGGTTATTGTTGATTAGAAAAATATTCTCCTGTAAATTAAGACATTTATAGGCTTTTAGCGTGCCTGATGGCGGGAAAATCCAACTTGAAATATACTGTGTGGTCATACATACGAAGCATCAACTTAAAAAATACACGGAACCCGGAACAAAATATTGCATAGAACCCTGAAATAAATTACGGCGCACATGATATTACACAAATAAGCCCTCAGAGTGCATGGACCATGTGGTCGCAAATGTTGTCACTGTAAAATAAACATGAAAATTACCCTGAAATATATACATGAAAATAAAGTCCTTAAAATTGCATGCAGCAATTAAACATAAAATACACTGAAACGCCTTTAACATTGGCAGATAGTGCCCGATTCAAAGTTGCGCAGGCCGCGTAGCCTCTCCTACATCTTTCCTCATTTCTCCTTGTTTACATTAAAAAAGCCACAAGGGGGCACATTATTAAGTTAAGTGGAAGCATACTGCTGGGGAATTTCTGGCAAAATGTACGCAAAGCAAACGTTAATCTGTATACTAAAAGTGAACTATTGTAATCTACATCAGTGCAAAAAGTTTGTAGTGCGTATGTGACAGCTTCTTACCTCGCCAGCTCTCCTCAGCGGACTGCCCACAGGAAGGGGGTCGCGCGGACCTACCATGGCTGCCTACGGGGTTCACACAAGCAGAAGTGCTATGCATGCTGAGTAAAACTTTTATATTTTTTAAATAAATGGCACACAAATAATCTAAATATGGATTTACATTTTAGATTTAAATTGTGAATTTTCTGTATTCTTTAAATGTCTTATGATGGCGTTCACACCGGAATAATAATGTTCTTAGTCTTAATGCAGTGCACATTTTGCATTCATAACCAAACATTGTGCAATATTATACAAAATACATTTCATTTAAAAAATTGAAAACCTGAAAATAAAACAAAGACATAATTTACACTTCAAATAAATAATTCCGTTATTAGAAAGTTCAGGTTACGGCCTCTTTGTGCAAGTGAATGCCCATGTGTCACGTGAGTGGTGAGCGCCATCATGGTCTGACGCTGGTTAACAGCCGGCGTCAGTGTGTTAAAAGTCAGTATCACACTATGTACTAGTTGATAATTTAAGTAAACATACAAAACATTAGAAAAATTAATTTCACATTAATTCTTCAAAATCAGAGAGTAAAAGCAGCACTCAAAATATACTTTAGTACGTAATTTATTTTTAAATTTAGGTCATGGCAACTTGAGCAATTTATGTTATAAACTTATCAGATAAAAAATATGAAATATACAAGGATGTGTATCAATATTTCTCACAATAATCCTAATTTATTCATATTCAGAAAACTAAAAATTATTAATATGTATATTTCTTAAATTCAACACTCCCTTATTTTACTGAGTAAAATTGAAGCACCCTACATTCCCTGATTATGAATGTCAGAATCATCATTTTAAAAGATTTTAAATAATTAAATGACAAGGTGGAGCTGAAATGTGAATCCTGCAAAGCTGGGACCTGCAATACAAGCTGTAGCTTGTATTGCAAGCTGTAGCTCTTACAGCACCTGTTGTAGCAGGCCAAGGTGGGGTGGGAGCAACATGTATGTCTCTCTCTCTCTTCCTCACTCTTCCCCTAGACGTATCTCACAGCAGGGCAGCATCTCCCAACCTCCCTCTCTATTCCTGGAGTGGCACAGTCAGTTTAGTACTTGGAATAAGAACAGCAATTGCTCGCTCAAAATGGCAGCAGTTGAGCCTGTCTTACTCCAACATTGCCACTATCATCCTCTAGTTTAACAGTCACACATAAATTAAAATATCAGGTCTCGATATCTCCAAAAAAAAAAAAAATATATGTTTGGGCGGGTTCTGATGCTGTATTATTGGCCAATATTTAATATCAGGTATTGGTATTGGCTCAGCTCTACTTAATTTTGAGACTTCAAGGAAATTACCGTAATGTTTGTTTACTAAAACGTTCACTAACAGAGTGAATTGTATGACAATTCCAGCGCTCTGTGCAAGATGTGGCTTGGTTTCAATCGCTCCCCTTACATGTCTGGCAAGATGGGAAGTGGTTGCATAGCAACTAGAGCACCATCCTCTTGGTTGGCAGACATCTGCTACACACTGGTACGCTCAGCTGTTAATAACGACCACGCTCAAGGTCGCTTCCTTCCCATACATGCCTAGCAAGAGGGTTAATGTTTGCCTAACAACTATTTTAGTACTCTTCCCACTTTTATTTCTTTTTGTGGGAGGATCATGGTACTTCCAGCTTCGGTTTTTCCACTCCCATCCCAGTTGTTCCTCGGTTCCTTCGTGTTGTAATGCAGCTGGAGTTACACATGACAATGGTTAATATTTTCTTGTCTGATTTTTCTTCGATTTTAAACTATCTGAAATTTTGTCAAGAACTATGAAATTTAGTTCACAGAAATTTGATTGCATTAATGTAATTTTATTTTACTGGAGAGTATCTAGTATTGAGGGTGTTTAAGCTGAAAACTGTGTTAAGTACAGTAGACTCAGGACTATCTGGCCTAATGTAGCGGAAGGGCAGGCCAGATAACAAAAAAACCAGATAAGCCAGAGTTCTAAAACTACTCACTTCCTGTCCCACCCACACCATTAACAACACACTTTTCATACAGAAACCCGCTCTTATTCATATTTTCTGACCTTGTAGTACAGGCCAGTACTTTATAAATGTTTGTTATGCACTGAACTGAACTGTCTGTGTTTTAAAATTTATAACAGAAAAAGGAAGTCCAAAAATGAAAATATTGCACACATTGTAAGATAAATTTTTATAATATCTAAATTAATTGCTGGAAACATAAAATAATGTACACTGTAAAATTTGTGAATAGTATACACACAATTTAAAAATTTAAAAAAATTTAACATACAACGTAGGCCTAGCTCTTTAAAAAATTATTTCAACTTATTTTACTGTTCATTGATAAATGATTACACAAATGTGAAAAGTAGGCGTAAAATTCAAAACCTACAGTTTTTAGTTTTGAAAACATCTTTGATAGACGACTGCTTCCCCCTGTTAGTCCTCTTCCGCGATGCAATATCCCTCCACATACGCAAGCAGAGGATATCAGCTGGCGTCACTTCCTCCTGCTGGCTAATGTATTGCAGCACTACCTCAATCATCTTGAAACCTTCCGAATGTGGGTTTTTACCTGTCATCTAAGGATGCCTCCTCCTCTTCTTGTATATATCTTCTCCCGGTATCACCAATTATACAACATCGTTGTCGGTTATTTCATCAACTTCGTTGTTTGCCTTCCATTCTCTAATGTCCTCTGCAGTGACATTGTCGCAGCCTGGTACTTTTTCCAGCAACAAAACAAGTTTATCGTTTTCATCTTTCACTTTCGTTTCACACATTGGTTGAAGGTCGAAATGTCTATCTTCATGGTCCAAAAGAACTTTCCAAGAACTTACAAGTGATATGTTTGGAATCTCTTCCCATGCTTCGGCCACCCACCTTATGACATCTAGCATACCAATCTTTTTCAGATTGGTTAAGTAGTCTTCATTATTATCAATCGTCGATATCAACAAACTGAGAAGATACCTGCGATACTTTTTCTTTAACATTTCAATGACACCATGGTCTATCTGCTGACAAAACAGTTGTCACATTGCTTGGTAAAATAGCTTTGATGTCTCCATCCGTGAGTTCGTCAGTGGCTGGATGCGAAGGTGCAATGTCAAGAATTAGCACAACAATTGTTGTGCTAATTGTCGGCAAATTGTTGTCTTTCAAATGGTTTTCTACAGCCGATACGGATTCATTTTGGAACCACGTTTTAAAGATTTCTGAATTCATTCATGCTTTCTTTTGATGTTGTAGTATATGGGTAGTGATTCCTGATTCCCCAGTTTTTTTAAAAGCTCTAGGTTTCTTTGATTTTGTTATTAAAGTCAACCTAAGCTTGTGGTTGTCGGTTGCATTATTGCAAGCCAAGATGGTGACTTGTTCCTTGCTTTTCTTGTATCGTGGTGCAGCGACTTCGTTTTTTGATGCAAGAGTTTTTGTAGGGAGCATCTTATAATTTAAACCAATCTCATCGCAGTTGTACAAATGCTCCCCAGAAATTCCCTCCTTTTGAATAAGCTTAACAAGATAGTTTTTGAACAAAGTTACAGCCTCTATCAGCAGATAAAGCCTCCCCACCTATGATAATCTGGCGAATAACGAAATCGTTTTTTCCAGCGATCTAACCATCACTGGCAATTAATTCTGAATCCTCTCCTATTTGTAGCTTAAATTGCAATGCTTTTTACTGCAATATCAGCGTAGTAAGAGGCAAGCCTTTTCCTCTTAAGTGTTCCCGCCACAAAAATAAAGCTTCCTCAATTTCTTCATGCTTACCTTTCAGCAAGGTTTCTCTTACTTTCATTCCACTTCCACTAACTTGGGCGACACACCACTTTTCAATTTCTGCACAACTTTTCTTCTAGTCACCAATTGTACTTTTCCCAGCTTCTAACTCCGAAGCAATAGTTTTTGCCACTACCCCAGTGTTTAGTCTCTTTATAGCACATAGTTTCTCCTCCATAGTCACTACGACCTTTTTTCATTTATCACCCATTTCCTGATCTTCAGTAAAAAAAAACAATGAAGCTCACAAAAAAAAAACAATTTACGAAGGTAACCAGGAACAGTGGCAAACGTATTCCACACTTGTTGACACCTGAAACGCAACTGATTGAACAAAGAGTAGGTAGCAGGGTGTGGGAAATTCCGCACTTTTCATGTCGCAACTTGTGTTTTGCACACTGCATGTAGGAAGATCGTACCAGATGCCCGCTTGCAATGTCTTGGCAACGTTGTGATTTATTAAGGCGTGAAAAATCTAGTAGATCTTTCAAAAAAATTCCTCCATTTATTACAGAGAATTAATTTTTTGGAACTAGGCCAGATAGTCGCAAGTCGGATGCTCGAGAGTCTACCGCATCTAGTATCGAAAACGTGGTATTGTCCCAACTCTAATTTTAATTAAAGATTTGGGTTGTGTAGTATAACTTAATAGTACGTACGTGAATAAATGCAAATTGTTTGCCATGAAAGCAATTGAATATATTCTTTAATTTGTGCAGCAAGAAATTTTCTAGTTAATCTCGTGAATTAAATGCCATCCTGTTGGCAACGTAATATAATGTTGCCTACGTAATATAAATTTTTTGATGAACATTTGTTTTTTTTTTTTTTAAGTCACTTTTATGTGTAAAGTGATTAAAGGTAGGTAAGTGTGGGCAAATAAAATGTGTTATGTGACAATATTTTGGCGAACAAGGCCGTGTGCATGTATAGGTCATGTTAGACCTTTATGAAGGAAAATTCGGGATAATTAATATTTCAAGTAGACCGCACTAAATGTTTATATTCCAGTAAACATTGCTGGGCCTCACCATGCCAGTGCAGAGACCAATACACCACCTACATTTCATATAAATTCAACATATTGACGTGAATCGCATCTATAAGCATGTTTTATCAACAGCGGGCCGCTGTTACGAAGCGAACCGACTCTATAACAATGGCACTGGCGGCAGCCGGCTGGCCCCTGCCTGCCAGAATAATCTTGTAGCAGGCAGCGGCCAGCCGCCCGCCAGCTTGTAGCGACCGACCAACAGCTACCCAGCCCAAAGGATCTAGGACCAATCAACAAATGTGAGTCGCCGCGCCTGGCCGCACTGCAGAGGATCTAGATGCTCGCGCAGCTACGTGTGCACGGCAATGTATTCGCTGCTAGCCCCAGCACACGAGTGATCCAATGTATCTTCATATATATTATTAATAAATAAAGTTCTGTGTTTTGCTTCAAACATAAGACGTCATCAACAGCATTTAATTATATTTTAATAATACATAGTCTAATCTTTTCACATACTTTCAATGGCCATGTCATACTGTGTTTAGGCCTTCTATTTTAAGACAAGGGGTCCAAGATGCCTTTCTTGGGTATCAAATTAATCAGGGGACGTCCAGCAATTAAAATACACATACGTATTTATATTTAACTTAAAAAGTGGTTTTATATGTGCTAGAGATGATTGAACATGAACTTCATGCAAAAAAAATGGCAAGTTTGGGGGCATATGGGGTTAGGGGCGAGTCAAAAATCAGCACAAAATTTTCCAGTTTTTTTTTATTATTTCGACCCTATACTCAGGAACCATGAGGGGTCGTAATAAAGAGGCTCTACCGTACTTCACTAACAAAAAAATTTTTATTTTGTAGCATATTAACTCACTGATCAATTGCATTTTATTACAATGATATGATTGAGTTGTGTCCATTGCCAACCAGGAGACTAAATAAAAATTAAAAAAAAACAAACACACACACACACACAAATCTCAGCGAGACAAAAAATAAAAAAAGAGGTTTTTAGTGTTTTGTCTTGCAGAGTTCTGTTGCGTGCAATTTTTATTTAGTCTGACGCATGTCAAACTTCTCGGTTCTTTCGAATTAAGGGGTGACTATGATGATTGCCCTATTTGTCCCAGTGAAGAGGGGAATCAAACCCCAGGGTGAGGCATACTGAAATAAGCTCCCTTCCAGGGAGTTTTACTACCCTCACAACCCGGGCTGTCAATAGGTGGGATGCCAGCAGTCCTAAGGGGGTGAATGAATCGGCCCGTGAGTAATCGAGGGCGATTGTGGGTATGGTTGATCTGGCTGGGGTTACTGGATTTATTCACAGCGGTCTCGTCGGCCGGTCTGGTGTGTAGTGGCTGGTGTGGATGAGCCCTAGCCAAGTAGCACGAGCTGGAATGCTGGTGGCTTTCCCAAGCTGCCGGCTGTAGTGGATGGAGTTCGAGCCTTGGCGCAGACTTTGGAGAGGGAGGAGAGTCTTCTTAGATTGGGTTGGGCTCGCAATCCTATTCGGCCGGCGAGCCCGGCATCTCTCGTTGGACCACGATGGTGGACCTATACTTCATTTCTGCAGATCAGCAGTTCTTCGGGGTGCGGGAGGTAGCAAAGCCTTCCAACGCAGGGGTTGGTTTATCAGAGTGTTGGAGCGTCAAACATTTATGTACCTGCTTGGAGGCCATGGGATGCTGCCACCTCGGGGTCGATTGGAACATGAAGAGTTGTGGATTTCCAAATTAAACATTCTATTCGTCGGGGTGGCGCTTGCATGTAGGGAACCGGGCAGGCTGTGTTTATAGTAATTGCTTAACTTCATTACAATTACATATTCGGCTGTCCAGGCTAGTGCACTCTCCGTGCTCAATAAGTTTATCTTGTTCGCCACTTATTACTTGTCCCGAGTGAAGGGTCACTTGTAGATGGGACGAAGTAACCCATAGAGTGTGCAGCATGCTGGCATACGTCAAGTCTCGTGTTTAGCAATGGACACAGTCTAATCATACCATCATAACAAATCACCATTGCCATTAAACTTCAAAAATGTAATTGTTTTTTCACTCACAAACTCACAAAATCCAACTGTGAAAAATGTTTGCATTTACCACAAAAAAAAATAATACTGTTGTTAAGTGAGAAAAAAAATAGAAATTAGTTTACTACTTCAAAAACATTTAAGTTAGTATGTCAAAAAGATTTCAAACAGCTGTGCACTTTGTACTATAAACCTCATGATTACTTGGGAAGGTCAGAGTTGAAAATTTACATTTACGACATGTAATGTGCATGCAATGTCATTCCTCAGCGGATCACAAGCAATAGGCATTTGTTTCACTTATCCGTTAACTGCAATAAAATATGTAAGAGGGATTCCCGAATTCGTTATAAAGTGGCTTGATGCATAGTGTTTTTTTTAGCTAAAGTAGTGTGTTATCATACGAAATTGCAGCTGATAGTGCATTACACAGCACCGGTGATGCCATATCTAGCCATTTGACTGGATCTAGGTATTGATTCTTCACAAAAAGAATGCTTTGCATGTGCTGGGTTATCTAATAAATATCACTGGTATGTTAAAAATTTAGTTTAAATAAGGGTTTGCAGGCATTAATAATTTTGGTTTTGTTTTCATATCTTAAGACAAATGCCACCTTTTACACAAAGTTCACCGTAACAAAAAGGGCAGTGGTGCAAGAGTTTAGGTAATTAAAATCACATTATTTATAGGAAGCAATAAGGTTAATTATTACCCAGTTTTGTCACATGTGTGAAATAATTTCAATGACATTTGTAGTAAATTTGAACTTTGTAATTATTATGGAGCACAAATTTCCTGTGGTGTATTTAAAAGCACTTTAAAAAAAAAACAAGCGCACAACACAAACATATTCACAGATAGAAAGCCACATTCATCTCCAGGAATTTCTAAATTAATTGAAACCATGGCAGAACTACTGAAACTGAAAACCAAGAATCAATAAACTCAAGAAAACCAAAACTGAGAATTGAAACCGTCCCACCACTTATTTTTAAAATACACAAATATGTATTAAGGTTCAATAACCATACATATTACCATTTCAGTTTTTTACCACATATACATTCTCCAACATTATAAATAACAATTGCTCACAATTTTTGAGAGGTTAGCACAAATTTCGCCAATTTTCTTCGCACTTACTGTTCACTAAGGATAGCCTACTAAAGTAATGAATAGCCAGCTGAATTTCCAGTATTTTATTTTTCCACAAAAGCACAGAAGCATTTTGAGAACTTAATCTGAACCTTAAATGAATAAACTTTTTAGCTTTTTTGAATTTCTATTTGTGTACAAGTGAAATTGATGCTGTTTCTGTAAACATTTATACCAAAATGACACAGGTAACAGGCAACATGATACTATTTAACTACGACAGAGCATAGTTAAGACTGCCTGTAACTAGCTTTCAACTGCAAGGTGCTGTTATGATCCCAGAATGCGATATATTCATGTGGGCAACACTGATGTGGTGCGAATCCTTTCCTGAAATACATCCAGATTTATCTTTGTTCTGCCACTGCTCTACCATCCATGTTTCACCTTGCAGATTCTTTACAATGGTCAGGAATGACAGCCATTTCCTCTGATATGGCAGCCAGTTCTGCTTAACCAAGTTCTCTCTCATTCTTGCTGGCACCAACTTCTGGCCATAACTATCTATGAATGATGTACCATTTGAGAATACATCTGATGTTACATCTATACATCTTTACCTTTCATTAGTCGACTAGGGCATCATGCGCAGGTGCAAAAACAAACGAGTTCCATGTGCCTGTGTATAAATACAGTGAATAAGTCTGTGCTCTTAGCCAGTAGTATAAAATTTGAGGAATTTGCTAAATATTTATCTGCATTGATACACACAGAATCAAGATTATTAACACACTTTTTTAAACAATCCCCACTCATAAAATGGAGATTTTAGGCTGTGAAAAATCATGTTTTAAAGGACGGAGAGTCATTTCCCATTTGCAAATAATTTGATCACAATGAAAGCTGTTATTACATAAAATGCCATGCAAAATATAAACCAATTAAAAAAATATATATATTTAACTGCTGCAATATTTTTGTACACTGGTAATATTTCAGCATTATAAAGTACAATGAAAGTACAAAGTACAACAAAAGCACAGATCAGATTGGGGGAGGTGTTAGTGCCAAAGCGGAAACTCAAACTGAGCAAAACAAACACCAGTTATGTGGCAACACTGCACACCAAGTACCCCCTACCTCTGACCACTTCTGGTGGCAGTTCTATTGGCTGATTTTCACGGATGATCATTTCATGTCTGCGAAGGCGGGCTACAAAGAAAATGGGATTTTAACATGAACCTGGATATTTTTTTAGCAGAAAGAAAACTGTACGTAATGTTAAAACCAAAATGCTATGACAACCAATTTCATACCAATATAGTATGCCAAAAGTTCAAAGTCCTTGCAAGGTAACTAACAGAAAGGATAAATTAAATTTTTAATATTAATAGTTAAAAAGTTAAAATATCTGCATAATAATTCTGAAAGCATCTTTATAACCTAAATTACTACTTTAAAGTACCTGCTTAAATATCAAATTTTCCAAATAGTATTACATTTTTTTACACCTTTTAGAATAAAAATTTGTTAACCATAGTGGTTTTGAAACAAATATGGAATATGAAACAGTAACTACAAAGAAGGTAGCTAAAAATTCTGACCAAATATTTATATGTTCTATACAGGTCCTAATCTTAATGAATTCCAAATAGAGCTGAAGCGGTAGTATTTTCTTTTAAACTTACGTAGCTCATGCTCATCCTCGACAACGGCCTTGGGCTTGAACAGCTCTCTGAAGTGCGGCTTACAGTAGAGCTGGCCTTCGTGGCTACTGTAGATGTCCAAACTGAAAAGTTAACGCACAACTTTCAATCTTAAAATATATAGGTAGCAACTGCTTTTTGTAAATAAATAAAATTAAAAACAGTAAAAAAATTTTTATCTTGTCCATTGTTCAAACACTTATTTCTAAAAATCCAACAACCAATGAAACTGGTTGTATAATTTAGTTTTTAATGATAAAGTAACTGCAAGACTAACAGCTACTATTACTGTTGCTATAACCATTTGTAATTTACAAATATGTACATGAGTAGAAGTTAATATTGCAGAGTATGAAAATTAAAACCAATCTTTGCGGCTGTCATTTTTATTTTCACTGCAGTACTCTCCCACTTTCATATTGAGTATATGGAAAATTTTTTTGTGGCAAGATGAGTAACAGCATTAAAAACTACCCGTTGTCATGAAATGTACTTTTTGTATTAGGAGAGAAGTGGAATATTATAAAAATGAAGCAACTGGTAAAAAATACAAAATTAAGTTTTGATGAAGTACCTATGTATGTACTGGGTGAACAGAAAATGAAGACGCAATTATAAACCAAAGTACACTTTAGGTAATATCTGCATGCAAACTGTATTTTGAGCACAAATAATGCAGTTTTCTTTGCAATGCACAGCACTTACGTCAGCTGTTTGTTGCATTCCTTACAGCGGAAACAATTCTTGTGCCACACGGCCCGTTCTGCTTTGATCTGCTCCATTTGGAACACCTGTTTTCCACATGACCGACAGTTTGTTGCTTGTTCCAGGGATGCTGCAGCAGTCTGTGTGAACACACATGTTGACAGAACCTTGGTTTTTATTCCATTTATATGTTACCTTAAATTTCCAACTAGACTAGAAATTAATACAATTAATACTTCAATAATTTACATTACAACAAAGTTTTTCATAAATTATTTAAATATGAATTTACATTTTTGTTTCTTCTGGAAATTTTTTTTTGCTGAAAAAGCTATTGGCAGAATGTTAAATTTTCACTTACACGTATATAATTTGTAGTTTGAAAGGTTGGAAGGGAGATTTTTAAGTGACCAGTTATTGCATCATGACAAGAATGAAACCTTGCTATTTCACAGTGGAATGGTCATGTTTAATAGTGTCATTAGTAACAGAGACTGCATCAAATATAGCAATCTGTGGATTTGGAGTTTAAAGCTAAACTGAAATATGTACAAGATTTCGACTGTGGTGTTATATTGGACAGTTAACAAGGGTGAAAGCTTTCGTAGTATTCTGGCCTGTACAATAGCATGACAAAGAATGTTTACAGACTAGTAAAAATGTTTACTGAAGCGTTAAAATTATAAGTAGCAATGGCTTCAGCAGGACACAGTTTGATTTCTACAGGTACCAATTCTTTAAGAAAACTTTTAATACTATCAGAACATGGGTGGAAGTATAATTGTTCTGATACAGATACTGAGTATTGGTATTGTCTGATGCTTAGCATTTTCTTTATGGTATTGATATCCGATATGGTATCGGCCAATGAAAATTAGCATTAAGGAACTGGAAATTTCACGCTTTTGAAATAACCCCAATAAAATGTGAGAAACGTTGCATTATGCATGACAAATCTAAATTTGTACATTTTTGTGACAAAGTTCTGTATGCTGAAATCTTTGCAGCATTACCTGCAACGTCAGTATATGTAAACAAACTATTTTTGTGGTTTCTTGCAGCACTTTGTCCAAAATGGCATTTCTCACAGCTAAGACACTTTAGATCCACAAACTTGGTATGCATATGCATTTGTCTATATCTGTGACCCAGTTACCTTTATTTCTACAGTGATTGGCTATGGTGTAGTCCATGGGGAAAGCAAGAGAGTTAGAGAATGTGTGGGATTCAGAGATTAAAATGTTTTTATGTTATGTGGAGTTATAATCTCTTCATGTGTTGAAATAAGTGCCTATGAAGGAAAGCAGAAAAATGTTAGAAATAAAATTGTTGTCACAAAAGATATTTTAAAAAATCAACATTCAACACGTCATCATTTTTGCACCTAAATCATTAAACATTATTTGAATCAGGAATATGTTAAGAACAGTTTGTGCTTTGGTAAATAATATTGCATAGAACACACATGATTAAATAAAAGGTTAACAAAAGAGCGTTCAACAAAATGGTAGCAGCACTGAAAAAAGTGACATATTACTGGATGATCACAGCACCTTTACCTAACCAATTCCAAATAACGTAGGACCAACCAGCCTTGGCATCACTGTCTATGAAATTCACTTTTTTCCAGAACTGTGATGTGCAGAGGAATTTATACTGACTTCTAGACATTCTTTTATTTTATATCATATCTGGTACTGTAAGGACTCTCTCTGTCTTCTAAATGTGCAGCCACGGAGTTTAAATGGGGAATCAACAGTTACAAAGTTCCTTTTCAGTGCATCAATTTTGAAGACTAATGTTTTGAACAAAAATATTTATCGCAAAGTTTTCAAAAAAAATATATTTATTTTGCAAAAAATTGTAACTTATTTCTGAAATGTAAATTTTAAAATTTTAGAGGAACATATTAAACATAGAAATTTACAAAATTTTTAAAGAGCTAGTATTCCTTATAAAATGACATTTAGAACACTTGTTTTAAATGGTATCTTTATAATTTAAGTACTGATAAGGAATTTCTTTAACACTGATTCTCTTTTAATCTCTGTGGTTGCAGGCTTGCTAGGCAGTACCTTTTACTATATTATTATTCTGCTGACAATATATAAATATTTTCCACATTGCCAGATGGCACAAGATACATTGACTAGTATAAGAATATGGAAATTAGTTTTAACTATACAGATGTAAAGCTAAAACATGTTTCTTGCTACAAATAGCTATAACCTCCACAAATTGTGAATATACATCGAAACAATTTTATAATTATGTAAAGTTTACTTTTGTTTATTTCAGTTCATCTCATTATCAAACACCCTATTTTATTATGTATGGAAATAAATATCAGACAACGCTTTCTAAAGCGTTTCTCTTACTACTGTAGATGCATTTTATAACTACAGAAAAACCAAATAAAGTTAAAAATGCAACATTAGCATGCATATAAAGCTAGCGACATATCAAAGGTATATATTGTCCAACCATTTGAGGTTACCCGTGTACTAAGGTTAACGTTTCAAGTTACTGAAATTCAATGTGCATCAAACTAACTATTGTAATTCATACAAAATACTTTTAGGATATTTATGAGACACGCATCTAAACAATGTACAAGACAACACTGCATTATTAAAAACTTGCCATTCTTTTGGGTTCATGTGGGGAACAATGCTTATGCCAAGTGTACTAAAAATTTAAGAATGAATGGAAAATTCCCTTTTTTTTTTTAATAGGTTTTGTTTTGTTGACATTCCAGTACAGTTTCTTCTAGTGTGGTACAGTTGCTTAGTTTCGTAAGAAAAAGTAATGATTTTCTCTTAAGGAAAGCATTGGTTCAATACCTTGAGTCTGTATATTTTATTAATGCTAATAAATGCTATAAAACATAACAAATGCTACCAACTGCAGACAAATGCTTTTCCTCCTATCATCTCTAAACATTGCCTATATGCTGTTCACAGTAAGTGAGCACTTTTGAAGCCTTAGTTAATTTTTTCTTTCAACCATTTTATATAATTCCCCTACTCGTAAATGTAAACCCTGCCATGCAAGTAATAAACACAGTGTATACATTCGCCATACCCAAAACCAAAAGTCTGAGGCCAAAATGAAATGTATTTATTGATTATTACGTGTGATGAAAGCTTCAAAACATGCTCACTTTGCCATGAATGGCCTATACAAATGCTACACATCACCTATACTTCTAATAGCTTCCCTGGTCGTCACATTAAAGGGTTAGAGCTTTAAGTAAAAATGTAAATAAATGCAAGTATAAACAGTAGTCCACTGTAAATTGTGTTCTACCTTCAACAAATTGCAACACAACTTAGTCCTCTGGCATTTAGCTTCAAACAAACCACTTTTTAAAATTTCAAATTCCAACTAAATCCATAACCTAGAAAGTTGAGTTATCCAGAATTTTATAGAATGGCAACCAACAAAGTTTTTTCAAAGTGAATTTAATTGAACTTGTGACAGGTTAAGGTTAATTGTAATGCCCATTTCAAATATACTATTCGTTTAAAAGAAATTAAAACTTACCATTAAGAGGAGGATGGGGTGTTTCTGTGAAATAGTCGTTTGCACAAATAGGTGTATCTCGGTAAATAAACGTTCTGCAAGTAAGAAATTTTTGCAGAATAGATCAAATACCATTATCTATGCCTATTTGTTTACTTTTGCCATATTAAGTGTATTCTTGGAGAAAAAAATATATGAAAACCGATCAGTATCACATTTTTAAAGTTTGCCTATGCCGTTTCCTTACGAGGCAAGAGAAAAATACAAACGTACAGGCGTAGTTTAATCTGTGGGCTTTCATAGCATCACAATAAACACTGCATGCCTTGCGCACAGGAGCAATGAGGCACTAGGTATATGTACTTTCATTTGGCTTGTAGCATTGCAATTTACACACATTTTTATCACTTTTATAATTTTTTTTTCAGTTTCACTTTTAGTTAAAATCCCCAGTTTCATTTGCCAGTGAGTAATTGTCCAAATTTTTCCTTTCATGCCACAGTTAGAAGAAAGGGCTTTATCAGTTTTAATGGGAGCCTGTATTTCAAGTGTTATCTGTACTACGTGGCACTTTTGAATTCTCAGGCTTCAGAGTGAGGTGATGCAACTTTTGAGATTACAGTTTCTCCCCCCCAATGTCATCAGCAGTTTTGTATTTTGAAGCCATGCCGTGATGTAATGTGTTCAGCCAATAGGAGGTCACGAGCCCCAGCCAAACGTGTATTTTTAGATTAGTCACAACATGTCGTGAAGTGTGTGAGGCAGACAGACGTCAAGGGGAAGGTTCCTTTTTCTTCCCCTTGCCATCTTAAATTTCCTCGCGAGTCGAGATGTATAACAACTTTCTGTAACCACTACTGTGAGACTGTAACCTGCAAGTGTTTAACGAGAAGGAAGATGGGTCATGTGATGTCATGCTGAAATAAATGTAACTGTTTTCGACCTTCAACAATAAATCAAATCCGATTCAGGCATGGACATTTTCTCTTATTTCTCAAGAACCATGGGAACCAACTTTTGTGCTCTATTCGGCTGAGGCTAGCAGAACCCAACATAAGTGCTGAAGATCAGTAACCTGCATTGTAACATAGCGAGTTGATGCTATATTACAGGCTATGTAAAAATGTGAACGTAATTTAAAATGTATGCAACAGTTCTTTTTGCATTCCTATTTTTTTTTCAGTTTTTCCCAATTTCATTCAAATTTATTAAATTCAAATCACTAATTTTCTGTCTGTGTTAGGTATTGTAAGATATTTGTGTGTTCCTTAATTGGTTTTTAAAAATACGAGATTATAAATCTGCCTAGTTCCTCTCGTTCACATAACATCCCTTTGGTTTCATAATTTAATTCTGGTATTTATTAATACTGTATTACGAAATTGCAGTAGTCTCATTTGAATGGTATGTGCCACATTTCTCCAGCACACTTAATTAGTCATTCATAAATTAAGATTTTGGTAGTCATAATATATATATTTAGAGGCACAGTTGCTATTAACTATCAAGATATCAGCAAGTGTTTAAACTGCATCGAAAAACTAGAGGAGAAATTGCAGGATGCCAGTGTGATGTACAGGTTCACACTGAATCTGACAATATGTGACTAGTACCTAGATAGGAACAGTCTAGCAGAGCTATAAGTGAATTGTGTAAACTTTAGATGCCAAGGTTCACAAAAATGAAGTAAAGATTGGCAAATTATTGGCCAATATAGCAGTAATATCACTAACAACTAGTAATGGTGTAGTATTAGAGCATTCATCATTGCTAGAACCTGTGCAGCAGGATAGACCACGATACACATCATCTGTCCTTAGTCAAAGTTCAGAATCTCATGCTACCACTTTTACTTATGCCATATCTGCTGCTGTTTTCCACCATCCCACCAGTTACTGGGAAAAGGAAATGCAGACACACACAGGCAAAACTACTGAAAACCAGGCCACTTTCATCACACAATTTGTAGAATATGCAGTGTTCTTTAATTTAAGTGAATCTAACATGCTTAGGTGCCCTGGAATAAGTTTAAAATATTGCTGCCAATTTTTGGAGGGAGATTAAGAAAAATTATGTAACATTATACAATAAATTCAAGTCCGAATTTCTATCCCATTTTTGGAACATCAACCTACAAATAAATTTGTGCACCCGACTGCGATTCAAGCAGTTCGATACACAATGAGGTAAATCGCTGTTCACAGAAATGTTTAAACACCTACCACATTCCCCTCCATTAAGACAGTTTGTCCGCTGTACACCATTCGGCAGTGCAGCGGGGAGCAGCACTTTACTTAGTGCAGTGCAGTAGTGAGTCAACGCGCATGTTCGGCACATGAGAAGTGTAACAAGTATGTATGAGTGCAACAAATGGCCAGAGTGGCTCAGTATAATGATATACTGCGTGATACGCAAGTGAAAGTAGGGCAAGTAAAAATACCAAATGACTTAATGGCAAACGCCAAACTCAACCCTAGTAAAAGGGATACCAAAGATGTCCCACAAAGTGCCCTCAGTGCAGTCGGTTTTGTTTTAGAGTAATTATTTTGCAAGTGTTATATTTCACCTCTCATTTTTTCACCCACATTCCATTTCATTTTTCATGTTTAAAATAATCTAAATTATTTTATAAGCTGTTATCATTACAAGTATCACATGTGTACTTTAAGTTTTGTGCAAAGTAGGTCTGGAAGTAGTCTTGCATGACGTACTGCCCACCAACCACAGCCAGCCCACCACGTGGGACAGTCAGTCACCGTTCAGCTTCAAGGGATTGGTCATGTATTGTAGTCGTGCCTCGCATCGCATGCACCCAGGCTGCCAGAACCTTTTTTTTGCACAGATTTTCTTCAATAGTTAAATTTCTCAAACCATTTTAGTTTTGACCGCCCGGGAACACCGTTCCTCACCATCCCCAGTGCTTGCAATGCCTGGGGAAGCATTATTCACCTGTAATTAGTGTTTACAGCCTTCGAATCATTTTTTGCAGTATCACCTCAATCTGCAAGTTTAAGCCCGACAACCATTTTAAGTTGTTCCCTAGCTGAATGTGTAATTTCCGACAAAACTAAATCAAATGAACTTCACGTATTTTATTTCCATCTCGCCCTGGAGTATTTAAGGGCGCTGGCCCTCACCATTCCCACCAAAACAAGTCTTTTACTCCAGTGTTTCACGTGCTTATTTCAGTGTTCTGTTTGTGGCATCGTTTAATAACCTAGGGGCACGTGGTCAGCCCGAATAGGCAATCACGCAGTATGCATGCAAGTTTACAGTTTTATATGGAGGAGTACCAAATTTCCAGCCAAGAAGATATCACCTTGGTTGTCGGCTGAACAACCCTGGTATCACCAAGCGTCAGCTCTACCAGAACTTCACGGCATCACTGTGACAATGCCTGGCGCCTACCAGGTAAATACAACATTTTCCAAAAATCCCTTAACCTCAAACTTCACCGCTCCAAATATCTCCTCTCAACCCATCATCATAACACCGAGCGCAGTCATGTTTTAACAGACTTAACTTTTATCATGAAATGACAGATGACCAATTCATAGTTATGCTAATGAAATAATTGAGGTGCATGATCCAGTATTCAATGAGGATGTCAATAACATTACATGGATTTCATGAGCAATTAGTGTGCATTGACCAGTTACGAGTCAAGCACAAATCCCAGATGAGTAAAAATAATTGCTTTAATACAAAACAGCTATGAAATAAATAATTACAGACCCCTAATCAATACAATGAAGCAATCGCGTTCAAGTACTAACTATAAGAATATGGTGATTAGGTACTTCAGAGGTAAATTACACCAGTTCACAAGATACACACAAAATGGTAATGAAACAAAACTAAAGACAAACCAGATGAATTGCAGCAGTATCATTAGACATTCTTACAAGCCAAACAAATTTAATATTAATCCCCACTCATCAAAGAAAAGTTTCACATGAAAAATACATTTTCCCCATTCTTCTTAGTTAAATAACCTGAACCAAATGCACATACATGAAGGCGGATAAGTACAAGGTCGACGATTCCACCACTACAGCAATCAAGCTAAATGTAATCCATTACTTGAAATAATAAGGCAAAAGATCAGTTAAATCAGCAGTCAGTAACAAATGGAATGAATACCACCCATGGAAGGTCAGGAAATAGTGTGGGTTACTTCAAAAGACAAATTCCTATAGATCCTAACAAGCAAAATTTCACACCTGACCAACAGTTTAAAGCTTTTAATTTACTATTACAATTTCAACAGCTCAATATCCACAATGTTAGAAAACCAGAAGAAACCTTACATAAGCAAATTTAATCTGAAGAGACAACTTCACAAAATTATATTTACAGCATGACAATGATTACTAGAATGATGTATGTGCAGACTAGAGTAAATTTAATGTTTTTGACCATGACTCAACCAAAAGTGCACGAGTGCATGCATGCATGCATGCACGCGCGTGTGTTTTGTAGTTGAGAATGTGATATCTTCGACTGCTAATACAATTGTCAGCATCACAAGTGAGGAAACTACTAAATGTGCAATAAAAATCCCCCCAACCACACCCCCGCCCCTCTAACACTTCACAATTTTTGGCACCCAATTGCCACCACTGGTGAAAGCTCTTTTCTGAGCCTTAAATCTGTACAAATTGCCTGCAAAGCATCACCTAAGCTCAGTGCTAGGCTGTCTGGTCGACTGGGGCAGGGTTGTTTCTACTTCGACTTTCATTCTTGCTAACCCCCGTCATGTCCAAATTCATAGTTGCATACTCCCAGCAAAGAGGGCTGCAGGGGAAGTCTTCCTAGTTTTCTTTGCATTCCCAGGGTCTGAAAGCGCCGTTCATTCCACGACATTCATTCCACCCCACCCTCTAATGTTTAAGACCAGGGCTGCGGGCAGTGGCCTGTATGTTTTGGGGCATCCTGGTTCACTGTTAAATATAGCCTTCACACTGCTAATAACTTATCTGAATTGTGGTCAAAAGGAATTTCACCATGACTGGCTAGTCAAGGCTTCTCAGAATAAAGGGCAGCCATCAGCCAATCAGTTTGCAATCTTGCTAGCAATTGTGCAGGCCTACTATGACCAGAGGCTATACCTCAAGCAGTCTGGAGGTCTTTCATCAACGCCTCCAAACTCATGGCATCCACTTCACCTTGAGGTGGTACATGCAACGGAGAAATAAGCAAGGAAGTGGCACAGGACACAAAGTTCTTGTGTATGTTACTGCTTCATACTGCCCGAGCTCCAGCTGAACACTAGCACACACGAAGTCTGCCTCCTCTGCCAACAACTATTTTTCTCCAGCAATTTCATTCCTCCACAGCCATTACCATGGAAGCAATAAATGTAAAAAAAACAAATGACACCAGTGTGAAACATGCATAGTTCTACTGAATAACTGTGCTACAACTTTATTATGTAGGCACTAATGTGTAAACCATTACAACATCCAATCAGAATTTAGTCATATGTAGCACAGAAATGCAGCTACGAACCTTGTATTAAAACATACAATGGTATTAACAAAAAATTTTTTTTTGTTATTGGTAAACTGTTAACCACAATTTACTTATCGCATGAAACACCATGAAGATATAAATACAACCAATCACGTGCATAAAAATTTAACATGCACATGTAATCTAGAAATTAACATTATATCCATGATGAACAGTTCATATGGCTGCAGTGTAACTGAATTTTTCATAATTTTAACCACCACTGAAAATCACTCGTGGAAGAAGTTCGATAAAATTTCTAATGAACTTTATCATCCATCTCCTAAATCTAGGTTTTTCACATACTTTTTTCATTCCCTCACTAGATACCAACCACTTTGACAATTACACTACATTCAGAAAAACTAATGAATACCCATCCAATGAAGGACAGTTCTCTTACAATTTGCTTGCACAATTTTTAAGTCGTGCAATTTCCTATTAGCAGAATGATTACTTTACTGTAAAGTTTGGTTTAATCTTACTGTAATAGGCAGAATAAAGTTCCCACAAACATTGATAGCAGGTAAATTTTGAGTATCTATGGTATATTCTTTCTGTTCAGGAATAACAGAAACATGTTTAGTATGTTACATGTTCAAACTTCAACTTTTAATTTCAAAATCCTATAATTATAACTTGTACCAATTTCTTTCAATTCCCGACTTCAGTCTAGGAGCCCTAGTACTAGCAGCTTTTCATACTCCAAGGTTGGCTTATATAGGTCCCTGAACACAATTTAAAACTTCAGCATTCAATATTTTCCAATTTTATTGCAAAATGGAAAGCTGATCAGACAATTCTGACAATGTATAGCAGATTGGAAAATGTACCTTACTTCTTGCATTAATATCTAGTTTTCATAGTAAAACAAGAAACTTCTGAACTTGCTTCAATTTCTTCAACCAGGCAAAATTTATATCAAGCTGAAAATCTGACCCCATTGAAGACTATCATTAAGTTGCATGCACATTGACAACTCACCTGGTTGAACTGCTTCTGCACTTTGGCAGCATCCACAGAGCGAACATGGAGAACAGACTTCTTGCTCAGTTGATCAAATTTCGAGAAGCTTGACTTCTGCAAACCAGAAATATTAACAGAATTAAGAAAAGTACCAGTATTGCACTTGTAGAGTTAAAATATAACCAACCATTTTCAATAGTATTGTTACTTTTTTTTTAACAATTCACACAGCTACACAACATCTGCTTTAGCTAGTTCTCCTTTGAAAATCCACTTCACATACACAACATATAATATCAGACTTTTCAAAGACATCTACACACAGTTCAACACAAATCTAACAAGCACATGAAATAGTATTGGTAATTTCTACCATTTTACAGAAATTGATAAGGTACCCAATAAGAAATATTCCACTTTATCATGTCTTCTATTACTGCAAAACTTCATCAGTCAAAAACTAAATGCATTGAGAAACCTGCAATTTTATGAACCCACTTTTCTATCTTTGTAATCTAATAACTTAATATAATTTTTATGCATTTCATTTTAGCCTCTTTAGCTTTCATTCATATTTTAAATAACAAATTTAAGACAAATCCTATATCTGACAAGCATACCATAGCATTGATGCCCTGGTGGGAAGACTCCACGACACAATTAACTATGAGTACAGACCGACACTGAGAGACAGAACCCATAGGAACAATGGCCCAGGAAGCCAAGGAAGAAAGTTGGGGCCATGACATGGAGGATGGGAGGGGAACTAGAGTGCATGTCACCATACCGTGACACTATTAAGACACGCTACGCTGCACGCTCACGTCACACATACTGCACACTGAAATGGCAACCCACAACTACCACAAGAAACAATAACACGTCGCTCCCAAGCCACTAACCGGGATATCAACATGCCAATAAGCTACGAATTGGCACAACAGCAAACAGCATAATTCAAAACACATGTACAAAAATACAAAAACACAATAATTTAGACAAACTCTCTGCATAGTGTAATGATACGAGGTTAGGTTAAGAAATAGACTTTATATAAAACCACTTATTCAAGGCACTCAAAAAACTTTTAATACTCTAGAAAACTATCATCAACAAAGTTACAGTTAAAAAAACTTATAACAGACAAGCATAACATAAGTGCAAAAATGTATTTAAAAATTATAAATTGTTAGCTAGTCACTTTTTGTATGTGCCTACACTAACCTACAGAAATTCGCAATAAATACAATACACATCTTTACATTAGCCTTACATTTCTCAAGATGTCAATTTGAAACTGACCAAAAAACAAACCAAAAAGGTCCTTTTACATAACAGAATTCTTCCTAACAACTTAAAATGAGAGTTTATTAACCGTTATCAACTGAAAGGATAAACTTTGAATGAAAAATGTGGATGTAACAATTCAGAGATTTTAAACATTCCATGTATCTGTAGTTATATATTTGGTACATACAGTGTCAATAGTTTACATTCATCATACCCTTCTGTATACTCAGACATTTTGCAGGGAAGTTTTTCAAAAACATCAAAGCGAATCAAACGTGGTGTACCGGTCCAGTAAATTTTAGGTTGTCTATACATACAAAAACCGATTAGAATATCTTACAAAAACAAATACATAATGAAACCCAAAAGAATTCACACACCCCATTACAAGTAACAAATGTTTACATATGCCCATATGATTCCCGTAGTATTTCCCATCTAGGCGACTGCGCAATGTATCAACACTGTATAAAGGTACAAACATGCTGACTGACAAACCAAAGAGTGGGTGCCCAAAATAATGTACAGAGGAAAGAGATCTTGTGAAACAAATTTGTCAGAGACCTTCACCAGTGCATGCACTAATGCAAGAGGCTTAAGAAATACAAAGTCAGTGTGTCACAAATGACAGTGAAAAGAATGCTCAGGAATAGTGGCTATGATGCAAGAACACAGTGGAAGAAACCTTACATATGCAAATTTAATCAGAAGAGAGAACTTCGCAAAAGTATATTTATAGCATGACCATTATTAATGGACTGATTTAGTATACGCAGACTAGAGTAAATCCAACATTTTTGATCATGACTCAACTAGAAGTGTGAAAAAACCAATGAAGAGTTGAATCCTCAAGACCGTTCACCTACTGTCACAAGCACGGTAGAAGTTATTATGTGGGAGAGCACAAGGCATTTGTGAACTGGTGTTTATAAAAGGACGATTGAATTAATGTAAATATATTTACCAGTTTAAACAGAATTTGTGACAAAGTGCCATACAACTTCTTGTGAGCCATACATTTACATATTACCAGGATAATGATCCTAAACACAAATCCTACCCAACATGAATGTAGCTACTGAATAATTGTCCTTATGTAATAAAAACTCCACCCCAATACCCACACTTGAACCCAGTAGAACATCTGAGCATACTTTGACAAAAAGCTACGGAAAAATCATATTTAGAATATGTGGAACTTAAAGGAGAAAATTCTTCACGACAAACAGTATTCCTCCAGTGTCACCCAAATGCTAGTAAAGTCAAAGCCAGCATGCATGGAATTTTCTGAAGCAAAAAGGACGACCTACTAAATATTAAAATATTCAATTTGTATTGTTTTTATGTTCGTGTACAAAAACGTTTGTAATTGTACAAAAATGTGTGAAAATTTCCAATTCTGAAAATGTGCATTTATTTACATTTGTGTAATATACTGTTTTGTTCCCTTTATGAGGAATGTTGTTCATTTGTTGTATTTGATGGAATGGCATACAAAATTACAGATGGACCCATACCTGTCAACATTATCTACCAAAAAGTAATTGGGCACCCATGAAGATAGGTAATTCAATACATCAGTTGACTTGTGTTTCACGGCCTTCGGCGTAGGACTGCGGGTGTGTCCGTAGTAGCATGAACACAGAGGCCTATTGTAACATTCTGGATAATGAACTGCTCCCAACAATGTGGCATTTTTACGGAATGGACCCGTGTTACTTCCAGGATGACAATACCAGATGCCATGTTTCAAGGGCTACTATGCAGTGGTACGCCGACAACAATGTTTGCCGATTGGACTGGCCCGCCCAGAGCCCCAACCCTATAGAACATCTTTGGGACACATTGGATTGCTGAGTGAAGGCTAGTCAGGCGCGGCCAAAATCCATTGCTCAACTCATTGAATGGTTGCAAGAGGAATGGTGACGAATCCTCGTGGATGTCCTGCAAACACTCGTAGAGAACATGCTAGACAGGATGGCTGCTATTATAGCTGCAAGAGGTGGCCCTACGAGATTCTAATGGGGTGACAACCACCGAGCACATGTGCATGCAAGAGTTCATGTGAGCACATGTGGATGCAAGAGTGTGCACATGCAAGTGCATGTACACGCATGAGTATGTGCACATGCAAGCATTGCATGTGAGCACGTGCAAGTGCATGTACACGCATGAGTATGTGCACATGTGTACATGCAAGCACAAGCAAACGTGCAGCTGTGCGAGCACATGTGAGTGTGCGAGTGTGCGTGCGCGTGTGTATATATATATATTTTTTTTTACACTACGGGCGACTTCACCCCATCAACGAGCAAGCAAGAGCTCGGCGCAAGCTGCAAACAGTGAAACTACTTTTCACGTGCCCACTGAATAGACTCCACACGTTTGACTACTTCATACAAGTAAATACAATTAACGTGATTAATTATGAATTGTACTGCCCACCTAGAATCGGGCATGTGAGTGCCACCCCTGTTAGCAAAGATCATTTTACCAGATGGACCACTACCCTGACATTATCTGAGAAGGAAGTTTAAAATGACACCACAGGATTGCAGCACCTCTGCTGCCCTGTGATGTCGCACCCGCCAGCCTTGGGCCGAGGTGGTAAATTTGTCGTCTCCTCAGAGCAGGAAGATAATTGTTCGGTGCCACCGCAACCCTGATAAACCAACCCCTGCGATGAAAGGCTACGCTACCCTGCACCCCAGAAGATCGCTGATCAAGGGATTTCCTACTATAAGAGGCACGAGCACGCCTCTCGCATAGGTCAGCAAGCAATCCCATGGTCTGACCAAGACCTCTGTCCTCTCCTACAACCTGCAATGGCTTTTAAAGGCTTCAACCTTAAGCAGCTCGCAAAAGACTTTACCACTTCCTGCAACAGAAGACTGCCCGTCATTCCAGAGGTAACCCGACATCCCATACCCAGCCACCCCTTTTACCTCACTCAAATTCATTGACTCCGTGGTAGCAGGTCGTTGCGATTTTTTCCCATCTGGACAAATTCCCCTTGAGAGGTTACATTATAAATAGCGTAGTTTAACATATGTTTGCAACCAAAATAATTTTTGTTTTATTCTTTTGCCAGGCTCACCTTCGCCTGAATTAATAAACTTAATTTACCAATTCTTAGCTAACCTGTATAATCCGACTGGGACTTCCCACTTTCATAATTCGTAATAAATATTACGATAATTTGGAATCATTGTCTACCGTCCTTTTAACTGTAGTTCCTGGTTGACTTGAGTTAGTATAATTTTGACAGTAAAAGTTGTAGCATAAAAACTCAGCTGAGAATTAGTTGTGAGGCGTGCCAAACTCCATAGGAGAAGAGGTTTGAACAAGGCTTAGAGTCTGAAAAGATAACGTGGCTCCCGAGTTTCTGGTGCTCCCTCGCACCTCCAGGACTGCATGTCTGCAGAAAGGTCAGATGGCTGGTCTAGAGAGGGAGTAGGAATGGTAGTATCCAAAGCTGTAACCGGCGCAAAGAGCAACGAGCAATACAGAGGTTATCTCACTCACAGGTGAACAGAGAAATTGTGTGTGAGAAGACACGCCCCCACACACGGAGACAGAATTTAGACAATGGCCCATTTCACCGTTTATTTCCCTTGCCCACAAGTGAGCTCAATACCCATTTGGGTGCTTGTTTGCCGTGGCTAGAACAGGAACCCGTCAGTCACCCCCAGACAGAGACTCCTTTGCCCACAGTAGCCATAACCCCACCTAAGGTTGACCAGAGGAAAGACATACAGAATACGTGGACTATCCCACTTGGCTTCCGGGAAGATAGCCAGGGTTGGATTACCACTAAAGGTCATCCCAAAGCCTCGCGTAGGACCTTCTGTGAACTATATCCTCCCATGTCTGCCTACGCAGCCACTGCGGGTAGCACCAATCCCTCCGGCAGGAACATCCACCCCCATCATCAATATTGATTAATCCATCTCATGACTCATACCCCAGGATGGCTGGCATCCTGCATCTTGGCAGCTTTAGCAGTGACGAAGATAGTTCATCCCAGACAGGAAATGATCACGGTTCGACACGCTCTGGAGTTTGATTCCCCTCCCCTCAGACGGTCTTCTCTCATAAGCCCCCCCCCCCCCTCCCCCCCATAGAACCCATCATGACCCACCGGGCTAGGGTAGCAACCAAAACGCCGCGGTAGGATCACCTACTGATGATCAGAAAGACAGTCAGCACACTAACCACTTACTCAAGAGTAGGACGCGCATCAACGTATATTAAACATAACATATAAAAGGACAGAAATTTAAGTCCTCGTGGTCTAGTACTTAACAGGCACACACACAAAGAAAGAATACATTTTTCATACTATTGCAAGATCGCAACATGTGCCTGCCAACAAGCCCTAGACTTGAGTACTTTTATTTCCTGTCCATTTATATATATTTAGTAACCTGGCAACCTAATTTTAACATAATTGCTTATTATATGGACTTTGTGAAAAGAATAAGACTGAAGCGCGATGCTTCAGGGCTGACAAGATCAGCATTTCGCCAAGAGGGTTGGTTTTTGTCGGATGCTAGAGCAGGCACACCCTCTGGTGGTGGGGTATGAATTCTCTCAGTATCTATGTGATACTGGTGCACGACCAGTGTAGATGACTGGCCTGGTAGCTTTTTGGCAAGGCACAAAATTTGGCTCTGCTAACGTGATCTTTCACTTCAAAGGAGTGACTAAGCGGTATACCTGGGTGATGTGTAACCTCGAGGGCAATGGTTTGACCTGGTTCATCTCTGATGGGCACACACGAGCTACAGGAGGGCTAGCAATTTGGCGCTCAAAGCTTGCGCAAGTTGTCAGGGTCGGTTCCGCTGATTAAAGTCTGAAGCTGCAGCTTGACTTCCAACAACTGATCTGGCTGGCAGAGAGATGCTGCAATCCAGGGGCGTGTCCACATTCAAACATGTGGGTGACTCTTAAAGGTCCTTGGGAATCTCCAGTGCGACTGGTAACTGCAAACTGCATAATGTCTGGGCTTGATTTTTGGAGAGAGCTGAATGAGCGAAGCAATGACAGAAGGGGTAAGTTCTTGCAAATGCCCAGAGGCAGTTAGCACCCATTTGACTCTCTTTGAGATCACTCCAACGGCAGTAAGGCATCTGGATTGAAACACACTTTCATGTCCATAAAGTGACTGCAGGTGGCATGTTGTCCAACCTGGTGTGAACAGGTGACTCAACAGGCATATTCTCTCTGTACTCAGCACCTGAACACGGTGAGCACCGAAAGTCAGGCCTCATCATAGACAGTCTCTCCACATGGGTGAGGGTCTTATGAGGGGGATGGTCTCTTTAGACTCCAAACACTAGCTCCAGCACATAACATGATGGAGAGAGTGGGCTACTAAGCAGGCCAGCTGGTCTCACAAAAAGAGTACCAATGTCGGGGCTCTACCATTCTGAACTCAGTGGAGCGCAGAATGGATGACCATCCAAGGTGTGTGTGGGTACTAGACTGGTGTGTGTCATATCCTGAGTGGATTGATATTGGTGATGACTGAGTATCGTTATTACGTAGATGGTAAGGCAGTCAAATCAATAGACGCAGCTATGTGCACTAACTTTATCAAACATGAAATTTTGCAATTTGGGTGTCCGCAACAGATCCATACAGACCGTGGCACCAGATTCCAGAAATTAATGACAACTCCATACAACCCTCACTGTAATGGTCTTGTAGAAGTGACAAACCATATTGTCTGAACAATTGACAGCATGCATCAATACAAACCAGGCAAATTGGGACCTTTACATTGAGTTCATAATATTCAACTACAACACAAGCGTCAACACAACTAAGTACACCCCCTTTTATCTGCTCCACTGTGTACAAGCAGCACTACCAGCGCAAGTAATCACTACACAATACTCAAAACGTGCGAACGACTGGTGTGCTACGTGTTTACAAGACCACGAGAATGCAAAGGTATATCTCTTAGATGCACAACATCAGAAAAACCAATTCGATAGAACACACAAGCAGTACACACTACAAATTAATGATTACATATGGGTACGCAATCCGGGCAGACAAAAAGCGCACGCGCATCGTTGCGCATCGTTACTGCAGCCCCTTCTGGGTAGTCGATGTCTTAGGTGACTCGACTGTACGCATACAGATAAACTAGACCCCCCCCCCAAGTTTGACAAGGTGTGTAGTCGCCATACAAAGCCCGCCTTCATACCCTAATTCCGTGTCCTTAGGACAGTATTATATTATAAGTTTGTACTTTTTCAGCATTTCAAATATGCCTTTATAATGTGTTACAGTATATGTCAATGGCTTAGTGAGGGGAACAAACTGACGTGAGACACTGTGGGAGCCGTTCGAAACCCCATCCATGCAACCTGTTCACGCTGCATGGGGGGGAGGGGCATGCTGACAACCCTCTGTATTCAGCACGCGTGTTCCGCAGCAGTAACCAGGCAGCGCGAGGCACCTGCCCAGCCTTCCTAGCTGTCGCCACATCATGGGACAACTGCAGCACAACCAAGGCGTGGAGAGGGGATCCACGGCTGATAACCCCACACCAAGTGCTGTGCCACTACAACAGCTACCATGTGCTGCTACCACTGCCAGAAGCAGTTGGCAGCACTGCGCGAGCACAAGACACGCTCTTTGCATGCGCTCCACAGTCGCCATGGCCACACTAATCACCAGAGAAGAGCTTGAGAGAAGGAGAGGGCAGCCCGCTTCGCTTGCCCTGCAGACGAGGTCGTGACCGTACTGTGTTTTGTTCTGCCAGTTTTCCTGCCAGTACAAGCCCCACATAGGATGCACGCAGGGGTCTATTGGACTCCTGCCGATGTCGACCTTGTATATGAAGACAGCATTCCAATCATATACACTATACCACTAAACTTTCCCACAGCTCCCGAATCTCTTGACCAGTATTTACATGTAGCTTGCACCAATCACATGTCCAACTCATAAGAATGGGGAAACTAATCTATGAATATTTACAAGCAGTAGAACGTGGCGTGCTCAAACGGATTCTAACATTAAGTATTGGTGTTACTGATATAATTAAATATTACACTCCTGAGCTGACAGAATGCTCTTTCACAAATACTCAAATGGTGATAAAATTACAAATCCCCGTTCATTCCACATGGCAAGTTTACTATATAATTCCAGTACCCTATCGTTTCGAAAACCAATCTTGCACAATCCACATCCCATTTTCTACTATTGCAATTGATCCTAATATGGATATTGTAAAATCCATTTCACACTCACCAGAAATGCAACAGATGTTATACTCATCCCAAAAGAATTGCTCACATGCAATAACTCTAAATGTATCAAAGCAGCAATTCTGCTCTCTGATGCTACTTCAGTATTTTCAACCTGTAAATTACATTGTTCCCATGACATTTCATTTTCCATTCACCGTATTAGTATGTACTAACCAACCCCTCTGAAGGAACAGTCTTACAGTGTTTGAATACCTCCCTCAATGTTAATGTAACTAACCATAACCTAGGAAGTATTGAATTACACGTGCCTTGTGGATGTCGCATTGCCACACTTGAACAAATTACTGTTGAGACCACACATCTATGTGAAGTATGTGCACCTACAGTTCCTTTACAACAAACCGTGATACCTGTGCATTCGCTAAACCAGCAATCTTTTCACTTGCAACAATTATCCTTAACCGCTGGTGTCCAATTTGACAATATTAGTACTGCCCTTGACACAAACTGGCAGATTAATCACACTGCATTGCCAGTACTCCCAGCAGTTGATCAAATTTACTCACATGGTAAGTTGAAGGAAAACAAATTTTTTTCAGTATAGGAACCAGACCATTATGACTACATTACTATGGTATTAAAACCCTCCCTGTGTTCACAATTACTGCAATGTAGGTCAAGCTTATAAAGCTATCTATAATACTGTCAAATCTGAACACTACGACGAAGTATGCAAATCACATGATATACGACTCGCAGAAGTTTCTACACATATACTTACTACAGGCAGTATTTGATATAAAGTCTTGAAAGGTTTTCTGGAAAAGACCAATAGGTCTGTAACAGAATTAATTATGGTATTTGATTTAAAGCAAGTGCCTCCAGGCACTTACGGATGACCAATCGCTTTGATTGTGGGCATTTACAGCCATATATTATTTTTATAATTGCAATTTGCTGATAAAGACTTTACACACCATTTAAATTGCAGCTATAACTCCCAATGTTTATTCAATATACGTATGTATATACTTGGAAAGTGTCAATGTTTTTTCCTTATGATCTTAGCTATCCAGTATAATACCTCATGATTTTCTTCATTTTATATACAGACATGATTATATGATATGAAGAAAATTGTGAGGCATTGTACTGGATACCTCATTCGTAAGTGCCTGGAGTCAGATACTAGTCTCTTGAATTTAGTGTTATTAAAAATTCTTTATTTAATTCATTTCGTGTACATACACTTGATGTAATAAAAGGTACATGTGGTCTCCATTTTCACGCGTTCATACTAAATGGTACATGTGGTCTCCATTTCCACAAGTTTATGTACATAAAATAAATGAAATAAAGGATTTTTATGAACACTAAATTTAAGAGACCAGTATCTGACTTGGGATTATGTTTTTAAGTATAAGGAGAGTACTCTTGCAGCTGTCATGTCATAGCAATATTGGCGTTTACTCAATTTATAAATTGTTTTAAGAAATTTTCATTGTACTCATATAGGTTCTCTATAACATTACTGCCAAGCATACTTAGTTTATAATATTCATTCAATTCTTCAGTATGTATTATTTCAAATCATTTGTGTGAACATAAAATGGACATTATATGTTTAACAGCTTCTATGCAAGCTACATGCAATATAAATTTCACATATCTGTAGACTATGCAATTGTGCTCCAGTGAAAAACTATTACAGACACTGCTATGTCAAAAAGCGCACTCAAAAATACTGTGTGATACACAGTACTCAGGATATTATGAACTAAACACCACAGGCAAATGCATAAACAAAAAAAATGAAATAAGAGACTAAGAATACATGTTCCTGTTACCACTTTTCATAATTTTATAATATCGTAACTAACTTATACCTTACTTGTCATGTAACAATTAGGTTAAGTTTTGCTTATATTTAAAGTCCCACGTGTCTTACTACCAAGTTAACATCTACCATGTAGCATCAGTAAGTATTTTTACCACAGGTATACCGTAAAAGAAAAAAAGTACTTTACGTAACATTTCTATTTATCTGTTTTCTGTGTACAATAATATGGTTAGCCACTATGGCACATAAGTATTTTTCACTTTGTAAAAACAATGCTTACGCCGCACAGCAGCTAAACTGCAACCCAAGTGTTAGAGTAGCTGAAATTCCCCACAAAGACGGCACAACCGTCCAGCAATACCATCTATGGAGTACGTTCTACCTTTCCACAGATAGTAACATTACCTATATTTTAAGTATTTCCTTTTGTTTTATCTATCGCTTTTCACAATAATTTTACTATCGCCATTTGTAGTCAATATTTTTCCACAATTAAGGTTTCAGCCAGCTGGCAAGTAAACTTGAAATTATGCAAATTCTTAAAACGTAAAAATTGTCCTGGCATGTTTTAGTAGAGCAACTAGTACCACGCACGCACATTTTTCAAACTTCCCCATACCCACGGCCACCGCCTAGCCTTTGGGGGTTCCTTAATTACTATTAAATGTGGCAGTGGATGTACCTCCTATCCTGTGGTCCCGCTACACAACATGCATAAATATTCTTAAGTACAGGTCGACCTCGTGAACACAAACACACACACACAAACAAACACACACACACAAAAAACACACACACACAAACACAACACACCAACAACACACACACACACACAACACACACACACAAACACACACACACACAAACACACACACACAACAAACACACACACACACACACACACACACATAATACTAATTGTCACGTTACATTTTTGTCGAACATCACATACTATTGTTTTGCATTCGTACCTGCCTTGCCAATAATAATAAAGTCACACTAACTATTTCAATTCTGAGTATTGACCCAGTTCTTACTCATTGTAAAACGTAACCTTGAATTTAGTCTTGCATCTTCGATACTGCCACTAACAAATCCACGCATGCCACCATTTGTCTACAACTTTACTCCGGTATCCGAGCTCCTCGGCCCCAACCTTGCTACACCCAGAATGATTCCAGCTGATACCTTCCACTATTGCAGCTATTGCACTATTGCACTATTGCTGCAATTTCGACTAAGGGGGCAGTGTAGTGGCCCCTAAGAGGCCTCACACAGTTAACTTAAAGTTCAATGGGATATAGCTTTTGAGGGAGCCATCTGTTAACATACGTGCTGCATGACCCACTGCAGGAAGACTATATATAGTGATTATATATATTGAATCTTGACTGCTTAATACTGCTTCTGCTTTGAAACACTAAGTGCAGAGCTAAAACTAAATAAAGTTAAATTTCAATATTTTATATCAGAGCATTCTTATTACATTCTTATTTACATAGTTCTTTAAAATAATTTGCACTTTCAATTCAAGCTCCTCTTTGGAATGTGTTTTACATAAATTAGTGAACTACATTTAGCCAGATTAATTTTTTTAGAAAATCATTTTACGAAACCTTAAATCAACGACAATGTGTTCATCAAATTTAAATTATGTCACATGGGGTTTGAGTCACTATGAAATCTGAGTACACAACAACATTCTAGAAATTTCAAATTATTTTAATTCAAGAGTTAACGTTAGCCTATTAAGTATATTATGGCTGTGCCTCAAAAACAATATTGAAAAGCTTCTGGTAGGTTGGTGCTTGATGCGCATATGAATTATTGAAGAGTTTTAAATTTCAAGTTTTCAAATTTACTTCACAAACATTACAAGAACGTGAACAATTATTTATTTCACATAACCTAAATGTCTTCGTATATATTCCAAACGTGTTTCTTTTTAGAATTAACACTCACTTTATGGACAAAGCAGAGAAGTTAAAATTATGTCAGTCATTGCCAGACTACTTATATGTAGTTACTACGATGCTCTTATTTGACTTACTATTTATAGCTCCAAGCAATTATTTCAACAATGGCTGCAAAATTCTGAAAGGAAAGCTGTGTAGCTATAATTTTTCCGTTTCATTGACTTAGCTCCTGAAACTGCATGCCTTATCCTAAATCTATTAAAACTTACTAAACATCAGAAATGTGCACATAAAAAAGCAATTCTAACTGTACAACAGAGATAGTAGTTTGAGTTTAACCTTACCAACTTATTTAACATATCCTTGGTGATTGGCTCATCGTCCAGGTGGACCAAATTGCAGTAGCTAGCTCGCTTCATGCAACATGCAGTTAGTAACACATCAAACCAGCATAAATTATTTCAATACACCCATGTACCAATTCATACACACTACCTTTAGCATTTTGCAGCATGCTCTAAAAAAATACAGTACTCCAGAATTAATGAGATTATCATCTCTTGAGTCAATTGCCAATGTCAGAATAAACCAAATAATGCAAATATTAGGGTCGTTATCTAAATGAGATACACGTAACAAAATTTTAATCTTTCATTCTATTTTTTGCTCCTGCATATTTCATAGAAACTGAGAAAAAATAATTCCATAATGAACCATTACACACAAATTTGTGTGCAATTGTTACTCAGAATTAAAAAGAAAATTTTATACAATGTCAAAACTAGATTTTTTTGTGTATCAAACAGCAACAGCTTGTAAAACAATGCACTACCTATTTGCAGTAGACGACAGCAATTAACTAATAGTATGACAGCTCTTTATGAAAAACAAAAAAAAAAGCTGCTCAAGCATTGCAATAAAATATTTTTATAAAGATACTCATTTGCTGCCATTACAGAAGCATTTAGCATCATTTTATTTGTTACACTGTTGTGCAAACCATATGTTCATGAGAAACAAAAGATTGGCAGAACACCACTCTAGGTTATCTGTCCTACGTTCGATTCAACTGCTAAGTAGATATCTTTGTAACACAAAATATTTGTGGCATACATTTTTGAAGGCACACATTCTTTTAACAGTTGAAACAAGTTGAAAGGGACAAGAACAATATTATTAAAAGGTTAAGTACAGTAATTTTGTCTGAAAGAGTTGCTTTGAAATTTTCACTATACAGCAGTACTCTATTTATAATTCATTTCTTAGACAGTAAGTTTTATAAATTGGTTATTAAATATTAAAGAATGTAATATCTAGAAAGGTACAAAATAAACAAGAGAAATTTAAAGAAATGTAAGTGGTGTTTTAGTAGTTGCACCACTTGCTTGCCACCACAGAAATGCAACTTTTGCTTGATTATAATTAAGTATCAGCTTTTCATTAGGAACAAAAGTTCACAAAGATGCCACAGACTACTGCCTCAGGTGAGGTAGGCAAGTTTTTTAGCTGTCTGACAGGTACATAAACCAACATTACCAATGGGATGGGCTGGAAACCCCACATGCAGCACTGAACGATATCCACAGTGTACCCCCTGGCAGGAAAATTGTCCAGAGTCAAGTATAGCCAGCAACCCAATCTACTAGTACTATCACACACACACAATCCAATCCAATCCCATCAGTCTTGCACCTCTTCAGCTGTAATCACCCCCTTTCCCAGTACATTCTCCATCATCAACATCTAAACAGGATTGCTAGGAAAACTACAGAATGACAACTTTTGATGCCATCCAGCACAAAAAACAAGTTGTGTCTTAGGCACCACTGACCAAAGCTGTCTACAAAGCAACCTGATGTGAATATCTCACCCAATGCAATTAACAATCGCCAGCAAACCCAGACTTGAGCACACCACAATGCATGTGGCCTGCACCATCTAAACATGTCGCAGCAATGCTATCAAGTGTTTTATTGCAACTTGCAAACACATGCAAGCAATTTTAATTGCTACAGTACACACTATGGCCCTTTATTTAGCTGTGGAGACAAGCCCACTAAAATTTTGAGCAGGCTCCCAAAGTCCTTATGGCCAGTTATATTATGAAAGATTATTTTCCACCAGAAAAACAAGTTTAACAATGAAATTAACTCAACATTATCCAGGGAATTTATATAGAGACAATTTTTACAGTGTGCCCAATGGTCACCTGAATGTTTTCCCTGTGGTTTTCCTGTGCAATTCCCATTTTACCTGCATGAAATTTAATGGGGAATGGTACACAAGAGCGACACTTGAGTACATTTATCAATACAAAAGAAATATTGATGGCGTAAATTTAAAACATCTTGCACTTAAGTGATTTCACTTCAATTTTTTTTAGTCTAGGTTTTTCATTTTCTCCGTTTTTAAATTCCAATTCAAACTTCCATTTTTTGATTCAAGACTCCTTTATTCAACCTATCTAGTTCCATCATCAAAACTTTAAGATTATAGAAAGAGGGTGATCGACAACAGATCTTTAAACATCACACTCAGCCCAATGTGATTCTAAGATAAACCATGCTGATGCAGCATTTGCTGCCATCTATGGGTAATTTGCACAGGTGTGTGTCTTTTCCATTACCTCCCCCTTTACTAGATCTCTTACACACACATATAAACAGTGATGCATCAAACATATCAACCACACTAGTTAGTCCCTCACTTGATTTGTTCCATTCGGACCTCGTCTTCGTCGTTACATCAAAAGCTATTTCTTATGGGTGCCATTTCCCTGTATCTTCCCTGTTAATAATTTTATGCACTTTTGATTTCCCTGTGTTTCCCATATTTCCAGAAAATGGTCACCTTACCAGAATTTGCAAACCAACGAAATTTCCATTTGCACTAACATGAAAGTAGGAACACCTTCGAAGGAACAGAAAAACCAGATTAAGAACGAAAATTAATTATTCAAAGCATATACTACTACAGTAGACATTCGAGTATCTAGTTCGCGACTATCCGACCTCCGTACTATCCAGCATAGTTCCAAAAAATATATTCTGTAATAAAATGAGAAATAATTTTTTTTTGAACAATCTACTCTACTTTTTACACCTTCATAAATTGTAACTTTGCCAAGACATTGCAAGCAGGCATCTGGTACGATCCTCCTACGTGCAGTGTGCAAAACACAAGTTGCGACATGAAAAGTGCGGATTTTCCCACACCCTGCAACCTGGTCTTTGTTCCATCAGTTGTGTATAGGGTGTCAACAAGCACGGAATGTTTGACACTGTTCCTGGTTACCTTTGTAAATTGTTTTGTGTGTGTTTGGTTGGTTTTTTAACTGAAGATCAGGAAATGGGTGATAAACGAAAAAAGGTTGTAGTGACCATGGAGGAGAAACTATGAGCTATAAAGAGACTAAACACTGGGGTAGTGGCAAAAACTATTGCTTCGGAGTTAGAAGCTGGGAAAAGTACAATTGGTGACTAGAAGAAAAGTCGTGCAGAAATTGAAAAGTGGTGTGTCGCCCAAGTTAGTGGAAGTGGAATGAAAGTAAGAGAAACCTTGCTGAAAGGTAAGCATGAAGAAATTGAGGAAGCTTTATTTTTGTGGTGGGAACACTTAAGAGGAAAAGGCTTGCCTCTTACTAGGCTGATATTGCAGTAAAAAGCATTGCAATTTAAGCGACAAATAGGAGAGGATTCAGAATTAATTGCCAGTGATGGTTAGATCGCTGGAAAAAACGATTTCGTTATTCGCCAGATTATCATAGGTGGGGAGGCTTTATCTGCTGATAGAGGCTGTACCTTTGTTCAAAAACTATCTTGTTAAGCTTATTCAAAAGGAGGGAATTTCTGGGGAGCATTTGTACAACTGCGATGAGATTGGTTTAAATTATAAGATGCTCCCTACAAAAACTCTTGCATCAAAAAACGAAGCCGCTGCACCACGATACAAGAAATGCAAGGAACAAGTCACCATCTTGGCTTGCAGTAATGCAACCGACAACCACAAGCTTAGGTTGACTTTAATAACAAAATCAAAGAAACCTAGAGCTTTTAAAAAAACTGGGGAATCAGGAATCACTACCCATATACTACAACATCAAAAGAAAGCATGGATGAATTCAGCAATCTTTAAAACGTGGTTCCAAAATGAATCCGTATCAGCTGTAGAAAACCATTTGAAAGACAACAATTTGCCGACAGTTAGCACAACAATTGTTGTGCTAATTCTTGACATCGCACCTTCGCATCCAGCCACTGACGAACTCACGGATGGAGACAAAGCTTTTTTTTTACCAAGCAATGTGACAGCTGTTTGTCAGCAAATGGACCAGGGTGTCATTGAAATGTTAAAGAAAAAGTATCGCCGGTATCTTCTCAGTTTGTTGATATCGACGATTGATAATAAAGAAGACTACTTAACCAATCTGAAAAAGATTGGTATGCTAGATATCATAAGGTGGGTGGCCGAAGCATAGAAAGAGATTCCAAACATATCACTTGTAAGTTCTTGGAAAGTTCTTTTGAACCATGAAGATGGACTTTTCAACCTTCAACAAATGTGTGAAACCAAAGTGAAAGATGAAAACCATAAACTTGTTTCGTTGCTGGAAAAAGTACCAGACTGTGACGATGTCAGTGCAGAGGACATTGAAGAATGGAAGACAAACAACGAAGTTGATGAAATAACCGACAACGATATTGTGTAAATGGTGAGACAGGGAGAAGACATACAAGAAGAGGCGGGATCCTTAGATGAAAGGAAAAATCCTACATTCGGAAGGGTTCAAGACGATTGAGACAGTTCTGGTATACATTAGCCAGCAGGAGGAAGTGACACCAGCTGATATCGTCTGCTTGCGTACATGGAGGGACATTGCATTGCGGAAGAGGACTAACGGAGAAGCAGTCATCTACCAGACTTTTTCAAAAACTAAAAACTGTAGGTTTTGAATTTTTTATCTTAGGCCTACTTTTCACATTTGTGTAATCATTTATCAATGAAGAGAAAAATAAGTTGAAATAATTTTTTAAAGAGCTAGGCCTACATTTTATGTTAAATTTTTGTTTATTTTAAAATTTTATGTATACTGTTCACATATTTTACAGTGTACATTATTTTATGTTTCTAGCAATTAATTTAGATCTTATAAAAATTTATCTTACAATGTGTGCAATATTTTCATTTTTGGACTTCCTTTTTCTGTTATAAATTTTAAAACACAGACAGTGCAGTTCAGTGCATAACAAACATTTATAAAGTACTGACCTGTACTACAAGGTCAGAAAATATGAATAAGAGCGGGTTTCTGTATGAAAAGTGTGTTGTTAATGGTGTGGGTGGGATAGGAAGTGAGTAGTTTTAGAACTCTGGCCTATCCAGCTTTTTTGTTATCTGGCCTGCCCTTGTGCCACATTAGGCCAGATAGTCTAGAGTCTACTGTATATACATAATGTTTGGGGTGGGGATTAACTTAAAATTCCAAAATAAATCTTTCTTCAGTTCTAATTTCTTAAACATAGTACCATAGGTGATGATTTATCAGTGTAGATGCAACCATTCATGACCACAAAATTTGAAATTACTAATATCCTTTGAATTCATTCTAGTAATAAAAGCCACATCTTTGAAGAACTAATCTACATCTATCCCATTTTCTCAAGCTGAATGTATCAAACTAGTTACGTATTCAACCAAAGTTTGTTAATTAAACAGTTTTAATACTATTTGTAATTCCATAATAATATAGGCAAAATACCACTACACTAACCCTGCTAACTAGATAATGGGAAAGCAGGCACCCACACTACTCACCAGAGCTTTGACAGACACACCAGTAAATACGTCCAACTTGCAACTGGGAGTGGCAAGCGTTTCTCCTTGCTCCATGCTGCTTGAAGGAGCTGACCTCAGGTCTCCAAGGGAACGAGTTTTCTAATTGACACATGCAAAAGACATGCATGCCACATGCACATGCTTGTGCCTTAACATGCGTAGAACCATGCTAATGCACCACATACAACCCCTATCCCTGGAATTAACTTGGAAAATACATCAGTAATCTCTAATAAAGTACATTTAGATATAAGCTTGTTACTAGTACGATTGGTAAAAAGTTAAGATTTTTTGTCTGAAAAGAATTTTAAATAAATCCAAAAAAGGGAAAGATCTTATTTCTCTCACGTTAACAAGTACACTTACATGTCTAGATTTTAATGCTATAAATCACTCTATACTGCTTCACAACCCCATGAATAACAGAAACTTTATTCCTCAGTTGAATAAAAACCCTGCCACATGGTTTTTATGTTATGCATTATGCATCCAACACGAATCAAATATACAAGAAGTTTTTGGTGCGACTCCTTGTAGGTACACACAATATGTCATACCAGCACAAGCTACCACCAGTCGTCCAATGTGGATATAGAATTGAAAGTAGTAATTTTAACACTGATAGAGCTGCCTAAAATAAACTGATTCAGATGTGAAAAGAACCATACAGGATTCGAAATAAAATTCATTTTACAGCTACCAATCAGCACTATAACAGCACATTTTGCAGTGACACAACGTTCATAAAGGTGGTGGTAAATACAATACGTAGATGGAAAAGTGTATTGCGAATGGCAGAGACCCAAGAACAGCAGCTAGCCATTGAACAATCCCGAAAAATTTTAAGAGGCTCCCATCAAGCACAACTAAATGCCAGAGTAACTAAGTGGGATCTGCGAGGACCAAGAGGTATTCTGTAACCCGCCAGTTTCAAGATTACCACCATATAATTAGGTAAACTTAAGCAGAGGAACATTGTACGAAGGTTGATAAAGAAAATAATGATATGATAAAGCTATGATAGCAGCATTTTTGGAAGATACACAGACAGATAATGAAAGTACATAACTCCATAAAATCTATTTCCCTATACATCCCCAAACATATGAAAAACAAATTTGAAGTACCAGAAAAACTAATTACTAAATAAATGTACTAGCTACTGACGGTAAGCAATAGTAACCAACTTAAGTTTTGTCCTAGGATTCCAGTTACTTCAATTGGAATGCCCTATACTATAGCAACATCGTCTAAATGTCCACAAGACATCAAGAACAAGCCACCATCCTAAATACATGCCCACAGATATTTTTTTGCAGCAAGCTCTTGCAGTGAGGTAAATAGCAGGCAGTAAGCAAACCCTTAAAATAAAACATTTTGGGTATAAGTAATGTTTAGAAATGAAGTCATTAGACAATACAGGTGTACTGAAATTGTCACAATTTGTATTACTGGTTCCCGACAGAAACTAGTGAAATCCAACTAACATGGGTAAAACTCCACTTCCAGTTTTTTGTGACAACTACTTTAAGTTACAAAAGCACAGTTTGAGTACAAGTAGCCAGATGTGTTATGACCATAGTATGCAGTGCACAAATGCCTAATGTATTGCCTATGTGCGACACGTTCTCAGAAAAGGTAGCTTAGGGTGAAAAACATTTTTCGGATTTGGGCTGTTTTTGTAGACAATTTTACGAGGAATTGAATCAAACAAGTCTCACCCTTTTAGCATTTATACTCAGCATGTTCTGTTCATATCTCTAAAACTATCATTTATCATTCACGCATTTTCAACCTTTCTATGGGACACCTGACATACTTACAATTTCACCCTAAGGTATCGTTTCTGAGAACACATTATATATTATGCATACCATGCATCATCATCCTGTCACTTTTGTCACAACAAAGCAAGGTATTGACGAGTGCTGCTTATACCAATATACTAAACACGACTACGACTATCCTAACGTGCTTCACCAACCTAAGGAAACGACTCCAAGATGTCTACAAGATGTGATCCCAGGAAGGAACACTGATGCTACTTGGTTTCTGAACTGTTCCTGACCTGCATTTCGCTCTCTCAACTACATAGTATTAAAACCTGAGAAAGAGTCAAACTTAGCAGGTCATCTTATGAGTGCACAGAGAACCCTTTCACCCAAGTGGAAGATTCCTGCACGTAAAACTAAAAGAATTCAAAGCGGCCACGTGACATCAGCCTCCCCGAGCACCCGGCAGACAGTATGTCGCCACACCGCCGAAGATGGCCGAGCGCCTGAGGCCATATTCCAACTACACGAGGGTAGTTCTCCCACCCCGCTCGCTCCAGGCAGACTTCACAGCGGCACATCATGCCTCCCACTCCAGCCCAGTGTGCACCTGTCATTGAGCCATATATGAGGCCATGCGTGACCGAGTTCGTGAGTTATGAGCCAAGCTGTCGTGGAATGAACATCACGCTCATGGAGGTTCCCTCCAGGACCTGCCCATGCCTTGAGGACCAGTGAAAGCGAGGTGCTTCTGCGATTGCAATGGGATCATCGAAGCTTGGGTGCGGCGACCATTCCGCAACTAGTGGCATCCCCAGGTGGTGGATAGTTGATCCCCAGGCTCTGGGGTGGCTAGAAATATACAAATACCGGCCCGTGAACCAACTGGCCGGTGCGAGAACGTCGTGGATGTCTGGAACCTGGGCAGCTCAGTACGAAATGGCAAAGCGCATCTGCTGGAGGTGGCCCAATGATCAAGATGGGGAGAGGGGTCTCGAAGTGCTGAAAAATGTGAAGTGTAGCGATCCTTACTGCTGGATTTTACAGGCTGCCGACTGCGGATGCACGATGAATGGAATGGAATGCATCGGAGCTTGGAAGCTTCCCAATGTCGGCCTTCACTCCTGAGCCAGCGGATTTGCCGCCACCACTGGTAGGCCACAGATTTCTTGAGTTTCCCAGACCGACTGGCTATTCTGGAGAAAGGGGAGGAGTGGCTCCCCGAAGAACTCTCCCCACCTTCACCCATGGATTGGAGATCCTGGCATTGGCGCAGAAGGGCGAATATTGAGTCAGTGTCATGACTGAGCTGTCCTGTTTTCCCACGCACTTGATGAGAAGCAGGGGGCCCTGCATCCAACAGTTACTGTCAGTGCTGCAGTGTTGATTCACCTGCAAGGCAATATTTATAGTAGCTCAACTTCAAGGTCGCCTGCACCCACACGATGACACATCAGCACGGGGTCTGTTCTGTCCCCTGCAATACACACCAGTTGCACTCTCATTTCATTTCACCCTGCATCAAACAAACAGGAGTCTCGCAAAACTAACGAATATGCTACTTTATCCAGCCCTAATCCAGTTAAAAAGGAATTATTTCATCCTCCGCGACTTGGTCGTAGATTTTCCACGGCACTCTCCGCTTTGCCTGGTTTGCTATGCTCTTCCATCTAGAGCCGCCTCCTATTGGGGTGTGCACATGGCTACAATTGCGGCCATAGCACTATAACCCTGCTAAGTCGTGATGCACGTGCCTATTATAATAACCAAACCCAACCTAAGGAGTGTAGGGCCTGCCCCGAGACTCATCCCATTCTCCAACCGACTTTGCTACTAACATGCATGCCGGAGGGCACACAGAACTGTGAAGGTGCTCACTCTGGCATAGCGGGATTTTAGGGCTAGCCAGATTAAGCCTGCAGACACCACTATCACACACTCCATTATCGTTCCTCCTCATTCAACAACCGCAACTACTTTCTGGTAGTAGCAACTACACCCACTGCCGATAAAAGTAGTGGCAACTTTTTTTTTAAAGTCTCTTTGACACATCCCTTGTTACAGTAGCTGCGACCAAGTTGTTTTATAGCTGTTGAAGTCATTCTATACCAAGTTAGATTAGAAGCAGGTACTCTCCACCTGTTTTATCGTATGTTACTCCCAACTAAGATGTGCTTGGTAAGAGATAATACGAGTCACAATTACTACATAATAAATACATATTGTTCCCATCCAAGTGTGTGTATTCAAGAGGTGTATTTCCTAATCGCAACCACACATCGACAAGCAGCCAGCCTGCCTAGTGCAGAACCCAGCATTCCAACAGTCAACAGCATCAATATGAGACCAGCACTTGGGGCCAGCACCAGTAGTATCCAACCACCCCTGTAGTCTGAGAAACAGGTTATGAGTCAGATGGGCAAGGTAAGGAATCCTGACCGAGTAAGTAAAGTGTGCTTGCAGTCCCAGACTGTGTCGAGCCAGAGGCTAACTTCACCTACTTCACACATAAGCCAAGGCACCAGAAATCAGACAGTAACCTGTAACCTTGATCCAGTACGCCTAACCTAGCACAACTAAAACCACATGGACCAGGTATCAGATTAGGCTTTAGAAAGCAACATGCATCAAGATTTATCTCGTTCCAAAAGACAAATCGCAATTTTTCCAATATGGACAAAAAAAGTACACCCCACACTGTTACAATTCTCCATCACTGGTTAGTCTTAACATAAAACATAATGTCTCCTAAATATGATTAGTTGTACGTACCACTATTCCTACTTTAGGATAGCAATAATTGTGTTCCTAGTTGTCATGCCATGTTGAAAATAAAACTAACACTGATCATGACTATTCTGTTGCACATTTCCTTCTATGGAAATGATTTTTTTAGACATCACCACTGTATGATACTGTTACTGCGAAATACGTAATTTTATATAAAGTACGTATGTTCCGTTTGAAAACTCAAAGGGGCATTTTATTTTAAATCATGAAATTTTCTTACCAAATATTTTTACGTTTTTTACTCTTGCATTAACATTTTTTTACATAACAAAAACTGTCTTTTTATTACATTTTTGTAACACATTTCATTTAATGCACACTACCTTAATTTTTTATTTATAAACAAATGAAATAAATCACCACTAAAAAAAATTTTATATTTCACTTTTAAAAATGTGCTTAGGTTGACTGGATTTAGCTTAAGTAAAGCTTTATTACTGAGCTACAAAATTCCTTATATGAGAAAACTGGAATTTGGCATATGTAATGCAAACAACTGCATACTGAAGTAGCTACTTACCCACTGGCTATCATCCAACTTGCTAGCACGAAAATCTGTCACCCTGTAGGGCGTAGAAGCATACTGCCTCCCATGTAACTGCGGTGTTAGTGGCATGCAAGACAAGCCTCAGTTAAGCAACATGCAAACCCAAGTACATAAATGTACAACTTACCTGCTGAACAAAAGCCACATACTGAAATGCTATAAAACACCACCTAACCAACTATGCTCACACTATTCTGCTATTCTACTATGAATGTCTTCAAAATCCTGTATTTTAGTACACAGTAAAAACTATACACTGGAAAATTTTTTTTCTAATACTGTGCATGATTTATATAAAAATCAATGTAGCATGTTGCTAACATTGTCATCATTCTACTATTTAGAAAATGACAAATCCATTTTATTGAACTATACACACAAATGTTAGCACTACAGCAACTGTTGCAGACTTCATTATTTCCAAGTTAAATAATGAAACAGTTCACATAGAGGATACAAATAAAATATAGTTTACAGCATTTGGGGGATGATTATGTGGTCACGATGAACAATATTTGTATCTACCAAAAGTCATGTACTTCTACAGTTTTGCTGCTAGGGTAGGTCGCAGCTCTACATACAAAGAACCATTTTCCCGAAAGGAGTCAACATGTTATACTTAAAGCCATTGCTGAAATTGTTCACCGTTGACTTCAACACAGAGGTGGCATCTGCATACCAGTGATTGTCTGGTACATTCTAAGTTTCCAGGTGCTTCCGAGATTACTATCGTAGCTGCAGCAACACTGGCAACCAAATCTACTGCAGTATCTAAAGAGGTTGCACAAACGAGAAGTTTCTTTCATCGCCTCCCACAGAAAGAACTCCATCAAAGTGAGATTGAGAGATTGACGTGGCCAAGGTACAAGCCTACCACTGCCAATCCAGTGATTGTGGAACCTTTCAATCAAGCAGTTCCCAACATTGAGGTCAATGTAGACAAGTACCATCATGCTAAAACTAATTGTTGCCAGTGGAGCATTCTCCAGGAGCTGTGGTAAAAAGTTGTGTATGAACATAATTGCCACCATTTAGTCTGGCCGGTAAAATGTACGGCCCAACCAGATGGTAAACTACTATGCCAGCCCAACCAGATGGTAAACTACTATGCCAGCCCATGGCATACAACAGGCTGTTGCAGCTGTTTACCCCCCCCCCCCCCCCCTTTTCCAACACGAAAAGGGCCTCATCTGCAAACTAAACATGTTGAGAAGGCATGATTAACCTTCGCTGGGGAAAAAAAAAACATTGCACAAATTGTAGACAAATGGGAAAGTTGCAAGGAGACAGGTCCTGCACATTCTGCAACTTGAATGAGTGCATTCCCTCCTGATGCAGAACACACAGCACACTAGCATGTGTAGTGTTGAGACTTCTGGCTACAACACAGGATGTGCTCATGAAGTCGATGGAAGGAGACATGAGATGGCAACAGTTTAATTGAAAAGCAAGCGTTTGACATACAGGAGTCTTTTAGCATGGCTATTGCATCGAGTCTCCCCAAACATATGCATGTCCACCAGCTCAGGGAACGTGAAGTCCACTATTCAAAACCTATCAGAAATGGTAATGTTTTTGTACATACTGTTCAGTAACCAATACAAATTCTCCAGAGTTGTGCCAAAATGAATATGGCATACACAGTACTGCACAACATGAATACTTACCTTTCCCTGCTTACACACTTGCCAAACACACGCTGTTGATAATCTTCTAACAGAAACATACTGCTCTTCAACACATGTAGAGAACAGTGACCGACCTAATGCATAATGATACTGAGGATGCACATTCCTTGCCCCTAACCTATCCATTATATCTCCATCCTTAGCAGCAAAACTATGAACATAATTTGTATGTACTGAATGTCGTATGCTTAAACATGACATTTAGTACATACAAATTATGTTCATCTTTACCGTCACTATCATCCCTCAAACGTTTTAACTGATGTTTTGTTCCATTCTGTATAACAGCAAACGCAGAATTTTTTTTTTAAATACAATGTGCATATATATATATATATATATAAAATCAGCCTAGTTAGCCCTCCATTTGGACACCCCTGAAAGGCAATATTTTAGTGAGTTAAGCAATCTTTCAGTTTGACACAATTCACTAAAAAAAAAATTGTATGGCAATATGTGAGCTTTCAATGAGGCAATTCTATAATCTAACTTTTTATGCGATGGGTTCAGCTCATATTAACAATCTGTTTTATTTTTTTTTCCCCCAGTTATTACTCAATGCCTTACATTTTAATACAGTAATTTTTCAATTATAAATTAAGATATTTCTGAAGACCACTTTAAAAAAAAAATTTTGCTTGCCTGATGAATTTTTCAATGGTTTTAGTTAATTTTGAGCATCACTAGATAATAGCACAAAACCCATGACCGGGTCAGTCTTTTGTATCATGGTTACATTAGAGTAAAGCGTAAAAAATATCATAAGTGAAAATAAAAATCTTTAAATCTGTTCCAGACAATTTGTGCGCAAGTAAAACATAATCTAATATTTCTCCTCTTTGGGACATTTCAATATGTATTTTCCCTTTATGGAGTCTACAGGCAATCCTCTACTTTAATAAATAATGTGTTCCTGAAAATGTGTGTGAAAGTTTAATCATATACACACATGTAATAAGAATAGTTATGTTCCAAAGTTACAAGAAAGATTTTAACAAAAATTAGTTTCGGTAGAAAGGTAATATATTTAATTGATAAACATGTTTTTAACATGTATTTCATTGAAAATCATGCATAAATATACATGTGCAATACTTTCTTACCTGAAATGTTGATTTTCACCACCTATATACGTATTTAATTGTAAGTACTATGTGAATAAATAAGGTTATTTATTATGCTTCCTACTTTCTGAAAAATTGTTGTCCAAGTATAACATTATATTTTGTAGGTTGTAAAAACTATATAATCATTTCAGAGATTCATATATTATTTTAACAGTAGCACTCATTTGTATTGTGCAAAAATGGCTACCATATTTAAACATTCAGAACATATGATCCACGAAGGCTGGAAAACATGGCAGGCAGTGTTCGATAGCAACTAACAGTGCTATATCAATATGTTGGTCTTTCATACATCTAGCAACCTACCAAGTCGGTCATATGAAAGTTGATTTAGAGGTGATAGTATGTCATATATGAAAGTGTGAATTGTACGAATCTCGAATGTATGAAAGTCGAGGACTGCCTGTACTCTAACCTCAATACAGCTGCCATTTTCGTTCCACTGTCTTTCATAAAGACACCTTGCTGGTCTGTCTTTATGTGAAGACAGTTACGAGGCATTCAAAAGGCTCATGGCAACATTTTGAGTTGCAGAATATTATTTCACCTCATAAAGATTATTAAATAACTTTATATAGCAACAGTAAAATTTAAATAGGGCCCCTGGAGAAGTTCTTTCAGCACTATACTTAATTCCTTGGGCAATGGACACAATCTGCAGGGCGAGCATTATCTGTGAATGGTCACAACAAATCACACCAGGCATGCTCAGAAGGCGGAAAGGGGACAAGTAGGTCCATGCATTCTGCTGCGGGCTCTATTTAACTTATAAGGTGTCCTGTGAAGTGGCAATTTGCAAAATTGCTATGAAATTTCCAATTGAAATATTTTTTTCAAACATTACAATCAAATGCTGTGTACTCCTTTCTTTTGCGACTTACATCTGTATTTTCCCTACTTGCTGAAAATATTCCACTCTGCAGTTTAAAAAAAAGTATTCAGAGAAGTTTAAAAATTGTTACTATTAAACTTATAAAATAATTTTTATAAGATAGGACAGTCTACATATTTATTTATCCAACGGTTGAACATCTGGATGGGCATGAATTACAATAAAATGGCTTGCTCATCATACCTCTTACCATACACAAGGGAGAACAATTTTTGTACGAGTTCTGAGAGTGCATTATGGAACCACCCATCATCAAAATACAGTTAAATACAAAACTGACAAATGGGAACTCTGAATTCTCAGCCAGACGTGCTACTTGAAGTAACTATACCTTATTCTGCAACCCCTCAGATCATTTTTTTAACAGTTCTATAAGTTTGCTTAGCGTGTTGACAAAAAATTACATTACGATCATCTATAATTATTTTTAAAGGATTCTTTTTATACGTTTGTATGTTTAATTTCTAAAGGTTTTGTCAGTAACAACTCACCAGGGGCAGTTAGTGAATTGCATTTGAACATTGAAAATAAAGAGGTTATTATGTTTGAAAATAGTCATACGACATTGTACACATTTAAATCTCAGTGCAGACAACATTCTCTGCTACATAGCGAAAGCGCTTGCCACTGTGGCAGTTCAACACATGTGCTGTTTAAAAGCACCCTAAGTGCAGTGTGCGTGCTGCGACACTTGACATTTTCATAATCACACTCCAGTATACCAGTGCACTGGTGGGCTCTGTAGTTTCTAAATTGCCATGCCACTATCACCTAATACATGAACGAATTAAAGTTAATGGACAGCCGGCAATACCCACCAGCAGCCGGCAATACTGAGTCCGCAGAATCAATAGTGACAAGTTTTATGCCTGTACTGCAAGGAAGGTCAACAGCTAGTTTTCCCACAGATGTAATTCCAGAATATTATCTGTGAACATATTTTAATAGGAAAAACAAAAAAGGCAACATTTTGCGGAGTTACATCTTAAACAAGATCCAAGATAGATATGCCACAATACCAGCAGTAACTATAATGCTTAGCACAGCAACGTAGGCAACCAGCTTGCCAGGCATAGGATTCAAGTCAAGAGTCTGTTTTCGCAGAGGGTGGGGGAGAACTAGCAGAGTTTGGACTACATTCTGCCTACCAGACAGTGGAACCAATCTACGATCTCCAACTATGCAAGAAACACAACGTCGCATGGCAGGATGACCTAATAAAGGTAGATTTAAATCCGCGACAAGTCCCAACCAGGCCCGTACACACACCCAAGATACACACAACAGTAACAAAATATTAGTGCCTGAAGGAATACTGCATGCAACATGGGGTATCCACTGACTAGGCTGAATTAATGGGGTATGCAAGATTAGTCTTGATATTAAAGGGAAAGCTGTCCACAATTGTCACATTTTTATTTCCAAGATTGAATGGTACCTACACCAGCCTCCAAGATCAGTATCTAATTAGTAGCAAAACTGGGAACACACATTTGACACAATTTGAAGAAACTTAAAATTATATTTAGGATATATGTCCTTACTGAATTTTAATGGATTTTGTTCATGGACACTACCAACTACAAAACAAACTAGTTAAAGTAGGTATCTACACCACAATATATAAAACATGCAAAAGACCAGAATAAAAACAATTTCTACCAAATTACACACATCAAACTCATCTGAATTTGAATTGCTCAGGCATAAGAAACCTATACACCTAGGTAATGAATAACATTAGTAATTTTAAGAACCACCCTAGTGCTTGACACTGCTTTTCAACATACAAATATAATCCTACTTTAGTCCTGTGGCAAACACCAATTACTGCAATATTAAATCATTTTTAAATATCTTTCATAATTTCAGTTTCATTTTGATTAAATAAAACATAAAACACAAAATCCAAACAGAATTTAAACAACAGAACTGTGATGACATTGCAAACCTAAGCATTACCAAGGAGACTTCAAAATGGGATGTGAAACAGCATGAAAGGCAAATCCAGGTAACTTTTTACAGCACTAACATGCAGTCAAAGGTTTTAAACACTATTCAGGTTAATATATCAATAGGACTCCAGAATTTTTAAATTTCAAAATATTCCTCTAAATCTGACTGAACATATACTGTAACAAAAACGAGCAAATCAAAAACATGCACAGAGTATTCACTGCGTACTAAGTATCGTTATATAATCTTAACTGCAATAACCCTTTATTACCTTTCCAAAGCACTAAATAAACCACTTACAACATGTGCACAAAATATTTACGCCCAACAGCTCACCTCATCATCTGCCTGACAGTTTTCATCTGCAGCCTCATCCACCTCATCACATATCTTGGTGAGATCTCCGAAACTTCGCCGCTGCAGAAACACACAGTGTTAGTTGTTAGTTCCACACAGCAAGCAGAGGGTGTAACATTGCAGTTTTTATGTTTAGCGTTGGATAGATATTGTAATTTTATATTATTACAGATTACTTATGTTGTCATCTTCTTTAATATAATTTCCGAATTAAGTTTTATTATATGAATTATCATAAGTTTGGTTATTTTAATAGCTTATTGACAAGAGATCCTGTGTAAGTATTTTTAATTTGTTTCTAGATGGTATTTAGTATTAATATTTTATTTGTTATTCTTCATTTCTTTCCTACAAGCTGGTCAGCATTAATTATTATTTAAAAAAATATTAAATTAAACCAACCTAGTTGTCTTTGTTCTGACCAAATTATTCATGATTGAGTTGTGTACATCAAAATTAGTTTTAATGATATAAGGAATAACATATGTGAATATTAAAGAAATATTGTGGCAAGGTGTTTTTTTTTTTTTTTTAAGATAAATTGTTAATATTTGAAAATAAATATCAATTTTATTATATTTGAGAAGATTTATTAATTTGTTGAATGTGTTGAGAAAAAAACCAAGTTTAAAAATAATAATTAAAGTTGAAAATTGCGACATTATGATTTTAAATTACATGTTAACTGCCCAATGTGATAACTGTACATCTGTGAATACATTTGAAATTTAACGAGGGATTAAAAACATTCAAGGTAATCAACAACTTTTAAAATAGCATTCTGTTTTCCCCCCCACCATAAAATTTTGTAGTACCGTACTTCAACTGGATAAAATTTCGTTCTTTCTTCAAATGTACACTGAAAAGTTACACAAACTGATCATTTGCCACTGTTGCTTGGTTAAAACCTGCATTCGTAATTAAAAATAATAAACAAATTAACCCAAAAACTTTTAACATCTAATTCTGTTAAGTTAAATATTTTTACTCAAACCTATTTACAGTACTGTGTTTACTCTAAGGTATTTAAACTTTGCAACACACACATACAACAGCAGAAGCCATGACAGTAATACAAGCCTAGTTTATGTATGCAATTATTTAATTGAACACCACACAGAAATAAACTTTTTTTTTAGTTGCACAAAATGTTATCGCAAACAGCACAATTATATTTATTCAGCAAAGGCATATCAGCACAATATGCAATGTTCATTTCAATATAACACACAACTATAAAACATACTGACAAAGAAAATACACAACCATCTGCTAGGAATGGGTTAGAAAGCTGTAGTGGTATTTACAAAAGTAATTGCCACAGTGCATGGAACATGCATGTTTTGACCAACTACATTTTAACCTGAAGTACTATTAGTTTGTACAAAGAAGAGATTCTTTAGAGCAGATACTTCAGTATCCATATGCCAAACTAAAAGAAAGCAAATTAAGGTAGCTTAAACCACTAATTCCAATGCATAAACTAAAGTACCAGGATAATATCAAATATGTCTTAATAAATATACAAATAATTCCTGTATGCAGCCTCTTCTAGAATATTAACATATTAAATTTTAAATGTACTTTAAGGCATGCCCTTGGCTGTCTGAATTGTGATTTCATGATCAGCCTATTTGTTAATGTGCAAGTGACTATAGTAAAGTAAAACACAAAACACTTGTTTTAGTAATGTTGCTCTATTTTAATTTAAAATTCACTCATTTGTCTCAGTAGTTGAATTACTACCGTCTGATATTACTGCAAGATTTAAATATGAAATAGTTTTGGTCTTAAACATAAGTATTTTTCTTAATATATCTTGCCTGGAACCAAGCTTCACTGCACATTCTTGACATGTTATGGGTAAGTTTGTGATGACATTCAATATGGATTGTACTGTTTGTGTACACTACCTTGAGCATTTCAGAGTCCCCACATTCATAGTCTAGAAAAACCTCAACAACAGCATTACTTCTTGGCAAGCCGAGACACATTGAAAGTGCCTGAAGCTGAACACATGGAACCCTCGAAGTAATCCCTCATAGCATCCGCAACATGCCGCAAATAATGTGGGAGGTACCAAATACCATCTACTTCACCATGATAGAATTAGAAAAAAAAAAAAATTGTAAAACTGCATTCACGACGTCCTGTCATGTCCTCCAAACCATATACAGTGAAATGGCTCCTTTACTTTGGGTATAAATTCAGAATTGGATTCAAGGTTTAGAGAGTATCATAGGTGCTCCAGTATTTACTACTATCCCCCAACACTATGAAGTGACAAACACTCCTTATGTTATATGCAATAACGACCATAAACTTCAATGAGGGGGGGGGGGGGGGGGGTGTTTTCACTCACACTCAATTTCTTCCTGCCATTCTACTGATTGACCAAGATCTGGTTCATAAGCCCTGGTCCCCCAAAATTCATTGATAGCGACAATTATCGACAGAAGATGATTGATTAGCTTTTTGCTGGTAGCATTCCAGGTGGTCAAACCACTGTTTCAAATTGTGCCCACTTTTAAACTTCAGTATGTATGTGGGACTCACTTTGCGCAGGTGAAGGTAATCCAATGAAATCCTATGGACAGTGTTTCTCAATACTGCATTCTACCTGTAACACTAGCAGTATCCCGGTTCTCAGTTTCCGTGAGGTGCTGAACTACTGCATATAGCATGCGTGTCCACAACTTAGATCAATTCTGCCTATTGCCACTCAATAGTTGCTTCATGTCATTGAAATGCTGGTACCTACCTTATGACAGTTCAACATGGAACAACATTATTCCTCACAACTTCAACCAACTCCCTGTGACATTCCCTGCCATTTATCTTCTATACAACAATTATTTTGTTGTAACAACACTGATCAGGTCATGTCAGGTCATATACATTCTACATGGCTATCTTCTCAACTGAATTAATGTGAACAGTAACGTAGTCAATTATTTTGTTTGCGAGGGAACCAATTTGTAAATTGTTATAAATATAATAAATATAAATATTTCTACCAAAAAGCAATATATATTTTTCTTACATCCAGTAATAGTTCACGTAAAGTATGTCCCCTAATCATTAAAAAAAAAAAAAGACATCAATGTAGCCAAATATAAAAATTATAATCTCTAAATATTTTCTGGCTTCATAATTAATTAATGGACGTAATGTCTATCCTGCCTTTACTTCCTAGAACAAAACCAGAACTGCCAATTTTGTGCGCACGTGCGCGCACACACACAGTCAGTCAAGGTTTTCCGACCTTGAGATCTCATTTATGGAGGGATGGAAGGGAAGAAATTGTTTTGGGAAGCAAAGCTATGGATGGGCATAAGAACAATTGCCAAAAATATTAGCAAACATTGTTAATTTTTTGGCAGCCTGAATGAGTATGCTGAATGTTCAATGTTGATAATGTACTTGCAATTCACAGTTTGTGCATATATTTCTGTGAATGTAACATCTATTAAAATTATATTTTGATGCTTGCTGCTTTTTTGTTATAATACTAAACTACTACGACTCATCAGCCTCACATATTTCTATGTAACCCGAGGAAGGTCAAACCCGGCAGTACCCTGGAGGGCGATTTTAAACACGTGGAAAATAAGGTTGCGCAAGCAAAGAAGCAGCCCTCCCCCCCTGCCCACGTGTGGGGAGCCAACAAACCATTATCTCCTTCACAGAAAAAGAGAGGACCTGAATATGCACCGAGCAGAGCGCCGGGCAGAGGGTAATTTCTCCCACCCCGGCCTTACACTAGAGGGACGTCAACACCTCCTGCCGTGGCCCCGCGTTGCACCTGTCCAGCCGACTATATAAGACCATGCACACCCAGACTACCTTTCTCCAATAGCTTGCTCAAACAGTTGTGTGCTGGGGTCTTCAACTGCTAAACAGTCTTCGAACAGCCACCAGAGGCTGCTACCATTGACATTACCAGAGGCTCCTGGAGCCTCTACCAGAAGCTCCATTGTTGTCACCAGACGCTTCTGCTGCAGCCACCACCAGCTACCAGAAGCTCTATTGTCAACAACCACCACCAGCATCTTCCAGACGCTTTTCTTCAACACCTGCAGACTTATCACACATTCCACTGCTGCTCCACCTGGATCAGCAGCCACCTCTACTTGCTGGTAGAGGCAACTACACCCATTGCTCTTAAAGTAGTGGTCCCCGTCTCTTCTAGGAGTCACTTGGATAGAGTAGCTGAGACCAGAGTTATTTTCACAGCCATCAATACCACTAGCTATCTTGGTTAGTTTAGGAGCAGGCCACATACACCTGTTTACCATAGGTTATTTCCATATCACACACTACTTGGTTAGGAGGTAGCACACATCACTGTATTATCTCTAATGTCAATTGTTCCTTTCACTGGGGGTATCCATTCTAAAGGCATTTCCCTTTGACCCTTAGAAATAATATCAACTGTACATTGTTAAGCAAGACTGGGTATTGATATAACAGTACGAACCTTAGAGTAGGACTGCGGAGTCCCTTCAGGAATCCATATCTGACACACACCATTCGACAGCCACCCATTTTAGACCCTAGGGGATAGAACGGTAGAGCCCTGACCACTAGCAACTCATCCAACAGGGACAAAACAGTCACCTTAAGTTGTATTCCACCAGAGCACTTATGGCACTGGAGGTGATATTTGCTTAGGACTGAAGGCCTAACCCCTGTTGCCACTCTCACCCAATAGTGGTAGGAAAGTGACCCATACAGCTCAACGCACTAGGTTTGTACGCCTGTGGCGGGGAACTTATTAGAGCACCTAGCTCGTGCTGGCAACCATTATTGAAATTACACTTAGATAGGGATCTGTCTCATAATTACTACAATCTGAAAGTATCTTTTAAGTGCCAATTTAACCTCTATGCCTTTTGGGAAAAGGCACGTCTCGGAGAGGGAGGAGCAAAAGGTGTCCTATACTACCACCAAGCGAGTGTGCATATTAGACCCACCTACTCTTGATAGGCAAGCAGAATGGGACAGCTCAGAACCCCCCTCCCCCCCCTCCCCATCATCATCATCATCATCATCATCATCATCATCATCTGGAGAGGCTGTCTTCTCCAGTATCCATGTATACCACCCCGTGGTATGGTCTCTGGTCTAGGGCACTGAAGTGAGATATGGGGCAGCTAACCCGTGATTCTGGTGCCAAGAGGCTGTGGTGTGGAATCAACGGTACTGTGTTGGTCAGCACGGTACAAATATCCACTACTCTCCTGCAAGAGTCGCCTGTTCTAGCCAGCAAACACCAGCTCCATCTTCAATAACCAAAGTAACCTCTGGTAAGACAGGTGCCACAAAACCGACAAGCATCCTGACCAAACCTGTTGTCGTTCCAACAGTGGAAAACTTCATACCCAATCGCCAAACCCAGCAAGAGTTGCTAGCCACAAACTTAACTCAAACGTCTAGCCAGTGTTAAACCAAGCATGACTGACCTAACACATTAAAAACCACATTGACCATACCTATAGTCTATAGTCCAACATGCAGCAATTTTAAAAAATTGTTGCAAATTTTACAAGTTTCCATTTTTGCAGCTGTTTAGTCTTTACACATGTCTTTCCCAGAGTTGTAATATTTAAATAACTTGCATTACAGTCATGCTGCTTCATTATTGCCTGACAAAACTACTAACACTTAAGGTCATGTAAATAATTAAGGGTAATAATCACTCTCCCACTGTCACCAACAGCCATGTTTGTCACATCTGGAAATCTGCAAAGCAACAACAAAATACAAAAGACAGCAAGCAAACCCCTCTTATACGAATACATGCCATTAATGTGCACCACCATTTGTCAATTCGAAACCTTTTTCTCCTTCATTAGGATAGTTAGTTACAGCAACACTTCCAAACATCAGAAAAGCCTCGCACAAACCATACTAACAAGTCCTTAAGATTACGAGCTGCACCCACCACCATCCATAGCCGCAACAGAGAAGTAGTAATAGTGTATTTGCCACTCTTCCCAGCCACCAGGAGACTACACTCAACCCACTCACCAACTCCTTGATGGAAATGCCAGTTGCGATGATCTCCTTATCCATACCATTTGTCCTGTCAAAGCTTTTTCTGGCTTCACTACAGTACGTCTGTTTCTACAGATAAAACAGGAACAGCAAGTAACCAAAAAAGCCTGAGCAAGACGTGTCACCTTCAACCCACCTTAAATTGAAAGTAAAATTCCCAGCACACACAATACTTAACTACAAACTTTAACAAAAACCTCTGCACAATACCTAATTTTCAGCAAAAATAAGACCTTGTAGTTGAAAGAGCTTCAGTACCAACTTATAACAGGACACCAAAAGAATTCACAGGTGGTTCTAAAGAATCTGCTTACGAACATAATTCAAATACTTGTGAACTTTTACGTTCTTTTCTAAACCCCACCTTGAACTAATGCTTGTTATATAGACCACTTAAAATAAATAACTTTGCAATTATATCACATGCCCAAACTTTCATTCCAAAAATAATACACTACTTTTTACAATATTACTTAGGCTACAGACCTACATATGATGCAAATATTTTAAGCTCTTTTTAGCGCAACATATTTTTAACAAATTTTCCCCATATCAAAAGTTATGTAAATAAGATAATTTAAAATTATAGAATGTGTTTCTACAATTCTTTTTTAATATACCTATAAAACATTTCTGCCTTCAAAATATACCATAGCTGATTCTTTTGCCAAGACATTAAAATTCTTGCATTTCCCAGCATTATTTTAAAAACAAAAGAACTACCATCATGAATTGTGTATTCACTTTCATAAACACACGAGACATTAGATGCAAACACATTATTTATGTTTATGATTTCATTCATGATATATAGACTGTTCACGATAAAGTGAGCACTTTTGAAATCAACCTTAGAAGAAAGACACTGTCCCTACCTGCATATATTTTTACGGGGACAATGAGTGACATGTGCCCAGTAAAGTTGGTAGTGATGGAAGGGAAAGTAGTTCCATATATTAACGTTGAATAAAATGTGTTAAGTTTATCACAAACTTTTTTTTTTTTGTGTAAAAATTAGTAAATTTGTACAATATTTACTTTTCTAATAATTTCACAGTTCTACTTGACTGACACATGAATAAAGTGGTGAGGCCCATGGCAATGTTAATATCACATAAGGCGGAAGAATACACAATGTGCATAGAAGTAGATCCTAAGCAGGCTTTCAAAAGTTCTCATTTTACTGTGAACAGCCTATATAAGTCTTGCTGCAATTTTATGAGCAATTTATATATCTCACATTTAGATGCATTTTCACTCCAGTTACACCATTTCTGATAACTTTACTTTAAAAACTAAACCCACCCCAATTACATCAAAAACCACAAACCACTATCGTGTCACATCCAAGAATTTTGCATTGCTTATTTACTAGCAGAGAGGATGATAACTGGACCTCCTGGTTATTTTGCATCAGTGTACTCCAAACTATTTTAACAGCAATTCCCATTTAATCATTATGGCAATTGAGTACAACAACCTATCACTGACTCAGACCACCAAGTTGTAAACACACTTCAATATAATAGTACTATTAATAATACTTTGTTAATTAAGAATCGACAGTTTACCAGACAGCTTACAGATACTTTAACCATGTAAATAAACTTCACACCGCATACACACTCCCCTACACCCACACATCCCCACTCTAGTGGCGATACACTGTTTGTAAAATATATTATTAACAGCCAAAAATATCAGCCCTTCATCTTTTTGGCAGTTTAAAAATTCTAGTTTGATATCAATTCTCTTGTGCATATTTGTTATTGCCATTTGCAACACACATCTTTATGATAATCTGATCAAGAACAGGAATCCCCAGCGTAATTACTGTAGTATCTTTGGGTCTTATTTTCCTTTTCGAAGTTGGTAGTTTGCCATAATGCCACGGCAGATGAAATTTATGCCAAGCCTGAATTTTGTGTAGGCAATATAAAATATAAGTGCACTGTTTTACCTCATTTAACACCTTCAGGCTAATTGAATGACAGGTTTTACTCTTGAGAATCTGTCAACCTAAATTTTTTCCTGATGTTGGGAAAAAGCAGTACAGGGAGGAGGGGGCAAATTGTGAAAGTATTTATAATTTGTAAACTAAAAATAGTTCATCGCACATTTTAAAATGAAAATACGTGGAATGAACACCAATGTGCAGAATGCAGCACAAAAATTAAATTTCCATAGTCATATGTAAAAAAAAAAATTGGCTGCCTAAAACTGATAAACCTTCCGCATCAAGATCAGAAATAAAAAAAGATTGCCAACAGTACTTTATATTTACCAGGAACATAAACAATATACCAATATAATTTTTAATGTAATTTTTATAATAATTATTTTTACAAATGCAACTGATCTATGGACATAATATCCCAGAACAATAAGTTAATGTATGTGTACAGTTAAGTACCTATTTTAATATGGGCTATTTTTTGTGCTTATCACTGTACAAAGCTTGATGCAGTAAATTAAAAAAAAATTTGTTTTTACTATTAACAGAACCATTTACATGCGTACAGAAATGAGGGGCTTTACAGAATTGAAATTACAAGATCAAATTCACTGTGTACTGTGTGCTAATGGGTTGTAAACAAATATGTCAGATTTACAATGTACTACATATTTTAAAATGTGTGCTGGATAATCCCGAAAATTTTTATTCCAAATACTTACACATTTTATACCCAAGGGCAATTTGTGTCCACCATTCCTAAATGAAATTCAGTAGATATAAACTAGTAAAACTAATCTAGTACAATTGGATGAATATAATTTAAAAACTTATTAAAAATTGAAAAATACCTACAAAAATTTTTAACTTTACATGAGAACCAGTGTGATTCTTAACTTTTTAAGCATTTTGCAAGAGCTGAAGTTTTTTTTTAATGGTAAATATTTAGTAAAACAAACAAAAATGCTATTCCTCTTATTTTTTCCATTTCAATTCCACCACCACCTTTATAAAGTGATTTCACTACTTACTGATAAATTTCTGACTGGATGCTGTACACTTAACATCTACAACAGCCAAACCTATAATATTTTAGCTGTAGGCATTTGTAGAATTTACATGCCAGAATAGATACCTGCTAAAGCAAAGACAGCCCCAGGAAGTGATGTAACAATATAAAAGCCCAGAATACAGACTACAAAGGAAGCCATTCCAACAAAAATTTAAAGCAAGCCATTTAAAATAATACAGTACAAACACTTATGAAATTGAACTGATTACATTTTCATTTGAAGAAAAAATATCTGCACAATGCTGAAATTTCAGAACTATTAGTTAAATTTTGAAAAAGGGAAAATGTTATGGGGGTTTTCAAAAGTAGGTCTCCAAAAGTTGTGACCTTTCAGGACATCCCCAATGTAATTTAACAAAACTTAAAATTTCTCAGGACTGAAAATCCTGACCTTCGGAAGAAAAAAAAAAACTGTGCTTCCATTTATGTTGCAATACTTAAGTAAATGTGTCAAAGCATAATTTTTTAACCATCAATACTATAAACAAAATAAAATTGCTAGGCTGCATCTGTAATATTTTGACTGGCTATTTAACTACACTAGTGTCCAAAAACAACAGAATGTTTCCTTGATAAAACTAATCAACCGTCAACTACTACACACTACGTGCTTACCAGCGACTGTATGGGACCACAGTACACAATATCTTCATCCAGCTTCTTGACAGCATCCTTGGAGTGGGAATGAGCTTGATTTATGAATGCAGATTTCTACAGCATGCAAAACAAACAGCTCTGCATGCATCAAACAAGCTGCCAACTAGCTTGAACTATGCTAGATAAGAAAATATCTGTAAAATATATTTCTACTAATATTCTGAGTCTACGCACAAAGTCACACCAAAATGGAAATGCCTCAAACACATGCAAACAAACACTTAAATAGTCAAGTTTTCAGTTTTCTCTACAAAAAATATAGGGATTATGTTTATCCATACCAACATTTAACATACGTCCATCCTATGGGTACCACTGGCTCTACACTGTTACAGCTTCTTTAAGGTCTAACTACAGTAGCTATTCAAGGTCAATTGAGCTTATGAAATCCCTGCTTATGATCTACTTTTAATTTTGTATCCTTCCGACTATGTTAAATTCACATTGCCATTTACCTGATCATTTTATTTGTATCATCCTACTGAAACCATGGAATTTTGTGCATACACGCACACCCACACACACGCATATGCGCACAAACACACACAGCGCATCAAGTTTTTTAGTTATGAGCAAATATTTATTTTTCCAAATGTTTCAAAAGAGCTTACTTTATTGTGGACAGTCTTTATATAATTCAGAATTGAACAAGTGCTAACAAGTTTATTCAAGAAATAACCTAATTTGTGAAAATTTTTGACAGTCTTGGGGAAAAATTAACAAAATCAATGCTTGATTTTTCACCCCAATAAAACGAAAGCCCTCTCAAAATATTTTGCATGCTACAAAACAAGCTTGCAATGATCATGCACTCGCAAATAGAAGTAGAAAATAACTTTCAGTACTTATTCCTACATATACTTCTCTTGACTAACGAGGCTCTTATTTCATGCGACCACAAAGTATTCTACAAAGGAAATAGTGAATTAGATAATTGCTAGAATGCAAAAGAGACAAAAGAGAAAAAAAGCATAGCAAAGCAGGAATTTTAGAGAAACCAAGAAGAATGACTAATTTACTTAAGATGACTCTGATGTATGCTGAAATCAGCACTGAATGAACTGTACCAACTCAAATGACTTTTTTAAAAACGTGAGAAATTAAAAAAAATAATGGTTTGCAAGGCAAACATTTAACCGCAACTAATTGTATCGTGGCATGAATAGTGCCTTATGCACCTCACTGGGATTTAACTCCATAACAGTGTAACATTTACATAACCAATGTTTGAAAACACACTCAACAAACACATTTAAAGCATGTAGGTACATCACAATCAGCATAACCTTCAGATTGGTTCACTAATTTGGGTACTCAAAGATCACTATACATCAAATCTTTCTATATAAATTTCAGTTTTATCCAATTCATTATTTTTTTTAATGGATTGCATTTGTTCAGCTTTTAAATTTCAAAAAGATTCAGCACTTTTTCTAGCCAATTGTGACAACCAATAAAAAAACAGGAGTACATTATCTAGTCAGTTTTTTCTAAGATTAAGATGAGATAGACAAATTTTTACTGTGGCACAATATGTGCACGCTCAAAATAGGCACAGATCATGAAACAACTGCATTTAATGTCTACCAGCTAGTCACAAAAACCATTTTTTTTTAATGTTAGTATAAATTTATGAACTGCACTATGAACAGAAAGTACTCGCTACTACATCAAGATTTTATGATAAAAGTGTAATGACAAAGGAATGTATTAATAGTCTCTTAGATCTAGTCAAGATTGTATCAGGTGATAGAGTCATAGGATTAGTTTCTTGTTTTGAGACTCCTGCAAATTAATAGTAAGTTCTTGAGTCTTACTCAACCGATTAGTTTCAAGTTTCTCTTCTCAAGCAGTATTAGATTGTAAGATAAGGTTTTTTCCACAGCCTCGCAAAGGGCTTAGCTAAGCAAAAATGGATACTTTTTTCTATCTATGAAGTCTGCCTGCAACTATGCTCTACTATTTCTTGCATTTATAATTTTTCCTCGATTCTTGTGCTGAAATGCATTTCCAAAATATTGAAAATTACAGTGTTCATGAAACATTATACATGTAAACTACAAAGGCATAATTGAAACTAATGCAAGGTTCACACATATACTATAAAGCTAAGCAGTAACAGACTTAAAAATTCAGACATGGAAAGGACCAATTTCTTAAGTACGTAGTTTGAGTTCTGCTGTTTGACTTTCCACATTTTATATAAAAATTATCGCAAATGCACTTTCGTATCAGTCTCTAAATGTGCATTTTATTATAATTATTATATAATAAAATTTATAGACATAATATACGTTAAACTTATACAAAAGTAATGTAGGCTATTTTTATGTTAACAGAAATATACAGCACTTGTCATATATGGCATATTAGGAGACAAACAAGCATGTTATGCAAGAAGTGATTTTTCAAAGACTTTATTCAAACAGTGTGAAGAAACTGCGAATGGACACTAGTAGTAAACATAGTTTTCCAACTAACATTTGATTTCTGAAAATATTAAGCTGTTTCTTAACATTGTTTACCTATTATCACTTACACAAAATCTGAAGAATGAAAATATGCAATGTAGAAGCAATTATATTCAAAATTATACTATGGCTTTATTTACAACCTTGTACTTCATGATGAATTGATAAAATTAAAGAGCATAAAATAACATTAATAGCTAATTAAACTTCCACCTGACACCATAAACAACTTTAATTTTAGTTCAATTTTTTGATGAAGTTAAATAAACGTGAAACTTTCTTTACTTTAAGTCAAAAAAAGTAACATTCCGAGAAAAAATTTTTACACTTTAGATATGGCTATTAAACCATCTGTTCATTTTATGGCCTGAAGTGTTGTCCACCTATTTTGATGGAGCATCAACAATATCTGAAGATTCAAGTTGTGTTCAGGTGAGATGCAAAGAAAATTATACAATTGTACGTGGATTGCTATGCTCACTGTTTATATTGAAGATACTGCAAGGACCTTGAGAAGATCCTAGTTTCACTAAAATCTTTTATCCAAAAATAGGATGTCCTGCGAGGCAGATTCTGTAGACGACTTAAAACAACAGCTTTAGCTTCCAGTTAGTACAATTACTGTTGTTATGAAGATACCAAATGCTCCAAGGTAAAATCCACTGCAACTGTAATTCTATCCGAGATTAAATATTTTCAGTTGAACTGGCTCTATAAATCATGGGTATCTAGAAGCTTGTTAATAAGGTCTTCAAACAACTACTTTCAGTACCCTGATGTAAACCTTGCGACTGCAACATAATAAGTCCCCAAAAGAAGTTTGTCAATAAGGAATGAACAGTTACATTTAAAATTTTTTTGAAATGCACAACACTTATGAAGCTCTACACATCCTGCAGCCAGCATGTAGGAAGAGGAAAGTATCAAAAAACTATTATAACACTGAGAGAACAACGTTTGTACGAGTCCTTTGAGCAAGAGTTTAGAATTATAGCATATTATCCAGCGACTGACACACACAAGTGAACTTTAAAGATTCAGTGAAGAATCAAGTGACATCTGGCCCTAAATACAGGTTCACGTGATTATGAAATGATCACTAGTGTATTTAGATAGACTACTGGACCTTTCGACTAAAGTAACACTTCTACAGAAAAGAGTAGCTGTCAGGCCAGCCAACTAGCCTTTCAACTTGACTATTGGCTAGCAGATATTACCTATAATAAGGTTAATGGCAATTAACCATTTAGTAATCCACCAATTCAGTGTCATGGGTTTGACAAGCAATCTCCACAAGTATTTTTTTTTTTTAATGCTAGCTAAAGCAAAATTTTGGTCTACCATGATACAATTTGTTCTCACCATACATAGAACAGCAAATTACTACTGCAGTATTGGTGAAGAGTTAAATTATTTAAAAAAATTGTTTCACGAGACTGGCAATTATTTTGAGAGGGTGTGTTCTGCGAGTTTGTGCATTGTGCTATATTATCATGTTTCATACGAGAATCTATTATAATAGATGTAAATTATATAGTAATTTTGTAATTAGGTTGCAAGCATAATATTTACAAATATAATTTAATACACATAATGTTACCTATAGATATGTTAAACTATTTATTAATATTCTTCCAGCCTACCTAGGACCAAGTTCCTAATTTTATATAATGAAACCTATTAAATAAACAACTTTGTATTAAAAGTTTTTTATTGCCCTTTGAGTGAGATAGGGAATGTAATGTTAGTTTAAATGAATAATACAATTGAATAATTTGTATTACAATTTAATGTCGAGTCCACTTGTAAAAGATAATGTAATTTTATAATAAGCTAAATTAGAGTAACCCATCATAATGATTGTAAAAAAATTTCAAAAAATTAAAAACTCATGTTAATACAAACATTACAAAATGTAAAAATTCAAGTCTTTTGAGGTTTCAAGTAAAGAGGTTTTGTTTAGTTAATATTTTCCATACAGGAAAATATTACAAGGGCTCTGTATGACCATGGGGTCCAATAGCAAGTCTGTGCCCCAGCTAAAAATGTCTGCATTGCACGAGTAGCGAGATTTAGCTTTACGCTAAACCATTTGGATTACATAATATCCAGCAAACTTAGGGCCGAGTCAATACTGAAACCCTAATATATTTAGACAAAATCAGAAAGCACTGACAATCTTTGATTTACAGATTATTAATACTTTATCCGACAACAAATTAATATTAGAAGCTCAACACTTACCAGCTCTCTAACAGAAACATTGGATAGATCATCCTCTGCAGCAGTGCTCTCACTTGGGCATTCCGAGAGTGTCTCAACATGCCTCTCGCTGCCATCATCCAAGCTGTTACTGTTAGTGCTATGATGTGTTAACTGGTCATCATAGTTATAACCATTTGTTATCTACACACAACACACACAGGAAGGTGTTAATGCATGCAGTTTAGTGCTCACACAAACATTTTCCCACTTTACTGTGGGAAACAAAAAATTTTAAGGAGAGGGCATCACACAACAGGTTTTAAATAAATTAAGAATTGTTTAAGTACAAATTGACTGAAAACTTCAAAATGTATTTAATTAAAATGCTTTAAACAATGCACCAATGTCAATGGAACAAAACAAAAGACAGTATCTATAAAACATTTTTGTATCAGAAAAAAAAATGTTCCCCATTTGAAAAAATACACATCAAAAATCCAAAAGGCGTCCAAAAATTGTGTCAGTATTTCAAAGAATTACATAATATGAGGTGGGGAAATAGAGGGAGAAAGAGAGTGGCCGAAATAAATGATGGCAGGACTGAACCTGTGTTAAGGAGTGTGAATTGAGCAACTAAGACCAATAAAGAAACATTTAATACTGTGCTCAACAAGGATAACCAGACTAACAGTGGAGGTAGATAATTTATTGTTTTAAATAGCTGTGTTAATAAATTAAAAATCAAATTTAGTTATTTTATATAAATATTTATCAAGACCTTCATCCCTCACAAACTCTGACATGCCCCTCTGGCATCCTGCAATAGTATTCTGTGTGAACACAGCACTTTGGCTCACAGACTGTCTAAAACAGGTGTGTCAAACATGTGGCCCCTACACCTGTGTAATGCGGCCCCTGAACCACCTTTAGATTTTTTGTTGCAAGGACAGTTTGTTCACGTGAATTGGTTTAAGATTTCACTACACGTGTGTGTGTGTGTGTGTGTTTTTTTTTATGGTAAAACTGAGGCAGTAATACGATGCTGGTGTACGAAAACAACTCCCCTCATCTACTTGGCAGTTTTTTCTCGCTTTCTTTTCACTGCAAAGAATCAGACCAGCAGCGAGTAATTGAATTGTCTTCATTGCTTACTATTCCGATCCCAATCGATACCCGCATATCAACAAAGCGTTCACTATTGCCAGTCATTTGTACAGGTTAGTTTATTTACAGTTATAGCTGTTGGAGGTATGCATTTTAGTGTGCGTGCAACTTATGCAGTTAGTTGAGAATAATCATCTTTCTTTTTCTTGTGAGTACTTTCAAAAGGAAAATGTCACACTCAAAATACTCTAATTGTAACAAGTGAACAACTGAAAGTGAACATCGCGTATTCCAAGAAAGATGGGAACTTGTTTACTTCTGCTGTGAAAGTAGAGGTAAAATTTCATGTGATCTGCAGCCAAAGTATTAAGACGCCATTATGAAACACACTGCCACAAATATGATTAGTACCAAGACAAATCAAGAGAAGATTAAATACGGGACAAAGACTGCACTTGGTAAGCAACAGTCTATGTTCAATAATTCTAGATGAGACCATGAAGCCTCTGTTAGAGCGAGCTATGCGATAGCAGAGCAGATAGCAAAGAACTGTAAATGTTATAGTGACAGTGAATTTGTAAAGCAGTGTGTAATGAAAACTGCTGAAATTGTGTGTCCCGAAAAAGTTCAAAATTTCAGAAACATTTCCTTGTCGCGAGATACAATTTCCGAGAGAGCTGACATTGAACATAATTTAAATGAACAGTTGCTGGTGAAAGCTGAAAGTTTCGCAGCTTTTTCTATTGCAGTTGATGAAAGTAATAGATGTCTGTGGCGAGCCACAAGTATCTGTTTTCATCCGCATCTGTGATAAAGACTTCAATATAATTGAAGAGTTACTGGGGATAGTTTCGCTTCAAAATACCACAACTGGTGAGAATATCTTTGAAGAAGTATATCATCTCTTGGAAAGGATTAATCTTCCTTTATCAAACCACTAGTGTATGTAGCAACAGCTGGAGCTCCTTCCATGATTCATTGCTAGGTTGCTGGCCAAGCAGAAAGCAGTCTCTCTTGAAAGTAAGTTACATCACATTCACTGTATTATTCATCAGAAAGTACTTTGCTCAAAAAACCGTACTAATGGAGCACGTTTTAAAATATGTAAAGAAAGTGGTAAATTTTATTCGCTCCCGGGGCCTGAATCAACATCAGTTTTCTGGTTTGCTTAAGGACATAGGAAGTGAATTTGAGGGCTTGCCATACCATGCAGAAGTTTGTTAGCTTTCTTGTTTTAATGTTCTGAAATGATTTTGGCTTCTTCGTGAGGAGATCAGGCTGTTTTTGGAAATGAAAGGTGAATATCTGTTGATCAACTATGTGATGATAACTGGCTTCAAGATTTAGCATTTATGGTAGACATGACAGGGCATTTAAATGACAAATTTAAAGCTGCAAAAAAAAAATATCAGCTAGTAATTTCAATGTATGATCACATCAAGGCTTTTAAATTAAAGCTGAATCTTTGGGAAAGACCACTGAATGGTGGAAACTTAATTCATTTTCCTACCTGCCAAGATTTCAGAAAGTCCCACAGTGCTTCTGATTTTAGTCATACTTTTAACGTAAATGAACTAACAAACAAGTTCGAAAGTAGGTTTGAAGATTTCAAAATGTCTGAAAATGATTTCTCTTTGTTTAATGATCCATTTTCATTTGATGTTCAAAAGGCAGATAGCAATGTCCAAATGGAACTGATTGACATCCAGTGTGACACTGTTAAACAAGTTTAATGAAGTTGGGATCCCCAAGTTTTATTCTTATTTGCCAAGCCAGTGCTCTGAAATGTGCCAGTTCGCAGCCGGAATACTAGCAATGTTTGGATCTGCTTATCTCTGTGAACAGATATTTTCACTTAAGGCAAACAAAACTTCTCATCGATCAAGACTAACATTTATCCTCCATCCTGAAAATTGCATAGTCACAAAATCTGGTGGTTTCTAACAAATGGTGTCATATCTCAAGTAAATAGTAAGTGGCTACTTTGCCCTCCACCAGACAATTCCATAGCCAGTGAAAAAATGATAATGTAACTAATGTTTTTTGTATCATCTTGTGAGCAATATCAATTTTTTTTTCCAAATAATATTATAAGACTAAGTATTACATAATAGAATTCAGTAAAAGTAACAAAAAAATCTTGTTTTTAATTTGCTGTGCCTTTTTTTTCAGCCCTTGGACCTAAATTTATCAGTCGAATTGGCCCTCTATACAAGTTGAGTTTGACATGCCTGGTCTAAAACATGTTAATTATTTAGTTTCTGGAAAAAGTGTCCATTAGAAGTTTACTCCTTTATACCTTGTTTTCACAGTGTAGATACTAGTAAACATATTCTAATTCCTATGCAGTGACACTTTCAGTGAATCGTTAAAATTTCTTTCAACCAATATCACATTCTCAAATAGCATAAAACTTTTGAATGTACTACTATAACAATAATATTGGCAGCTAAGAAATGCTAACTTCATACAAGTTTACTTTTGGTTATTTACCTGAATTTATCAAAGGCTTATACGAGACGTAAGTAAAATATATTTGTAACTATGTAGACTAAGTCAATTTTGCAACTAAGCTGCATCGGTCTGGTGGTGTTCCAAGGTTAAATTACGCACACTTGAATTTTATGTGGGGTTTTTTTTTTTTTTTTTTTTGAATAATAACTATTGCTGCACTACAAATAATTAAAGTAGTTTTTGTAGCCTTTAACATGTGTGATTTGTGTATCAGTTGGACAACTTTGTCAAACCTGTGAACTCTAGTGCGTAAAAACGAAGGAACATTCCCCTCCCCAGTGTTATACAAACAGATTTTGTTAAGTTTATGTAAACGGTCACTTAATGGGCATATAAAGCAGGAGAGCTATGATTAACCTCTTTGGAATTTGTTACATTGTACTTTTTTTTTGTCCAAAAATGTGTGATGGGGAGGGGGGTTAAAGGCACATTCAGACCCATATAATTTGAGTTTTTCCATCAAGGCCACTGTAACAATTGTGAAATCAATGAACTAGAGCATCTCTTAGAAAATACATTGCATGCTCTGTTGCCAGATTGATATTGATTACCAACAACGAAAGTTAACATGTACACGTGCACACACCGTGCACTCTCACAAATTGTTCTTTATGGTAGTGCAAAAATTAAAAATGACTATTCGTTATCCACTGCAAGCTAAGACAATTTTTTCACTAGACTGTTCGAGATAAACTAAGCACTACTGCCTTTAACATGTTCAGGGTTGCCACATTTTTTACATTGGAAAATTCCCCGACATTTCCCCAATTTCCAGACAAAAAGAATCTTTTCTTCCTGACCTTTTTCAAACATTTTTTTCTGTAAGTATTGGCACCTTTGCATTATAACACACTTTTACACTAAAACACATCTCACATCTCTGATTTTACAAAACTGCTTGTTACATAGATTGCAAACAAAAAGGCCTAAGCATTTAGTCCAAAATCATTAAACCCATTTTATATGACTGGCAGAAGTGCACTGCTGATGACAGAACTGCGTAATATATCATGAATATCACAGAATTCGACATTATGCTAACTTGTTTGAAATTTCCTGACAGTTCTCAAACTCCCTGACATTTCCCCGTTTTCCAGGTTTCCCAGACCTGTGGCAACCTTGATGTTGCATCAGTGAAACTTTAACATACCACCGACTGTCATGACGAATTATATCAGTACGATGCCAAATTATTTGCTTTCGTCAGGGTGCAAACCGATTCCGATGGGAATTCATACGAGAACCAGAGGAAGGGCTCATGGAAATCCACAAGATTATTCTGCCCATATGTACTACTGTTCAGCACAGATTTCAGTAAGCTTAGTTGGACACCATTCCTGCAATGTTTGAGGCACGGGCATGAAACGTGGCACACTTATGAAGACAGTGAACCTGCACACTTTACCAACAAGACTAGTCTGCTCATAGCAATTTGAAATTTGATCCTCCATTAAAATTTAGCTACGGTGATGTAGGCTACAATGAAAGGCGATGAGAACCAAACAAAGTTAAGGAGTGTACTAAATTATAACATTGTGCATCAAATGATTCGGGAATATTGTGAATCCAAAAACTACCCACTAAGGATTCCAATTTTCAAAAATCCTTTGTTGTATACAACTGATTCTTAAAAGATGTCCCAGTGGAAAATTTCAGATAAAATAATGTGGAAACAGCGCACAATCAAATGTACAAACAAGCAACCCCCCCCCCCCCCCCCCCTCCCATCCACTTTAATGCTATAACCTCCTAGGGTTGGAAGGTGGGCCGAAAGACGAAAAAGGTGGAATAAAACCAGTGGTGTTTATTCAATAGATGCAAGGTAAGCAATGCTTACCCAATACATGTTGGAAATTGTTTGACACTTTATAGTTTACACCTTAACTTTAAACACATTTAATTCTGAGTTTCCCCATTTCCGATTCGAGAAATAAAGTGTTTTTAAGTCTCGTACTGTACATGCATAGTACTACTATTAGTGCTACCTAGTATATATTTCCACAAACAGGAGCGACTATCGATGAATTAAACTCTCAAGCAACAACATGCCACACACTCTAGGATAAGCATCTGCTTGCATCCTCCAGTCCTACATTTTCCCTCTGAAAGTGGATGAAAGTGTTCGGGAAATCTGGAGTTTCCTTATAATTTGTAATATGCTCTCTAAATAATATTCAGTTCAATTATCATTACATTCATTTCGTTTCCATTTTTTTAACTAATGTTAGGTATTATAAAATGGTAAATACATGGAGAGTAAACAAAATTGGAAGTTGAGTTTGTTGGTAGAAATTTAAAATGGAACCACAGTCCAGCACTAGCAAGACAGTGTAAAATATGCGACCTTCTGTATTATCATCATTGCTAGAAAAGTATCTGAATTAATATTGTAGGTTGAATTATAGAGCTTATATCAACCATTTATTGTATTGTAAAGTGTGTAATGAATATATCATATTTTAATGGCCTTTAACTAAATGTTACCTAAAAAACACAAATATATGGGGCTATTATATTGCTTACCCTGTAACAAACTCTGTACGCCACTGAATATAACAATTACGCAAAAGTTTACGAAAAGTGGGAATAGGCCTAGAATGTAGCAATGTATCCAAGCGCAATTTTCTGTACCCAAGGAGCACGAAAACGGAACCATCTCAACGAAGGCAAAAAGTAGGGAAAATTAGCATAAACCTGGAAATTCTTACATGCCACTTGAGAATGAACAGGGTAGAACCTACGAAAAAAAGTTTTGGCAAACAGGGGAAACTTTTAAAAATAGTACCACCACCATCCAAATCAGAAACATTAAAATATATTAGATGTGCCGCCTCCAGGGCTTAAAACTATCTGGCCATTGAGCATACCTACAGAGTACAGTTGCGTAGCTCAAAACAATTCCGGAGTCAGAGCAATCAGAAATTTGACCCCCTAAAAGTTTTACAGTTATCTCCAAAAACATTAACACAAAATAATTTGGTGCCTGAAAAACACACACATTTTAAACTACAAGTTTTTACAAATACTCAATATGACTGTAGTAGTTTCGAATGTTAGTTTCACACTTTTTGAAGGACATAAAATCAGTACATATACTGTCACGGCAGACATATTTGAATTTTCTGAATACAAAATAACAGAACGTCTTTTGCATGTCTGATCAGCGGAGATGGAGGGATACACTACGAAGACAATATAAATGCTACTCTTTAAGTTCTGTAATTATGGCTTTCTTGGACAAAATTTTAGTGAACGGGCACACGGAACTAAAGCTCCTGTCTACCTGGAACTTTTTTCCGCGTTTGAGGTCAAGAAGCACAGGAGCAATAAGGGTGATGCTGTTACGGGCATCGAGTATGCCATCGCAGCTAAGTACAAGCTTCAACTGGCGAGCAGTGTTCGCCACTCTGTGTGTACCTACCTACCTTATTGGCGCAAAGTCTGTAGAAAGGTCCAGTGCAGGACCCTTGAGTAATTCTGAATTTATCTGATGCATATTTTGAACTAAAGAATTTTGAAAAATCATTACATTTTGAAAGCACTCAATAGCCCTCGAGTAAAGTGTGCTTTTCGTAGAACAGGACATTGGATGCACGTTTAACAGTTTTGTGGGAAAACTTATTTCAGATAAAATGCTGTTATCACCTCTAGTTGTCTGGACAACCTTGGTAGTTATCGCTTAAAGAATAAAACAGCAACGCTTTATGAATTTAAGGAGGTTTGCATAGCCATTTTTTAGAATGTCATCCAGAATAAAAAAAGAACAAGATAAAAAAAATGTATTCATTCACTGTGTTTAAGCATTGTTTCCTTTCAATAGTGACGAAACAGTAGCCAGGAGATAGTGTTACTAGGCAGGAATGCAAACAGCACCTAAGTTTAAAGGGGAGGGGGTGGGGGCATGGAGGCAAAAGGTAGCCAAAATTCACTAACAATTTCTCGTTCCTTTAATCATATTAATTTGTATGTGTTTGCAAAATTAGGAAGTGGAACAAGTGGCTGTGTGCAGGCTGAGAGGCAAGTGCAATGCAAAGTTTTGACATAAGTAATTTAAGGAATGCAAGTGACATCTGTCGACTTTTGATGATTAACTATTTTAAGACTTCCGCCTACCTTGCACTTTAAATGCATTGCAGTGTGTTTGAAATAATAGTTACTCTACCAAACTATTAAACGTGCGCCTAGCGTGCTGATCTACGAAAAGAACACACTTCAGACGAGGGCTGTCGAGAGCTTTCAATACCTCTCATATATTGGAAGCACCACTTCATGGCACTCCAATTTGGCTAAAAGTGGATTTTTCAATGTGTTTTATCTTCAAATATACAGGTCGGATACATACAAAATTATCTTGCTGCCCTGCATTTAACCTCCCTGCATACTTCCACCAATAAAATAATAGGGCTGCTGCTCAAAGTCCTATAGGTACTGCACGCCAGTTCAGAGCCTTGCGCTTGGCGGCGATGGGACACTTGACACTCGTGGCAGTGTCGCCATTTATCTATCGCTTCCGCGCTTCACGGTCTAAAACGCGAGAAAATGCGTTTAGTAAACGGGAACCAAAGGTGAGAGCATCTGCGTCACTTCCTCCACGGTGTCAGCTAGGCAGCTGATGTCCATCTCCCCCCCCCCCCCCCCCCCCCCCGGGATAGGAAGTTGCAGCAAAGCGATCGAGATTAACCAAGTGGCGGCAGTGTGACGCGAAGAGCATGTTTTCGACCATCTCCCCGCCCCTCCTCCCGCTTTAGGCTACATTACTTCTCGCGATGTTTCTTGCAGCGTGCGAGGCGGCATGCCTATAGAAAGCGTACACGAGGCTGCAGCTAGCAGCAAGGCCAGACACTGCCTGGGACACTGGGACCTTGCAGCACGCACGCGGCAAGTATGAATGGACACCAGTGTGTGAGCGCGCTGGCGACAGCAGCGCCCAACGCGGCCGCTCGCCGCAGCTGCCTTCCTGTCGCCCCACTGCGGCCGACTGGCTGGCTGCCCTGCCACCCGCGCACACTTGGCACCCCTCCACACACGACCGTAACTAGTCCACTGTAAATTTAACAATATTCGACATTTTAAAAAATGTAAAAACTTGTTTTAAAGTACACATCGGCGGCTGTGGCGTTTATCTACCGTTACGCTTGCAAACTCTGGCAAGCACACAGGAAAAACGGACATGTGAACTGTTAATAATGCAAGTGTAACGTTTACGTGATACACACTAGAACTGTTATTTGTTTAATACACATTTCAAGTAATAATAGGGGTCCTGGGTACAAAATATTTTCCGGGGGGGGGGGGGGTTTCTTTAATTAACTTAAGACTTTAAGAGGTTCGATACGAAAACTACGATGAGACATGATTAAAATTGATCTAAAATAACGCACCATTTTTATAGATTTAAAAATTTTATAAGACGTGCGTGATACCTTTAGTAATAATACTGTGGATATATTATGTTAATAAATTAAACACCAATAATGCGATTATAAATACAGTGGGTATAAGCTAGTTAAATAATGGCACATTGTGTAAGGAAACCCAAAAACAGCACACGCATATCTACAATATAAAAGGTTATAGATAACATTCAATACGGGGCCGCGGTGGCTGAGCGGTTGGCATGCTCGCCTCCCATCCAGGCAAACCGGGTCCAATCCCCGGCCGAGCCACCCCCGGATTTTCACATGTGAGATTCGCGTCTGACGATGCCGTTGGTCGGCGGATTTTCTCGGGATCTCCCGTTTCCCCCGTCCTTTCGTTCTCGCGCGCTGCTCCATACTCACGAACTGATCACCCTCATTGGCTCTCAAGATCTTGTTAAAAGAGCCGCCCAAATCTCTTCGCTAACTTACATTGAATACAAGCTGCAGTTAAGGGACGCTCTACGTAACCCGATAATTGCGGGCGAGGCATTCAGAGGACTGCCACAGACTTATGATTAGGTTGGCCGATTTGACCTACCCCACACCAATAAACTGCCCAAGTCGCATGGCCAACACTGTTGAGCGGGTTTGTTTGTATATTAATTTTCAAGACAAGCCCTTTTACACGAATAGAATACTTTCACGTATTTAAGTTTTATCTAACTGCACTAAAAATTTGTTACGGCGAAGAATACCAACATTTCGAACATAACAGTATTCAAACCTCAATTCCTATCCACATCGTTTGTGACAGTATTGACAGAAAATAAGTCCAACATTAGGACACCGAGTGTCTACTGTGCACTTTGGGCGCGCAATCTCCCATTTTCCCCTCTACGGGCTGCACGACTCATCATGGATGCTACAGATTTCGGTACGAAGGAAGTTGGGAAGGCCGGGCCATACTAACTTAACTTGGTGTGTTATTTAAACATTTTGTATTTGTAAGAAAGGGGCGTTGTAATGATACGCTACGTGATACTACTGATAAAGTTCATTACAATCTGTATGATATATAACAAGTTATTAGGGAAGCATACGTTGCAATTCTCCCGACATCATTCGGTGATTGCAAAAAATAGTCATTGAGCAAGGTACATAGAAACAATGCTTAAGGAAGTAGTGTAGTGCAGTTCGGCATGTGGCAAGGGGGGGGGGGGGCAAGAGGACAACAACAAGGTGAGTGGCCGCCCAAGTTGGCGAACGACGCCGGCCGAACGACGCTGCAGGCAACAGACTAGCAGAAGGCGCGGGCGGCGCCACGTAATTGACAGTGCGGTCGACCGCCGACCACAGGGCAGCGAAGCACTTGCGGTCCGCCTTACCGCGCCTCCAATACAACACGCCGGACTGCAGCGAGACGAGACGCCGAGAGCGCCTGCTTCAATCCGCCCGCACGACTAGCCGTTCCGACCGCAGTCTCTCTCGAAATAACACACGGAAACTTTATTTAGATACGGGTCGTCTTCGGCCTGTCACCTGCGGCGACAGGTCGTATTCCCCTTACCACTACAATGCATACAACGTATAAACAAGTTGTCCAGTTACCCGCCTAGAGGCGCATCCCTACTTTCGGCCAATCTTACGCATCAACTGCACATGGTCTTGAGCACGAATGCTCCGTACGCTGACGTCAAGTTGGTGCGAATTGATGGCAGGAACGTCCCGCAATTTAGATTTCAAAGGTAAATATATTAAGTAGTGTCATTAGTTAGTGTCTGCGTGTCTAGAATGCGTACGTGTGGTTTCCAGAATCGTTAACTTGCTTTGCGTACTTTAATATTATAAAGTACAATAGCTTTTACCCGCGGCTACACGCGCGTGTTTATAGGGATAAAGTGAAGTTTTGTTACACTAAGCCACTATTGTGTTCTCTAGCCACTGGGCTACTGCGGCCCCACTATATTATATATATATATATATATATATATATATATATATATATATATATATATATATATATATATATATATATATGTGTGTAATATATATATATATATATATATATATATATATATATATATATATATATATCCACTGGGCCACTAAGACTTTTTGGAAGGAAATGTTTACAGCCCATAGACAAAACAGAAAGGAGCAATGGTCTTTTTTTCTAAATTGCTTTTTTATGCAGTAATCAATCCTAAGAAAAGCTTAATCCAGTGCCTACTTACAATTAGAATTTCCTGAAGGAATGAGATATATTCATGGAATAAAATGTAGCCTATATTACCCTCCGACCTTTCAACTATATCTGCGCAAAAAATCACGTCGATCCGTTGCTCCATTTTGGCGTGAAAGAAGGACAAACACTTTCGCATTTATATAGTAGTAAGGGTAATGATTGTATACGTAAAGTAAGGTTAATGTGTGCGAAGTGTGTGACTGCTTTACAAGTCTCCATCTTATTTTTAACCAATGGCGAAAACGGCACACAGCAGTAGTTCCGTTGCTCAAGAATGTGTGTAAAAATTTATATTATCTCCCTAGTTTTTTTCGCATCTTCATTTATGTAGGCAACAGAACATGGCATCAATCTTAACATATTTCCTTGCAAGTTGTCTGATGACACTGGACAATCTGCAAACATTTGTTCACAGAAATATAAATTTAATTTACAAATCACGTCGCTGATTTGAGAGCTTATGAGAATGTGCCGGGACTAATTTGCAAGGGTTTTTCTGTCCTTCCCCACGTTACACAGAAAGCCCACAGGCATTTGGGATCTCCACAACATAACGCTCTGCACTACCACAATACACATGAACCTCGTTGTGTATGTGACTTGAGTCATCGCCAGTTTGGCTTCTCAGCCTCTCATGACTCATGCCTCTGATCACGCTCACAGAGGACTCCCTAGTTGAAAAACAGGCGTACGAGTACACTCAACCTTCTCGTCACGCCCCCTGCCGCCTATACCACAACTCCGCTGAGAGAGATGCGTGCGTGGTAATCGCACCGGCATGTCATTACAGCTCCCAAGTGCAACTTAACGTACTACGCTTCTATATATACCACGAAAAAAAAGGGGGGCGGGAGGAATAAATAACGCGTGTTATCCAATTTCCATTTCCTAGGGAATCTTAACTGCCAATCAATGTATTCTTTCCCCGCCCTTTCGTGAGGGCGCACGAACTCTACTCGGCAAAGTAGAAACTACCAAACCTCCGGAAATGTTTTCTCCCATGCATATTTCTTTTTAAAGGCTCGAAATTTATTTGAATAATTCTTTACTCGTTAAATTATCTACTACCAGCTCCCTAACACCTAATAATCATGGCGAGGCGGGTTTTGTTTCCAGTAAACTACCTTAAACTTTAGTTATTATAATTGATGCCACTGCTGCATCCCTGAGACACGATGAGCTTACGATATGACTGGGAATAATTACGCCCCCGACACACTAGCACACGTTGACGGTTTAGACAAACTACAGAATGTTAAGTCCCTCCTCCTCCCCAAATTAACTGTGCTCTAGGATTTTTTTTCTTGTTTCAGGTGATCTCTTGATTAAGAAGAACCTGCATTTCTTTACGGACGTTGAAATTAATCCGCCACATGTGATGCGGGCTGCAATGTCTGCTGAGCATCTGCCATATTTTTGAAAATCCTGTTAACTTGAGGCTGTAGCAGTTCCTCTAGTTACTTATCGCTCCATATTACGAAACTTGTTTACATTGCCACTGGAATTCAGGAACTTCTTGGTCATGTCTGGTTTCAGCAGGACGAGGCACCACCGCATTCCGTAATTAGTGTAAGGGAATACCTCAATTATATGTTCAGGTATGGGAAGAAAATCACCAAATGTACCAGCTCCTCTGAAGTGGCCACACCGAAGTTCAAAACGCAGTACGAGACGAAAGAGGAACACTTAAGTTGGTCGAGATACATTTGCTACCATCACGCCAGCCATGTTGCGAGGCGAATAAATCTGTGCTATGCGCACACAGATCCTCATGCGTAAATAGTGGCCACCTGTTTATCATACGCATGATAAAATAACCTACACGTAAAATACCTAGCTTGTATCAGTTAAATTTAATCATTTAAGTTCGTCGTTATGCAAGTCTAACTACTACAGGATACATTAGATCACTAAGTAAAAGTGTGGAGGCGGGTGGAAACTTTTCTATTCCAGAGCTTATTACACGAAGCATATAGAAGTTACTAGTCCCAAATTCTACGCAGTCAATGGGTAAAATTGACGAATTCCAAACAACGACCTGGAGTAGAAAGTAAAGAGTTCTCCTTATTTGAATCCTATCGACAATGTTGTAATAAGTAGGCAGTCATTTTGGTCAAACTTCTGCGTTCCACACAGAAACCTGACACGTAGTTGCGAACATCCTTTGCCATCATTTCGACAGATCTGGATACTGTGCAACACACACATATTTAGTCTATAAATCAACTTCACTGTCACTAGTTTTGGACGCATTTAATGTTAGCTGAAATTTATCACTGTCGAAAACCTGAATACCAAGGGAAAAGGACGGCTTATAATTAAACATCTTGGTAACCTTCACCAGCCATGTGGTTTCAGGTGAAAACGTAAAGGGGACAGCTTGGTGGCGTTTTCAACTCTCATTGAGCCAACAAAATACTACTTTGTACAAGGCCAAAAATATAAGTTGCACCAACAAAATATTTTGTTGAGTAAATAAAAATTTTAAAACAACAATGGTTTTGTTCTAAAAAACACGCTTGACTGAACAAAAGTTCTGTGTTGTTCTAAAATAATGTCAAAATATCTAGTTTGACCAACTATTTATTTCGCAACTTATTTGATTGCCACCGTTCAAAAATAAAGCTCGAGAGTTTGTATTTTTGTGAAGATATGGATGGTAACAGTGCTTGTTAATGCAATTGTTGATGCTTAATAACGGTGTAAACATCTTAATAAAACAAATTCAACATACAGAAAAAAAAAGTAAAACTGTGAAACTTTAAATATTTACTTACGCACGTGACCTATTATTTTAGATGAGGTAGTTACGGCATAACGCTCGTGTGCAAACCAATCTGTCTGTCCAGCAATTTTTTATACTAACCGAAACTGCTTAATGTACGTACAGCCAAACAAACCTTCAGTTGCACCAACCGAATCTTAGTTTGGGGTACATAAATAAGAACAAAATCATTTGGTTTCAACGACTAAATATTTCATTGACTATACAAACAAATTTAGTTGCACCAAACTATTTGATTCAAAAAAAAAATTTTCTCGGTGCATATCAATTGGTTACTTGTATATCAATGTATTTCAGTTTTTTTAAGAGATATCGCCATTATTTGACTGCCCTATTTTAAAGCCACGCGAATTAATTTCAATCTTAGTTAAATCAGGTTTGGGGCATCATTTCTGGCTTCAATTCGTTTGAAATAGAAGTCGCTGGGGGAACCCAACCCTCTGAAAATACAGTACAGCTGAAACCTGTGGGTGGAAAATACGACAGGTCATATACCGCACATGGTTAAGTGAAAATGTCCAGAACGAGTCATTCAGTCCAACAGGGATATTTTTTCTCTAATGAAGGCAAACATGTCCAGGTCTGTACACAATTACAACGGCTCCGAACTTGTTTCGATCACAGTCGCTTCTTGTTCACAGTAAACTAGTTTTAGAATCGTGCGTGTTGCGCTCTCATAGGCCTAAACACAGTGTAATTAGGATGGCTGAAATTTGCTAGATTTTCTGCGTTCATTGAAATAAAGCAATGTCAAAAGGCAACATTCACTATACTTTTACACCCATAACACAAGCTGTAGGCCTACTAAAATTAAAAAATACTCAGTTCACAGATGTGATCGCACACATGGCTACCGAACGAATTTAGAATAAACATGTTTAGAAAACTTGTATGACCATAGTTTACAGGCAGATGCACACTGAAATGAACATGGCGCTCATCGCGTTAATTTAGCTTTGTCGTTATGTCCACGTATAGATCGCGCCACAGTGTACACTATGAGCGACGAAATGGCAAATATTCTAAGCGAAAAGTTGACCCAAATTCAAAACAACACTAAGTCAACTAAATTGTGGTCAACCAGATTAGAAGGAAGATACTTTTGTTTTCTGTATTAACTTTTAGCCCTACCAAGTTCCAAATGGATTGTTTGTGCATTATGCCACGACGCCACAGACGATATGGTTTATTTGCATTTGAAAGATAAATTAACCATCTAAAAATATTTCAGTGCAAATCGGTGTCAATTTATGCGCGAGATGAGATTGGCACAGCGGAAACCGTTTGAAATATTATAACAACTGATCAAGTATGTTTAATAACAAACACACATGTATACACTTGCTTTATTTTTAGATCCCAGATAAGCATATTTGACAGTACTGAAATACAACTTGTCAAATACGAGCCTTCCTCAACTCCAACGTAAATACAGGTATAATTTTATTTTAAAAAAACTGGCACAAAGCTTACACTAAAGAAACCATTAGCCCCATGTTAACTTCAACAGGCTGTCAACAGGGTGGAGGCCTACGACAACAAGATACGGCAGAAGGCTCACTAATCTGCACTGTCAATGGAGGGAAGGCTTGCCGAAGTGGTGAAGGACTAGTGAGACACAAGCGCGGTCTGTCTTGCGCCTAGCCGCCGATAACATCTACCAGAGCGCGCCATTAGCTGCCGGCTGCGGCGCCGGACCAGCGGGGAGCAGACCACACGTCACTTCCTCCCCAAGCATGGACCGGAGCGGCTGCAGCTGTGATAGGCCACGTCCCACTCACCTTATATTCTACATCGTCCCTATACACAGCTCTGCAAACTGTTTTTGTAGGTACTGCTTTTGTAAATTCGTTGGCTGTTAGATTACTTTCGAAATTTTCCAAAAACATTAATCGTAAAAATTATTTAAAATAGTAGCTTTAATCAACAACAATTAAAACTGTGTAAAGCTAGAACTATTGCTATAGTTTAGCTTTGTAGATATTTAAAGAATGAGAGAATGAAGTAAAGTTATTATAGGCTATTCACTGTAAAGTGAGCTCTTTAAGTCCCTTTAACCACTAATAGATATAATTTTTTACAGCTTCACACGTTAAACTTTGAAAATGATCAATTATTTACCAGCGATTATTAGTCATATAGCAGTGTTTATATCAAAAAGTAACAAGGGCATAGGTTTGCTGAGAATAAAAATTTAGCAGAGCCATAAAAAAGGGCTAACCAACGAGAACAGCTTATAATTACAGAGATTGCCAATATGGTTTAAGTATTGTTACGCGCTCACTGCTTCGCATCACGCGCGAGCGAGTGGAAGGACAGTAGTTGTGATGGTGGCACATCATAAAGGCCGCCGCCACACGGGCCGATAAACCTACCACAGCTCTTGCCTCGTTGACCTCGAGCTCATGTTCTTACATTTACCACGCGGAAATGTCATCTCCAATACTTTTCCACGACAACTTTAATTGCCTAGAACGCTCTAGACCGCAACTACTTCAGGTATGCATTAAATACCACATGCGGGCTTCTGTAGGAGGAGTGAAAGAGCCGAGTGTTTGGTGTCTCGTGCGGCAGTTGGGCGGTTCCGGAGCGGCGAGAGAAGACTGCAGCGATCTGCGAGAGTGCGTCGGCGAGCTTGTGTGTAGTGAAAAATGGGACTGATCTGCGGGACTGTGGACTGGATGCGTGAGTGAAGACATTCGGGACGAAGGAAACAACAGTTTTAACTAAACATGTGAAAATAATTGGAGCAGTTTGAGGGGCATTAGCAAGAGTAAAGACTGTGATAAAATACTTTAGTTGAAATGGAGATAGTAATTAAATATTGCACCAATAAGAATAATAAGAAATAATATGATGCTCTGGCGGGTAAATAACAGATGTTTAACTTTTTGTAGCATTCAGAATATAATAATTATTGAATTCAGTCCTTTTAATATTATTATTAAGACGTCCATTCCTCACGAACTCTGATACGCCCCTCACGTGTCCCATGTAATAGTACCTAACATATTACAGTGTACTTTTTTACGTATTCAAATTTAATCATTTGTCATAATTAAATATAAGCCCATAATGTTTTAAATACTGCTTGAATTTATTAAGTTCCAGTGATTCGTCACTACTGAGCTGCAAACCCTACTATTTTAATTCTAAATCGTAAACTCACTGCTGCAACTTTTATGCAAGAACAGCAACTCTGTTATGAGTTTCCAGTCGATCAGGGTTCCGCTGCCTGCAGTTATTTTGTGGGTTCGAAGCCTTAAAACGCGTGAGCTCTAAGGCAGACTCTTGCTCACTCGTCACTTGTCTCTTCGTCTCTACGCGCAAGGAGCTCAAGTCAAGTGGCCTACAGCGTCTGCATCGGCGACTCGCCTGTACGTGACCGAGCTGCAACTTATCTTTATTAACGTGCCCCAAAAATATGATGTATGATGCATGTCTAAAAACAATTCTTAAGTATAGATCATTTAGCAGCTAAAACTGATTCTGGAAACAATGGTTAACATTTTCACCCCCAAAAAATAATTATTCTCAGAGAGGTTTCTCCAGTTTGGATAACGGTACAAATATTTTAACTTTTTTGTACCAATTGTTTTCTACCGAACCTATACAACGCACTTTAGGCTCCAACTAGACCGAGCACTTAGGCCAGATTCCACTATATTATATTAATTTCACTATCTGAAAAAGATTTATATAAGAACCACATAAATATAAATATTTGTGATCAAATGATATAGATTTCAGATAATAAGGGTCGAAAATTTATAAATATGGGAGCCTAAGTTTCTATGCTCCTAATTAACTTTGCCAACTAAATCGCACGTCATGTGAATACACAGCATATTATCAAGTATCGATATTATTTAACAATGGGTACTCTGGTACTGGTATCTTGGATCTCGAAATAGGTATTGACGTTTTTGCCAACATTTTTACTTTTATTCGTTCAAGAGAAATTTATATATATATATATATATATATATATATATATATATATATATATATATATATATATACACACACACACACACACACACACACACACACACACTTTCTCTCACGTGAATAAAAAATGTGTTAGCAAAAACTTCAATGCCAATATTTAAATGGATTCAGGATGCCTGTACCCGAGTACAGATTGTTAAATATCCTTAATACTAGATATGTTCTGTATATGATTTAGATCACATAACATGTGATTTAGTTGGGAAAGTTAATAAGGAACATAGAAACTTAGGTTCCCATATTCTGACATTTTCGACTTTTCGGTGCTATATTTTGGGATCTATGATCATTTTACTAGAAATATTTACATCTATGTGGTCCTTATATAAATATGTTTCAAATAATAAAATAAAATAATCTTAAAATATGGCCTTGCGGAGTATCCACAATACAGCGAGCGGCGCTGCCGGCGGCTGTTTATAAAACCAACTCGCGACAGAATATCTGCGGCAGTTGCAGTCGCTGCCTGGTGTGTTTTTGTACATCTTATCTAGCATTTAACAAAACCCTCATTCGACACATCTCTCTTCAAACTGACATTCCAGAGGACAATATTTTAAATTATAAATCAAAAAATAGTCATAGCCGCAATTTGACATAATTCGTCACACATTTTTAATGCTCACTTAATACTGTAAATACTAGTTTCCCAAAAAGTATATTTGCTGCCATGCCCTCAATGGTCACTTTCACGAAACTTCGATGACATAATACTCCAAGTCGCAAACATCAAGCACACGACCACTGTCATTTACTGCATAATTATATTGTATAACTATAAGTCATACTAATGAGTTCTCAATAGCGAGCCACAAAGCAGCCAAACACGTAATACGTGAGGGAAATTCGAACCACGCAATTGAACTGACTAAATGCAGGCGAATTTTAAGGCACGCCAAGTTAATGGCATTCACGAGTAAAGCATATTATAGGCTATTCACGGTAAAGTGAGCATTTTTTAAGACCCTTCCAGCAGGCATTAACCATCAATAAATATAAATTATTGCAACTTTAGACGTTAACTTTTGAGAGTGGTGAAATGTATACAGTGTTTTTATTAGTCATATAGCAATGTTTATATTAAAAAGTGGCCCAAAGATAAAAATTTATTGGAATAAAAATTTTGCAGGGCCTTAAAAAGTGCTCACTTTACCGTGAACAGCCTATGCGTATTTATTCGTTAGTAAATGTAGTCAAAAAAATATGAATGGTGGAAAATTGTTTTTCAGAAAAAAATTGGATTTCAATTGTATATGTATTTTTGTACAAATCACAAAATTTTAACAAATCAAAAACTTTTGGCTACAGCTCAAAATGATTGTCCGCGTCACCAGAATGTCAATATTATTTCCTTTGAAATTTGTTGTATGGTAAGCCCGTATTTCAATTCTCACATTTTTACAGAAAAATGTTTAAGTTAAAATAGATAGAACTTAGACCCAAACTGCCGAAGAACAGAGAGTCTTTGATAGAAACTGTAACATGCCACCCGTGCCTTCAAAAAACACTTCAGTTGAAATTAAACTCTGGCCATACCTTAATGAAATTTGCATCAATCAAGATTTTAAATTTAAATTCGCTTATTTACGCTTACAAAACAAAAAATCACTTTTATCATTTTATCACAAACTTTTCTAAAAATCAAAGTTTTTATTGGGGGGGAGGGAGATTAATATTTAACAGCATTTATGTTTCCATCCATTTTTACGACGAATTCTAGGGCCCAATTTTTGGAACTATCGGAATAATTACGCTAGCGGATTTATCCGATACCGCCTTTCCGGTAGCGAGAGTCAATGCCTAAATTCGAATTTGAGATGCCCATAGCGATTGTCTGAATAAAATGATTCTAAATTTCAAGGAATCGATAATACAATTTGGCATAGTTTCATTTTATGAGTCGTCGCTGACGCTGAACTAATCATGTCAAATCTGTTGGGACATGAAAATTAATTTTATAATGCACAATATTTTTTAATGGGTAAAAGATTTCGTTAAAAAATACAAAAATATATAATGTGGTGACAATGCTTTTACTTTTGTGTTATAAAAGCGCATTGGTTTACAACTACAGGCGTTGGAAAACGCTATAAATTATTTTCAGTATTGTTACAATTTCTCTCTCAAAATTCACTGGGCTAAACCAATTTCGTTAAGGCATGGAGGTCTATTAAATAAAAGTTAGTTAAAAGTTCATATCTTTATTTACAATAACTACAAACAAAATTCTCTCGACTCAACATCTCACAATAAATTTATATCATTTACTGTTGACAATGACCTCTATCAATACAATTTATAAGTACCTCAAAGAAATCAATGGAATTAATCAAAAATCAGTCCCAATAGCCAGTGTGAAGAAAATTATTCTATTTTATAAATTATGCGTCCATATCTGACAGTTCCAATATTTACAATAAAATCCGTATTACATGTTCCCACAGTCCCACCTCAGTTTAGTCCGTGTGCCGCCAGTCCACAATTTTCTATAGCAGCGTTTCCCAACCCGTGCTCGGCCCAATGGCTCCGCAGCCTCTCCAAGGAAAAAAATTAACAATTACATAAACATAGAATGAAACAAAATATTAAGAAACGCATAGTAGAATTTAAAAAAAAAAACTTAGAAACTACATTGTGAACAGAATTTCCTTAATTTGAATTTCGCTCTCTTTAGCTGACGACGATGCTTGGTCAGTCTACGACCACGATCTCCAAAATTACTGTAGCAGTGTATCAACGTAACGTGAGAGCAAGACGAACAGAAAACAATGCTGCGAGTGGTGGAGCTGATTTCCGGCCACAAAGGGATTCTAAAAAGGACTCCACGAGCCAAAAAGATTGGGAACCGCTGTTCTAGAGTTCTCTGAGCGTCATCGTGCACAGTATGTTTCACACCCTCTCGACCATTCACACCACGAACACCTCGTCCGCCGTCGTCCCGCAATCTCTTGTCCGTACCTAACTTCGCTCTCGCACTCACCCAGACGACCTCCGCCAGACTGCTAGCCGTTGGACCACTGCAGCATTCATAAAGCCGTAGCTCATCGCCCAGAAATTTCTCTACATTCCGCGTTGCGACGGGGATCCTAATTCACAGAATATTCTTGCGCCGCTTCTACATTTATCGGCTCTCCCGCAGGGGGAGGAGGAGAGGTGATGTCAGCTAGGTTTCACCGCTGTCAATCATTCACGGGCTTCTCCTCCCGGGGGGGGACAACGTAAGAGCGCCAATGCCTGTGATGAGAGGAGGTTCGAGGTGGGTCAGCCCTTCCGCAGCACCGGCCCGCGCGCTTAACATAGCTCGTGGCAGGTGCCAGCAGCAGCGCGCAACACTATATTTAACATATTTCGCATTTATTTGGTTTGCATTATAGGTTAATGCTGAAATTATTTAGTTTACTTATAAAAATTTAATACTGACAAATATGAAAATTTAGAACTTTTCTATATTTCTACAACGATGTGTAAAGTAATCTACATTAAAACAGTATTTGTCACTGCATTTTGTAAATCTTACTAAAACTCAGTTTCGGCAAGTATAAATTAGTTTATGGTGTTCGAGTACCTTTTCAATACAAGAAAATCTACATGCTTTGATTTGCACAGGTGTGTGTATCGTCATTATTTAGAGTATCAAGCCATTCCAATATGTGATACACTCTCTTAGACAGTTGCCTAGCTTCTGTTACACATATTTTAGTGAATTTGGCAGTTAGTTTTAACTGCAAAATTAAATTTTTTATATTTTTACTGTTTAGTGTTATGATTTACTTGATATTCGCAACACTTACAAGTTTTCATGAGTTTACTTTACATTACGTTATAGGCATTTTTCTCACATTTTTAAAGGAATTTTTATTTGATTTGTGATAACGATCTTAGTTTATGTTTAATCTTAAGAGAGTGCATTTTCTCGTTACCTTCATCGCACAGTGATATTTTCAGACAAATCTATGTAGGAATAACTATTCTGGCAGCTGCATTGCTGTCTGATCTATTTCGACACTTACAGCTAGACTCCGGTATACAAATCCGCTATTGATAGTTGAAAAATTGACTTAGTACTCCAATAGCGGAATTACATCATTCCGCTAAAAGAATTATTCCAATAGTTTCAAAAATTGGGCCCCTGATTGCGTCTATTTAAAGAGCTCCCGCATCTGCCAAAAGTGTGTGTAACTAATTCTGACGAAAGTTGTGGAACTATGTTTAGAGTTTAAATCTATTTCTAGCTTAGCAGAGCTCGCCGACAATATTTATCCAACAGACAGCATAATCTATGTGACGAAACATTTGATACCCATCACAGCGTACATGTTGGACCAAGAACTTTTGTTTCGAAACAAAAGTAATTATGTTCTGAATGCACGCGGTTAGCTGCCAACCAGAGAGAACCCATTTAAAGACAACATACAACGCCATAAGCATAGTATATTTTTTATTAGCGCTGGAGTAACCTCATTCAATAAAAAATATTGTACGTTTTTAGACAATATTGTACAGACGAATGGAAACTGTAGATTTAATTTTTCCCATACAGATTTGTAAAAATATTTAAGTAACGCACTGACATGCATGTGGTCCATGGCCTCACGTTACACTGTAAAAATGGTTATTTTATTTCCACAGGAAAAATCCTTGGTAACCCTTACATGAGAATCTTTTGTAGAACTACAGAAAATTTTTTTTGTAAATAGCTACATTTTCTAATATTACAAGTTACGGCGTATTTGAACTTAGAGTTAGTGGAAATATTTTTTTTCTACAAAAACTTAATGGATTAATTTAACAGAACAGTTTTATATATACATGCATACACATACATATATACATGCATACACATACATACACATTCACACACGGGGGAAAAACAGCAAGTGGTTTTTAATCACCATCCCTGGTGTTACTATCCAGCACCTTACACTGAGCAACCACAACACTACTTACAAAGCAATCTACACCCAATTTTGAATACAGTAAGGTACTAAGCGAGAAAGAGTATAATTTAACGTCTTGGGGAGGGCCGAGGTGAAAGAATTAGCGAATTGCTGTGCTCTATAATACCATTAAATTTCTGCAGACAGTCTGCATATTTGCAAAGTTGCAGTTTTATGATAGAATATACTGTCACATGAGGACGCTTGAAGGCCGTGTTTTGAGTTCGTGAGGAATGGAGGTCTTAATAAATATAACAATAAATAAAAGAACTAAAATTGATTTTATATTTATTCACTACTATTAATTACAGTATTAAATTATTTGTCTCCATTTATACTCTTATTTAACAGTGAACACAATATGTAATGTCTATTTCAACTCTAATCAACGTCCTTCTTAATTGTGCAAGTTAATTCCAGTCTAACTCATACTCATTAGCAACACGTTCTCAGTATATCTGTTGCCATTACTTCGCTTCTTGAGACTTGCAGTCGCAGACTTCCCTTTCGATAGTCGACGCTCGTTCTTCAGCCCCTCGTACATTCGTCCACTCCAACTCAAAACTCCCAGCCCGAAGGCCTGTCGGCCGCACAATTTAGGCCTTTATTGACACGCCTTACCATATGCAAGGTTCAAAGCACCCCGAGACGCGCTGAGAGAACGAGGTTAGTAATCCAGAGCATTCTTTGGTATCGGCCGAAAACAATACCGACCAGAGTCCGCGGCGCGCGTCTTTGGTTCGAAAGCCGCCATTGCCTGGCCTCCGCCGTCGATATCGTATATTAACTCTTTCCTTCTCTTCCACTCGCCCGCGCACGATACGAAGCAGTGAGCGTGCAACAAAATTGTATGATTATATGTGTCGGGACAACCGTTGTTAGCACCTATAAAATATTATTACAGTTATTCGGTAACAAAAACTGCAATTATTTCATTTGAGGAGTACTGCTTAGATATGACGCATTTAACAGTTAGTGTGTAATATCGCGAGATTTTACATTATTTTTATTACGATTAGTTTAGTAGTTTAAGTTATTTAAACTTGCATTACGTTCATTTCTGCGTGCACCTAAGCTTAGCATCCCCTCGTTTTTCACACGAACAGCTACATACATAATGAGACAGTTTGTGATATAGGTGGCTGTTGACATCGGGGTGCTGAAAACCGATGAGGGTGAACCAAGGTGATTAATATAGCAGCGACGGAATTCAAGGGCGGGAGAAATGAGAGATCCAGGCAAAACTGTTACACCAGCGGCATCGTCCGGCATGATTCCCATGTGCGAAAATCCGGGAGCAACCACGCAGAGAATCTAATCCGGTTCGCCTTGGGAAGCAAGCGTTCTACCGCTCCGCCTACCGCAAATACGAGAGTGATGCGGAATTCGACCGGCAAACTTCGCGAAACTGTTCCGTATGTAAAATCAAGTGGGAAATATAAAATACTTCACGCCTGAACTGAATATTGAGGCAGACACGAACCGTTTAAAACTGAGATCTCTCCGTCCTCTTCGCCGATGTCCCTCGCTTCACCAGACTTCGCTTGATTGCCACACTTCAGCCAAATGGAAGTGCAATAAAAAAAAATCGCTTATATTGGTGCCTGAAGATTCGGGTGGTGTATCTTTAAAAAAAATTTTGTGCTGTTGAAATTTGAGTTATCCTAAGGTACACGAATTAACGTTCAACATATGAAGATCTAGCCTAGGATTAATACTCATTTCATTTCAAGAGTTAACGTGGCAGCGGGGGGAAGAAGTGGATTCAGCCTACGGGAGAAGGGGAAACGGGGAAAAGAAAAAGAGTGAATTGGATAGGAGGGGGGGGGGGGTGATTGTGCTCTGGAAGGTCTGCTAGAGAGAGTGGCGGTCGTTTGGTGAGAGAAGGCTCTAGGGACAGCCCGATGGTTGTTTGCGGAAAATTGCCAAGACGTAGCGAACTTCGGGAAAAAGCTGAGTGGCAACTTTTTTCCGTTAGTTTTTTCCTAGGACCTGGTATCTGATAACAAGGAGGTGGAGTTAAGAATATAATGGGAGTAATCTTCCGAGCGTTGTGCTGGTCGTAGTGGATAGAACAGCTGTAGGGGTCTAACAATGGGAATTCACACACCTCTCCAGTATTAAGATTTACTGTAATGAACATGGGCTAAAACGCAATTGCTATAACGAGTATATATAATAATTACAACCAAATTATTTAATAACGTAGTCCCTAGAAACAGTCCATTAGATCTGCAAGCAACTCGCAGAGATCTAAGTGGGTTGCTCAATAGTCAATTTAATGTTTTTGTTATAGGCTGTTCACAGTAAAGTGAGCACTTTTGAGGCCCTAGTTACTTTTTTATTTCAGCCACTTTTTATCCTTTTATCAGCTGTTTAAGTAAATATTGCAATGTAAGTAATTAACACAGTATGTAGATTCCACCAAACTCAGAAGTTAACGTCTACGGCTAAAATAAAATATATTTATTGACTATTATTTCAAATGAGGTCTTTCAAAAGTGCTCACTTTACCGTGAATAGCGTATAGGTACTGCATTTGTGAAGGACTAATTGTTGCCCGGCTTTGCAAGTGCCGAGGTGGCAGAAAATTCGTTAGTAATAGCTTTACCATGACGGCAGAGGTGTGAAGTACATGGTCACCGGACAGAGTTCTGAAATTTGAAAATACACGCGGACAATGTTACGACCGGCAAATGGGCAGTTAAAACCCAAAGTGAGGGGAAACTTACGTGTTTACGCAACAATTCAGCGCAAGTCAGTGTTTTTGGGCATACTCTTCTAATTTTCTATAACATATCACTCACCGCCCCTCTCCCTTTATTTTTCTCTTTTCGTCGGACTTAGCCCCTAGACTGCAACGCCTTGTAACCTCTATGCAACATCACTGGCGAATTTCCCGTCTTACTCCGGTTGCTTCCCAGCAATCCCTGATATTTTCCTTGTGGGGTCTTTGTTAGTTCTTCCCTGTCGTCATCTCTTTTATTTTTTTGCTTCCCTTCCTTTTCCAGAGTTGCTCCTTAGTTACCTCGTTCTGCAGAAGGACGAATCTCGTCTGCATGTACGTTATTGTATGTTATTCTCACTTGTTAATTATTTATAATTAAACTTTATCAAACAAATACTGGCGAATCGCTGTGCAACACCTTCTGTAATAGTATGTAGTAGCGCAAGGAACTAAAACAGGCGATACTGAACACAAAATTCACGTCGCGTTTACTCTACTGCCATTTGCAAACAAGAAATGAATGATATTCACAAGCTTTACTTAAAGGTAGTTAATATATTCATGTATGACTAAATATAATTTTTGTTGCTTTTTATCTGTAAAATCAGTAAACAAGAAAAAAAACTGTTCAGAAATGTTTACGATACATTTTCAGGAAACATAAATTAGTTTTAAGACATTTCGCAACAGTCATCAAACTAATTATGTTATATTTAAATGATTAGACACGTATCCTATTATATAATAGGACGATCCCAGTCTGTCTGTCCGTCTTTAATACTTCTAAGTCCCTTGAAACTCAACAAAAGTTCTTCAAATTTTGCAGAACGAATCCTCAGGGTCTAATACAGGTCAAGTTCGAATTTCAGCAAAATCAGATTACGCAATCATGACTTTTGACCCTAAAAACTCATCTTTAATTACTTTTTCCTATGAAAGTTTTGTATTAATGCATAGAGATTATAGCATAGAAATATGAAGGTATTGGAATTTTTTTTTTTACTCTAAATGTCTCGCTTTAATGTTGAGTTAGTTTCACATCAAGTGGGGCCTTAGTGGCCGAGTGACTACAGCGATCCAAAGTGGGGCCACAGTGGCTTAGTAGATAGATATATATCAAATGGGGCATCAGTGGCAAAGTGGCTAGAACGATTCCAAATGGGGAGGCCTTAGTGGCTCAGTGGATAGAGCGATTCCAAATGGGGCCGCAGTGGCTCAGTGGATAGAACTTATCCAATGTTGAGTTAGTTTCGCTTTTTTTTTCAGTCTTTGTATGATAACAAAAATTTGTAACATCGTAACTATTCTAGGCACGTGACCATACTGAAAAGACGGTCACGGGCTAACCCCTAGTTGTAGATATTGGAGTGAATCTGGCTGTGTTATTATACTTCATAAGGTATCTAGGTATAGCGTTCGAAAAAAAAAAAAACCTGAAGGAAGTAACTAATGAAAATATTTAAATACTTTCAGAAAAATTAGATCCACGGAAATTTGTTTTACCTAAACTACCACCGCAAAAATCACCTAATGTGCATGAAACAATAAAGACCCAATGTTGGAATAAACGGCTATCCTTAACGACTGCTTATGCTGCAGTAATTTTAAATGTAATTTTTTCTACTGCAAGTATGTAAAATGTATCTTAACATCTACTTACAAGCGGGAACTTTGTCGGTACCAAGTGTTCTCGCGAAATAACTGTCAACTAGGCATTTACCACAAATCTCGTGTAGGCCTACGCTTTGGTAAAGTTCTCATAACTTACTTGACTGTACCAACTACTTCTATCATACTGTAGAGTAATACAACTTGAATTTAGCATATACTAGTCTCATTATAAACATAAACGTGCTGGTATTAGTCACTGTTACTCGACTACGTTACATTTAGATCTGGAGCCTAATTATTTTCTAGTACCCAATATTTTTAAAAAGCAACTGCCAATTTCCAACGATGCCCTACTCGAATCGCCACATCGAAATGTTATATGCTATAGGCTATTCACAGTAAAGTGAGCACTATTGAAAGTCCTCTAGTTGAAATAATAGTTAAATATATTTTATTATGGTCTTGGGCGTTAAATTCCGAGTTCAGTGGAATATACACTGAGTTTATTACTCACATAGCAATATTAATTATTAAAAGGGCGTTCAGTGATAAAAAGAAATGAAAGGAAAAAGCAACTACGGCCTCAAAAGTGCTCACTTCATCGTGAACAGCCTATAACTGCTAATACCGCATGCATCCAAGATCAAAATATTAAAATACCGCACATAATACCCTTGGTCGCACTGCTGCTATAATGGTAAAAATTGATATGGAAAAATGTTATACTTGTTTCGGTAACGGAAACGCTGAAATGTCGTCCCAAAGTAATTTTCTTACATGAATGACCTGTCTCACTGTCTCTGGTTCAAAATTTGTCAGAGGCAATACAAGGATACAAATTAAAACATAAGCAAAATATACGTAGTGATATAAAATTAATTTCGTAGCGTGGAGTTTTCGTTTTTTTTAAATAAAGTTTCGTGCGTGCGATGATTATCTCGTAGCAATGAACGCAGCGGTTGTGCATGTGAAATGTTCTTCACGGTCAGCATGTAGGCCGACATGTGAAGGTCGTCTTCGCGCCTCGCCCCGAAGTCTCATTGCCACCATGCCCGCCGCTTTCCACTGCTAACCCATTTCTCTTATCCCCTTTGGCTTTACAGCCTGGCAGTATTCCAGGAGATTTTCATCGTGAGAGTTCAATTCGTAGTTGGCAACAGTTCTGGAACGTGTCAGCGGTCGAACCTAAAGCGAACAGCCTTAGAAGTCGCACAAGAAATATAATATTGTATTTCAACTCTGATCGCTTGGCAAATTTTATGCAAGAAAAATGGCCAATACTATAAATAGTATATACGGGTAATTCAATTATGTTTTAAAATTCTAGCCCAAGTCATGGAATTCTTATCCAGGCAAGAATTTTAACTATTACGGGAATTTAGTTTAATTAATGAACTGGGGTTTTGTGTATGTTTGAAACTGAACAAATTTCAATAAATATGTGGAAGCGACATAAACCTACTCTAAATGCAACTACACCCTGAAATATAGAGAAATTTACCTACGTAATCTGCTTAAAGATTAATATCAAATAATACTCCCAGTCCATTTCTCAATGACAGCTCTAAAAGAGTAAATAAGAGTTGAGCAGACTCGAGTGTGCTTCCGTTCGAAGATAATTGGCACAAATCTTTCAGCGTGACGTTGGTAAGGTACAAGAGTTCGGTACGCCAAAAAAGACCTTAGGCCTACGATGGTGATCTGGGAATCCTGCTGCTGTATCCTAGTTCCCAGGAGATGCGCGCGCAGTATTCAAAAAGTCGCTTAAAAATTCAGCTACTTAACCACATCGAAACTACACGTGATAAGGAACGCGACCTTAAAGATTTGCACCGAGTCCACATTTCCATGTACTGAGAGATCCAGCTTGTCTCACCCACACTCCGAGAGTCATGGGTTCAATTCGGACTAACACATTGGTGACTACCAGGTTTCCCAGTTTATTTCAAGGACACACTAGTGCAGTTACGCGATTTGAATCTACTTTTTCCATATTAAATTGAGACCCGTACGATAATTTCACACGTTTACAAATCATGCTGGCCAGACAGAGCGAATAGAATGTATTTCGTAGGCAGAGTTTGACAGTTTACAGAACTTGAGCGTTATCTGCTTACCCACAACCGCAAGCTTGCTTTGGCTTTGCAAATCAGCTGCCTAGAAGATATTTCGTTACTTTTAAATTTACCACCGCCAAAAGGAAGCAGACCATTTATTCATTAGAATTTCTTGGCGCATCCCACAAATATACTCTTTTCTGCATATATGATAAATATGTCGTAATTCGAAACATTAATGAATTTAGCCATTCCGGTCGCCTTCGACATTAAGTACCGAATTGTGGCCAATATCTGTGTTTGTGCGGAGAAAAGTGAAACCAACGAAGTATTTACCGGCGCAGACAACGCGAATAATGGAGCGAAAGAAGTGCTTCGATTGGCCGTTTGTGCAGTCATCTGTTCCTGCTCTGGGTGACCTGCGACCGAGCAAATCCAACTTGAGTTCCGGTGCATGAAAGGAAACTATTTCTTTGCATGTATTTACTTAGATTTCTTACAATGACTTTAGTTTACATGGGCGCCTAAAATGTCTGTTAAAATGCACCTAACTGACAACTGTGCTCCACTGCGCGTGTAAAAACTAGTTTTTTACGCGACTATGAACTTTACCGGGACGCACTGATCTACAAAATGAACACCGTTCACACTAGGGGCGAATGGCAGATACTTTAAAACCAACTTTACGAACATCATTTCAGCTTGTGGCAGTTAAATGCTTTACGTGCAATGGCTGTGGGTTACAGATGCATGTGCAGCGTCACCATCTCCCCCCTCCCCCTTTTGTCTTTTTTTTTCGTTTACCGCATAAACGCAGTTACAATGAAACTCCCGATAATATTTTCCTTTACGAAATGAATGCTAGACTGTAATGGGGACAAGAACAAACCGCCCGCTTGTTTCGTTGGTTTGGTTGAAAAAGGAGAATCCGTAACATGCAACAAACTTGACAACTTGTAAGCTTAATCATACTGGAAATTACAAAAAAAAAATAGGTCTAGATACATACCTATACTAATTAGTTTAACAGTCGGCACGTATGTAGGCTATTGACTAAAATGAGCACTTTTGGAAGCCCTCTCATTTGGAATAATAGTTAAATATATTTAATTATCAACTTTCGATTCCGGTGAAACATAAACACTGTTTATTGCTTATATGGCAATATTAATTTTAAAAAATGGTGGAAGGATAATAAATGGCTGATGGGACAAAAGTAACTAGGGCGTCAAAAATGCTCACTTTACCGCTAACAGCCACACCCGCAAAGGTGACGACAGCACACGAAGCATTTGTTTTAGTTTATGCGTAATATGTGGAGTAGAGAGGTTTGTGCGGCTCTTTAAAAATCGGGGTCTTTGGAGTCGATGAGGGTGAAGCAAGAGAGTAAGGAGCAGCGCCGGAATGTAGGGGCGGGGGAAGCGGCAGATCGCCGAGCAAACCCGCCGTCCGGCACGATTCCCACGTGCGAAAATCTGGGAGTGACCCAGCCGGGAATTGAACCCGGTTAGTCTTAGGAGGCAAGCGCTCTAGCCGCTGCGCCGCCATGGCCCCTTAAGCGCGGTATGGCCTGAAGTAGAATGACACAGCAGGTACATTAACACCCTTGCACAGAGGAAACACCTTAACTAGCTTGAGCATTCTATATGCAACTGATTTTCTCGGTGCACCTTCAGTCAACTACTTCTATTGCCCAATTAAACGACATAAATTTTGTTCACCATCAATTTCGTATAGGCAAAAGACTAGTATTGAATGTGTAGTTTACAGTGAATGTACTGATGCCCCCTCACACACCACTATAAATTAACTTTATTTTAAGGAAGTAGTGATTAATTAATAAATAAGAATATATATAATTTAGAGGAATTTTTTAATGTGTAACAGTAAAAGTATTCGGAAGTTTCATTCCAACGAAAATCTTCAAATAAACCATATATTGTACTTATTAACTCCTGCTATACTATTGGCTGATTGCCTTGTGTGATCGTGTCGTGTGTATACACGACACGAAATAAAGTATCGCGATTCCCTGTACCTCTTCACGTCAAGGACGCTTCCTGACGACCATGTACCGTGTCGTATTGTTACAATATTCTCAAAAGTCAGTGGCCAAACCAGGTTCGTTAAGGAACCTTGGTCTTAAATAAGACTTAATTTTAATTTCCTAATTTAATTTACAATAGTTACCACTAAAGTACTCTAATCTCAATTTACAATAAATTGTTACCTCTTGTTATTTACAATTACTAAATTCCATCAGTACAGCTTACAATTTACCTCAAAGATATTTATGTAATCAAATATTTAAAATCAATCACATCAGGCAGTGTATCAAAACCTAATCAATTACTTCATAAATGGTATGTCCATATTTGACAGTTCCAATATTTACTATAAAGTCCGTATCACATATTCATACAGTCCCACCTCAGTTTAGTCCAAGTCACAGCAGTCCGCCAAGTTCAAGACTTCACAGAGAGCCCTCATGCACAGTAGCATTCATTCGTCGAGTTTCACGCCCTCCCGTCCATTCACACCACAAACACCTCGTCCACAGTCGTCTCGCGATCTCCCGTCGCCATCCGTCCTCAACTTCGCTCGGTTATTACACTCAGCAAAATACTTCTACCAACAGACTCACGACCTTTGACAACTGCAATATTTATAGGGTCGTAGGCCATCGCCCAGAAATTTCTCCTAATGCGACGATGCGCCGAGGATTCCCAGAATATTCTTGCGCATCCTCTAAACTCGTCTGCTTCTTCCATCTAGAGGGAGGAGGGGCTACGACGCCAGCCAGGTCGCCGCGGTCACTCAGGCCTGTCGCTGCAGGGCGAACGACGGGGCAGCAAGCGAGTCTGTCTGAAGGGTCGAGGTGGGGTCACCCCCACTATGATTCCTACTTTCATCCAGATACGTACGTGTTTGTATAAGGCTGTTTAAGGTTTATAATCTTTTGAAAACTCTGCTTATAGGATTCTTTTCTCTGCCGATTGTGTATATTTCCCCGCTGTATCTAAAATGAACATTGTCACAGGCCCGTTAACTTTATTCCCGTGTAGAACAAACTCTGTGTATTAGAAACACAAATGTGTTGCTGTTACGTCAGTCCGTGAGCTTAGGTTCAAATGAATGCAAGCCGGGCTGAGTTAACGGTGAACCAGTGGCGTTTATTCAATAGACGCAAGATAAACAATGCTTACCTTATAGATATTGGAAATGTTTGACCCTTTATAGTTTTCGCCTTAACTTTGAATTTAAAAACATTTAAATCTAAGTTCCCCGTTTCCGATTCGAGAAACCGTTCTCTCAACTCCTGTACTGTACACGCATAGTGCTGCTATCTAGTATTTATTTCCACAAACGTAAGCGACTAGCGAGGAATCTAACTTGCAAGCGTGTTACCCTGCCGCGTTCCTTCGACAAGGTAAACAGTCGTTTTGTTTGCGTACTACAGTCCTCATTTTTCCTTGGATAGTGTATGAAAGTGTTCGGGAAAACGAGAGTTTTCTTATAATTTGTAATATGCTCTATAAATAATATTCAGTTCAATTATTTTTACATTAATTTACTTTCCGTTTTTATAACTTGTGTTAGGTATTATAAAAATGTAAATACATTGTTGCGTTTGTTAGTAGAAATTGAAAAATGCAACTAGTCCGGCACTAGCAAATTATCTAAAACACTCAAATATGTAGAAATATTATATTGCTTATCCTGTAAAAAATAACTCTCTACACGCCACTGCGGTGAACAGCCTATGGTGAGCTAAGTCCGAGATGTGCATGAAAGGACTGGGAGGAACGACTGTGAATCACGCAGAGTGAGGCAGGGAAGGATGGCGGTGGATAGGCCTGACTCAGAGCGGCTGGCCGGGCGCCAGCCAGCCTCGCCCCGCTATCACGGCACAGGAATAGCTCGCCGTCCGCCCTGCTGGCATTCACGCCCCGAGCCGCGTTACACGCTACGTCACTCCGCCGTGTGCTGCGGCGGCTTTCGGCAGTATCGTCTACTAAAGGCTGTTCACGATAAAGTGAGCACTTTTGAAATTCACCTTAGAAAAATTCGCTACCCCTACATGCATATATTGTAATGGGCGCAGCGAGTGACATTCGCCCGGTAAAGTTGGTAACGATGGACGGGAAATAGTTCCGTATCTTAACGTCGAATAAAAAATGTTAGGTAACCATTTGTGGCCACTTAAATTATTTATTACGCTACGAAGTGTAAACATGAACAGATATGTATAATATTTACTTTCCTAAAAATTTCAGTTTTATTTTACCGACGCATGTATAAAGTTATGAGGCTCATTGCAATATTAATTTTATATAAGGTGGAAGAATTAGTACAGTGCATACAAGTAGATCTTAAGCAGAGCTTTCAAAAGTGCTCATTTTACCGTGAACAGCCTATATCGTCTACTACAGTTTCTGATTATTGCATACTGTTTCCTTGCGATGTGAGATAATACTCTGGAAGATTACGAAAAACTGAAGGTGGGAAATAAGGACGAAAATGGAGACAAATTAAGAAACTTACTATTATATAAAAAAAAATAATTCTTTAAAAATTTGCTGTATACATTTATATTTTTACGTATTTTTATCGTACAGTATCTCAATTAAACAAAATTAGGAAGTGTGAGTATCCACTCAGAAATCCAGATTTAATGAAGTTACACATTTTCTATCATAGAAGCAAATTTCCTTAACAAATATAATCGTTAACATGTGCACACACGTGTCTATTTAATATTTGTTATACTTATATTTGTTATACTTATATTTCTGTAAATAACAGTTTCCTACCAACATGACCGACTGTTCTAATTGATCGTTGCCTCGTAAGTTTCACATAGCATATTAAATATATCAATTTATCTTAACGCTTAAAGAAATTCCAACCACGCACATGGCCTGCTAAGTACCATTTGAAACCAATACATAAGAACACATTTCTCCCGACACGTTTCAAGGAGGATTCTCACCCGCCATCTTGGATTTATCGATTTTTCACCAAAGCTAATTCGAAAGGTGTATTGAAATTGTCCGCACGACATATCCTAAGTAACAGCTTCCCAAACTATCTAACTGCCACAGCTTAGCTACCTATATTAATTTCTAGCTGGTAGCTGTCGAGGCGAAACGCGAGATTATTTTTTGCGAACGATTGCAAAGGCGACAGTATCAACAGTAATCAAGAAATACTGACCATAGACAATGCACTAAGACTATGCTCTGTGCTCTGTCGTTATGAAAAAACTATACAAAATTGTATTTCTATAATATGGCAAAAAATCCATAAATACAAGATGAGGTGGGAATCGGCCTTGACGCATAATTTTTCTATTGTAAACACAGCTTACCGGAGCAGTACCTGTGCGTGGCTGCAACAGGAATGGAAAATCGCCCCCAATGGAGTTTGTCGGAATAAAAAAAAACCCGACCTCTAAAATACACGGGTCTAGTTTAATCGACTGCGTTACCAATAACGATCAAGGCTGAAAGGGACGGAAAATTTTCGTTTAGGAAGGCCAAGTGCTACTGCCTCCAAAGTTTATAGAAATGCATCAAGCTGGACCTTTTAGCTTTTTCTCAAAGGAATAACACCATAAAACTAGATTGTACGTGAAAACACATACGGGAGTGAAAGCAGAAATGCATAGTCACAATTTACGTCCCAGTGAAAGTCTCGCTCTGCGATTCTACACACTGCCTCCTCGCATCTGGACTAGCCGGTTTCGAAGCTCCGAGTTGCAGAGAAATCTCTCAAGGTCGATCACAGCGGAACGAGTCACCAGACTTAAAAATTCCACCGCCAACAAATTAGAGCTTTACTCCAATTTTTCAAATTCAAGTCTTGGAAATATGTCTTGCGTCAGCTGCCTCTGTTGCAGTCTACCTCAATATATGTCTGCATTTAACATCTATGACGCATGCTTTTTAGGTTATCTTAAGGGGAATGGTGCACGAAAGCAGCATATTTACCAGATATTCGATACAAGTCGTTTTCCAAAGGGTTTATAGAAATGTTTGGTTCGACAAGACGAAAATAATAATTCTCGACATATTACGTTATATTCACTGCCCTTCATTATTCTCAGAGCAATGATGGAAGAAAAGACATCCCCCCCCCCCCCCATATATTCAATCAGTGCTCCAATAATAACTAAAGAAGTGAATTTGTAACAGTGTAAGAAGGTGTTCAAAATTGTCATTTACGTCTTGTGGAGCCAAAATTTTCGAAAAATCTTCTGTAACAAAAATTATATAAATGCACGGTTTTCGTGCACCATTCCCCTTAAGCTGCGAGCACGTAAAATCTTGGACCCACGCACCTGCGGGTTTCGTCGAACCCTTTTGCGTCGCATTTAACACACCAGCCATTCTGCTGAAAGCGCCTGTGTAACTTTGAAGCAGCACGTTTATCACTCTTCGCCGCTCTCGACCCAGCTTGGAAAATGGATTATACTCCTCATCCATAGCCGATGCAACGCGCTCCAAGGGGCGATATATAGAAGATAGTGTGCGCGTGCTATTGAGGGAGGGGATGGGAGGATAAACAGTTTCTCGTCCGGAGCGAATTTGACGCGATGAGCTGAGCGCGCACACACCAACTAGGCTAAATATAGCTCGGCTTTACAAACTGTGTGAAAGGGGACTCGGCACAGGGAGAAGAACTGCTCCCTCCCAGACTAGTAATATTGGCACACTATTTTAAACCAGTACGGGCCTGTAGCATGATCACTTATAAACTACTAGTACTAGCATTTTAATTGTTATCTTGTAAAACTGAATTACAAGTTTAAAATTGTAAGTCTAATATTACAAGCGATTGATAATAGTCATTATTGCTTAACAAAACTAACACCTTGTAAAAATGCTTCACTTTTCTACTGGGTAAAAAGATGCTGTAATTCAAAACTACAAATGGTTTCTTGGTTAATGATCGAGGCGCTTTGTATTTCACAAATTAAATGCTCAAATGGCATGCATTTTTCTGTAATATACACCTTTATAGGCAATGTAATGTAAAAAAAAAAAAGAATAACGCTTGGAAAACTGAAATCTTAAAGGTCATTACAGTTTACCAACACGACCTCAAAATTATACTAGATTCCACACAATTTGATTAACCGACTTATTTTTCTCCTTTATAATATTACAAGTACTAATTATTGAATCTAAAATAGTTATGTAACAGAGAATATCAGTACTTTTAATTTATCAACTCTTATTTGGTACTTCTCTTGCTAATATTATAAGCGGGTTCAAGCAACAGGCCCCAGAGTACAATTGGAGATATCTTAGTTCTTCAGTTTATGATGGGGCGTGGCAATAAAATTAACTCGGCGGCCTTGTTTATATAAACAGTTATTTGTATCAGCAGTACAAAATGTTCTGGTGCATTTTTATCTTCAAAATACAAACCCATTTCTTGATTGAATAAATCATATTTAAAAGGAAGTAACTTTTGCACTGCCATTAACACAAACTCGTTTTGACGAATTAGTGTGTTCAAACGATACAATAACCATAACCGGACTTGCATAATTTGGAACAAATGAAGAACATTTGTACCACCTACAAAAAAAATATATTTCTGTTACTGTTAGCAGTTCTAAACATATATTGAGAGTCGTTTCCAGTGTTCGTTACAGTTTTCCATTTCTCGCACACTTCAATGACGTGATAAGGTTTTTCTGCACTTCAACCACGAATAAAAGTGTTATAGTACAAAATGTTACGGTTACGAACAATTATTTCGTCTGAATGGCGCTGCTCGGGTGAGAGACCATCCAGGAATTTGTTGGTCGCATGCAACACCTAACATAAGATTTTATTTTACCGACACGCATTTACAGCGACTCAAGAAAGTATTCATACATCCACGCGTTTAGTCCTAGAATATGTACCTGAGAATGAATGCCACAAGCCCTACGTAAAGAGAGGAGCGGAATAGCAGTGGTACTAGTTACTAGCACACAATGGGAGAAATGTTATTGTGATAGTCTATACAGCGGAGGTGTAACCCGGTTGTCTCGTAACGGCCGTGTTATCCACATCCAGCAGTTGTAGCCTACTTACAAAGACGGGTTCCTTCACATTAGTTGTGGTAGTGAGAGCTCGTGGTCAGAATGGGGCGCAAGAAACTAAGTTTTGCTGATCAGCCATCTTAAACACAAGTCCGTGTATTTTGGTTAACAACTACATCAAACTTGCCCCATTGCTTTTTTTAATACTAACGTCGTACTAAAGGCCACATATACATATAGTAAAAAATAGCTGTAGGCAAACTCACTATGCCAGCATAATTTTTATTTTTACTACTACCAGAAACGTTAAACTGCCTTGAATTCCCCTTAATCTACTTCTATACTCTGCCCATTCCAATGTGGCAGCTGCCATTACTGGACCTGTCAACGCACTTTTTATTTATTGTGTTGCTGGTCAACAAAAGGCCTCGAACGGTCAGCTGACAGAATCATGCCCCTTCCCTTCCAAATTTTAAAAGAAATATTTTAGTTAAGTTCTTATAATATAGATTATTTACACTTTGGATTACATATACTAATAACTACTATACTTTATAAAGGCCTTCCTTATTTTTTTAACACGTGGTGACACTTCAAACCAACCCGCCAACATCTTTCACATCGCTGGGTACTTTATGCTTTTTTACCCCGAAACGCAGATAAAAATGCTGTCACGCTGCAGGCACATCTCACTTGCATGCTCAAAAGTGTATTAATGTTTTAGAGTATTGCAGGGCGCCAATAACAACAAATTACTACACTTCGCTTCAAAAAGTCTGGATAAGTGTAGCCACTTGGAAAATTAGAAGTCAATGACTTGTGTGATTAACGCTCAAGTATAACTGAATAAGGCACGATCGTCATTGAACCTTTAACCGACAGAGCGGGAGATTGGGAGGCCCGGGGTGTGATAACTCCTACAAGCCATATCCCAACGCAGTAATAGTCGTAAAGGAAGGGTTACTTCTCAGGAGTTCCCGCCCAATCAATCCACTTACGAAGTTCCTGAAGCAACGCCATGCTTCAGTTAATGGGGTCACACGGAAAAGTAACGACAGAGCCACTCGCCGCAAGCATGAAAAACTGACCACCATTCGAGTAGCATCAAATTCCAGTTTACTCGTATAAAACAGATAGCCATCTAACCAGGCTGTGACCTTTGCGACAAACACGCTGCAATTCGGGGCGCGGTCAGTGCAAGTTACATCAAGGGTAAACTTCCACATTGGCGTTCAACTTATAAAGGTTGCCACTACCTGCGTGAATTTGCAAACATCACACATGTGGAGCGCGGTCAACAAATTCCTGCACGCATGTGTAAACTGAGGAGCGCGCTGGACTAAGGACTGCTTGTTTTACATCGCATCAGGTTAACCCATTGGGCTGTGTGGCAGGTCGGAGTTACCATTCAACAGCTTCTAAATGATTAAACTAAGGTTTTACGTATAAATCACCGCCATTTTGACGGACTTCCGTTATGTACGTGTGTTAAGCACGTATGCACTTGAACCACAGCGATCCAAGTTCAGACCCTTGCAAATCGTGGCGGACGTTGCCGACTCCCAATGTGACTCGTAGGGCCTCTCTCTCTCTCCTGCATCATAGGGCCTCGCTTTTATTTATGGCTTCTCGTCCCGTCGACAGTTGTGTCCGAGCCACGTGAACTTGCTCCAACAACGATGAGCGGATGAAGAATCTGCAAAGGCTTGCATTAAGAAACCATTCGACATTCACCCGGAGGAAGAATCTGATAATCACGATGGCTAGACCAGGAATCGAACCCACGTCCTCCCGAATGCGCGTCAACTGCGACCCTTGTCACATTACTCGTCACAATACAGTGACGGTAGCCTGCGACGACCCAACGGCCTTTCTTCGGTGGGCAGTATTTCGTCCTGGAATTTACCTTTCCACCACTTTTCTCAACATTTTTATCACATATGTAAAAGGTATGGGAACTCGCCACACAAAGTGTTTCGTAAAAAAAACTATTTTACGTTTGTACCTACACTATCTGTGAACTGCCAGAAAACGAATGAAACAATTGTGTGTCAGTTTTGCATGGCTTGGTATAAAAAAATCTTAAACTTGCATAAATTAACTTATTCACATTTATTGCAGTTATTGCATTTTTGCACTGTAGTTGGTAATATTAAACGCCTCTACATGTTCCTAAGACAACTTTAAGCATATTATAAAATTATTTAAGAACATCCTGTTCCACCTTCGCTTTCTTTTCGTAAATTGAGTCATGTTGCAAAAACACGTAGTTAAACGAAAACTAAAAAGTTTTCTTTACATGCTGTAATTAATACCTCGTGTAAAATATGTAACATACATAAATTCATCCCGTGTTGGCAGAATATTGTTTGCAGTCCACCGGCGCAGAAATAAGACTATTCTCCACTTCTCGACATGCTGAAGAACTAGTCTTTCATACACACAACACGTGTGGACCACGAAATCACGTGAAATTCACACGCTCGCCGCAGTCTCTCGTGCAACGAGCGTTCTTTAGCGGCCGTAAAAGCAAGGGTGCAAGATCGTGACCTAGTTAGGGAGTTTTCTTCCCCGGCTTCTCATTTCGTACTTAATAACGCTGCCGCACGGGATTATAAGCCGACTTCCTTGACTGCGCCATTAAATGTGTACTTACGGACTTGCACGACATCCTCTTGCCGCCGTCTACTTCCTAAAATACGAAAAATAGGTGTCGCTACTCTAGGTATACTTCCGCATCATACATATTTTTTTATAACAACGCACTTTGGTCTACAGAAATTACTAGAACACTTCAAAAGGATGGTGCCCAGTATCAATTTTAAACTTCAATGGTAGTGGTTTAACTATGACAGATACATATATTTTTGTTAAATTCACAAAGTATTAATATCAACATTGCAGACTAAGAAACAATCTCAGTATTATATGGATCAATCCATGGTGCAATGACAGTACAGTTTCCTTACCTAGTTTAAATTAAAGTTGTATTTTTTAAAAAGTAAAACTTGCATAGTCTTACAATTCATTTATGGAAACTTCAGATGTAATTGTTTTTGCAGTTACTAGTTACAACTACAGACAAAATTCATGCATACACACATTGACCAAACTAAAGCGAGTCCAGTACTGTAAGCCCAGCACTCTGAACTAGAGGGTGTATATCGCACAACGGCCTCTTGGACAAGGGAAGATCAGCTCGATCAGTAGCAAAAGTCACAACCACGCTACTGCTGTTCAACTCCATGGGAGAAGCAAAGCAACGCTAGGAGCAGCACAGTCGCATCTAGCAACCAGCAACGAAAGTCAATGTTGCGTGTGTCCGTGGTGCTCCATTGAAAATGATGTCACGAGTGTGTCAACTCTCAATATGGAAAAAAAAAATCTAAATAAAAAATTAATGAATGCTTTACATTACATAATCGATTGAAATATCCACTAAAAAAATTGCCTATTACAATATATGCCGATTTAAAAACAGCCGTAAGCACACCATAATTAACACTTTCTTAACGATGCCTCTCAAAAAACCGTTACAGTAGTTAAACACTTAGTATATTAACCGAAACAATTAAAGACTATTCCATCTTTTAACACTAATGCAACTAGGCACACATTGTTGAAAATGCACAATTAAATTCGTCAGAGCACTAAAATCTGCGTTACGAACATACTTTCTGAACTTATTCTTACGTAAGCTACCGAAGGAAACAAGATTCAGAAAAAATTTAAGACGCCAAGGAAACTTCGATATTTTTAAAATCAATGCAACATTGGCTAAAATTATATTTAGTTTAAAATTATTAACAGTACTATAAGACTTCGTACACAGAGGTGTCTTATGCTTAACCTGCGCTTCGTTTTTTTTTATAAGTTTCTACAATACATGTGATGATAAACTCGCTATAAGTGTGACGATATACGTGGATCCTGGAATGTTAAATAGCTAGGTTTTATATGGGATGAAATTTGAGAATATAATAAAGTTTCGGTGTATGAATGCGAAGTTTATTATCATATTATACCAATTATCTGCTTTGTAACGCAATTTCTTTGCGGATACTTGGAAATTTGTTGCAACGAAACATTTCGGTAGCTTGGTGATATATGCCGAAAAACTGAATAGTACCGTCTAGCGTGTATTCTTCAAATTAAACCATATTCCACTCTACAAACGTGATATGTAAACCGAAGCGGTTATCGCCATTACGCTGTTTCAGAAATCCGCCACTGGATGTCTGCCACTTTATTTGGCATCTGATTGCCAACACCCACCTCTGAGAGACCTGTTTCGCTCACAGAAACTGCAGTCCCATCAGAGTTCGTCGTTGACTGTCGATAGGTCAGCAGCGACAGGGTGAAGAATAATTCAGCCAACTGACGGTATGCAAGGTCGAGCACATTTATTGTAACTTGCATTTTAACAATATCCTGAAATAGAATGTTTGTCAACTTATCAGTCTTCCTTAGCACACAAAAAAAATATGACTACACCACAAGTGTAATAATACACATACTGTACTAAATTAGTTTCCTCTCCTACCAAACAAATTATGCACACACTACTGACGGAGAGGCCAAGGCGGAGTCCGAGTTGGTAAATTTAATGTTAGTCTCGAGAAGAACCGTAGAAATGTAAGCCAGAGACATAATAGCGCGACGCCAGCGAAGAGCGTTATTTGGTATCCTGCAAGGAAGTTTGCAATGAAATGCTAAAAATGAACGAAATGCAGTGAAGTTTCTTGCCATTCAGTTAATAAAATTGTGATTTTTCCAGTGATATACACGTTTCTTTAATTAATATATATATTGAAATTCACAACGAGGTTTTAGAACATGAACGACTCTTAGGCATCGGAAAACACTTGTTTACCTGAAGGTGGGTGAAATTGATATAAATTTGGACTCCAATAGTATATCTGCGAACCGTTTATGTATGTTTTCAGTTCTTTGTCTCGGTTTCTCGCCACTTGTGCCTTAAAATATTTTTAACAAACAGTTATTTTCCGTCGTCGCCCGACGCCGACGACAATTCGCTACTTCACTGATTGGCTGAGGCTGGACGCGCCGCATCGCGCCGCGCTATTGGGAAATCCGCTTTGGTCGTGACTTCACATTACACGCTTTGTCAGGCGCTAAATTTTAGGACCAATGACCAAACAGTTTGATGATCAATGTCGATTCTCGGTTCCGCCAATTTAATTTTATAGTTTCTACATTATACGCCCCGTGTTGGCCGCTGTTCTTTCACGTGTAGCCAGCCGCAACTAGGTTCGTAAGTATTGTGACTAAAAAAGAGTTTAAGATAATTCATTCTGGAACATAGACATTCCACCTCATACGATGGGCACTCCACGTGCTCCAGAGTTCAGCGTATCACGAGCGGAGCACGTAAGTATCCAACTGCGACACCGCCTTACGAAAATACAATATAGGCAAGTGGCCGTCAGGCCGTGTTACTACTGAAATAATCATAACCATACCAACCCAGTAACTTTCTGCGATAAAGGTGCTTTGCTGTAATCGAGCATTAAAATAACCGTAGCCATTAGCCGATCCATAAAATGCTGGCAAACGCAATTATTTGTGCGGGCATCTCTGCGCAAGCGATCTCGATCCACTTAAATATATTTTTCTAACTGAAATGTACATTCATGAAGTACATTTATTTCCGTCCATGAAACGCTATCAGCTAACTGTAGTTATTTTCCATTTTACTTATTCGTTTCTTCTTGCACTTAAAAAAAGAGAATTAAATAAGGGGCGGTGATAAAAAAAAATGCGTGGAGTTGTGTTCCTAACAACGAAATGTTTAGAAAAAACATGGGATTAATTTATACATGCGACAAGGCAATTTAAAAGTTAAAGTAGGGCCTAAGTCTACAGTAGCAAGTATTTCAGCACGCGTCCTGTAACTGCAGAAGATAAAACTGGGAGGAGACCATAGATTAACGATGAAGTAGTCTTCAGCTCATTTCCAACACTTACTGCCAATACAACTGTCAAAGTCGTACAGTCGACATTAATGAACGCGTTTTGCATTTTTCTAAGGGCTCGCTATTTTACATCAATAAAATACCTTAATATATTATTGTTACGCGCTGCCGCTCTCACTAGACGCGAGCTTCATGCGCGGTCCAGCTGTGGGGGATGGGGGGGAAGTAATCTAACTCGATCCTTCCCCAGGCAGACTCGCTCGCTGCCCCGTCGCTCGCACTGCAGCCTCGGGAATGATTGACAGCTTACCTAGCTGGCGCCACAACCCCTCCCTCTCCTTTCCGGACCAACTTTAGAGGATATGTAAGAATATTCTGGGAACTAGGACCATCGGCGCAACGCGGCATTTTAGAGAAATTTCTGGGCGATGGCCTGCGGCCCTATAAATATTGCATCGGTCCAAGTGTCGGCAGTCTGTTGGTATCAACTGAGTGCGGCGAGGGACGTCTGCGACGGCGGGAGAATGCGAGGCGACGGCGGACGAGGTGTGTGTGGTGTGAATAGACGAGAGGAAGTGAAACCCGACGAGTGAAGACGCTAGGAGGACAAGAACATTGCGGACTGGTGTGACCTGGACTGAAATAAGGTGGGACTGAGTGGACAAGTGATACGGACTTTATTGTAAATATTGGAACTGTCAAATATGGACATACAGTTTATAAGATAATTGAATACATTTTGATACACTGTCTGTTGGGACCGATTTTTAATTATTTGATTACATTAATTTCTTCTAGATAATTGTAAATTGTATCGATTGAATTCATTATCTGTAAACAGAATAAGATATCAATTTATTGTGAAAATTTTGAGTCGAGAGTATTCCGTTTGTAGTTATTATAAATAAAATTGGGAAATTATAATCAACTCTTATTTAATTAAGACCATCCCTTAACGAAACTGGTCAAGTCTACTGACCCAAGATAAATTTTAAAATTGTAATCTCATTTAAATTAGGTCAGCGGGAGCCCAAAGCGCTTTTGTATTTGACAGCGCACACACACAGTGGCTACTGGCATGTTCACTACTACCTACGGCAGAGATCAGAAGAGTGTTGGTAAGGTAGCAGAACGTCGAGCGAGTCTGCGGGCGGCGGTGCTGGCGTGGCGCCACGAGGGACATTGTCGAGGGCAGCATTCCTCCCGGCCACAGGCAGAGACTCCTGGCACCCGCCCGCCCCACTGCCCATATCTCACTCGTTTCATCAGCAACTAGCCACCAATCCCTGTACCTCTGCTATTCACAACGTGCTCAAGAAAATAGTCCGTTCCCTTGGTACAGTCGCATCCGTGTACCGACCACGTCATACTTCCTTCCGGCCAGTCTCGCACATCAACCGTGCGCCGTCACGTTGACAACTGTAGTCGGAAGAGCGGCGACCGTCAGATCTTAGAAGATAGCCTCCATATGGGTACGTAGAATACGGTGTATCATTAGCTGTATTATCAAGATAGGTATACTGCATACATGAATATTAAATTACGTTAAATAGAGTTCAATTTACGTCGAAAAATCTTACATTCTATGCCGTTACCGCTTTCAACAAACATGCCGTAACAAGTGCACAGGCGGTGTTGAGATTTCTACAGCACTTTTTAACTGTTAGACATTTTGCAGTTTTTTGTATAGGGTATTCATGGTAAAGTGGACACTTTTTAAAGCTCTCTCATTCATACTAGTCAATAAATATGTTTCACTGTAACCCTAGATGTTAATTTTCGAGTCCGGTAAAATATATGCAATGTATTACTTACATTGCAATATTTTAAAAAAATGGTAGGATAAAAAAGGGCCGATAAAAACAAACTGGGGCCTCGAAAGTGCTCACTTTACTGTGAACAGCATATAACTACATTCAGCAGGGGACGGAACATACTTTGGGTCAGTACAGCTAAAAGGCTGAGCGGAGAGATTCGCCAGCCTTACAGCTAACTATGGTAGTATCGGCACGAACAATTACAGGGGCGAATTAGCCTATCTTGCATGGAAAGTATAGGTTGCAACAACCATTTCGTGTTGAATCGAAACTACCATTTTGACACAAATACTTCACCAGAAATACAAAAAATTAACAGCGCGTATTTATCAACGTCAAGACTCAATTATGCGACAGTCGACTCTCAGACTATACTATAGAGATAATTGTGCAATAGTGTTCTGCGGAGCCACGATTCGTCCTTTCCGATACCCCATTTGGGGTGCCGCACGGAGAAAAATTTACAAACCACCGAGATTTATTGTTCGGGTAGAAATAGTTACTTACAAAGGGTCCTTCAAAGATTACACAGTGACCAAAATATGCAATAGTAAAATTAGAGAGAACTGTGTTTCACTAAACTTAATAGCATTTTTTTTACAAGAACAAACTTTTAGTTTTCAGAGAATATTTTCGCTTAAACTAGCCTTCCCATAAGATATTTAAGATGCTAAGTGATCGACTAGTCCATTCTGTATTTTCTCACCACCCGAGTTAACAATAGTCTTTTGAATTCTGCATCAACTTACGGTAGTACTCGATGCAATTTAAAATACATTGGGTTTTTACTTTGCCTACTAAATACTGCATCTACATGTAAGACGGGACTGTCCCAGAAGCCCGCACAATAACACGATGAAGAAACATTGGCACGACATGTGGAGGCGAGAAGTCTAATACAAAAAAAATGCTTACAAGAACTTGAGAATATTTTACATTAGGTAGCTACACTAAAACAAGATTAATATTTACGCGTGACGTTAGAAGTAATTCTATAATTCCAAAATTAGCATAAAATCAAAGTATTGCTAGGTCCAGAATATTTCTCATACTAAAGTCAGATGTTAAGATTTTTTTCACTGTTCGATTGAGCACTGAGGCTGTCTAACAGAGTAAAATCTCCTCGGATGAGACGTTATCTTCTGGAGCCAGCCGGCTATTGAGAGAAGCCGGATGCTGATGGTCCAGTTGTCATTCGCCACGAGCTTACAGAGCTACAAAGGGGACATGCAGGAGGAGAGGGAGATCTGTGAAGAGGAAGGAGAGAGAGAACACACGCACTCACCACAGAGATGTTCTCCTTCTCAGGGTCGGATCCTTTCTTCGTCTTCTTGCTTTTCTTCGTCTTGGTGACGTCCCCTCCTTCGGCGCGCTTCTTCTTGCTTTTCTTGAGGGACAGGTCGGACGCGCCGTCGTGCTGGAAAACACAAGACGCAGTCATCAGCACTAAACTCTTAACGTTCCGCCTGCAGCCCACGCCAATAGGTGATGGCGTGAGGAAACATGCTCTTTAGTCAGGTGTGATAAACTCTTACCTTCTCATGTAACGTGGCTCACTCAACTAGGGTATATTATTTTATATTTCACTTATTCACTTATGCCACATAACATAAAATTAAGCCTGCAGAACATTAGTTGCCTACATTAACTGCGTAAAATAATACTACTAAAATTAAACCCCGGGCATAATCACGTCCGCTAAAATTAAACTTCAGGTGTAATTAATATAAGTATACTTTAATAATCAACATGCCAAGTCTATCGCAGGTACACATTTTGCATAAACTACATAGATACATACAACATACGCGTGTAATGGCAGATCTCAGATTCAACCTGGCACGTACCATGCTACAATATTTCAGATGCATCACTCGGGAATTCAACCCGTAACCCCTCTAGAAGACGACAAACGGCCTCTCGTGCGTGGATTCCTACATTCATATTCCTTGCACTCCGACGGCTGGCTGGAGTCAGTCTCACGACACGCCTTCTACACGAGACTTTCGCACTGGACAAACTGTCATCTCCCTCCCCTCCGGCAAGTGTTCGCGCTGTACACGAAAGCATGCTAGTTTTGAGATAAGAGAAAGCATGGAAAAGTTAATCTGCAGAGCTTTTGAACCTTCTTGTTGACCCTTTCTTCAGTATCGGCAATAACTGAAAGGAAACTACGTACTCTGTATAGTAACAAATGACAGGTGTAGTGGGGTCTAAAAATCAGAGCAGACGTGCTGCATTGACCCAGAATGGTTTCTCTGAGGCGGGCTAGAAATTACGAATTCATAAAGTGCGCACACTAGTATAAAATATTTATTTCAGGTACATTTCGCTACCGCCTTAAACTACCAAAGATTTTTTACTTATTAACATTTACCTGAACTGACTAGGGAATGAAACGCCCGTCATCTTGATATGTACCAGGTAAATTTGTCAACCATAAATAATGGATCCGACGTAACTGGTGACTGAACGAAAACTTCGCTCCTTAATTCCGAACATTTATAAAAGCGAGATGTTGGAGAGAAAACTATCCGGATTCCTCGGAAGGGCTAAGGCGTTACGTCTGCGATGCTCGCCATTATACACCTTCCTCTATAGCGGTACTATAGCAAGTGCCATACATGGTCATAACCATTGCACGATAGTGTAAGTGGGTCGCCTCTGCCAGTAGCAGGTCTGGCAACCCTTATCGTTATCACACTACTCGAAGCACTTTAAGCCAAGTAGGTTGCCAGCAGTTTGATAAGCACTAATTCCGTTCTTGAACATGTCTCTCTCACCATTGTTTATTTTACAACAGACATGTGCACATTTCCATTAATATTAAAGTAATTTGAAGTCTTGGTCCTTCGTTTCACACAATTCTCGCACAAATATTATAATATATATATATATATATATATATATATATATATATATATATATATAAGTATTGTAATTAATTTGAAATATTATCACCAATGTGTGTGGATGAAAACAAATCATGCAAATTCTTGTAGTTGTAAAAATAAAGTACTTTGTGATGTTACATTGTTTTCAAGAGTTCGAAAAAACTGTTCTAATCTCAAATAATGAAGCAATAATACGACAAGTTAAATCGTCAAGTTACTCGCGACTAGTTCAAATGGGGTAATATTTAATATGAACCACATGCTCATCAGCGCACCTGCACATCGTACCCCATGCGAGAAGCCAGTTATTGTGTTAGATGCCTGCTCACACAGCGCCTGGTAACATCGGGCCGTGCACCAGACCATAAAGACGCTAGTACACGAGCAAGTACGGCAGCAGGCAGGTATCGTGTAATAGGGAATCTAGGAATGGCACAGTTTATCGTAATTTTAAAAACAATATCCAAAGAGCTGAATGCAAATATTTTATATAATTCCACCATGCGCGATATCTTTCGTCTACTTTCCAAGTCACATGTCCGAGTACCGAACTTACAAGATGGACACTGATATGTGCGGAAGTTTACAAAGCGTTCCAATAAAGGAGTATATAACTGACCAGATTTTCGTTCAAGATTCACTTTTCTTACGCATTGCTACTGCCCGCTAAGTGTATGAAAGGCCGAGTATGGAGTAGGAGAGAGTGCGCACTCCATGAATGACTGTAGACATTCATTACAATGAAAGGACCACGCCCAGTCCCTGCTTCCCAGCAAAATAAATTACCGACGAGACGGCATTTTTCAGAGTTCACCGTGACTCACCGGACGCGAAGTGTACACAACACATGCAATTAAGCGTACGTTCTTTTACTGATAACAGTTCCTTTAAAAGTGTTTTATAATTGAATTAACAAGTCTGCACCGACCAAACATGCTATTGTTCTAGGTTTGAAACTGTGTGCGCGTAAACATCTGCCAGACTCAAGTGCATTCCTCAACGACCACATTAACATCTCAAGTATGTCATTCAAATAAAAGCCACTTAAGTTTGTGTTTTAAAATTTGAAGTAGATGCCTGGTTTTCCCATCGCTATATTTTAAGATATCTTCCATCTACAACCACAAAAACAAACTACAGGGTTACAAAGTGGTATTCTGTGACTAAGGTGATGTGACACGCTATCCTCTTGAAATAACTCCGGCTCGATTGTTTCAAAGATCTGAAACTAGTCGAGAAGGGAAAATATATCCTTCGGGAAGCTACGCGACTCGAAGGACATAAGTACTAGTAACAAGTAGAGTAACACTGTAGAGAGCGACAGAAGGGTGCGTATCACGGAAACCCCCGTCAAAGTAGTTTAGTAATCCGACGCATCACCAAAATGAATTAGCTCCCGCCCGCTGCCAAAGCTCTAACTTTTAACCCAAAGTCATTTATGAAAATACTTATTCTAAAACGAGAACGTTTTTCAACAGGATTCTCTTCTAGGTATAGGATGTTCACGATAACGTGAGCACTTTTTAAGGCCTTCCCAACAGGCATTAACCGCTAATAAATATATCTTATTGCAGCCTCAGGTAGTAAATTTTGGTGCTGGTAAAATGTATACAGAGTGTTTATTGGTCACATTGCAAAGTTTATATTAAAAAGCAGCAGGAAGATGGCAACTGGATGAAAGGAAGAATTTATAAGGACCTTAAAAAGTGCTCACTTTACCGTAAACAGCCTATAACAACAAAAACCATTAAACATACACACCGTAGTATATACTTTTCATGGTAAAGTGAGCACTTTTGAAGACCTGGTTACGTTTTTCTTTCAGCCAATTTATATCCTTCCGCCATTTGTTAATATAAGCACTTCGATGGGAGTAAAACACAGTGTATACATTTCACCAAACTCAAAACCATAAGTCCGAAGCCATAATGAAATTTATTTATTGGTTACCAAGTCTGATTAGACAGCCTCAAAAGTGCTCACTTTACCGTGAATATCCTGTACCAATATCTCAAGATCACCGCTCTTCAATAAACTAAGAATTTCGTTAATTTTTTAATACATGCAAACTAAAATGTGTTTAAACAACTTGCAATTGAGTACAACACTACTGCAGAACTTTGTTTCATCTCACAGAAAACTAAGTGAAATGCGATACAACAAACATCAAAACATAAAACAAGAAATGTTTAGCTATTTTGAACACCTACGTTAATAAACTATGAATTTCGAAACAAATTAGTGTTCTTAAACTTTCCTTTACCTCAGAACGCTACGAATTGACTATACGAAGCACGGGATATCCACCTAACCTCAAAACCTATAGGCCAAAAAGTACTAGTAATAATTTATCAAATCTTTAAAAATATGTATTACTATTAATTTTTTTTTTTTTTACAACAGTTAAGTTGGAAACAAAAAATAATACTCTTATTTATTAAAAATAAAATTAGCATGAAAAATTACCGATGACAACAGGAACAGCATCATCATTATTTAGACTGGGCGTGTCTTAACCAAAAATGCTTCATGGCACAATGAGAAATTTTCGCAGATAACTTAGAATCTAGCTACTAACAATTAGCGATGCGCGAACCACTGAATTAACGTGCATCAGTTTCGTAGTGGCAACCATGCTATGTTAACCTGTGTTCTCTTAGCTGACCTCCAGTGATATTTTTTGCACGTTACCTGTACATAGTCATCGTTCGTTTTGTTACTAGTTCTGGATATGTTTTTTTTTTTTTTTATTTAGATCTGTTGACAACTATAGTCTATTCGCGATATCTTAACACGTGTTGAATCAAACCTTTTAAATATCACCATGTATAACATTTGTTGTTTCTTAAATATGACATATAACAAGCGTTTTATTCTTTTGTAGACAAAATTGCCTTATTTTGGGTTAAATTGTGCTTTGATTTATATTTCGTCTACGCATTACAGTATTTAGTTTATAATTAATATGAATAAAACAGTAAGAAAATATATATACTCTGGTAATGCCTAGTATGCAAAATATAATAAAACTGAGTGCGCACGAAGGGAGTGCATTGTCCCTTTGGTGTAATTTCCTTTACTCGGTTAAGCTTTGTCTGCACTAGATGGAAGAATATCCTGAAGTAGAACTTTAGCAGGCTTCAGATAATGTTTAAGTATAGGCTGTTCACAGTAAAATGAGCATTTTGGAAAGCCCTGCTTAATATATACTTGTATGCACGTCGTGTATTCTTCCGCCTTATGTAAAATTAATATTGCCATGATCAAGAAAACTTTATGCGTCGGTTAAGTGAAACTGTGGAATTATTATAATAGTATGTATGTTGCATATCTGGTCATTTTTACACTTCAATGCATTATAAAAAAAAACAAAGTGAAAGGAATAATTTAAGTTATCGCAAATGGTTACCCAGCACTTTTTATTCGGCGGTAAGATATGGAACTACTTCCCATCCATCGTTACCAACTTCACTGAGCGAATGTCACTCTGCACGCGTTAAAATATATGCAGGCAAGGGTAGTGATTTTTTTGTAACCTTGATTTCAAAAGTGCTCACTTTATCATGAATAGCCTTTAACCGTGAATTGCCTATAACCTTTGTCCGACTTTTGGTGCTGATGTTAAACTGCTAGTTTTATTGGGAAATACAATCTATGCATACTGCTTATCGCCACTGTAATATTTTATAGAATACTTCCGCCCCTGCTCAAAGTTTTCAGGTGTCAAATTATAACACAAATTACAAAGTGGACAAACTACTTCCGATTCTAGATAAACTATAACTACAAATAAATGCCGCTATTAGAAGATTGGAAAACTAAACGGAACACGGGGCAACGAGCATGTAAGTAGAGACCGCGACACACTTCTGGCCCACATGTACAATGAGATGTGGATGGAGCGAATATAAAATTGATCGATTAATCTATATATCATATCTATATATCGAATAGTCTATTAGTTACCGATTATTCAAATTAATCAAAAATTCTTTAGTAAAAAAATCTTTTTTTGGATGTGAAATTTCTTTAATTTTCATTGTTGTTGAAAGGTTAGGAGAGATATTGGCAGAGCAGTATCCATATGTCCTCTGTGACTTACTTGAATAGACTGAACAGAGAGATGGTTTGCGATTGCATATATAGGAGTTGATATTGATCCAAGAGTGGGTGGAGCGAGGGCGCGCATGTCACTTCTGGACCACTTAGCGAGTGAGGAGCTGATAATCGATTGTTCGATTAATTGATTATGAGTAAGGGCACACGTCACTTCTGTACCACTATGATTTATGTTTAATTAACCAACTGAAATAAGTACGAATCATTAAAACATTACTTTATCATGGGATTACCACATACAACATTAAATCGAATTACTATAGACACGAGATATTAAAAATTACTTTAATCATGCGATAACCATGATACAATTTCATTAAAACACGACCTACCCCGACTACATCGCACAAAATTTATATTAATACAGTAACGAAATGCCTTACCAATATTTCAATCACCCGAATAAATTACATGAAACAAAGTTAATAACACCAAATGAATTTCACATATTCAAAATATTCAAAATTGTTAATGATTTGATTGAACACACAAAATCGTACAACAAACTATCTAAATATGAACACGTGAAAAAATGATTTTACACTCACCCAGGAACGAAATAACCATAGCACACTAAATTACTCACTTATCGCCCACGAAGCCAGGTGTTATAAATTCACAAAAAAAAACAATTTACACACAAAATTAAAACTACAAGCCTAGACAAGCTAAAATCTCTCCCCCTAATTTAATGACCTCCCACACTAATCCACGCAGCCCAAATCTCCAAGTGTCATAAAAATTTCCCCCCGACAAAAATCCCCTCCAACACTGAAATACACACACACAAAGTCACACTCATGCATACTTCACCCTCATCAGCTCTCAAAACAAAAATCAAGGAACACACATGACCCTCTAATGTCTGTTTTGAAAAACACGTAAGTATAATTTCACAAATGTATCTTTCAGTAGCTCATACAAGCGTCACATTCGTTTGCCTATTGTGAAAACCAGAAGCACATCACACGAAAATACGCAGTACTGCTGCTCTTACAAAAGGGTACGCCGACGAATCATCTCTGTCAATCCGATGCTCGACTAATGTGAAAGCCTATCACACACATTTCCCATAAATAAAAAATTTTAAATGTTTCAATTAAATAAAAAACCTAATAATTATCCGAACATGTCAGACTTTAATAAACAATTTGAGAGGTGTATTAGGTAGGAAACATTCAACGCCTTGTGTTACCCAATGAGTCAGGCCGAGTAGAACTATAGACTCCCATGAGAAAGCAATTTCTCCGTCCACCTCGTCTCCTCTTCCATGTGCACGTCACAGTCAAAGAAATTACAGAAAGCTCTCTATCGCATAGAAAACACATTTCAACGTTTCGCCCCAAACTACTCCACCATGTACTCAGCAACGACAAACTCACAACACTCACGCCAGGTCGCAAAAAAGGCAATATATTATTTTGCCCCAAGCGGTTTTCGACATAGTTTAAAAGAAAAATGCTCCAAATTCTCATACCTCAGGCTACTCAAAACGACACACATTTACCATTTCACCCCGTTTCCTGCAACACATTGTCGCAAAAGCTTAGCGCAATATGTTATGCCTTATAGCTTGCTCAAACAGAAAAGAATGCTCTTGAGACCATAAAATTTTTACAGATACTCCCGAAGTCCTCCAAAGTGCTGTAGGTACGGACAAACTCCAGCTCTCATGCTCCCAAGAAAGCGATATATTATTTGACTAACTGCTTCGGATGGCGAACAAAATCTAACAAATCACCAAGCAGACAACCTTACCCAAACTGTCATCCATACAGTCGCCAACGCTAATCGCACATTCCCTTTCCCACGACTGTACTCTTGTCCCAGCCCTGTCCAGCAGGTCAGAGAAACCATTTCCAAAGCAATGTTACCAAAAAATTTCTCTCTCATTTCCTCCTGATTATATAATTCTATACCATAACTCCAACGCATGTGATCTGGAAGAAATTATACTTCCGAAACCTGTGCATACTACATTATAGTTAAACAAAAAAAAACTAACACAAATTTGTTATAAGTTACGTGTTATATTATTTTTCATCGATTTACACAGGAAATGAAATAATTACAAGTTAGGTGTGCTTACAACCATTAACCCAAGAAAAAGAACATTTACTCCAAGAATTAACAACCAGAAAATATTAACCGAATACAAAGAATTACATCATAAATTAAATGTAATAGATTACCACCCAAACAATATGAATGATCGCACAAAAAATTGTACATAAATTCCCCATTCAGAGGTTTATTAAATGAATAACATAACAAATATTTAAAATATTTATATTTGGTATAAAAAACCATGTACAGAACATTTTATTTCAATCTTTTAAGATCTTGATTCTTCACCCACGAGTCTTGTTGGTTTGAGAAAACTCTCCATAGAACCAAGGGTATATCTTTTTTCCTTTTAATGATTTTATCAATAAAATATTAATTTGGAGAACTGACTTTGCAATTTTTGTTCGTAAAAACCACCTCTTATGGACTTCCCATCACAGGTTTCAAGGTAATACACGCTGGGAAATGAATTTCTAACTGCATTAATTTTAACTATTTCATACGATCAATTCAACATAAATTGTTCTCAAAGATTCCTTTCTGCTTTGAGATATGTATAAATTTACCAACTTTAAACTTTACTTTTCTTTCGCCAATAACTAACATTATTATACACAGTTTTCATCAAACTATTGTCCATTACTTTTTCGGGTGCCATCTTAATTTTATGATGTCTGGGATTATAAAATTTAAGTATTTCAGGCAAAACATCAACCCAATTGTAGGTGCCTTTCGATGTTAAATGCTTATATAATAATTGCTTAATCTATTTATTAAATAGTTCCACAACACTAGCTTTAAGCTCTGAATACTTTGCATAGTGATTAAAACCATATTCTGTCATTAGTTTCCGGAATGATGGACAAAAAAATTCAGATCCTCTTGTCTGTTTGAAGCAAATTTGGCCTTCTCTCTTTCAAATCGATATTCATTGCATCGGTAACCTGTTTCCCAGTTTTGTTTTTAAAAGGTCTGCCCCAACCTAATTTAAAATAAAAGTCTATTACAGTTAAAATATATTTGTATCCCTTATTGTATAACGAAAGCAGTCATATTTCACACAAATTGCATTGAAAATTATCATTTAAGCCCTTAGTAATAACCTCTTCTAGGAAAGTTTATCCTTGCAGGGGTGTTAAACTCTTGAGCAATCTTACTGAACTTCACTGGTAACATAACCATCTTCATACAATTCAATAGAAAAATTTAGTTTGTATGTGAATTATTACCAGCCTCTCTCAAAGTGATGAGAAGTTTTAATCTGTCGACCAATTTATTGGGATTGTTCCAATAAACAGGAGAAAACCGGTTGTCAATTTCATCTTTATATAGTCCACTTCCAATAATATCCCTTAATAAATGTAGTTTCTGATTATCATCACCACCTGAACGACTATTTGCATTCGTGTGATGAACAAGATCCTTATATTTCTCCAAATCGATGTCGGAATAACCATTTTGGTGGTTTTTTAATAATAATTTAAACTATCATTCACTGACAACATTTACATAATCACCTACTTGAATTCTACTTTCAGGCAAAAACATAATTACCGAATCTCCCAGAAACCATATATTTCCATGTCGATATACACCAAATGTTGTATCACACAGACGAAGTTTGTTTTATACCTAAATAATGTCACATTAATTGAGACAACTTTTTCTTCTTTATAGATTCTTCTGATTTAATATCCACTGGTGTCATTAAATATATTTAGCACGGTATATAATGTATCCATTCTACTTGTAACAGGTTTAAATATTTCTTCATCCACAACATCCAGTTCCATTCAAGCACGTTTAGCTTCTAAATATTTCAAATTTACAGCAGATACAACTTTACATAATTCCAAAACAGATATTTTCCTAGTTTTCATGTACTTTCAACTACTTATATATGAATTAAGTTGATTTTTTAGCCTGTGTAATAGGATGATTAGTTTGTGCTTTTTCAATGTTATCGACTTTACTCAAAAGTATGTCCAATTTACTCAGTTTTAACCCTCAAATCATTACTAAAATAGAGTATTCGAGTTTACAAATCATCAAATTGCTTTTTCAAGTCCATTTGCGTAGCTAAACCAGATGTTTTATTGATCAATTCAATAATATTGCATCAAATTGTCCATTTGTGTATCAAATTGTTATGTAATAATAGTCCTTACCATTTCATTAGTTAAATTTTTTTATATTCCAAACATTCGTTTCTTGTAGTTTCCATATTTTGCAGTATAGAAATCACATTTGACAATATTTCCGAAATATAACTAATATTAGCAGCCACTTTTGTAATAATTTCGATTATGTTCATTAATTTCTCTTGCATATTGGTCGATTGCGATTTAAATGTATTTAGTAGAATGGTGTTTAAGTCTTCCATGTAATGTTTTCCGCATCTTTCACAGCTATACAAACATTATGTATTCTATATCCATTCTAATCACAATTCTCATCGCAATTTATCGTTAAACAGGTATTGTAATGATTGTTTTTTATACAGCTATGACCAGACTTTGAAATACTCAATATTCTTCATCGGGAAGTAAAAAACTGTCAAATCCAGACCTATATATTCCTTCATATAGGGGAAGAGATTGTAAATGACCAGAAAACTGTACTTTTTTTTCCAACAGTAAAAACACACATCTTTAACCTTTGTAAATGTCATATCGCCTAAAATGTGATCATTGCAAATATGTTGCAGATTCATATTATTCATTTTAAAAACAATTAACATATTTCCATTAGTGTGCAAATTATGTTTTTAAACATGTGCGTAACTTTGCAATAGATAAAAACAATCGACATCTGAATGTCTATCAAAACTAAAGTATTGTATTTCACCCTGAGGTTCGCACCAAACATTGTCAAAAATAAATACGGAATTGGGTAATGCTTCATTCGGAGGTATTATATTTATTTTATTTGTAAAAGGGAAATATCGCATTCCTTCAATTAACGACAAAATAGACTAATCATTGATATTTCTCTTGTATTGTTTTAGAAAACACATGTTTTCAATTTTAAGTCCATTTGGATGTTTCAACATCAATATAATAATGTACATTTTTCCACATGAAGGACCAATGTATATTTGGAGATAAAAGAATACCATGTTTCTGTCTAATAACGTTTTTTCATGTTCACAATTACTGGCAGATAAACATTGTTTTATAACAAACATTTCTACAGTATTAGCTAACATACCAACATAAAAAAATAAATGTAGGTCTATATATAGCTTCACATTCAGTTTAAAACAATGGTCTATACTAAATATTAAAAAAAGGACATGGAGTGTTGAATACATTGATTAATAAATTACCATTTTAATTTCATTTACCGAAATACAATGATTGCAGATCTGGTACTAAGCTTGCAAAACATTTTATATTAAATGATCTAGGAATAAGCGCTTTGGATAACGCTTGTAAAGAACACAATATAGTTTATGATCGAACAAACAATTTGAAATAGCTTATAACGGATACAATTCTAGCGGATAAAGCAGCAAATATATGTAAGAATCTGCTGACAGGCGAAAAGCTAGCCCCCTGGGTTCTTGACAAAGTTATGTGGGCAAAGGTAAATAGAGGCTTGGGCGTAAAATGCAAAACGATACAAAAAACCAAGGAAAGAGGCATATAACCATTCATATTTCCAGCACTATTATCTGTTGGGGCTTTAATGGGAGGCGTTTAAGCTCTTGCTAAATCAAGTGATAAAGGAGTGTATCTTAAAGCATATAAAATCGGCCAAGGACGAAAAAACTCCAAACGTGGAAAGAAATGCAGAAAGTCCTAAATCGTCTACCAAAATATGCATTAAAAAAGACAATGTAATTGTAAAGAAACTGGAAATTCCCTATTTCCAAGGTGTGTATGTGAGAAACGAATTAAAGAAACCAAACCTTCGCAAAATGTACTATTATTAATTTAGATTCGAAACCAAACCAAGGAGCACATTGGGTTGCATTAATTAAAAACACAATTACAAAACTGAACAATTACCAAATACAATCAATTGTGGTCATTTATGTTTACATTTTTTTTACTATAAATAGGATGTATGTCAGTGTATTAGTAAAATTTAGTAATATGCCAATTACATTGATATTGGTAAATTCGTCGCAATTGCAGTCTGTATATTTCCCAGCTTTGGAGTTTAGGGACAATGGCAAATAGTAATAGAATTGGTTACTTACAACAGCATATCAAACATCGAAACAGACAATCATTTACAATCAACAACGGTGAACGAACCTACAAGATTATGATACTGGTCAGATCCTATGAGTAGGGCGAATTGGAAAAATTAATTAAAGCAGCATTACCTAAAAATGTACATTTCCGATTATGTGGAAATTCAAATACGTTAACTAGTGTGATGTGGGTATTGTAATGTCGATATCGATTTCACGAAAGACAGTTCAATTGCAAATATGTGAGGATACGAACAGAGATTATATATACAGCTAATCAATTACCCAAAACATTAAAATAGTTTAATATATTTTCAGTAAATGTATGTTGTATAAATGTTAATATTGTAGGCAGATCATATTTGAATGGAAAATAGACAAATGCAACACAAATTCACATGTGGTGGCTCCAGGATACAAAATAATTTAAAAACCGAATACATTGATATATCTTCTGGTAATTGTTAATCGAAATCAATTAGTTGTTACAATTTTTGATCAAGATGGTAAATTGGTTAATTTTAGAAATGAAGAAATTACCATTCGATTACATTTAAAAAACTATATAAACACATGCAGTCTGTATTTATTTCAATCAAAATGGGTATTGTGTATAATAGTCACTACGCTCGTAAAGTAGGAGTTACATTTAAAAACTGTGTTTCTAAACAATTTATTTCTAAGAAAGCAAATATAAAGACTTAAACACAAGCATAAAATGACCATTTCATATGAGTTACCTGTACAGTTAAAACAGGGCAACAAATTGTTTTTAAAGGAATTAGGATATACCATTAATAGAAATGGAAGACATACTTAATGTTGAAGAACCAATAAGTTATGATGACTCAATCACCTATACGGAAATACATGTATATGAACCCGAGCAAAACTGTATAACTTTCCATTGGAAATAAAGATTGCCATACAAAATCACAATATTTACACATTACCATCGAAATCAAGTTTAAGGTTTAAGAGGAACAATTAAAAAAGACAGCTGGTGCAACTATTCCAGCAACTACAGGAATAGTCAGAAATTGAATACTTCATTTAATCATTAGATTTGCATATATGCCCAATGGTGTTGAAATCGATCAAACACAAGATGTTGGAATTTCTTCCACAATAAAGAACTCTCTCTCGAGAATTTGACATGATCTTTATACAGGGCTAATGGCTGGGTAGAGCAATGCAAATAATTTTACACAACAAATAAATACAGGCGGAAAATACGAAGTTGTTATACCGTTAAGTATGGTTTTGGGATTTGCCGAGGACTATAAGCATGTTCTATTAAACACTAAACCAAAATTAGTTATTATATTCTGTTAAACACATTTGAATGCTATATACAACACTGCTAATAACGAGAAAAGTGTAACATTTAAATTAAACAGTGTCAAAAGGCTAATGCCACGTAGTGGAATTAACACTCGTGAACATGTAAAGTTTTTAAAATATATCGAAAAAAGGAAGAATCTAGATATTGCATTTAGGTCGTGGGCTGCGGAGACATTTCCAGCTCTAACGACATCACAAAATGTCATTTGGAATGTGAAATCAAGTTTTTCATCTGAGAAACCACAATTTTTCATTTGTTTTCAAACAAATCGATAAAACAATTTAAAGGCTGATAAATCAGTATTCGATAGTTGTGATATGAAAAATATTAAACCGTATCTAAAGTCAAGCTTATCCCTATACCGATTTAAATACAAACTTTGGAAATTGGTAGTTCCTTATTCTCTACTATATGTACTCAAAGTTCCTGGAAATTTATTATAACAAAATGAGCTCATCGATCCTAGAACCTGAATCATTTAAAACCACAGGGCCATAATTTGTATTTGATGTAAGCAAGCAAGACGACACAATTACCAATGGTGTAATCGATTCACGACTCGAAATGATTGAAAATACACCAATTCCAGAAAATATGCAGGCTTGTGTATTGATCATTCATGATAGATTGGTGAATTACATAGTACAAGATAAGCTGGTGAAGATAATAACTTAAGTCATTAAGTGACTAGACATGGCTATGGCGAGATGTTTTACAATATGCAAGGATTTCAAAACCCAGAAAAATTTATAATTAAAGATGTGGATATTACTGATATGGAAGAACACAGCAGTATTCAGCTTCAAACCACAGTTCCACTGAAAATATCTAGCTCTAAAATACAAGAAAACATATAGATGGTTTACTAAGACATCACAATGGTTTAACCTGGGAAAGTGAGGGTATGGAGTATGAGAATATTGAAGATATTTGAAAGCAATACTTAAATAATTGTGAAATATATGTAGATGGAGTCGACCAAAAAAATGTATTTTGCAAAGTGTGTGGAATGGGAAAGTAACAGATATTCAAAAATAATACAATTGTCCCTCGTTCAAAGAATTACATAAAATACACAGATCTAATTTAAAATTCTTCACTACAAAAGAAAACTCTATTAATGCTAAAATGGTCATTGATGACTGACGGGTGAAAGACTATGATGATTCTCCCTCAGAGTCACCAGTTTATAATATAAGTGATATGGCATTATGTGGGATTTAGTAGATAAAAGTACTTGGTTTGTGCATGCCAATACTTTGTAAAGATGGGTAAAGACCAGAATGAGGTCAGTTGCTCATGCATACAGAAATCAAAATGGAAATTGAATATTACCAAGTTAATTGTACGTTGGAGTAAACCTTTTAGAAAAAATTTTTGGAAAGCAACAGTTTTCCTGTTTTAGTAAAAAAGTCTTTTTTTCACTCAACTGCTATTTGAGTTTCTGGGAATTCAAATGTGGAATTAAAAACAAATATCAAATGTGCATTAGAAGCTGAAAAATTGTAATGATTTAATATCTTGTCCAGATGTGAAGAAAATGTTCTGTTTGCCATCTAAGAAATGTATTCGCACTTTCACCAGAATGTATAATACTATACAAATATTTTCAAGGGGAAGAAATGATGTAAATGTGTGTTTCTTGTAAACATTTTATGTTTTCAGTATATAGTTTGTAGCGAAATAAATTGTTTGAGACCACTTTTTTGTGCTTTACTGACATTACAAAGACAATTGTAATATCCCCATATTCTGACTATGTAATATTAGTTAAGTACATTTAAAAATAGTAAATTTGAAAGTGATTTAAAACATAAACATACATTTCAAACTAATAATGTACTCCAGTTGCTTCCTAGAATTTATAATTCCTCGAATTACATAAAACTGATCATAATAGGCTTGCTTCTTTCAGTTCCATTCTAGACTTGGAAGAGTACGGAAGTAATGATGGTTGTTTGCTGTGTTGCTTTTGTGGTAAAACATTTACAGTTCTACACAGCGTGCATCGTCACGAAAGAACATGTGGAATTAGCAATTCAAGCAAACAATTTTACTGTGATTTCTGCCAGAAAGTTTTCTAGGAGGGATGCTTTAAGAAGACATAAATTTTGCAATGCTGCATCATAATATCCTCTACAATCAGTTCAAAACAGTGTACCACTAGTACCACCACACTAGGTCCACAATCTGCTACACAGAGTGTACCACACCACACTAGCACCACCTGCTCCACACTTAGCACTACACTTCTGCTCCACAGCTTGCTCCACCTCTCCACATTTAAAATTACCTCCTGTACCTATTGTATTTCCTTCAAAACATCGCAACATTTATACAGGATTGGGAAATAATTCACTTACCGCTTTGCCCCACCTTAATCATGAAAAATTAAATGCATCATGTATTCAGTGATCAAAATACATAATTTTCATTCACTCAGTCTAATGATTGCCATTATATCTTGTTCGGCCAAATAATATTGTTACACTGTGAAATCAGTTTAGGTGAATATAACTTACAAGAAAATTTGTTAATAGTTAACGCAGTAAATACTTGTGTAAACTGAGAATCGTCTTCTGCATGAGAGAGTCTTTCCCACAGCCATGACTAGGTTTTTTTCTTTATGAAACATGGTGGGAACACGCTTCTAGATAGTTTCCTTGGTAAAGCCAGGTAGAGTATGGTTTTGAGAGGGAGGTATGTTTGCGGTGAAGCAAGGCTGTCGGAACTGCGTGAAATGATGTGGGAAAAAGGCGAGTCTATGAACAGCAGGATGAGGGAAGCATTGTCCAGCTAACCAGCGACATTTCTAGCATAGTTAGTAAATTTTTGTCCGCTCCCAGCTGCGCCAACAAGATCCTTGCTGAGAACCATGTGCAGGGCTAACAGCAGAAGTCACATTCCCATCCTTCCCTTTAACATAAACTTGGTGTAACAAAATGGTATGCCTTTCTTGCTCTGGATGTTAAAATACAAGTAAATATACAGAAATGGGTGTGGAGGGAATATGCGTTTCTGCGTAGAGGGTTCTTTGGGGAAGGGATGAGTCTCACTTGTTGGGCATTTATCTGGGAGTTTGAAAATTTGTATATATATAGAGGTTTAACATTTACACCCCTCCAGTATGACTTTAGTGTTTGTGGAATGTATAACTTTTTTTTATGTCGCAATTTTACCAAGAATACTTTGTGGCCTTGCCTACCCAAGCTCTCGAGGAAGAACTTCTGGAGTCTCCAGCGCCGCCTCCAGTGAGAGCGATGACGCTGTCTCCAGTGCCGCCTCTGAGGATGGACTTGGCACCTCCAGCGATGACGATCCCAATGCCTCCAGCACCACCTCTGAAGACTGACTTGGCACCTCCAGCTCCATCAACACATCTAACGACCTTGGCTCACAGTTCAAGGTATGATGAAGATCTTGATTTGCAGCTTCGAAAATCCGAACACTAATATATCGAGGAAAGCAAATGTTGAGAGCCATTAGACTTGATCTGTAGGAACTTACATTTTCCTAAACAGTCATTTTCTGAGCTTGCTGGATATTTAAACTTTTTCAATGATGCACAATCACCGCCTTCACCATCCTCCACAGCACCTCCGACAATATCTCGCAGCCCTGTCACTCCTCCCATTGGAAACCCTTCTCCTCCTGGTATACCTTTGCCTGTTTTTCCTCCTGCTATCCCGAAAAGTTTGTTTATCTTTAAATCCAAAGTTACAAAAAATTGAAAGGTTTTTTCCTTCTAGAGAAGACTTACTTTTCTTCTTTCTTTAAATAAGAGTTTGAATATTAGTGAAAGGTTGTGAGGAGAGTGATTAAATCATTTATTGTAATTGCGATGATTTAAAATTTTTAAAAATATGATTGAAAAAATGTGAGAAGTGATTTTGGTAAATATCGGATTGTTTTATTGTTGTATAAAGTCTTTTATTTGAACAGTTTGTGAAGTTTTAAATATTTTTTGTGGAATGTTGTGAATTTAGATTTAAGGATTTTTTAAAATTATTTAATTACATTTTAATGGTGAAGGAAATTTAGTAGTTCGATTTCCTTCTGTCACACATTTATTTAAATATTTTGAACTTTCAGTAATTTGTGGGTGAGTTGCAATGTTTTTTACACAAGCAAATATGGAAATGGAATTGGTTGAAAAATGAATGAATGAACTCTGAAATGAAAGGAATGAAGGGGGAGTTTGAAAGAATAACTAAACTTGAAAAAAAAAAACACAATGATGGAACAGGGCAAGGGGAAAGTGGTTTGGGACAACTCCAGGTAAACGCACTCTTGCCACGCAGAGCAAGTTTAAAGAGTGACTAGTTGGCAACAATAAAAATATATTAATTTTGACAAGTTTCCAAGAAAATACAAACTTATAAATAACTATTAAAACACTTATGATTTTTACTTTAACATACAAAAGAAATAAATTACAGCTGATGTCGATGTCTGCTGTGAAGAGATTCTTCTTCAAATATATGCTGAAATGGATGGTATACAGTTAGGTTTTAGTATTGAAATGAAATGCTGTAACATACTTTTTACACCTAATTAAAAACAAAATTCTAAAAATGTGTTTCTAAACATAACTATTGAGAGAAGTCTCTGAAACAGTTTTTACAGTGTAAACTAATGTCAATGTTATAACATGAAATGGGAGAATCTCGAAAATACCTATGAAAAATATGTTGATTTCCAGGTAAGGGACTAAACCGCAACACCGAACACACTGGCTGTTGGAAATGTAAGTTTACAGTACTTAGAATATTTACAATATAAAAAAGACATCTACATATTTTTGTAATGCCCTTATGGATTTGTTAATGGTGGCTCACATAGTATTCAGTAAACATATCTATGTTTTACTAAATGAAATCCATTTTTATGTATTTGTCCTGTGTGGGAGTAATATTCGTTACTATAATTCTCGCAGTGAAATTTTTAAAATGCAGGTTTTACAAATACGAGTTTTAATTGGGAAATTTGGTCAGAAAGGTACGTCATTCCGTATAGTTTTTAGTAAGGAAGACAGATTTTTTTTTTTTTATTATGTACACTTTACAATTTTTTGAAACTATATTTTAACAATATTTTTAACATACTGTTATAAGAATGTCAGTTAAGTTCGTAGCTTTTTTAATAACTTTTAGGTTATACTTCATTAAATATGTTAATGGAGTGTCAAGACCCATTTTGCAATCCCCAGAAAATTATTTTGGTCTGAATTGTGTTATTAACATTGAATGTTTCGGAAAATAAATTCCCTTTACATTTAACTTGGACAGTGGTGTTTCCAAGTTACTCGCCACGGCAGGTTTGTCTCGACAGGCGAGTTTGCTTCTCGCCCCTAACAACTCCCCAGCAGTCTTGATATGTGAAATATCGGAGCGGCGTCTTTGACATTGTCGGGGAAACTGCGTCGGTGGGGTGACTTGCGCAGTGTAAAGAGCGAGTCTCGCATTCTGCTTGGTTTCAGGAGAGGTTAATTCTATCAGAGCAGGCGAGCTGCCTGGGTAACACAAGGCGTTGAACGTTTCCTATATAATACACTTCTCAATTCGTTTATTAAATTCGGAAGTGTTCGGATAATTATTATTGGGTTTTTTATTTAATTGAAACTTTTTTGTTATTATACAGCAGCGGTACTGCGTAGTAAAGTGTGATAAAATATGTGCGTCGGGTTTTCGCAGTAGGCTTTCGCAATAGGCGAACGATTGTGACTGTCATACAAGCTACCGAACGACGTGTTTGTGAAATGATTATACTTGCGTATTTTTAAAAACAGACGTTAGGGTGATCATTTATGTTCATGTTCCTTGATGCGTGTTTTCAGAGCCGATGAAGGTGAAGTATGAGTGTGTGCGACTGTGCATTTTTATGTCAGTGTGGGAGGGGATTTTTGTCAGGGGGGAAATTTTTATGACACTTGGAGATTTGGGCTGCATGGATCAGTGTGGGAGGTCATTAAATTAGGGGGAGATTTTTTTAGCTTGTCTGGGCTTTTAGTTTTAATTTTGATAGTAAATTTTTTTTTGTGAATTTATAACACCTGGCTTCATGGGCGATCAGTGAGTAATTTAGTGTGCTATGGTTATTTCGTTCCTGGGTGGGTGTAAAATATTTTTGTCATGTGTTCATATTTAAATAGTTTGTTGTAAGATTTTGTGTGTTCAATCAAATCGTTAACAATTTTGAATATTTTGAATGTGTGAAATTCGTTTGGTGTTATTAACTTTGTTTCGTGTAATTTATTCGGGTGATTGAAATATTGGTAAGGCATTTCGTTACTGTATTAATATAAATTTTGTGCGACGTAGTCGGGGTAAGTCGTGTTTTAATGAATGTGTCTCATGGTTATCGCATGTTGCATGTTGTAATCCCATGATAAAGTAATGTTTTAATGATTCGTACTTATTTCAGTTGGCTAATTGAACATAAATCGTAGTGGTTCAGAAGTGACACGCGTATCCTCGCTCCATCCACACCTCACTCGCCTAGTGGGCCAGAAATAGGTCGCATGCTCTCTTCTCTCCATCCACAAACGAAATGGTACTTATACCACTCTTGCAGCACCATCATCAACTCCTATATAAGCAAATCACAACCCATCCCTCTGTTCAGTCAACAGACCTACATTTTTGATTTTCCAAATTCCGTGCCAGTAGGGACCGGAACTCCACCGCCTTTCCCCTTGCTTTTGTAGGCAAAAGTGAGGGGAATAAAGATTGGAACACAACCATGGCCCAGCGGCTATACTGGGTCACAAAAACCACACTCCTGACATGCGAGCGCCGCGCGTGCCAGGTTAAAGTGCTTATATTATGGGGGACCACGGTGGGGTGGGTTAGCTGCCCCTAACCCTGGTCCAATCAAATTATTACCGCTTGGGAAAACAAGGGCTTCGGTCTGTACTTCCCCCGCGCTGAGAGGCTTAGCCTCGGTGATGATAAATCGGCGGCCTCTGTTCAGTCGACTCCAGCAAGTCAGAGGACACATCGATAATGCTCCGCCAATATCACCCCTAACCCTTTCAACAATGAAAATCAAAGAAATCTCCTATCAAACAATCAAAAATTAACTGAAGAATTTTTTAATTAATTTAATTATACTAATTACTTTTATTAATTTATCAACTGATCGACTATTCAATTAGCAACTAACCGACTATTCGATGTATCGATTAATCAATCTATTATCCGCTCAATGCACGTCATTCTACAAGTGGGCCAGAAGTGGGTCGCTGTCTAATTATGTAATTTGAAAGCCATAGAGCCTTTAAAGTTAATTCTCTATAGCTTTGCGGAAAATAGCAGAAACCAAATGGGAGGAAAAAAATACGTATGCATACCTAAGTATAATTTAAAGTGGTTTCACTAGTAAAGGCTGTTCACGATAAAGTGAGCACTTTTGAAATGAACCTTAGAAAAAGTCACTGCTTCTGCCTGCGCATATTTTAATGGGCTCACCGAGTGACATTCGCCCAGTAAAGTTGGTAACTATGAATGGAAAGTAGTTACAATATCTTACAGTCTAACAAAAAGTGTTACGTAACCATTTGTGATAACTCAAATTATTTCTTTCGCTTTCTGGTTATTCTTAATGCATCGAAGTGTAAAAAAAAAAAGATTGGTAAAACATTTACTTCCCTAATAGGCTAACTTCACAGTTTTACTTTACCAACGTATGAATAAAGTCATTAGGCCAATGGCAATGTTAATTTTACATAAGACAGCGTGAACCCCTATTCAAAAATATATATTTCTTAATGTCAAAACAATGCGCACACAGGCTGTTCACGGTCAAGTGAGCACTTATGAGGCCCAAGTTACTTTTTTCTTTCAGCCATTTTTATAATTTAACCATATTTTAGAATAATAATGTTGCTATGCAAATAATAAACAAAGTGTGTACATTCCACATCATTCTAATGTCTATGGCTACAATTAAATATAGCTAGTAACTATTATACCACATGAGAGGGCTGTCAAAAGGGCTCACATTATCGTGAATCGTCTTTAACCATAAGGTAGTATTGCGGCAGGCGCTCGCAAAACTGCAATATGCAGTCCCGGGAAGTTGCATTTCTCTCTAATTGCATCTGCAACAGAAGGCTATTACACACGAAGAAACCCATTATATTAAAATACAAATTTCGCTTTGTACGTTTCTGCTAGACATTCTACAAAAAAAATCTTTAAAATGGCTGTTTAACTAATGTTGCAATATTTTTCCACTTTCATTTTATTTTAACAGGATTAGAGTGGAGGTTGTATAATAGTCTCTTCCTTTCCTAGAAAATTAGTGTTTTCCTAGGAAGTCGCTTTAAGGGCCCCGTCTACCTTGCGCTCCAACTGCGTTACAGTGCGTTTGAAAAAGATTTTTTTTCTTTTGCGAACTATAACGTGCGTCCAGTGTGATCAATTACGAAGAGAGCACACACTTCAAACTATACCAGTATGTTAGTTTTAAGACACCACACGCATTGTAAACACCATTTCAGAGCACTCAGACACGTTTGAAAACTGCTTTTTTTTAATGGCGCTGAATCTAAAAATGTATGCTTTAGATAGATATAAAAGTTACCTACGGGCATTTACGAAACCTTGCTACAGACTTTCCGCTAGTCGATTTGTTAAGGTACTTTCTTAAAACTCCTTAGATACACCTAACACGCCAAGAACGCCAGTTCGGAGCCTTGCGCGTAACGGCGATGGCGCACTGCGTGCGTGGCAGTGTAGCTCTTATCGCTCCTTGCTTCTCTGCCAGGAACGCGCTAACCGCAAACTGTCGGGAGCGCCTGGGGGGACGCTGGCGCAGCGGAAGGATGGCGACGGCGCGTGAAAGGAAGTGCTGGGGCGACGCTCCCCGGTTACCGATAGACCAGGCGGGGCAGGCAGGCCGCCACGCTGACCCAGGAGAGGGGCTAGAGGCGGTGTCAAGGCCACTGGGCTACCGCAACCGTCACATCCACCACGCTACTACGCCGGCATTACCGACACACTGCCGAGTGTACTCCAACGTTCGTATTAAGCACCTTTCCCTAACATTATTCAAACAAATATTTACCGACTGTTCACGGTAAAGTGAGCACTTTTTAAGGCCCTTCTATTTTATTTTCCTTTCGCCCAATTTTTATCTCCCTGCTGCTCGTTAATATAAACCTTGCAATGTGACCAATAAACAGTGTATACATTTCACTACTCTCAAAAGTCAACACCCAAGGCAGCAATAAGATTTATAAGTGGTAGTGCCTGGTGGGAACGCCTTAAAGAGTGCTCACTTCACTGTGAACAGCCTATATACTATTACATGTTGCTGGTTCGCATCGCTTTCCTCTGCCCATCCCCCTACTGGGTCTCGCACGCTGACCTTCAACGGACTGAATTTCTGGGCTACCTTTGGAGGAATGTTCTGGTCATTGCTCTAGCCTCTCAGCGTGACTCGAGGTGCAAGGAACAAAGGTCGAGCCAGCGATGGGCCTCCGAGCCGACAGTCTGAGTTTGGAGGCTTGTGCGACCTCAAGCGCCGAGTGTGCTAAGACAGCGAAGCGTCAAGTAGCAGCGAGAAGTGACCGGCGGGAGCCAAGTCTGCGGAATGCGCGCATCGGAATGGTAGAGAGAGAAAGACGGCCGGGAATACTGAACTGGAAGCGCGAGTGTAAAACACATTTGGAATGATATCAATTGACAGATTGACTGTGTAAATGAGTGTGAATTGAGTAACTCATCAATACACGCATATTAATAAAGACTAATTAGAATTGACACATTCAATACTGCGTTCACTGGGAATACGAGTAATAGTGGAGATTGTTTAATATAATCAATATTACCTACGTGAATAAATTTTACAAAATATTTACATCTTATTTTTATCAAGACCTCCATCTCTCACGAGCTCATACGTTTGTCTCGAATGCACTTTCCCGTAAATATTTTTTCCTGCGCGCATTTTGCCGAAAGCAGGCATCTCCAACTTCTTACCGCAAAGGGATTCATCGTTGACGAGTTAGGTCTACGACACACGTGATAATACAGCTATTCTCAATATACATGGTGATAATTTTATGAAACATTATTGCTCAAAATACTAAAAATTGTCAATTGTCACTACGGTACGGAAAATCACTGCGCCAAATTGGTGTAAGCAGCAAGGTGCGGCAAGCCCACGTTTCAAAAACAAGCCATCTCCCCCCCCCCCCTTATTTTATAGGCTTTTCTGTCATGGCGCTTGCTTAGCATCAATACATAGTATAAAAGGAAGACCCTGGCGCGCGTCTGTGTATTTATGACTACGCTAATCTCAACCACAGTAAGGATTTTGATGCGGTTGTTACTGTTGTGATCTGCAGTTATCGAGGAAGGTTTGCATGTATTAAAAATTGCCCTAGCACTTATAAGTGCTAATGCTCAGCTCTGAGCATTAACGACGTTAGAAAATACAGCTGTGAAGAGTTTGCCGCCAACACGCCCTTGTGGAATACTCTTGTCTAATCTTTTTAGAGATTTAACTAAATTATGTACTAAATAATTGCGTAGAACGAAATGATCTACAAAAAGAGTCAGCGGTATCTTTATCTTTAATAGGTAAGTATTAATAAACGTATTTACAATTTAAATTAAACAAACATAAAATTAAATGTATTTTCTAACCACAAAGAACTTAATCTTTATCAAAATAAAATTAACTCATAATTAAAACTGTTTCATGTAAACAAGAAGTATCCTTTGCATCATACAATCATCACCCATAATTTAAAAGTGTTGTAAAAGAAAAAGTAATTTCTAAAAGAGAGACGCGCGCACGGACCTATACGTGGGCGAGTATCTAAAAGGGGGGGGGGGGGGGGGTAGTACGAGGCGAGCGCGCGGACCCGAGCTCCGCGGCTGGCAGAAAAACTAAGTTGTACCCAGGTGAAGCCGGGCCGGATCGCTAGTTAAAAATAAATAATGTAATTTTCATTGGACCTTGATACGTGTTAACTGTTTCTCATAATTTTCTTCAAACTTATTGTGGTTACACCAGAGCTAACGGCAAAGTAGTACGCAATTAGATATTCTCGAAATCTCTTGCTGAGACAGATTGTTTATTTCAAGGTTCGATCAACAGTTAACTATAGACTACTTATGATAATCAGGTGGTTGTTTCAACTGCCGTTTTGCCGATCTGCGTAGTGCAGTTTGCTGAAGACAGCCTATGATGTGAAATTTTCCCGGTTTGACTATGTGCCGTGTCTACACACAATGGTTAAACGGCCAAATCTCATCTTCCCCTGAAAAAGTGTTTCGGCAAAAAGCGACGGTGTAAATAAGCAATTAAAAAATCCTAATAATTAACTCTCAGCATAGGACTCAAGGCCTAGTATAGGACTACTAAGACATTTGTCCAAACTGGCAGTTTCAGACACTTTCAACCACCGCCATTTGGAAGATTTTTTTTCTGTAATACTTAGGAAATGAATTAAACAAATCGCTCGCATAACACACACAACTGGTGCACTACAGCATGAAATAACGCAGCCGCGTGGAAAAGTGATTCCTCGTGGACAGAGTACCTCGCCAGTGATAACGCAATTTTATCGCACATTCGCTTATTTATTTAATATTCGTTACGTTGAGTCTTATAAACATGGCGAAAACCGTAAGACTATGCAAAATGTCAATTTTTACAACATATGACAAAACCATTACATCAAATACAAAATTTACATAATTAAAAAAAAAAAACTTAAACAGTAATACCAAACTGGATAAATAAATACAAGCTATCTACACAAATATTATACCTTCTCAATTCCAGGTATTCTTTGGCAATAAGAACAACATAACAAAAAGTATTTAAATAATCTTCTAAATGCTTTAGGGTCGTTGACATTGCGCACATTCGCTTGTTTCCCAATCAGATTATTTCGCACACAAGTGCACGAAAGAAGTCGAATCTCCACAATTTTTGTGATCTTCTACTTGTTCTACAAAGATGCTTCAGTTATTTGGGACAACGAACGTAGGCTACACCGAAAAACCAGGATGAGGATTTTTCCTCTTCTAGTGCTGTAACTAACAAATTGTAATATATTTATAAACTGACAACCACCAAAAAATTCGTAGGCAATAAAAATTTAAAACCTTGCAAAAAATTAGATATTTACCAACTCTTAATTTATCCGAGACACTGAATTTGGGTTAACATTTGCGAGACGGTAATTTTAGTTCTTATCACACTTTGGACGTTACAGCTTACATGTTGACAGGAAATAAAAGTAATTAGGGGCACTTGCTTGACAACGCATTTTCATTTGCCAACAACTCGCCAACGGCTATTGCAAAGCAGTCATTCTGCTATTACTGATACTTAACTGTTCGAGTTGGAAATATGTGGCGTGGAATAACTTAAAAATTGCTTAAAAACTACCCACGCGCGTCCCACTCTCTTCGTTTTATTAATACAGTATATTAAGAAGAAAATAATAAGAGAATCAGAAGTAAATGGGTTTGCGGGAGAACATGGCGTGTAATGGGCATAGACGTAACGATTACCGGCCCAATATAAATTACTAGTAATCAAAATCGCTGTACACGGAAATACATGTTACTTTACAAAGTATACAAAGCTTGCGGAAAAATAAAACCATTGGTATTTGTTCGTAAATTTGTTATTTTACACAAGACAGCTGTTTTGTTATGGCTGGTAGTGCTTCGGGAGACCGCTGACATGGCAGGCCATGGTAGGGCGTGACGTGTTGTGAGCCGAGCACGTTACTCAACAGGCATGTTGGCCTATTTGATTACATCTTTTTAAAAGTTGACTTTTATCCTATTACCGACTCGAAACGACACTAGATTGAAATGTATCTCATCAAATTATTTGAAAAAAATGACTCAACAATACGCTGCGATATTTCTGTAGACTTTTGGAATTATAGGCTGTTCAAGATAAAGTGAGCACTTTTTAAGGCCCTCCCAACAGGCATTAACCGCTGATAAATATATCTTATTGCAGCATCAGGTATTAAATTTTGGTGGTGGTGAAATGTATACAGTGTTTATTGGTCACATTGCAATGTTCATATTAAAAAGCAGCAGGAAGACGGAAATTGGATGAAAGGAAAAATTTGTAAGGGCCTTAAAAAGTGCTCAATTTACCGTGAACAGCCTATAGCATCAATAATGTATGGAATGCATGGATGGCGAGCGGTAATACTACGTGAAAAGAACTCCCAAGGTTTTAAGTTGTGTTTCATTTCAATACGAATCGTTTCAATGTGCATTTGATATTCAGAACCTATATGTTACTACTTCTAGCACGAAATTTAGTTTGCAACACTAACAACCAAATTTAGTGACCACGTAAAAATAAAATGTATTAATCTAGGAACTGTTTCTAATCAGGGTATTTTCTGCTTGGCTGATGTGCGCCGGCAGTGCACAGCCAACGTAATATATATTTTTGTTTGTTCGTGCATCAGATGATACAAAAAATTTTAAATGGCAAATTGTTTCGTATACGTCAAGTTGTCGCACACTGACTGCCATGATCTTGCCAAGATGAGGGGGAGAGGGGGACGGAGGGAGAGAGAGAACGTAGGCCTTCACAAGTAGTCAGCAACGATAATTTTAATTCCCGGCGGAAGTATACACAACGACCAGAAAAGCGAGCCAAAACAGTTACGTAGAATGGGCGGAGCCGGCAACGCTGGCGAGGCAGTAGACAGGATTTGGCCCAGGGGTCACAGAGTAGTACTAAATACAGAGGTGAAACAGCCGCTTATACTCCAGCTGCACGCACCAGCAATGCTGGACCGCCGTTCCGCAATCAGAACCTGATAGCCCACTCGCCAGCCGGCAGCCGAGCTAACAGGGAACCTCCCGCAGGATGCGATAGCCAATCAGACACGAGGCCCGTCCCCAGAGCCTCGCGCAGCCACTCAGGGACTACTGGATATGCGCACTTCAAAGGAAGCGCCACGCCATTTCGTGTCGATGTACTTACACGAGAGAACGGATTTGTCCCGTACAGGCTGTTCACGATAAAGTGAGCACTTTTGAAATCAACCTTAGAAAAAGTCACTATCCCTATTTGCATATATATTAACGGGCGAACTGAGTGACATGTGCTCAGTAAAGTTGGTAACTATGTATGGAAAGCAGTTCTATATCTTAAAGTCGAATTTAAAAAAGTGTCAAGTAACCATTCGTGATAATTTAAATTGTTTTCTTTGCTGTTTTTTTTAATGCATCGAAGTGTAAAAATAAGCAGACTTTTAAAACATTTTCTTTTGTAACTATATCACAGTTTCACTTGGCCGGCGTATGAATAGTGACGAGGCTCATGGTAATGTTATATTGCACAAGGCGGAAGAATACGCAATGTGCACAACAAGTAGATCTCAAGCAGGGCTTTCTAAAGTGCTAATTTTTCCGTCAACAGCGTATATATGGTGAAACCAGTCTGCAGTTCCAGCAACAATTTTTCTAGAAAAACAAACTTCGAAAACCAACAAAAATTTTTTGTTTATCTAACACAGTACGTACTTGAATTGGCAAGACATGTTGATCCAACAAAAGTTAACCGTCAACATAATATCAAGTTGAATCGACTGTATATATTTGTTCCTGTATTTTCTGCTCAGACTAACCTTGTAGTGATCATGTCTGTGCCGGAGTCCAGAAAAAGGGATGTAGCGGGGGCGGGATGCCCGAGCCCGAGCCACGCACACGGAGAATGGGAGAAGGGGGGGGGGATGTGCGTGTCTGCGAGGGGGCGTGGGGCAGCGCGCGACCCCTGACCTTCAGCGGCGCTTATTGATCGCCGGCTCCAGCCAGCGCTGCAAGCACTGTGTGTGGAGCCGCGCCAACTCTCCACGCGGCATCCCAAGACGCCGCATCCCCCTCGCCATCTCCTCCCCCAACTCACCTTCCTACTCCTTCGCGCTGCCAACCGCCGCAAGCTACCCTCCGCAACACTTTTATTACAAACTAAACCCACCTCGGACCTTCCACTGCTTTTTCACTCAGAGAATGAAATGATAGTAACACGACACAGAGTGCACTGTAACTTTACACCTTCCCGCTCTATGTAGGTTGATCATTTACAATCTTAAGATAATATATTGGATATGTGCCAACCTTGAGACAGAAAGCTGTGCCGTCCATATCAGCCAATCCTACGTCTGCAAACACTAGCCTCCGCACGCAGAAAAGAGCACTACGCTCGTAGTTCCTGGAGTTACAGTTTGGCTTGATTTACGCCTACGCCAATAGTCAAGAGAATTATCATAAAACATGATGGAATGCATGAGTTCACGCAAAAATACACGAGTTACAAGATTAGTTACACAACTAACTTCGAATATGAAACACTGATATGCCGACAGCAAAATCAAAAGATGAGTAGTCTAAGAATGAGGGGGTGGGAGACTTTTCGTCCAGAATATATATCGCAACAAACCCACCAAACTAAAATATTTACTTCGGTATCTTAGTATTTAATCGTGATAGAATATGCGAATATGTGACTCGGTGCCTCCCAACCAACATTAACACGTAAATTTACGGAAAAATATATTTGTCAAACAGCCGAAAGATCTATCCAACCTTCGCGACACTAATTTATAAAATAAAGCACATAAACAATCAAGCCGTCTAAATTAAATAGCCTGTGTTAAAAATTAAAGTAAAACCAACGAACAATTTTTAAATTATATCTTTATACGGTTTACACGTATTGAACCAAGCCCGAGCGTTTAGAGTTTACGAATTTTAAGTGAGCGTACAGATATTTATTGTCACGTTTGAATGCAGTTCTGCTCTTGGCATTGCGGTAGGATAAGAACGGAGGAGGGAAAGAGACATCACTAGAGGAAACTTAGTTTTGCAACGCACAAGTACACTTATTACAAGTGAATTCTGTACGACACGATCCTCATGTGGTGCGTTCGCAGCCAAGCGTCTCAAGTACACTAAATATATAAATTGAAGCACGCATTACTACCTAGCTAAATTTTGATGACAAGTTGGTTACACAAGAACAAAACATTGTTCCTGTGCGATTTTATAATAGCTAGAATCACTTTTTCACATGTGTACAGACTTAATTTCATAACAATTATGCACTGTGATTCTGAGGTGGTAGTAGTAGACTAGTATTTTCTGGAACTTTTAACAACCTGGTCATTCATTTTTCTTAAAATTTCAGCGTTTAATATACGCCTACAGAAATACGACCTAGAATCCTAGCAGTAATGAACTAGCAAATTTCGAGAGAAATTGCCTCCGGCTCAGACCCAGTTTAAAACTAACTAAACGACAACTATCAACCATAACTCTTATCAGCTCTTCTTACATGCACTTTCCTCTTCCCTCCTTTATCAACACATTTTCCCTGGTCAACTTCTTTAAATGGAATGCTTAATTGAATTTTAAAAAAATACAGCTAGATAAGAAAGCTGTTCGTAGACACTATGTAAATTACAGAAGCGGTGGTAGTGGATTTTGTTATTAAAAATGGGAGAAAGTAAGCTGGATGTCAGGTTTCTTTGAAAAATAACTTCGCATTTGACTTTTACACCCGAGCTTTTAACACTGTCAAAGAGGGTCACACAAGTGGGTGGCTACAGCCTTTCACCTCTGGCATCACCGAGGCAAAAGCAGGCACCCAGGCGTGAAATGTGCGGATGTCGAGACATGGAGAGGACCGGGTCATCCTAACAGCTTGTCCCAGTCCTGCGGCCAGCGCCGCTAACACGACCTACCAGGTGCACAAACAGGTTGCCAAATATTTAGCACGCGTGCTTAAATTTAAATGCACGTGCAAGGCTTGCCTGAGAAGCTATCTACACATTATCTTTATTATTGTTACAATTTCTCTCTATAAATTAAGTGGGCTAAACCAAGTTCGTTAAGGGATGAAGGTCTTAAATAAGAAACCCCTTTTCGCTTGGCTAATGTAACCATTCTTCAGTGTATCATGTTTCACTACCTTTTTTCTTACGGACTGCATACTCATGCTAATTCGTCATTATGATTCTTTTGTAACTTATAAGTATTGCGAAAGTCACACGTGTCCGACTTCGGAAAATCCCTTCCAGCTTTACACTTTTCTTTTTGTGTTATTTCTGGATTCTCAAAATTCTGATTTCCCACGAGATTATTGTTGCGATGAGAAATGGATTTCAAATGCACTATGGCCAATGTGTATTTCCTCTGCTTCGAGCTGCTTTTGTTTTCCGTGTGAACCGTTTCGTTCCTCAAATGTTTGCCCTTCACTGGTCTGAAAAATTCTTAATAATCTTTCAAAGGCTGACAAGAAATTTCCGGCAAACAATAACATTCGTTCCTCCATTTTTCAGCAAGTACTTTTAAGTTTTCCTGCTGATTCGTACAACTTCACGTAGCCGGACAAACATATATCCTGAGTTAGTTTCACATCAATACTATAGAATTAATTGAAAATATTCTGTTCACATTTCTGCAAACTTATTAAAACTTTTTTTGTAACATGTTTCGACGACTGCAAACTATTTTCCGGGAATCTTCTTACATTTCAAGGGCACACCATCCTACGTTACTATGTTTCTTAGCCTACGAACGTTTGTAATTTTCATTGTTAACTACTTCCTGTTCTGCGTCTCTTTTCACTGAATCCAGAGTATTCTGCCATTCACTACATCGGTTTTCACTAATTTTAAATACTACTAAGCATACAAATACGTCTAAAACATTATTCATCACATTTTACTTAAACTTCCAACAATGCTTCTCTTCAAGAAGAGGCCGACGAAACACATACCAACAAAAATAGAAATTTGGTAACCATAGCGTCTAAAGTACTTAAAATTAATTTATATAATCTCCCTAAAGAGGGTCTATAGTTGCAAAAGCCCTTATTGAAGCAACCTCAATTTTGCATGTGAGCGATACCATAAACTTGCATAGTTTTATGAAGGATAGCTGGCTACATCACCCACTTACAGATCTCGGTGATTTCAATCGCCGTTCGTTAGTACAACACAATCAACAAATCGGCATTTGGCGAAACAACTTTTACGCTGTCTTATTTTCGATCGCGTAAAACTTCTGGGACGACCACTTGCTTTGGTCATTTTCTGTTAAAGAGAGGTGACTAACTTCTACGGGCAGAGAAGCACAATATGTACGTAGTATACATAGAGGATATGCGACACAGCAGCCATCTGCAGGTCACGGCTATCGTCACGAACTGCTCAACATTTCCAACATAATGGGGAGACGCGATTTAAGAGTAAACAGAGGCAGCTAATGAAGCGAGGCAAACACGAGGCCCAGCAGAGCAGCGCAGCCCCACATCAAAGTCATTTTTACAACTCTTCATAATGCCCTTTGGAGAACAACCTTCGCTATACGAGATTTCCGAAACAAACTGCCTAGTTACGACGCCTATACATAAATGTTTTTAAACTTTCTAGCGCCGAACAGACGCGACACGGGAAGAATTTCCAAATATACGATAAGAGAAAAATGATTGCGGTGGTTTAAAATTTGGACACTATCCTTGCTGCTAAAGGCAGTTGATAATGTGAACAATTTTGAAATCAACCTTACAAAAAAGTCACTGTCCCTACCTGCATGTATTAACAGGCGCACTGAGCGACATACGCCCAATAAAGTTGGTAACGATGGAGAGGAAAGTAGTTCCATATCTTAACGTCGAATAAAAAGTGTTAATAGTAACCATTTGTAATAACTTACAATTATTACTTTAGCTTCCTGTTTTTCTTAACGCACCGAAGAGTAAAAGTTAACAGATTTGTAACACATTTACTTCTCTAATAATTCTACAGTTTCGCCTGACCGACGCATGAATAAAGTGATGAGGACCATGGCAATTTTAATTTTACGTAAGGCGGTGGAACACACAACGTGCGTACAAATAGATCTCGAGCAGGGCTTTCATAGAACCCAAATGAACAAATCTCCACCATCTATCTTCCAATACACATTATCACACATATTTATTATAAAGTATAATTATATACAAAATGAAAAGCCTTACCAAGATTCCGTTTATCTATTTTACTATATAACCAATTAAAACCACATTAATACCCAAATAAAACACTCATCGCACTCAAATCGTGCTATCCCATACTACATATAGCAATCAAAACATATTACATAAAAACTCCATGATCAAAGAATGTTTGTTAAGATCTGCTCATTTTAACAGTTGATTCGATCCCTCAAGAATACTTTAATCTTATCTGCATAGCAAGTATTTCCACAATTAAACCACCTTTCATCGCACAAGAAGCTTAAATTTTGTTTACATATTATTATTATATTTATCTACTGCGAAAAGCATACAAACCAAGCATACATACTGATTTAGTCAATACTGCAACCTAAATGCGTGCATTTATAGTTATACTAACACATTCTTTGTTTCAAATCCCAACGAGGTAAATACGCGCATATGAATTACTATGTGCGATATTTCTTTAAACTCACACTCATCTTAAATATTAAATAATTGTTTAAAATTAACGTTCTTTTCATCTATCATTAAATTAAAGACATACTAATTTAATATACTGTAATATCACTAGTACTCATTGCATAACAAACAACTATACATAATGCAAGTCAATGCATTACCTTACATATCCTATCATAACCAAAAAAATGTTTAACATTTTTAATTATTCTAGGGACACTGTTTCTGAAAGGCTGAAAAATTCTCGCAAACTTCCCAAGAACACTGCGTTTAATTGTTATCTATACAGCTTAACATTGAGAAACTTTAAAACTATAGGTTTGAGAACATACTCATTGCTTCATTGCAAGTATTTACGTATTGAATAACTAACATGAATATTTTCACTAAGTATACATATTACTATAACCAAAACTAACATCCGACTAACATATGTTTGATATTATGTATAACATATACATGACAGCTTGCAACACACTACACAATAAACACCTAAACAATAGGTCTTTCCATTAACTATCTCACTCTAAATTCAACTCCCAACAGCATTCATCATCTCTCTACACCAATCTATCACGACTCATCGACAAAAAAGAACCACGTTATTGAAAGGTAAATGATGCGTTCGATGCAATCTCAATGTAATTGATTCATCGAACTTGCACGCCACCTGGCCATTGATGGCGGCATCAAGCGACATCAGCGCTCATGGCGGTTAACTTTACAACTAGGCTGATGGCCTATGATGACAGCAGTGCTGTCTAACAAGCAAGTGTGGAACTGAACACAGTCTACCTCGATGGGAAGGTTTGTATGGGAGAGGTGTGGGGAGGGTGTTAATCATATCTGTGGAGAGGAGGATGATTAGTGGAGGGGTTGTATATAAGGGAGAGGGGTGATAGTGTACCAGGTATTCAGAATAAATAACAGGAGGAGAGAAACTAGAATCTCGCAGCAGGAACCCAATTAATTCCAGAATAATCACAACACAGCTCAGGTAGGGGAAGGCGTTGGAGCGTGCAGAGCAGATTGCAGAGTAGTTTGCGGAACTAGGATAATCTTAAGGGACTAAGATTAAGGAAAGATGTGAAACGCCCCGTAGGTGAAGGGGTGGATCAGATTGAACAGTGAGGAGCAGATTGTGGAGCAGATTGTAGGGCTGCCTTGGGATGTGGTGCTGCCATAGGATGTGGTGCTGTTTGTGGTGCTGGCTTAGGATGTGATTCTGTTTGTGGTGCTAATGTGTTGCTAATTGTGGAGCAGGTGGGTTGGTATGCACAGCGATTTGTGGTGCTAGGTAAATCTTATGGGAGTATTCTGAAAGGTATTAGGGCTTAAATGGCCTTACCATCGTGATGGATATCGGATACTGTGTATGTTATGAATTTGATCCGTATAGCATCAACGGTTCGGAAATTAGGAGTACATTTATAAAAGGGCTCAACTAAAAAAAACCTTGTCAGAAAGGGATTAAGTCAAAAAATGCCTTATTGTAACGTAGGCGATGTGTTGTATGTAATTAAAACCCATTACGTTTCATAAAAATTATGATAACCCCAACCCCAAAAATGATCGAACCTAGCCTCACTTTTTGGATGATTGTCGATAAGGGCGATGCAGCCAAATTCCTAGCAAATTTCCCTATACCATGCTCGCCTCCGACACACTCCTCAGGTTTAACCTTATGAGACAGCGCATGCCCATGTCTACAAGGGCGAAGGTGAAGTGTTACAATATTCGTATTTAATTGATCGGAGTTCAGAAACTTGCTCCAATTTTGCTTTTATCCACACGTGAAAAGTTTAACATTGCTAGGAACCTAACAACTTATGCGACTATATGAACATTTTAATACAGCACAAATTCTTACTTGTATAATAACATTCCAGTGACTATCTGAACATTGAAATCCTAAAAATGGCATTCCTTTCCTAACTGTTGCCAGAAGCTTTGAAAATATTCTACTAAGGTAAGGCATAATAAACAGGAGATGAGACGCCGCAATTGTTAAAGCAAGAAGAATATAAGACACTTGTTAGTGTCCCGCCTTATAACAGGCAACACTTCGCTTTGACAAGTGCCTACTTGATGCGGCTTGCATTGTCGCAAACAAAAACATTCCGCGGGAAGCCGCTTCGGCGGATAAGCCTTAGAACCAGAGATAAGCGGCAGACAGCGGCACGCACCACAGATAACAAAAACAGATGTCGCGAACTAAATAAAGAGGACAAGCCCGTAGGAACACTGACACGCTGTGTAGACTGCTTGTCTTACATGTAATAGAATCGCGTCCTTGCCAATAGCTTTTTACGTATACACACAACGCATGCGATAGGAAGTACTTACGCAGACTACGCAAGTTCCTTTGTTAGTTTTAACAATGATTCGAAAGCTTACTTTGCTTGCCAAACATTTTTCTTATGTGTTGGCATACAAGCCCTTCGTGAGCTTTTATTATTTTCACGTACTGCGCCTTTCATTGAAAACTTGATTCCATGGCTGCATTAGATCACAAATAATGCAGTGAACAGCACGCTTTCCAAGTCGCCATTTTCTGTTTTGGCATAGGCTGTTCACGGTAAAGCAACTTCTAAGATCGACAACTGAAGAGAAAAATATCGCTGCCTATCACCTGCGTAGGCTATGCGTTGCCGTGCAGGCTCCTATGTGGCAGGGATCGATTAAAACTTTCTAGTGTTGGTTACGTTTTAAGAGTGTAGCGTTTGAATTTACGACAAAACTTACAATTTTTGCTTATACGCATTAGAAAACGGAACTGGTATATTAGCAACAAATATATTAGTTCAGAACCCCGCGTTTTCACTTTACCGAAGTATGAATGAAGTCTTGAATGTAATGACTTCCATTACATCCAAGACAGTGCTGATTTAAGATATGGCGGAGGGATAAAACCTGGATAAACTTAACTGGCTAATGGAACACTTTTGAAATCCCTGCTCAAGATAAGTTTTTTTCCAGCAAAACACTGATACTTCGAAAGTCACGACAGATAGTTTTACAAAGAAAATGTCCTGGTAATGAAGGACACTTCGACATTCTAACGGGTAAAGTGACAGAAGATGGCACATTTTAATAGCAAGACATTTCACAACACTGTTCTTGTCGATAGCCTGCAGATAGTTGAATGGGATGTTTGAATAAAGCTTTCCTAATGTCTTTGCAAATATGGCATAGTTGCACATTAAAATTCAAGAATTTCTGTATTTAAACCAAGGTTTACAACAGTAACTCACAAACCCGGACTAATTGCGGCCAGACGTCATGCGAATTAGCGGAAATCGGGATAATACGGAAATTACTTTGTATTTTTTTTTTTTTTTTTTTAGTTTGCATGATGTCAGCTTGATAAACCCTGTTTACCGCACACAGCTAAAGGAAACAGTAAGTTCTTGTATGCTGATTTGTAAGACTTACGCGTAGCATGACCACGCAGGTATTTACTTCGCCATAATCTAGTTGTGTCACGTGCATGTTTCATATTCGCTAGAAGAAAACTAGAGAAATCTTCAGTAAGCTGCGGATTAATTTAACAAAAGAATGTGTTACAGCGCCTAGCAGCTATTAGCACGGATAACCAGAAATCGGAATTATCAAGAGCCGGTTTAAATGTTTCTGTACTAAGAAATTATTCCGAAATTTACCATACCAGTGTATAAGCTTAGTGAGAAAGCGGGAATGGTAATGTTTTCCGCTATAAATTCATTGTAGCGTTCCCACATTTGCTCGGGAAACAGTCAAATGCATAGGGAAGTTCCAACTTTGTAGAGTAGCGCTGCTTAACATTCCTATATCTGCAGCTTGATGTGTGGTATCAAGCTGTGGTATTATTACCATACAGTGTATAGGTTAAAAATTTCCATTACAGTTTAGGAAGTTTACCAGAAATGTTTTTATTGTGTAATGCACTACTTTCCCGAGCTCTAGAGGAGACGCGCACTTACGCAATTGGCCGGCGGCTCATGTGACGTCTGAATGAGCCCGCGCCCACAGTCCAGTTTTTTTTTTTTTTACCCAATAAAGGTGCTCACAACGAATACACTCCAGACTAGTTTTATATGGTACTTTAAAGACATTACGCACATTTGAAATAGTTTAATGCCTTCCTACATGGCCGAGAAAGGGTTTCTACCAACTGGACTTGTCCAATAAAATGATACGGTAACCGCTCAGAGCCATGGTTCCAGCAGCAGTGTGGTGTGGAATCAACAACTCTGCGCGTCGAGACTATACATATCTGTATAGGCTACCCACGTTTAAATGAGCACTTTTGAAAGCTCTATTCAAGATCTACTTGTATGCACGTTGTGTATTCTTCCGCCTTATGTAAGATTTAACATTACCATGAGCCTCATCGCGTTATTCATGCGTCGGTCAAGTGAAATTGTTGAATTATTAGAAAAGTAAATATTTAACAAATCTGCTGATTTTTACACTTCGATGCATTAACAAAACAAAGCGAAAGAAATATTTTAAGTTGTCAAAAAATGTTACCTAACATTTTTTGTTCGACGTTAAGAAACGGAACTACTTCCCATCCATCGTTACCAACTTGACTGGGCAAATGTCACTCAGGGCGCCCGTTAAAATATATGCAGGCAGGTGCAGTGACTTTTTTCTAAGGTTATTTTCAGAAGTGCTCACTTTATCGTGAATAGCCTTTACATGTGCCGGCCAGCGTCGCTCGTACAGTAGATCTGCGATATATGGGCGGCTCTCAACAGCGAGGTCTTGAGGGTGAAGCGAAGTATGACGCTGCGGCGGGATGAAGGGGCAGCATCGCCTTGGTGGAATATGTCGCGCGTGTTGTCCGAGAGGCCGGTACAAAAACAGGAGCCTGTGCTGCAGGAGAAGAGCAAGACTTTCTCGAGCAGTGCGACCAATTCTCGATGGTCTGGATCCGAGATGGAACCGGCCCCGACATGGATTACTTCGAGTCCGCCCTCGCGTACGTTGTGTTATCCGCATTACCGAAGTGGGCCGTAAGTCGTGCAGAAACCAGCGCTGTTCGAATGGACTACTGCCAGACCAGAGACAGAACGTCTCGCCCGCCAGACCCCGGCTCATGAGTATTCCACAGAGGACGCGAAGCTAAACCAAGTGTCAGGTTTCACCCACAGATCGTCTTCCTTTCCCCAAAGCAGCATTTCTACCAGACTGCAACTAAGGCGTGTTATTCAAAATTAACACACTTGATAAGTGATACGGCTGGGAGCAGACAATGGAAAGTGGACTAAGAACTTGCGCACGGATGTTCTGGGGAAAAATTAAATCCCACTTAATCCCAAATCCATTTAAAAATCTAGGGCTACCATACACGCGCATATAACACGCTATATGGAGCTTAGTGGTAATCTAGTTGGATTGCCTGTTACAGCTGCGTATAGATGCTGAATAAATATTGCGTTTCGCTTTTATTACCTAACTCGGTAAATCCACAAGGAAAGATTGGTTGGCATGATCGAAACCGTAAATGTCATCTCGAAATTACACTTAAATCACGGAAATATAATTCTAAACATATCTTCCACCAATAAAAGAAATTTATATGAAAGTTATCAGGCACACTGAAGTATCCAAAAAAACTACATTCGTACGTTAAAAAGGAAGACTAAGTGTACTGCAACTATGATCTTTGGAGTGGGAGGGGAAGTGACAGAATGAAATAAGTTATTATTTTGGAGATGCGCCACTACTAAAATTTCTCGTAAGTCAGAGAAAAAATGACAAATGGCGACAACGTAAATGTAATTCACACTTCCTGGAGTCACTTTCGTTCAGTTGATAGCATGAGACCATTCTGCTTCTTATTCATGTGTGTTGGCAACAAACTCTGCTAGTTTTATTTTCTGTATCTCGTCACAGTGTGGATTTACTGCGACATACAAGTCATAAAATACTCCCCTTGCCAATAAGTACATTTACTCGTTACTTTCGTTTCTGACAGTAAACATTTAAATGTTTCAGACCAATGGAACTGTGTACGCATTTTCCACAAGGGCCAGAGATAGTTTACACTGTCCCACAAGTTTATCGAATATGTGCCAGAAAATATGTTACTCAGTTACTCAAAGATATTCAACTTCCACCTGACCACCGGGCATTATATATATATATGTAAAGGTGCGTATACTGCCTTTAAAAGACAATTAAAAGAGGACTTAGTTCTAATTGCTTTTTACATGTAAATGTGGTCAATACTGCTCCACTTATCAGTTTGAGTTTGTTAATGTTTAAAGTCATTATTTTAATTGTGTTTTCAAGATTTAAGTTGTTGGTGTACGCAAAATCGATTTGCGATTAAGTAAGCACTTTATAAATCAACCTTTAAAAATGTAACTGTCTGTTCACAGGTCATATCCTACCGTGCAGGCCGACGTGAATGCTGTCAGTTAAGTTGGCAGTGAATCAAATAACATAGTTCCCAGTCTTTACGTTGTATTGAGAGTGTGATGTTTAAACTTACAGCAAATAGTCGAAATATTGCATTATGCCAATTAGAGTATGAATTAGCTTATTATAGGATGTTCATGATAAAGTGAGCCATTTACAAATGCGCCTTAGAAAAACGTCACTGCCCCTGCATGCATATATTTTAATGGGCTCACTGAGACATTCGCCTAGTAACGATGGAAAGTAGTTCCATATCTTAATATCGAATTAAACGTGTTAGGTAACCATTCGTAACAACTTCATATCAATTACTACACTTTGTTTTTTTTTAATGTATCGACGTGTAAAAATGAGCAGATTTGTGAAGTATTTGCTTTCTTAATAATTTCACAGTTTAATTTGACCGAAGCATGAATAAAGTTATTGAGGCCCAAAGCAATGTTAATTTTACATAAGCCGGGGACATACACAACTTGTGTACAGATAGATCTTAAGCAGGGCTTTCAAAAGTGCTCAATTTGCCGTGAACAGCCTTTACAAGTATTTAGTGTGCATTAAACTGTGACATCTACATCCCACAAGCACCCTTTCTCAATGGCATCGACAGGCGTACATTCAAAATAAACCTAGAGTGACAAGTCCGTAGAAGTACGTGGGAATGCTACTGTTTCGAAAAGTAGACCGTTTAGCGGAGAAGCTGAAGTGAACACTGGCGGTGCGAGGAATGCGAGCTAACATTGCTGAAGGAGGGACGGTCGCCGCGCCGCCTGCTGATGCTCGCGAACACGAGCGCACACACAGCAACAAACCTGCACTCGCAGCCAGTGTTGCCAACAGTGGCGGAATTTCACTACGCATAGCGAAATTTAGAACTTGGGGAGAAAGCAGCGAAAAATGATAAAACCCAGATAGTGTTGCGACTTTCTGGCATGCTATTGGTATCCCAAAAACAAGCTATTTGTTGTTTTAGACAAATCGGAGCAGGAGATTCTTTTAAAAGCTTAAACATAATATTAATTAGCTAGTGTTTTAATACAGTTCAAATTATGTAATTGTGTAAACATTATATATATTTTTTTTGCAACAATGCACGTAGTTCAGCACCTGTCACTAACTACTGGCTATTGCTACCACCACCACCGCGCTTAAGACAGTGGAATGTTTAGAATTCATATTTATTATGCAATGAACGTCTGATATCTTCACCCTTCCGATTTTATCACCTGCGCGCGCGTATGTGTGTGTGGGGGGGGGGGGTTAGACTTTTTTTTACATTTTACTGGATGTACGATTTTTGGATAGTTCGTATTTTGGAGATATGGTAGTCGTGTTTGTTTACTCCGTTCGCTGTTTTTCGAGATTGATTGTATTTCTGGATGTAACCAGGCGCATTTTGCGCCGAACCAAAATTTAAAAAAGAAAAAAATTAATTCATTGTTGTGTAGCGAAATGAAGCGGAATTTTACTAGCACTGTAGCGAAATCGCCTCTTTCCGTGTTGGCAACACTGCTCGCAGCGCCGCCACCGCCCTGGCCTCTCCTCCCGCACTATTCATCGTCAGACTAGCAACAGCCGACATGACTCTAAAGGATCGACTTCAACCCTTCTGCAGAAAAACGTACTCATCGTACAATAACTTCAGTTTCAAAGATATGGGCTGTGCACGGTAAAATTAGCACCTTTGGGCATGTGTATTCCTCCGTCCATATAAAATTAACATTATGTGCATCATCACTTTATTCGTGCGTTGGTCAAATGCAACTGTGAAATGGTTGAAGTAAATACTTTACAAATCTGCTCATTTTTACACTGCGGTATATTAAAAAAAAAAACAAAGTGTAGGAATTAATTTTAAGTTATCAAAAATGGTTACCTAACGCTTTTTTATTAGACATAAAGTTATGGAACTACCTACCATCCACCGTTACTAACTTTACTGGGGGAATGTCACTTAGTGAACCCATTAAAATATATGCATGCGAGGGCACCGACTTTTTCTAAGGTTCATTTCTACAGTGCTCACTTTATCGTGAACAGCCTTTATTATTGGAAATGTCTCACGATAAGAAATTTATAATTTACTACTTGTTTATAGGTTGTTCACGGTCAAATGAGCTCTTTTGGAAGACCTGCTTAAGATCTACTTGTATGCATGTTGTGTATTCTTCCGCCTTATGTAAATTTAACATTGCAATGGTTTTCATCACTTTATAAAATTATTTTAAAAGTAAATATTTTAAAAATCTGCTCATTTTTACACTTCGGTGCATTAAAAAAGCAAAAATCTAAGGAAATTATTTAAGTTATCGGAAATGGTTGCCTAGCACTTTTTACGAGACGTTAAGATACGGAACTACTTCCCATCCGTCGTTACCAACTGTACCGGGCGCATGTCACTCAGGGCGCCCGTTGAAACATGTGCAGGTAGGGGCAGTGACTTTTCTAAGGTTGATTTCAAGTGCTCACTTTATCGTGAACACTTAAATTTTTATCTAATTTCCACCCTGTGTTATTTCCCGCTTGCCAAAAGGCAGGAACTTTCAAAAAGAAGCAGAAAAAAATACGCACAAAAATATTTAATTACTCGTAAAATTAAAAATCTCCATAATCTTACATTTTCAGTAACTACACGAATCTGAAATTATGACACGAAAACTACGAATTTCTGCAAGGGGTGAGCCAAGCCTCAACATGTCGCTCATTTGCGAGAGTGACATCTCCCATTTGATTACCGCAGGAAATGAGTCTTTCTCGCAAATCACAGGTGTGTTTCGACCGAACGGGCGCAGACAGTCGTAAAAATAATTCAATCTGAACCATATTTCTAAGCAGTTGGTCGTCATTAAACAGGTGACGAAAGCGTGGCCGCCAGGAATTATTATTCAACCCTGCAGACAAGACTGCTCCGTTGAGAATTTATTTTTAAGTAGATACCAGTCCTCATTCCAAACACGAGGTGATGCAGTTCGTGTATTACAAAATTTCCAAATTTCTTACACTTTCGGTTAGAATACTGATTATCTCCGTGCAACAATTAATAAATCTAAATTTACTCAAAGAAATTCCTTGTTAATGTTCAAACATGCTGCAGGACACAATGACTAAACACACATCACATGGGCTGTTTGTACCTTCCATTTCTTCAATGTGGAGTACTTGAAATTCACTAGCTGTAAGAAGAATAGCATAGTAAGAAAACCCACGTGTTAATCATTCGTAACTGGAAAATAATTCGCCCAGTAACTTACGTGATAAATTACAACTTAATTTTATTCGCAGCTATAAAAGAACCAATACAATACAGTTAACCACACCGGGGCATTTAACAAAATTTAATTATCCCTAAGATATTTACAGCGGAAATATCTGCACATTTTAATGCTAATATTTAAGGTATGGTTCTGCTACAAAAATTTTTACTATAATTTAAATTTTCTTCATTTTCGGGTCTTGCAGCGTGAAAAAAGTGTGTTGTTACACAATTCTTTGAAGGCCGGAGAATAAATATCACAATTTTTCATTAAACGCTTAAAACAACTATTAGTTTGTAATAGTTTGAGCGTTTTAATTACCAACTTTGGAGAATGTATCGGATAGTGTTTTCCACAAGCAAAAAGACTGACCCCACCGGAAAGAGAAACCCGGGTCGCCACAGGAGACTGGTGTACCAATCACGCTAGTACTGCGGCTCCGCTATTAGGGTTACCAGGTATGTGGCACTCGTAAAGAGGACACTTGCGAGAAAATTACACGTAGAAAGTGGACCCACAACTTTACAATGAAAATATACAAAATCTGTAAATTCGCAGGTCAGTTGAAAATATATTACATAAAAATTGTATTTAAAAAATCGGGTCCGTATCGTTTCATAAATACAATTTTTTTTTTTCAACCAGATGAAGTGATAATCGTGTTCACCCTGAAAGTGAAAAGCAATTCAATTTGGTTTGTAGGCACTGCAGAATATTTCGCAAGCAAGTAGTCACTCAAAACACAGTTGTACATAAGCACTGGACACAATTATTTTTTTTAGTGAATCTCTCATTTATCGGTTTCCGATACATTTCAATCATATTACATTGACAATTTTATTCGTTCTGACAGGTTTCTATTTCCTAGCAAATAATCATGAAATTTCGAATTAAGTACTTCAACTTATACATGTCAAACAAGGAACAGCCACGGAAAAATATGATTGTTGATAAAGCTAAAAGATTTACGTAATATTCTCCAGAACGTTTAAACTTGTGCAAGAAAATTTTTGGCACCGTTACTAAATGTTAAACGACATTAAAAAACTACAAAAAACCAAAGCTTTGTTGTTTTTCATTTTTATTGGAAAAGAGGACATCTCGATTTTTTTTTGTAAAACCCGGCCGGGCAGTTTGGCAATAAATTAGCTTACGGAATGCAGGTGGCAGTTGAGAAAGTGAGAGCCATTAATCACCACTAGAGGCAGTAATTCGTTAGTGTCGCTTGAACTTCGTATTTCAGCTGTCATTCTTCACATATACCGCATTTTATCTAATTATTATTTATTAGTAAGTTTAAAATAAGTTAATACGTGGCATTAATATTAGTATTTTACTGGAATGACCGAGGATAAATCGGGTAAATCCTATTTCCTCGTACTACGCAGCGCATGCGTTTTTGGGACGTAATGGAAACTATTTACGATTGGTTCCTGGTGGTATCTGTCCGGCAGCCACGAACTTGGCCTTCTTACGAGCAAGAGTACTAGCTGGTGGCGATGTCACGGCGACAGCAGGAGGCTATCTGACCTCGCCAGCCAACTGCACTGACGCACGCTCATGTCTTATCGCCGGCATGGCTCCTATCCGAGCACAGCCCGTGTGCCAATGACTGGAAGCCCTATATCCTTTCTGGGCATGACCAAACCAAGTAGAACCGGAAATACTCTTCCGACGACTTTCATTTGTCTACCACGTGTACTGTTTGTGGGTTGATTTATGAGTTAGTCTTGTGCAGCCCATGGCGAAGCACGGCTTATATAGTGTATTAACTTCACCGAAATCCTATTAAAGAGAGGCGTAAAGCATAACACGCTGAAATTTTCTACCTGTGATGGCGGCAGACTGCGAAGATCTTGGCATGTCTTGCGAGTGTCACGATCAAGGACAGCAACACTATGGTAGCTATGTGCCCCCCTCCCTGACTTGTCTTTCAGCATGTTGCTCCCAGATTTTATGCACATTTCACTCTTCTCCTGCAACGTGCGCGATATCTTAGTCACAATTTTTCTCACGTTTCAGCAACAGCAACGGGAGACAAAGCAACAGATTTTATCAAGATTGTAACTCTGCTACAAATAAACCAAATTAAAATAATACTTCCAGAATTTAAGGAAAAAATTGCAATTTATGGCCGAAAACCACCTATTTCAATTACAAATTAACGATTATAACCACATTTAAGGATTCCTTTCATCAAGATCTTTGACACTAATGTTTTCTTGCGATTGGCCTTAAAAAAAATTTTCTGCGTGAAGTATTGTGCACAGCTGCGTTAAGCTGTAGAATTTAACAGTGTATAATGTTAGAATCTCTGATGAATCCTCATTTTGGGTAAAAATTGTTTTCTTTGAAGACAAAGTTTTCAACACGAAATAAATAAGACGTTCCCAAAATTTAACTGCTGCACATCCACCATTTTCTCCATCTACCTGCCAGAAAACAAAAGAAGAATATTTTATGGTGACCACTTACTAGCACACAGGTGGTAATAGCCACAGCAATCCAACAATACCTACTTCAAAGAACGTAGTCTGCAACAGTATGTGCCCAACCGGCTAGTTACATACGGCGGAAACAAGAATTGTCTAAGATTTAAGTAAAGGAACTTTATATGGAGCACTGCACCCGAATATGCAACGTGAAGAACTCATAAAAAGTAATACAGACACAATGAAAATTGTCAGAAAAGTGCGATTTATGCTGTACATAAAAAAAATTTTTATGTATATGTTTTACAATATACATTTTTTAATGTAAGACAATCTATCGATAGAGTCCGCATTTTTAACAAAATTTCAGCGCACTTCCATTCCGGATGCTTCAGAAAGCAGAATTTACAATAAAATAATCTTCAAGAAAGATTGTCATAATATTTACTTGTTCGTTAGAAAATTATAATAATGTATCTCATCAATTTTATAATTGACTTTATTTACGTCAATTTCAACCCTAAATGTTTACGAAAAATGGACGCACATAAAATGAATTACAAAAATTATTTCCTAGATTATTAATACAATTAACTTATATGCATCATAGTGAATATTATAACTATTTCTTGAAGATGTTATTGTAAATTCCTGCTCTCTGAAGTATCCAGAATGGAAATGAGCTTAAATTTTGTTAAAAATGCGGACTCTATCGATTGATTGTTTACATTTAAAAAGTATATTTTAGTAAAATATGTTATGTTGCAAAATATATACATTTTTCTTTCATATACAGCATAAACACTTTTCTGACAATTTTCATGGCGTATACTACTTATTTAAGAGTGCTTCACATTGTATAGTCTTGTGTGCAGTGCTCCATAGGCAGTTGTTTTACTTCAATCTTAAGTGACAGTCTCCGACGAAGACGTGTCAAAGCTCCTTCAGACAAACTTCAGGGGCGATAGGGGAAAAAAGAGTAAAGAAAAGGGACGAGAGCTGGCGCTACGGAGAAGGCGCCACTGAACCTCATGACGGCAATTTCCGACAGGTAGAGAGATCTGGTCGTCTCCACAGTGCGTGATCGTCAAGACAGGTCATCGTGACGTCCTTTGTCGGTGCCCCGGCAGTCTGCTGATGGACAGACGTTAAGTTTACCGAGGTGCAGCCTAGAGAATTCCTCGCACGGGGTAAACACTGCGCAATAATACATCACCCACGGATGACAGCAGGCGGGTGGAGGTGCAAACAAACACGTTATCGGCCCGGGCCTGCGTTGTGCCCCGAGCAGCAGCCCTCGTGGTTGTGATCGTATTTACCCAGAGCGCGACACTGCGGCGGGGTCAAGGGTCACAACCGCCTGCCTTGACTGTGCCGTCACCTACCACAGCGACCAATATACACTGCGTCATTCCAGCCTCCCCCCCCCCCCCCCAGCTCGTGTTTCTATTGTGAGAGCCCAAAACTTCAAAGACAAAGTTACCTATAGGCTGTTCACGGTAAAATGAACACTTTTGAAATCCCTGCTTACTATCTACTTGTATGCACGCTGCGTCTTCTTCCGCCTTATGTAAAATTGTCATTGCCATAGGTCTCATCGCTTTCTTCATGCGTCGGTCAAGTAAAACTGTAAAATATTAGAAATGTGAATATTTTACAAATATGCTAATTTTTATAATACAGCGCATTCAAGAACACAGAAAGCGATTGAAATGATTTCAGTTATCATAAATGGTTACCTAATATATTTTATTCGACTTTGAGTTATATAACTACTTTCCCCTTCTTCATTAATTACCAACTTTACTGTGCGCATGTCACTCAATGCGCCCGTTAAAATATATGCAGGTAGGACCAGTGACTTTTTTCTAAGGTTGATTTCAGAAGTGCTCACTTTATCGTGAACAGCCTTTAGTGTAACATTTGGTATTGCTGTAACGACTAATTTAGTATAGGTGCGTGCATGTTTTCCCGAGGATCCTCAAAACAAAAGATTCTCTCACAAGTAGTAACTATGCGAATTTTTAGACTTCAAGTATTCCTTCAGGTGTAGTCTCACTGTATCCGAAATTCGTAAGCTGTAAATGAATTGACAGTAAAATTTTATCTAATGTACACTAAGCTCGAATCCCCGACATCAGTGAAATAACATTCATTAAAAGTCAGCTGCTAAGCTACTGCCGACTGGGAAATCAAGAAAATGAACTGAGAACAAGAACTTATGGTAGTGGAATTATTGACATTCAGTGGGAATCTCGAATCGGTGAAATTAAGCCATCATATGAATTAGTTATCAGACACTGATTATCAGTTCCCTCAGTTTTCACTATTTTACACTGACCCAACTCAATTCTCACCGTTTCAGATTTACTGCGATATCCATTGACCCATAACGCAGAGCCATGTGGACCCTTCCACCTCCCTACAGCACTTATAATTGACTATCAGTCGTCTCAGGATTTCATAAATCCAAATCTATACATACAGCCGTTATAGATCAATAGGCAAAGTATACTGGGGCAGACCACAACTCTCATTGTCGGGACCTGCTTGCGATGTGTTTCTGCCAGAATCGGAAGCCTGCATGTATAGTAATTTAGTTTATGTGGTTAATATATTTACCCAAAAAATATTACCGTTATGTGAAAAGTTTCCACCTTGTGAATGCCATGATTGCGCCCTCTCGTGATTTACCTATACGAGAGAATTCCTTGCTGCTGGTGTCTGATTATTATTTACACAGTTAATTATTGATTTACCTACATATTTCAAGAAATTTAGTTCGTGGAAGGTGCCTTTTTAGAACAGTACTCAGTGAAATGAAATTTCAAATGGTGCCTGCCGCTTCGTAAATGGTAGCTCTTGTGCTTTGGTCCGCAATTTTCCTTAACCACCACGAAGCACGACGAGAGCAACAACGTGTTCGTGTTTTAAAGTCTAAATGTATTTCAAGAAACAGTTATGTTTTTTAAATTTAACAAGTCAGCAACTAAATTATTTCGTATTAGTGGTCGACGAGCGATTTTCAGTAATCATTGAAAGCTAGTCATGTGTATTACAAATTTACGTCATGAACAGTAAGTTTGTGTTTTTTGTAATTTTTTTTCGAAACACTGCTGCTAGAAAATTTGAAATGAACACGGCCTTAAACAATTTTTTATATGCCTGAGGTAATTATATTGAAAATCCAATGATTTTGTGTTTGAAGTTAAATTTGCTTAAGATGTTTACATTCGTACATTTCTCACGTTGTTATGATCAGCAACAACGTATCGCGTTTTGTTCTTGCCACAGGTTTTGGAACTCACGTGGCCTAAGATATAAACTGCTTTTTTTTTAGTGCAGGTCATTATTAATATTAGGCCTAAACCAAAATATTTTTATGTACGATTTTAACTTCAGTGAAAATGTTTAGAGTATTTCTCCTATCGGTATGACCAGATATTTATCGCGGTTCCTTTAATGAAGTAACATAACTTTCGAGTACTAGTAATTTGAATGTTATTTACGTACGAGCAAAAATTTCCATTGCATCATCAAAACAATGGGAAGTTCAAATTGCTTCTTAAAATAAATAGAACCCTCACTATACTAGGTGGGAATGACGAGATATCATAATTTTAGTACTGGGCTGAAGTTAAGGCTCTCAGTGCATACCATTGGATTCGTTGAGATTGTTTACAAACATCGATTTCCTCACCGACGTAACAGTTGTGGAGGAGGGCTATATTTTGACGGCACTACTGTTAGAGAACTGTGCAAATGTACTTAGTTTCATATAACTTAAAAGTATAACTATTTTCATAGCGAAAAGAATAGTGTAAAATTTAATGGAGGGATGTGATGAAAATTTGTTTCTACTCCGCAGACTCCGTACCAGGCACTGTATCCCCAGGCAGACCCGCTCACTCTTTCGTCGCCCGGTGTAATGATTGACAGCAGACCTGGCTGGCGTCACAGTCGACCCCCCACCCCCCCCCCCCAGGAGCCGGCGACTTTACAGTGAGTGAAGAGATTTGGCCGGCTCTTAACATCGAGGTCTTGAGAGCCGATGAGGGTGATTGAGGTGAGCGTGGAGCAGCGCCGGAATGAAGGGCTAGGGAAACGGGAGATCCCCGAGAAAACCCACTGACCAACGGCATCGTCCAGCACGATTCCCACATGCGAAAATCCGAAATGACCCGGCCGGGGATTGAACCCGGATCGCCTTAGTGGGAGGCGAGCTGGATAACAGCTCAGCCACCGCGGCCCCCAGGAGACTTTAGAGGTTAAGCAAGAATATTATGGTAATCATGTCCCTTGGCACTACACGGCAATTGGAGAAGTTTCCAGGCTATGGCCCGACACTATGAATACCGCCGCGGCCGGAGGATTGCGAGTCATTGTGGCAGTCATCTGGCTGAAGTGATGTCATGCGGTAAAGTCTGGTGTAGCGGGTGACATCGGCAAAGAAGACTGTCGACGGCGGAGGGTACGAGACGACGGCAGACGATGTGTTTGTGGTGTGAAAGGATGAAAGGATGTGTTATACCGGACGAGTAGGGGGGGGGGGGGGGAGCTGAGATCTCTAAAGCATTCCTGACAGGTGGAATCTGGACTGAACTAAAGTGGGACTGTATGAACATATGATACGGACTATTGTAAATATTGTAACTAAAATATGGATATATAATTTATAAAATAATTCAATAGATTAAAAACATTTTATTGGAACTGATTTTAACTATTTGATTACATAATTTTCTTTGGAGCGATTCTAAATTTTATTGGCTGAATTTATTGATTGTAAATAAGTGATAATTTACTGTGAGCTATTTAGTCGAGAGTATTTTATTTCTAGTTATTTTTAATAAAATTGGAAATTATAATAAACTGTTATTTAATTAAAACCTCTTCCCCTTAAAGAACCTGGTTAAGCCCACTGGATTTGGTTTTAAAGTTTTAACAGTAGTGCAATTGATCATCCTAATAATATTATAAATGCGAAAGTTTGTACGTTTGTAACTCAATCACGTAACTGCTACATGGATTTGGATGAAATTTACTACAGAGGTAGATTACATTGTGGATTAGCACGTAGGGTACTGTTCATCCCGGAAGAACTGACAGTTTCTTAGGGAATATATAAAATATTCCATCAACCATTAAGACAGAGCTCTTGGTCATTATAATTAAGGTTTGAATTTTGCACGCGGGTGAAAGCTAGTACGCAATGTCTTCATGCCAAATTAGGAGGAAGGGATGGCAAACCCGTTATGGTACCAGCCGAAGGAAAGCTGCTCGGATCAAGGGTCAAGGAACGAGATAGTAACGCCTCCAGAGAGATTGAGAGAGAAGCCCCCCCCCCCCCCCCCCCCCCCCACACACACACCCCCTTTCCGACATAATTAAACTGCTACTTCGCTGATATTAATGTTGGGAGTATGTAAAGGCAATTGTACGTCAAATTAAAATGTAATAAACTGCTCGTTCGGAATTGCAAGAGAGTTACACTCATACACAAAGTCTCACGGCGCGACTGGCTGTTTCGGCTTCCCTCGTGTTGGCTGTTGCAAGCGGGAGAGACCAAGACGAGACTCCCGGAGACGCGATAAGCACCAGCTTGGTGGAGTCGCCGTTGTTCGTGACGATCCGGAAGAGTATTGGCCATTTAATTTAGCATTTGAAAGTACACAGTTTTAGTCATCGTGTATGCTCGGGACTTTTGAATCAGTCTACAGTGATAACTACGAGAGAAGGGGTAGAATTAATTGTCAGGTCTTGATACAAGACACTGGGCGAAAAACAATGCCTATTCAGCTGCACAATGAAGCTGATTCGAATTCTTTTATTCAAGATTAGAACCGGAAAGTTAATACACGATACGCGTAACATTAACTACAGCTGTACGATCATCATAAGGATGGCGGGCAAAGAACGAATTGCATTACAGCGGTAGCACGATAGATACAACATTAACAAACAAGTTCCTTAGTAAAAGACTGAGCACACTTCAAAAACCAGGAAATGCAAGTTACTGTTTAAATACAACGGACATTCTTAATGACAACCTGCGTGAAACAAGCAACAATTTAATCAACGATTTCTTCCAGAAATGTGTTCGCAAAATATGTCTTTATAAAAGCTGAGAAACTGAATGGGTGACGAACTTGGGACCATTGTGAGCAATAATATTACTACGAATTGGGGAGGAAAACTATTCTGGAGATATAGTTAAGTAATTTTCATAGGTTCAGCCAAATTCCGCAGTGTTTATCTTTTGCAATTTGTGTTTAGTTAGTTTTTATTCTCTTCGTTCGTTTAACTGTTACTTTCCGGTTTAATTTTTTTTTTCCCCGGTCTGTTAATCTCACTCGCATCCGATACATTAATTAGGAACAGTAGTTTTATTCTCTGGAACTTCACGTGCGTACTTACATGAGTGAAGGAGTGGGAAAATACTAACACTACAAGGTTTAATCGAAATATGAAAATCTAAATGTGGCGAACTTAACAAGATATTTCAACTACGAGAAATTGTGTACTGTCCAATGGCTGGAAACTTTTTTTGTAGCTAAAAGAAAATAATTAAAGTATCAGTTTAAAGGAATAATAGTTACTCCTTTCACGAATCCAACAACTTTAAGAGAAAAAAAAGAGAGAGAAGAGAAAGAGAGAGAGAGAAGAGAGAAGAGAGAGAAGAGAGAGGAGAGAGAGGAGAGAGAGAAGAGAGAGAGAAATAATTAAATTTAAAGGAAGCCTCATTTCACTTACTCTTGTAATAAAATAATCCAGATGTGTATATGAATACAACATATTCTGGGCAAATAATAACTAAACAGCTGTTTAAATGTTAACTTCAATGTTCATTAGAGCAATGTTTCCCCAAACATTTTTTTCCTGTGACCCGGTTATTTTTAGGATCTTTTCCGTGAGCCACTAAAAACTTTTGCGTGTGTCTCCCGCGCCACACCGCAGAGCTTTGCGAATTAACGATATTCTAAGGTAAAGAGGCGAGGCGATCCGGCAATTTTTTTTTTCGGTGACCCAAAACCGGGTGGCGACCCACCATGTGAGAAACGCCGATATACAGAATCTACGTTCAGCCAAATTCCGGGTAGAATACATAACTAGAGCAAAGAAAACCATGTCGATTTAAGATCATACTGTGCACATGCTGACTAATCAATATTTCTTCTATCCAACTAACACGGCTAAAAATTTGAACACAGACTACTCCGTCATAATGCACATCAGCGGGATTTTTTTTCAATAAAATTACGTCACTGCAACAAGTCTCAAGACGGGAAAATTTTAAACCAAATTATTTCAACAGATGAAGTGGCAAATGACGCGCTTGAAAAGTTGCAACTAGACGTCAAGAACATTCTAAATTGCAGCAACTACGATGTTCACCTGCCAATAAACAACGCGAGATAAAGCGCGTCGGCCAGCACGTTTTCAAAAAATCAAACGGTCAACTTTGTGAATTCACAAGTACACGGAAACAGAGCTAACCAAGGACCTGCCAAATTGTAAATGCGGATTCTGTTTGCATCCAAGACTAACCGAGCTCCAGCGACCAATTTGCCATCACAAAAAAATTTAATAGTACCCAAGTAACAAGATAAGCAAACTTTGACAATCCAACTTCCGTGTAGCAGATAGCTCGCGAATGTCCCTTCAAGAAGGGAGAAATCTTGTGTGTACGTGAAGAAAAAAAATAAAGACATTCCGAGCAAAGCATAAAAAGCTTCTTTTAAATGATTTCACAATTAAGTGTCTTAGCTACCACAAACAAGATTTTACACATATGACTTACGTTTAATATTAAAACAACTTAACATTACTTAAATCTGAGAAATACACGTTAGTACGGAAAAACCACGTGCAGACTTCACATAACACATATACACAAAAACACATACACACAAAAATAACTTGCTAGACATCCAAAACTTACCGTTTCGTAGCTTCATTCCCCAAAAAATATCAAGACCTACTGCTTACGCTTACAATGTTACTCTGTAATCTTAAAAATGCTGTCTTAAATTTATGGATAAGTAGAAGAGAAACTAATTTATCTCAGTCTGCGCAACTAACAACTGCTAAACTAATGCAATTTGAATAAGCAGCCTGTTGTCCAAAGACAATGCACCAATTTACTGAATTCTGCCCAAGCACAATTTTCAGTTCAGTTCTATAAATTGAAAGGGCAACTTTAACCTCTCAATGCAAGAAGTGATTTCTAACCATAACCAGGTCAAATCGCATTGGCCAACGCGGCGGTGAGTGTCCGCAAACACTCGTGGGGATAAGTGCTTTTGCTCGCCCGAAGTCAATTAGAGGTTATAGCGGCGAGCGCACCGCCGTTCAATAACTGAAAACGCCAGTAACGAAAGACAATTTATTTTTGAAAATTGCGACGACTTTTCCCTACTATAAGATTACTACTGCATTTGTGGCACCCGATGCATTACTATTGAATGGGTAACGTCGGGCTAGAGTCTTGCTACGAGAATGACTATGCTGCTCACATAGGCGCACACAATGGATTTAACAATAACTCCACAACAGATTTTAAAATCATCGAGAAGAGACCAATTAATAGGAACGTAAATAATAAAAAAAAAAAAATCCAGAAAAACTATAAAACTATTAAAACAGATTGTGTGGAACTTACACAAACGCCTTAAATGAAATTTATTGAAGTAGTTTACCAAAGTGGTTTATTTCTTAAAAGATTTTTCTCCGCCGTTAATTAGTACATTTTAACGACATCATACTAAATTAATGTCAAGAATTAATACTCTGTTTAAAGTGTAAATTAACGTCTTAAAGCTGCTCAACAAATTTTGAAGATATTCATAATCTTAGGACATACCAGTAGTATGAAAAACTACCGCTTCAACAAAAATTTTAACTTGACATCTTTATTCATAATTCCAACATCTGTTTTACTATATTTGATTTCAGCTAACATTTCCGTAAATTAAAGGAGGAGCTTATTGCAATTTCCATTATATCTGGCACTTATCACCTCCTGCTGCAGAAATGTTATTTAAAATTTCGTCTCAAACATAAAAATTAAAATACGAACAAAATGCAAATATCCCAGAATTTTTTCTTCATGTCATTCATATAACATGAACAATTACTTTGGATTTTAACAGAATGCATGAATTTGGATCAATTTTGAGATTTGTATGAAAAGATAGAAACTTCAAATTCCTGTAGTAAGTTTCATCATTTATGAAGTAATTTTCCACCACTGCCGTACTTTTATCCACTTTCATTTCATATCGAAAAGGAAAAATACGTAATGATCAAAATGTAGAAAATAATTGTCAAAACTAAAGCCCTTAAACAACGCCAGTAAAAAATTTTCTTTGGCTGTCGACAAATGGCCGGGCTGTGCTACGAGCGATTGAAGCATGTTTCGCAGATTCATGTGCATTGCTCTACCAGAGTCAGGACAGTCAAAATAAAACTCCCAAGCAAAAGATTACAACAAAACGCAATAACGTCAAATAATTCGACTTTCTGCAACTGCAAATGTCGACTGTCCAAGTGCGGACCACTGCCAATCTCTGCATTAGATTTTTGATACGAAGTAAAAAAAAATCGCTTCCGAATGGGCTTTACTATTAGATACAGGCCACTAGTAGTGTTTACGAGTGTGTTTCAGCCCACTAAGCGAGGAACAATGCCCTAGACAATCTTGTAACGATAACCCCATTCAAAGGCATAGTGACATAATATTACCCTGGGAAGGGTTTCACCTCACTTAGCTCCGCACTTAGCTCCACATCCATATTCACCTTCACATTAACCTCCGCAATCGGCTCGGCACTCAGCACCGTATGCTCCAACACCTTCACCTACCTACACCACCACCCTCTCCAGTCACCCAACCACTAACTTCATTTCAAACTACCTCCGACGACAAAGGACCTTTACCATCTCCTCGCCCATTGTCAGTCCTCCACAGACATCCGAACCGACATGTCTGTGCTCCCCACCCCCTCATTCCCTCGACCAGACACCGAAATCTGTCTTCGAAGGGAAAATTAAAAAAACAAATCAGCCTTATTACACTCTTACTCCCAAAGTATAACTTATGACACTCTTGCACCAAGGTCAATGCATATATCCTGCACACGCACCCTTTCATCAGTCGAATACCAGACGTCAAAGGTTAACATCTATGCTGTTCTCCCAATATCACTTTTGACACTAAACTCTTTCAACACCAAATACAAGCACACATTTACCAAAAAATTACCCCTTTCCATTAAACAATTAACCCTTTCAATCAAATGTAACTCGTTAGTCACTTAACCATTTCAATTAAACAATTTCAATCAATTTAACCATTTGGGCACATGGCAGTTCAGGCTACAGCGCCCAATGGGTTAAATCGATTGAAATTATATATATATACCTTGGTGCAAGAGTGTCATTAGTAATATTTTTGACAAGAGTGTAATAGGCCTTTTTTTCCCCCCTTCGAAGATAGTTAGGTGTCTGAACAAGGAGGAGGGGGTTGAGAGCACCAAGCCACGTCCATTCAGATTGGATGTCTGGAGGACTGAGGTTGGATGAAGGGAGGGGGGGTGTAGGTAGGTGAAGGTGTTGGAGCATACGGTGCTGAGTTCCGATCCGATTGCGGAGGTTAACGTGTAGGTGAATGTGGATGTGGAGCTAAGTGCGGGGCTAAGTGAGATGAAACTCTTCCGAGGTTAATTTATGGCACTACACCTTTGATTGGGGTTATCGTTGCAATATTGTTCAGGACATCATTCCACGCTTGGTGGGCTGAAACTCTTCCGTACACACTACTCATAATTTTAGATAAGGTTGAGAATGATAATTTTGTAGACTGACAATACTAGCATTTATGGCTTAAACCTAAAAAATTTACCAAGAATTACTTACATCTGAGTCACTAGACAACGACGAAGAAGAGGATATTTCTTGACTGGTGTCATCTACAAGTTCAGTTAAAGTGTGGCCTACAGCTTCAATCACAACTTGTGTTATTTGCTCCTTCGGCTTCTCGTCTACAGTTTGTTGGGGTAATTCAGGCTCTGGTTCTATTACTTGTACGTGTTCTATTTCAGAGCCGTTCACAGCCGTCAGCTCTTGAACGTCGTCCTGCTCCGGGGTGCTGACGTGCACCTCACCCACGGCCTCTGCCACAGTCGTCCACTCGCTCTCCGGTTCCTCCTGGAAGTACCTCTGCTGGCCGCTACTTACGGGCTCCTCCTCGTCCTGGTCGGAGAAACAGCCGTCGTCGTCGGGAGGGATCACGTCGATCTCCGGGATGGTGAGCGGACTCAAGGGCGGGTTAGTAGGAACACTACACTCCAAACGGTTAGCGACATCCACATCGTCTACCATGCTGTTACTAGTCACAAGATCGTGCGCCGGCGGGTCCTCGGGGAGATCGTCCTGGGAGAAGTCTACGAGGTCGCCGACGGCCACGTCGTGAGCCAGGCACACCATCTCAGAGTCGGCGCTGGGGGAGGACTCTGCGTCCACGATCGTGGTAGTGAAGGGGTCGAACACGGCGGCGAGAACCGGGGGGCAAGGGGACGGCGGGGTCGCCAGGGCGTCGGCGTCGCCGTTACTCGGCGGCGTCTCCTCCAGCGTGCTGAAGAAGAACGTGTCGTTGCCGGTGAACGTCTGGAAGGAGTGGTTGCGCTCCGCGAGGATGAACCTCGTGTTCACGTCGTTCTCGAAGTAGTCTTCCTCCTCCTCGTTGTCGTCGTCGAACTGCGGAGTGTCGCCCGACTGGGCGATCCTGAGCGCCAGCTCGGACTCTATGAGGTCCTGCAGGCTCTGATCCTCTTGCTCTGGCAGGGAGAGGTCTGAGAGGGAGCCGGCCGAGGTTAGTTCGCCACACACAACAGCCAGAGAGCCCACGTCGCCGTTACTTACAGTTTGCTGAGCCGGGCTGCCGGCGCTCTTCGCTACGTCTGCCATGGCTGTTGCAGCCGCTTTAGAGCCTGCAACAAACAACCACAGTCACACCAAGTCTCTCCACTACAACAACATAAACATACCACAATTGCACAAGATTACGTCTGGCAAAGCTCTGATCGTTCTTGAATGCAGATACACTTGTCCCTTAATACATACAAACTCAACCATAGACTAAAGATGAAGACCGAGCTCACTGACTGTGCACAACTTGTCTCCATGCCCCATGCAAGTTCTCTGCCAACACGGCTAGCAAAAACGGCATGGATTGGTTTGAGGTTAGTATTTAGTTAAAAAAAGTGCTTCGAGATGTTTTTATATTTCCTCCAACCGATTTGCAACACAATTTGATTAAAATCAAATTGGTGAAAGTATTTTATTAATATAATGGTGCTTATTGAAAAATTAATATATAAAACCCGAGGTCAATGTTTCGTACATGCGCAGAAGAATAATCAGTCTGCTTCATCTTTAGTCTATGCATAAAACGGGTTTTTGATCAACAATTATATTAATAAAACCTTTCGATGTGGCAAGTCTACAAGTAAAAGCATAAGATTGTTTTAATTTTCAAAAAGTTGATATTTGAGTGGGCAATAGTAGATGATCTGTAGTCACCTCATGAAATTTCATAACCATTCCACAGATCAATATAGTTGTTTCCATTAATTATTTATTACCGAGTGGGTGACAATGTACAGGAATGGAAAAAAAACCGTATGTGCAACAAACACTCCGTTGCAATAAATTTAAAAGCAACAATTCAGCTGTAAGCGTCCCGCATTACTGGTTGCCTAAATAAGCAATTATGACTCATGAAAATAACACTATTATGAAGTGAACTGAATGTACCTCAAAATATGTTCGCTATCATATCTAAAATATGGTGCGCACATAGAAACATACACTATCAAATAAAACATATAATTATTTTACATAAGTATACAGGTTAGAATCCCCGAATGGGAAAAAAATAGAAAAATGGAAACTTAAAAACAGCTGCAACAAGCTGAATAATTTCTTCTATTGGAGGATAGGTTCAGTTCGAATTGATGTACAGCAATGAGAGAAGATCAATTAAAAAATACTACGTGTGAAATGCTTAGTAAGTGCCACCTCTAAGAGAATCAAATTACTGTTCTCGAAAAAGCGCAGCTCCACATAAAAATGAAGATAATTGCTTATGGTCAACTTCTCTCCTGAAAAGAATTTCACTCTCTAGTTTCACTATATGCGTTTACGGTTTGCGGCTGCCTTTCTCAATCGCAGAATGCAAATGTCTGGGAATTCAAAATTCTGGAATTTAAAAAGAAAAAACTCAACATATGCAATTTTAACTAGATTACAAACAGTTTTAATTGTACGCTAGCTCTCGAAATAATGTTTCGTAAGATAAGCTACCTGAGAAGACAGGATAACAGTAGTAAAAAATAATCAATACACGAGAGACTTGCGTAAATTAAGTGTAGTTGAAAAGTCTGAGGAATTCCATATGTAGCACTATAAAACCAGACACAAATTCACCAAGATTTTAGGCATACATCAGAAACGATACAGAATACCAGACAGCTACATACTAACAATGCAGACGAGATGTCATAAAAAAATAACTTGTAATATATCTTTGGTAAGAATGTTCTAAAACTAATATTTGTCGATTGGCATGCATTTTCTGCCCTGCATGCACTAGAGGTGCCGATGTATCGATTTTGTTACTGTACTTCGGTCAAAGTTTGTAACAGGCCATTTCGGACCCTGATTGTATATAAGTAGTAGGAATATGACTTAGGTATATTAGTTAGAATGAAGAAATGTCATTCAAACTGGCATGTGTTTGTAATCGTCAATAGGGTAAGATAAGTTATATTAGAGTAACTTCGAATTTGCCAGTTTAATTTTAGAATTTAATATTGAGAGAGGTGACAGCCAAGAGAGTAGTAAAATATATGGCTTGACGGCCATGTAGCCCTTAGCAGGGGACCACCTAATGCTGGTGTTTTGTTAGACGTAGGTGGTCAACCTTCGAGGGCAATGATAACATATTCTACCCATGGCCCTCGCCAGCGAGGGGCGTGTATTATTGCACTGTTAAAAAATATTTCCTTCATTTTGAGAAAACTAGTGCTGGTAAAAATTTATCCAGAAGTGTCCGTAAACTCTCCGTAGAATTAAGGACACTGATTTTCAGAAACTGACTTTCCGTAAATTTCACGGAACCTATCCATTAATTTCCAAGTTAGTTTTCAGTACTTTCCGTTTTGATAAAATGAGATAGTGAAAATGTCTAATTTTCGTTATGTGGGTGTTCTACCGTATAACCAGTGTCAAAAAATTACCAGTCCACGACTAACCACTCGCCTACAACTCATTTGAAAATTGTGGTACAACTTTTATATTTATATTCAAAATACAAAAGTAAAAATTCTGTTTCTATTAAATTGCGTGTATTTTCAGTGTTGCCAAATGTTTGAAAGAATAGGTCATAATCGCGTGGATAACTTTAACTGCCGCAGAAACGATAATTTTCTTGTTACAGTGGCGAAGAAAGCTTCGTGTAGAATCAGCATTGTTCGTCCCCGTAACTTGAAGCTAAATGGAATACGAAGACTTTCCGTATTTTGTATTAACAGACTTAATTCCGTTTTCAGTCATTGCGGATTGCCTTTCCGTATACATACTGTACAATTCCGTAAATATACGGAAATTTTTAACAGTGTGTGAACCCCGTAGTGTGATTGAATATTAAGGTTATATGGGTTTGTATGGGTAGTAAAGCACCCAAATGACAAGATTTAAAAACCATTTTAAAAAATAGAATTAGCGGGTCACATGTATCAAGAGAGAAGGCTCTCTATTATTAAGGCTGGATTGACCTCAGATACGAGGAGTGGGAAAATGTGACATTGCGCGACTGCGACGAGTGTCTTTGTGAGCGACACAAGCCTCGCGGGTACGCGGGCCGAAGCCGCGGTTCCCGCCTCCATTATTGATTAGATTCGCGAAAGTGTTGAGAGTTGTGCCTCACAACTCTCAACACTTTCATCATAGCTTTGGTCATAGCGAATCGGGGCCGGAGCTACGATTCTCGCGTGGAGGATTAATTAATCTCGTGGTAGTCATCGCGAAGAAAACCATTTTGGCCTCCTGGGTATGACTGGAGCTGCGGTTACGAGAGGGATAGAGTTAATTACACTCGTGTTTTAAGTAACCTGAACGAAAAGCAGCGCCCGCGATACGTATTTGAACACAGGTATTGGTTTTCGCGGGATATTTGGCCAAAGACGATAGTGAGCTGCCTCCCAAGTTCCCGTCTGGTCACGAAGGCAATCGCAGTGTTTTCTCATCCCGGTAATTACTTGAGAAGAGAAAAAAACATGTAATTTGCATAGACAAGGTGACCTGCTAGATGCGCACGAATAGGAAATGAGTAAATTAATTTTTCTAACTTTTAGTTTATGAATAATTGTTAAAATATAATACCATTCTTGATTGCAACTGTTTATGAAACAGCCAGTATTAATTGTGAATAATTTCTTTAGCCCTAACCAAAATCCTCAAGAATTCCATTAAAATCGTTTGGTTCCTAAATTCCCCAAACGTTTCTTCCCTCCAACACTCACCCCAAGGACTAAAAAAGTGATCAAATTCGCAAAATGGCAGCACTGGTCTGCAGTGGTCGTTGCACCCAATCTCCAGTGATGCCCTCCCACAGCACAACCACGCACTTCTAGGCACTTCACTGCTGAGAAGTCTGCTAGAGGGGTTAACCCCGTAAAAAACTTGTTAAGAAGTAAGCAGTACAAATTCTTCCAACGTGTTAGTTTAACGGTAGTCCAACACAAAAGAGTTGCTATTGTTTACTGCAATGGAAAAATTTAAGTTCAGCCAATCACTGAAAAGCACACATTTAAATGAACATATCTTAAAATAATTTTAATTACGCACTTCAATATAAATTTATACTAACCTGCTTCGAAACAATTTCCGGAAATAAACAATCTTTTTTATTTTGATAGAATACAGCCCATACTAAGATGCGTTTCTTTTGATCGAACATATCGCTATTTTATCAGTTCCATTTGGGGAGCCTAGTGCTTACTGCTGAATGCTTACTGCCTAAGTTTTACTATGTGAATTCCTAAGGACAAACACTACCCTCGCAAGACAATGGTTGCCTTCTGTTCGTGTCTGATAAGTAGCTAGCTCTCTGGAAGGAATTGCTTTAGTTTGACAGCATTAAGCTTTAAACACGGATGTATGCACATGAAATCTCAAACTCTGGCTACGAGTTAACTGCATAGCAGCCCGAGTTTACGTGAAACTTGCCAGTCCCCCACACAACTTCCACACTGAATCACGTATTGTAGAAGCAGGTGCTGCGTAACGCATTTTCGACGCGCATCCACGCCGAATGGAGCAGTTCCGGCTTGTCTACCGCCCCCTATTTAGAAACAAACATCGCTCATCGACGTTGCCTGGTCATCACGTATTGTGCAGCACTCCAAATTTCCTGTGGAGATGCGATACAGTCAAGTGTGCGTAGCGGAAACAACTTGGTGGAAAAAGATTAGTGCGCTTTATAATTTATCAAATGCACACTAATGAACTATTTGTTCAGGCCTCAAGTCACATTTATTTATATTTTCGCACTATTACAATGTGCCATTAAATCTGTTTTAGAAACCACGTGTAGGGTAAACATTCATAAAGACAGCTGGAAAAGCACCGTTAATGGCGTTCAAGTGCCAAAAAAATGTATATATTTATTCAATTTATTTTTAATATTTTTGTATGTTAAGTTCTGATGACTGCAAAAAAAGTGGCTAAGTAATTTGCTAACGCTAATGTTACGGGAGTTTTTGGCAATTTAAAGTTTATATACCCTGAACCTTGCACATTTCTAAATTATACCTAATTAACGTGGTTCCCTACAGCTCAACTTATTTCTTGGTCACCAGAATGCCACAAAAAATACAACGCAAATTCGTTATGAGGTTCGGCAGTAGTTTTACTACACAATTCGAAATAAAAGTAGCCAGAAGAAACTATCAATCGCATGACAAACACTATGCTAAAAGCAATTACTTTCTCGTGTTTATATTAACATTAGCTCTTCTAAATTTGTTTGGTATAATATTTTATGTTCAAATCCTTAATTACGCAAAAATGATTATAAATATATATATATTATATATATATATGCGCTGGTTGTTATTTTTAATTGACGTGACATTTTTATTGAATTTCCACTTACATCGCAAAAGTATAACATCCTCCAAACATACAAAAACATTTTAGAAACTTCCCAATACACTTATCACTACAGAGCACTGCACATCAGCACACGTAAAACCACTGCCCGAAAAACTACCACAGCGACGACAATAATATGGAAAGACTGTCAATCCAAGACTTTGCGATGGTTTTTCTGCATCTGGTGTAAACAGCATCCAAACAATTACACTCGAGTTTCATGGGTACTTAATTACCTGTCAACGTTTTCGCCTGCTACCTCTTAGGCGAACGCCAGTGCCGAACAAGGAAACTGCCTTCAGCAACGTTAAGTCGGTCACGTCATGCTTCGAGTATTTGGGACACCAAACACACCCCGTCAACTGAGAAACATATTAATGCAAGAACTACACCGATGCTGATGAAATCAAACGTGTTAATATTATATTGGCATATAGCGGTATTTTCAACAAGTTCAGTGATCTAGTATCCGAGCCAAATGTCCAAATATCGCACAGCATATTAAGTAGTAACTACACAAATTTGAACATTTAAAAAATACTATTTGCGCCTATAAAACTAACTACTATTTGCAGTGTACTTGTCGATGTTTCGATCGTAAGTGACGACCAACTAGCCGAAGTGAGTGGTGGCTGCAAGTTCTCGCAAGCGCATGCTCAGGCACTGTAAGTCAAGTGCGGTATCGCAACAATATACATAACTAAACAAGTTTAAACCAAACTTAAGATTATGGATGAGTCGCAGGACATCATTTAAATGACCAAACTTGAGCGCTAGTCTCGCTGCGGCCATTTAATAGCAGAGGACAGACTCCATCCTAAAGTCAATATAGATTGATGTATCGCTACTACAGTACACCATTTAACGTTTAACTATATATCCGGCTAATCCAATGCACTGGCCAAATGTTTAAGGGAACCCAGCGGCACAGAGGTGTGAAAACCAATGGCATTAATCGCTTATGGGACCAGTAAGTTTATCACATGTTAGTGGTACAAGCCTTTAAAATGTCAGTGTACCGAGCGCGGGACATTTGAAAATCTCAATGTTTGTGTTTTTTGGCTACGTGGTGATGTTACAATATGCACCATATTTGCATATGTAGTAAATTATTTAACCAGCGAGTTAACATTCAATAAGGGTTATGCTGCCTTTACATATTGCCATCATGTAGGGAAGGCAGGGAAGACGAGAGCCAGCGATTGAAATCTACCCGACAGCGATATTGCATTTTTCAGCACTAAGTTCACATCACTACATAGGTTCCACTGTAAAATGCGACATCTAATACAATGCTGTTCTTAAAATAACGACTCGCGGGTGATTTAAACTGTCTATATTCGCTTTATTAATGCCGCTTACCAGTATGCTCAAACAATATCGATTCTCGCTCCAATTTAAACGCTTTAAAGCTTAGAGAGTTACTATGCTCAAACTTAAGTTTTCAGTCTGGTGTGAATCTATTATTATTTAAGTCACACTGCATCTTGATGACGAAATGCGGGCACCCAATACAAAAAGTATTTTGTTTAACACACCAAAGTTAGTTAAACTGTTACTATGCTGGCACACAACTTCGCAGATGCAGATATTTTTAGTAACGTTTATTATTAAATAACATTTGGAACACCAACGATTTTAATCTCTGCAAAATTAAGATAGCGTAAGTCACACATGTTCGATTGCAGGCGATATCTAGATGCAAATGCGGAACCACGTCAAATTATTCACGCTGAGATGCAGCAGAAACGCCCGGAAGATGTGCAAGAAAATCTTTAAGACTACCTAGATCTGCGACTGTTGTTTGGTATTTGGAGACATCGGCGGAAGTATTCGTACAGTCACAGACAAAGATGTTAAAAAATGGTTTCGTATTCCAGGAACAAACAATTGCACATCGCAGATGAAAAATTAATAAAGTATATTAAAGTGTAGACACAACTATCATTGGTTAAATGTTCATTATGAAGTAAAGAATTAAACTTTCGTGCACACGTTCAGCTATATAATTTTCAACGTGGAATCAACTGAACATTTAAATTACCTAGCATCACCAAAAATCGCCAGAAACTGAAAATAAGTAATCTGCTCCACGTCGCAAAGAAAATACCCTTAGGTACAGAGTCTCGGAAAAACTGCAAAACACTATATGCTGCAGAAATAAAGTTCGCCAGTAGAGCCCGCCGTCTGCTAACTGCGCGGTACAGCCGCCTTTGTGAGTCTCTCTTAAATCTGGCGGGCCCCCAAATAGAGTCACAGCCAGGCCGGCACGGCGTGGCCGTGGGTCGAGTCACTAATCTGGGGCACCTTCTGCCACGCCGTGCCAGCATATCAATGGAGGAAGGGGGAGAGAATCGGGTCTGTTTCTAAGCAAGTCCCCGTAAGCAGAAAGCTTAATTCAAGGTTATTTATTATTTACATCAGGAAAATGAGGCAAAGACTTCTCTAACAAATACGATAAACTGCCCATAATGGTCTGGCGCCTTTCATAGTAACCACATTTTCAGTTGTGACTGCGTGACTGCAATGTATTCCTGAACCGACACGCGTACATACTAGACATTTGTTTCTGTAATGTTACCTGAAATAAAAGCCAGAAAGGAGTGCAACGTATAATGACCAATGTCCCTTTAAAAACATTTCACTTTTCACAACAAAATTCTGTAATGTGTACATTCCAAGAGCAGTAGGTGATATTATAGTTGCTGTCTTGCAGGGGGTTGATTCTAAGTTCCTCGAAACGCAGTTCATGATCGTGAAATAACTATTTTCGTAATATTTTTGATGTTTTGTATTCTAAGTAAAGACGACTACTCAATTCTCTAAGAAAACGATCGACAGCACTCGACAGCTAATGTGTTGTCGGAAAATGTGTCTAAATGGCCGAGTGGTTTAAGTTCTAGGCATAGTTTTATTTATTAAAGCGACATAAGTATAGTCTTCTATACATTTTGTTACGTACATCACGGTGAAATTTATTTAAATGGGCTGTTTGATGGGATTACTACGTAACGAATTACCTCTCTCTTAACAGTCATTTTTATACATGAAACAGTGTATGCCTTTAAAACGAGTAATGTTTTCAATTGCCAACATGTTTACAGAACACATTAACCATTCACCGTGCCACCATTTTCCTATGCCAATAGTCTAACCATACGATGAGAGAGTAGCTCTGTTGAGAAATTTCACTTTATATCTCCCGTTTAGGCTTTAATAAACTTAATAGTAAATTATATGAGAACATATAATGAACATATATGAGAACATTTTTATGCGCTTTTATGCATTAACTAACCAGTTAAGTATGATCAGTCCCCGCCATCTTGAATTTACGGAATTTTCGCCGTAACTTGCATCACAGATTGTATATTTTATTTCTGCCGTCGACAAAGCATGGGTCATTACTTAGCGAGTGTTCTAGAACGTATTGCTCGACTACTCTTACTAGTATGATTTCTATGACCGCCCACAAGAAAAATTAAAAAGCCTGTAGAGATGCAGTAGTTTTATAAAGCTGCTATTTATAAAGTGTCTTTTAAACATTCTTAACATACTTATGGCAAAATTAGTATAAATCCAATATGGTGGCGGCTGATACCATTTAACATGCACAGTTTGTAAAAATGGCTTTTAATTTCATCATACATTATTACAGGCACAGCGTGTATTTGAATTTGTCACGTTGCCTGCCAGCACATACAGAAGGGAGGGGGAGAGAGTTGTGGGGCGGGCCGAAAAATCCCGAACACTGCCGAAGGAGTGAGATCCCGAAACGAGTGAGCGCTTAGAATACCTATAGGCTGGTCACCGTAAAGTGAGCACTTTTGATTTTGAGGCCCTAGTTACTTTTTTTATTTCAGCCATCTTTTAACCTTTCTACCATTTTTTTAGATTAAGTATTGCCATTTAAGTAATAAACACTGTGTATATTCCACCACACTCTGGAGTTAAAGTCTTATGGCTACAGTAAACTATATTGACTATTATTTCAAATGGGAGGGCTTTCAAAAGTTGTCGCTTTACAGTGAATATCCTATATTTGGGGATATGTTGCTCCCGATAGTTTCAAACGGCGTCACCCGATCGGCAAGAGACCTGCCAATAGACTACTCGAGAAACTTAAGAATAAACCCCCAGGTCTGACGTTCGAAGTCTGGCCGAACTCTCAATGCCGTAGCGTAGTGCGTGACGTAGTCTTCAATTGGAGGCGTGTGTAAACTTCCCCACCTCCCCCTCCTGCGGATCACAACACCGGCCGCTTCTTTTCAGTCTTGCCATGCGAAGGCCAACACAATGCCTGTCACGTCGAACAGCGCCGATGGCGACAGCACGACACGAAGAGGAGAGGCGACCATCCAATAGAAAAGGACTGAACAACACTTCTAAAAGGGAGAGGAGGGGGGTACATGGTTCCCGCCAAACAGGGTTCAAGGTCGGCGCCACTAGGTGGCGCGCTCCTCGGCATCGCATCGCAGTGCTGTCCGTCGAGGATGCGGGCCGTCCCACCTGCCTTCCAAAGTCTTAGTTTCTTTTTTTTTACCGCCAGCAGCCGAAATTACTGACGAGTGTTCCTTTATTTACTGATGCTGCTTGCTGATGAGTCGCCGACGAAAGATATTTTGACGACTGGGCTGAAGGCTACACTTTCTGCCGTGGCCAAAGGTCACTTACGCCTAAGGCAGGCAGTACAAGCAATTCCAGACGACCGAAAATGACGATGGTAAACGGCTAGTGTAAGCAAGAAACTAGTACTCTGCAGACAATGAATGTAAACTGAGTAAGGATGGTTTAGTATTCAACTATTTTCAACTATAATTTTTACAATCAATCCGTTATCGAAAACTACTTCTGCTAATGGCAAGAAACTACGGACATAGCGGGCGTCATTTCTACTGCTAACACTGCTGACTAGTGTCCCGCCACAAACTGAGTTTTACGTTCCAAGATGGTTTCCTGCAGATCAGAAACCTCTGCGCCGTCAGTAGAAAAAGTAACGTAGGCAATTTTTCATCAGGGCGGAGCTCGGGATTACACGAGAAGTAGGAGTGGTTCCAATCGGCACGGTTTTACAACTAGTCCTATGTTCTTTGAGGGGCACGCACTTGTGACTTACGACAAATTATAGTCATACGATATTGCATAGCTGTGCTGTATGACACATAAGAGCAAGAATATGAGAAACGCCGAAAACGAGCAAAGATTAACCCTGTTCTCGGCGTCCAGTCTATAGTACATTCACGCTTTCTTCGCTTTTGGAATAGAAACTTTGAAAAAAAAAAAAAAAAAAAAAAACACCTTAGACGTATTATGTCAACATGTTTTTCCAATAACTTGTATTCCACAAATATTTATCACTGTGATTAACTTTAGAGTACTGTATGATTGAATAAATGAAACTTTACCTTAGTATCTTACATAACTTGTAATACTTATTTCGTATTAAATATGAATTAACAACAGCAAGAGCAGCGACGTGTTGGCAATGGCCAGTAAGAAATAGTTCACAGTTACAATATTTTTTAACCTCGTTTTTATGTATAATATTTGTAAGTTAAACGTTGCCAATGATATATTTGTATTGTTAGGTAGCACTGACGGAAACGCATATCATTGATACAGTTAAAAATATCCGCGCAAATTCCCGTGTGTAAGCTGGTGTTTTCTTCCCCGTCCGGAATGAAGGTTCAATAAACTAAACAGAGTGTGTCTCTCTCTCTCTCTCTCTCTCTCTCTCTCTCTCTCTCTCTCTCTCTCTCTCTCGAAGATCGTACCACCTGTGTAGGAAAGGTGTACATTGTTATTTTTAATTTCAGCACATTTCATACTAATTGCAGCAACAGTAATGATGTTTGAGATTGCAATTTACAATTGAAACGAGATTTTATTGTTTAAATGCCTATTATATGTTATTTACATGCAATGACATATTTTGGATGCGATGGCACGACACAGCTCGTTGCGCGACACTTACAAATCCAGCAGGTTGGCAGATGTGGTGTGGAAAGCGTTCCCAATATGGCGGCGGCGGGTGATTATACCCAGTGCATTACGACTGACAGTGGTGTGGCGACGTACAATGACACGGCATGTTTCTGAATGAACCGCAAAGTTCGTACTCGTGTTTTTGTAAAATCCTAGGGAAGTTATAATATTGTGATAAATATGTTTCCACGGCACGGCAGGGTTGATTAATATACTGTAACGAGTGTTGTGATCGCTGCGTGTGCAAGGGCGTAGCCACCATTTCCGTCTATGGCTGCGTTGTAATCGTTACGCAGGCCTGTGGATTTCAAATATGTGCAAAGTTTATACGTTTTAACCATGAACTGATGTTATTACGAAGTTAATTATTTATATTCACGTTTGTTTATCACAATATTGTAGCTTCGCGCTAGGTGTTTGAAACACAGTTGTGTAACGAGCTTACGTTTCTGTGATTTGAATGTAATGTATGCAACAATACCAACAAAATACTAGGCCCACCCAGATAAATTTAAATAAATAATCAAATAAACCTACAAGCCAGTAAGTACGGTGCCAATGCATGTAAATATTAGCGGAATAAATGTTACGGTAGGCCTGTGTGTGCATGTTCACTATATTTTACGTTTGTCAATGAGACGTAGTACAATAAATAAGCGACACGAGTTGCGTGCTTGGATTTTACTGTGTCGTTTCGTTGGACTGGTTGTCCCTTCGTTTTAATTTTTATTCCAAACACATTAATAACGGGTGAAATAGTACGGTTGTTTCCGCTACAGTTGTAACAAATACAGCCGTGGCTAAATATTGTGTATTATGTGTAACGTCCTATATCGTGTGTAACAAATAGTTATAAAGCTAACCTAAATATTGTTATAGGCCTAAATAGTGAACATTCGTAGGGAATCGTTTCTGCAATACGACAATTCTTTGAACAGCTGTGAACAGCAACAACGCATTTGACAGTTATAAAAGTAGAAGTCACATGGCAGTGTTTGTGTTTACGTGTAGCGGAAGGATACGTACCCAGTAACCAAAAGTAGACATTTGGTAGGGCTTTAGAAAAGGCTGAAGTTATCGTGAATCAACTATAACTGAAAGCAAACATGCCAGTTGTTTGTATACTGTTGTGCAATCACTAGTTCTCTTTAATTTGTAAATGGCAATACCTTCCGAGGAATGTTACGTACGCATGTGTCATACTGGGCATACGTCCTTTTGTTACCCCTGTAATTATCAAAGAACGCTACTTAGAACTGCAATACTAAAGTAAGCGAAAAAAACATGTAAGACTGATATGGGTATGCGAGTAAATACTAACTGAATGCACACCTTGCTGTCCCCCTCCCCCTTTTTTTCACCAACCACACCAATTTGCAAAATGACAAAAGTCGCAGTTCAGCGTTATCACTGCAAGCTGCAAGACTGGCTCATGCGTAGAGGCGATCGGAAATGTTACTTACATGCTGGTGTCGACTTAACACTTCCAGTTTCTCGGCTTCAATAAGGCCATGGGGTGGGGCTTGTTATCGGACGGCTATTAAACGCGTACCTGTGGTGTAACGCTTTAGCTCTGTTCTCACCCGGGGATGTGGGTTCTATTCCAGGAACAGCGGCTTCAGTTGGCCTGGCTCACCTCCATACCTCGGAAGGCACCGGTAAACCACTAACGAATCACACTGTCAATTCGCCTAGGATTCGTACCAGCCTTCGGGCTATCGTCACAGTCAGTAAACACAACCGGTGTCTTAGCTCCGGCGAGCGCTGATCTGATATGATCAAGAAAACCCGCAAGTGCCATGGAGATAGTAAGGAACCACGGACTGACCCCTCACCAGACACTGCATGTTCCCTTACTGCAGCCCAGGTCAGATGAGACTGGACACCTCGTGATTGAAAATTCGCTGGCTAGTTCCACAGCCCAAACAGTAAAATACTAAAGCACATGGTAAAGTGTTAAAAGCATAAAATACCCTTGTAAGGCTTCGACCAAGAGTGTCTAAAAAGTATTATCGTTTTCATTGGTTTGTTAACCTGTGTAAAAAGCAGAACTTCTACCTCGGGCTAGCAGAACTCATTTCAGACCACAAAAATTTACTGGCAAATCAAACAGTCGCCTGGAATCACGTTTTTTGCAGGTTTTTAGAAATTTTTGACATGCAGAGTACAAAGTCTGTGACCAAACTTCCAACAAGCGAATTACGCTGAATTCAGTAAATCGTGTGACCTACTTTTGGTAGAACCAAACTACTGCTCTTAAAAATTAAAGTGATACCTATTCAAAATGTGTAAATTCAAATTTCAACACCTATATAAGAAATTGAAAAACACGAAAGGTTTACAGTCGTTGGTTCAAATTGTTTGCACATAAAATAGTCTTCAGAATTATTACACGGGCATTAGGAATGAAATGACAAATCCGTAGTATTATTATTAAAGAAAAACAAAGTAGACATTCCGTAGTTGATGAAATACGACGTTTAGCTAGTAACAACGCACACTAAATTCAAACTACGTCCGCTAATCTGGAGTTCCGATGACTGAGGTTAGGCTGTAGGCCGATGTGTTTTCTCTATTTTGCTTTGTCTTTATGGTCCCATTCTAGATCACATTTCTAGAAAAACTGACGCCTAACGGTGGCGGTTAATGGAATCTTTTAAACACACTGCTTCACCCGATTGGGAATTAGAATATAAATGCTTACTGGTAATGTTTCAGAGATTCATTATTGCACCCAGCTCCTCTATAAATATCAAGATAAAAATAATTGGTTGTTAGGGCGGCCTTTCACTGAGGAAATGAGCGTCGCTGGAATACAAAGATAACAGTGTCGATGACGCGCTAGCCACTTCACCTCTGTAGCGCAGGACTGAAGCGAAAACTGAAACATAATCTGTAACAGGAACGATGCATATTTCTTACTAGGCGAAATCTAGGAGTTTCTGCAACATCGAGGAACCTGTAATTAATTGGCTACTAACATTGTTCGTTGTGGTTTAAAGTTACTTCACAGACTTTTCTGCATGAATGACACTTTTGGCAGCAACCCCAATCTAACTCCACATTCTATTCCCACCCTTTGCTCATGGCGCTTCGCCTACTTCCGGAATCTGGAGTCGCCACTGGCGCCTAAGTATATCACCTGGAAAGTTCCATCAGCTGATTGATGTTACCCATATTCACCCCACAAACACGATTTCCTTTATTCCATTCCAGATCCACGAGGCCGGGGGGGGGGTAAGGGGATGCAACGCTCAGGGGCCTGGATCGGGCCCCAACTCTTAAATCTTTAGTTATAAAATGAAGTATTACGTAAAAATCTAATTTCGACACTCAAAACGTTAACTTTGTTGAGTGTATGGCGGCTATTTATGTTTTTGTAAATGGTCAATTTTTGGCGAGGAGGGGGTAGGGGGCCCACAGAACGCATTATTCAAGGGCCCGGGATTTCTCTTGGTGGGCCTGTACCATTCCATGCCTAAACCCCCGTGCGTGATCTCTCGGCAGCCACAGATAGCACTCAGGGACGGAGCACAACTCGAGCGACGGATCGCCAATTATTACAACAAGCACGCGCACAACCAACCATTACAGTATCCTGTCTGCTGGCGAGCTGCCACTGTTACTCAACACTCCACACAGCGAATACGAGAGTCAATTAACGGCTCTGATAGAGGTGCGCTGCTCACACTCCCGTAAGTTGCTTGAACTACGTACATTATTTGCCCAATAAATTGTGTGCAGTATTTTAAGAATGTTTCTATACACAATCGTTTCTTAAAGACGGTAAAAGTTTTTAGCGCCAATGGGGACGAAATGAGGTTGGGATGGATCTACTATGGAATGCAACGTTATCAATTTAAAATCCCGATAAAACCCCCATCGGCTAGCAGATGGCAACTGCCGCTAAGTTCCCCGAGTGAGGAAATTCGTATTTAGCTCCACCGGTACTCTAGCCCGCTGTTGGCAATGATAGGATCCGAGCGGATCTTTTTGTTACGAAATATAGACTGCATGATTCATGTTATAAGTTTTTGTACCCGTCCGTCATAGCCAAAAACTGCATTTTCGGACTGCTCTACGTTTAAATGTAAGATACCTACGAAACTTTTGCATTACACTGCGTTGAAGCTGCACTGCAAATTTTCCAACGATCAAATTTAGTTCCCCGTGCAATCTACAGGTGGCATGACTGAAAGAAAAAACTACGCGCTAATCCTGCTAGTAAATTCAGTTTCCTTCGGTTATATATAGCTTGAAACGAAAAAATACCACTCGCCTAGTTTATATTTTATTAATATTTCAAGTTTAAAATGTCAACACGTGAAACTGCAGGCGAATCCACCGTCACTTCAAATTTATTTGCTCTATTTAAGAGATTGCCGAACCAACTATTATTCGCGCCCAACCAAATGCGTAATATGCGAGCATCGAATTAAGTTATTCAAGAGGTTCGGAGCCCATAATCCTAGCATGTATGTGCATGAGCGTGCAACGTAGGTCCAAACTAAATCCCGTACTCATTTGGGAGATTTTGGTAGACAGCCCTACATGATGCAGGCTATCGCGCTAGCACTGGCAATTTAACGGTCAATTTTTAACTACTGCACTGTGGAATTGCCCACTTAGTGCAAGTTTTGTCGAAAGGTTTCCAGAATTAGTAGGCCTATAGTAGTTCGGGCTCACAAAAAAAGCAATTTTTTTTGGCAATCTTACGCGAGAATTGAATTTTTCTAGTATCCAGAGCGCATCGAATGCGTACTTTCAGTAAATTGGAAAACTATAGGACATTTTTCGTATTTGTTAAAGAATACCTTAGGAACTAGTTGCCAACATTGTTCGTTGAATTACAAATAAATTTAGAGTAAATCTCTTAAAAACTAAGTTTACATAAATATTGAGCTACATAAACAGTTGCGTTTTCTAGAATAATGCGTTGTAAATATAATTCATTCACAGTTACTTCACGCTTTTCAGAAGCCCTGTTAAAGTTCTACTTTCGGGATATTCCTCCGCCTCGTACAAACTAATCTTAACTACGTCTAAAAAATTACACCAAAGGACAACGCGCCGAATTCGTGCGCAATTAATACTAACAATGGTTTGCAGCAGAACTATTTCTTACTAGGCACTACCAACACACGTGCTTTCTCACCGCTTGTATTCGTATTTGTTCAAAATCAATATTATAATTTAGAAATAAAATATAAATAACTTCAATTTAACGAAAAATAAGATACTGTTACGCGCTGCAGTTGGCGCCGGGAAGCGGTCCAGCGGTGCAGGGGGTGACCCAACTTGACCCTCCCCTCTTCAAGAAACGACGCGCTCGCTGCCTGTGGTCCTCTTCTTGGAAGCCAGTGGACGATTGACAGCGGGGGCCAAGCTGTTGCGCCACTACTCCTTGCTGACCTCCAGCAGTGTAGAGGGCTGTGACATGCCGACAAATGTAGCGACGAGGCATGAATATTCTGGTGAAACTGGCTGGCGTCGCAGCGGCCCCCCCTCCCCAACGGAAGAAGCCAATACCTGTAGGAGGCGCAAGAATATTCCGAGAATTAGGACGCTCGGCGTAGCGCGCGAGTCATGGAAGATTCTGGGTGACTGTCTGCGACACTATATATACTGCTATGGTCCAGCGGCCAGCCGTCTTTGGCGAAGGCAATCTAGTCGAGTGCGGTACGACTGCGGACGAGGTGTTCTTGGTGAGAATGGACGAGAGGGCGTGAAACCCGACGAATGAAGCGCTTTGAGAAGTCTAGAACATTGCGGATTGGCGGACATGGACTAAACTAAGGTGGGGCTGAGTGGAAATATAATACTGATTTTATTGTAAATATTGGAACTGTCAAATATGGACACACGATTTATAAAATAATTGAATAGGTTGATAAACTGCCTATTGGGACTGATCCTTAATTTTTTAATTTAATTTATTTGCGATAATTTTAAATTATATTAACTGAATGCATTAACTGTAAACAGAAAGTTATATCAATTTATTGTGAGATGTCGAGTATAGAGAATTTTGTTTGTAAATGTAAATAAATTTGAAAATAATTATTTTATTTTATTAAGACCTCCATCCCTTACCAAACTTGGTTATAGCCCACTTAATTTCTAAGAGAAATTTTAACAATGCTTTAATGTCAAGATGTATAAAACGCTTGTGATACATGGCATATTTAAGAAGCAGCTAAATACGTCATACATAGGGTGGTTTTTCAAAGGTTTAATTCAAAAAGAGTAACGGAACAGCGAATAGACTATACAATATCCAGGTGCGGAATTTCAATAAAATATTTAAAATCTAGTTTCTAAAAAATTGTAACAAGTACAGAAATTGTATTTACTGTATACGATAATACATTTTCTAGGGTTCTGCCACAATAACAAAACAGAAGCAGCAGAACTTTGTCGGTTCGCTTTTCTAGACATTTTCATTATTTCTTAGTCTTCCACTTACTTCTACAGCCTATTTTTCAGGTATAAATAAGATCACACAAACTTGGCATTACCATGTAATGCGAGCATTTATAAGCTGGCTGCTCACGGTAAAATGAGCACTTTTGAAAGCCCTTCTGAAGATCTACTTGTATACACGTTGTGGATTCTTCCGCCTTATGTGAAATTAGCATTGCCATGGGCCTCGTCACTATTCATGCGTCGGTCAGTTGAAACTGTGAAATCGGAAAAGAACATATTTTACAAATCTTAGTAATTTTTACACTTCTGTGCATTATAAAAAACAGAAAGCGGAAGAAATAATTCAAGATATCGTAAATGGCTACCTAACACTTTATTCGACGTTAAGAAATGGAATTACTTTTCATCCATCGATACAAACTTTACCGGGCGCGTGTCACTCAGTGCGCCGTTAAAATATATGCAAGTCACTGCTCCAGTGACTTCTCATGTTGATTTCAAAAGTGCTCACTTTATCGTGAGCAGCCTTTACTGTAATTTGATCCATAATTAATTTTACAATACACCGCTGCCTCTTAAGCATATCACTACACGCGTTTTATCTTAGTTTGGATCGCTTCACACGAAACGTTTGGGACCAAGACGGAAAATATTTACTAACTGATTTTAACTTATATATGGAGCTCCGCCAACCACGGTTCCTAGAACGCCTGTTTACATACCAAGAACACACTAGTACCTTTGAACCTCGACCAATGTCCTAAAAAACTGTTTTCTTCCAGCAGTGCCGACTGTAGGCTATTATTTCCAGCTGCAGTTCCCTGTAATGTAGACATCTTTACAACTGAATATTTTCCATCACTCCTCATTCTTGATGGATGGTTTTCAGATCGCATGTCCTAAATCCTCGCTATAATGGATGTGTCCTTGGGACATTTTCTAAGCGCCATGAAGGGGCCACAGTTCAAAGAGTGCCTTGAAGGCCATGAGTGATCTATGAATGTCAAAATATGCTCTATGAGCACACGCCAAGCATAAAGTGTTTACTGGTATCAACAAAGGTGCTGGTAAGAACTGGATTTTGTAAGTGTAGTGTGTGTGGTGTGTGTGGTGTGTTTCGGATACGAATTAACGGAACGAGTTTATTAGAATTTACGATAAAAGGTTCACTATTACTACTTAACAATATTTACAATTATAGGCTGTTCACGCTCAAGCGAAGACTTTTGAGGCCCTTGTTATTTTTTCTCATCAGCAATTTTTTATCCTTTCACAACTTTTAAAATTCTTATTGCCATTCAGGTAATAAAAACGGTGTACATATTTCACCGGACTCTAAATTTAACGTCTAAGGCTACAATAAAATTTATTGGCTATTATTCCAAATGAGAGGACTTCAAAAAGTGCTAATAGCCTATAGCAGTAAGAAAATCTCGGCAAAAGGGGGAACTCAGTTTACACCACAAAGCTCCGGCCAGAAGCGGCAAATACAAGCCGGTTTTTAGAAAAAAACTGTGCAACACTGTGGAGTTTCACGTTGCACACAGGGTACAGCTCTGCGAATGGTGCGATACAACTGTAAGCTCGAAAACCGACATACCTTCCTCCGGATACCAAATAGTATGGTAGGTTTTTTTTTTTATTATTGCTAAAGCGTACACCAGAAAAAAATCTTATTGGTAGATCCCCACCCCCTTCAACTTGGGTTTATGTTAACGTTTAAGATACAACAAAATTCAAATACTACAGCATACGATTTTCCACTAGAACTATTTTATACATTCACTTTTATCCATATTTTTAAACTTGAATAAATATCTGGGGATTAAGTTCGAGACCTTTAAAAAAAATTACCGGAACTCGCATTCACATTATGTATCGAATATATGTGGTTGGGAGGCAGAAATATGACACTTGTGACAGTGAGCTAATATTATAAACTTGCTTTCAGAGTAACAAACATGACAAATTTCAAATTAAAATTAGCGCTTAATTATGCAGGGGAAATCTCTGCATAACACTACAGAATGTTGAACATTTGTTTTTATACAACAGTATTCTTTTTTTAATTCAAGTGAAGCCACTTATAATTATTACACATTAGCCACTACCTAAAAGGCGTACAAACTCCTCCCCTCCCCTTTCCCTCAATTAACCGGAATTCTGTTATTCGAGTGTAGTGGTCCATATTTCCTCCGCTGGACCCCTCTGTTTCAACCGTAACCAACTACACTAGCGTGCAGGTTCACGAAACATGTTCAGTTCCATGTCGCGCATGCTACCCGACTTTAAAACAAATACTTTTGGAATGTTCTTACGACCTGATTAGTATAATTTCGAACACAAACGACATCGCCAAGACGCGCTGCCTTCGTACAAGGACCGCTGTATAGAAACTTCTATAATCCACGGTGTTTCCCCAAACGTACGAACTTCAGTAGTAGGGAAAGTGAAATTATGTAATTCAAAATACACCTCTTCTACAACAATGTGTTTCGATGACCTGTGTGTATCTGGATGTGCCTCTAAAAGTTTGCTAATTAAATTACAATTTTTTTCGCACCTGTACTAACCAGATAACCCACCGCTTTCCCAAAACACCACATCACTACGAAGAACCTGCCCAAGCCATATCTATGTACACACTAGCTTAATCAATATCTGCGAAGCAATTGAGAGCCAAGATGACATCACTAGGACGCAGAATTTTTATCCACAGTATTTACAGAGCAGATAGCGCTACACACAAGCTGAGGCAACCACTAACCTACACCTAAAATGAGTAACACGGTTGTGGCCCGCCGCTGGTGTAGAGTTGCCACATTTACGCTGGCACGCCAACTTCATCCAAATATGAACATAAAAATTAGTTTCAGATTACTCTCCATTTTAGCTTTGATTTCATATTCAATTATGAGCACATTTCAGGACCAGCATTAAAAATGTTTTACTTTCATAATTATCTTCCATGTTTAGTGCGAGGGAATGATTTTTACATAGTCGGGGATAAAAAGTATATGTACAGAGTAACTGCAATCATTAAACCCAGGTTCACTTCACACAATGTGTTGGTACGGATACACATCTTACGCAAGGAAAGCCACCATGTGTAGTACATTATACACCCACAGAGAGTGCAAATTAAAACCGCCCTTGGAAATAATGTATGTCAACATCCGCTAGGAGCGCTGTCTACTAGGACAAGTGTAGGCACAGCCCGTGGAACGCAACAGTACCGGCTGCACAGTAGACTGCAAGCCCAGAACATCCTCAGTGACAAAACAGTGTGTGCACAGCAAGAAGTAGAAAGGGACGGGAAGGTAAGGAGGAGAACCTTGCAGAAAGAGAATGAATCTGCACGAATTGTACGGAGATATTGCACAAATTATAAAGCGTAGTCGCTGTACAGTTCGTACATAGTGAAACATTTCAACGAACGCAACACTGCTTAGTAAAGTGCGAACAGGACGACAACCGAAGCTTGATAGCAGGGAGAAGATAATTCGCACAGTGGAAAATAATCCTTAACACTCAGCAACACAAATAGCAGTGTAAAAGCACGAGTATGAGGGTAAAGACGTCCATCCCCACACCATTCGAAGAGTGCTAAATTCATGCGGGTATCATGCAAGAGTGCCAAGGAAGAACCCCCAATAGACATTACGTGAATCTGAAGAGGTTGCAATTTACAGATAAATACGTCACGAAGGAACTCTTAGTTCTGGAAGAAAGTAATTTTTTCAGGCGGTGGCCGAATCCTGGTATGGAGGAAACTAAATAGTGGGATTTTCACAATATCCAACCTATCGTAAAATACGGAGGTGGTGGCGTTATTGTACGGAGCTGCATAGCAGCTTCGGGTATGGGGGAACTTTTTTATTGATGGGACAATGGATAAGGTTGTGTATAAAACATTCTAGAGCAAAATTTCAAGGTGGGTACCAGGAAGCTGGCTATGTCCATAGATTTTTCTTCTAGCAGGGCAATGATCCTAAACATACAGCTTAACTAGTTCGTCTGTGGGTCGTGTACATCCCCATCTACTACATACTCCACCACAATCATCCAAACTTAATCCAATAGAATGAGTGGAGAGATTTAAACGGCTCTTAACAGCGAGGTCTTGAGATCCGATGAGGATGACTGAGGTGAGTACCTACCGTTAAATTATGAAACCAAATAAGTTAGGTGGTGAAATATTTCCGACTGAAGATTTAGTTATCATGCGGACACGTGGCGAAACTTGTGGCAGCTACAGCGACGTCGATTGCAAGCTATTTTCTGATAAGAGTGTGCAGTGGGCATAGGAAATCATGTACAATACCACCGAAACATTTGAGGTCGGCTGTGTGTGCCCGCACTTGGTTTGCGAGGGGTTCGAGGGGGAGAGCGCAGTAATGCGGCCAGAGCTGGAGCATAGAGGCTGCAGGCAGGGAACGGGAGCGGCCCCCGGTACAAGATCGCGCACTTTCCTCCCCGAGCGGAGCGGCCCGAGAAAGTAGTTTGGGGCTTTCTCCCTCACTCCGGTGAAGGTCAAGCGGTCGACGCCAGCCAGGGTTCCTCTCTTCCATACCGGCGAGGCGGGCCCTTGGCGGGATGTGGCGCATCATTCATGCATGACGTCAGCCTGGCTCTCGCCTTCCAGCCGTACTGCACGTTGACCTATCAATTCAGTAGCCACTTGCATAACAAAGGCGAAATGCCATCGACGAAGGATTCACTCATTTATTTGACCACTTACCATTGGAGACATACTAGCTCGTGTTTCCTGGCAGCAGACAAAGCTCAAGACTTACTCTGTCTCATCTGTGTCATTGGCAGACAATCTGTTCGACATGCCCGGAAGGACCCTCCTGTCTATGATCCAAGTTCAGGTATATGACTTGGTATAAATATCAGCTACCAATGAACAAGCAGATTGTTCTCTTGTATGAATTGGGCAGTAAAGTCTAGTCTCGGCCCACGCAATTACGCGAATTTTGCACGACGTTCCAATAAAAAAATGTTTAATCCATTTCAAATTCGCTCAAATATAATTTAAAATGATCTTTTAACACTATTTGACAGTCATTGAATGTTACCATTTCTGAATCTGGTGCGTATTAGAGTTTATAATTTGTTGAAAGTTTCGTGAGTCAAGGTTCTACACGAAACTGCTAAATGCAGCGGGATCTCTGTTTTAGTCGGTTGTGACCGAAGGACTATGATATCAGGCACACCGCTACTGTTTCCAAACAGTTTTCAGCCAAACCTATTGTTCCTACATAATCAAATTTAAACCAAATTTAATCGCAACTGGCTCGGCAAAACTCGTGTGATTGTAAAGGTCATATGCGTGCTTGCTGTCTCAAAAATATTTTCTGTGAAGACAATCTCTAGGTCTACATACAGGCCAAGTCTGCTGAATGATTTATGGTATTGTCTGCACCCTCATTCAAATTTATCTCGCAAACTACTCTGCCGTTTTTCATCTATGTTGAGTTGCAGATGACCAATTTTATGTTGTAATTACCGGTATGGTGGAGAGGCGAGAGAGATTTGGGCGGCTCTTGCTATCGAGGTCTTGAGGCGATGAGACACACAAGATGAATATTTCCCAGCACCGGAATGCGAGGGCGGAGGAAACGGGAGATTCCCGAGAAAATCCGACGACCAGCGGCCTCGTCCGACACAACTCCCACGTGCGAAAACCCAGGAGCGACCCCCACCGGAATCGAACCCGGTTAGCCTAGGTGGGAGGCGAGTATTCTAACCACTATACCACCGCGGCCCCACTTTACCGGTGTGAATAAAAGTACCGAGTGCCACGATATTTTGGCCCCCCGCCTGTTAACTCCAAATATAATGCAAATTACATTTCACTCCACTTCGAATTTATTTGCTACGGAAAATTTTCATTTCATACTTTCTGGAAAACTTTTTATGTAAAAATTTATGCTGCTGAAGCATGTGGCGAGACGATTAGGTGGTTAGCAGAATAACCCTAATCCTCCGGCGAAATCTTAACAGTATGGAAAATTCTGACAAATTTGTTCTAAAACATACCCGGACCGGTTTGAAAACTGGGATGGAACGAGTTAATGCAGTCGGGTCGCTCAGGTGGACTGGAACGTAGAATCCAAAGCTAAAGTTTAGGCTACTCTGAGCAGCGACTGGACTGAAATTACCACGTCCACAGAGAAGCTGCCACTATTTGTGAATCATTACTGTTCACGATATTATAGTATTTTAAGGTTATAAATAAGCTTAAGTGCAGGACATTGCGACCCAGGTTTTAAATTTTACTGTTAACAGAATTTAAGTAAGTCACCTGTCCAAATGCAGTCTTCGCAAATTTCAAAGAGGATTGAAGTAAATAACTTTCAGTATCAAGTATTCCAAGTTAGAATTTTTTAGAAACATTGCATCATTTAAACACAATGCTATGGCTTGTTTCACATTTTGAAAGGAAAGAGGTGCACATGTCAACATCACTTTACTACGTTCTCACTGCTATATTTGTCATTTGAGGCAGGCCGTCCGATAAGATTTTATTCAACCGGTAAAGCGTCTTCGACAAAGATTTTATCATTGTTTGTATTTTTAAAAAATGTTGCCCTCAAAATTTCATGTTAATATAGGCTATAATAACGTGCTAAATAACTGAAGAATATGTGTAAGCTTCAATTATTCTGAAGTGTTCTGGTGATTCATTTGTTTATACAAAACTCGCAGCTTTGCGTCACGATTAATACACAATGTACACGATTTTTATAACCGAGTACATACTTAAAATATTTTACTTCCAATACTACATTTGTTCAAATAGTACGTGCACGTACCAGCAATTAAGACTGACGTATGAGGAACACACACGCCCTGGCTAATATACAACAGCTATCCCCGTCAAAAAGCGAATTGCAGTCTAGATTTTGATTGCATTGTTCACAATGAGCGCTCTGCCTGGAACAGGTGGTATCACTAGTGACGTCATGTGAAACAGTAGTTATCGCAGTTATCCCTTTCCCTACCCGGAAGGTTTGCGAGGGGACATTCCAACGCCGAGAACTCTCAACTAGAGTTCCGATCCCTGCAGCCGGCAGGTTTTATCCCACGAAGAGTCCGGGAACTTTCCCTCTGCGAAACTCACTCCTCCAGACGCCAACGCCACCCGCGCACTACTTCAACAGGTCGATTCGTGCCAACCTTTGAAGGATTTGGCTTGGAAATGTTAGAAAACTTAATTGTCATGTTTTAACATCACACCCCAGCGCGTCTTGAACTTGTTACTTTCTCAGGAAGTCACGCCTCCAACTTATCTTGCACCTGCAGTTCTGTACCAGTCTACGAGCACGCCATCACATCCCGGTTGCTGCAGTAGACTGCCGAAAACTTATCATTGCAAGATAAGTTCAACATAAAAACTGTTAATGTTCAATGCGATTATTTTACCACGAGGTAAATTTGGCCGTCCCTCCTACGAGACATTCTACCTGCCTATAACAAAACCGTTGTATCGTCTATTCGCGTTATCTTCATACTTATTTTGAATCAAATCTTTGAAAAATCACTCCCTATATTAGTGTGCGGTTGTTTACGAAATATGTCTCATCACAAGCATTTTATATTTTTGTTAAAATAAACGTATCTAATTTGTGGTTAAACTGAACTCTTAATTATATTTTACCAATCAAATATATTTCATTTACAGTTAATATTAATAAAACAGGAGAGAAAATGGGTTGGTAACGTCTAGTAAAAATTAGTGATTATACAAAATAAAGTGCGCACGAATGCGGTCCGTTGTCCCTTGAGTGTAATTTTGCAGACTTGGTTAATCTTTGTTCGCACAAGGCGGAAGAATATCCTGGCAGTAGATCTTTCACAGGGCTTCACAAAAATTTACGTAACCGTGAATGGACTGCGATTCCCGTTTCTGCTTATTATAGGCCAGTAAATAGATTTGTCTACCGAACCCCCTAAATCAAACGACACTACCGCGAACCCAGCCTCGGGATTGAGGCTTCTCTAGAAACTTAGTTAACCAAGTTCATAGGAATGTTATCACACTCTGAAGGCAGCAACTATTCTTTAGGTAGAAGGCGCGACCTTCGCGACCATAACAGGGTTATTTGAAGGTTACGTTCACAATCGGGAACGTGAGACACTACCTGACGTGGCAGAGGTCGGGATTCAAGGACATCGATAAACCAGTACTATAAGTAGCACGCTACAAAAGACTGTGCGAAGTACGCGAGCGGATAAAATTGCATCTATTACTGGGAGACGATAATACCAAAGATTTAAATTACAAGAAAGCTTACTTGGTATATAGCTAATTTCGTGTTACCATAAATAGGCAAGGCGAAATTGGATTGATTGTAGCGACCCCAGCCAGCCAGCCAGCCAGCCAGGTACACGGCTTTTCCAGACGCTACGTCAATAGAGCTCTATGGTACGAAATTACAGTCACAAAAAGGTCAACATTTGCATACCTTTTACACAAAATAAGTTTTAGTACGCTGTTAAAGAAAGAAGCTGACGTCAATTTTTAACAGAAGCATCATTAAAGACGTGAGGGTTTTCAATATAAATTGTAATTTTACGTTATACGGTTTATTAGATCTCAACACTAGTTCAGGACAGCGCCCACAGTTTTTTAGTACGTTCCAGGCGGGGAAGCGCGGGAACTATAATGACTGACACGCGCGCCTATTGCCACATCGAACCTACGCGCAAGACACTTAACTGACCTGCAGTGTTTACGTCGTGCTGCCATGTACTTTTTGAGACTAAGAGGTGACTATCACTTTATTGATGGAAAGACTGAAGCAAAGTTCAGTGCTGGTCCTTATAGTAGTGTCTCATATTTCCAACCAGAGGCCTATATTATTGAGAGTATTATACGTACCTCGACTGAAGCGTTCTTTTCGTAAATAGTTTTAATGGTAAAACTTAGTGGTTCAGTAAACAGAAGGAAAAAAAACACTATTTCAAACACGCTGCAACGCTATTCAAGTGCCAGGTAGGTGTCGTACTTAACTACACATTTCCTTGAAAAGCATTACTGCAAGGCAAGATGACGTTCATGGCGCAAGTCTAGTTCAATAAATAGTCACATGCATATCCCCAGGAATGCTCTATGTAACTTAATTGAGCAGACTCGTGGCAAAATGAAATTGAATAGGGATCTAAAATGCTAACTTTTCTAAGTACAATAGAATTTCCGATCGACTTTTTACGGCACCATGTAATTACGCTGGCAACTTTTCACAGTTCATGTAAACTGGAGAACTGGTTTATAATAAAACGTCGACTTACAATTGCTGATAAGTTCTCTTATTTACTTTATAATAAAATAAATATCGATGAGTACACAATCGGAAATTAGTTTTCCTCATCACAGCGCAGTTCGCCCTTGGCTGCGCTCTTAAAAGCAGCAGTAGCGCTCACTGAAGTACTGATGTTGACCCGACATATACAGTTTCCCCCGGTCCACGTGACTTTGGTAAGCAAAGAGGACCGGTCATATCTGTTAACCCCAATATGCGTTGTCACTAGCGACCAAGGCCACGCACGCATGTACGCATTACATGCCGACCACAAAGCAATCGCGTGCGTCACCCAACGCTTACAAGAAAGTGGACAAAAGCTCTACAGAAAACTAACTAGAAAAATGCGTGTAGCTACGGGGTGCCGGAGACTAAAGAATCAATAATCGTGCGACACTGGATTATCTTGCTAAACGATAATGACTCCTTGTTGCAGGGGATATAAGCCAGTGGTTAACCGTTAGAACTGTCTCGCCCTGAAGGAAATTTTGCTTGAAAAACCAAATACGCGCTACCTGCTTATTACACGATTCCACGCGGGTATAAATTATGTATTTTAAAGGCAAGAGTAAATTATGCTAATGTGGCAAGTTAAAGGGTCATAACTGAATTCTGTTCCACATCACACCTAAACGGGCTTGTCCAAAAATGTATATTGAAACGACACCGCACCAACTTAAATTCGGCAGCGATTGGAATCTAGCGGGAAATTTGCAAGGATTTCATTGTAGCAGTAACCAAATTTCAGGACTATATATTCGGGACACATACCGACCTCGCATTGTAACTCCAGACAGCGAATGGTAGAAACAGCATTCCTAAGTCCTAGCCAATCAGGTGTTTAGAATAAAAATAGCAACATACTTGTCGGTTTCGGGTGCCCCGTTAATTGCACCTTAAATTGTAATACGTTTACGTGAATAATTATTTACATACATGACAGAGTTTCATCACAAAATCAATTATATTACTTTTAAATATCTCCTGGCTTGCCCCTCCTTCGGGCGTGTAACCCCCCCCCCCCCCCGTGTTTTTTTTCTTCTCGCGCAACTGAGAAAGACTTGTTTGATGATGTCCTAGGAATGTCACAAAACATGACCCTTCGCAAGAGAGCGGGTTGGTGGCACCGATGACTATCAGTTACGGCCCTTTCCTACTTTCCTTATCTTCTCTAATATAACATTACAATTGAAACTATGTCCAATATCAATATACTCATTACACTACGCTAATTACCAATATATAGAGATTTGAATCGAATATCTGACAGTTCTAAGAAGTTTTATTCAAATGGTATATTCCATCTGCTACAATACAATCCCGACTCAAAAATGGCCTGTTTCAGAACCTTCATGGTATGCATTACTTCCTTTGTGGCTATACATATGAACTTTGCATCGCACCTTCTCCCTCATATGAGCAACTGACACGCAGCCATTTAAATTATTAAATGACATGTCAAAACAGTCTTGATTTATGCCAGTTTGCAGAAGAAATACACCACTACATGCCCATGTACCTGTGTGTAAAATATCCCGCAAATTGAATGTCTTGCCATTTGTTATTTCGATGAATGTCTATAGTATTTACAAAAGCTAATAGTTATCTAATTTTTTAACTCGCGTTCCTGACTTAGTGCCTTCCGTGACTAAGGTATAACAATTTAGTTCGCCCCGCCCACTCACGAGAAGTCAGAAGGCACTCGCGCAACCGAGGTTCTACAGGATTGTCAAAGGGAAAGTAAGTGTAATCCAGTGGCCAGTTTCAAGATGCGCATTCCTTCAAACTTTTTAAAGCGTTTTAATGGCTGCGCGAGCCGAAATTCAAGCCGAATAATTACTGCACTGCACACCATAACCTACTTTAATATTTGAATTTAACAGCAAAACATGTCTAGAAGATAGAGGACAAGTTTCATAGTAGCTAGCACATTCACACTGCCGCAGTAAAATTAATTTACAACGTAGGTATAGAATATCAACCTAACTTCACGATATTTGTCTTCAATTCGTGAAAATTTAGAACTAGCATTGCTCGGCACTACACTCATTTACAAATTACTGTATAGCCCTATGTGAAAGCAAACGCTTTGTGTCAATGTATGATCTTCGTGAATAAACAGCAACCTACCAGTTTGACAAAGGTGTGAGTGTGTTAAGGATAGTAGAAACACGAACGAATCCTGGAACCTGACGTCATGGCTTATCGCAATGACGATGGCTACGTCACGAACGACCTGCACAGAACAGGCAGGGACGCCAGAGCACGTTCCTTACAAGCGTAGGGAAGTTTATAATAGTCTGTTCGGCGGTAAAGTGGGCACTTTTGAAAGCACTCGTTCGGAATAATTGTCAATAAATTACACGGTAACTCCGAGTGCAATGGAACCTAGACACACATATGGCAATATTTATTTAATAGGGTGGTTAAAGGATAAAAAGATGGATGGAAAAAAAGGTAACTAGGGGCTCAAAAATGCTCACTTTACCTGGAACGGCCTATATCAGTGTTAATTTTAAAATTTTAGGAAGAATACACGAAGTGTATACAAGGAGAGCTTTATAAGGGCTTTCAAAAGCGCTCAGTTTACCGATAACGGCCCAAACACGCACAGCAAGCGGTCACTCAAACAAAAGGCGTCGCGAAACTATTTTGTTCTGTATTGCACAAGGATAGGCACAAACACAATAAGGGAAGGCCAGCCCAACACAAATAATTCCAGCTTAAAGATGTCAAATAAGATTATTGACAATGCACGGGTCTAAAAAGAGCACTGGAAATAAAAACCGTGTGGAGCAAACTAATCGTGTAAATAAGCGTAGACGATTCTTTAATGATTATATTTCCAAACCCAGGTGTTTGGTAGCAAATAAAATAACTATGAATCCCAAGCTGGTCCCACTCGCATTAGATATTAAAATCAGTGAAACTTGCAGTTAGACGATTTTATTATAATTATATATCCATACAGGCATGATTACGCGTAAAGAAAACTTGAAAAATTAACGAAGAGGTGAGACACCACCGTCTTTGACAATCCCTAGATCTGAGAGATGCAAACATTTTCGTATAGGACTCAAAATTCTAAAATATGACGAGCGTCGTGGCTGATAACATTCGAAGATCATTACACCATTAATATAACTTACAAATGTGACCTAACAAATGTATATACTGATCATGCAAAAATCTATTAACTAAAAATTTTTATGTCTAGTGAAATAATTTACTAGTTTAATAAAACCTGTAGAATGTCTGCTGTGCACGCACCCTTGATATTCACGCAGACCCAAGATATTACATTTTAATCTGCAAGTTGCAATAATGTCTTAAACCTAATTTATTCCAGCGACATTCTTGATTCTCGTAATGGACGAGGGAAGGCGCTCGTAGCCACATGCTGCGGAGCCAAGATAGCCAACCGTCCAGCAATATAAGCGTCTGTAAGACAACTGTGTCCCAGTAGATTAAACCACTTATTTTCTCGCTGCACATAAAATCAAACTGCATTGTAAATCATCATTTCGCCCGTCAGAGCGCTAATATATTGCACACAAACGCGCATATTAACTACAATCTCGCATATCAACCCGAAATTCTATTTATACCGCAGTAGCAGCAAAAGCCGACGGCCATACCACATGTAATTACATTCACGACGTGACTAAGGGCGCTTTTACACGGCGACAGTAATTCGCGATAGTTCTTATCGCTAGAGCTACTCTCGCATTATCGCCGTGTAAACTGCACGATATATACTGTCGCACCGTCGCGATATCACTATCGCGATATCAGCTCGAGCTAGATAGTCTATAGTAACTGTCGTGACAGAACGTGTAACTATCTTAGTGTAACGTGTAGCATCACTATCGTGATAGTGCGGGTCAAAAATGTGTACACGTGTTCATGATAGTAACACTGCAGAATAATTTGGAGTCTTAACATCTGTCGCGGTTCTTACACTACGTGGCGGTATGACGGGACGTATATAATCACATAGGTATAATATGACAGTATTGAAAGCATATTTGTCATACAATAACCCACGGGAACAATAAATATTTACATATCATGAATATCCTGTCACGATATTTATCTACCCCATCAGATAAACTATTGACAAGATATAAATGTACGGCCTATCGAAATATCTACACCTTTTGAGATTGACTATCACAGCATGTTGTTGGGAGCACAAATGGTAGGGGAACGCAACAATGTGTAGATCGTGTGTGTAAACAGGACCTATTGTGGCAAGTACTGTCTCACACTTTCGTGATAGCTACTATCGCCATGTAAACGCGCCTTAAACTTCAATCGTCACGTAGCTATCGCGGTACGACAGCCGTGGACGACGCCACGCACCGCTGGTCGTATTTACTTGGGGGGGGGGGACTTTTTTTTACAAGTTATCGTAACCAAAATTTATAACTGGGCATTAAAATGGAGGCTTAAAATGTCGATAATTAACAGAATTTTTGAAGTTTTGCAGTTTCAGCCCCGACAAAAATTAAATAATGGGGAACCATTATTAGCTACAAATGTGAAACTAATCGCGTGAGAAAAAGAATCTAACTGAAGACGTTCCCTGTGCCTCGACCGGCTTTATTTTTATATATTGAACGTGGAAATTAAATATGAGGAAAATACGTATATCCAAGATGGCGCAAATACATCTCGGTAGAACTATGCAACAAACTTATTAGGCCTAACCCCACAGTGTTTGCAGGAACATACGCTCCGCATGAAAAACTTTGCCCTACCTCGCATTTAGGTACATAACTTCTATAGGCTATTCGCGGTAAAGTGAGCACTTTTTAAGGCTCTTCCAATGGGCATTAACCACTTATAAATATATTTTATGGCAGCATCAGACAAGAATTTGGAGTGGTGTAATGTACACAGTGAATTATTGGTCACACGGCAATGCTTATTTTAAAATGTGGCGAGAAAATAGAAATTTGATGAAAGGAAATAATTAGCAGGGTCTTAAAAAGTGCTCACTTTACCGCGAACAGACTACACTTGCGACACTGAGCCTCCAGTATGCACCTGAACAATAGCAAAGTTTAGTTACAAAACTTAATTGAAAGTTTTAACACGCGCATATTACATTAGCAACATGATCCTCGCACAGCACCTATTTTTTCTGGGAAGAGATTTGTTGCCAGCAGTACGGGTACCTGTTGGCAGGACTGCGGGCGTGGGCAGTGAGTGGCCAGGTACCTGCCCGGACCGGGCCGGGGGACACCTGCACTGCAACTCGCCATATGGCGTCGCGCAGCCGCCTGCTCCGCTCAGTCAGGACTGCGGTGTCTCGTGACTTGCGCCCTTCGTTGTCACGCCAGCGCGTCATCACACCAGTACAGTGGACAACCTCACTGTCAAATCCCTCACTTTTACACGTTACTATGGGTGAATGAAATGCTCTGTTAAGGCCCGTCTACAATCGCGTTGACACAAAACGTTAAACGCTAAACGCCGCCAAAAGAAAACTGGCATGCCTGCAATAGACATTAACAAATAAATATAAAAAAAAGAATGTGTGTTTGAAATTTAAAATAAACCTTCTGTAAAAAAGAGATTCCGCAGACTTAACAGTTACACTAAATTATTTTTTAATGCATTTTGCGTTATTTGTATATTGATTTCGTATAACATTAACAAATTAAATTCATACGGCGATAGTAGTGCTATCTGTTGCCAATAGTCTTGAAAGTAGGCCAACTTCTACCTTGTTGAGTTTTACGTTGAGCGTCATGGCAACGTTTAACGTCGGTTGTAGCCAGAGTGTATACAATTCAGGGATTCAAGACTTACCGTAACGCGTTATTGTGGTGTCAACGCAATTGTAAACGGGCTTTTATTGTATCCTATCGAGGAGAAAGTAAAGTTTTTTTATAACCTGAAGCTTACACTCAACAGGCGGCCCGCGGTGGTGTAGTGGTCAGACCTCTCCTACCAAGACGGGGTCGGTCCCCGGGTTTTCGCACGTGGGATCTTGTCTGACGATGCCGCTGGTCGGTGGGTTCTCTCTGGGATCTCCCGTTCTCTCCACCCTTGCATTCCGACGCCGCTCAATATCTCTCTTCACCCTCATCGGCTCGACAAGAACCCGATGTATGAAAATTCAGTACCACGTTCCTACATTCACCTGCCCTTAATCCTTTCGTGTGCATTACTTCTGGCGCTATTGTTTGTAGTCACATCTAATCATGTTCTTTAACCTCACTTGATGCGAGTTTAATTTGTCTGTGACGGTAGCAAGTGTTTCCCGCGGTCGTGCCAAGTTTTTATACACCGACAAGACGTACGTGCATCAAAATAGAGCGTCGAAAACCAACAAAGGTTTCGAGAAGGATGTCTTTTCTCCTTGACGGAAGGGAACATTCTACGGTGCATTTGTGCACAGTAAATTTGAACAGTGACAAGATGACGTAATGACCTAGATGCATTTCTAACACACGAAGCCAGGTAAGGGCCCTTAGCTGATGAATTTGGACAGCTTGCATTTATGTAACTTCGCTTCCGTACCGACAGTCTAATTAAGAATGCTGATTCCACAGAATATAGCGCCACCAATATATTTTTTTTTCTCATTGGAAAACCATCACAACGAAAATGCAACCAACATTTCTAACGTTTACTAGAAAGATTGTTCGCGGCGGTGTTACCACTACCAGATAAAAGAGCAGCATTATAGCATGCCGATAGTTTAGTATGAGGTTAATTACACGCAGCAGTTCGAACAATTTTGTGTAGCCTTCCGTTTCCTTCGATATGATTTTCAAAATGTTAGTAACACTAGATACTGAAAGCTAATGCAACTCTGAATATTATTATTATCTGAACAAAGTTGACACAACAAGCAGCTATGAGAGAGCGCATTATCAGCTAAACTGCGCAGGTTTCACTCGCTCTCTGCATTTGTTCTAGTCGGCTGCGTGGTCTCCGTCACAATTTTGTAGTTGCCTGTGAAATATGCTCTTTGTCGCAGTCTGATAAAGTAATAAAATATGAGTAAGAATTACAATGACGGGTGCTGCTCGAAGTATTCCAGTCATTATAGTTGCTAATGATACATCCCTTTATGACTGTCGGCTAATCTGGTGTTTGATAGCAAATAAAATGCGAATCACATCCTGGTCCCACTCTTATTATACATTAAGCAGCGAAATTCTCATACAGCAGCACCCTTTCCATAAAATTGGTGTTCTGGCCATAGATTAAAGTTGAGGTAGACCGATTATTCGTCTTCAGCGCATGTACCCAACATTGACCTATTCCAAAAAAGAACTCAAAGTCGCATGGTCAACGATGATGAATGTTTTTAAAAGTGTAAATTTTCAAAAGACAAGTCCCTTTATATGTGAAAAAAACTAGCAATCTGAATTTAATCTAATTGCATTGGAAATGGGCCAGAGGAAGTATAAAAATGTCAAAGCATTTGTTTAAATAGATAGTGTTTTAACCTCAAATCCTATCTACATAGTTTATGATAATCTTATTGGTAGAAAAGCAGTAAGGCAACATGCAGCACCCACAAGTGGAACTTTTCCACACTCTAATTAGACTGCCAAGCTCCGATAGAGCGCGTAACTATACCAGAATAAATGCGATAAGACAAATTTACGCAGCTCGGTTGTTTCTACAAACAGTTGAATGTTTTAGATCTGTAATCAGTAATGGAAACTGATTGAAGGAAAGAATTTTATTCTACAGTGTGTCGTACTAACAAAAAACCAGTTACCCCCGCTATAAATTGAGATACCTGACTGCGTATTTTAATTTTAAACACAGCCTACTTAAATTCATGTCCAGTGTACGAGTGAAAAATACACATCAACACTTGCATTTTTCAAGTTTCCCCAGGGATTTTTAACATGTTCAGTCATCTGCTTGTCTGACACAGCGGCTGCAAGCCGAAGAAACGTCTATGCTGCTTAGAGCACTTCTTCGTAACCGTCAGTCCACTAAGTGATTAAAAAGGCTTGGAGTTCGGTAAGAAGAAATACAAGTTAGCCACATATCCTGACGCCACCTCTAAAGTAGAGTTCCATGTTTCACTAAAGGTTCTCTTAGCGGCCGTCCGTAGCCCTGCGTATTTCGGATAGCGACAAGTAGTTTATAGCCACTACTAGACGTCAAAGTTTCCGTGTGTTAACTCTAGTAATATGTTGTGGCCTAACTGTAAATCTCTGCAGCTACAAATCACAGATATTCTAACTATGCAAATTTCAGAACTACTTATTTTATTGCGTATGTGACCAGTTTTGGACAAAGACGAATCGGTTACATAATTTGGGTGTAAAATTTACATACTACTCTAAAAATGTTTTCGAAAGCGGTTACGTGAAATAGGTGAACCAGAATTTTTACCACAGAATGCTCGCAAACGAAAAAAGCCCTTAGAACAAATCACTTTGCCAGCTTATTGATTTTGAAGCCATGCCAAGAATATATCGAAATTCAATTATATTCTTCTAAAGTAGTTAAGGTGACATTTCACGGTATTTCCGATTTACCGCCTTTCCGCAACATCAGTTCCAGATAAAATTTTATATTCACCAAGGCATACATCTTGTCACGTGGCTATCACCTCTAATAACCATTAAAGGTTATTGAAAGATATAAAAAAAAATTGGCCAAAAGGAAAATTAACTTCAAAAGTGCTCACTTTGCCGTGAACAGCCTATAATTAAATTGGTTCTATTCATAAGTGTCCCGCACCATAAACTATTAATTCATTTCGCCTTAAAAAGGACAAAAAACTGCAATGTTATCACTATTTACTTCTAACTCTACGGTGGTCCTGGGATACATCTGCTGGAGCAATTTATTTCAAAGTGTAGTGGTATTTTGAAATATATCTAAAAGAAAACTGCCAGCAATAAGGCACAAGAACGCTGAAAATTTACGAAATGAAATACCATTATGCATTCTGAGCACTTATTTGAGACTGTAAAAAAGTATGCGTTTTTGAAGGGCTGCTTTGGCAAGGAACAGTCCCTACATACATACTTTAAGGGTTTACGATGTACTACATCAGTCAGTGCATAATGGAGTGCAACGCGCTAGCTGCAATAATAAAAAAAAAACAAAAGAGCCACTTTCTCCTCTCCCCGCTCTATGTAGGAGTTTTTTGTTTTGTTTTTTTTGTTTTTCTTTTGGGAGGAAAGCTTGGAAGGCGACCCTATAAAACACCAAAGAAAAATAATTCGGTGTTACGTGACATTTGATAACGTACAATAGTAAATCCGATGTTACAAAATTTCTTGTAGAGACAAACGTTGAATAGAGGAAGGACATATTTAACGGCGGGTGCGTGACGGCCTGTTGAATGGAAGGAATACCTCCGCGACAGGCGACGGCCATACGTAAGAGTTAGAAAAAAAGGCGGAAAGGAGAAGTTGAAGAGGACGCGCACCCACGGAATGGAGAATGGTGACGTCAGCGGCACTAGATGCCGTCTGGACCCGCCCGGATGTCGTGTGGGTGGGCCGAGAGCGCCAGCCAAGACGGCCAGGCCGACATCCAGGATGCAGCACGACGTACAACACGACGTGACGCTCCAGCTGCCCTTTCATGCTCTCATATCGTCTATACGCAGTTTCTTCACACTTTTTGAAACACATCTTTGGAAAAACATCCCTGTACGGAGTCTTCAGTTGATTCCTAAATATATCTTGTATTACAAGCGTTTTATAATTCTGGTAACAAAATTACCTTATTTTTTGTTAAATAGAACTTTTACTTACATTTTATCTATTAGTTATATTATTTCGTTTGTAACTAATACAAATAAAGACAGGAAAGAAATAGGCGTGTTGGTAATACCTAGTGAAAAATAGTTTATATGAAAAATATTGTTACACTGAATGCGGTGCATTTTTCTAAGCGATTTTGCCAACTTAACGACCAAGTATTTTGCGGTATTACTGTATCAATTTCGCATAATGTCTTGCGCCACGCGCACACAAAAATTTACGGCGTCAGAAATATCTCGGCAGAATAACGTTACCCAGGTAAAATATTTGCTCTCGTAGTTAGTAAAAACTATTTTGTATGGTTTTACCCTTTCTTTGTTTTCGCTATTGGCTTCCATAAAATTTGTAAAATACGATAAACCTCAACAGCATTAATTTATGTCCCGCGCCCTCTTAAGATACACCTTTTCACCTACCGCCCTCACGTTCAAAAATTTCAACAAACTTTCCGACGTTCACTGCAAACTTGTAATATATATAAGAGATCAACCGCAAAAGATTATAGTGTTACGCGCTGCAGCTGAAACCGGCCGCCAGCTCGGGGGAACTCACCTCGTCCCTCCCCTCGCACAGGCAGATCCACCCCCCCCCCCCCCCAGGGGAACCTGTGAGATTCAGCGGCGAGACCTGGCCGACGTCACAGCCCCTCCTCCCCCTGCTGAGGAGCCGACAAACACACAGGAGATGCAAGAAAATTTTGGGAATTAGTACACAGCGCAACTACGGAATTAGCGAAACTTCTGGATGACTGCCTAAGAACCTATAAATACTGCAGCGGTCCAGCGGCCAGCAGTATTGGTAAATGCTGTTCCGATAAAGTGAGCACTTTTTAAATCAACTTTTAAAAAATGTAACTTCTCCTACCTGCATTTATTTTAACGGGCACACCGAGTGACATGCACCCATTAAAGTTGGTAACGATGGAGGGAAAGTAGTTCCACATCTTAACGTCGAATAAAAAGTGTTAGGTTACCATCTGTGATAATGTAAATTATTTCTTTAGAATTTCGTTTATTTTTTAATGCATCAAAGTATAAGATGAGCAGATTTGTAAAATACTAAATTTGCCAATAATTTCACATTTTCACTTGACCGACACATGAACAAAGCTATGAGGCTCACGACAATGTTAATCTTACATAAGGCGGAAGAATACACAGCGTGTCTACAAGTAGATCTTAAGCAGGGCTTTCAAAAGTGCTCAGTTTACCATGAAGCCTTAGGCTGAGTGCGGTAACCGGGACATCTGTGAAGAGGACGTACGACGACAGAAGAGTACGAGACGGCGGCGGACGAGGTGTTTGTGGTGTGAATGGACGAGAGGGCGAGAAACCCGCCGAGTGAAGCCTACTGTGCGTGAGGGCACTCTGAGAACTCTAGAACATTGCGGACTGGCGGGGAATGAACGGTGGGATTGAATGAACATGTAATACGGATGTTATTGTAAATATTGGAACTGTCAAATACGGACACATAATTTATCAAATAATTGAATAGGTTTTGATACACTGTCTATTGGGACTGATATTTAATTATTTTAGTTCATCGATTTCTTTGACTTGTATCGATAATATTAAATTGTAAACAGTAAGTTATATCAATATTGTGAGATTCTGAATAGAGAATTTTTGTTTTAGTGTTTTTATATAAAATTAGGAAATTATAATTAACATTTCTTAAATTACAACCTCCATCCCTTAAACGTGGTTTAGAGAAATTGTAACAATATTTACATCATCTTAACACACACTTCGGTGGTAAGTAACAAGCTGACGGGAGGAAATTTTAAAACAAGTGTAGAATTTCACTGTTAAATTCTTTACTATAACGCTGTCGAAGTGGTAACCATTTTAAGAAAAATTATTCGACAAAAATGTAAAAGTAACATATTGGAAAGTATAATTAATTATTTTATTTTGAGCTTAATCAGGATCACACGCATGTTTGAGGAACTGATAATGGACGTTGAAACTAAGTTGCAGGACGAGCCCTTAAAGTCTTGGGGAGGTGCGATGGTTCTGCTGCCGTGGCATGTCTTTGCATTTCCCCAATGTGAAGTTTATTAGTAAAAAGCCCTTGGTTTGAAAGGCAGAGTCAAACCAATATGTCGAACACCGAAAGGACACCAAGAAATATGCGTGAATGTGGAAACCTGGATTTCCGATACAATACATCTGTCCCACGGGATGTGCTGTTAGAAAATTTGCATACGCGACTTTCATACATACCAGTATTGAATTACTCCGTAGTCCATTCACGAATGGAACAGGCTTATGCAAATCAACCTTTGAAAAAACACCCTAGCCATTAGCTGCATGTATAGCTAGTAAAAAAAACGTGATGGGAGCGGCCCGCACCCGCCACTGTTTTTACTAGCTATACACGCAACTAATGGCTAGGGTGTTTTTTCAAAGGTTGATTTTCATAAGTCTGTTCCAAACGTGAACGGACCATATTTCTAAACTAGCTGTGACTTGTGCCGTACCATCAGCACGTTTCTATGAACTAACAGTGTGGAACATCACAGCTTGAGTTCCTGATGTTTCCGTATAGTTGGTAACGAAAGTAACGGCCGAACGGATGCGCTCACGAGCAAGGTATAACGGCCACCGTTCTAGGTGGTTCTGAGAGAGGCAACCTCTCCGTTCGTAAAATGTGCATTCCTTACAAGAACTGTAACTATACCGTGTCTGCAAGGCGGGCAGTTGCAATATTCCCAGAGAGACGAGCGTCGCCATCAATGCTACTCCCCAACAATCGCATCACTATATGGACGCAGGATACAGAAGTATTTTCTCTCTTGATTACGGATTGACGCCTCATTGACAGCGAAGTCTGGGGCGACACCAAAGGCTTTTGACAGTCAGAACCGGCGGAGGTGGCAGAGGTCAAATAACCAACACAGATACGCTGCTTAAACAGCAACAGAGCATCATTTAAAAAAAAAAGCTATCTTAGTAATTGTGGTATTTAGAACAAAAGATAAAGCAATAACATGACAAGTGTACAAAGACTGCGAATCTGGCAACAAAAAAAATTTAGGGCAAGCATAAAAAAGTAGACCACGACACGAAGAAAATTTATGTTCCGTAGAAAAACAAAGCGGAATGATAAGAGCCAATTACTACAGTCATTTACACTAATGAAATATAAAAACTACACAAATATTTATAATATACTGTAAACATAAAAGGCTTTTATTCAGAACGAGGGTACGGGCCCATCACAAAGTAATCAATGAAGACTTAACGCTAAATTCATAGTAAATTCGAAACACGGTGCTTCTTCCTGAAAATTCATGTAACTTTGAGAAACAGCGACGAAATGCACTAAAACTGACCAGATCATGATTTTCACCAGCAAACACAAATCACTGTACGCCACGAAATAAAAATCACTTTTGATCACCACTTTTCACGATAAAATTCCAGCAATTTTCACTTTCGTTCTTTTGCGCATAAAGTTAACGAAGCCGAATTTTATTCAAATTTGGCCATTTCCGACTGAAACCCGAGGCACTAATGTTCTTATGAAACTACAAAACAGAAATATCAGCTATAAAATCAGATCGACCGAGCAGAAAAAATACACTAGCCACCTGAAAAATGTTACAAAAAAGTTCCAAAACACAATAGTAATGGTACCGGCGGAATTCTGACTCAATTTCGCTCTTATTGACATCGGCTGTATTTGATTAACTTACAGAGGTCTCGATAAAGATAGGAAAACCGCTGTTCGCACTTATTGACATTGGGAGTGGGGTGGGGTGACGCAGCTGACAGTGCAAGAAGCACGTTACTTTTGGATTGGCACAGAGATAGTCCTGCTCAAAGCACTTAATATTCTATTTTACAATTTAACATAAAATTGATTTGAGTTTGGAATACAAAGTTCGAGTGTCAGGACACTTAAGTTAATATTTTATTTTTGCTTATGCATTAAATTCATGCTGTATCCAAATAATCACAGTTAATTCATCTATACTATAATTAATGGTAATTTAAGACTACTTTATAGCCATTAAAATAAACTAGGTATTACAAGCTGTACTGTTCAAGTGCCATCAAGTCAAATCTGGCGGCTAGAAAGTCCCAAATTATGAAGGAATTTGTGGTTAAATAATAAAAACTGAATATTACATAATATTTGCTTATATATTGCCTTAAGGAATATTCTGCTAGCGATTTTAGCCCACAAAATTGTGTATTTCAGAGTCCTGTATACAACTGTGATTTAGAACCTGAAAACAAATACCAGGAATTACCTCATTCGTCAGCCATTACATGCTAAGTAACTACATTTTCAGTATGTAGTTGATAAGTTCAATTAAAATCAATATGGCAGTAATCTTTAATCCCTTTTCCTTATTAAAAAAATAATGACATCCAGTTTGTCACAGCAGATTAGAGTGCCTATTTTCTCCTTTAATACTCAACATCTTTTAAGACGAAATAGACGCTGGGAATACATGCCTTATCCATGCGCCTTGCCTTCCCCCCCCCCCCCATTTTTTATCATTTTATCACTCGAAATTTTAATAAATTTGCAATATTGAAAAAAGTGTATTGTTCTTTTAGAAATGGCAACAAACTCTGAATGCAAGAATCTATCGCTACGAGACCTGCTATGCTGGTCTATTATCTGTCATCTGACCACACTCGCTAATGGCCACTTTCAGATTGAGGGAATGGAGAGCAAGAAGAAGTTATCCCCAACCTCCCTTCAAAATCGACGACACCAACAGTAAAAATAGCGCCATAGCTTCTTCAACGCTAGTGCTATTTAGGGCAGAAAGCATAACTACTTGCAGTTATATCCAGACATCTGTGTCTTGCTCCCTGCTTCTAACTAGCGTTCCATCTTTAGGTTCTGCTTCCCCTCTTCTTTTGGAGAAATTCGTTCTCGCGTAATGATTTCGGATTCATAGTAATTGCTGACAATATACGATTATAGAAAATTTAAATTTTACGAGTTAATATTTTTATGCATAATTTTTAATGAGATTTATATGCTTATTTTAAAAAGTCTTAATATATTTATATGTTATCGACAAGTCCAGTATTTTTGCAAGCAGGAAATAACAGTGACAATTAGATACAAAAGTATTTAACTAGTAAATCTTAAATTTTCTATAGTAAATTATTTTCAATAATACCTTGAACTGAAATTATGTCAATAACCTGGTTTTTAATAATTACTCTATTTATTTGTAATATTAATAAAACACTGGTCATAAAAACCTATCAATATGTTGAATTTATATATATTTTTAAAAAATGATAGGCAACTTTTTATAAAAAATATAACCCTCCACCAAATAATCTTTTTATAAGAAGTATGAGTATTGGGAGCCGGGGGAAGGGGCGCTTTATACAATATATCGTGCAAAAGTGGCCTAAGTGTTATTTCACAAAATTGGGGTTAGATTCTGTGCTAATTTGAATAAATTTAGTTTAAACAACACTTTTAATCAAAATTATTAGCTGAAAACCTATTTTATAAACATTTCCGAAAGTTTTTTTCTAATATTAGACCTATTTTGATCATGGTTTAGCCACGATACTAAAATCTGGGAATAGTTTTGTATGTCTTTCATTAATCACTTTGGAGACATCATTAATATAAGTTATAAACAATGGCCCCAAAGTGCTACCAATGGTACCCCCATCTCATTTTTCCCCCTTCACTTTGAGCGAGATGCAATAATGCCACCCATTACCGCTACTTTGATAACCATGAAAGACTTTCCAAACCGTATTTTATCTGATGTGCAGTTCGAGGATGACAAATTTTCTTAAGTGCAGACATACTAGATTAAGTGAATTTATGAGCGACAGCCTTAGTGAGAGTAAACAATCGTTGCACACTAATGAGCCTCCTCTAAACGAATGTAAAACGCGAAGGAATTGTTTTGCATCTTTCCGACAGCCATCTGGCTGAAGTGCGGAATTCAAGGTTTTCCGACGCTGGTGTAATCTGAACTGAACTAGGACGAAACTGTATGAACACGTGTAAGGACTTTATTGTAAATGTTGGCACTGTCAAATATGGACATGTAATTTATAAAATAATTCATTGGGTTTTGATACATTATATTAAGACTTATTTCAGTTATTTGATTGCAATAATTTATGCGAGGTGGTTGTAAACTGCATTGATAAAATAAATTTCAAAAGACAAATGATAGCTATGAACTATTGAGTCGAGAGTACCTATTTTCATAGACAATTATAATTAACTCCTTTATCAAGACTCGTCCCTTAAAGCACCTGGTTAAGCGTACTGACTTACAATAACAAACTTTTACTTTTATACGCTCAGTTTATGTTGAGATTAACCTGGATAAATATACTCACAATCAAGGTGATAATTGTTATAATAAACGAAATAGATATGACTAACCAACTACATAAAAGGCTAAGAACAACCACACAAATTCTGATTTCGAGTCAATCGTACAAATGAATAAATTAAGACTGCAAAGGTACATACTGTGAATATTCAGATATCTGAATCATCATCTAAGTGATTATTTGATAATCCATTTTAATTTGTTCATGTTTTTAAATGTATTTCAATTTTAATTATATGTAATCTGTGTTATCTGTATATTGATGATATCAATCTACCTTTGTGTGTAAATACAAAATGATTAAGAATAATATAGCGGGAAGTTTGCGAAGCTGACAACACTGGTGAGGACAAGAGCGGCGGATGCAGTGTGGAGTATCGATGAGGCGACGCAGTTGGGGCGGCCGCCGCCGCAGGAAGGCAGCGCCACCGGTGGCAGGTGTGCCGCGGAGGATGAAGGATGAGAGGGAGAAAGGAGGGGCTGACTCGGTCCGTGAGAAAGCGGCGGCCGGCCGGCGCGGTGCAGCACTGCAGCGATCAAGGTGGCGGGGGCAGCGACTTGGGACGTGCCCGCAGGCGGTATTTGCATGTCGCACTCTGATAAACCTACCTGCCAGCAGGCGAGAGCCGCGGCCAAGACTCCTCTATCTAACAATGCCACCGTGGTATAGTTATTCGCGTTTCCTTCACACTTTCAATGAAACCGCAGAAAAAATTACATGTCAAAACGTGCTTGGTCGTTTCCTGAATTCGCTATGTATTACAAGCCTGTTACACATGTCAGTGCCGAGTGAAGAGATTTGGACGGCTCTTAACATCGCGGTCTTGAGAAGCCGATTGGCGAGTATGGAGCAGCGCCGGAATGAAAGGGCTGGGAAACTGAAGATCCCCGAGAAAACACACCAACCAGAGGCATCGTCCGGCACGATTCCCACATGCGAAAATCCGGAGTAACCCGGCCGGGGATTGAACCCGGATCGCTTTGGTGGTAGGCGAGCAGGCTAACCCACAGTGGCCGCTGTTACACATGTGTTAACATAAGTGCCTAAATTGAACTTATATTTTAGTCATAAATTATAACATTTACTTTATAAATAAAATAGAAGAGGGATAATATGCATGGTTGGTAAGAGACAGTACGAAATAATTATAATGCGACATTATAATTGAGTGCATACGAATCTGGTGCATTGTCGTTCTGATGCAATTTTCTATCCATTGTTAAGCTTTGTTCGCATGAAGCGGAGGAATATCGTGAAAGTAAAACTTTAGCAGGGCTCAGAGGAATGGCAAAGTTAAAGTTTCTTGAATATTGACATATCCTGAAACACACACAGGTCCACCAGCAACTACTGCGATTTAAGTGCAATCGTGGGCAGACGCCGAGAAAGGGCGATCTCCCTAGTGCTACCGTCTGTTTTACAAAGAAGTTAACTTTTTTTCATCTATATTTCTGAAGCAGTTAGTTCTGTATAAAGCTGTTTCCATGGCAATAACAGTATTCTCCCGGCCCTGTACCACATGTTTGCAAACACACAAACTGACTGCAAACTTTTTCAGTATGTCAACAAAAAATTTTGCCTCATGGGAACTGTACATTAAAACTGTCAAAAAAGTGCACTCTTACGTGGAATAGACTATATGGTTTCCTCCAGCACAGCATTCCGCCGCTTCTCCATTCTGAGCGTCATATCACATTCTCTTCAACAACTTAAACTATTCGTTCTGTTAAAGAACGGGCTATATGTCCAATGAATTACCTCACCCGTGTCCAACCAACGAACCGCATTTCGAATTTTTAACATATGCGACATTTTTTTATAAGCAGACACGATCAAATGCCAGGAAAACACACAAAAGTGAATCAGACACGATCAAGAGCTTCAAAATGCAAGCACGATAGCTAGCTAGTGTGTGTGCATGCCAATGTTAAGTTCCTTGTTTACAACAAAAAGCATAGTTCTCGCAGAATATTTTTAGCTTACAACAGTATTGAAGAATTGTTTCGGAAACTAAATTCACTTCGGTTTACATGAACTTCACTTGCCATGTGTGTATTTGACTGCCAAAACAAAACCAAAGTCCCCCAAACAGTGATCAGTTTACTTGTAGCTACCGCAGCATCAACTTTTCGCATTGCTTTAAAAAATATTTACCTCCAATAAGGAACGCGTGGGACGGAAATTAACGCTAAGATTTTTTCCTAGTAAACACAGAAAAACCCAGAAACGGCTCGACTTGCCAATTTTTCGGAGCAACATTTTGCTGGAGTAACTCACTTCTTGCGAGATATTTTGAAGCCTTCATTTTGTGCATTTCATGGCGGTACAGGATACATTGCATGAACTGCCTCCACCGCGTAACAACGCCAAGACAAGCGGCGGAAGGACAACTTTAAACATCTGTAAATCAACAGGTTCGTCGCGTGCGACAAGGCAACTTGCCGTCAGAGTAAGTTTCCGGAAAATTCGTTACAAGACCGTTATATCATCTCATATGTAGTATTCGATTTTTTTCTAGTTCACAACACTATTTTGACCCCGGGTAAGATTTTTCTGAAATATGTAATCCTGGAATTGCAACTTTGCGTGGAAACAGTTACATTTGATCATATGTCATATAAAGACTTGTGATCTAGAGGATTACCGCCTCAAAACTGAACAATTAAAACAAGTTCACTTCAGGAGGTATAAAACTAGCACGAATATGGCAGACAGTTTGCAAATTTTAAGTACACGAAATGATACACATTCTAAAAAAGGAGGCAGGAAAAGCTGTTTCAAAACAGGTAGCTATGGTCTGGTTTCCAAAATAGTGTTGCAATTCCTGGACGAATTTTGGATTAAAAGCAGTACAATAAACTTAATAACAGTCTTTATATCAATAATCAACACCAAAATCAGACCAGACGAAGTTACTACCTACGCCGGCCACCAGCGCCCCTCACTTCATCTAGGTTATTTGGTAGACTCAGGTCCGGGTGACGCCGAAATATGTACGTCCTGTCGCATTTGTAATCCTCACTTGTTACCGTGCACTAAGATATTTTCCTTAGTGCCTCAGTCATCACTTACTCTACTCCTTGTATCAAACTGTACGTAATACATTTCAGTTTTCACGCCTATCGTTCTGGTCATATTTGTTACTTTTTTCTCAGACACTGCCTTTGCGTGTGTCGTTTCACTATAATGCTGTAATTATGTTCTCGTACACGTTGTTTACATCATTATAGTTTTGTCTGGTAATAACTCTGTATTTTCTAAAGTTTCACTAACGAATGGTGTTTGAAAGCCTTCTGTTAAGCTGTACACACTGGTTTGCCCTTAATTTCCCACACTTGAGTTGTGTTTGCAGTGAGGCCACGTCATGCCTCGGCAGTTTTACTGCCTTAGACATTCCTGGCTACGCCTTTCCTGTTCCACACACTTAACGGTAGGTCCTGGCCTTATTTCATGTCCAAATATAACTCTTTCACTTTTAATTGTTTTTCATTTATGATTCATATTTCTACTTTTCACTTTTGGCACACAATGGTTCTCTCAAGGTCGTGTCACTGTACGGCCAAATAACTGCATACACATCATCCTTCATTAGAGTATTTCCTGTCCCAGGCCCAAGAGAAACTTTTGTTTCTTCGTAACTGTTTGCGAGTTCTATTTCAAAATCATTAACTTTTGTAGCTTTATTTCACAATATCCTATTTTCATGTGTTTATTCACTTCTCGGGTTTTAAATGAATTTTCCCATCATAAATGTCTTCCAATTTTTCTCTTTTTAGCTCTAAGAACCGGCGTGCATCGATTCACTTCACAAGGAGAGCCAGTAATTTTAGAAAGGATTGTGAATTTTTTCACCATAATTGTGTGTAGGTACACTTGATTCATTTACACCATAAAATAATTGAAATAGTTACCACACCAATTATTTTATAGTTTGGGGTAGCTTATTCAACAATCTTGAACCATCATTGTAAACAGATTTCATTGGTTTTTCTTTATTTCCTTTTTTAATACAGAGATTTTGGTTTTAGATGTATGATGTATAAGTCGGTAATTTACAGTGTTTACTTTCGTTTTTAAAAATAAAGAGAGATTATTTTCTATGGAGAAAATAGTCGAAGTTGTTTCTGCATAAATTTTGGTTTTGAAATTTAATGAATTTCTGCGGCTATATTGTTAACATAATATTACTGCGATAAGCAGTTTGATTGGCAAGCGACAATGTAGATCAGGACCCAGAATAAAACCATCCAATGACATTTTCTCATCTACACAATACGTAGACACAATACAGTAGATTGGCTTGTTCATGGCGCTTGATACCATTCACGGTGTCTTTCCAATGATTAGCCAAGAACCGAGATTATTATTTTTTTTTTTTTTACGAAATTACATTCTATATTAAGAGGGAGGATTTAAATTTAAATTACGTTTACAACCAAGTAATCAAAAAAAGACTTATGTAAAAATAAACTGTGTGGTTCACTTTGAAACAAAAATGGGAAAAGTCAAATAATTTCTAAGCTGCGTCACTAAAAATGGCGGACGATTACACCTGCTCTTCGCAGTACCGTACTACGAGCGGTGGACTAAGAGGATATCTGAACTTAAACAAGGTAAGTAACACTGTTAAAAAAATATGCAACATTTTACGGAAAAGTGCTAGTAAAAATTTGTCCAGAAATGTCCGTAAACTCTCCGTAAAATTACGGACACGTTGATTTTCAGAAACGGACTTTCCGTAAATTCCACGGGATCTGTACGTTAATTTCCAGGTTAGTTTTCTGTACTTTCCGTTTAAAATATATATTTTTAAAAAATGTCTAATTTTCGTTATGCGAGTGTTCTACCGTGTATAAAAAATTATATTAAAAAAGTTAAAATATTTTGTACTTAAGCGAGGTTTGAACCGGAGTCCAAAAATTACCAGCCCACGATAACCATTCGCCTACAACTCTCACTTGATAATTGTGGTAAAACTTTTATATTTGTATCCGAAAGACAAAAGCGCAAAAATTCAGTTTCTATTAAAGTTAATGTATTTTTAGTGTTGCCAAATGTTACAGACGCCTGGTGCTATTTTTTAATTTTTGAAAGAATAGGTTATAGTGGCGTGATTCGGCATTATTCGTCCCCGTAACACGAAGCTTAAGGGTATACGGAGACTTTCCGTATTTTGTATTTACGGATTTAACTCCATGTTTCGTCATTACGGATTGCCTTTTCGTATATAAACTGTACATTTCCGTAAAACATTCCGTAATTATACGGAAATTTTTAACAGCGCAGGCCTACTTTGGACGAGTGGTACAGGCACTATTTTAAATACTAGAGCTGCCTATCAAATACATAATTTTAATAATAATTCATCAAGTGTTAAAAATAACTGTTCATAAAGACTGATTCTAGGCGATTGTGTTAATTTCTGTGGTGTGGCAGACTATTGTGTATATATTAGTTATTAAATAGTATGTGATAGTACTTTACTGTCAAAATATTAAGTCTTGAGTATGTTTTGGACTGTGCGTACATGAATCAGGAAATCTTAAATTGTCTAAGACCTCCATGCCTTAAAGAAACTGGCTAAGCCCACGGACTTTAAGAAATCTGTAACAGTATTTTAGTAACCAAGTGTGGTTATGTGAAGAAAGTTATTTTTAGAGTTGCAGAGTTGCCTCCTTCCCCCCCCCCCATAAAAAAATTCCCCGATAATTATATAGTTTCTAGAAAAACAGTTTTCTCTGACCTTTAGTTTTAACATTTTTGTAATGTAAAAATAGGCGCATTTGTATTATAACACACCTTTACACCAAAATACTTCTGATCTATATGTACTGAACAGAAAAAAAGCCTGAACCTTCAGGCCACGATCATTAAAACCATTTTATACGATTATGGTAATGGCGAACGATTCAATAATGTCAAATATAGCATCCATTCCCGGACATTTAACTACAGTGTTAATCTTAATTAATTTTATATATTGTACACGCCAAGAGCTCTGGGCCGTTTATAGAACAGCACGGGGTAAGGAAATAGGAGGGTGTATGTATAGTAACAGCACCAGCATTCGTGTGGAGCGGGAGTGGAAGAAACTGCGAACCCTCAGTGCAGCCGGCCGGGTGAGAACCCGCGACCTCTGGAACACGAGGCAGACATGCTACCGCCACGTCCAAACAAGCTCTGAAACACTCCCATACATTCTCCCGTTTCTCAGGTTTTCCAGACGAGTGGTAACCATGTAGAGGCTGTTCACGGTAAAGTGAGCAATTTTTTAAATTAACCTTTGTTAAATGTCTCCGGAACGGAAACGCTGGCTGGCAAGTGTCCAGTAACATAGGTAACGACTGGAAGAAAGTAGTTCCTTGTCTTAACTTTGAATTAATAGTATTAGGTAACAGTTTGTTAACACTGAAATTATTTGTTTTGCTTTCGGGTTTTTGTAATGCATATACGTGCTAAGAATTAACGCATTTGTAAAATGTCTACTTGCATAAAAATCATGGAGTTACCCCTGGTTCACTTGTACGCCGATCACGCACGACAGACAGAACAGGCAGCCGATGGCTGTTCACATGTAAGCAGATTTTCTCGTGATTTTTTTTATTCTAAAACAAGTTAAACTAGACGCTGTTGTCTTTCCACCCTAGTTTAGTGCGATTTATTTATTAAATGATTTTAAAAAGATTGTACTTTTTTTTTTTACATCCAAGAATAATTTACACTAGTGTTAAATCGGTTCATTTTCAAACTACGTTTATTTAATTCAATTGTTTAAAAAAAAGTTTGTATTCGCGTATTTCATTGTAAATACGTACATTTAACTATTTTACACATTTACAACAATACACGTGATCCAAGAAATTAGTAGGATTAGTATAAAATATATTAATCAACTGACTTGTGGGAAATATCGGCGACGTCTGCTCTTTCCGCGAGCAGAAAATATCGGCGGGAGCTCAACTTTTCTGCGCGACTCGCGCGGAAGACGACTTCTGATTGGCTGTTCTAGTTGTCTGCTGTGCGTGATCGGCGTACTTGTGAAGCAGGCTTTACACTTGGCTGACGTATGAATGAAGTGATCAGGCCCGTGGAAATGTTAATCGTTTGAACTGCCACGAAGTAGCAAGTAGCAGCAGCACGGTTGCCATGGAAAAGGAAGGGGCGTGGGAAGGAGTTCCTTATAGGCCTGGCCCGGCGGCGGCTGGAGACGACACTGGACGAACCTGTTCCCAGCCGGCCGCGCGACGCGCTGTGACGTAACGCCGCTGACATGAGCGTTAAGGCTGTTCACGATCAAGTCAGCACTTTAGAAATCGGTACTTATCATCCCGGAAAAACTAACAGTTTCTAACGGAATATATAAAATATGCCACCAACCATTAAGATAGAGCTCTTGGTAATTATAATTAAGGTTTGATTTTCTCCCGCGGGTGAAGCCGCGGGTAACAGCTAGTCAATTTATAAAAACTCCACCTTGTATAAAACTCTCAGTAATAACAGTCTGGTTACCAGAGAAGTGCTCCATGTCAAGCAATGTGGTACCAATACCATATAACATAGTTGGGGACGAAGCTTTTAGTTTGTGAACATTTGATGCGTCCATATGAAAGGGGTTTAATAAACAAAAAAAAGTCACACTGCCGATTATCGCGAGCTGGGTGGTATGCAGAATGTATACCAGAATGCCAAACGTACAAGTGGAGAATTCTGTACCCCCCAATCTAGGTCTTAGAAGAATTTGCAATTGCCATCGTGAAAGCGTGCTGTGCTTCACATAATTTTGTTCGAGAAAGGGATGGCTACAACTTCAAAGACATTGTGCATCCCTCCGGAATTTTAAGAAACCCCTTACGAAGCTCCTAGCAAAGCAAGCCAATCAGCTGCATCATATATAAATTGGTTTGCTCATTTTGTGGACGAAAATCCAGTATAATTGCAAGACAGAATTGCATTACGTTACGTTAAACGTTGCATAACAGGCTAGGTACACAATGCAGTTCGTGTTCTACATATCTAGTTTTGAATTCCCTTGGATGGCTGTACCGTATACTTTTTTTTCGAGTTACAATACAAGCGACATGTGAACGGTCCCATGTTCTATGTGTAAGCCACTAATTATCGGCCACGTTTATTAATACTGCAACATAACGTGCAGTGAGTGCATTACCTTGTGAATCTAGGTTAAATAACTTACCGAACTCTCATCGTTTTCGTATACCTTCTCCCCACACATTATGTTTGTGATTTCTTCCCATTTCGTTATCCTAATATCACGATCACTGTAGTCTTCCCCGTGATGTATCCCAGATTGAGTTTCGCCCGCCTGCTGCACCAAGCGCGCGTGCGGTGACTGAACGCAGCCAGTGCTCTGTCTCGCTCTAGAGGCCGCCTGTGACGTCTTGCACGCTCTAGGGACCGCCGCGCCGCAGCATGACGATCTTGGCTGCTATACGCTGTTCACGGCAAACTGAGCACTTCTGAAAGCCCTGCTTCAGATCTACTTTTACACACGTTGTGTATTCTTCCGCCTTATGAATTCACATTGCCATGGGTCTCGTCAATTTGTTCATACGTCCGTCAAGTGAAACTGTTAAATTTAAAAAATAATAAATATTTTACAAATTTGCTGATTATTACACTTCGATGCATTAAAACAAAGCTGGAGATAAATTTTAAGTTATAACAAATGTTTACATTACATTTTTTTATTCGACGTAAAGGTATGGGACTACTTTCCCTCCGTCCTTGCCAACTTTACTGGGCGCATGCCACTCACTGCGCCGGTTAAAATATATGCAAGTAGGAGCAGTGACATTTTTCTAAGGTTGATTTCAAAAGTGCTTACTTTTTCGTGAACAGCCTTTAAATGCAGCCTCCCATGCCATCTCATGTCAGAGTGGCTGCCCAGTGCGTCCCAGCCAACGGGGAATCTATGTTAAAGATATTCCTTCCCATCGTAATTTTAAAGAAAACCGTTTCATACAAAATAAAAATATATTCAACTCAACGCGGCTCAGAGAATACCGCCACGTTTAGAAATTTAAAAAGCATAATTTTATTTTATACTATATTTTGGGATAAAAATAGTAAACTCAACGTTAAGAAATGTCGCATAGAATAATTTTCATTTGAAACTTTTATTAACTGACTCCCCATTAAAAGTTTAAGCTGAACTACTGGCTGTGTCCATTCTAACCATGGCCGGTATCCGAACAGCAAATGCCTGTGACTCATGCGACTGCAAGGAGTGAAGTGCAGCCTTGTGTGACGTAGTAAGTTGTGGGGAGGGAAGATGTGACGTGTTTGCACGTGCTTGATCAACAGCTCACCCGTGGCAGAGAATAGCACTTCCGAGGTCTGCAACTGTATTTCCTATGGATGTTCTCAGTTGAGCAGATCACTTTGAGACAGTCTTGTTGCAGACAGAACGTCAGATATTTCTGTGGGAGGACAGGGTTCGTCAAGACCATTTCATGTCAAATTGGCAAACAGCGTGGCTTTTTTTTCATGTGTCAGAACAGCTCAGGTGAAAGATTTGAAACGGTATGTCGTTAAAACATTGGCGCTACTCTCGAAGTGTCAAATAGTGGCCTTTGTAACGGAATATAAAAATCTAAAACTGAATTAAGTCATTGTGTGTGAAATCTGGAAAGATCAGCTCAGGTACAAATACGACCCTTTACCCTGCTGAAGGGAGTTTGCGAATTATATTTACACGCAGTTCAGTTTGAATGCCGAATAAAACCTTCGTATTGTGTGCTAATTACAGTAACTCGCCTTAAATATAGGCCGAGACTTATCTCGCTTTCAAGCCATCAGGAAGAAATCCCGCTTCAACACTACTGTATTTTGAAAACACAGGCACAAGATTGTTGTGGCTTTATGATCACATCACCTTATCGCACGAGGGAAACAAAATTAACATGCAGCGGAAAATTACAACACTAACACCTTGTACTAGTTTCATATAGCAATTCCCACTCCACTTTCGTGGGCTGTCATTTCACTGCAGTTTGACGTGCACCAATTGGTAGTGTAACGGCCACAACATTTATTTAGCACAAAAACTAACGTATTCGTGCACAGAACGTGTTGCTGGCAGGAAAGACTAACTTCTTGAGAAGTAGGTTACGGACGTGTTGCAGTTTTGTAAGGTTTCAGGTACCGTCGTTTACGTAACAGTTTTGCAGATGTGTTGTCGATACCGCTGGAACATAAGCAAGGTTAAAAGTAGGCATAATCGATAGGCATAGTCTGAAGTGTGTTCATTTCGTAAATCAGCACACAGAGCGCACGTTTCATAGCTCTAGTTCCTGCTGGCCGGCCTTCTGTACACGTTCCGCCTGCAGGTTGTAACTATGTTGTGCATGTCGGGCCTCGTGGGTTCTAAAGCTGGATTTACAATAACCCGACAGTCCGACAAAACAGCCCGACACAGATGAAAATTTTTCATCAGCCAATCAGGAGCAAGGTCACCCAGCCCCGACAAAAGTAGATTCTTTTTTCTACTTTCGTCGGGCGTTGGACAAGTCCGACTCGCTTGACAGTAGAAAAAAAAAAACAACCTTACAAAACAAAATGTTTTGCGAATTTCACTACTGTGATAAATTTCACATTAAACATATTTTTTACGTGCACATCCTGGTTTTCGTGTAACAGAAAGTTAATGAATTGAAAATAAATATTCGTGAAAAAATAAGTGCTCCAAAATCCAAAAATACTTAAGTTTACAAAGTTATCAAAACAAAATAGTGTACAATGATCTGTGATTTCTTCACATTCCATAGCAAGTTACTGGCCATTCTAGGATTTTCCGAAAGCCACGCAACACTTGTTGGAAGGAAGCTGTCGGGGTATAGTAAACATTGAACTAATTTTGGTGGCGGATATGGTCGGTCTGTAACGTCGTGTCTGACTGTCGGGAAGACCTCGTCGTGGCATTGCAAACAGCATATGACCAACTGTTACACACTCGCCTCTAGCGTATCACCTCTGTACGCGAAGCGCTCAACTGACTTGCAGTCTTTCCGTCTGCGACTTACCTGAACGTGACTGTATTCTATATCGCATGCTAATAAAAGTATGGCGCGTGTCTAGATAGGGAACTAGTATAATGTTTCTGTATTAAGAATAGTAACGACAAACTGATTCTGGAAAACACTAGTTTTAACCATTTCCAAGCCCAAAAAAAAATCCTTTAAGTTGAAGAGAGAACTTCAAACTTTTCTTTATGCACGAATCTTTTCTTAAGTTATATGGACATGCACGTTTTTGTGAAATAGTTGTTTGCGCGAATACGCGTATCTCGGTAAATCAATGCTCCATGCAAATACGACTGTCAGGAAAGTTAAAAAAAAAAAAAAAACAATTATCTATGTCCCTATTTTACTTTTGTCATATTTAGTATATTCTTGGAGAAAAAAAATTCGTGAAGATGGTCAAATATTGCATTTTTGAAGCTTGCCTGCGCAGTTTCCTTAAGCGACACGAGAAAAGTACACAGATACGAACGTAGTTTAATCTGTGGGCTTTCATAGGGCGTAATAAAGCCCCACTATTACAGATCTAAATTGCACAGTACAGCGTCACGTCGGAAACGCTGCACGCCTTGCGTGTAGGAGCGATGAGACTAGGCGTGCGTGTTAGTGTCGCCCGTATTGCTCCCTCGCTTCTTGGCCTTGGACGTGTAGCTCCAATAGGCGTTGAACACCGAAAAATTAATAATTTTATTTTTGTGCCAGACATTGTTCAACTTTTACACAACATTTTCCTTTAATAAAATAACATTTACACTATTTTAAAAATAATTTGGTATCAGATTGAATTTCTTTTCTGTTTGCTGGACCCATTATAACAAATTCTAAATAAGTTGTACAAATGAAAACAATTACAAAGTAAACCAATGCCACGGGCTACCGTGTGATATGTCATCGCCGAATAACAAGCCATATACAAGACAAAAAAATTTTATATGTAAAAAATTGTTTGCATATTTTTCACTCTTTTATTGTATGAGCTGTTATTTGGGGATTGCATATCACACGGTGGCCCAAGGCAACAGTTTACTTTTAATTTCTTTCACATGTACAGCTTAGTTATAATTGCTGCAGTATAATAAAGAAAAATTGAAATCGACATAAAATCATTCAACAAATATAAAAGTGTACGAGTATCAATATCACACGTAATGTATACCAGTTGGACAATGGTAATAAAATAGAATTATTTAGTTTTTGGAATCCAAACACCGTTAAATGAGTTTTCAACGTCACAATATATCCAACAGTTTTATCGCGCGTTTGATACCCAACCTCTTCAACGAACTTGACACGCCAGTCAGGCGGTTTCATCAGGAGCGCGAGCTAGGGTATCGCAAGGTACAGGCTGTTCACGATAAAGTGAGCACTTTTGAAATCAACCGTAGAAATAAGTCGCTGCACATACCTGCTTACACTTCAACGGGTACACCGACTGACATGCGCCCGGTAAAGTTGGTAAGGATGGATGGAAAGTAGTTCCATATCTTAAAAGTCGAATAATAAAGTGTTCGGTAACCATTTTTTTATAATTTAAATTATTTATTTCGCTGTTTTTTTTAATGCAACAGTGTGTAAAAATTAGCAGATTTATAATTTGTCTACTTTTCTAATAATTTTACAGTTCCACTTGACCGACGCATGAATAAAGTGATGAGGCATGTGGCAATGTTAATTTTGCGTAAGGAGGAAGAATACACAAAGTGCATACAAGTAGATCTTAAGCAGGGCTTTTAAAAGTGTCAATTTTACCGTGAACCGCCTATACCAGGCTGTGCAGTAGAAAGCGTGATCGTGTAAAATAGCCCGCGGGTAACAACGCGCCGATTCACACTCGAGCAGCCGGCTTCAGGCCGCAATCCCGCGCGTGCTCACTATTCCGCACACTGCACTACTACTGTCGCTGAAACACATCACGGGCCTCTCAGCAGCGCGGCGGGACATGCTTTCTCTTAGTAAAAAAAAAAAAAAAAACCACCTTTCTACATAATCTTCTAAACCCATCCCACACCAGCTCGTTTGTAATGAAAAACACCTACAAGTGATACAAATAAACCCTGTAACAGTACTTTTTTTATCTTCTCTGGTGTCAAGGAAACCCCCGTTTTTAAAGGGCGTGCAGAGTCGAGCGATTTACAGAAAAAGTATGCATCAAGTGAACCACAATACAAAACAAGAGCGGGGGCATGTTTACAAAAAAACAGTGAAAAATCACTAAATATTCTTTTAATTTCTGTTAAAGTTTCAAAGTAATACACACTCAAACTAATAAACGCGACCCGTAATTTAAGAGCAGAGAAATGCTCTCATTCTAAAAAATACCGCCCTTTATGTTTTACGTAACTCCTGATGCACGCGAAACTTTTTGTTCATATAGCTCGGAAAATGGCACAAACCAATTAGAATCACGCTAGTAACACGCGCGAATTAAAATATTCAGAAAATCGGCGAACTTAGAATTTAAATATACCAGATTAACTATTACTTTCACTGACGAACTACCGAGTGTGAGATAACTGGGTGACAACAACAGCTGAAGTGTGTAGCACCAACAGAAATGAAGCGTGTTGGAGGGCGACGAAACGCAATGACAGGGTCAAGTGATGACCTCGAGAAAACAGACTTGCCCAAGGCCGACACCCGCCACGACTCCCCCACATGCAAAAATTAGGGTTCGGTCGCTCCGGTGTAACAACCATCTTCGCCGTGGTTACAGTCCATTCACGATTACTTCCAACTATTTTGAAGCCCTGCTAGAGTTCTACTTCCAGGATATTCCTCCGCCTCATAAAAACCAAGCTTACCCAAGTGTAGAGAATTACACAAACGGGACAACGAACCACGTTCGTGCGTACTCAGTGTAATGATATTTTGCATAAGAACTATTTCTCACCCTGGGCATTACCAACACGCACATTTTCTCTCTGTTCTTATTCTTATTAATTATAAATTAAATATTATAGTTTAAAGTAGATTAATGTTAACAAGCATAAAACGCTGGTGATACACGGCATATTTACGAGCCAGCCGAACAAGTCATACACGGGGTAATATTTCAAAGGTTTGATTCAAAAGTGTGAAGAAACCATGAATAGACGGACTCAACATTCCACCACCGCGGACCACAATAAAACAGGAAAATGTGCACAAGACTTGTGGTCGGTCTAACTACTCCAATGGGAGCTACACCGCTACAAAAGTGGAGCAGGAATATGGGCAAGTTTGTCAACAAACAATGCTGGCAGGAAAAATTAATTTAATTTACTGAAAACTTGTTTATACTCTATGGAATCTCTCTTTCACCACATCATGCACAATTTTACGTCCCATGAAAGGAATCTCTTTCAGCGCAACTTCCGAAATATAATATATGAAAATTTCCAAAGTCCAAAATTGAGGATTTACGAGTTAATTTAAAAACAAAACTGCAGATTTACTCAAATATCTTAATTTTCTTCTTCCTGTAAAGTAGGCCTACAATTTTTAAGAGAACGAACTGTGCCGGATTTGTGGCAAGTGAGTGATGAGATTCTGTATTTTACACATTTACATCACACTGGCCCAATGTTGCCTTGTTAGCGCGGACCAGGCTTTAGTAGCGGGGAGGGTAAGCGGCGGGGGAAAATACCCTCCTATACCCACCCCACCACCAGTAAGACCCGCCCCGTCGCCGGGAATTGACAGGTGACTCACAGCCCCCGTCCGTCCCTGCGAAACTCAGGAGAAGCCGACGACGGCTTGGGAGGATGAGCAAGAATATTCTGGCAGCTACGTCCCTCGGCACAACGCGGCATTTGGAGAAGTTTCTGGTCTATGGCTTACGACACTAAATACCGCCGCGGATGGAGGGTCGGCAGTCTTGTGGTAGCCATTTGGCTGAAGTGCGGTAATTTGGCAAAGTCCTGTACCGCCAGGAACATCGGCGAAGACTTCCTACAGTTAAGATTGTGAGACGACGGCGAACGAAGTGCTTGTGGTGTGCACGGAAGAGAGGGCGTGATGCAAGACTAGTACAACGCTACTGTGCATGAGGGCGCTCAGAGGTCTCTACAACATTCTGGACTGGTGGAATGTGGACTGAATTAAGGTGGGACTGTACGGACATATAATATTTACAATAGATTTCTCATAACTGTCAAATATGGATATATATTTACTGTGAACTATTGAGTCTAGAATATTATTCCTTTGTAGTTAATGTTAATAATAAAAAAATTATAATTAACCCCTTTATTTAATTAAGATCTCCATCCCGTAAGGTGACCACCGAACGGAGTGCAAAGTTCCAGCAGAAAAGTTATTAAAAAATCTTCCAATGTCTGCATTAGGTCTGCTTACGAATAGCATAACGTTACGCGTCTGTATACGTTTTTCAGTTCTTCCTTGTCTCTCTAAAGCTAGTTTTTGTGATAATGAAAATGGCTCAAAATGGGTGCTTTCGCGGACATTTTTAGGTATGAACATTCCAGTGCAAAACATTAAAAAAAGGAACAGGTACGTACATCAAACCTTTATTTGTATTATTACATCATAACATGATAGGATCTCCGCTGAAAGTCTCAAACAGGCGAGTTGTCGATGGAAAGACTGTATGCCAGTTCAGTGCTTTGCGCGTAAAGGCGTCATAAGAGTTTATGCGCATGTCTCAGTCGCCCCTAGCGCTCCCACGCTTTCCGACCTTAGTCGTGCAAAATTTCAGGTGGTCACTTAATAACCTGATTAAGCCCACTGACAAAATTTTCACAACACGTAGTTATATATATATATTAAAAAAAAAACAGTCCTACCAACACCCAAGTTATAAAACACCGCTATCAAATCGGGGCAAGGTTTCACTCCATAAATGGACTTAGCAAAAACCTTGACCCTGCTTACTAGTTGTAGCAACAGCCAAGCGGTAAGCTGAACTAGAGTCCCGCTTTCACATGCAGCACAGAAAACACGACTTGGTACTACAAGATCCGGGCTGCGAAAAAAACACCCATTTTATACAAGATAATCGACAGCAAACACCAGACCTTTACATCCCCATGCGACAGCTGTTTACTTATGCTCCGAACCACACTTTACAGAGCCCGAGCTTTTAGCTGATTCAAGTCAACGTCAATTCACACTGTGTACTCTACCATTTTGCACAATCTCCAACACTTACCGGTCTTCAAGCGGATACAAGCGCCATTCTTAAAGCAATATTTTCCAATTCTACTTACGCGTTTGCTATATTTAAGCCTAGGTTATATTGTACACATGAGCATTATTCTTCCCCCGTGGTGGTTACAAAATTCTTGCTGCTCCAGAGCTAACTTACAATTACCTAGGTGCAGCAATGATCGTGGAAAGTTGGTCTGTCTCAGAATTCTCTTCGGAATCCATTTACCTACAATAACTTACTCGATAAAAATACAGCTACGGCTTTTACAATGTAACTAACACTTACCGGAGAAGAAGAGTGCTTCCAATGGAGCAATGCAGCAGACTGTACAACATGCACAACTCATTAGTACACACACGACCAAACTTTTCACAAAAGTACTATTTCTGTAGTGTGTGGAAGAATGCACACATTGTAACACTGTGGTTAGGGTGGACTTGCATGTTAAATCAATTAAGATTACATTAATTAAATCTAACATGTATTTCCATTCCCGATAATACAGGAAGCACGTTCTACATGAAAATCAAGTAGGGCATCGCTATTATGGTTTTATGAAAGAAAATATTGGTACGAATATTAAATATTTCTAATAATTTTACGTGCATATTAGTTATAAAACTTTAGTGGTTGAAATGGGGAGCATTTAAGAATATCACTAGAGGAATTCGTAAAAATTATAACTATTTTACAATGTTACGAAATACGTCACTTCTTATACAACATATAGGTACGTGGCATTTTTTTGCCAATTGGGCAATGTGCCTGCTAATTTTTAACGTGTTCAAGTTCTAGTCTGGGTGCAGTGCTCCAGTGGGATCTTCTCCCCTACCTTATCTTAAATTCAAAAGGCAACAAACCTCTACAATAAATTAATCTCTTTCGCAGTGAAAATAACTTGTCCCATTAATATAAATCTTTTAGTCCAATACCCTACCAAAGTGCACCGACCCCACCTCCGCTCGCCACACTTTGGAGCGACCCTATTGCTATCCGCAATCTCCTAGACACGGGTTCCTGCTGTCTAGGCTGCAAATACCGCTCTTTGTCCGAAGGGAATATGTAAAACTAGCTCCGTCTATTCCTCACGCACGCCCAGAGCGTCTTAATTACTGCGTCGAGATATATCATGAAATGTGAAGAATCTCATGACTGTGCCACCAGATGAGAGTTGTCAATCACAAGCAAGTAAGGTGCCAACACATTACCTCCTCCGGCACCGCAATCTCTTATTCAATGCTACACTCATCTCGCTACCCAGATGTATGAGTCGCAGGCGTTCACTTGGCATTCCGTGCTAAAAAAAATGGAGGGGGGGGGGTCAACTTGCAACAATATGATATAAATAATATAAAACATTTTCTTGTTCTTTTTGCAACTGAAGCAGTTCTCTAATACACCCAACAAAATTCTACTACGGTAATACATTCAACACGTAAAATTGCGTGAGGTGCTATTATAATATTATTTACAGAAAGAAGGGCTCATTTAAACAGAAGCTAATTGCTACGAATGTAGTACGAAGCTTAAATGAAATGGCGTATAATATTAAACCATATTCAAAAATATAACAATCTTTGCAAAAGACATAGTGCGCGTGTAATAATTACGTTTGATATTTGAGATGTAGGCCTACACAAAACAGTCTAGTTTCGCTTGCAAGGCCAAATACAGAAAATGTGCCAGTAAGCTCCGTGAAAGTTTCCCTTCTCCCGGTCGTCTATCAAGTAGTTCAGTTAACCACTGGAAGGCACACGAGCTCTTGACCCCCCGCAATTGCCCGACCGCCGACGGGTCAGAGCGCAAGGAAATGCAATCCTAGCGCCCGGATCTGGTAACACACGGGGCCGTGCAAAACACAACAGCTCTAAGGCACAATCTTACAGATTTGGACGCCTTGCATTCGACACTTTCGTAAGTCCACTTTCATTTCTAAGTGCCTTCTTGCCGATAAAATACATCCCCTCCCGCTTATACTATTTTCATTGAGCCAAATTTAGGGCGCATTTTTGTATTTCCTTCGTAAACACCGTCAAAATATGTTATAATTAATCCTAGGCGGAATACACGTGCCTCCATAATGGAAGCAATGACTCAGGATACGCATCACCCCTGAAGTATTACAAAGTGTAATTTTAAAGGTATTTCAGAATTTTGTTTTACATGGTAAGCAGTCTTCACAATATTAAAAGGCGCCTTTACTATTATATGCAATAATAAAAAACAGACGGACTTCATAAGTCAAACATAGCCTACACTTTCAACTTTATAATGCATCTTACAAACGTCGGATCGCCCCGTGAAACACGGAGGCCAATTGTAGTTCCGTAAGCTGGACAAAAAAAATGCGTGCAGCACCTTATAACTGCGTGGGAACGCATTCTACACGTCTGAAGGTCGCCCGTTCTCACTTAACAAAAACTCATCCAGACCTAAGTTGGACCTCTTCCGTAACGTCTCATGGACCACGTTTAATTTCTGAATAACGCCTAACCAGAATAAATGCGAATTCTCCATCTCTCGCGCAATTTCTTTGCTTCTTACGAATACTAGTGCTTTAGGCTGTTGGGGGGGGGGGGGTTTATGCTCGTCCTTTGTAACAGAGGAAACTAATTGAGTAGGTAAAAATGAAATTGTCTAATTGCGATATAGATTTAAACTTTTTGGTAGTGTGCGCGTGCCAGAAACGCAGTAACTAATCTGGGATCCTAACATTCGACTGCGTTTTCCCGATGTACGACGAAAAGACTAATTATATCAACAATATGCACTAGTCCTTGGTACACAGAAATCTCACAAGCGCCTCAAACAACAACCCAGTGACTCAAAAAAAATAAAGCCAGACCCTGCAACCAGACAACATATATTTGTTTGACAACTCATTTGATTGCCTTAATCCGAAAATACAGCCCGAGATTGTGTATCGTGACAAGATAACAGTGCTTGTTAGTACATTTATCAATGCTTAATGGCGGTATATAATGCACAACTTTCAGAACAATTTATGCGCAAAAGCAGTATTTTAAATGATAAATTACTTGCAATGATATAATTTTAATATAACTGGGATAAACGGAAGTTAGGTTAAATACTTTATTAAAGCACTAGTCTTAAATTAAATTATGCTCAAGAACCCAAGTCACTAACTTGATTTTCCACATTTCTGTAGGCGATTTATTCACAAGTCCATGTTCCTAGCAAGTGCAGAAAACTAAAATCGCTCTACAGTATCTTCAGTCTGTGGCATCTGCGTGTTAGAGCGAATGCGGGATAGCCTCCTGCAGCCTGAACCGAAACATGCCTCTTGGAAAAAAATTGTCTGCTCATAAATGCATTTGCAAACACTACCCTGGTATATCTACAACACTGCTGGCAGCGAAAACCTGAAATAACTGTTAATTCGGCCCAACAGCAAACATTTTAAATTTTTGACAGGTTACATATTTTTATGTTGCACGAACTGCAAGAACTTAATAGCAATAGTTGCAACACAATATCAGTTATCTACGCATATATACTAGTACAAATTTTATACTGGTTTGGCAAATAGGTTCCTCTGTACGTTATGGGCCACGGTGATGTCGGTCACCCGGATATTGTATGTCAGAAACATGGCAGATGTTACCGTGGGCATGCGGGGTTTCTCGCAGCAACCCATGCTCCATCACTAGGCCTATCATTTTAGCTGATAAAAACCTCACTTTTAAGCGCCAACCCAAATCCAAATTTAACTTTACATGAAGCAGACGAAATAGACAAGACTAGTTCCTTCGAGATCCCGCGTCTCTTCTTATCAGACATGAAGGTATAGCCTATTCACATGGTAATATTTATTTAAGAAGGTGGCTAACGGATATAAAATGGCTGAAAGGAAAAAGTATCTAGGGCCTCAAAAGTGCTCACTTTGCCGTGAACAGCCTATAGGAAACACCGCTGCAGTCAGACGGGCTCGCGGAACCCAAGCGCCGGGGGCGCAACAGAGTGCACCAAGACGCTACTAACCAGCACGGAGAGACATGTGTGGCTGAACATGTGCACAGCACAGAGCGGCAGCTGCAGACAGCGAAGCAGGATGGCGCGAGGGCAGCACAGGCCGGGCCACTCTCCGCAGTCCCAGAAACTGCTTCCGAAAATAAACCTGCTCGTGGCATTGGGAAAACGAATACAGGTTGGCAGCGGAGCGGACTGAGGCAGGGACCTTCGACACTCGGCAACGCCAGCACGTTTATGCTATCCGCACACATGTTAACCAGGTGTAGTATATTCATAAGACGTCTCATTTTGAAAAATTGTCGATATTTATCAGTTTACCCTTAAAGGTTAACTTCCGATTGCGATGGAATATACACACTATGTAATACTTGCATGGCAATATTTATTTAATAAGGTGGTTAAAGGATTAAAAAATGACAAAGGAAAAAAGTAACTAGGGCCTCAAAAGCGCTTCCCTTACCGTGGACAGCCTACACTTCAGCAGTGTAGACTTGCAATTCGTTCAAAACTGTACACATTTTACCAGCAAAAGAATAACCAGACCCCTTCACTAAAATATGAATTTTTCTAACATGTGTTAAGAGTTTACGATTGCCATAATCTCGACTAGATTCTCCAGTCATGATACTCTTCAGTATGTACATTAAAGTCTTTTTACACAACGAACCACGAGTACATGTCATGCCCGAATGGACTACTACCGTGGTCTTGGACCCCAGTGAAACAGCCTCTATACTCTCAAACCGTCACGTGCCTGCAGTAGGTAGCAGTCTCCACAGAACAGCCAAGTCGCTGCACGCAGCTACGAAGCCTGTCTTACTGCAACTGTTAACCTAAATCTTGCTTAGAATGCTTAGTCCTACATTAGCAAAACTACGGCTGGTTCGAACTATCACTGTTGAATGCTTTAGCATTTCTTCCGGTTCACTGTGTGTAAAAACATTACCATCACGTAAATTCAAACTAATATAATACAAAGAGAAACTAGTTTTTGAGGAAAATTTGAACATTATTACACTTTTAGACGTTTGTAACCAAAAACTTTGCCTGATTCGCTGCCAACATGACAGAGTATGCCATACAATGTGTGTAAAAAATGTATGCTGTAATTGGAAAGGATTTCTTGTTAAAGGCCAATTACTATGAACTAGACATTTTTCTTACGAAAAGGAAGTGAACTGAAATACACATTCTATCGAAACCTACAGAAATGACATGGGCATAGTTACAAAATATTGTTGGAAGTAGAGGGCAGTAATTTATTTAAAAGCTAATTTGACCGGTTTAGTCGAGAATGGCTGGTTGCAGCAAGTAGTGTGAAGGTCAGTTTCGCAACGTTGGTCGCGACAGTTGGCAACTCAAGAGGATGTTGATAAGACAGCAGCCAACACTGAAGAATAGTCTAGTATTAAGAATTCAAAATGTCAAATAATCAGATATACAAAAATTATCGAGATGTCTCGAATGGTGGACAAATTAATCCAATACTTTTATCAGCGTGATATAGCCGAGTGATTCAGTACATTCTTTGTCTATGTATTAAGAGGCGTTTACACAGTGATGGAAGCTATTACGAAAGTGTGTGACAGTCACTGCCACGATAGGATCTATCGTGTTTACACACGCGATCTACACATGCTGTGATACAACCTCAAAAGGGACATGTCAATACGCTGATAGGCCCTACATTTATAACCTTTTGTCACGAGTTTGATAATCTGAGTAGTTAAATATCGTGACAGGATATTAATGACATGTAAACACATATTTTTCTCGTGGTTTATTATATGACAAATATGCTGTCAATACTGTCGTGTCATACCTAGACCTATATTATATACGTCCTGTCATATCGCCACACAGTGTAAGAACAGCAACAACCTAATCAAAATAATTCTGCAATGTTACTGTCAAAGTGAACACGTGTACAAATTTGTAACCCCACACTAACACGATAGTGATGCAACACTGTTTACACTACGATAGTTGCATGTTCTGTCATGACAGTTACTAGCAACTCTAGACGGAACTGCTATCGCAACGGTGAGACGGTAACGGTGCAGTTTACACGGCGATAGTAGTACGAGAGTAGCTCTCGCGACAGACACTATCGCCGTGTAAACAAGACTTTAGGTAGTACCAGAGAGTCCATGAAAATTTGTGTAAATATTGTTTGGTATAGATCTGCGATTTAAACGATTAAACAAAGCCACGGGTGTTCAGGAAATATACACTAAAATAACGTAGGCCTATTCGAATAGACTAATACACCCACGGAACTTGTCAGCCGCGAGTAAAAATTACGGTATTCTTGGTTGAGTATTCCAATACTAAATATATGCCTGGAAATATTGGATTGTGCACATCACTATAGTCCATTCCCGACTGGAACAAACTTATGAACCTTTGAAAAAACACCCTAGCAAAAAGTTGCATGCATAACTAGTAAAAAAAAAAGTCTGGTGCTGTACCCGCACCAGAACCTGCAACTTTTTTTAGTAGCTATGCATGCAGCTAATGGCTAGGGTGTATTTTCAAAGGTTCATAAGACTGTCCCAGTCGGGAATTGACTAGAGTGATGAAAACGCTGCGGCATTACAGAAATTCTCGCGAGATGGAGAGAGAAGGAAGATATTAGATGCATTTTAGTCTCGGAAGGTATCCCACATGACCAGCGCGGGAGAGAGTGCCCCGTGCCCAATGCATTCCGCGCACGGTTCCTCCCTGGCTGCCCCACTTACCCCAAACCACCCATCTATGTTCCTACCACTAATGAACACCCCCAATACACACGCGTGATGCCAATCTGGTATTTGCGTGTCGCTGGCTGTTGAATAGGCACTTTCGGAAACAATACACACAACATGAGGGGTGCTACACGGCTGGAAAAACAAAAATTACGTAATGGTAAAGCAAAACTTTCTACACAGTTTAACACAAATTTTTACAGCGAAATATCCTATGTTGCAGCCTACGAAACGCTTATCCGTTGACAAATTTATCTCCATTACTATAATTTATCTCCATTACTATAGAAATATACTTGCGACAAAGGAATTATAGCCTCATACTCTGTACTATTTTCAAGTACAGTAATTTCTGGGTAATAAATATTAATCACAGTTTATAAAGGCTCTTTTTGGCACAATCTTATCCACTTTATATTTATTGAATTCGTCTATAAAACCGAGAAACGTCTGAAATATGATTCTTGATATTCTGAAGCAACCCGGGTATCTGCCCATTCTGATTGTTTCCATTGCATACACTGTATAAAATTAAAATTGCCGTGAATTCACGACCAAGTTCGTGCGTTATATGCATGTATGCATAAATATTTTTATAATTTCTACTGTGGCTAAGCTATGTTACGCATATAACTTACAATAATATGAAATTAACAATAGGATGCTCACGGCTAATTAAACTCTTTTGAAATAAACTTTTAAAAAATGTTATTGATAGATTACAAATATGATCCAGACTATTTACAAATAGGTGAACAAAACTACGCACAAAAACTCTACATGTAAATTTTCTGTAATCTTACACAGTCTAATTACTATGAAACCGAAATTATGACACTAAAACTAAGAATTTCTGCGAAGTCCTCCGTGGTCGAGCCTTAGAACACTGCTCGTTAGGCTCGTTCTACAATTATGACCATTCTACAGTACCAATAAACGTACGGTCTTGAAACTTAAGAAATCGAATATACTCAGCTGTTGCAAACTACTGATATAGGTTTCATAATATACACATCTCATTTAGTATAATTTTACAGTGTTTAAAAATCCGTAAATACTACTGCCGAACAATGTGCACGTGTTTATTAAAACAAAAATGATAGCACCACGCCAAATCTAAGCACTTGTTGCCGTGTATACCACAATGACCACGAAAATAAATATCAACAAACCAAATATTTGACTCATTGGCTACACGGATTCACGGACACACAAGAACTGCCGAGCTTTCTTAAGTGTATCCGTAAGCCACCCACGTCCGCATGCGTGTTATTTTAGATTGTGTTATGCGTGCACTTCCGCGATGCGTATCCGCGTGCGTGTTATTGTAGAACACGCCTTACAAAAAGCTATATGAATAAAACACACACACAACCCCCCCCCCCGGAACTAAGATTATATTTATTTTACGTACTTCGTTCAAATATACCATTTTAAGCTAAACGTTAAACCCAAACCAACTTATTAAAGATCGCATACTCAATCCTGAATAAATCCAACGAGCTGCCACCCCTAGCGTACTGGGCTCTGTATATATTTTGACGAGAAATATCAGTGAAGACATAAGATGGGTGGAAACTTTAGTCTGCTCTTATGGCAAAACCAGTCAGTACCTAACATATCCGTGTGCTAGAGTTGGTAAGCTACTGCTGGCTACGATTATCAGCCGTGCAAGTAAAGCCTTTGTGAGTCATGGCAACCACGCCTTCAGACGTAATTTCGGGGAACGGACGTCTAAATAACCACGGTCGCTATTAATAACATCACGCCCCAGCCTATCTACATAAGACTAACTGTTCACTCACTCTGGTCGAGTTCTAAAAAACTGTTCCAATGCCGTCACGAACTGCCCAACCCTAACTGCATGAGTAGCTGTGTGTGCGTAACGAGAATTACGTTTTGGGTAGGACAAAAATAATTATTTTGGGAAGACGCCATTTTCTGTTCTGGAAGTTTATTTACACCACCCGTGCAAGTTGCAAACTTAATCTTAGGCCGCACCCCAAAGAAATACGCGAACCTCTCGTTAATTACATGTACCGCAAGCACCGTTTAAAACCGCACGCAAGCGACGCTGCACATACCGCTACCTCGGGTAAGGGAATGGCCAGGGGTTACACAAACGTGAAAAGACACCCTCTTCTTTCGTCGACACGCCGTGATCCACAACGCAGGTTTCCAGGAAACGCAGTTCCCACGTGTAATCCAAAACACACGGAACAACAAACAAAGAAATGCTCGGTACTTACCTCGTAAAAACAACGCTCGCGAACACTAACACTCAACCACAACACGCCACTTCCAACTGTCAACTGACGCGAAGCACAGAGCGGAGAGCCGCATTGCACAGCCCCTCTCGGCTTCCCCTTCCCCTACGTCGCCCCTCTCTCGGGTGCGCGCGCGTCAACGACCTGCGCGCATGCGCGCGACCGGCCGGCCCCAAGACGGCGCGCCGGAGTGGAACGCTTTCAAGTGGTTGTGGCACAGCTCAAGCTGGCCGTAAATCGTCTTAGTTGCGCTTTTTACGAACAGTATATCTTTAATTCATAGGGCGCGTTTATACGGCGATAGTACTTCGCGATAGTTGCTATCACGAGAGCTACTATCGCGTTACTATCGTCGTGTAAAGTGCACGATAGTTACTTTCGCACCATCGCGATAGCACTATCGTGACATCAGCTCGAGCTAGATAGTTAATAGTAACTGTCGTGACAGAGCATGCAACTATCGTAGTGTAAACCGTGTAGCATCACTATCGTGATAAAGCGGGACACAAATTTGTACATGTGCTCACTTTGACAGTAACATTGCAGAATTATTTTAATTATGTTAATATCTGTCGCGGTTCTTACACTATGTGGCGGTATCACAGGCTGCATATTATTATATAGGTATGACACGACAGTATATTTACACAAGTGTTGTCAGACATGTCCCTTTTGAGGTTAACTATCACATCACGTCTTGATCGTGTGTGTAAACATGACCTATCGCGGCAGTTACTTTCACACACTTTCGTAATAGCTACTATCGTGATAGCTACTATCACCGTGTAAACGCGCCTTTGCTGTGTTGCCGAGCCTGCCATTGGAGCACTCGGTGAAATTGCGATTGTAGCCGAAAATCGTTACCACTAAGGAGGATTAGGACGTTTGCAATAACCAAAGAAAGAGTGCCAGAGTGTTTAGGAGGGGGAGGGGTTCAAACCCTTCCCCCCGACATATGAAAGGCACATAAAAAAGAAAGAAATATAATAAGTTATTAGTAAAAAGAGAAATTGGTAAATAAAACAGTGAAAATAAAATAAGGTACAAAATAAGGTATAAAATAAGGTAGGTGTACAAATCTACTCTTGTTCTTTAAACTGAAAATTTTAGTCGCTCTTTTATTAATAAAGAAAACACTTCGTCTGTCCATCTCCCCCCCTCCCCCCGGGGCCCACCCACACACAAAATTAATTTCAATCAATGCCACCGCAAAGAAACGTTGATAACTTATGTACGGTATGGCAAATAACTTCAAAATAACAAAACAGTTCAAAATACCTAGATACGGAAAACCCAAACTTCAGAGCACAACTCTAAACACACTAATAATGTTTCGGGTATAGGAATCTGTCATCCTTCCTCTGGCAAGGCACTGAATTGTGTTTGTTCTTTGATGTGTTTTTTTTTTTGTTTTTCTTTTATTAGAATTTTTTTTAATACTTGGATTCTCATTGCTCCCTAATTCTTTATTGTTTTGATTTGTTATTGCATCCGTAAGATCTTTTTTCAATACGTAGCTGTACAAAGATATTGGACAAGTCAAATTACAGTATACAAATTTTATACACTGGACATAGTAAACACACACATCGTTCTGTTCGGTGGTTCTTTCTTGGTTACTTTTTACGTTATTTTTATGATAGTACACATGGCTGCTTGGGATGCAGGTATCTGGGCGAACACTGAGCTGGTTCCTTACTGCAAACAAGTCATTGGCGATTCCTTCCCAGCTCCTGCTGTTCTGAGCAACTTGCGTTATTCAGATGCTTACTGCCTGGAGCGTATAGCTCGTTCAATTTTAACTGCTCGCTTTTCAAACATCTGACTAGTCACTTCCTCCTAACCGTTACACGATCGTTTTCAAAAAAAAATTAATCTCCCTGAATGTGCCATCGCAGGGGCACGTAAGTTGGTACACGCACAGGACATGGCAATATGTACCGTATACAGAAAACATAAAAGTACTGTACCACACCAAGCATGATTTGGAGGGGACCAACATTTACACGATGAACTTAGTACGGTGTTGGGCCACGTGCAGCACAAATACAGTCGGCGATACGGTCGGGCATTGAAGCAAACACGACAGATGTTCTTCTGAGGAAAATCCTGTCACAGTCGGTGCGTGCAACTGGCCCTCCAAATCCACCAAAGTTGCCTTCCAATCTGGTCCAAACGTTCCCAACGTGTGATGCTGGATTCACAATGCCACGACGAGGTCTTCCCGACAGTCAGACACGACGTTACAGCCCAACCATTTCCCCGACAGTTTCCTTCCGACAAGTGTTGCGTAGCTTTCGGAAAAATCCTAAAAAGGGCCAGTAACTTGCTATGGAGTGTGAAGAAATCGCAGATCATTTTACACTATTTTGTTTTCATGACTTTGTTATAAATGAAGTATTTTTTGGATTTTGGAGCAGTTGTTTTTCCACGAATATTATTTTCGTCAGTTCATTAGCTTTCTGTTACAAGAAAACCATGTAATAAAACATATGTTTAATGTGAAATTTACCACAGTAGTGAAATCCGCACGACATTTTGTTTTGTAAAGTTATGTTTTTTTTTTGTACTGTCAAGAGAGGCTGTCTGGTCCGACGACCGACGAAAATAGGAATAGAATCTACTTTTGTTGGGGCTGTGTTTGTCGGGGTGACCTTGCTCCTGATTGGCTGATGAAAATATTTTGTGTGTATCGAGGATGTTTTGTCGGACTGTCGGGTTATTGTAAATCCAGCTAGAGAGGTCTGGGGAACTTGCCGGCAAAGGAAGCATGTTGACATCACGAAGGGAGGCCAGAGATACCAGTGTTGTGTGAGGATGAGCATTATCCTTCTGCAACTAGGATTGTCCATGTAGGTAATAGATGATGGAGTGGCAACTGCCTTTCTTCTCCACGTTTATCAAGTGAAGCCGATGCCTTGTCTGCTTCTTTCAATTGCGCATGCGCAGGTCGATTGTTGACGTCAGCCGTCATATTATGAGTGGCAAAAGTTACATAGTAAGTAATGTAAAACATGCACCTTTTTGCCAATACTAGCCCTGTCCTTGTCTTTCATTTTCGGCTTCACTTTCGTGTGTCGGCTTCCACTTCATAGACTAATACCTCCTTGGGGTTGCCTTGCTGCACTAGGAAGGGGAGTGCGAATGGTCGCAGGATTTCCTGGACGTATCGCCACGCCGTCAGGGTTCCTTCAATCACCGCCAGTGGGGTGCGGAAATCGTAGGAAATGGCACTCCACAGCATGACACCACTCGTTGGGGCGGTATGTCGCTCTACAATGAGACATGGATCACGGCGCTTGTGACGCCTTACTCGGTGTCTTGCACCTATGAATCTATGAATTATGGAAAGACATGTGTGCCCTCTAGTGGCACATTCACGCAAATAAACCGCATTAAACGCAAATGGGACTTATCAGGCTATGACGATACTGTGTTGCAACCTTTGTTGCACTCGCGCAATTCGTTCTTGTTTTTTCTGCAAATGAGTATACATGGACCCGCCTCACATGAGATTCAACATTTCCGAGGGTCGAGTGATTAGTATTCATTCCTCGATCGAATGTAACTGTGAAACCTTCATAAAAGTAAAGCTGTTTCCACTTTTTAGCAAATTCTTAAATGTAACTACATACACCAAAAAAAGAAGTCAATTACCGTGGCTAAAAATTTCGAATATTCTAATTATATACCATAATATGTGTGTAGAGTGTGTTGCAAGTATCACAGTAATTTTTTCACATTATTTTCTTATATGTTTTCAGATAACCGCGAGTGAACTGTAGTTATGGCCTGTAAATGTGGTATCGTAAATTGAACCCATATACTACAGATGATAAAGTCACACTATTATAGTTTTATTATTATAGCCCCAATAGTGGCTCGCGATTAGTCAGCAATACACAAAAAAGCATTACCAAGCAGTGACGTAGCGGTTGTTTACATTTAACTTTCCAAAGAGTCATGTTTTGTAGATAAAATTTATGCGTACCTTACATATATTTTCATTACATTAAAATTCGGCAATCGTACTTCTGTAATAACCTTTCAAAGCTTGTAATTATCTCAACAGTTGTTCTATAGGATATTAACGGTAAAATGAGCACTTTTGGAAACTCTGCTTAAGATCTACTTGTCTGTACTTTGTGTATTCTTCCGTCTTATGTAAGATTAACATTGCCATGGGCCTCATTACTTTATTCATGCGTCAGTCAAGGGAAATTGTAAAATTATTAGAAAAATAAATATTTTACAAATCTGTTCATTTTTACATTTCGGTGCATTTAAAAAAAAAACAGAAAGCGTATGAAATAATTTAAGTTATCAGAAATGGTTTCCTAACACCATTTATTTGACGGTAAGATATGGAACTACTTCGCATCCATCGTTACCAACTTTACTGGGCGAATGTCACTCAGTGCGCCCTTTAAAATATATGCAGCTAGGGACAGTGACATTTTTCTAAGGTTCATTTCAAACGTGCTCACTTTATCGTGGACAACCTTTACCTAAGAATCAAATGCATATTGTTCTCTCTGGAGGTAGAGTGCGCTGGCAGGGCCGCCGACAACCTCTTTGGGCTCGAAAGCAAGTAATTTTTTTGGGCCTGCTTTCCTACATTGATGCACAACTTTCCGAACAATTTACACTCCTTAAAAAAAAAAGAACCTCAATAGACCGTGCACTTTTACGTAGGTACTTCTATGTATTGTTATGTGAATAACATGATAAATTAGTACCGGTACATGAGTTTTATCGAATATTTTTAGTGTCTCCAAGACATCTTAATTTCCATCTAATTATACGCAATAATTTTTCAAAGATACAACGATCATTGAACAAAGAAACATTCGCAACACAGATTTTAAACTGAAAATTGGTAGGAAAGAACTATAAATAAAGTCTGGACACCGTCCCCCCCCCCCCCCCCCCCCCTACAAACAAGCCAGTGGGCCGGCGGACTGTTCAAATAGCAGTTCATCGTTGAGACACGCAAATTAATTACATCGCAATGCCCTTCCTTACATTGCTTCTGAGTTTGAATCTCGCATGCTTCTGTTTCATAAACAGGCAGATCGCAATGTATATTAGCACATGTTCTACGGAGGAAGGCGTGGGACTGGCGCATTCAATTCGACTACGTCCCAGGGGCCACGGTGGCTGAATTTCTTCGGTATTATTAAAAAAAGTAACCTATTTGTTTTTATTTTTTATTTTTTGGATAGTGTAATGTTACATACGTGTAAACGTATTGAAACGTAATGACGACACGACTTCCTCGTACACACTACACACAACAGTATACAACAATGTGTGACACTAAACTTAATGCAAAAAATTATTAACTGAGGGAGAAAATGGGTTCTGTACTGATGAAACTTAAAAAAACTTTTGTAGACGAAATAAAACATTTTAATTTGCCAGTTACACTTTCTCATACAAACTCAGAGATATGATACTTGTAACAAACCAATAATGACAAAGTTTATAGCTAACTTAAAAGTCCAAAGATAACATGTTCAAAACTGTTTTTCAATTTACAAAACCCACCCTTGAAAAACATTTTTTGAATCTCTCAATTTACTACACAGCACAACAGTAGTAAAAAAAAAAAAATACATACATAAAACCAATCTCCTTTAACAAACGTACTTAACCTTATGTAATGGCTTTGTTTGAATATCGGATACCATTTCTTCACTGGCTAAGAATTTAACAGAAATAACATTATTTTCTACATAGTCTCATAATAAATGATGTCATACATTAATATGTTTACTTTTGGAGCTGGTCATTGGATGCTTTGAAAGTTGGATGGCTCCCTTGTTGTCACAAAATATTGTTACACAGTCGCCCTCGCAGTCTGGGTCAAATTCCCTCAGTAGTTCTCGAAGTCACAGGGCTTCCTGAGCAGTAAAAGAAAGAACCATATACTCTGCTTCGTGGTAGATAGGACAACAGTAATTTGCCTTTTGCTGTACCAAGAAATTACAGCTCCTTGAGACATGAAGCAACTTTTGCTAACAGAATACCTGTCATTTAGCTTCACCACCCCCCTCCCCCTTCTGAGCCACTAAACCTTATTAAACTACTGTTGATTTTCCTGTAAAACTTTAATATTTCAATGGTGCCCTTTAAGTACCGATATTTTCTTTCCACTGCTACCCAATGACATTTCTTTGGGTTTTTATTGAATCTGTTCATCACACCAACAGCAAATGAAATGTCAGGCCTACTGAGCTGTGTCAAATAAGGGACATTATCAGGTAGAGCTTCTACACTTTCATTCATCTTCAGACCAGTCCCCATGGTAGTCTACACTGGTTCATTGATGTTAAACTTACAGATAATTCTTTGTATGTAGTCAGCCTGGTCAGTGGTGATTTCTTCCTCAGTCTGGTTGATTTTCATTACTTGGCATTTCTTTACGGGTCCTAGGTCTTTCATCTCGAAGTTCTCACTGAGCTTCCTTTTTACTTCAGTCTTTAAAACTTCATTGTCATATATGACAAGCGAATCATTTACATACGTTGCAACAAAAATGTTTCTTTGATCTTTGAGTTTATAGTACAGACAAGGGTCTGCTTGCGATTGGGTAAACGCCATTTCTCTTAAAACATTTGTTAATCTTTTGTCTGAGCATCTGCCGCCCTGCTTGAGGCCGTACACTGCCTTTTTCAGAAACCAAAACTTGTTTTCTTCACCTGGTATTAACATTTCTTTAGGAGGTTTGACATGAATGGTTTCGTTTAAATCTCCACACAGATAGGCAGTTGAAACATCCATTTGGTCAATCTTCAAATTTTCTCTTATAGAAAGCGACAACAGATACCTAATTGAGCCGATGAGATAAGTATGGAGTAGCGCCGGAGGGCGGGGGAAACTGGAGACCCCCAAGTAAACTTGCTGACCAGCGACATCGCCCGACACGATAACCACATGCGAAAATCCGGGAGTGACCCCGCCGGGGATCGAATCCGGTTTGCCTGGAGTTGTCTAAGGACTTCACCATCGCGGCCCCTATTACAAATGAAGACAATGCGATGCATATGTCATGGCCACGTTACATGCTTCTCTGATACAGGCTAAGTTAAATTTTAAACAGTAATTATTGAGCAGTTTGGGGCTTATTACTGTTTGGCTAATGCTTTTCGCTCAACTTCAGTGACTTCGACTGATTGGGCCAGTCAATTAGCGAGTGAATGAGCCATAACGTTCATTTCTATTCAGTGATTAGTTATCGTTTTAGCATTTTCACTATGAGCTGCCCGTCTTAATGCTCATTATGGATGATTCCGTTTACATTCAAATCAATTTAAATAACTGTAATTTTTTATGTTATAGGATGAACTGTATTTAATTCTGCCTACAATACAAAATAGAGCATTCGGACTGTTTTGGTTGTTATCTCTTTCTCTTTATTTCTGCTACTTTTTCCACTTGATATTTCCTTTTGTACCTCCATCGATCTTCGCTTTCAATCAATTTCCAGCAATATATTCAGCAATACTTATTCCCCCAGGCCATTCAAGCAATCTTCTATTTCTTTTTCTGAGTTGTCCCCAAAGGCCGGGTTTTTTTTTTTTTTTTTTTCCCCGCTTTCTTTGTTTTATATAAATTTTAATCTTCCCAACTTTTTCTGTCAATGTTATTTTCAATGCTCTTTAATGCCGTCCACATTCCAGGCAGTTTTCAATTTTTCGTTTCTTTCGCTGCTCTTTCCTACCGATACAATCCACGTACTTTTATAAAATTATTTATTATAAATATAATGAAAATAAATCATAACTTTTACTTTGTAGGTGCCGTGCATAGTCTTAAATAGCATGATTTTAATCCATTAGTTCGGTTTTTATGTTTTCAGTTGTTATCAACAATTTGCTTCCGTCCGTCCGTTCGTTTTCATGCATTGCAAGTCTCGTGTATGTGCATATATTTTCAGCTCACCCTCCGAGCATCAACTCGGATTGTGAATAATTAAGAACGTTAAAATTTCAAGCATTCACAGAAGCCAGCTATAAACAGGCACCCACACCAACTAGGGTTCATTTCGGACGTTGGACATTTTTGTTTGGCGTAAATTGCATTGTAAGTTTCCCGATCTCACTCAGTGGAATATGAGGTTGACGAAATATGTTGCTTCCGTACGTGAGTTTATGGAAATCATGGGAGTTACGGGAGCTATGGGATTAATGAGAGTTATGGGAAGTATGGTACCGAAGTGAACATTTGCTAAGTATGCCTCTGAATGAAAGTGTAAATGTGCACCTAGTAAGTTGTGTGTAGAAAAATATTCGATTAGCAGACATTACACCATTACCATTTCGTGCAGTTTTAAGGAAATTGACGATAGCCTCCTATATTCATTTTTTCCTAATATTGGCTCCAAGCAGCGCCAGGCTTGTCTCGTACTCGTTCAGTCTGGCTGAAGACAGGAGTAATGTGCATGTTTACATTTTCATGTCAGAATCAAGCGTTAGTGTTTTCGAACAAACACTGAATAAAAAGATATCAATGCGGTCACACAATACAAAATATTTTGAATTTTCAAATTGTTTGATTTATACACGTCTATTTCAGTTATTAAAATTATAATTTCAGTGGCCGAAATTTATTAACTACTAAAATAATTTAAATCATTAATTTTATTACATACAGAGTAACTATTATGATCATTTTTCTTGGATAAAAAAGGAAAAGGGGAGGGGGGTGGACTTACAAAATGTGCTTTCTGAAGTAATTCAAAATGGAAATACGCTTAAATTTTTACTAATTAAATACTCTGATTATTTGGATTTTCTAAATATTTATATAAGTAAATTATATCAAAATACTTCTCAATGTTACAAAGAGTACGCTTTCTTCCTTCGTATGCAACATAAATTGTACTTTTCTGACAATTTTGTTGGTGAGTGTACTACTTGATAATGAACTCTGCATGTCGAACAGTCGGGTGCAGTAAACCACTCTACCGTCCACAGCCACAAAATTCCTTTGATTATTGGCCGCGCGTCTACGTGAGAAAACATGTTATTTTTTAACTGGGACAATCATAATAAACCACTCCGATACTAAACGTCCATGATTCGCGGGTAGACACCTGAGGCACGTGACATTCAAAATTATCCAACCACGAAAGTGAATATGAACTAAAGTGTTTTGCAGTACAACTGGTCTTGAAATATTTTCGCGAGAAACACCTGTTCCTAGCTATGGCCCCCTCTCTTTCAAAGAGGACCGGACACACGTGCCACTGTGGCGTGTCAGGCAGGGTTGCCAGATTGGGCGATTTGTCACCGTTTGGGATATTTCAAGGCACAATTGGGCACCAAAAATTACTAAAATGCGACTATCGTAATTTGGACGATTTTTGTAACGAATTTGCTATATTTGGGCTACTTGAAATGATTTACTTAGTATAGGTATATTTTTGATTGTGAACAAGATAATTAATTCTCATAAGTAAGATCAGTTTTTTAACCGGCAACGACTGTGGATACAATTGAAGAGGGTCTCTTTTTCATACTGTTGTTGCTCGCTGCGGAAAGTGAATAGGCAAACTGAATATCACGCGATTGTTAATGCGTTTGATATATTTTTTGTGTGGGTCTATTATATCATTTTTAAATTTTAAAACAATTCGTGATTCATACATCTAAAATATTACATGAAAAATTCACAACAAATTTTTTTAATGCATTTAATATAAATGTAATCAAATTGGGCGACATTTGGGCGACAAAAGATTGGCCATTTAGGTGACTTCAACAAAAATAATCTGGCAACCCTGGTCCGTCAGGCGAGAGGCTCGTCACACGGTGACGCCACGTGCAAACCGTAGCTGCCTTGTGTCGGGCCAGCAAATTAGCTCCCGAAAAGACTAAGTGTCACATGACTTCGTGTTGCTCTGATATTGCTAGCGGTACCACGGCTTCGCCCGCCCATGATTTCAATTTTTGTTTTTAATCAGTTGAAAGTAAATGATTGTTTTATTTGGTTTTGCCAGTTAGAAATTTCGTGGTAGGTTAACTTAAATTATTTAATTTTTATTCCCCGCAGGTTCACCCTCCTGAAATGTTTGAAATTATTTTCAAGGTATTTGTATACATAATATTTGGAAGCATAAAGCACGCAGGTATCTTACCAGGTAGATATTTAGGATTCCGTGAAGACTTCAAAGGATCAATTTCAAAAAAGTTGGAAAAACTATTTTAATACTTTATATTATTTGTATTTTGAAGAAAAATGCACGCTAGTATATCGACAGGTTCAAGAGATACTGAAGATTTGCAAAATACTTTTTTTTACACCTTAGAAACCCCCATGCACAGTATGTTTTGGCGGAAGTGGAAAACAAATATGGTTTTCTGCGTGATCGCCTATTCTAAACGCAAATTGAAATACGATTCAGATGCAGTGCGTTTAATGCATACCTACGAAGCTAAGATTGCTGAGGTTTAACTTTCCATGTGTAAAATTTATGTTCGAGTACAAAAAAAACGTAATACGTGTAAACTAAGGAAAGTTAGTCTGGTGTACGCGGCAAGCCTTCTAGACAAGACAAGAATTTGTTTAGAATGAATGGAAGGTGCACATTTTATGAGTCCCATGAGTCTATTTACTAGAGACAGGTGATTTCGCGAAAAGATTTCAGGACTAGTTGTACTCCAAAACACTTTAGTTCATATGCACATTTGTGGTTGGAGATGATTTTAAATGTCATGTACCTCAAGTGTCTGTCCGCGAATCACGGACGTTCAGTATCGGAGTACCTTATTACGATTGGCCCAGTCAAATAAGAACATGTCTTCTCACGTAGACACCTGACCAATAACCAAAGGAAGTTGTTGTGGATATAAAATATTGAAGTCTAGCATGATAAAAAATATTTTCGCGAAAACACCTGTCCTTACTATTTACTAAGAAACATCACCCATACTATTTATTATTCTTTCAATACATTAATTTTCAATTAATTGTTGGTATTATTATTTATCTAGTGCTTTGAAAATTCAGTTTTTCTGATGTCAAAAAGTGCCCATCAATACTTTAAATTGCTTGCATTTTCAAACTATGCATTATTCTAAAATATAAAAGAAAATTTGTAAATATGTCTGTACGTCAAAAATGAAGTCATCATTCCCGGGAGAGTTTCCTGAAATGACCTCTGCCTAGCCTAACTCCTCGTTGTGTGGCGCAACCGTGTATTAGCGAGTGTGATCAGGACGCCATGTTGTTGATCACTGTTTGTTCGTATGAATGTTTACGCTGACCACGCCCTCTATATAAACTGACATATATGGCATTGATCGTCTCGAGTGCATCCGTCCTAACATACCCAACGTCATCTGACAACCTAAAGTTTTGAAAATGAAAATGAAAAATTCGTCAAGTTTTTATCTACGATATAGTTAGTATGTTTCCGTTCCGGTGAGTGCGTGAGTGAGTTAGTGAAGAGATTTGGGCTAAGCGAGGTATGGATCAGTGCCGGAATGAAAGGGCAGGGGAAACGGGAGATCCTCGAGAAAACCCGCCGACCAGCGGCATCATCCGGCACGATTCCCACTTGCGAGAATCCGGGAGTTACCTTGCCGGTTCGCCTTGGTGGGAGGCGAGCAGGGTATCCTCTCAGCCACCGCGGCTCCTTGTTCCGGTTTGGGTACGGTCTGCTTGGGCATATGATTACAACACATTATTCACCAATGAATTTGAGAAATAGTAGGTAATTCCTTAAACCAAATGTATCAAGCATGTTCATGGCGGTTACACTGAATTCTTTATTTTGAACTTAGCGATGTATACATATTCATGTAAACCAAACTGTCGCTAAATACGGGCAAATCACTCTGAATAAGCTTCCTTGAGATCCGTTAAAGAACTCCAGTTTCTAACACGTTAGTTCCTTTTTGTTCACACATCAAAAATATAATATTTTGCAGCGGCATTAATGATAATATATTTCGCGGAAATTACTTTAAATTTATAGACAAATCTTATTTATTAACGGCTTAAAGGAGCATTTAAGGCATAGTCGCCTTATGTCACACTGGATCCATTACAGATTTTCTTTGACTTTGACATAAATTCATACAGATATATTAGAGATCAAAACTTATAAGTATGCATGTATTTTATATTTTTATTTACACATATCAACCTACAATACATGTCTGAAACGCGCCTCGTAACATTATGAGTTTTTTTTCATTGCAACTAAAATGTACCTCATCTTAAAACCCTGGTCATAGATCGTTTTGTCCAGGAATTATAATGTAGAATTGACACGCTCTTTATAAATTTAATTGCACAAAAATAGCAAAGGCGAATTTCCCCCAAAAGTAAACTGTATCACTCCTAATGCAGCTTCAAAACTTACATCCTTCTTGCACTCATATACCCCATCCAGGTGAGAGGCCCTCTCAAAACTGTATTGCGTTTTGAATGTGGAAGATAATCAAATAAAGGCTGTTCACGATGAAGTGAGCACTTTTGAAATTAACCTTGGAAAAAAGTCACTACCCCTGAACGCATATATTTTAATGGGCGCCCTGAGTGACGTTTGCCCAGTAAAGTTAGTAACGATGGATGGAAAATAGTTCCATATCTTAACGCCGAATAAAAATGGTTTGGTAATCATTTGTGATAACTTGAATTATTTCTTTCACTTTCTGGTTTTTAAATGCATGGAAGTGTTAAAATGAGCAGATTTATATAATATTTACTTTCCTAAAAATGTCACAGTTTTGCTTGACCAACGCATTAATAAAGTGATGAGGTCCATGGCAATGTTAGTTTTACATAAGGTGGAAGAATATATAACGTGCATACAAGTAAATCTTAAGCAGGGCTTTCAAAAGTGCTCATTTTACCGTGAACAGCCTATACGTGCTGTGATAAGCGAGATACTGGGAAGGCAAATGTTAAGAAAATGATTTGGCATTTGTCTTCGATAGCAATCAATAAGCACTTGGCAAATATCACCATTACTGCAGTCGACCATCGGAACGTTAGTTAGGTATTCTACGAAATGAGGAAAAGTATGCATATTGGCCCTCTCGAATTAAATAAAAAAAAAAAAAAACTCCTCTTGATGACGGTATTTAGATATCGATTTAAATTCAAGTGCATGCGTATAATGTAACGCATTGAAACAAAGAACTCCTTGCTCGAAAAGTTGGCGTCTTTGCAAGTATAAAGCTATATTATTACCCAGCATTCTTAGTAAGCGCAATATTAAAAAGTTTTTAAAATATGCTAATCACTTTTTTCCCCCTAAAGCTAAATTCAAGCGATCAAATTTAGTTTCAAAGTAAATGCAATTTCCATAAAATCCAGTTAATTTAATTAAGAATATTCGCACATTAACGTTACAATCGCAGCCATTTTGCCTTTCAAACAATCGAATATTTTAAATTAGACTTACTACAAAGTTTTTCTTCGTAAGCATGTTTTGCATTTTCTAGTTTTCAATTTTTCATCCATCAACAAGAATCGTCTTAGTTATTAGCACATGGAAAATTTAGCGTGAGAGCATAGTAGTATACGTACATTTTCCAAGTAACGAAATGATTTTCTACTTTTTATAAGAAGTAAATGCGCAGTTTGAAAACAATATTCTGTTGGGTTCAGCTATTTATTTTCTGGCGTCATTCGGTTTGTAGTTATTACATTACAATACATATTTAGTGGAAATAATTGAAATTATGCGCGACGTGCCTTTCAAGTTATTTGTTCGATTTTTATCAATATAATTTCAGTGAATTACTTGTGAAATGAGTACTGAATGCAAACATTGAGATAAAATTACTGCACTCAATAATTGATAGGGTGAAAGAACCTGAATTGACGTGCAAAAATCCCAAGCATATTGCCACTTAACTGTGATATACAGGTTGCTTTTTAGGGATTTCTGTTAGTCCAGGTGGCGCTAGAAATTGATTAAAACAGTTACACATACATCATCGCATATGTCAATGCTATCAAAATTGAATAAGGCAGAATAAAAAATTATATAAAATCATCCATGATTTCAAATTAGATCTGTATTTGTGTTTTTAAAATGTAAGAAAAATGTAACCTTTCGAACAAACCATCAGTAACTCCAGTGATACGCTATTTTTTTTCCCTTTCATGAGAAATTGATAAATCAGTCAATACATAGTATAAAAGGAATTCCCTAGAGCAGTCTATCAGTATGACTGCGCTAATCTCGAGAGCAACTGAACGGTTTTGAATGCGGTTTTTATTTATTTATTTATTGACGGCTTGAAGGCGCACTTAAGGAATAGTCGCCTTATCTTACACAGGATCCATTACATAATACACTTACACTTACTATAAATTCAAACATTAAAATGATAGAATTAAAACTTATGAGTTTGTAACTTAATACTAAGCAAACCAAAGATACAATTTAATTACTCTTTCACTCATTCACTTACAGACTCATTCATCATTCATATATTCACACATGCACAACACAACTTCACGAAATGTTAATTTCATCCCCTCATGAACTGGGGTGACTAAGGTAGTACTTATTTACTGTATTCTTAAATTTACTGAAACTTTCAAAACTTCTGTGCTCAGTCGGCAGGCTGTTGCATGCCTTCTGCATGTTTGCATTTATCGAGGAAGGTTTAGGTGTATTAAAATTTTTCCTAGCACTTACAGGAGCTGAGCATTAAGGGTCCTATGCACTGAAACGTTTTCTGTGAAATCGTTGTTTGCGCCTAAACGCGTGTCTCGGTAAATTAATGTTCTGGAAATACGAAGTTTTGCCAAAAAAAAAAAAAAAAAAAAAAAAAAAAAACTTTTGTCTATATGGCTATATTTTTGCTTTTATCACATTAAGTGTATTAACGGAGAAAAAAAATCGTGAAAGTGGTCAAATATCGCATTTTTAAAGCTTGCCTATGATGTTCATTTAAGCGATAAGAGAAAAGTACGGTTATACGCAGGTAGTTTGATATGTGTACTTTCATCGCGTGTAATAAAACCCCATAGTTACAGATTTAGTTTACACAGTAAAGCGTTAGGACGGAAACACTGCACACCTTGCTCGTAGGAGCGATGAGGCGCTAGGCGTGCGTGTTAGTGTCGCCTGTATCGCTCCCTCGCTTCTTGACTTTGAACGCGCAGGTACATAGGACGCTTAACAGTATTAGTAAATCAAGTCCTGAGAAAATATTGCCGCCAGAGCGCTCTCATGGAATCCCTTACAGATATAACAAACTCATGTACGAAAGAATTGTGTAAAATGAAATGATCTACAAAAAGTCAGCGGTAGCATATATATCTTTAATAGATAAGTAGCAATAAGCGTATTTACAACTTAAACTACGCAATAAAAACAAACCTAAAATTCACTGTATTTTCTAACCATAAAGAAAATCCTAATCAAAATTAATTAATTCGTAATTTAAACTGTTTAATGTAGATAAGAAATGTCCCTCACATCATACAATTATCGCCAATATTTTAAAAGTTATGAAAAATTTTGTAAAAAAAAGTGATTTCTAAAATCGAGACACGCGCGCAGGGACCTATACGTGGGCGATGGTGATTGGCGCGGGGTGTGGCGATGCGATGGCAAGGTATGTGCAAGAGGGGGAAGGTATACGAGGCGCGGCACCCAGAAAAAACTAAGTAGTACCCGAGTGAAGCCAGGCCGGATCGCCAGTACAGTTATACGCGACCTGTCTTGCTGGAGGAAGTTTGAAGCACATTAGCAAGGAATCGCTAAGTGCGGCCTTGACATGTTCATGAAATGACTTATCACCTCTACACGCAAGGTTCTTAACCGGCTAAGAGTCCCCTCAACGATAATTTTTCCGTTCGTATATGACGTCAATAGACAAACAACACAGATTGTGCCTTGTGCGAAAAAAATTTTCTCGTAACACACATGAAGCATCATAGACGAATATAAAATGAACTGCTAGATTTGTGTAGAAACTCAGAAATCTTCGCGAAAGTTTTGGCGGTACATAGACCAAGGTTGGAAGGAAATAAACAAAACAAATTCTAACTTTGGAATGATCCTATCTACGAGCTGTTCCAGAACTTTTGACTAACTGTACCTACAGACATCAGCAAGTGAATAAGACAACGAAGTTCTTGTTTCTTAACCTCATTCCTTGATCGGGGCCACTAGCGAACTTTCTTTCGATAACTCATATTCGAAACTAATTTTCTCACTCAAGGCACAAGTTGGTTGCAGCAACTTTGCCCTACGATATAATGCTGCCTGTAATGACGAAGTGTGGCGTAGAGAACTTCCTACACTAACTATAAATAAATCTACAGTTATTAAAAATTCAATTTATAACTTATGAAAATTAATTAAGGGAATATTTTATTTTACTATCACAAGTAACGTCACTACGAAACTGATATATCAACTTTTTTGTACTGGAAATTAGTAGGTGACACGGGTAACTCAAGCCGTGTTCGAATTGATCATTTAGTATATCAGTATTTAGTAGCGTTCAGTTTATACACCGTCGATAGTCACTTATTCAAATATGGTTGCAATTTGGTAATCTAGATTTTACGAAATTTCGTTACATAAATACTAAATACTAAAATACCAAATACGTCATCATTTTAGTCGACTAATTCTGGTCACGTGACCTGTTACTAAACTAAAAGTGCCAATTCGAACATGGCTTCAGATAACTAAAAATGGCTGACCTCCCGATTAAGCCCCTGTTACAATTTCCATGTTCTTTTTCTTCTGATGTTCTCGGTCCTTGGTACTAGTAGAGGCGGGCCAGTCCTAGATACAAATGATCTAAGTTTATTAACAAGTTCATTCGGGTCTTTGGGAAATATGTAACGAGTGTTGTTATTGACGCCTTCTGCCTTCTTCGCAGCATTTATTGAATGAATGTCTTGAACAGTACCACTAACATCCTCACTACTGTCTTCATCTGATGTTTCATCATATATATCGACTTTACTTTGCTTAGAAGACTAGGAGTATCGTCACCGACACTGGTCTTCGCAGCTTGTTGCGGTAGGTTATGTCGACAATCGTTACGTTCACTTGTAATTATATATTTCATACAATCCGATTCTATGTCACTTCTTGTAATTACATCATTTCCCTCTCCTTCTGTGATATTATGTAGTGTAGACATTACATTTAATTTCTCAGGAGGAAGATTATTTTTTTTTTTACAGATCTTGACATGACGACTCAATTTATCTGTTTGTGCTAACTGGCGAAAACAGTATTCACAGTTAAGAATCGTACAAGATGAATTCTTCAAACATTCGCTCCTCTCATGTCTGTGGACAATGTAGGTGAAAGTGTAAATTTTCGCTCAGTATTTGCAGTGTAGTTTATTCGGTGATGTCTCCATTCTCATTGTATATTAAATTAATAATCTTCGGTGTGAAGAGAATGTTTACTTACGTATAGATGTTCATCTCACAATGTCAGAATGACATCTAACTTGTTTCTGTATGAATATACTGTTTTAAACAGTATCAGGTTTCATTAATGGTGATAAAATGTATTCCGTTCTAATATTTGTATGTTAATTGCAGGGGTATGCGTACTAATTCGCCATGTGATTATATCTACGTACGTTAGACAGAATAGGCCTTTACTTGGTATTTGATTAAAATGAATAAATAATTATTTAATTTCAGGAATGTAGAAGGCAGAGGTGCGTTTAGAAGTATTTTGCAGGGAATTTTTTTAAGAGTTTGTTTACTAAACGATTGTGTAAGAAGGAGGATAGTCCGTTGAGTAAACCATTTTGAGCTGTGATTGTCTTAACAGTCTTCTGTTTTAAATGTGCATATATAATACGAATTTCGTTTCTCCCACTAACTTTTGTCTGATAATTCGTTATGTCAATTCCTAAGTTGTATGGAATAAAGTTATTTGTCTCGCATATCTCTTTATGATGAAAATAATTTTTTGATAGTCGGATGTATTATCCTAAAAGATGGGTTATACGATTGAAAAATGGCCACTGTTTTCCTTTAAATTTTGCTTAAGTGCATTGAAATATCGTGGAAACATATATTTCAGCTATGATAGAAGTCATTTCAACCATCATTCGTGTTATTTCTTTAATATTACGTTCAAATTTGTTTTCTAGGGAAATCGATATGTAAATAAGTTCGAGTATATACAAATTTCATGGTAGATAGTAAATCTAAAACTATCGATTGTGAAGCTTTTGAATTGAAATTTAGATTATATGAACATTTTAGTGTTGTAGACAAGTGTACACATCAAATACGTATTTTTCTATGCTATACACATATATTTAAAATAAGATTGAAAGTTTGAATATGTATGCATTTGTCGTGTCTTCCATCATAGTTAAAACTTGAATAAAAATACGTGTTTGAAAAACAGCGATCTTTCGATGTTTAAAATTTTAGCGAGAGAAAATATCTCTTGTACAAAAATATACTTAGTTTCCTGGAAATACTTTAATAAGTTTGCTGGAAACAGGAGAAATTTTATTGGATTAAAATTCATTTCTTGGATTAAGATATAAAATTTGTTGGAATTTTATCTGGGGATTAAGATTTCGGGGAATATTTAGCTTCAGGGATATAAATTTTGATCGATGGGATTTGTGAAATTTTATTTTCCGACAAATAAGACAGGTTAACACACTCAGAGGAGTCCAAACTTTGCTGCACGAGGGAGGGAGTCAGTTAGGCAGGCAGACAGTCTTCATCTTGGGAAAAGACAGGCGCTCTGGGCAGGATGGGTCTAGGGGTTTGGCGGAAGGGAGGTGATTGGCATCCTGGACTCGGGCCGGTTCTGAGGGGCAAGAAGGGGTGGCTACAAGCCGGCAACTTCCGATGTGAATGTGAATGCAACTAATCAGATGACGCCATCTTGAATCAGTGGAGAAAATTCACAATCGAGGACAGACAGGTGACTGACCCCCAGGACCTCGCACTCAGGCGAGGGTGGTAGGGGGCGTAGGGGTGGTTGAAATCGTGGAGTCGGGTCGGTTCTGAGGGGTGTAGGGTGGGCAGGGTGGTTGGGGTGGGAGGGTGTAGTAGGCAGGGTCCTCCCAATCTGTACGTAATTAAGCAGTTGACGCCATCTTGAGAAATTAACAAAAACATTTTATGATCGTGGACAGCTCTAGACAGCACGCACTGACGAGGGGTGGGGAAGGAAAAGGGGATGCAAGATGGTTTCTTGACCTCAGGGTCTCGCAGATGCGGTCTGGTAAAGGGGGTGCAGGGAGGTTTGGAGCGAAGTGACCTTAGCTATCCCACTCTCCGCCACCTTCAGTCGTTCATCAACGTTTGTAGGAGACAGACGTTTTACTCATCAGCTCCTTCATAAACACAACACCTCTAGGCACTTGGCCTTCGACAAACTTATGAACGCGGGTTAGCTCAACCACGGACCATATCTGGTGATAGCCGCGACTTAATATAAAAGTATTTTATCGGGAAAAAATAAATTTTTGTGTGTTTAGTCAATATTGTGCAAAAGTAATTTATTTCTGTGTTCGGTAGACAAAAATACAGTTTGCATTAACAAGTGTGCTCTGTTTACGAAAATTTGTAGTACGTCTCTATAAAGTGTTACATAATTATGCTTTGTGGGCTTAAGTAGGCCTACTTCTTCACGTCATCCAAGTGTGTCTATGCTTCGACAGAAATAATTTGTGTTAAAAGTGAATTATTCTTAAAATAGTTAAACTTAAGTTTAAAAAAAGTTATAGTTTCGTTGTCTGTTGTAGGACGAATGCAGAGTTTTTCTCGCAAATTTCAACTCATTTGTCTATCGGCTTCACTACACTTATATAATCAGGCCCTCCACACACACACAGCTTATAAGATGACATAATTACTATGCTGGACTCATTAATACATCAGACTCCACATCAAACGAATGTGTTTTAAAAATACTCAAAGTATGTGCAAGAGGCATTAAGTGGTGTACGTGTATTTCTATTATGCTATTGTGTCTGTTTAAAATTTAAATTCGAGTTTGAATATTTTTATTTATTCCATACTGACTAGCTGGATTTCGTTTAGTGAGTTTGCACATGTCGACATCAGATGTTACTTCACGTAGTTAAAATACTCTCTCGTGTAAATTATATTTCTAAGCTCGAGACTCATGTTACATTTAAGATTCACGTTATTCCACTTATTATTCACGTAGTCGTTTGAAATTTCCGATTCGATGTGTATAATTTTCTCATGTATAGAACACTCTGAAATTCTCTAACGTTTAGTTGCATTCCGAAAACAGATCGTTTGACGCATAAATCGCATCTTTCAAAGTCGCCTATCTACCATCTACGAGCAATATCCTCCCAAAAATCATAAAATTTACACTTAGGCCAATCTTACAAATCATTTAAACAGTCTGAATTTCTCTCGTGTGTTAAATATGTTCGTAAAAATATCCTATTTACCACCAACATCCCTACAAACACCTCGAAATTAGAAAAAATAGAACAAAATTAGCCTTAGCCCACTCTTGCACTAAACTCCACACCCATCTAAGACATTGCAACCCACCACTATGGTCAGTCGCCTGCAGGACACCACGCCGTCAACATCGTAAAGAGCTCCCCACAAAATAAAGAAAGAAAGAAAATCAGGGAAAAAAATAATTGATCAGATTAGAAATTAACCAGTTCAATCCATTTAACCCTTTGATATAAATTTAACACTTTCAATTTAATTAGCCTTTTTGATTAACCTTTCAATTAATTTGATTAACCCTTTGATATCAATTTAACCCTTTCAATCAATCAAAAGGCGGCATCATATTTATCTAGGACCGGTCCGCCCCTACTACTACTCTTAGTTCTCTCTGATGTTGAGAGCACTGATTGGCCTACATGACCATGGGACGTCATGAGCCATGCATGTCCTTGCTTGTGCACTGTCCCCAGTCCGGAGCATATTTGTAAATTTTAATTTTTTTTCCTGGTTGGCCCTTGTCCACGAGACTTTCACAGAATAAGAAGAATAATTTACCGGTGAAATCCACGCACAGTTTGTAACTGTAAACATTTGTAAACCTGGGCATGGAGGCGAAAATGGAGTGTGCCCGATGCCAAGCAAACGAGTTGTAAAAATGCGCCGTGTAATCACGGCTTGAATGATACAATATAAAAGACCGGAATTTCAAAATTCAAAGTTTACAAAAAATGTTTTCATTGAAGGAATATAATTTTGTATAAACAACGCAATGCGAATACAAAGAAAATATTTTCCTATAAACAATAACCAAAATAAATAAACTATAATAATCAAAATCGCCTTTAACTCAATAATAAACCAGCTAAACAATCGTGAATCAAAACAAACAAATACAAAACAAAATGGCGCAAAGCATTTACTGCTACCTGGTGGTAGTTTTCAAAAGCTACTTGTTAAGGCAGCTTTGAACATATTTTGTAGCAATATGTATAAAGTAATGCTAAACCTAATTCTACGTATAAACATCTATTTACTGAATTGAACATACTTCCATTTTATCCTGAATATGTATTTCGGTCACTGCTTTTGACAAAATTTATAAAGTTGATAATTTTATAGACATTTAAAATAGATCTTCATATCTGACAATAAATTACTATAAGCTAAATGTTAAATACCAAAATACTGCAACATTTTCTAAAAGGAATCCAGCATTTGGGAATCACTCTCTTTAACAGATTATTCAAAAATATTATGCTGATAAAACATATAGGTCGATTAAAAAGTATTAAGGGAATACATAACCAATAAACCTATCTACTTACTGATTGAAGTGTATAGTTTTTAGAGTATATTGACCATACCAGAATACCAAACTTTGGCTGTAAGTGTACATTTGTTTTTGATAAATTTATCACGTAAACTATTATGTAACTTTTGTTTAAAAAATTTACTTATAATCTTGTGTTGTTACCTTTTACTGTTGTCATTAAACTGTAACATCTGTTTATGATAATGTAGGACCGAAACAAAAATTGTTATAGTTATTTCTGTTTCGAGTGACTGTGACAATCATGCAGTCATGTTAACACATATTTCAAAATGTAGTGCTATTATCATGAGAAATATTGCATATCTTATAAATTATTTTATATTGTTTTTTTATTCTATGATGTTTATATTTATGTAACAGATGACACCATATCCCCAGAGCAAATTAATTGCGTACTGAGGGAATCAGTTGGTGGATAAATAAATAAATAAATAAATCCAGTATCACAATGATTTGGAAAATACCTTTACTGGCTTATCCCACACGGCACCAAAAATCGTAAAAGCTTAAATATTAGTTTTAGTATGTAGAAATATTATCTTCATTATGATAGGTATTTTTCAATGTCTGAAAACTTCTAATATAACAGCTAGCTATTTACCGTTTACACAGCACTTTTGAAATCAGTGCCTAAAATATACTTCTCCCTTCGTTTTGTATCCTTCCGCTATTTGTAATATTAACATAGCCATGGTCTAGTGATTTTATTCGTGCGTCAATCAAGCGAAAATGTGAAATTGTTGGCAACCTAAATGTGATTATAGTGCCATTTCGTACTCTAATGCACATAAAGCATAAGAACACAACCAACTTGATGTGTCATAAATTCAAACATTACACGAGGAATACGTAGTCCAGGCTAGGAACTGTTTTTCTTAATCCGCTGCCAACTTCACTGGAAGCCTGTACGCCAAAGTGTACGATAGCAGTTATTAAGTTAAGTTTAACGCGGACAGTCTATAAAATGTATTCAAACTTATAACGATAAACATCAGAATACAACGCAGCGGTATAATGAGTGAGTAAAGAGATTTGGGCGGCTCTTAACAGCGAGGTCTTGAGAGCCGATGAGGGTGATTGAAGTGAATATGGACGGCGCCGGAATGAAGCGGCGGGGGAAACGGGAGATCCTCGAGAAAACCCGCCGACCAACGGCATCGTCCGGCACGATTCCCACTTGCGAAAATCTGGTGACCCGGCCGGGGAAGCGATGTAATGAGATTCTTTCTATACTAAACGGGCGATGGCAGTGTGAACCGTGCAGGGACAGGTAAGTGACAAGTGCATGTTCTATTAACCACTCACTGCGTGCTGCTGCGCTAGGCTACGTACCACCACTTCATGAAGGAACCGTTACAGGTTTACTTGGAGAACGTTCTTTTGGAGACACGTAAGGTGACGTGGATGCAGCAGGACGGGGGTCCACCCTACTTCGTACTGAGGATTATCAACACCTCGACGAACGATACTCGCGACGGTGAACACTGGCGGAGGCGGGCCCATTGTGTTGCCACCACGATCACCAGATCTCTCCCCACCCTCATTTCTATTTCCCGGCCCACGCTAACTCGCTTATGTATGGGGCACATATTGGCACCAGAGTGAAGCTGAATACTGGGATACGCCCTCAACTGACACACTAACAACACCACGCCAGCTATACTCCATTCACGGCTTCTTCGGACGAGTCTTTGAAAAAGCACCCCATATATTAAGTATCTAGTTATTTCCTAAATATGCCACGTATCAAGCGTTTTATGCCTTGTAAATAGAGGCGTATCTTATTTTCTGTTAAATTATATTTTACCCATATTTTATTTATGTATTATAATATTTATTGTATTATAAACACGAATAAAAACAGAGAGAGAGAGAAAAAATCTGTGTTGGTAGCGCCTAGTAATACATAGTTTTCATACAAAATAATATTACAATTGAGTGCGGAGGAAAGCGGTGCGTTGTCCTCTGGTGTTATTTTCCAGACTTGGTTAAGCATAGTTTGCACGAGGCGGAGGAATATCCTGGAAGTAGATATTTCGCAGGGCTTCAGAAAAGTGTGAAGTAACCGTGAATGTATTATATCTTCAAACTTGTGTATCGCGACATGGAACAGCGCTGCACTGCCTGTATGGCCTACCGTGGGCGACATTTTGAACAGACAATGTTACCACGCCGCCTCCTGACGATATGTGTAGAAAGATAAAAATAAATAACTGTGCTCTTGCACTGTATGTGGGGTAATTAACCTGGTTGGCTACCTGCCGCTGCTCATCGCTATCGCCAATTGCGGTCAGCAGAGGGACCTCTTTGTACTGTGGGAACCTCACTGCACCCCTCCACCTAGGCCGCCTTCGTTTCTGCTGACGAGCACTGAAATCAGTGTTCGCCAGCAATAAGAGTCGTCAGTAAGCAGCAAATCGTCAGTAAATTGATTTTTCTGGTAGTAGTATTCCCGCGTGCAGGAAAATATGCACAAATATGGCTGACACACTAACCTCACTTAAACTGGACTCATAACCATCCGTTTAATCCGTCAGTCGCCCGTCCGTCCGTCACGTGGTCTTCAACCAATCGCAGATCAACTTTTTTCTATCCGTCAATCCGTCAAATATATCTCATACTTTAACTTCCGACGGACGGACGGGCCACCGCCTTGTAATATAGTTCCTTGAACACGGCTGTCGCAAAACAGTCACTTGTTTATTGTCTGAATATTTTTATTTTTAAATATACAAGGCAGTTTTTACGTTTCCACCTTTGAATTGAACTGAAGATGACTTGTAGATTTCGGAGGAAATGCTGATAAATTACGTTAGGAAAAAGAATATATTTTATTACATTTATTAAAAACCTTTTGCCTGTGCGCGAGAAAGATAGTGTTGCTGGGTGGTTAAACTGAAAATGTTTTGGCCGGACGGACGACGGACTGTTGTGAGTCTGGTTCAATCGACGGACAAAAAAATCGACGGAAGCTGATTGACGGACGGCCGACTGACGGAAGTGACGGATGGTTGTGGGCCAAGCTTAATTCGGCTACAATAACTCCAGCATTAACAAATTACAAATGCACAAAAAGCATAGAATACAGGTTTTTAAGTCGATTCTATTTCCATTGAACTGCCGTTAGTAGGAGTTATCCCCCGAAATTCAGAGTTTCATTACGAAACGAAGTAGATACAAAATACAATCATTTATACACCACAAATTGTACATTAAAAGTATTGTAAAAATGATAAATTGTTTTGCAACTGAAAGAAGTGCCTGGGCACTGAATCAAAGCATATACAGTGCTTGCTTTCCATTTTACTTGAGGGTACCCAACACGGCCAAAAAGTACTAGTTTAAATTAAAAATAAATTCATCAACAACACATTTCCCATAGTTGTAAACGAACTTTAGAAGAAAATGTAGGTTTAATGCTAGATCATCTGGCGTTGCTCAGTTCAATTCTGAGTATCATAATGAATTGTTTGACTAATAAATAACAGTTGGACAGCACCGTCGAGTGAAGAGTGACTGCGAGCAAGTGGGGAATATGGCGTCCGTCTGCTATACGCTGTTTTGTCGCGGTTGAGGCGTAGGAACATGCAGGCACGCTACTAGCTCTACCTACACCTGTGATGCTTCACTAGGAGAAGCCTGCAAAATACGCGTATTATGTGGAGAGTGAGTGAGGAGATTTGGGCGGCTCTTAACAGGGGTAAAAATCCGGTGACCCGGCCGGGGATTGGGCCCGGCTCGCCTTGGTGGGAGGCAAGCGTGCTAATCGCTCAGCCACCGCGGCACCACGTTAAGTGGAGACACGATAGACATTACACAGCACGCCACATACACGATTTTCATTAAAATGAGCATTTTTGAAAGCCCTGCTTAAGATCAACTCGTAGACACGTTGTGTATTCTTCCGCCTTATGCAAATTTAACAGTGCCATGGGCGTTATCACTTTATTCATGCGTCGGTCAAGTAAAACTGTGGAATTATTAGGAAAGTAAATATTTTGCAAATCTGCTAATTTTTGCACTTCAATGAATTTAAAAAAAAACAGACAGTGAAAGAAATAAATTAAGTTATCGCGAATGGTTTCCTAACACTTTTTATTCGGCGTGAATATATGGAACTACTTTCCATCCATCCTTACCAACTTTACTGGGCGAATGTGATTCAGTGCGCTCATTAAAATATATGAATGCTGGGGCAGTGACTATTTCTAAGGTTCATTTCTAAAGTGCTCACTTTATCATGTACAGCCTTTGCAAACAGCTCGGCTATCTCTTGGATGGGGGCAAAGAGGAGTGTAGAGGGAAACAGTCAACATACGTAGTGTTAAGAGTGACGGGAGAGACGATAGTGGTGTACTCCCGTCGACAGTAGTGATGGCGTTGAAAGTATGTAAAGGTATGAGAGAAAAGTGGTCACATCAGACAATATTTTCTCTATTCCTTGCATAATGTGGCAGAATCTAATCTACACTCAGCGCCAGATACCTGCGAGCTTGAGAAACGTCACAAGGAGGCAGGGCGCCAGTAACGATTCCTAGAATACATTAGACAGAATGGTAGGGGAACTGTTACTGACGTCCTACCTCCTTGTGACGTTGAAGCTCGCAAATATCTGGTGCCCAATATAACACACATTAAATTTGACAAGCACGCCTGCTTAAATCGGCGCCAACAGATAAATACTTTACGTTGGTATAACTGTATCATGTACAGTCCTTTCACAAGAAAAATGGCTTCGTAACAACGCACTAGCCAACAAACAAATACCTACGGCTTGGGTTTATATAGGACAGTGAAATCTAGCGTGATGATAAATCGTACATTTTGCAAGTCCCTATATATGAGTGACCTTAGAACTTCTGTTGGTGGTCGGTTTGTAGCCAAGTTCTCTGCAGTTCCTTGCTTCATTTACTAAAGCCTAAAACGGCTACGCTGAAGGGCTTCTAAGCAATGATTAAAATAAGATAGCCGTTTTGAAAGTCGTTTTTTCGAATAAATTAAAATGTTAAATGCAGTAAAAAGCATTACGAATACGTTTAGTAGTTGCTAGTGAAGTAGTATTTTTAACGTTCTTCAGCACAGCTCAAATGGGGGAGGTAGGCTAACGCCTTAAACCGAGCATCGTCGTAAATATTTTATAGAGAGGGTCCTTGGGAGTGAAACGTGCCATTCTATATTCGCTGCACCTCACTCACGCCCGAGTGCGGCTTCTCTCCAAACACAACCTGTCACTTCCCAACTGCACATTTCACCACGTCAGCAAAGCAGCACTCACCGATGTTCCACGTCGGGTAAAATCCGCAGGCAGGTGCCGATAATCGAGGTTAGGTTCACACGAGCCGCGTGTCCACACACCCAGGCCCTCGCCAAAGAGCAAGACGAGACTGACTGCCCTTTTCCGGGCGCGGCGTGGTGCGACGGCGCCGCGATCTGGCAACGCTGGCGACGCGTTCGAGCGAGCTATTTCAGTATGGGGCAGGTCGCTGAGGAGATGCAGGTGCGCGCCAGCGTTGCCAACTTGGCGGGAAGGACTCCCCCGCCCCTACGGCGAGGGTCGCGAGCTGCTGCTCCGTTTATTCTGCACCGCTCGACTGTTCCGTCTTCAAACGCGGCCTCGGCTGTCCTGCGGTTAGTTGAGCTTTTTTTTTTTGAATCAATGCTTCAGTTTCTTCTTCAGCTCGTTTGAACATGTTTCCATTCACGTGCAAAAATGTACTCTGCTGTGGACCCAATGTACGCACTTGCATTGATGCAGTTACAAATTTAAATTGTTTGAAACATGAACTCGTTTCTATGATGCAAATTCTTCTTATAAATCAGTGGTCACGGTGGTGCAGTGGTTAGAGCCCTGCCTCTATAGCTCAGGGGTAGGGTGGCCGACATGTTGTCGTGGGTTCGTGCCCCGACCCCTCCGCGGCAAATCTTCAGTTCGATTGTCGCACTGAGAATTTTATCAGCAAGTCGGTCTAACTTGAGCTCGACAACGTCAATTCAATACAACTATAACAACGGCAAAAAAAAAAAAAGGTTAATTACTAGCTTCCCACCCGACTGGTCCGCTCACGGTTTATGCATGTGAGAATCGTGCCGGATGATGCCGCTAGTTGGCGGGCCTTCTTGTGGATCTCCCGCCTCCCCCGCGACTCTACATTCCGGCGCTGCAAAATACCCACTCTCATCGGCTCTCAAGACCTCGATGTTAAGAGCCGCCCAAATATCTTCTCTTCACTCTTCTTATAATTCCTATGAAATAAAGAGAAAACCATTTCATTTTGTAACGTTTACTAAATATAGTTTTGTAGGTAAAGTGAGCACTTTTGAAGCCCTAGTCACTTTTTTCTTTCAGCCTTTTTTATCCATGAGACACCTTTTTTTAAAAGAAATATTGCTTTTTAGGTAATAAACACAGCATGTTTATTCCACCAACCTTGAAAGTTAAAGTCTAAGGCTAAGATAACCCAATATTGTTTTACTATTATTCCAAATGAGAGGGCTCACTTTACCGTGAATAGCCCAGAACAAGCACTACCTTTCCTAATTCGATGCCAACTATATATGTATATAGGTATACTGTTCCGTAACGTGATACTTCTTTCAGAAATTGATTTAAAAAGTATTCGATTAACCGGAAACCAGTTCGCAGTATCATCACTCTTTGGAATCAACCCTATGAAAAATCACTCCATGGATAATGTGTTTGGTTGTTTCCTAAATATGTGATGTGTCATAAGCGTTTTACATTTCTGTTAACATAAGTGTCTTGTTTTTGGTTAAGTTGAACTTATATTTGATCTATAACTTATAATAAATTATTTATAATCAACATTAATAAAGACAAAAAAGAAAATAGGTGTAGGTAATGCCTAATCTATACTAATAAATAAAATTGAAGTGTGTCTTATTTAAAAATTGATACCAATATCTAAGCGTAATATGCTATCTAAACGATATTGAAGTATAAATAACTGTTTTTAGAATTATTGTCTGTCTGTATGTTTGTCCAGAATTGACTCCAAAACGGTTGAATCGATTTTGATGAAACTTTCTTAGATCGTAGAGGATATTTCTATTTAAACTCTGCTCTTTTTTCATATCAATATCTCAAATGGTTTCGAAGTTATTTAATTTTTTTTTAGTTTAATTTTTATTTTCCTTTCTTTTTTTTCCCCCGCAAAAGGGGAATTGAAAAAAAAATGATTGTAGAAACATCAATAGGTTTTTTAATAATCAAACGAACCCAATTTAAACAACAATCAGTAACATGTTTTTGGCCGAATTTTTAATAGTGTGAACACATCTGCTGGTGGTGTATTCATTTTAGACGCACCTGGAGGTACTGGGAAAACATTTTTAATAAACCTTATATTGCACAAAATACGAACTAATAAAAAAATTGCCATAGGCGTAGCCAAGTATAACAGCAACCTGTAGGCAAAACTGCTCACCCCATGTTTAAAATACCACTCGAAGCGAATAAAATGGAAAACCCTGTTTGCGGTATATCAAAAAACAGTAAAAAGGCTAAGGTGTTACAGGATTGTGTTTTTATTGTTTGGGACGAATGCACTCTGGCTAATAAAGTGTCCATAGAAACAGTCGACAGAACATTGAGAGACATAAGTGATGATAGGACTTTTGGTGGAGTAAATTTTATTTTCCGGAGACTTTAGGCAAACTTTACCGGTTGTCACAAGAGGCACACGCGCGGATTAAATCAACATATGTATTAAATAAACGCTCAGTACTTTGGAGGCACATTGGCAAACTTTATTTGACCGAAAATATGAGATCGCAATCAGGAGCATCAAAAATTTGTGGAATTCTTTTAGATATTGGAGAGGGAAAATATCTAGAAATCAATAGTAATCACGTCACAATATGGCAAATAAATATCCCGATTTATTATTAATAGACCCTCACTATATTTGATCATGGCTTACATAATTTGAACTCTTCAGTAACAAGTCAAATGCAATACATGTCCATAGAAGACACAACATGTTACCAACAACCAAATAGGTAACATTTCAGAAACATAAATATACATATATGTGACAAATCACATATAGAACTACCCAATCCTATTTGCCGAGTCGTTACAGAAACAGAGGAGTTGATTCGAGAAATATTTGAAGACATAGAAAATCTTGACACAAAAGAAAATTCCTGGCTTTGTGAAATATCTATTTTAGCCCCAGAAAATTATATGGTTAGTTACCTTAATACTACGATATTAGGAAAAATTCCTGGAGATCCAACAACGTATACGCACATAAATACAATATATAACGAAGAGGAGTCAGTACATTTTCCTATAGAATTTTTAAATAGCATTGTCGCCACCGGTCTACCTGCTCACAAAATACAGCTACAAATTGGAGTTCCCATCATGCTAATGCGTAATTTAAACACCCCAAAAGCCAAAACTTTGTAGTGGCACTAGGTTAAGGGTATAGTGAGGGCTACTATTTCATAAAATGTACTGTTCTGTAAAGTGCTTGTTAAAAGTGGAAACCGAAATGATTTGTGTAATATGTACCCCGAACTTGTAAAAAAATTGTTTTTTTTTTTGTATGTGTATTTACTTAATTTCACGGCATATAAAAATGTGCTTGTGGCAGTTATGGACATATTTATATGCTGTGTGTTTGGCACCTTTACAGTAGAGGAAACATGATTTTTTTAATCAATATTTCTTGATTATGTTAATTTTAGTTTGTTCACACTACTGTGTATTCTAAATATTTGGTTTAATGTTGTAAGTTTTCATGTACTATTTTCGTGCTTCAGATAGTGATTGGTGAAAAAATGTTCAACTCATAGCAATGGAGATAACAGAGAAGGAAAGGCTGAAGTCGACTGATTTTAACCTCTGTATTATTTGCCAGGCTGGCAAAGGGACCAAAAACCAAAAAAGTTACATTACAAATCCCACAAAACAATTGATCCTGAAAATTACCGACAGTTCCAAAATACGTGTGCAGTATGGCGAAAGTAATTTCAGAAGTGTAGTAAATAACGTTTGTGATCTCACCTCTGAAGAATTAATTTCAAAAGGTGTTTCTTACCATAAGACCTGCTATGGTATTCTGATTAGTACTGAGAAGATAGAGAGAGCGAAATATATATATGACAAAGCTATTGCAACGGGCAAGAGTACAGATGCGTGGAAAAGAATTAGAGGTAGGCCTACACCAAGTTCCAGTCCAGCAACAGATTTGATCGAGTCCTCTTCTTCATTTGGACGAACAACCAGAAAATCAAAAAGTGATAACATGAAATGCATTTTATGTCAAGAAGGTAGTATGAATTATCTTCATGAGTTATCAACTGCAGGTATGGGGTTGCAAGTGCTGGAAATTGGTAGTGAAACAAACGATGAACATATTAAAACTCGGTTGAGCCTCCTCGTCGCTGCCAATGATCAATTGCAAACAGTAGTTTATGATATGAGATATCATTTGGAATGTCTCATGAAGTGTAAAAGAGATATACAAAAGAGCAAGCAGGTGACGGAAAACTTGACAATATATTGAAAGTCATATCAGAACTTGAAATCCTAAATGTAATCAAAGATGCCATGAAAGATCCTAAACCTGTTCTCAACATGACAGATATCCATACTACTTACCTAAATATTCTGAACGATAATGGTGTTTCAATTCCTGATACTCCAAGATACTAACCGTATCTGAAGAAACTTATCCAGGAAAACATTCCACACATCGATTTCCATCATCGTTAGCACAGAAAACAAAGCGAATAATAGCTACAAAAACCAAAGAAACTGCTTTTGCTGAAGCTATGAAAATGACCACCATGAAAGATGATGCAGAAATTGTATTGGTGGCAGCAAACATCCTTCGCAGAGAGATGAACAATCATAGTTCTTGGAAATTTAATGGGTCATTTAATGACTATTCGACCCCTCCGTTGCTTACTACTTTCTGCAGGTATATTGTTAAAGGTGCACATGAAGTTCAAACCAAGAGGAGAAAAGCAAAAGTAGATAGTAGAGTGACATTGTTGACACAACACATGGCACAGTCATTCTTGTAACGCAGACAAGTCACATATAAACCAGAAATGGATACAGCACTATTTCGAGACCTCCATGTGACTTCACTATCTGTTTCACTAGCAATGAGTGTACACGATAAATTCCATAGTAAACATCTCATAACCTTACTGCAACTGCTCACCTTGTCTGTAAGTTACTCAAAAATACTTGATATTGAAAACAGGTTAGCTAGTGCTATCCAACAACAGATGGTTTCCAATGGTGGTCTATTTATTCCATCATGGATGATTAAGGACCAGTTTGTTTGGTTTACTTTGGATAATATTGATTTCTTGGAGGATACTGTTAATGGAAAAGACACACTTCATGGTACGGTGATAGCTGTGTATCAGTCTGCTCATCCTAACAACTCTTCAGTAGTTCCACACATTGATTTGAAAAGTGCCACTTCATCTCAAACTTAAGCACTCCAGTGCAATGTGTTACACTGCACAACTCCAAAGTTGTGTTGAAAGATCCTCCCATTCGATGTTAGTGATTCTCACAGGACTATAGATAAGTGTCATCAACTTGATTTGCTATGGATACTTAGCTGTTTGAAGTTAACAGAAAATTCAGAAAATAAGAGTACTATTAGTGAATGTTTAGTGACATGGATCATTTTTAACTCAATGCTATCCACAAAGTCTACAGTGGCAAAAATCTCTTTGGTCCCACCTCTACTCCATTTACCAACTACTGATTACAGTGTTTTGTACACAATGCTTATGAGAGCATGAGGTAATACTGTGATTGTCTTAGGTCCTGATAAATTAGCATGTATTTCACTTGATCTCCAACTATATGAAATGGCTATGAAGCTGTGGGTGTCCAGAGAAGATATTCAGAATCAGTTCATTTTCCACCCAGGTGAACTACAAGTTGTAATGTGGACACTAGCCGCTCTAGGAAAGTATGTTGAGGGTAGTGGAATTGATCAAGCATGGATGGAAGCTGGGTTATTCTCCAACTACTGTGGCTCAAATTTGAGATGGTAAACATCTCTACAGAGGCCTTGAAGCACACACCGTGACACTCCTTTCTATATATGGTATGTACTTCGATTGATTCAAGGAAGTTAGTCCTCAAGATACAGCTTTGCTTCAGAATATGTCAGTCAAAATTAGATAGGCTTTTGTGGCTGGCATAAATGCAGAAGAAGACCAACAGAACCACCTCATACATGAAGTTTCAAAAACTGCAGAAATTATAGCGGAGTTGAAACTGATGGAAAAGCTTGATAAGTATGAAGCTACCTTCACGAAGATACAGATATTTTTAAAGAACTACATGAGACAAATTCTATGTATCCTTTCATATGTAAGGGCAACAAGACAGAAAAACTGGAACTTTACCTTGAAACAATCGAGGCACTTATCAAGTATTTTTTTTGCTCACAACCACTTTAACTATGCACAGTTGTTGCCATTCTATTTGTCAACAATGCAGTATGTACAGAAAACCCATCTAGATGTATGGCGAGAATTTGAATTAGGGAACTTCTGTGTGACAAAATCACCTTTCGGCTTTTTTCAATTCCCCCCGATCATGCTATAGAACATGAAAACCATGCTCTGAAAGTGGCTGGAGGTGTAATATACATAACACAAAATGAGGATGCACTGAACCGTCATTTGCTCATTTCTTCTGAATTGACTCGAATAATGGAACATTAAAAATAACTGTACAATGTTGAAGCTGATATAGCAAGACAAGAACATCATAAAATTTCTGGAAGAAAAGCAAAGCAGATTACAGAAAATGCTGCAAAATTGAAGAAAGTCTTTACAGATCACTGTCACCTGTTCAAAGAAAAATGTTAACACCTTTAATTTATTAACTGGTGCAACAGTTAGTGAAAATATAGCAAACTATATAACTTCCCATGACAGCATTGGTCAGCAAAACTTTAAATCATTTGTAGGTAAACGACGCCTTACAGGTGGGAACATTTGTGTGTGGGACAAGCTCCCTAAATGTAAAATCACAACATTTAAAACACTAAATGTCACTTCTAATCTCCGTGTTCAGGATAAGTTGATCACAGTACATGAAGACAGGCAACTGCTACAAAGACTAGTAGTTATAGCAAGGTCACGTGATGACATTAACATTGTTGAAGCAATAGGTTGTTACGAATTCAGATGCATTCCGCGATCACTGTTTCAAAGTGATGGGACACTTCTGTTGGCATCTGATAAATATACAATACTCCACCACATGGAAAATATGGATGTTTCTCAGTCATCAGAAAATATCCATAGTATAAATGCTTCAACACAGTCGGTACTAGAATGGGTAGAAACTGCCAAAGTACTTATTGTGGATGGGATGGTGGTGGTAAATACCATCAAGAAAACTTCAGACATGAATACCTGTAATGATTTCTCTTCTGAATTTCTTAGTATAGTTTTACATATGGCAAACGATTATGATTAAGTCCGACCTGTGTTTGACCGATATGACTTACATTCTTTAAAGAGTCAAAATAGAAGTAAGATAACTATAGGATCTCAAACATACTACCGAATACATGACAACAGTCTTATAAGAAATATCACTTTGAAAAACTGGCTCTCGCATCCAAAAACTAAAGGTGAACTGACAGAATATTTGTCATCCAAAATGCTTGCTCACAGCTTGATGCCAGAAAATAACCTGAAAAAGTTCTTAGTGACTTACAACTCGTGCACTAAGGGTAACACAGAAATCCACCCAACACTTCGGTGCCATGCACATGAAGAGGCTGACACACTCGTCATACTTCATGCTCTGTCATTGAACAATACAGAAGTGGACATTTATTTCACGGATACTGATATAGTTCTCGAGCTAATTTATATGTAACCAAAACTTCCACGTGCACATATTTTATCACTGGTAAAGGTGATTCAAGACGGAAATTGAATGTGGGATTTTTGCATGAAAAGGTGGGCTATTCTCGGGTACCATGCATTTACGGGAAGTGATGTGACTTGTCGATTTGCTGGAATCACGAAACAGAATTGCTTTAAGAAGTTTCTTGAATGTGATGACAAAATTCTAAGTTGTCTCGCTTCACTGGGAATCGACGTATCTGAACCTTCACCAGCAGTAGAGGATGAGTTAGAGCGGTGTGTGTGTATCCTTTAAAAATCATCATCAATTACAAAGTTGAAGGAGCTACGATCGCACCTTTTTGCGAATAAAGCTACTGCAGCAGAAAAACTGCCACCTACTACTAGTTCCCTCTGACCTTATATACGCCGTGCGCAGTATGCAACTATGGTTTGGCACAGAAGCTGTTCCAGTGACCCACAACTACCATCACCTACAAAATATGGTTGGCGACTCGAAGACAATACAATGTAAATTCCACTGAAATGTATGTTACCTCCAGCACCTGCCGCAGTAGTAAACCTTCTGCAATGTGGATGTAAGATGGGATGTAAATCTCGTTGTTCTTGACGTACTCGCCAGCTACAATGCACTGAACTTTGTAAATGTTTCAACAATCAAACTGCCTGTACAAATAGCAGATATCAACTTCCTCCAGATTTAGATTAAAACTGTGACATTGACAGTGAATAATTTTATGTTGCAAACTCATTGGTGGAGTGAATATTGTTTGCAAGTGGAGGAGGGGTAGGCAATGTTAAATTAATAAAAAATTCTAACTTTTCTAACCCCTTGTTATTTTTTAATCACAAAAATTCAAGGGAAATCACATTCAACATTTATGTGTTATGACTTTTTACATGTTCAGGTATATATACATATTTATAATAGATTGATTAGTAATTCCCATGGGTGAAGGGGGTAGAGGAGGTGTTTAGGGGAGTGGGGTTTACCACTAACTCCTTGTATTAGTTACACCATTGTTAGAAATTACCCTCCACTCTACAAATGGTAAGAGTTCTAACAAATTAAAAAAAAAAAAATTAAGTTAACATTATATTGCCTTGGATTATTGAACAAAATACACATTGTAGAATATCATACACAATGCTTCTATAAAAAATGGAAACCTACTTTTTAAAACTAAATATATACTAAAGAATAGAATGAAACAATAAATTCAATTTTAACAAAGAAAAAACACTAATTTACCCAACAGCCCATACTAGTAGTTGTATTACAAAAAAAAAAACATCGTCGAAGCTAAAAATTTTACCGGCTGTGGTAAAGGGGAGACAGTGTTTATATCATGGATACCTATCATCCCAACTAACTAACCTTTCCAATTTAAAAAGGCTTCAGTTCCCCGTTAATAAATGTTTCACAATGACAGTAAATAAATGACAAGGTCAAACTTTAGGGAGAGCAGGCGTTGACCTGAGCCAGAGATGTTTTACGCACGGGCAGCTATACGTAGCTTGCTCACGTGTTAGTAATTCTACAAACGTAGTAATTTTAGCTGACAATAACAGAACGCAAAATATAGTTTATAAAAAAGTTTTGATATAATTGAGATTTAAATTACAATTTCTCTATGAAGCTATTAAAAATATGAAAAAATATAAAAATATTATAATTTGTTTGATATTATCTTATATAATTTGTTCATAAATAATCGTAAGTAGGGCAATAATAAATAAATAACAATTAAAATCATTTAAACCAATTAATACCTATTATTATATGTATTGATTTATATATATTAATTTATATTTGATTATTTGAAATTATTATCTTACAACCAAAAATAAAAAAAAAATTTGTAAATTCGATTTGATTAACATTTAAAACTTAAAAATAATAATTTTTTTTATTATAGAAATTATTAGGTATACATTTCGATTAAAACTATTCACGCCTTGTTTAAATTTTCTATTTCTATTTTTAAAATATGCAAACAAATCCTAAAGTCAACGCGAACGAAGTCGCGGGCATAGCTAGTAAGAAATAGTTCTCATGCAAAGTATTATTCAACTGAATACACACACAAATGCGGTGCGTTGTCTTTTGGTGTAATTTTCTAGACATGGTTAAGCTTTGTTTTCATGAGGCGATGGAATAACCTGAAAGTTATAAGTTTATCAACTGTATAAAGTTGATATAGGCTGTTTACAGTAAAATGAGCACTTTTGAAAGCCCTGTTTAAGATTTACTTGTATGCACGTTTTGTATTCTTCCACCTTATGTAAAATTAACATAGACGCGGGCCTCATCGCTTTATTCATGTGTCGGTCAAGTGAAACTGTGAAATTATTACAAAAGTAAATATTTTACAAATCTCTTCATTTTTACACTTCACTGATTAATCAAAAACAGAATGCAAAAAAAAAAATATATATGTTATCACCAATCGTTACCGAACACTTCCACCCATGGTGACCAACTTTACTGGACGCATGTCACTCAGTGCGTCCGTTAGAATTAAACGCAGGTAAGCCAGTGACATCTTTCTGAGGTTGATTTCAAAAGTGCTCACTTTATCGTGAACAGCCTTTACTACTTAGAAAGTGATCATGTGACATGAAGTTTCATTCAAAGCTCCTGTGCTCCAAGTATTGGCTAAGGGAACTGCTCAGGAATTATTTGAATCTCAAGCGTAATGCTGAAAATGGGCAGCCAACAGTCGTCTTCCTTCGAAGGAAACCTTTAGATGACATTTTCTTGAGCAGCAAGTTGCACAAAAGCAAATTTCAGAGCCAGAAGCAAATTCCAGTGTATGGGTAGATATGTTGGGCTTAAAATCTTGTCGGCAGCAACGTCATTAGGGGCGATCGCAACGTATACAACACCCCTCGCGGGACATGAAACGCCACCTCTGAAGCAGGAACAATGTCATCTGCTTCTTGAAACAACCGAGTTTAATGCTGGATTGACAATAATAACCCGAAAGTCCGATAAAATAGCTCCGACGCCGACGAAAATTTTTCATCAGCCAATGCGCAGCAAGGTCTCCCCGACAAACGCAGCCTCGACTAAAGTAGATTCTATTTTTACTGTCTTCGGGCCTCGCTTGGCAGTAGAAAAAAAACGTAAACAAAACCTTATAAAACAAAATGTCATGCGGATCTCACTACTGTAGTAAATTTCACATTAAACATATGTTTTTTTACGTATACATCCTGGTTATCCAGAAAGCTAATGAATTGACGAAAATAAATATTCGTGGAAAAACTACTGCTCCAAAACCCAAAAATACTTAGTTTACAAAGTCATCAAATTAAAATAGCGTACAATGATCTGTGATTTCTTCACATTCCATAGGAAGTTACTGGCCATTCTAGGATTTTCCGAAAGCCACGCAACCCTTGTCGAAAGGAAACTGTTGGGGTATTGTAAACATTGAACTAATTTTGGCGGCGGAAATGGTCGGGCTGTAACGTCGTGTCTGACTGTCGGGACGAACTGGTCGTGGCATTGTAAATCCAGCATTAAACAGCACACTATTTAAGTCTCCTATTTTCACAACTTTTAATTAAAAACTGACAAAAATCAGCTCGCGCTTTGGCATGTCTGTTTACGCCACTCCTCATCTGCAAGATTTTTAAACTATGCAGTCTGTCTGTGACGGGTGTGATGGCTAACTCGTCGCTTGACAAGAGACGGATCCCAGATCCAAGCAGTCTCGACTCTATAACCGTATTTTATACTTCAGTGTAGATATCGAAGCTAACTTCTCCAAAAACAATAGTATTTCGACATAAACCTTTAATTTTTTGGATGATTATTCCGACTACCCTCAACTATAATCTGGACTTTCCTGGGTCGAAAACAGCCACATTCGAAAAAAAAAAAAAAAAAAAAAAAACTGCAGACAGAAACCTCACCAACTTATCTTTCTGTATGTTCGTGGGTGCTTGTACTTCATTCACTGCTGTTCTGAAACTCTTGAAAACCAGGAACTGCGTTTGCGAAACAATTGAATAAGGCGCGCTGACAACGCCATTTTCGTCAGTAGATGTGATGCGGGAATACAATGTCTGCTGTACTGCGATATGCAATGTGACTTAAATGTCGAGTGCGCAGTTGCCTTCAAGTCATATTACCTAGACCACAAAAGGTTTCAAGCATATCGTGCACAAGATTACGATGACTAAGGCTGTTTCCGGATTGTCAGTATATACTTGTAAGAACGTACATTTGCGCATTGGCAGTGATGTGTACTTCTTGTGTACTTATTGAAACTATTCGGACAGGTCGTCGCCTCTTCATGTTAGACTGGTTGCACATTCTGGCGGAAGTATCAGAAACTATGTGACAACAGAAAAATACGTTGCATAGTGTTATATTCCTATACGTTACGATAACTTCTGTGGCTATGCGCAAAAAATCACATAACCATATAAACATTTATTATGTATTTTTGTGTCATGACTTCGTACCTTACGAGTTTAAGCGCTGAAACATGGCTTTAGCCGGGAATGAGAACTAATAGGAGCATTAGTGGACGTGTATTATTTACAGGAAGGAAATGAAAGGCGGCACAGGAATATTGTTGTACACTGGTTGCTTGGCAGAGCAGATTGACAACAGATGTGTGTTGTTTTGAACAAAAACTAATACACACAATTATGCTAATATGTCAGTTTTTGGTGATTGTACACGTTGAGTACAAATTGTACAGCAGAAAAACAAATTGCAGGAATATAGAAATTCTCGCACCTCGGTATCCTGAGGTTATGTTAATCTGTTCAGCTTCTCTCAATTTCAGACGTATTCATACAACACAATAGCATTGGGATATTGCTTTATCACGTCTGTGGAAGATTGTAAACAAATTAGGGCAGTTGTTATGGAATTTGTTGCATTTATTTATCGTATGTAAGGGGGCATTACACAGAAACTGGCATTCTTTCTTCGTCCCTCGGTACGTACCTTACCATGTGTTGGAAATATACATATTGATAACAAAAGAAAGAGAAATACAATCCAACAGGGTTTGCAATAACTTAGAAATGCGGATTATTATTTGTAAGCATACGCATGGGAAATATGCTGCAGACTTATATAAAAAGCTCAAAACTTTATTCATAATTGGAAGCACATTTATTACACTGACAATTATGTACAAGTACAACAGAACGACATTTTGTAAATTCTTATTAACTTTTACTGCTTGCGAGCTTTATAACCGCAAAACGTACACGTTAATTTTCACACCTGAAATACAATATGGCTACTGTCGTAAGTACGCAAATATGTCCAGCAATTATACAATTTCAAATACTTGCCAAGTATAGAGCATCTGTGTATTATACTGAGAATTCGGATATCGCTAGTATATACTTTGTGATGTCACGTCCGGGGATAGGTACGCACAAGTATGCATTTCTTGAGAATCCGGAAACAGCCTAAAAACCGCCCTTCTCCAATGTTTACTATAATAAATTTAGTATGCTATTTCGTGTGTGTGTATATATATCTGTGTGTGTGTGTATGATTTATAACTGCATCGTCAGGAATCGAATTTAATCATGCACTCAGAGTCCTACCCGACGAGAACACCATAGCCTATTAATGACAATAAAACACATGTTTTCAACATGTATAAAACTACTTCTTGAAATATTCGCCGTCGCTTACTACAATTGTGTTAATTGGCTTAACCTTTGATAGTTGAACATTTGAAAATTGCGCTATTTAAGCTGCCTAAAAGTCCTTTTACACGATCAAATTTTTCTTCAAATTACCTTCAATTTTTATTGAATTAAATTCATTGAATGCTATATGACGTCATGGAAACGTCATAATTGAGGCCATTTTTTTCTTTCAATTTCTTGAATGTCTCGTTTTCCTTCGCGATTTTCGTTTGGAACATGTTCTATATTTTCTTGAATCCAAAATTTCAATCGTCTATCGCAGCTTTTCTGACAGTATTAATGACAGTAATTGCACAACAACAGAGTTTTGTACACACTAAATATGTTACATAATGACATAAAAAAAAAAGTACGATAAAATGAAAAAAATATTTGTTGTGGTTTAACCAATTATTTTCGTGTCGTGTATGAGTCGTAAATTCTTATTGAAAAAATCTACTTTTGATATTTTTTAAATTGGTTTCATTAAAAAGTATGTGACAAATTTTCAAATGGAGACTAGGAAGCTTATTGAGTGAAATTCATTGGAAGGCAAATTATTATTATTATTATTATTATTTTTAGTTCAATATATTGAATTCAAGTAAATTACTTCAATAAATATTTGATCGTGTGAAATGACATTATGACATAAATGGGGCCATTGAAAGTAATAATTGCCTATCACTGGGAAGGCTAATTTGACCTTAGTACCTACGTACTCGGGATGCAGCTAAGGTAAAAATAAAGCTATGACTGGTTAGTCCGAATTTATTTATTCTACATCAGAGTTCGATACTAAACTGTTTGGTTTCGTTTGCTAGTAGTAACAGTATATCACTGATACACTTTACCTGATAACATTTTTCACTGTTTTAAATAGATCACAGACGCAATTCTCGAGGAAGATAGCTACATGGGAAAAAATCCTGTTGCTCTCAACAAGTTTTGATTTTTTGTATTAATTTTGTACACTATTGCTACAGAAAAAAAATTTACCCCCTTATATGGTTATTGTAGTTTTGAAACATGAATAAGCCGATACAGTAAAAAATTTCTAAGAGCTGTAACGCAAGGTTATAACTATGGCTTTCCTGTGGACATTCAGAAACACATTGGAGAATTTATTGCCTAATTAGCAAGTTTTGCTAAGAAAAAAATGTGGCTTGATTTTACTTTGACAGAAATTTGATTGGTGGAAAGGCCCAAGAATGTAAATTTTTTTATGTGCGTAGTATTATTTTCTATAAGCACGTAAAGCTATTGTAAATTTCCACACATACGCGCGTCTAATTTCCATGCTGTTATCTGGAGAGACAATAAGGAATGAAGTGTTCGTACTAACTCTGGACTTAATCAAAAGAAACCCTATTTATCTTCATAAAAAAAAGTATTTACTGAGGGAGAGGCAGGCCTCTGGTTCCTCTCTCTGCACTGGCTTTTGTTGTTCATTTCCATCCCTGAACGGATATGAAGACTCGATATACGGAATCACTGTTATAGGCTGTTCACGAGCACTTTTGAAAGCCCTGCTTAAGCTCTACTTGTATAAACGTTGTCTTTTCTTCCACCTTATGTAAAATTAACATTGCCACGGGCCTCATCACTTTATTCATGCGTCGGTTAAGTGAAACTGTGGAATTATTAGAAAAGTAAATGTTGTACAAATCTCCTCATGTTTACTCTTCGATGCATCAAAAAAATAATACAGAAAGCGAGAGAAATAATCTAATTTATCACAAATAGTTATCTAGCACTTTTGGTTCGACGGTAATATAGAGAATTACTTTCCCTCCATCGTTACCAACTTTACTGGACACATGCCATTCACTGCGCCCGTTAAAATACATGCAATTAGGAGCAGTGACTTTTTTCTAATGTTGATTTCAAAAGTGCTCACTTTATTGTGAACAGCCTTTACCTCAGTTTCAATAGTGGCTGTTTCCAGACCGTGTAGTGAATATGGGGGATTGCTTTTCTGTCAACACGACTGTCATAAACGTCGTGCATAGGATTTGAGGTTAGTAAACAAGTGTTTTGAGACGTTTGTATACTTTCTCTATCAAATTTGTAATGCAATTTGATTTAATTGAAACTTGCAAAGTATTTTATTCATATAACACAGCTACTCTTTAGAACATTAAGATACAAACAAACATGTTCATCACTGTCGCCCATGTGACTTTTGACAGTTGTATTGGTTTGGAGCAGCGCAATGTTGGAGACGTCCGCAGAAGGAGAAGAACCGGTCTACTCTATTTTTAGTATATACCACGGCTGTAGATGACAGGTCTGGACACTCGCCTATCTAGCGTTAGCGAGTTGACGCCCTTAGTGACGCATTTAGTTCATGAAGTGGCCGCTAAAGCGCTGTACCGAACTAGTGCTGTAGGCAATGCTGGTATAGGCTATTCACGGTAAAATGAGTATTTTTGAAAGCCCTGCTTAAGAGCTACTTGTACGCACATTGTGTATTCTTCCAACTTATGTAAGATTAACACTGTTATGGGCCTCATCACTTTATTCATACGTCGGTCAAGTGAAACTGTAAAATTATTAGAAAATTAAATATTTCAGAAATCTGCTCATTTTCACACTTCAATACATATAAAAAAACAGAAAGAGAAAGAAATAATTTAAGTTATCAGAAATTGTTTCCTAAGACTTTCTATTCGACGTTAAGATATGGAACTACTTCCCATCCATCGTTACCAACTTTACTGGGCGCATGCCACTCAGGGCGCCCTTTAAAATATATGCAGGAAGGGGCAGCGACATTTTCTAAGGTTGATTTCAAAAGTGCTCACTTTTCGTAAACAGCTTTTATAGGGATAGTGCCGTGTGTGTGTGTGTGTGTATATATATATATATATATATATGAACGTCATTTTCCCATTTTAAGGAAAAGTTGTAATTCCCCTCCCTATGCTAGCCATGTCAAGCAGCACTACTTTGGTAGTAGCGGTCTGTGGTTGGATTCATGAACTAAATGGGTCAATAAAGGCGTCAACTTTTCAAGCTAGTGCCCAGACCCGTCTTCTACGGCCGAGGTATGAATGTACCTACAGTATGTTTCCACGCAGCACGGCAGACCGACCAGAGCGGCGCCACTTGCGATGCAGCGATAGCTAAAGAGCGCGCGACGATTATGAATCAACGCAGCACCCTGGCTTTCACTTTCTCGTCACAGCACGGCGAGGCGTGGGGCGCTGCTCCTAACAAGGCCGTGCCGTGACGACTTTTAATTGCGCGCGATGAAGCCCCCTCGTGCGGCGGCGGACTAGCGAAAGTGACGCTACGCACTGCAAGTCCTACGTCGCAAGGCCGGCACGCGAGCGGCCCTGATGCGACCTTGGGCGCCCGCCCCTTCGCAGCTCGCGCCACAGCAGACCAGCGCACACACAGGGCAAGGTTCATACCTTAGACTAAAGATGAAGTGGACCGATTATTCCGTCTTCTGCGTACCTACTCTAACACTGACCAGAAAAGAAAAATTCTTACAGTTCTTTTACTTTAAAGCATAGTTTGTAATTAAATTTTCGTTACGAGGGTATTAAAAATAAATTAAAAGATTTCTCTCAACTGATAATTTTCGTCGCCTAGGAACTTGAATGCAAAAGAAAACTTCTATACTGTTGAGATTTGACTTCGCAAAGGATGCTATTTTCAACATGTGTTAAATCATTATTTAACACAATTCCGATCGCTGGAGAAGCTCGAGAGACTTTTCCATATTAGGTGGTTAATTCAAGATTAATCTCATGAGGATAAATGAAGACCCACGCCCTGCCCATCGATCCGTACACGAGGCGAGCCCGCTGTGCCACTGAGAAAGGCTGGCAGTGGTCTACAGAAATACGGGACATGTGGCGTCCGCGCTCACCCCTCTTTGTACGTTAGGAATTAAGGTGGATTTACGATTAAAGACTCAAGAATTGTACTTAATGACTCGATTAGCACACGGAAAATGAACAATAAGAAGGTTTGCGGGTATATGATTGAATTAGCAACTGTTAAGTCAAGCCAATCAGAATCGTAGGAGACGAAAGCAACCAACATAGCCTGAAAATATGGACTAGAGTGGAAATGATTTACATATATTTAATTATTTGTGGTTACTGCTTGTGCAATCGTTTTGAAAAATTCGTGATATTTTATAGAAGGGGAAGCCGATGCCAACATTGGGCATTTACATAAATAAATCTGAAAAGGATAATTAAAGCGAATTCAAGAACTTCTTCCTAGAAAGAAAACATGACCATGAACTGTTCTTTAAGTTAAGAGGATACTGTCTCTCGATTAAAATAGTTACTTTCATACGATTTCACCAAAAAAAAATTTCATTGGACTCTGATTGACTACTTCGTCTTGACTTGTACTTAACCCTTTCAGACCCGGTGGCATCAAATGCCATTAAAGGTAGACAGTGTTTTTTTTAAATTACATTTACTGCAACAAAGGCCTATTTTGCTTATTTTAGTATCATTACCGTATGGTTTTAGATACTGCTACCATCTCTGGGGCTCACAATGAACTAAATAAAAAAATATTCGGAATTTTATCGGAAAACCAGAAAATTAAATCAGGTTTGAAAGGGTTAAGATATAAAATTTAACGATCTCGTAAGTCACACCAAGATCGCACACGACAGTCATAAAATAATACCCTTGAATACATTGAATCATATCTTAAGCACACGGCGCACTTATTCTGTTAAGTCAATCGAAAACCCTCCTTTATTCACACGGCCTTGCTCGGCCCAACCTCTCGTCTGGTTCGAAGAAGCTTGGCATTTATTTAAAACAAATATTATGCATGCATTAGCGATGGACGTTAGGTGCAGTATACAAGCCTAACTTCAAAGAGGATATCTAACAGAAACAATCGAGACTGAAAATGCATACATTGAAATGGTTTCCATAGAAACGTCAACGTTGTAAAGTGAACTGTCAAACAGTTCGTACATTCCCAGTGGTAAAATTATCAAACCATAGATGTGTATAAAAAAAAAAAAGAAGATTTTTCAATTAACACAGAATTATTTACCCGTTATATGTACCAACTTAATATTTACAAAGTCATGTGATTCAACTGCGATTATTGGATTATCTTCAGTTATTTATCAATTACTGGGTTCTTGTAAACATTTTCAATTCATCATTTCAATGCGAATTAAATCTTATATTTAGGACGTTCCGCAAATAAGCTGGATTTTTTTTTCTCTGAATGCGCGACATGTCCACACTCGGCACTCTGCTCGAAGAAGGTGGCATTTTTTTACGTTAATTTTTCTTATTCACTGACGTAACAATGGGAAAACGGGTCCAAGGAATATACTGTATATGCAATTTACCTATTTACCTGGGTATTAGTGCATACAAGACGATAAATACCCAGTTCGACAAATATGAAAATATTATTCCACTGTAATAAACTTCTGTGGGTAGCGTGTTGGCTGAGGCGCCACCTTACAGTACAAAACATCCTATGTTCGAGTCCCGAATAATACGTGGCTGTACCATTTTTGGGTACAAAGTTACGTTATTTTTAATTATAGACCGATCTTTTACTCCCTCCTCCCGCCACCGACATTTAATATGTGTTTTAAGAAACAACAATTAAAAAGTTATTTCCGTGTATAGAGTGGATACGTATTCGTATTCGAGTTGAGGCATTTCAGTAAAATCGCACTGGTTATGATCCTTTCGTCTACAGCCCCACCTGATATCAAAATATAAATTTGTCTTAGTAATTGGTTTCGAAAGCAGTGTTACCACGAACTGATGTATTTGGTACGAAATAAATTACAATGGGAGATAATGACATGAAAATGCTGCTATACACGTAAGGCTGGTTCTCAAGCGTCATGCAGTTCCTGGGCTCCACCCTGCCTGCATAACTGACGAGTTTCCATTCACGGCAGGTGGACACTGCTAGCAGTTTCAGTGCTAGCAGTTTCAGAATACGCCACCAACCACTAACAGCAGTACATCCTAAGCCAAACTTGCGATTATTCAAGTAGTTCAATTGTCCTTCAAAAACTATTAATCCTATCCACATGAAACCAAAAATATATTAAAATAGTAAGAAATATCTATGGTTTTTCAAAATTTCATACTTCGAGTTTTTAACTTTATTTTATAAGGCCGAATATATAAATTTGTTTAAAAAAACACTGATAAAGATAAAAAAAATTCCCGGACTTTTTATTGATAATTTGTTATAAGATCATGAAAAACCCTAGATGAAAGTTCACTCTTTTCTTAGAAACAAAATTTGTTCGGAAATTTTGTTTAGTAGAACAAATATCAATAAACTTCATAGCAAATTAGAAGATTAGAAATAATTTTAAAATATAGACTATTTTAATAAATAACTGTGAAATTAATGTATTTCGTTAGTAATATTTTGCATTGGTTAAAATTGAACTATCTTCTTTCAAAAGCAATTTAAACCATAAATACAGCTTAATTGGATTTTAAGCTAAATTACTTAAAAATTAATGTTGTGCTTGCTTGTATTGGCGGTTGCGGAGTAACATGGATTCCAGCTACCATTCAACCTTAAGTTTCAACTCTTAAATGACAGTAGTTTCATTGAAGGGTTTCATTCAAGCACAAATTATTCTCTTTTAAGGCCACGAAACTCAAAATAACTAAGTTTCTTTCTACGAATCAGCCGCACAAACGAATATTTTATTTCTTATAGGTTAAATGGAGCCATGGTCGGCTCACCAACCTCCGCTTTCTGGGTCGCTGGTTTGATACCTGTCACAGGCGAGCAGCAATTTTTCAAGCGAGAATATTTGTGTAGGAAAAACAAGAAAGACGCCAAAATATAAGTCTCTTGACTTGCACTTACCATCTTACAAAAACGATTGTCTTTCTTTTTTCAGGTCCTCTCATTTTAGTTGTTGATCCCATCTGGAGGCGGAAAATAAGTGCAGATCCCCCCCCCCCCCAAAGTGTTTTAGAGTTGCACTTTTGATGTAAAACCACGAAAAAATAAACTGAGGATATGGATATTTCCTGCTTTGTATAGGCTGTTCACGGTAAAGTAAGCACTTTTTAAGGTTCTTCTAAATTTTCCTTTTCATCCATTCTACATCTTCCTGCTGCTTTTTAATATAAACATTGCAATAAGATCAATAAATACAGCGTATACGTTTCACCACCTTCAAAATTTAATGCCTGACGCTGCAATAAGATAAATTTATTAGTGGATAAAGTCTGTTGGAAGGGCCTTAAAAAGCGCTCACTTTATCGTGAACAGCCTATAGCTACTACAGGCATTTATTTTCCACCTGTGCTGTGTGCTAACACTTTTCACGAATAACCACGTGCGTGTGTAAATAAATATGCGTCGCAACTGCTAAGAAGAAATCTGAAAAGTGGTAACCAGCAAAAAAGTTCTAAACTCTTCCCGAGGCCCAGTGGCAAGACCCATACAGAAAAACCACGTTGACAAAACAAGTTCAATTAATATTTATGACTTGGTTTTTTAACCTTGGGTTGGTTCTGATCGCGAAGGTCGGCCCGCCAGTTGCCTGCACCTTGACCTGCAGCGGACATTTGCTGGCGTGCCTGTGTGTGTGTGCGCGCGGCGTGACTCAGAGCTTCGGGGACGAGTCAGCACAAACATTCCTCGGCCGTTACGTCCGCGATCAGCACACCAGATAGCTGACTCAGGTCTGCCTGGCCGCGGACAGCTCAGGCGCCCCAAAACTACTCCGACATCCATCCCCCCTTATAGGCTGTTCACGGTAAAATGAGCACTTTTGAAAACCCTGAATAACATCTCCTTGTATACCATGTTGTGTGTTCTTCCGCCCTACGTAAAATTAACATTGTCATGAGCCTCGTCACTTTATTCAAGCGTCGGTCAAGTGAAACTGTGAAATTATTATAAAAGTAAATATTGTACAAACCTGCTCATTTTTATACGTCGATGCATAAAAAAAAAAAAAAAAAAAAAAAATCAGAAAGCGAGAGAAATTCACAAATGGTTAACCAACACTTTTTATTCGACATTGATATATGCAACTATTTTCCCCTCCATCTTTACCAACTTTACTGAGCACATGTCACTCGTTGGGCCCGTTAAAATACATGCAGGTAGGGGAAGTGACTTTTTCTAAGGTCGATTTCGAAAGTGCTAACTTTATCGTGAACAGCCTATACTTCCAACTTTCCTGAAGCGCTGCTAGAGTTCTACTTCCAGGATATTCCTCCGCCTCATGCAAACAAAGCTTGACCAAGCCTGGAAAATTACACCAAACGGACAACACACCGAATTCATTCGCACTCAGTTTAATAACATTTTATATAAAAACTATTTCTTGCTAGGCATTACGAACAAGCCCATTTTCCCTCTGTTCTTATTAATATAAATTATAAATGAAATATTATAATTTATACACTGATTATAAGTAAAGGTCAATTTAATATTATACAAGATAAGTACTTTTTTTTTGTATTTGCTGTTCACGGTAAAGTGAGCACTTTTTAAGGCCCTCCCAACAGCCATTAACCACTACTAAATATATCTTATTGCAGCTTCAGGCATTGAATTTTGATGGTGGTGAAATGTGAAATGTATACTGTGTTTATTGATCGCATTGCAATGTTTATATTAAAAAGTAGCAGGAAGACGGGATTTGGATAAAAGGAAATATTCAGAAGTACCTTTAAAAGTGCTCACTTTACCGTGAACAGCATATAAACATAATTATAAAACTCTTATGATACGTGGCATATTTATTAAAGGACAAAGCACAGCGTACGTGCGGAGATTTTTTTCAAAGGTTTCATTCAAAAAGTGTGAAGAAAAAGCGAAGCACGAATAGACCATGTCATAACTATCGCCCTCTTCTATACTCCAGTGCAGGGGAGCGACACTCTATAGGCCCTTCCCAGCCTACATTTTCTCAGGCCACAATCGTGTTGCCGACACCAAAAATACAATGGAAATTTAATTAATGTTTAAATATTATAAACTTAGGGACAACCAAAATACCTTTGCCCAGTCTACTATTACAAGGTGGTTATAAAAATAGTTTCACTTTTAATGTGTAGCAAATTACACAACGAACATTTTGTGGCTTCACTCGATCGTTACACATTCGCTGCCCTATTCAACTTGATGCTTTGTGACTTGCCTGATATTATGTTTACCGAGACGAGATCACTGAGTTTCAATTTGATTTTTTAGAAGGATGTTGAAATGAAAATACAAATTAGTTTGAGAAAGTGAGGAGTCACCAGTTGTCAATGCCTAGTTGTAGACAGTATTGGAAGTCAACCCCTAAAATAATGTATATGATATCAGTTTCTATAGGCTGTTCACAGTAAAGTGAGGAATTTTGAAAGCCCTGCTCAAGATCTACTTGTATGCACGTTGTGTAGTCTTCCACCTTATCTAAAACTAACATTAATTAGGGGCTCATAACTTTATTCATGTTTTGGTCAAGTGTAACTACGCAATTATCAGAAAAGGAAATATTTTGCAAATCTGTTCATTTTTAAACTTCTCTGCATTAAAAAACAGAAAGCGAAATAATTAATTTATCACACGTTTTATTCGACGTTAAGATATGGAACTACTTTCCCTCCATCGTCACCAACTTTACTGGGCGAATGTCAGTGCGCTCGTTAATTTCAAAAGTGCTCACTTGATCGCGAACTGTCTTTAAATGGATGAACAGTAGAAAACTAAAAGTAAAACAAATGAAACCTAGACAATGTTAACCTTGATTGCGTCATCAGGGTAGCCAATACCTGAAATCATAATTTTTCAGCATACTGATGTACTTTGACGAATGTTATGTTGGCAATATACGTGTGACGTGTTTACATTTTGTAGCTCAAAATAAGAGCTTGACGTAATACATGTTAGTGTCGGCTCTCGACTTAGTTGCTGCTTTGTGATTCAGTGTTGCCGTACGTCCAGCACACGCCGTTCATATTTCTTTACGTAGCCCGTATATAACTGAGTACCTAGATGGAATACAGTGAATGAAGATATTTATTTAGTTGTTACAAAATCTATTTGGTTTATGCTTTCCACCGCGAATTTTGAATTTTTGTTGCTGGTAAAAAATCAGATTGTGGTGCACAATAACACGTACATTGACAAGTACTAGATTAGTTTATTTAGTGCTCATTAATATATTTGTTTATTAAAAATTATTTAGTTGGCAGCAGTAGCATGCGTGACCTTCAGGTAAAAAACTTCGCTGCGGCTGCGAAACTATCGACGCCTTCCGATACTCGTAGATTTCACTGGCCTGCAATTTCAGTAATGCCAGATGATGTTCCGATACTGCCGACTAGAATGTATGATCGATCACTAGCACTCGTTCCTAGGAACCGTCGTGTGGCTCCCTGCGCGAGGCTAATCTTATTACCTACCGAAAGTACTGAAATTACTGGAGCTGGGAGGCCGTGGAGTGCCAGTGAAACAAGTTATTAGTCGTAGGCTATCCGAAATGTGTATAAATGTACAGATGGTGGCATCATTAAATATAAAATAGTCCTGACTGAAATGTCGAACTAAAGCAGTACAAAAGTAAACTCAAAACAGTATTTGATTATGAAAATTTGTTTTCTTCTGTCAAAAAAGTACTACTAAAATTTTATGCTTAAGTAGTCTTTTAAATCACTGGCGGGATAAAATTCGATATTTAAATTCATTATTTAAACCTATTTCTTTGACTTCAATTTATACGACTGCCGAGCGTTCCGAAACTATGAACTTACTGACGAACAAAATATTTACTGCTTACTGCAGGCTGTTTGCTTCGATACTGCTGATGAACCATCAGTGATTTCAGTGCTCGTCAGCAGTAACAGAAAGTGGCCTACATCTGATATTTTCTGCGCATATGCGCTGGCGTATTGAAAGTTTCCACGACCTCATATTTGTCCGTGTACATCCATCTCCTTGCATCGGGTTACGAACATACTCATGAGGGACATTGGGGTTATACTACATGATCCCTTTATTTAAAGTAAGTAAATCAGGGCCGAGGCTAACTGAAGCGCAACACTGTGCGAATATCCCCCCCCCCCCCTCTACCACTTAAACCTTTATTTTCCGTAGGTTACTCTGCGTTACGTTTCTGTGGAATAGCTACATAATAAAGCTTATTTTTTCCCTTTCTCTATGAATTTTAACCTGTCTTTAATCTTTATCCCTACATCTATAACATAAAGTTTCTCAAGATTGTTCTTTTATCATTGAACAAGAGATCATTCAAAAAATATTTTACATTATGGATGAATGCGTTGGATAACTAATTAGATACGTATTTTATATCTATTATTCCCCCTGCATAAATTATTCGCTTTTATAATTTAACGAACCATCAGAATAACTGCATACATATTCAACGAGCACCAAATGCAACTGCGATAGAATATACAGATTAATCATCGGGCTGTAGTCTCAGCCACAGTCACACACACAGCCATTGACATATTAATATTATTTATTAATAGTATATGTTAACCATCAAACACTTGTGTATAAGCTACGTTTATTCTAAAGAGAAAGGTATTCACAGAAACAGTTACAACGTTTCTCTATTTGATACTAGATAACATTTGTGTATAAATTTTACGTGTCACATTTTTTAATACACACAGTTTACTGTGCACTATTTCTTCATTTCTTGACATTTCTGCTCCATGCATTAAATTCTAGACAAAACCGACAAAATATTTGCACTACGCAAAGATAGCCATGTGACAATACCGCCTGCTCTCAATGACTGAGAGCATAAATCAGCAGCGAGACTTGCAGTGGAAAGAGCACATTTCTTTCAACAGAATATAGATTCCTAGCTTGCAGCGCTGCCCTCAGGCAGCCATTTATTTTACGCGGACGTATACGAGTGCACGTGACTCCACGCACACAGCCGCCCAAAAAAAACGTTCCGTGCATGGCTGACTTAAGGCAGTGCCAACAATACAACAAAGTTCTCTGTAATCAGGGCTCCAAAATGCCTCAATTCTTAAAATAAACTTACCAGAATTACTTCAAATAATTTGAATAATCGACTGGTAATATGCTCCACCGGTTTAATACGCCTATGTACCAGAAGTTGTTTTGGAAGTTCGAGGCACAGAGCGAATGAGAGATAAGGATGACATCGACATAAGTGCATAGTGCACCACCGCTCTCACACGCGAACTTGCAGTGTTTCCGTATTGAGGCTGCGCTGTGCAAATTAGATCTGTAACAGTGAGATCTTATCACTCGCACATATACATACATTATCTACCAAAAAGTAATTGGGCACCCGTGAAGATAGGTAATTCAATACGTCAGTTGACTTGTCTTTCACGGCCTTCGGCGTAGGACCGCTGGTGTTTGTTCGTGGTAGCGTGAACACAGAGGCCTATTGTAACATTCTGGAAAATGAAATGCTTCCAACATTGTGGTATTTTTACGGAATGGACCCGTGTTACTTCCAGGATGACAATGCCAGGTGCCATGTTTCAAGGGCTGCAATGCAGTGGTACGCCGACAACAATGTTCGCCGATTGGACTGGCCCGCCCAGAGCCCCGACTTCAATCCTATAGAACATCTTCGGGGCGAACTGGATCGCCGGGTGAGGGCTCGTCAGGCGCGGCCAAAATCCATTGCTCAACTCATGGAATGGTTGCAAGATAAATGGTGACGAATCCCCGTGGATATACTGCACACGCTCATACAGAGCTTGCCAGACAGGATGGCTGTTGTTATAGCCGCAAAAGGTGGCCCTACAAGATTCTAACGGGGTGACAACCATCGAGCAAACATTGTGGACCAATTACTTTCTGGTGGATAGTGTATAACTACAATTGTGTTGTTAATTTATCCTACCTCTTAAACAAAATAGAGTGAGTGAGCTCTAGAAAAAGGATTTTTTTTAAAACAATGTAATGATTTTATTCCTCCATTTAATGGAACTAAAAAAAAACTGGAGGCTTATATAATTGATCTACACTTTTTCTGGCGAAAATTCATAATCCAAAAACATTTATTTCTTGAGATGATTCGTAAATGCGCAAACTACGAATTTACAGAAAATATTTGAGGAACTAAACTTACAAACATCCTAAACACAACTATCGGCTCTCAAGACCTCGCTGTCAAGAGCCGCCCAAATATCTTCACTCACTCAACACATCTCAAAAATATGTCGTTACTGTCATTTAACACATATCTCAACTGTTACGAAGAAATTAATTTGCCTTGATATACAAGCACAACGAAAATGACACGTTTGTTTGCGCCCTCCATTTCTCGATGATAGCATTTTCCTCACATTCTGTTTTCAGCGTCTACTAGCACTCAGTTTATGAACTATTCGCTACGGTCGTGTCAGAGCAGTTCAACTGACTTTAAAAACGATATTCCTAAAAGTTTTCGCAATGCTTAGATGTTGTGTTTTTGCCGCGATATTTTGTTGCCGCCCCGTGCGGTGGCACAGCTCGCACAGGCCTTACGCAGGCCCTGTTCCTGTGAGGTGTGTTCAGCCTACTTGTTAGATTTGCCGTATGTGCATGTACAAGGGAAAGCTTGAAACGCTGAGCGACGTGGCGCAGTGATAACGCACTGAACTCGCATTTGGGGACACCAGGGGTTTAATTCCTGATCCGGACTTCCGGGCATCGGGTTTTAGCGATTGTCCGAAATCACTCCAAGCGATCGTTGGTTTTTGCCTTCCCAGATGCTGTCATCGGAGAGATGTTAAATCATTACCTACCTTATAAAGCTAGCAACTCGCAAATTACTTCAGTGAATCCCTCTAACCAGTATTGCTGTTAGCATCGTACTATTTTTGCTGCTACTAACGAACACATTATTGCCTACCATCACTCCGAATTAATTAGTAACCGCGAAAGTCTGTAGTTGCCACTGAATATTGAAATGACAAAAATGTTTTGTTGGTGCCACAAAATATTTTGTGAGGTCTGAATAGCGGGAAAGGGGGGGGGGGGGAGGGGGAAGGGAAAGGTGACCAGCAACAAATATCTTTTAGTCACCACGGAAATAATTTTTTTTGTAGGAATCACGGAATTCTGCACAAACTCTGGAGAAACTGAAAAGTAAATATATGTTTGCAATCTTGGTTGCCATATTTGAGATAATATTTCCGCTGAAAGGTTTCAAGATCATCAGAATATGATGGACGAATCGCCGGAGAAAAGAAAGTATGTCGCCTCTTATCTGTGCAGTTTCGTGCTCTATGCAGCCTTCCGCCATGCTCGTTGTTTATGAAGACAAGCTGACAAACGACAATCTTATTTCTTTTCGAGAGGCAGTCGCAGCAGTTCTCGCGTACAGAAAGTACGTACGATGAAACGTAGGACGGGTTCCAAGGATTTATCGTCGTCACGATAGCTGCAGTTCATCATTAATAGCGAGTAGCGAACATTCGAAGGTGCTGTTAGAACCGACAGCGTGCCTTCTCAGGATCACAGACTTCTTGCTGGCTTATCCTGCCAGACGTCGGCGTGAGATCAAAACACATTGTGATCGTGAATTGAGGATTGGTGTGACCATCCGCTGCAGTCGTCACCCTTGGCGACAGATAACGAAGGGAGATTAGATCTTCCTATGGGGGACGTCTCGCCTGAGAATCGTGCTGGAGGTATCTTGCGTGTGCGAACTAGCTAAGGGCGACGTAGATACACGCATCGAATGTCTAGTCGCCTTAATGCGCAAGTCATTGAACCGGCGTGCAGCCTTTCTTTCGTCAACCATCCTCTTTAGAACTTTCAGTGGTGACCTTATAATTTTACGGTGTAATAATAAATACAAAGATACGCTGCATGTCTTTGTGCTATGCTACCTAGCCTATCGTCTAAAGTCTGTTCATGATAAAGTGAGTACTATTGAAATCAACCTTACAAAAAAGTCACTGCTTTTACCAGCATAAATTTTAACGGGCGCACTAAGTGACATGCGCCTAGTTAAGTTGGTAACGATGGAGGGAATGTAGTTCCGTATCTTAACGTCGAATAAAAAGTATTAGGCAACCATTTGTGATATTTTAAATTATTTCGTTCGCTTTCTGATTTTTTTATTGCATCAAAGTGTGAAAATGAGCATATTTGCAAAATATCTACTTTTCTAATAATTCCACAGTTTCACTTGACCGACGCATGGATAAAATGAGGCCAATGGCAATGATAATTTTACATAAGGCGGAAGAATACACAACGTGGGCACAAGTAGATCTTTAGCAGGGCTTTCAAAAGTGCTCATTAAATCGTGAGCAGCCTTTACCTGAGTTTCATACTTTAAAAAAAAATTATTGCGAAACACCTGTACTAACCCTTTTTCATAAAGAAAAAAACACCCCGAATACGGAGATAGGAACGGATACTAGCTTAACAATGTGAACATTTCCTGAAGTGCTGTTTGTGAGCAGAGGCCTACGACTGAAGCTCTACGTTCTTTTTGGCAGACGAGACGACGCTAGGTGGAAAAAAAAATCGATTACATTTCTACATGTTTAAATTATTTTGTTGTCTTACTTGAGTCACCTTAACTAGTACGACTGTGCCTTGTAAAATATGCAGAATTGGCATTACCGATGATTCGGTTCATTGGTTTTTGGCCATTATACTGGCAAAATTTCAGCGAGACACATTTTTTATGCTAAAAACCTTGCATGATGGTTTTAATCTTTAGTTCGAAGCGCTATGAAGTTTACAAACCAGTGCATCTCAAAATGTCATCGCTTTAATTTCTGGTTTCTAACACACTGATACATTAATTTAATAATAAAATATTTCAAACAAAAGCAAATATTAGCTGTAAGAAAATAAGAAAACACCCGTAAGTCGTAATGTTTAGGGCAAAACTGTCCGTGTTTGTGATAATTCTTTCCCCATCCCCATAGTTCAAAGTTATATATCACAAATTCTCATTTAAATTATCTTCCTGGTTTCGGATTTACGACACCTATTTACGGCAAATGTGTTCATTTAGAGAGCTCCGAAAATAATAAAAGCAGAACAAAAATTTAAAGACTGAAATTCATAAAACATATTTGGTCGTCATAATTACGAAACAGTAAAAAAATAAATGATAAACATTATGTTCTAAGGCCGTCATAATGTACTGTACATTTAATTTCTGTAATAGTTAAGAAGCTTGCAGCAGACAGTAATTAGTAGATTTCTGTTTACGCGTTATCTTAAATATGTCGCGGTCATCAGTAGTACGAGCATGTCACTTCTGGCTCACTTGTAGAATAACATGTGGATGAAGCGGATAATCGATTGTTCGATATATCAAATATTCGATTAGTTGCCGAAAATTAATTAGTGTAATTAATCAAATAATTTAAAGAATTCATTAATTATTTTTTATTATTGGATATGAAATTTATTTGTTTTTCATTGTTGTTAAAAGGGTTAATTGTCATAAGGGTGATATTGGCGGAACGGGTTCGGTGTGTTCTCTGTGATGTCCTGGGGTTGACTCAACGGAGGAGTACTGATTGCTCATATAGGAGTTGATGTAGGTGTAAGAGTGTTATATGTAACATTTTGGTTTGTGGATGGAGCCAGAGCATGTGTGTCACTTCTGGCTCACTGCTAGAATGACATGTGGATTGAGCAAGAGTGCACATATCACTTCTGGCTCACTTAGCGAGTGAGGATCGGAAAATCGATTGTTCGATTAATCGATTATGAGCATGGACATGCATGTCACTTCTGGATTATATGATTTACGTTCAAATAGCCAACTGAAATAAGCACGAATCATTAAAAAATTACTTTCATCATGCGATTCTCACATGCAACAATAAATCGAATTAATATAGACACAATATATTAAAAATTACTTTAATTATGCAATAACCACAAGATATATTAATTAAAATGTCTTATCCCGACTACGTCGCACATGACAGATATACAAATCACACACACCAGAACAGAACACAAAATTTATATTAATACCATAACAAAATATATTATATTTCAAACACCCGAATAAATTACACAAAACAAGGGCTAACCACATGTATATAAAATCACACCAAATGAATTTCATATGTTCAAAATTACAACTCACATATCGCCCATGAAGCAAGGTACAATAAATTCACACTATGGAAATCAATAAAAACACACAATTTACAATCAAATTACATCTACAAGCCCACATAAGCTAAAAATCTCCCCATAATTTAACTGGCCTACCAAAGTGACCTATGCACCCTAAATCTCCAGGTGCCATAAAAATTTCCCCCTGAGAAAAATCCCCTCCCACACTGACACAGACATACACACACAAAGTGACACATACTTCACCTCACCTCACCAGCTCTCAAAAAAAAAACATAAAGGAATGCCTTACAAAAATGAGTGATCAACCAAATATCTATTTTTAAAAATCCGTAAGTATAAACATTTCACAAATGCATCTTTCACTAGCTCATATGACCATCACAACACTCGCCTATTGCGAAGGCCTACTGCGAAAACCCGATGCATATACTTTGTTATATCACATGTTAATATGCAGTACCATTGCTCTAACAAAAATGTACACTGGCTGATCGTCTCTGTCTCTCCGACTCGCCTATAGCACAAATTTCCTGTAAGTTAATAATAATAAAAATGTTTCAATTAAATAAAAACCTAATAATTATCCGAACACGCAAAAGAAAACTGTATGGCACATGATCACTGTGCAATGCCTTGTGGTACCCAACGAGGCAGGCCAGGTAGAAATAAAGGCTCTTGGAAACCAAAATTTATCCGGCCGAGTCATCTCCTCTTCCACATGCACAACACAGTCAAAGAAAATCGGTGCAAACTCTCACAATGTGCGAGACCACGCATTTTGCAGTTCCACCCCAACTCCTCCCCCATTATGTAAGCAAGGAAAAACTAAGACTCTCATGCTGCATCGCCAAGAAGGCAATATATTATTCTGCCTCGTGCATCATGGAGACAACGCTGTCAAGGAGGGGAAGAGTTTTGGAGACCATACTCCGACATCCCACCCCCTTTCCTAGCATGGACTTTCGCCTTTGCATTTCCCACCCTCCATTTCTGCGCACCTGGCGAAGTTTCCCCGCAGAGATCTACTGCGCATTCCTCTGCCACCCTTGACCAATTAACCCCACATTGCGCCAAGCGATACAAATGCTGTCTCCTGCTGCGCTTGTCTCTTATCACACCCTTAGCAAGCAATCATTCATCTAGCCACCAATGTCGAACATCCCTCACCACACCTCCTCTAATGCATTTTCGACATAGTTTAAAAGAAAAATACTCCAAATTCTCATGCCTCAGGCTGTTCGACTCCACACATATTTGTCGATACACCTCCCACTTCCTCCGACATGTTGTCGGCAAGGACATACTCAAGCTCTCATGTCGCCAAGAAAGCGATATATTATTCAACTAACTGCTTCGGATGGCGAACAAAGTCTAACCAATCACCAAGCCGAAAACCTTCCCTTCCCGAACTGTCATCGACACAGTCGCCAATGCTAATTGCACACTCCCTTTCCCACAATTGTACTCTTGTCCCAGCCCTGTCCATCAGGGAAGAGAAACCATTTCCAAATAGCATTAATAGTAATGAATGTTACTTTCCCTCGCCCATACCTTTGATGAGAAGACTATTGCTAGTTCAGAAACTCCCAAAACTTTGAAAGACATCATTTGGCATGTTTTCTCAGTTTTTCTTCCTCAGGGAATACAAAAAAAACTAACAAAACTCTTAAACCAACTTTCCTAATTTCTAGTTACAAACAAACAAAATTATCACAAAAATTGATGAAATAAGTCACGTATCATAATATTATGTTTCATCGATTTACATAGGAAATCAAATGTTTACATGTTAGGCATAGAATAATTTTACAGCCATTAAGCAGAGAAAAAGAAAATTAACAATGCAAATATTTTCACTCCTTACAAACCCTAAAATATTACCTGAATTAACTGAATTTCATCATGAATTAAATGTAATAGTTTACCCCCCAAACAATAGGAATAATTGCACAATAATTGCACATCTAGTCCCCCTCAATATCGATAGGTTTATTAAATGAATATCACATCAAATATGATTTAAAATGTATTTATTTAGTATAAAAACAATTTACAAAACATTGAAATTCAATACTTTAAGATCTTGATTATTCACCTATGAGTTGTGTGCTTTTCAGAAACCTCTCCATCGAACCAAGGACATATCTTTTTTCCTTTTAATGATTTTACCAATCAAATATTAATTTGGAGAACTGCCACCTCTTATGGGCTTACTATCCCAGGTTTCTGGGAAATGAATTTATAGCCATCATAATTTTAAATATTTCATACGACCAATTCACTGAAAATTTTTCTCAAAGATTCCTTTCTGCTTCGAGATACATATAAATTTGCCAATTTTAAACTTTGGTTTTGTTTAGTCAATGCATTTAACATTATTATACACAGTTTTCATCAAACTATTGTCCATAACTTTTTCGGGTGCCATCTTGATAGTTCTATGATATCTGGAATTATAAAATTTATGTATTTCAGGCAAAACTTCAACCCAATTATAGGTGCCTTTCGACATGAAATGCTTATATATTAATTGCCAAATCGATCTATTAAATTGTCCCACAACAATGACTTTAAGCTCCGAATATGTTGCATAGTGATTAATACCATATTCAGTCCTTAGTTTCCAGAATGGTGCACAAAAAAAATTCAGATCCTCTGTCGATTTGGAGCGAATTTGGTCTTGGCTTTCAAAACGATATTCATTGCATTGGTAACCTGTTTCCCTGTCTTGTTTTTCGAAGGTATCCCCCAACCATATTTCGAGTAAATGTCTATTACAGTTAAAATATATTTGTATCCCTTATTGTATTTCGAAAGCAATGTAATTTCACACAAATTAGCTTGAAAATATTATTTAAGCCTTTTGTAATAACTGGTCTTCTTGGATATTTTATCCTTGCAGGGGCTTGAAGCTCTTGAGCAATCTTACTAAACTTCATTCGTAATATAACCAGCTTCTTTCAAATCTTCAAATATAGAACAAATTCAGTTCATATGTGCATTATTCCCAGACTCTCTCAAAGCGATGAGAAGTTTCAACCTGTCGACCAATTCATTAGGATTGGCCCAATATACCAGGCATCAATTTCATTTTTATATAATCCACTCCCAGCAATATAGCTTACTAAATGTAGTTTCAGAAGATTTTCATCATCACCTAAATGATTATTTGCATTTGTTCGATAAACAATATCATTCTATTTCTCCAAATTATTGCCAGAATAACCATTCAGATATTTTAAAAATAATAATTCAAACAATCCTTCACTAATATCAGTTACATAATTACCTACTTGAATTCTAGCATCAGGCAAAAACTTAATAACCGAATCTCCCAGAAGCTATATATTTCCATGACGATATTCACCAAATATCGTATCATGAATAGGCGAAGATTGTTTTATAGCTAAATAATGACATGTTAATAGAGACAACTTTTCTTTTTTATAGGGTCTTCCGATTTAATTTACACTGGTGGTTCATTAAACATATTTAGCATGGGATGTAAAGTATCCATTCTACTTGTAACACGTTTAAATATTTCTTCATTAAAAATACCCTGTTTTATTTGAGCATGTCTAGCTTGTAAATATTTCCCCTTTACAGCAGATACAACTTTATGTAACTCTGTAGCAGAGTCAGACATTTTTCCTTGTTTACAATAATTTTCAACTATTTATATATGAATTAAATAGATGGTTTTTAGCAGGTGTATTAGGTTGACTAGTTTGTGCTTTTTCAATCTTATCGACTTCACTCAAAAGTATGTCTAATTTACTCACAGATTTAACCCTCAAATCGGGTACTGAAATAGTTTATTCGAGATTTAAAATCACGAATTTTCTTTTTCAATTCCATTTGCGTAGCTAAACCAGCTGTTTTATTTATATATTGTGTCATATATTGTGTCATTTTGTCCATTTGTGTATTAAATTGTTTTGTAATTGTAGTGCTTACCATTTCATTAATTACATTTTTAAAATGTTCCAAATGTTCATGTGTTCTAGTTTCTATATTTTGCAATGCAATCATCACATTTGCCAATATTTCCTAAATATAACTAATATTAGCAGATACTTTTGTAATAGTTCCAATTAAGTTTATTAATTTCTCTTTGTATATTGGTCAATTCCAATTTGAATATGTTTATGGAATGGTGTTTAAGTCTTCCACATAACGTTTATTTACCACATTGGTATCTTTCACAGCTATACCCACAATACATAATATATGTCTATTTAAATATCAAATTCCCATCATGATTTCTCATTAAACAGACATTAAAATCGTTGTGTTTTATGCAGCTATGACCAAACTTTGTAATACTCACTATTCTTCATCGGGAAGTAAAAAAGTATCAAATCTAGACCTATATCTGTCTTTATATAACAGAAGCATTGGTTCAACTACCAGAAAACCATATTTGTTTCTCCAACAGTAAAAACACTTATCTTTAAACTTTGTAAATATTATATCGCCTAAAATGTGATCATTGTAAATATTTGGCAAATTAATTTTATCCATTTAAATGCAATTAACATATTTGCATTATCATGCAAATTATATTTTGGAATACATGCATAATTAGAAATAGATAAAGCAACCTACATTTGAATGCCTACCAAAACTAAAGTATTGCTGTATTTCACCCTGTGGTTCGCCCCAAACATCGTCAAATATAGATACAGAATACGGTAATGCTTCATTCGGTGGCACAATATCTTCATTATTATAAAAGAGAACTATCACATTCCTTCAATTGTTGTATCATTTTAGAAAACACATGTACATTTTAAAATTTAAGTCCATTCAGATGTTCCAACATCGACATAATAACAAATATATTTCCACATGAAGAAGGACCATTTATATATAATGTATATTTGGAGGTAAAAGACTACCATGTTTCTGTTCAATTACATTTTATTTCATATTTACAATTACTAGCAGATGGTCATTTTGTTTTATAGCCTTCATTTCTACAGTATTAGGTAACACACTAATCTAAAAACTATAAATGTAGGTCTATATATATATAGACTAGTGTTCAATTGAAAACAATGGCCCATATTAAATGTAAAATAAAAGGACATGGAGTGTTGAATACATTGATTAACAAATTACCATTTGAGTTGCATTTACCAAAATACAATTATTGTGGACCTGGAACTAAGCTTGCAAAACATTTGGCATGAAATGATCAAGGAATAAACGCTTTGGATAATGCTTGTAAAGAACACAATAGAGTATTTGATCGAACAAAGAATTTGAAAGAAAGACATAGTGGATACTATTCTAGCCTAAAAGCAGCAAATATGAGGGAGAACCCATCTACATCTACATGCGAAAGCTAGGCATCTGGGTCATTATGTGGGCGAAGGTGAAAAGAGGCATGGGCGTAAAATGCAAAACGCTACAAAAACCAAGAAAGGAGGAATATTATCATTCATATTACCAAGCATTATCAGCTCTTGGAGATTTAATGGGAGGCATTTCAGCTCATGCTAAATTAATTAAATAAAGTGGTAAAGGAATATATTTGAAACCATATAAAGTCTGTCAAGGACAAAAAATCTCCAAATGTGGAAAAGAAACTCAGAAAGTCCTAAATAGTCTCCAAAACATGCATCTACAAACAAAGACATTAATGTACTTGTAAAGAAACTGGATATTCCCTAATTCTGAGGTGTGTATATGAGAGACGAATTACCAAAGAAAACAAACCTTCATGAATGTAAGATTGTTCATTTAGATTCGAAACAAAGGGAAGGGACACATTAGATTGCATTAAGTAAAATGCAAATCAATCATTGTATTATTATAGTTTTGGCAATTTACATCCTGTAATTGAAATGCAGAATTATTTGAAAACATGCAACTAAAGTACAATTACAATACAGAACAATTGAAAAATACAGTCAGTTGTGGTAGTTTATGTTTACTTTTTTTTGGCTATAATTAGGATATATAAGTCAATGTATTTGTAAAACTGTTTAGTAATATGTCAATTACATTGATATTAAGTTGAAATTTGTCGCAATTGAGGTCGGTATATTTCCTAGCTTGAGTTAGATGGAGAATGGCAGATAAGTCTAATCGAATTCATTGCTTACAATAGCATACCAAACATAGATATAGACAATCAATCATTTACCTTCAACAATGATGAAAAAACATAAGATTGTGATACCAGTAGGATATTATGAGTTGAATGACTTTTATGTGTTCATTAAAGCGACATTAACTGAAAATATGCAATTCAAATTATGTGGAAATCCAAATAAGTTAATTAGTGTCATGTATAGTAATGTCGATATCGATTTCACATAAGACAATTCAATTGCAAATATGTTAGGTTATAAAAGGAGGGTTTATCCAGCTAATCAATTAAACGAATTGTCAAAACTGGCTAATATATTGCCAGTTAATGTATGTCATATAAATGTTAATATCTTAGGCAGATCATATATAAATGGAAAACTAACAAATACAATACATGAATTCACATGTGTGGTGGCTCCTGGATACAAAATAATTGAAAAACTAAATTCATATTGATATATCTTCCAGTAATAGTTAATTGTGTTGAATTTGTTTTTACAATTGTCTATCAAGATTGTAAACTGATTAACACAGGTAAACAAATTGTTTTTAAAGGAATTAGGATATACCATTAATAGAAATGGAAGACATACTTAATGTCGAAGAACCAATAAGTTATGATGACTCAATCACATATATACGGAAATACATGATGTGAACCCGAGCAAAACTGTATAAGTTTCCATCGGAAATAAAGATTGCCATACAAAATCACAATATTTACACATTACCATCGGAATCAAGTTTAATATTGAGAGGAACAATTAAAACGACAGCTGATGCAACTATTCCAGCAACTACAGGAATAGTCAGAAACTAAATACTTCATTTAATCATTAGATTTGCATATCTGCTCAATGGTGTTGAAATCGATCAAACACGAGATGTTAGAATTACTTCCACAATAAAGAACTCTCTCTCGAGAACTTTATATGATCTTTATATAGGGCTAATGGCTGGGTGGAGCAATGCGAATAATTTTATACTTCAAATAAACCCAGGCAGAAAATACGAAGTTGTTATACCAGTAAGTATGGTTTTAGGTTTTGCCGACGACTATAAACATGTTATATTAAACGCTAAACCAAAATTAGTTATTCTATTCGGTAAAACACATTTGAATGCTATATACAACACTACTAATAACGAGAAAAGTGTAACATTTGAATTAAACAGTGTCGAAAGGCTAATGCTACATAGTGAAATTAACACTCGTGAACATGTAAAGTTTTTAAAATATATCGAAAAAGGGAAGAATCTAGATATTGCATTCAGGTCGTGGTCTATGGAGACATTTCCACCTCTTCCGATATCACAAAAAGTTATTTAGAATATGAAATCAAGTTTTTCATCTGAGAATCCACAATTTGTCGTGATTTGTTTTGAAACAGATTGACAAAACAATTTAAAAGCTGATTGATAAGTATTCGATAGTTGTTGTATGAAAAAAATATTAAACTGTATCTAAACAGTCCAGCCCATCCTTATACTGATTTAAATGCAAACTTTAGAAATGGGGAATTCCTTATTTGCAATGATATGTACTCAACATTCTATCCCCATTCTAGTAGCCACATATATTAGTGACCTTTATAACTCTACCATAGTGCCTTACTTAACAACCAGACTTGAAGAATTTAGTGCTCATGGAAGTGGATGGACTTTACAACTAATAACAAAAACGGACGTACACATCTCCCAATACTGATCATTCACTGCTGGACAGAAGAAATCCAACTTAGTGTCTGTAAGAAGATATGCTGGTACCTCACATCACCCCATCGACTCTCAAGACCTCGATGTTTAGAGGCATCAAATTCTCTTCACTCGTTCCAACTACACTCTGTATCATAATAAATGCAGATAAGCCACCTTTAACGAGTGAATCAAGCTTCCATCCGCTTCAAGAATGCGCGAGTAATCTAATCTAACAATCAGCAAATCACAGATTCTCTGTGAATAAAACCATTTCACATATTTGAGAGAATTCCTAGTTCCTCTCCCTACATCATTAACTAAAATGTTAACACCAGCATTGTTCAAAGATATGAACTTAACTACATCAATCCAAAGTTTATTGCTTAAATGAATAAAGAAGATCGCTTCTATATGTAAGTAAATATTTTTAGAAGAAAGGTGATATTTGTATATGTAAATAAATGATATGCTTGTTTGAAAAAAAGAACATAATAAATTGTATTTCAAACTGAAACTTTGTTTCATTTAACAGACTATATAATTTAAAGAAATGATTGAATCATTGTTAACATAAAATATATTACTTTATCAATATATGGTCATAACTTTTCAAAATGTTTGTGTGAGGAAGATATAATTTGTTCGTAGGTGTAACCTTTTTTTTTTACATATCTATTTTAAAAATCTCATAACAAAAAAAATTACTTGCTATCTATTCTGTGATCAAAATACGTAACTTTCATTCACTCAGTCTAATGACTGACATAATATTTTGATCGAACATACCAGAAACCACTACTGATATAAATTACATTCACACAAACAGATTTCACAGCAAAATCTCCTGGGTAGAGTCAGGTAGGTAGATGATGCGAGCGGCTAGACCAATGAGTGACAAACAGTGTACGCACGGTGATGGCGAGGGAGTTGCACCGATACATTAATGTATGGCTTTGAGAGGGAGGGATGTTCGCAGCGAAGCAAGGCTGTCGGAACTGCGTGAAATGAGTCGTGGGAGAACAGCGGCCTCATGGAAAGAGACAATGTGCGAAAGAGGTGAGTCGATGATGAACAGTGAAGTGAGGGAAGCATTGTCCAGAGACATTTCTGGCGAAGCTCATAAATTACTTGTCCATTTCCCAACCCTCCTCTGTCTTCCCGGCCCAGCCCACCAAGAGCGTGAAATACATTTTCAGGGTTATCAGCGGCAGTCACGTTCCAGTCCTTCCTCTTCACGTTGACAAGGTCTAAAAAAATGGTATGCATTTCTTGCTTTGGATGTTAAAATACAAGCCAATATACAGAAATGTGTGTGGAGGGTATGTGAATATCTGCGGAGAGGGTTATTTGGGGAGGGGATGAGTCTTGCTTCCTGTGCGTTTACCTGGGAGTTTGAAAATTTGTATATATAGAGGTTTAATGTTTACACCCCTCTAATGTTTGACTTAAGTGCTCATGGTAAAGATGTCGCAATTTTGCCGAAAATATTTCGTGGGTTTGTCTACCCAAGCTCTTGTGGAAGAGCTTCTGAAATATGATTGGTTGGGCCTTGATGCTGCTCCACTAACTCCATTGGTGAATCAAGAGTTGTTGTTAGCGATCCATTGCCAACATCTCAAGTGAGAGCAATGATGCCATCGGCATCGCCAACGCTGGCTCCAGCGACACTGCCCCCTCCAACAAGAGTGATGACATCGTCGGTGTCTCCAATGCTTGCTCCAGCTTCAGTGAGATCGATGATGCTGCCTCCAGCGCCATCTCCTGCGATGATCCCTCCTGTGATGACGATCCCAGCACCATTTCCGAGGGCAGACTTCGTGCTTCCAGCGCCATCTTCTGCGATGACAATCTGGCGCCTCCTGTGATGACGATCTGGCGCCTGCAGCACCGCCATGGATGACGGACTTGTTGCCTCCAGCACTATCTCCTGCCATGACACTGCCTCCAGCAACATTACTGCCTCAAGCAACATCACCACCTCCAGCAACATTGCCGCCTCCAGCGTCATCGCCGCCTCCAGCGACATCGCCGCCTCTAGTGACACCATCACCTCCAGCAACACCGCTGCCTCCAGCGACACTGCAGTCTCCAGCGTCACTTCTGTCTCCAGCGACACCGCCGCCTCCAGCAACACCACTTCCTTCAGCAACAACGCCTCCAGCAACACCGCCACCACCAGTGACACCGCCACCGCCTCCAGCAACACTGCTGCCTCCAGCGACACTGCCGCCTCCGTTCATGCTATCTAGCAGTAATGAACCACTAGATTTGACACTGAGGTGACAAGAGGTGAGCAACTTCTGCACAAAAATTGGTTTAAATGTTGATGTGTTCGTCTGGACTTAACCACAAACAAAGTATCTAACGTTGTTGTGGTTTTACATAAACCAATCTTGTTTGGGGAGCTATCAGATTAACTAAATTTCTTTAACATATTAAATTTACCACCTTCGCCAGATTTCATCCCTTCACCACCAGCAGTGTGTTACAGCCCTGTAACACTTCCTATTCAAACCCCCGAACATTTGCCTGTTTTTCGACCTCCAGCTCCAAAAAGGCAGATATTATTTTTGAGTAAGTGTAAAAACAATTAATATGTTTTTTTTCTAAAGAATACTTTTGAAAGAAGACTTTGAAAAATTGAGAATATGTGAGGAGAGTGATTAGATCATTTAATGTGATTGTGATTATTTAATTTTTTTTATATGTTTGAAAAATTGAGAAGATGTGAGAAGTGTTTTAAGTAAATATCAGATTGTTTTAATGTTGTATGAAGTGTAGTGTTCTAACAGTTTGTAAATATTTGTCAATATTTGTAGTTTTAAGGTTATTTTTTAATTATTTAATTAAACTTAATATGGCAAAGGAAATTGCATTAGTTGTTAATTAGTAGTTTCATTTCCTTTTGTCACATTTTAAATATATTATTTTAAGTTTGAGTAATTTTTTGGGTGAGTTGCAATGTTTCTTTACATAATATTTACATTTGGATTTTAACATTAGCAAGTCTGAAAATTTAAAAGGAAGAGGGAAATTAATGAATTCTGAAAGTAAAGGAGATGGGAGTGTTTGAGAAAATCTTGTCAATGAACTCTGAAAGGAAAGGAATGAGTGGGAGTTTGAAAGGATGGCTGAACTTGAAAAACACACAATGGAAGAAGAGGGCAAGGTTGTTGGGAGGGAAAGTGGTTCGGTACAACTTCAGGTAAACAGACTCTTGCCCCACAGAGAAAGGCTAAGGAATGGCAAGCCTCACTAGCTGGCATCGAATTTGTCTTGCAAAAAAGAAAAATATTAATTTTAGCAAGTTTCCAAGGAAATACAAACTTATATTTTTTTTACTTTAACATACAAAAGAAAAAATTACTATGGCTGATGTTTGCTGTGATGAGATATTTTTCTTCAAATATATGCTGAGATGGATGATATACACAAAGTCTGTATATATTGCAACAAAATGCTGTAACATACTTTATTTTACACCTAATTAAACACAAATATTAAAAAAAATGAAACTGTTTCTCAACAAAACTTTGAGAGTAGTCTCTGAAACAGTTTTACTGTGTATACTAACATCAATGTTATAACATGAAATGGTAGAATCTTGAGAAATCCTATGAAAAATATGTTTATTATCCGGTAAGGGGGTAAACTGGAACACCAAATACTCTGGCTATTGGAAACAATATTTCAAATACCAGTTTACAGTACTTAAAATATTTACTATAAAAATAAGACATCAACATATTTTTGTAATACATTTAAATATTTGTTAATAGTGACTCGTGTAATATTTAGAAAACATATCTATATTTTACAAATGAAATCCATTTTGATGTATTTGCCCTACGCAGAACTAATATTCGTTACTATACTCCTCTGAGTGAAATTTTAGAATGTAGGTTTTACAAATACGAGTTTGAATTCTGTAACTTGGTTTGAAATGTATGTGATTCCATATAGTTTTTAGTAAGGTAGACAAATTTTTTGGATTATGTACACTTTATAATTTTTTTAAAACTATATTTTAACAATATTTTTAACATAACATTATAAGAACATCAGTTAAGTTCGTAGCTTTTTAATTAACAACTTGTAGGTTACACTTCATTAAATATGTTAACAGAGTATTGAGACCCGTTTTTCAATTCCCGGAAAATGATTTTGGTCTGAATTGTGTTATTAACATTGACTGTTTTGGAGAATAAATTCCTTTTATAATTAATTTGGGCTGTAATGTTTGAAAGTTATTCAGTGTGCAGGCTTGTCTCGACAGGCGAGGAGCAAACTCACCCTACCAACACCTCCAGCTGTCTTGAAGCATGAAATCTTGAATCGATTCCTTTGACAGTGCTGACAGCATAGTCGGAGGGGTGACTCGCACGGTTTAAGGGAGAGTTTAGTTACAAATGAATAGCCGAGCAGACGAGTTGCCTGGGTGATGCAAGGTGTTGAACAGTGATAACGTCCCATACAGTTTTCTCTCGCATGTTCGGATAATTATTAGGTTTTTATTTAATTGAAACATTTTTATTATTATTAATTTACAGAAAATGCATGCGATAGGCGATTCGGAGCTACAGAGACGTTCAGCCGGCGTATGCTTTTGTAAGATCAATGGTACTGCATATTAATATGTGATATAACGAAGTATGTGCGTCGGATTTTCGGAGAAGGCTTTTGCAATAGGCGAGTGTTGTGGCGGTCGTATGAGCTAGTGAAAGACGCATTTGTGAAATGTTTATACTTACGGGTTTTTAAAAACAGATGTTAGGGGGCGATCACTCATTTTTGTAAGGCATTCCTTGATGTGTGTTTTGAGAGCCGGTGAGGGTGAAGTATGTGTGACTTTGTGTGTGTATGTGGGTGTGTGTCAGTGTGGGAGGGGATTTTTGTGAGGGGGATATTTTTATAACACCTTGGGATTTGGGCTACATGGATCAATGTGGGAGGCCATTAAATTAGGGGGAGATTTTTAGCTTATCTGGGCTTGTAGATGTAATTTTGCTTGTAAATCGTATGTTTTTATTGATTTGCGACATAGTCTGGGTAAGTCATTTTAATGAATTTGTCTCGTGGTTATCGAATGATTAAAGTAATTTTTAATATCTTGTGTCTATATTATTTCGATTTATTGTTGCGTGTGGTAATTGCGTGACTGAAGTAATTTTTTTATGATTCGTACTTATTTCAGTTGTCTAATTGAATGTAAATCGCAGTGGTCCAGAAGTGACACGTGTGCCCTCGCTCATAATTGATTAATCGATTAATCGAGTAATCTATTATGTGCTTCTCACTTGCTAAGTGAGCCAGAAGTGACACGTGCGCTCTTGCTCCATCCACAAACCAAAATGTTACTTATAACACTCTTACACCAACATCAACTCCTATATAAGGAATCACTACCCACTCCTCTATTGAGTCGACCCCAGCAACTAATAGAATATTCGATTAATATAAATTTCAATACATCGATATATCGAACAATTGATTATCCGCTCCATTCACATGTCCTTCTACAAGTGAGCCAGAAGTGACATGCCCCTACTAATGTCATCATTAACTTTCTCTTTTCACTATTTCGTTCAGCTGCTTTGTTTGTCTGTAGTGTGACAGGTCGCTTTCAACCCTTCTGCCACCTCCTCATCGCCGAAGATCGGTAAGACCTCCCGCGAGGACCCTGTCAATAAGTGTGAGCTGATCTGGCGCTAAGGAACATCTCTCGTTACAGGTGTTACATTCTCATTGCATTATGTCAACTTAGGCAGTGTCCGAAATGACAAATTCGTTATTTTATAATTTGTCATTTCGTATGTTTCAATCCAGACACTGTCGACAATCACTTGTTTAACATCCACGGCAACGTATTTTTACATTAACAGTGATATTTTCTTATTTATAATTTTAACTTATAAAACGGACGTTATATTTCTACAATCATCACTGGAATACTGCGAATATTTCAATAAATAGTAGAATAATACATTATGCAATAACTACTTAGATTTTTTTGTTGGAAAATATATAAACAAAGCACAACACTTACTTGCTTTTTTAAACATCCCTAGTGCATTTAATGAACAGTTATTTGTTGAAAATAAAAGCTTTTAATTACGCATTCGCGTATCTGCTTTGAATGTCAAAACCAACATGGCGCTGATTTTGTCATTTTGTATTTTTGTTAACTTTCGCTACATACAAAATACGAAATACCAAATTACCAAATACGTAACCATTTTTGTATACAAACCGGGTCACGTGATCATTTTGCCAACAAAATCTGCCATTTCGGACACTCCTTCGATTCCTACCCCTCGCTTCATACCCGGTTCGGATTTGCGTTGGCCGGTAGGCGTATACCGTCTGTGGCTATTTCCTGTTTGGATATTGCCAGAGAGTCCGAGAAAACTAACGTCACTGTTGTATACGTTGTAACATGTTTTTTCAAGTTAGTATCGCGATCCCGGGGCGAGCAGCTGAAGATAGCTGGCAAACGCGTATGGAGAAAGAAGAGAGCTGCCGTTTATAACTCACTTTCCATAGGAAAGAAAGGCTTATGAATTAACTTTTCTGTCTGTGAGTCTGTTGTGTGCCTGCGTCTGTATCCCTAATAATATTGAACGCGTAAACCGAATTTCACAAAAATCGCCATAACCTATAGTACTTGTAATGACATCCGACTTGTATAGTTTTCAACCACGCAGGGTGCTTACTTTCAAAACGGAGGCCATTTTAAAATTTTGGGCGCTATGTCATATCTCAGGAACTATTCAGACGATTTTAACCAAATCTATGTAAACTGTACATCATGTAAGTATTAAATTTAGAAATGGATATTATTGGTCCGCCATATTGGAAGACAGTACTTGTGAAAAAAATGAAGCTTTTAAATAATAGTGGTCGGTAATGTAAACATATGAAATCTAATTTATACAGCTTTTCTATTAAAAATTGCAACCATACAGATATTTTTTGTATATTTCGTGTATCTACTACACAGTTTGCCAATTTAGGCCAATTTTCGTATGTTGAATGCATTTATTGCAAACATCATATGCGCCAAGAAATAACATTTGGCCGCCATTTTGTAAGATAGCATCATATGAAAATAAGTTTTCGTCATATCTCGGAAAACCATCTACCAATGCTTACCAAATTTGGTAAACAAGTAGTACGTACTACGGTAGACCGTATTAATTTGTATGTTTTAAATTGATATGGCACTGATTTTCAAAATGGCAACAGTATAAACATTTTAGCTTAATATTCTAAATGTAAGAAACTATGTAAAACAATTTAAGTTTTATATAGTTAAATAATTTCAGTTTTACATAGTGAGACAACTTCAGTTTTACATAGCATGCTGGCAGTATCTATTACAATTATAATATGTGTCTACTCAATGCCTCTTTAGTCCGCTATTTTATAAGATAGCGCCACGTGAATCAATTAAGTTTTTATGTCATATCTCGGGAAACAATAAACCGATTGTTACAAAATTAGGTAAATAAGTAGTACTACGGAAGTTGATGTAAACTAATATGTTTTAAATGTCTCAGACTCTTATTTTCAAAATGGGTGGCCATATGAACATTTTTAGCTTAGTATGCCATATCTACGAAATATGTTTTAACTTAACTTTGTATGCTGGCAGTATTTACCATCAAATGTGTCTATACAGAACTTCAGTTATCCGCAATTTTGTAAGAGATCCCCACATGAAAAGATTAATTTTAATGCCATATCTAGAAAAATGATCAGCCGATTCCTACTAAATTTGGCGGAGAAGTTGTACTGTGGTAGGCCATATTATTTTATATGTATCTAGTGGGTCAGAAACTTATTTTCATATGGCGGTTTGGAAACATTTTAGCTTAGTATGCTATATCTACGAAACTATGTAACCAATAATAACTTAATTTTTTACTGGCAGTATCTATGCAAACATTAAATTAGATAATACACAAACTCTATTCTCCGCCATTTTGGAAGATAGCGCCAAATAATGCAAACTTAAGCATTTATAACCAATCTCGGGAAAAAATTATGTAATTCCCACCAAATTTATGCTATAATGTATACTTTACAATTTCATTTAAATGTTATGACTTAAGGGGGGGGGGGGGGAGTAGAGACATTTTTTACAAATTAACAGCCATGAATAATTTTTGGTTAGAATGCCACATGTCCCCCGAATTTTATATAATGGCAATATACAGAATGTTCGGAAATAAAACGCCCAAACTGCGGGAAGTGATTCCTTATGAAAAATAAAGTCGGAAATATTCAGGACACCATATACCTAAACGGAATATGAAAGGAGATATGAACCTGTGGAAGTGGGGTTTGGAAAACGTACATATTTTCGCTGAATGCCTTGGATGGCGGCGATTTATTCACAGTACGTCCCACACGGTTGAATGGGGCACGCCCATTTGGCGCGCTATGGAGCGTGTACTAGTGGAGGGCATGTCGTCGATGTACTGGCGTATCACTTCCTCAAGCCGAGCAGTGGGCACAAACCGAGGACGGCCAGCATTATGCATGTGTGTCTGCAACATGGGAAGCATAAGTCATCTTTTCGCTTCGGACTTTGCACGCGTTGTACAAGGCATTCGGGGAAAATACGTTTTCAAAACCCAATTTTCATAGGCTCATGTCTCCTTTAATATTTCGTTTGGGTATACGGTGTCCTTTATATTTTGGACCTTATTTTCATAAGGAATTACCTCCCGTAGTTTGGGCGTTTAATTTCCGAACAACCTGTATATAAAATCATTGAATGTGCTAATACATAACCTTTTCGTCCGCCATTTATGAAGATATTCACGTAAAAAAATTTAGTTTTTTTGTTTTGCTATATCTCGGGTACCAATTAACCTGTTCCCACCAAATTTTACACCCAAGTAGTGCTAGTGCTACGGCAGAGCATGTAAACTTACGTGATGTAGATTGAGAAGACCTTTTCTTAATGACGTTAACATAAATAATTTACATCAGTATGTTATATCTATTAAACAACTCAATCAAATTCAGCCAAACTTCGTATGTCGGCAATATATATTAGAATAATCATATAAAGAATATATTTTAAGGTATTTCTGTACAATGTCGCCAAATGAGAAATTAAATTTTATGCAATACCTCGGGAATAAATCAACAGATTTCCATAAAATTCTTCACATAAGTAGCTCTATGGCAGGCCATGTAGAATTACATACTAATTTAAATGACTCAGACCCTTATTTTGAAAATGACAGCCCCGTAAATATTTCAGGTTGTCCTATTTACCAAAACATCAGACTAATAAAACCCGAAGTTGATGCTCCGGGCCATACCTCAGTAATACAGTTGATATTCCGGACCCTACCTCAGTAATACAGTTCATGCTCCGGGACCTACCTCAGTAAACACCGTTGATGATCCGGGCCCTACCTCAGTACTAGAGTTGATGCTCCGGACCCTACCTCAGTAATACAGTTGATGCTCCGGGACCTACCTCAATAATAAAGTTGAAGCTCCATACCCTACCTCAGTAATACAGTCGATACTCCAGACCCTACCTCAGTAATACAGTTAATGCTCCGGGACCTACCTCAGTAATAAAGTTGATACTCCATACCCTACCTCAGTAATACAGTTGATACTCCAGACCCTACCTCAGTAATACAGTTAATGCTCCGGACCCTACCTCAGTAATACAATTGATACTCCGGACCCTACCTCAGTAATACAAATGATACTCCGGGCCCAACTTCAGTAACACAGTTAATACTCCGGACCCTACCTCAGTAGGCGTAATAAAGTTTATGCTCCGGGTCCCACCTCAGTAATTAATACAGTTGATACTCCAGGCCCTACCTCAGTAATACAACTGATGCTTCGGGCCCTACCTTAGTAATACAGATAATGCTCCGGACCCTACCTCAGTAATATAGTTGATGCTCTGGGCCCTATCTCACTAATACAGTTGATACTCCGGACCCTACCTCAGTAATACAGTTGATGCTCCGGGCCCTACCTCAGTTGCCATTCAATTTTGTACTGTTATTTATACAAAACGCAAACCTGGCTACCCCCAGAGATTAGCAACAACATAAAAATCAGCGTAGGTCTTGTTTTACATGTCACTAATTGTTGTGTCCGGTGCCCATCAGGTTGTTTACCAGTACGCGCATGAAGCGACTGTGCGCTGCAGGTTTTATGTAGAGAGAAAAGTAAGGTATTCATCATCGGTATAGGTCATGCCTAGCCATGTAAGTTGCCACAAAAACATCAATTTTAAAAATGACGTGGTCGGTACGTCGAAGCAGCATCCTGTAGACGCGCTACTGCGCTCTGTAAGCAAGTTTAAGGTAGGCCTACCATTTTTTAATTATTAGCCTTAAAATAATACACATGAAAACGTTTAAATTCTGGTAATAAATACTGCTCATTTAAGTACTGTAAGTTGAATGGTCGTTTGTAAATATCGAATAAACAACCACGCAGGCTATAATTGAAGTTGAAATGGACAAATTTGATATCAACTAAAACGTACATAGAGCATAAAAAAATTATCCAAAAAACTCATTTATGTAGTTAGTACTTAAGCCAGTAACACACGGGGATATTTGTTGTACAAGAAGGTGTACACCTTTGATGTTCAAAAGGTGTACAAGAAGGGTGAACACCCTCTTGTATGCTAGTTCCATGCACAATCCATACACACAGTACTAGTAGGTGAACGTTGCAGCGTGCCATGAGAGTCGGATCTGAAGGCTCTTTTTGAGGTTATAAGAGTGATTTCTGCATTGACAATAGTAGCGGCTGTTAAAAACAAACGTTGCAGACCACGTAGATGGTGGACAAGACTGTGGATTCGCCGAAGAGACGAAGGAATAACTAACATACATAGCTTGTTGAACGATGAACTTCGTAGTGAAGACCCAGAGTACTTCAAAAATTATCTACAAATGGATGAAAAACCAAACGAATCGCACACGATTAAACCAGTTTTCTACTCTCACTTGTGCGGGTACTACATAAAAACGTTTACAATGCGAATGTAAACAAACTATATGCCACTTTTTTTATTTTCACCGCAATAGAAAAAGATTTTACAATCCAAATAAATCACGAATACAGAATTCAAATCTGTTTTCTACCCTCAAATTAACAATTTAATCATTAATAAATGCACGAGACTACATAAACGTAGACATTCAAACGCAAATGTAAACAAACGACTTGTACGAGAAGGTATATGAAATATAGGACCGTCTCTAAACGATTCTAGCTAGCATGCAAGCCGTTGCATGCTAGCTACTTGCATACAAATTAGCCAGACACACGATGCTAGTTGACTTGCAGAAGAAGGTGTACACCTTCTTGTACACGAAACATGCCCATGTGTTACTGGCTTTACACTGAGCGACGAATTTTCTTCCAAACCGCTTGTTTCAACGGTTGGTTAAAAACGGCCATACAGAAAACAAATAATTACCAATACTCGCATAATAATAAATAATAATAATAATTTGTTTGATGCAGTGTAGCTAATCAGGATCGGAGCCTAATAAGCAAGGGCTTGGGGAGGCAGTGCACAAGGAAATGAACTGAGCCATTATTTGTCGTAAACATTTTAGGAAAAATAATTTCCAATGAAGCAGATCAGAGAGTCGGTGCCAGAATCATGTCGGCTTCGAAGGTCTTCTTTAATTGTAAGGTTTATCAGAGAACTGCAGCTTTCAGCTTACTGCAATTCGGCGCTTGCAAAAACAAAGGGTTGGGAGGGGGTTGTCACGATTAAAACAGTTAACTTATTGGTGCTGAACTGTTTGGCCCTGCTGGGAATGCCACTATTCACGTTTGTTTTAGAACAATGGAGAAGACAAACAACGCGACTGGGCTGCGAATCCTCTTCTAATTGATCCAGTACTCCGCTAGTAATAAGCAAACACAAGTGCGGCTTCCGTACTTGCCGGGGAAACTGTTTGTGACAGTAAGGTGATTTTGTCTGTGTGTGTGTCTGGTTTCGTAATCAAACTGAAATTTGTAAGAAATAATTTCTCGTTTAAAGTGATAGTTATATTTTATAATATCAAGTTTTAAATAAAAATATCATCGTCCTTGATTTGCGAAAACAAGGCAAAGCCATCGCACTAAATTTGAGCTATATTCTTCACGTATTGACAATGCTATGGAAAAAAATCTTCGTAAAGTTTGTGAGACTTTCCAATTCTTCGTCTTTTTAAGTGTTTTGAAGTCATGTTGCCTGAACTTGTATAGGCGCCAGCTAGCCAAACACTCTGTATTCTGTCAAACACTTTCCAATTTCTATGTATTATAAGTAATGTCGATTATATAAAATAAAATATTATAAAATAGTATAACAATTACACGCAAAATTCACACTTTTATTGTTTTTATGTCATAAAAATAAAGAAAACATCATTTTTTAACGAAAAAACACGCAATATTAAATGTACAATCTCAACTAATATGAACACATTGCTAGTCTGTTAACGTATACCAGAGATGCACGCAGAGTTACAAAACAAATATGTGCAATTAATGATATATTATTAACATTTATAAAGTTTATATTTTTTGTGTGATTGTATATGTCATAGCGTAGTTCACGACATTGGTTTTCAATCACATATTGTTTCATTTCTGCTCTTTGTATCATGTAAAAATAGTAAAATGATGGGACACTAGCGAACAAAAAAAAAAAAAACCATTTGCAGAAAATACCACATTTTCTGTACACACGCTGGAAGACAATTTTTTATTCTTTTCAGCTCCCTAAGATGGTTTTCGCGTTTTCTTGGTCGTACGAGTGTGTGGCAGGAATACGATATTTTTACACAAAATACACTTTCATGACGAAATTGGAATTTTGGGGGGGGGGGGGGTGTAAGATGGTGTGAGTCCATAAAATGTTATGCGGGGGTTGTTTTTGTCTCCCAGCAGAGACAGGAATGGTTCTGTACCACCGACATAAAACATTTTGATGGGGAGGGAGGATGTGATGGAAGAATTATAACGAAAAGAACCCTAAGACCTGCATTAAAAAAGAACGAAACCTCGCCGCTCCTTACGTAGACAAATTACTAAAGACCGTAAGAATTCTTACCAATGGAATACAACAGTATACCAAATACAATACATCAGGTCTCAAAAATACATTTTTACGAAAATAACTTTACATTATAATAAGTTATGTATAAAAGTGATGTTTATATATAATATTATATAATAATTACGAAAATTCTTGCTTCCTTGAGGGAAAAGCTCTTTTTCTAACTTTTCCCTCAAACCGACCAATAGCTGTCCATGTTGTTATTTATGTTAGCTTAGGCCCATCATATTAAAATTTAGCAATCTGAGCAGTTTTCGTGTCAAATTTTAAATTACACAAATAGGAACTCATTTCCGCAGCTCTGCCAACAACCTAAAATAATTCATGTTTAAAGATTCGAGTAAGTTTTGCCTCGTGAGTGTTCTTATCACTCGTGTTGTGCTACCACAGTCTGTAAATTCGTGGACTGACTGGCACCGCGCCGCGAGTGCAGGCAGCCACGCACCACAGCCTCCACGAACTAGCTGATTGTGCTCTTGCTACGTATTAGCAAGTGAGTGTCTGCTCAGAATAAGTAAACAAAAAAATTATTAGAGAGAGAGAAAGTGTGTGTGTGTTTGTGTGTGGGTGGGCGGGCGCGCATGCGTGCCAGTTGAAAAGAAAGAGCGAGCGAGAGTTTGTTTTGGACGAGTTCGTTGACCAGCAAAAACAATAAACATATTTCTAAATAATAAGTGTCCAAATTAAAAAATATATATATTGCTATCTATAAATATTTATATGTTATAACACATGTTTTCGATTAAACTTTTGAAGGCCTATACATTGCGTCTTAGTTTTCCAGCGCATTGCACACGTTACGGGGAGAATCAGGAAGGTAGATATATTTCTCTCGTACTTCTGTCACACTGAATCGATTTCATTTAGTGTGAAGGACGTGCTAACTGGGTATTTAAATTAGTTATGGTGAAGTAGCCTGCTTGCGTCAGCGTTAACACGTATGCTTTCTTTAACTCGATGTTGTGCCAGATGTGTTGGCACAGTTTATTTTTATTTTACAAGGTTGATATTCTAGTAGTAATACTTACTTAATTAATTACCTTTATTGCCTAAATAATACTTTTTTTTTAGCGAATATGTGCTCCGGTTAATTGCTTCATTGTTTTATTTATTTATGTAAAACTACTATAATTATTGAATTCTTTAATAAATTGTTTTATTCACCACAAGTTTCCCTGGTTAAATAATGCAATGACAAATATACTTTCAAAATATTGTACTTTTGGCTCGTTTTGATTCAGCTTGGAAATATTGTCATTTCCCTTGTACTTGTTCTGAATTATGTCAAATAGCTCTAAAATCCATAATTTCTGCAAATTACTACTTAAAATAAATTAATGAAAAGTTTTGTTAATAGTTTTAAAAGTTTTTCAGCAGTCCTTAAATAATGGATTGTGTATGTGAAACACCGAGTTCTGAGCATACAAGATTCGATATATATGCGACCTGCCAAGGTCGTTGGCTTCTCCATTTTTAACAAGCATGTAGTCAACTACGATTTATTTTCTCTCGTTGTTCTACATTACATCTTTTGATGTAATTGTGTTTTTCACCACCGTTTAGGTAGGTTTGTTTGCGGTGATTTTTGCTTTATTCCTTCCATGATATTTCTTGTGATTTTCCTCTAGTTCTCTTTTTTTTTATATTACTAGGTGGTCCACGAGTTTCGGGAAGCTCGCTCGTGTACAACTACTAATAGCATCTTAACTTCATATTGCTTGTGGGATGTGATATTGCTTGGCAACATCCTTGCGGGATGTTTCTGCACTTCTAGTCGTTGCGTAACCTGCACCCAAATGTTTTCCTTCACTTCATGACTTCTGGCCGCTTCTGTTCGTCAAAAATCAAGTAATAAATTTACATTATTTTTGGAATGATGAAGAATTGTGCTGCTCAGAATGCTAGACTGTTAGACTGAACAAAAAAACATATAAACATTGTTTCTATGTAACAAAAAAATAGGTAACCTAAAATTATTTTACTTGCTTGAATGTGCCCATGAGGCACACATGTAATTTAACCGTTTTAACGACCTCGTGCTCGAGGCGTTATTAACCTCAAATAATGAGGTTGTTCTTAATTTTGTTTCTTTAATGGACAGATAGGTAATCATGCAACAAATATGTTAAAAAAGGTTTGGTATAATTTTTCTTTTTTTACTTTGTACCGGGTACCCACTTAAAGCTTATATATATATAATTTAAGGAACATATAAACAAAAATACAAAATATTTATTGTAAACCATGATTCAAAATACTCAGATTATTTATTTATATCGAAAGGATTGGTTTTTTGACTACATGTACAAGAATATATTTAATATATGAAAAGAGTTGCCATAATTGTGTTTTCTCTTTATCATTTTCTCAAGTGCTCCTGTGTATAAAGTATTAACAGTTTTGTTATCAACAAAACAAGTAATTAATGTAAAAATGTATTCCAATGTGGCACATTTATGAAAACAAAACAACTGAACATTTAAATTTATTCAATACAGCAAAATTCTAATTTTGCTCATTTATGTTTAGTTTGAACTAAAAGCTTGACTACACTATTCACTTATGTAAAATCGGAGCACAAAAAACCAAAGGTATTATTTTATCACCATTCCTAATCCAACTACACACAGAAGTTCCGATCCACCTTCCTTGCCATGTGTCTTCCTGGCGATGGAATGAAAGTTCATGTGGGTGCTGGATTTCACTTCACGAGGCTGACATATAACAATGCCTTAAGGTAAGGATGGCACAGGTGGTTTGAGGTTAATGAAGCACTTCTTGTTAACACTTTAAAAAATAATGTTCCCTCCTGGGGCTATATAATGTTTAAAGTAAACGTAAGTGCGCCCATGCATTAATGCTAAAATTTTAAAGTAAACAATAACTGAAAAGTACGCCCAGTAAAACTAGAAATAAATTAAGAAAAGGAGTTACAAGACTAAACGACTTACTCAAAGGTTGTAATCGAAATTAGTATATGTTCATAAATTTAGATTTTTGGTGCACATACGAAAATAATGTGAATATTTTAGTGACATGTTTGGGTTTGTAAAATTTTCACGTCACCACTTCATCAGCGCATGGACACGAGACAGGAGATTCATGAACATGTTTAAAGTTTGCACATTGCGAGAGGAGACAGAGTAGGCTGAAAGAAAGAATTGGGAAAGGTTTTCAAAATAAGTCTGTTAACCGCGAGGAACCTTTAAATTAACGCTCAACAGCTCTGGGGAAATACGGGAGGAGGTCATTGGAGAAATTAATCCGCCTTCCCCCCCTAAAACCCTGACACTGACGCAAAACTGTCCTGTGAATGTTTTGTAACAGAAATGAAAATATCAGATGTAGTTTATTCGCTTTTTCTTCACACTTTTTGAGTTAAACCTTTGAAAAATCATCCCATGTGTCATTTATTTAGTTATTTTCTAAATATGCCATGTATCACAAGCACTTTATACATCTGTCAACATGAAACTATCTCATTTTTTATTAAATTGAAGTTTTACCTGTATTTTACTTATATATGAAATTATCTCATTTATAATAAATATGAATAAAAACAGTGAGAAACTATGTATGTTGGTAGCGCCTAGTAAGAAATAGGTTTCATGTAAAATACCATTACAATTGAGTGCGCACAAATTCGGTGCGTTGTCCTTTGGTGTAATTTTCTAGACTTACTTAAGCTTAAATTGAAAGAGGCAGAGGAATATCCTGGAAGTAGAACTTCAGCAGGGCTTCAGAAAAGAGTGAAGTAACTGTGAATGGTCTATATGCTATGTTTAAAATACTGATTTTATTTGATTAATTTATTATTGCTTCCTAAAATTATAATTGAAAAGTGTCCCCTCCCTTGCCATGAATCGAAAGTCTGGATATGCAACTGCGCAGTGGGAAAAATGAACTCTCCCCCCCCCCCAAACGAAGAGTTGTGTCGGATTTTAATGTTTTTTTTGAAGATATTTCACGTAAGTTAATGCGTTCATTACAATTGAGGTAAGGAAAAAACTGTTTACTTTTGTAGAACTTTAGTAGTATGTAAATAATTAATGATGCTTTTGCTGTAACTTAATGCTGTAAGCTATCATATTTTGTGATTGTTTCAACTGGGGCTGTCAACAAACACTCATGGCGTCGTGTGGGGGGAGGGGGGCGTGCGGCGTTTGTCCTAAAATCGTTTGTCCTAAACAGCAAAACAATGCTATAGACGTTATTTGTCCTAAAATAGTTTACCCTAAAAAGTAGGACAAACAACTTTAGGATAAACGACTTTTGAAAAATTCAGTTTAGGAAAAACGATTTTAGGACAGATTATTTTAGGATAATCGATAGTTCTCTAGTGTAAACAAATTTTTAGGAAAAACGACTTTAGGACAAATGGCTTTAGGGCAAACGACTTTTGTGCAAACAGAGTTTAGGACAAACGACTTTAGAACAAACGACTTGAGAACCAAAAATGTTTGACATAGTTAATATGTAGAAATCGATTCTAGGACAAACGTTTCGAGACTAAACGACTTTCGACACAGTCAATTTTGGGAAAAAACTAAGTTCATTTGTCCTCATGTCGTTTGTCCTAAAGTCGTTTGTCCTAAAGTTTTAGTCATAAAGTCTTGTCATAAAGCGTCCTAAAAATCTTTTATACTATTATGGTGTAAGTAATTCTTAAGGTAATGAAGTTCTTTTCCCGTTTAGGATAAGCGATTTTATGATACAAGTCGTTTACTTCGTATTACTCGTAAATCTATCAATTTCTGTTTGCTTGTGATAAATAGCACTAGTGTAACATCTTCCAGCTGCCACGTACCGTGTAGTTTTATTTCCCATCATTCTGCGTATGACAAGTCATCAAATCTACTATAGCAATTCCGTTGTCCCCAGAAATCGTCTAGTTGCTTCACAAGTGGGCGGTCGGGGCCAGGAATCGAACACATATCCTTCAGAATGCAAGTTTGCCATGTTAGTTCAATGCTGTTTTGCACTGCAAGAAAACTATACAGATATTTCTAACAGATTAATATGACCTATGAAGACGATCATTATTACATGAATTCATAGAACATGTAACATGTATCGACTGCCAGCGCTCACGGTTGTTAAAATCATTCTGTTGAGAAAAAAACATTTAATAACTGCAATATCATTGTAAACAAGTGTTGCATCAATATAACAAATAAACTGTTATTTGTTAATATGAATATTTTGTTAAAACCCATAACAAAAAAACTGTACGTGCTGGAGGATGTTAATGGTCTTGTTAAAATTCAGTACACCGAAAATAGAAAAAATATAATTTCACATTGATGTTATTGAAAAAAAGTTTACATTTCTTAGCCAATGTAATTATAAGAAACTAACCTATAAATGAACGCCACTAATTACGTATGCTTAACTTATTAAGATACACAGTTTGTATTTCTTTCAAAAATATTAATGAGTCATTTAATTTGTCTTAACACAACCAAAAACTTAATTAAATGTTTTGAATATATTTTATAGCCCAAAAACGGGTTATTTCAAAATGGCTTCTAACACTATTTTCATTCGCCTCCAATTACTTCTTTAATTTTGATTAGCAGGCGTAAACGATTTAAAATAAAGACTTGCGAGCCTTTCAACGTTTCGCAACGACTTTACATAAAACTGATATTGTAGCCACAGCTGCAGGCGTTTGTGTAAATCGGATACTCGAGAGAGGTGTACTGGTTTTCGGTGTAACAGGAATCCCGGGCAGCACCTGAGCCCATTCTGCTGCCAGCGTAGGGTGTCTGACTCTTCCAGATACGGTAACAGCTGCTAATGACCTACCATTTGAAACAAGAATGAAGAAGGTTCCTGTACTAGAAAGCGGAAAACCTGACTCGTGTACATTTATAATAATTATTGTTTCATAACTTCCTCAACTTAAGGAAATTCAGTTTATGCGAAACTTTTTTTCATTTTTGAATTTTGTGTGAATGATATGTGAATAATTTGGTATAAGAGTGTGCTAAGGAACTTCGTTAAATTTTTATTTTTATTTTTGGAGATCGGCATGGTAGGTTCTCGCTCTCTGAGGTCTGGCATTGTACTGGGTGTGATATGTTGTGGAAGGGGTTTATATAGGTATTGTGTAAAATTAATTTTTTTATGTTATTGAGTTCCTTCCCATCTGTCAGGCGACTGAGGGATAAGACACATTTGCTTCGACCATCATCTGACAGGCGACAGAGGTTATGGCGTATTAGTAAATACGTAATGAATAAAACGGAAAGAGAGGTGAATACGATTTCCTGTATGCTAGTATTATAATTTACATGAAGGACTAATCGAATCGGAAATTTCAAACGAATTAGAGATCCCAGCTATCCAAGTGTCATAAATAATCAGGTAACTGGTTATAGGTACAATTTCCCTATCAAATATATATAATTTAAGACATAATAAATTACACGACTTGAATTAAACAGCAGTCTTCCTAAACACATTAACAAGGGATTTGAAAACACATACCTCACGGTGTTAAATAATTTTAATATATGTCCGTTCGATTGGGATGTTGCTGTAGGAATGACGTCAGTATAGTATTTGCGGAGACTTATAAGCTGTGGGTTGGGAAGGATGTTGATCGTATGCGACTGAGTTCTAGAGCAGCGAAAAGTGGGAAACATTTAGGCGAAATATGTATTGAAAAGAGAGGTGAATACGATTTACTCCCAAATACACATAACTACGTGACAAATTGATAAAAATTACGTTTATGACGCATGTACTAAATGAAACAAATATTTCCCTAGAGTCATCTGAGCTTACCTACCCCAGCAATCCTGCTGTAATATCCTAACTTAATGTCCAAGATGAAAGTACATTTATGCAAACTTACTAAAGAAGTGACCAACAAAGCCAAAAAAGGTATCCTATTTCCCTACCAAGATAGGTGTTATAAATTGAAGCACCTCATCAGCTCTCAACACAAAAATTTACAAATCAATAAAAAATGTCCTGTTTACGAATTCCCCAATTTATATAAAGCCTAACAAAATATTTAACTAGAAATTTTAAACAACGAACAAGTACTAAAAAAACTTACCCCATTTCCAAGATTGAAAAAACTTAATAATTTACTTTTTACAAGCAATAAAACTTTCGTTGAAGCTCCAGACAATTTATTGAAGAAAAGCAATGAAATAAATAATATGTTACTTAAAAAAAAAGAAAATAAATAGAGTACATAAACGCAGTACAGTGGTCCGAACAATTTTGTTTAAGTCTCGTGAGATCAGTTTCGGAAATTCACATAAAAAAAAACTAACTGAATAAAATCGGACGGATTATTTAAAAAAAATTGATGCATGCAAACTTCCAAATGAAGGAAAAGATTTGCACACTATTCATATGCATTGTGAATTATACCTACAGCAAAACGTTTCACATGAAAAATAATCTCGTTAAATGTCTTAAATGGAAACAAAGTTTATCGGTTCGAATAATTTTAACATCACCCTCGTTGCAAACTTATCGTACTGAAAGTTTAACGAATCCCATAGTTAACACTCGAGGATTATTAAAAAAATAAATTTTTTGCATAGGATAAATATTTTTCACTGTACTTTACAAATATTAGGAGCGAGGTTTGAACCCCAGCCAGATAATTGAAGAAAGGGCTTAACGAGTATTGCGAATAGCAGTCAGGTGTACGGTAGGTTGGCCGATAGCAGAGTCTGGATACCCTCCACCATCGGACAAGAGGCCGGCAGCTTGCCACATGCATGCATTTAAGTGGTAGTTCTTAGGTAGCCATGTATACAGCCTGAGGATTGACGATAAACTCTAATTGCGATTCTGAACAGCAGTTGGAAGTAGCTCTGCAGTTGGAAAAATTCAGTTACACCACTATGCACCCCCTTCCTCCCTCTCCATCCTGCCACGGAAGCTTTTGTTTGTCCAGCTCGGACCCCTGTCTACCTCCCTCCCCTCAGGCCAGGAATTTTGAACTCTCCCAGAGCAATGACCTAGCCAGAAAATGGTTTGCCATATTCTTAAACCCTAGACAATAGGTTGATTGAATATTTGCTTCCAGCTAAATAAAATTTCACAAGTCCCTCTGAAAAAAAAAATGATTTCATCAACAGTAAGAATTATGTTCCAAATTTCTTTGATCCACAAAATTCAATGAAAATATAAGGTGTTGTTAAGAAAAAAATTTCAAGTTTAATTCAATAACTTAGAAGAAATTTTAAGTCTAAACTTTATCCCATTTTCCAACAACCTTCGAATAAATTTTATAATCCCATAGCATTATAATTCTGGAAAGTAATCCAGGAAACTACAACTAAGTATAATTTTGTTGAAGAGATATTTTCACTAAATATTTTTCTTGCAATGAATGTCTTTTTCAAAACACATATCATTCGATTTACTAAAATTTACATAAAACACAAGTCAAAGGTTTTAAGTATGGAAAACGTACATAGTCTATTCAAATATTTGTGCACAGCAGAGAAAAAACATATTTTATGTATAGAATTTTTTTACGAGAACAAAGTTCCCATACAAGATTTTTTTGGCTATTGCCGGCTATCAAATATAGCAGAAATTTGTTTATTTGAACAAACATAAACATATTTTTATTTTAAAATACTACTTTTTGGCATAATATTATTGAAATACCACAAATCCAGCCTAAAATTATTTCTATCAGAGCTGGAATATGTTAAATTCAACGTTATTTCAACAAATTTTCTAAAAGTCCCAAATTTAAGCAAATTTAAAAGGAAAACGATGGCCATTTTGAATACACATACTATGTAAGGAGGAATAAATAAAAATTTTTTCAGTGCTAACTCGTCAGCTGCCAAGGCCACATCGTGTGTGTGCGTGTGCATTGCATTAGCAGTCCACAGTACCGAGAGTTAGGCATCTGCATTACATCTGAGAAGATACCAGGCATCAACAATATCTAGAACAACACCAGGCGTCCACAGCATCTACTGTGATGCTAGATGTTCACAGCATCCAGAACGACACCAGGCGTCCACACCATCAAGAGCTACGCCAAGCATCCACACCACTGAGGATGATGCGAGGGTCCACAACAGCATCGAGAGTTACGTCAATCATCAACGGGGATTACTTCTTTCTGCGGTATCTCGCAACAGGTATAATGCACGAAAGGCATTGCTGTGATAACTGTGATGAGGAGTACGTAGAAGTATTCAATGCGATTCTAGCTTATGGAAAGGCGAAAACATTATTGGTTTAGACTGTTGTCAGTTGGGGGTGCTGCCTAAAGAATTTGTCATCACTTTTGTGGCTCACGAAATAAAATTTGTCTATCCATTCCTCCCTGAACACTTAAGAGCAGACGAGGATATTGTCTCTTATCTTCTGTGTGAAGACTACCCATACAGAATGGTCTGCTTTTGTTAATGATGATAACCAACAACATATGCGGCGGGGATTGTATGTCGCGAAGGTTGGAACAGTTAATAGAAGCTAGGATTACTCCCGATGTTGTAATGGACGATTCCGGGGTTGACTAAATTGATTCCGAGGCGACCACTGAGATCTATTAAAATGTTTGGATAGTTTCTGTACATTCTGTAAAACTTGAGAGTGTAAGTAAGAAATAATGTGATAATGATATGCTAGGCACAAAGGTTCGAAAATTATCAAGACAAATCTTTGGTAATTAAAGAATTTGCCATTTCATATGCAACTGATGCTAATGACCCAACAGTATTATGTTTTAAATCGCCCATGTCTTGGTTTGTTTTAAATCCAGAAATCAAAATGATATTCCATCCTCAAACTTACGAAATACACCATTTAAAACAGGACTCTGGCTTACGAAGATTGTTTCCAGCACATGAACGATTTGCTCCTTGAAGACTATCCCATATCTGTACTTGGTAAAATGCAGAAGGATATTTAAAAAAAGTTTAACCAATGCAGAAGTTGAAAACATCAGAAGATATCATGACTTTTCGAGTATTAATTCGATAGTAAAATGCTATATCACTAATCATTTTGAGAAAAAAAATGTTTTGTTCACAATGCAAAAGCTAAGCTTTAAGAGAGTATTTATATCAACATCCTACCTACATGTAAAGATAATAACTTCCAGAAATAATTTTTTACAGGTTTTTTACCTGCATAAAACTTTAAATAGAGAAATTCAACCCAGATCAGATGTACGAGAGTGTTACAGAGATGAACATTGGAACTTTCCACACAGTTTCGTAGGAAGTACGTAACAAGAATGAGTATTGTGTTATGAGCAAGATGTCTGTTCCTTTTTTAACATACGACCCGACAGCCACCTGCCTTGTTCTTCTGGGAATCTATGTTTTAAAACTGTAAGTGAATAAAAATAACCAAGGAACCAGGTTTTAAACAAATAAAATACAAATTAATTAGAGAGTTCTACAACAGCCCTACCTTGTGAACAGAAACATGTAAAACAAACAACACATCACACAAATGAAAGGTAGTAACTGAATAAAAATGTCGCCTTGTGGAATTTGGGATTGTGAAGTTTGCAAGAGCAATGTCTGTGTCTGTAAATTCGTTTTAACCAAAATGTCGATAACCAAGTAATATTACCCCAAACTGGAAGAAAATCTAACTATAAAATAAAGAACCATACACCAGAGCTTCAGTTATGACGGAGAAGTTTTTCCTGTCACTTCATTACGCTAGTGTTACTCCAGGGTACAGGCAATGGTGGTTTCTAAATTAAGAAGAAGATAGTACAATACAGATTCAGATGAGTAATGGAGAAGAACATTAGCATTTCTCTTTAATCAGTCCTGATAATACTTTAAGTTTTCAACTTTTGTTTTGGGCGAATATTTTGTCCTTTGTATAATTTATGTCCTGACAGAAAGTTACCTTGCAGTGAGAACCAACTAGCATTTGAAGCTCAAGCTGCAAACTTCATGAAACATATGTCATTCAAGAAAATTAAATATAACACATAGAGGGAATGTTGTTATTCTAATCTTACAGTATGGGGCGAACAATGAAAAATAAGGAACATTTTACGTACATAGGAAACCAAGAATTAACTAGTCACCATGGTGCATGGAATCGTAAAGTGTGACTAAGTAAGAACACTTAAAATATGTCACAACAGCTCTATAAAGGAGATAATTTAGTATTAAATTGTGAGTTATGGCTGGCATCTTCAAAACTACAGATGTATATGAGGTTCTGCAAATAGGATGCAGAAGAGTTTTCTTTAAGCCATATAATGGTATTTTACAAGTTCAAGTATGCCATGATATAGAACATTGGTGCTATACTTTCGATAGCATCGTCAGCACTTGCTTTGGTGAAGGCATAGCATGCAGCGATTGTGCTGTGAGGTATCTCCACCACGACAGTGAACTGCCATCTACGTTAGAAGAATTTTATGATAGCCAGCCTTACCAAGGAGCTTGAAGAGGAGTGGGGAAATGGAGTAATCACCTAAAATTCACCAGACCTCATTAGGGAATCACCGTCCATTGGAAGGAGACCTGCAATGGAGACATACACAACTTTATTTTCGGACAAGGAGTTTTAGTATTCCTGTCAATGTGCAACATAAATGCATGTGAAGTGGCTAATTGAGAATTATGTTTTCGCTGATTTGCAAGTATGCATTTATTGAAAAAGGTTTGTACTCTGTAACTTATAGTGTAGCATATTCAAATGTTATTGTTAAGGAAATGTGTGAGGAAGACATTCATTGTAAGTGTTTGTACTGGTCTGAATCTTTGTCAGCACATAATAAGCCATGCAGTTTTGATTCCAGTTTAACTAACTGCAAAAGTTTGAAACATCTTGTAAATCACTGTAGACCATACAGAGTATATCGAAAATCTTAAGCTTAAGGGCGAACATGTTGTGAAAACATTTTGTGAGGAAGAACAATGTTTGAACCAGTATTTCGAAGAATGTGATAATGATATCCATATTTTATATCATCACTGCAAAAGTTTGGTTACATATCATGTACTGGGCTTTTCTTCAAAATGTTTCATGCGTCGAGCTATAAAATTAACAAAAATAAAGTTTAATCCACAATCACTGTTTAACTTTAAAAGTTAGATAGTAATTTTTTCAATATATACACTGTTCCTTAGTAATTGTTTTCAGTTGAGTATTGGATTGCAGATGAGTAACATGCATTTTCATCCTGGTAACCATTGTGTTAGTGTTAAACCAGGTCTTCTCCATGAGTTTACGGAAACTTGTGAGTTTCTTTCATTTTAAAGTGATTTATTTTCAGCTAGGGAATGAAAAAAGCCATGAATTGATTCAATGAAATGATAGTACCAAATATCCTGTGTTTTATATGACTGCAACAACATTATGTCGAAGCATACCAAGGCTTAGTTAAAAGTTACATTCCCCTAAATGTAAAGACGTTCGTGTTCAAACAGACAGGATAAAACCAGGGCATAAGAAATGTTCCCTCCTTGAAAGTAGAGTTCAAGAAGAGGACTTAGATCCACTATTAAGAAAGTGTTTGAAAACATTGTTTATGGAAGTCGCTAATAGCTTATAACTTGTCTTTGAAATGTTTGTGATTTTTTTATAAACAGCTTGTGTAACTATGTTTGGATAAATTTTAAAAAATGTTATGTATATTTTGTAGAATTCCTATAGCAAAAGAAAATTATGTACTGGTGCTATGATTTGGAAGTTATTTTTGGATAAATTTAAAATTGTGTATAATTTCTTGTAACAACCTGTACTTACTTGTTTGATGGTGTGTGTATATATTTGAAACAATTGTCTAATATGTGCAATGTGTTGGAACATTATGTACTTGCTAGTGTACAGTTTAAATGAATGTTGTACATACATTTTTTAATCAAACTGTATTTACTTGTTTGATGGTGTGCGTATATATTTGAAACAATTGTCTAATATGTGCTATATTTTGGAGCAACCTGTACTGACTTGTGTCAAAATGATTCGCTAATTTGTGAAACAAACTGTATTTGTATATATTTGAAAGAATTTGTCAATAAATTTATGTTTTAAAATGAATTCCTTTGGTAAGATTATTTTATGTCACCTCTTTAAAACTATGAAAAGAAAGGAATTAAAAAATGTTACAATGACTTAAAAATAGTTTGATTTCTGCCAAACTATGTTCATTAACACGAATGAGTATTGTAATGAAAAAAGCCACAAGAAATAAATCTAGTAACAAACATACCTATTTGTTTGAAAAAACCTGGTTCAAAACAACTAAAGATATTTGAAACAGTCTCCTGACAAAGATCTCTGTTGGAAAACGTACTATTATTTTGCTATACACCTTATGAACACAAAAAAAAAGTTTATTCTTTTGCTAGCCTCCATAGAGTAATTAGATTATTCTATAGTATTGAGGATATGGGTTCGAATCCCGGCTAAGGCATGTTTGTGAGTCAGTAATCGTTAAACATATTACAAGTTACATAAAATTCCATCAAGGAATAATGAACAAAATATGTAATTAAATAATAATCGAAAAAGAATATCGTTCATAAAAATGCATTAAATTCATGGTTTAAAAGCTTGTGTTGAAAAAGAAATTTGTTGATGATTGAAATGGTTAAATTATAATGTAATCAAATTACATATAATTGCTTAAAACCGAATAAATACATATCTTCCACATTAAATTTCAAAGTGTAACCTCTAAAAAACTAAAAAAACACATTCGACTGTGAAAAAAAACCTTTAAATTTCGTAGATTCGGTTAAATTTTACATAAAAACATTTCAAATTATGTAAATTCTTCGATTGATATAGATTTGAGGCGAATAGCAACATATAAATTTTGCAACAAAGGAGGGTGTCTGGTCTATAAATAGGGGGTCATGCCCACACATTCTCATTTGCTGATAAGCCAGCATGAGTAAGGATCTCCTCTCCAGTGCGCATCTGCTCTGTGAACCGGTCTCACCCCACCTCCGTACACCAGGCCTGTTGTCGAGTATTTGCAATGGTGATAGGGGCTTGGATCACTCATGTTCGGGGAACGCGTCGCTTGCCTGGGTTTTAACGGCATGTGTCTGGTGTTGTGGGGTCAAGTAAATTGTGGATACGACCTTCAGCTCTGCTGCCACCCCGGCCAGACTCTTGGCTGCCTGAGCGGGGTCCGATTGGCCCTTCACCTACCTGAACTGACTTGAGGTCTCGTTCGACAACTACCACCTTTTGTAGTGGACTTTATGTAAGTAATTCTGATTAATATTAATGGTCTTTTTAAGTCTTTTCCATTACTTGATTAAACATTTGTATTGTGAGTTTCCTTAAGTTTATTTATTTTTGGTAATCATTAAAAACATTTTACAATTTTAATTAAATTCATTAAACTTTCTTCGCAAAACATTTAATTTTTTCACATTTCGTTAAAACTTTTACAATTTACCAGAATATGCTAAAAACTTTTATAATTTGAATGAAATTCATTAAACTTTCTTCGCAAATCATTAACCTTTTTACAATTTGATGGAAATTCATTAAACTTTTATATGAATTTGTTAAAATATTTAGAATTTATCATTTTTTTTTTTAATTTTGGTAGTTTTAAGTAGTTTTAAGACATTCTGGGTAGGTGGATTGATGTATGTTTAGGTATGAATTATGGAACAATGAAAACAAATGGAGATTTAACCTGCTTATGTGAGGTGTAAGCAGAGAGTGCACAGCCCTGGCTCCTGAGTCTGTTCAGAATGTTGTTGTTTGCAGAAGGATGTCATATTGATTAATAAATGGATCTGAGTATCTCTAATGACAGTGGAATTATTGAAAGTAGGTTGGGTGAGGAGTCAGTCAGAGAGACTTTGTCTAGTGAAAAAAAAAATTCATTTTCTGATTCTCCAGCTTCAGTGGAGTCTTCACCAGACCTGACATATGAGCTATTGGCCACGGCGTTCACAGGTAAATTGAGTGATGCACGGATAGTTAACAATAGGGTTAATAGTGATGCAGATTTTAAACATTTATGTTCTCGAGTTGTAAGGACTCTTTGTTATATTTAATATTGGCATCACCCTGGCTTATTAGACTTACCATTACTGTATCATGTAAGTATGTTAAATCTCTCATGGCAAAGGAAGGCACTATGGAATCTTTTTATTTTCAGAACTTATCCCTCCCTGTCCTGCATTCATCCATTGTGGACATAATCTATGATGAGAGAATTAAGCCTTACTTAACTAACAGACTTGAGGAGTTTAGTGCATGTGGTTCTTGCTGAAGTTTGCAACTGATATGGTACATGGATGAACATGTCTCACAATACAGGGCTTTCACTGCAGGTGCTGAACACACTAAATAACTAAAGTTTATTACTGATAGGAAGGTTTGTGTTGATGAACACTGCCCAGAGGGAATGTGTTTCCACTATGGAGCCATAGCATCTTTGTTTCTTGCCACACAAAATGTTTGCAGAACTGCTTCATTTCCAAAACCTCGAGAGGTTTTGAATACTGAAGGTCTGTCGACACCTGTAGTCATACAGTATATGCGTAAGTTCGAGGAGAATGATTCTATTTCTATCAATGTCTACTGTGTGGTGGACAACATAGCAATATAATTGACAAAACTTGCAAAAAAGGGGGGTTATCCTACCGATGCGTATTTCTCCTGTATGTTATGCTCACCATATAAATATTTTGGCCATTCATGCGACTGGTAATGTTGTGCATTTGCATTTCATATACATTAGAGATTTGTCAAAGCTGGTTGGTAGTCTGCTGAGTAAGAAGGGTAGAAAACATGTGTGCAAACATTGCCTCCAGTACATAGTTAGTGAGGAGAAACTCACCAGTCACACTATTCTTTGCCAGCAACAAAAAGATATTCGCAGTACTTTTCCTACTGGGGCTGAGAATTACATGGAATTTAAAGATACAGCAAACAGATGAGATTGCATTTTGCCTCTTATTGCAACGTTGAAAGGTGCCTGAAACACTTGTCCACTTGCTTGCCTAATGATGAAATGAGTAATACCACTACCACCAACCAACATGTTCCATATGCTTGTAGCATTTTGTTGGTTTGTTCATACAATCCGAGTTTATCTAACTATTTTGAGTTCGTGGGTACTAATTGTTTGTACAAATTAGTTGATAAATTAGTTGAACTTACAAAGTGGGTCACAGGAATTCACAGTGTAATTTTTCCAATGAAGCCCAAATACCCCTGCTGATGAAGCTAGATTGGCGGCTCAGAAATGTTGTCACATTTGTAAGGAATAGCTCGGTATAGATCACTTTGTGGTCAACCATGACCATCTGATGTGCAAAATCAGAGGCACACACATAATAAGTGCAACTGAAACTCCATACTGACCAAAAGACAACTTGTCACTGTCTTTCAAACCCTGCAAAATTATGATGCTCACTTTCTCATAAAACCTTTGACTGAACGTCACGTAACACAATGTGATGGAACCATGGTAATCGAAAACTCAGGTAAAATCCAGGTGATTCGAATGACCCTAGAGAAATATAATTCCAACACCAAACAAATTCCCAATGGGAATGGTTTCAACGGAAAGGTGCAATATTTCAAATGGTGTTTTATTGATTTATTCCAGTTCATCAGTACCTCTATGAAACATTGGCAGGTAATTTACAACCTGCGCAATTGAGTATCATCCACTCGAGGTTTCCAGACAACACCCAATTTGAATTGACGAAACTGTAGGCAGTTTTTCCTTATGACTTAGTTAAGTCGCCAGACAGTCTGATGTGTACATAATTTCATATTGTGATGAAAGATGAAGCATTAGCGATGAGTACTGTGCTCATGCTCAAGTTGTGTCAGATGCATTAACTGTGTTGCAGTATGCCACTCACTATTTACATGTGAACACTTATTTGCTGGCAGATATTTTTGAGAATTTCAGGACCATAGCTCATTACGACCTTGACTCTGCCACGTATGTCACAGCTCCATATCTTTCATAGTACGCTTTATTGTCAGTGACATGTATGGCAAGAATTGTTGACCTACCCAGACATGTATCTTTTTGTAGAACACAGGTTTAGGGGTGGCATTTCCCAGGTTTCCAGAAGGCATGTGGAAGCCAATAATATTTACATGGGTGAATATTACGACCCCAATGTGGCATCGAAATATTATGCTATTTCGACGTGAACAGACTGTTCAGTCATACAATGCGATCCAAGCTTTCGATTGGTAATTTTGAGTTGGTTGAGGCTGATGTGTTTTCACCATGGGATTTTGCAAACACTATGAATGACAGTGACACATGTGTTTTCACGGAAGTGGATTTGTCTTTTCCAGACAAATGCTATGATGCTCTGTCAGATCTGCCCTTGGCACCAGTATCTGTCATATCTCCAAACGACTCACATGAAAAACTTATTTTGACACTCTCACCACAGAAGAAATATGTTATACACAGGGAAACACTGAACCACTATTTGATGTACGGGGCCAAACTTGGTTCGGTCCATCTCATTCTGTGCTTTGAGCAGAAGGTGTGGATGGCGCCGTACATCGAATTTAACACTGAAAAGCTTGCTCAGGCTGTGAATGAATTAGAGAAATTGTTTCTCAAGTTGATGAATAATTCCATATACGGAAATACTTTGCAGAATGTCTGCCAGGAAAGGGACATAAGAGTCATTTCCAGGTATGACATTATCTACGGTGCTGCATAGTTTATAGGTCATCCTACATTCTAGGCAATTCAGATAATCGATGAAAATCTAGTCCTTATCGAAACTTTAAAGAGTGCTGTTACATTTAACAAACCTTTGTACACTGGTGTTGTCATTCTTGACCTTTCAAAATTAACCTTGTACGAATTTCACTATCATTAAGTGTTACCACATTTCCTCTGCCAACCTTGCATCTCCTTTATGTCGATACCGATTCATTGGTCAATTCTGCCCCAGATTTAAGAGCACAGTTCGATACATCTAACTATGCACTCGATAACCCATAAGGATTCTCCCAAGAGAACAAAGGCCATACAGGAGTTATGAAAGATGAATGTGCTGGCCATATAGTCACACATTTCATAGGTTAGCATTCCAAGCTTTACACATACATTGTTGGGAATGCACAATGTATACATAAAGCAAAGGGCGTAAAATCTAACATCCTACAGAAGCTCTGATATGAGGCTTATAGAGATTGCCTCGAAAATTCCACCAGGGTTTTGGTGACCCAATATAACTTTCATTCATGTGGTCACAAAGTCTATACCGAATGTGTGACCAAGGTAGTGTTGTCAGGTTTGGACGATAAGTGCTACATTCAAGAAGACTTTACCCTGGGACACTACAAAATCCATAACTAAATATTTTTCTTTCCCCCCATAAAATTTGTTTCAGCACCACAATAAATACAGCAGAGCCATCTACATCACAACTGCCAGCACCACACCGCCAATAACGGCCATCTGCCAATACCACATGTAGCAGCACAGACTTTACAGCTGTCTGCAATCTCTACAACAACTTTCTGCACCATCTACAGTTGTTTGCATCATCTCCTGCATAAAAATCGCTCTCTCCACTCGAGGGAAAGTTATTGGCTAACTACAGCTCCTGTGAACATCTATCTTCATAACTTCATCGAACGTGTCTTCGATCCAACTACCCTTGTCACAATTAAAGGACGAAAATAACTACATTCACAATATGGGATTAGATATTATTTGAAATCTATGAATATAAAGTGCTATGTATTTGTGTTTAAGGCTCTCATTAGTATGTGTAGGTGTTTGGCAAATCAATGCCCAGATGTGATACATTATTTAATAAAGAACACCTTAAGTGTACAATTTTATGAATGCCTTAAGTGTGATTAGTTATTTTTTTTTGTAAATTTTGTAAAATTTTGTATATAATTTATTCACAAAGAGATGACATCCACATCGCTCAAGATTGTCTATTCTTAATTTTTTAATAAATTGTCTGTTTTGTATATATTTTTGTTCTTGTATTTGGATATAGTATATAAAGAAGATAACTGTGTTATGAACTTGTTTTTTAGGTAAATGTTTTTAAAAGAAATGGTTTTTTAGGTTAATGTTTTTTGTATGTGTTTGTTTTTGCTTTGATGTACTTATGTTTTTATAAATTATTATTAAATTGTTATAAAGATGTGAACGAATATGTGAATGTTTTTAAATATAACTATAAGTATTTTGAAGTGTTGTAAACTTGTATGCATATTGTAAATATATAGTTTTAAGATGATTAATTTAAAAAAATTGTTGAAAGGAGTAATATGGCTTGTTATTTTTTTTTTTTTATAAATCCCCTATGTCATTATTTAATGTCTTATGTATAAATTGAGATTTAGTGTGTTTCAAGATGAAATATATATGGAAAAATGGAGATGTCATTTCTATTGTATAATATGTTTACAATATTATACATTATGACTAATAAAGATTAAATAATAAAAGTGTTTGTGAACTATCAAAGTGATAGTTTCAATACAAAATGTTTATATTACGTTTAAAACTTGAATTTAAAAAAAATTAATAGTAAAAACTTTGAAAATTGAAGGACAGGGGAAATATAGAAGTAGTCGAGAAAATCAAAAGAATGAATATGAAAAGCAATGAGGAACGAGGAACTTGTGGAATTTCGAGAAGACCTCGTCGACACAGTTCAACTTAGAACACATTGGTCAGACAGGGTAAGCTTGGCAGGTAAAGGGGTAAGTGGGAGTAGAAAACATCAAATTATTCTTCCAGGTATACGAGGTCCTGTCCACATGGTTGCAGACTACTGCTGCTACAGGCTGTCCTTCACCCTACAGCATCGAGTGATGGCGTGCTTCGACTTTAGCTTTTTAACAATAACTCTAAAGAATGTTATGATTTTTACTTAAAAACCTTTAACACTACAAAAATTACTACTGCTGCTAATCAACACGAAGAGGAATGTTGCTAAAACACACACTAACTATATACAAATGCAGAAAAACCTAAACATTTTTGTTTGTTGTTTAAGAGTTCTAGTGAAATATTTCGTTAGGCTTTATATAAACCGGTGAATTCATTAACAGGACATTATTTATTGATTTGAAAATTTTTGTGTTGAGAGCTGATGAGGTGCTTAAATTTATAACACTTAGCTTGGTAGGGAAATTAGATACCTTTTTGGCTTTGATAATCACTTCATTAGTAATTTTGCATAAATGTGCTTTCATCTTGGACATTACGTTAGGATATTACAGCAGGATTGCTGGTGGAGGTAAGTTCAGATGACTCTAGGGAAATATTTGTTTCATCTAGTACATGCATCATAAACATATTTTTTATCAATTTGTCATGTAGTTATGAATATTTGGGCATAAGTCATATTCGCCATTCTTTTCAATACTTATTTCGCCTAAATGTTTCTCACTTTTAGCGTATCTAGAACTCAGTCGCCTACGATCAACATCGCCCCTGAATGCAGCTTATAAGTCTCCGCCAATCCTATACTGATGTCATTCCCACAGCAATGTCCCAATCGAACGGACGTATATTAAAATCATTTAACTTCGTAAGGTATGTGTTTTCAAATCCCTTGTTAATGTGTTTAGAAAGACTGTCGTTTAATTCAAGATGTTTAATTTATTATGTCTTTAATTATACATATTTGATAGGGAAATTGTACCTATAACTCGTTACTTGATTTATTTATGACACTAGGATAGCTGGGGTCTCTAATTCGTTTGAAATTCCCGATTCGATGAGTCCTTCATGTAAATTATAATACTAGCATACAGGAAATCGTATTCACCTCTCTTTCCGTTTTATTCATTACGTATTTACTAATACGCCATAACCTCTGTCGCCTGTCAGACGACGGTCGAAGCAAACTTGTCTTGTTCCTCAGTCGCCTGAGAGACTGGAAGGAACTCAATAACATGAAAGAATTAATATTACACAATACATATATACACCCCTTCCCCAACACATCACACCTCAGTACGCCAGACTCCAGAGAGTGAGGGCCCACCTTGCCACTCTCCCAAAATAAAAAATAAATAAAATAAAGTTCCTTAGAACACTCTTACACCTAACTATACATTTATGAATTCACACAAAATTTAAAAAAGGATTAATTAATTCAATTACATTAATTGGTTCAATCAATATTATTGTATCGGATTAATATCGGATTAAAATTAGATCGGATTATGATCGGATTACGAATAATTCCAATCAATCAATTTGATATCAAATTGATTCCGCTTAATAAAATGTGATCTAGGATCCCCTCTGCCCTACTACTAAGCCTCATTCTCACTCACCGGATCTCCAAGCTATCAATATTCTGGAATTCAAACAGCGGTACAGAGCCAGGGCTGCAAAAGAAACGTCTACCATAAGAGTCATTTATGAAGATACCAGAGAACAGGAAGTGTTATATTTCTTGTGTAAGACATTAACTGATATATTTAATGTTTAACTAAATTTTTTCGATGATGTCTGGCAATATTGTGGGTTTGAGTCCTACATATTGGAAACAAGTCATTATTAAAGAGTGTTAAGAGCCGCCCAAATCTCTTCTACTCGACTCTTATTAGACATCAGCTGCAGATTTAGGTCTTGTTTGAATAGGTAGCTTTGTTTAGGGGCTACTGATAGATCACGTGGAACAGAAAAAGTAAACAATAACGATGACTTATTCGATATTTTCGTTTTTAGTTTTTAGTTTTTCGTATGTTACTAAACTTACTAAAATACTTACCATCCGAATAGCATAATTTATCATTTTCCTAAGGGAGCCCTTCTAATAAGTAAATAACCAAAGTAGCATATATGGTCAATTTGATGAAAGACTTATTTTTCCTTCGCCCTGCTCCCTGATAAAAATTTCACTGTGTAACATTTTCGGCTTTTTTATAGGCTGATATAAAATACAATCTTATCACGTGCAAATATCTGTGCTTAAAAAGTCACTAAACCCACGATTAAGCTAATTAAAAAAAATAATTAGCTAACCAAACCGCAAATTGCAGGTAGTCAGCAATTATTGTATACTACATTCGGTTACATTTTTTCCGTCACTAACGACCTCGCTGTCTGTGAGAGACGTTCGTGATATACTTTTAATTGTAAATAGTATATTTTATACAATAGCATGCTATGTAATTTAGAATAAGTAAGATATTGAAAAGCGTATAGTTTAGTTATGCTACTTTACTGATAAATATTTTGGGATTTAGCACGTAGAGAATTTTACTGTCGTAACATACTTCACATGAAACCTTAAGCAATCCTTTGACACTTTCCGTTTGAAAGAAAGGTTTATGAGATCACCTTGGAGTTTTTTGTCTGCGCGTGTCTGTGAGTGTGTTTGTGTTTGCGTGCGTGTGTGTGTCCCCTTAAAAATCTTTGACCCCATAAACAGATTTCCACCAAACTTGGCACACCTGGAGTAGGCCTACTTAGCATCACACATGACTTATATAGTTTTCAACCATTTCGCCTGCTTACTTTCAAAATGACGGTCATTCTAAAATTGTGGGTGCTATGTCATATCTCAGGAACCATGCAGCCGATTTTAATCAAACTTGGTATTCTGACAGTTCATTGTGTAAGCATTAAATTTAGATGGGACATATTATTATTGGGTAACCACTTTGGAAGATATCATCACATGAAAAAAAAAATATTTTTACCATACCTCGAAAAGTATTCAACTATTCAACTAATTTCAACCAAATTTGAAACATAAGTTGTGCTATAACAGGGCATGCTAGTTTGTACAGAGGTCAAATCGGGCGGAAACGTTTAGTAATTCCTTTTGTTTGAAAACACATGCTGCAATTTCATACATTCTATCCTGATTTCTGTAACTTGTCTGTAGTATTGTGACAATGCAACACGTGTTTCAAACAAAACTATTACTAAACGTTTCCTACCCAATTTGACCTCTGTACAAACCGGCTTCAGCTGACCAGCAGGTCAATTAAAGCCGGGCCCACAGCAGCGCGCTGCACGTGTTTTAGTACACATTTGTCAAGCGATTTATGGCTATTTGCCGACTCTCTAAACCACAAATGTCCTACATCAAACTGTTCGTCTCGGAACCCTGTACACCGTTGTGTACAGTTGTAAACCCTTATTGTTTACATCCTGTATATTGCAATAATCAAATAAGCCAACACATGACATAAAGTTTTTTCCCCCGGACATTTCTAGCTTTATTCCCATCTCTTTGACAGCATAAGAGAGGAGTAGGTCAGTACAGGTACTGTATCGTAAGTAATAACGGGAATATTATGAAATGTCGGACTTGTAGGACCTAAGAAAGTATAAGTAAACTTCGTAAAAGTTAAAAAAAAATTAAACCCAAAGAAATGTATATGGCTTAATAAAAGGTAGGGTCTCTTTTTGTTTTATGTTTATATTTGGTTGATACATAATTCCTCGCTCCCGGACGGAGGATTTCCTCGGCAGCGGTAACGCCTGGTCCCTGGTGAGGCGTGAGGGGCACAATACCAGGCATAACAACCAATAAATACATTTCTTTGTGGTCTTCAGGGGAAGTGGGATGTACACACTGTGTTTATTGCTCACATGGCAGTATTTACATTAAAACTTGGTGGAAGGATACAAATTATCTGAAAGAAAAAGTAACTAGGGCTTCAAAAGTGCTAATTTTACAGTGAACAGGCTACATACCACAGTTCAAACAGAGCATTTAGCAATGCCATCTCCTTCAAGGGCATTTAGGGGAACCCCCTTGCAAAACATTGTCTGTGGAATCAGTGTTTGCGCGTATATGCGTACTTCAGCTAACACATGTTCTGGGAATATGACGTTTTAACAGTAAATGTAGAAAACCATTATCTACAGCAACTAATTTTTATTTTTATCCTTAAATATAGTCAAAGAGAAATAGCGTTTACTAAAAAGAAAGGAGAAAATTACAAGACGGCGTCTGTAATTTATTCCATTGGCTTACAGCATGTATAATATTATCGTACTGTCACATATCTATTTTGCGAGAAATTTAGCTTCTCGGGAATGCATATAGCAGTCTTGGGAGGGCCCATCGCAATGCTTACTTATGGCCAGACCTGACCTTAAGGCATTTAAAATTACTAGGGATTCCATTTAAGAGAAGGGCTGTAAGGTATACGCTGTTGGCAGATGCCTGATGGTAGTTTTACAGAATTAGTCTCGATTATCAATATCGCTCCCGATATTATTTTCAAGGAACCTCTAAATGATTCGGATTTTCATCGCAGGCTTCTATTACTTTTATGAATGGACATGACAGCATACTGACTCTAAATGTTAGTTTCGAGAATAATAAAATTGGTTTATAAAAGCCTAATTCAACTAACTACGTTAGTTTTTGGTTGATTAGAGATCAACAGATGAAAATCGATGAAACACTAAAATGCGCTGCTAGTTGTGTAGTGAAGTGAGTGCTTGTCAGAACAAAATAGGCGGATTATTAATTATTTAAAACTTTTATTTAAAAAATTTTATATACAAAAAAAACTGTAACAAACTTGAATAATGCTAAAATTGCATTCATCAAAAAATATTTGGAACAGTCAAGACTCGGACCCGCAGACTGTAGGCTTGAAAGAGCGCTTCTAGTCAACGAGTTGCCACATCTTACAGCTAACATGCGAGTGTTATTAGGTATTTAAATTAAAAAATATCTGTAGCTAAGTTTTGTTTTCTATTGTTTAAATGTTGTTTGAATTTAAATATCTTGTACTTACTTTCTATAATAACATAATAAGTTGCCTCACAAAGTATTGGATTAGATGCTGCTTTTCAGTTACTACGTCTTCTGCTCTGTGGACTAAAAAAAATGCATAGGCCTATATTTCCTTGTAAACAAGAAATAAAAACAGCCAAAAACCCGCAAAGTTTTGCTCATTTTGGTGCAGATCAAAGTACCAATAGTAAAAAACAAAGATTAGTATGCAATTAATAATGCCTGATTATTCATGCGACTCGTAATCTCGGATGCTGTTAAAGCCTGCCTTCCACGGGCGGGACCAAAGATGGCAGACGATTATACCTAGTCTTTATAGAGCCCTAATAGGACTGAGATATATACGATAAAATCTACCAAACTTGGATTTTACAATAATGGATGGTACCCAATCACCACCACCTACTCCCTCTCCCACCAACTTGCCTTAAGCAAGCTATTCCCTTGCACTGTTTTCATCCCATAAATTTTCCGACATTCACCAAAACATGCATGGACCAGCACACACGCACACCCGCTCACGCGCGTACACAGAGTTACACGTCTTTAAATAAATTGTGGAGTGTAATTAAAAAAGGCAGGCTTAGCAAATTCATCACAATTGCTAGACGATATTCCCTCGTCTATCTTAGGAGGGTTTTTAAGAACTTAGGTTCCGATATGAGATATTTTTCAAGATAATGTTATGGATTTAATATCAATCTCCGTATTTCTTTATGCAATGTAAGAACCTGATAAAATTTTCATTTTCTATTAAGATATGATGGGACTGACTTTCTTTGAAAGTACGTAAAGAAATATAAACATTTAAAAACGTGTTACTAATCATAAGCATGCTTATAAATCACTGTCAACAAAAAAAAAATTGTTGACGTTAATAGCATATTATCAATCACAAAGATTTCATGTGCGATTTACACTGAATAAAAAATAATTGCTACAGAATCCTATATAATAAGTAGACGATCTCTGTCTGTCCGTCTTTAATAACGTTAAGTCCCCTGAAACTCAACAGAAGTTCTACAAATTTTGCAGAGCTAATCCTCAGGGTAAAATACAGGTCAAGTTCGAATTTCAGCAATATCAGATTACGCAATCATTACCTTTTACCCTAAAAACTCAGTTTTAATTACTTTTTCCCCATGAAAAGTTTTGTATTAATGCATGGAGAATATTGCATAGAGATATGAAGGTAATGGAATATCATTTTTGTTTACTTTAAATGTCTCGCTTCAATGTTGAGTTAAATAAGTGGGGCCGCAGTTGCTCAGTGGATAGAGCGATTCGAAGTAGGGCCTTAGTTGCTCAGTGGATAGAACTATGTTAATTGGGGCTGCAGTGGCTTAGTGGATAGAACTATATCAAGTGAGGCCACAGTGGCCAAGTGGATAGATATATATCAAATGGGGCCTTAGTAGCTCATTGGATAGAGAGATTCCAAGTGGGTCCGCAGTTGCTCAGTGGATAGAACTATATCAAGTGGAGCCTTAGTGGTTCAATGGATAGAACTATATTAGGTGGGGCCGCAGTGGCCAAGTGGGTAGAAAAATATTAAATTGGACTGAAGTCGCTTCAATGTTGAGTTAATTTCACATCATTTCATTATTACCTACATATATCTATGCGATATTTTTTTCAGTCTTTGCACGATAACCAAATTTTTTAACATGGTAACTGTTCTAGCCACGTGACAATACAAAAAAAAAAAGGTCACGGGCTGGGTCTCCTAGTATGTACACTATCTACCAAAAAGTAATTGGCCACCTGTCCACAATGTTTGCTCGGTGGTTGTCACCCCGTTAGAACCTCGTAGGGCCACCTCTTGCGGCTATAACAGCAGCCACCCTGTCTGGCATGCTCTCTACGAGTGTTTGCAGGACATCCACGGGGATTCGTCGCCATTCCGCTTGCAACCATTCCATGAGCTGAGCAATGGATTTCGGCCGCGCCTGACGAGCCCTCACCCGGCGATCCTATTTGTCCCAAAGATATTCTATAGGGTTGAGGACGGGGCTCTGGGCAGGTCAGTCCAATCGGCGAACATTATTGTCGGCGTACCACTGCATAGTAGCCCTTGAAACATAGCACCTGGCATTGTCATCCTGGAAATAACACGGGTCCATTTCGTAAAAACGCCATAATGTTGGAAGCATTTCATTATCCAGAATGTTACAATAGGCCTCTGTGTGCATGCTACCACGGACAAACACCAGCTGTCCTACGCCGAAGGCGTGAAATACAAGTCAACTGACGTATTGAATTACATATCTTCACGGGTGCCCTATTACTTTTGGTAGACAGTGTATATGAAATGTAAAAAATGGCTATATTTGGCTGCAAAACATATTACAGTTGGTTTCTGTGACTTTGTTTGCGTGACATTCAATGCATGCAGCCTTAACATTCGGAAGTACAGAATGTACAAATAGGTCACTTTTGATGTAACGAATACAGTGTGTGAACATTACCAGTCGAAACGCTTAAAGATATGTTACAATTTGCTACATAAAGTTATTAATCATTAAATACGAGTATCACATAAAGGGAATTGATAATTATTAGGCCTATGTACACGCACACGAAAAATACTGTGTCGCATAAACATCATACATCAAAGTATTTCAAATCACAGCTGACTCTTTCGAATTAAAACTGATTGACACATGATGTTTATTTCTGGCCTTGAAAGTAAACATCTACTAATCTGACAGAATGCACACGCCGCACGAACAAGCTTCTGACAAGGTAAAAATTCTTGCAGGACTTCACGTGCACTTGGAGAGAACGAGATCGAAAGCCCTGAATTCACATGTATAGTATCACACTAGGCCACATTTTGGAGTGCATCATGCGGGCAGTGCAGTTTATGTAGGTGTGGTGTATGAGGAACTTGGTGTTCACTTAGGCGTTTTAAACAAATAAAAGTAGAGATCAGAATCGAGCAGTAGGCTTATAGAACTTTAGTATACACATAAGCTGTTTTAAAGCCCCAGTTCTACTGATAGAAACACATCTTACAAGTGTGTTGTTTGAAATCGAAATTGCATTTTTTTTTTTAATATCAGGAAATCTAAATAATATTTAGCTTTTTGTTCGAAAACAAAATATGTATATGTGCTGATTTTTCTGTATTGTTACCATTTTTCAAAGCCTATGGCTTCTTTAAATGGTGGAGGTCCCAATTAAATAAAGGAGCTAATAATAATTTCCTAATTTATTCATAAGCAATCCACAAAAGAAACATTTAGAATTTTTAAACATTAATGGCTATCACTTACTATTTACATCTAATATTTACGTAATTTCGTGTCACCTAACAGAAGATTATTACAAACAATTCCTATAAACAGCTTATAAAAACAGATTGAGTTACTATTAAAATAAAATATTTTATATCTTACAGTTCTAATACTTAACAAACGAGCCTATATTCGCTCGCCTATTCTGTGCCACCTCGTTTAAATCGATATGTAACCAGTCTTTTCCGCACGGAATGTTCTGGAGCGCCTCGAGCGCTGCCGCATACGGTTCCCCTCCAGTTGTCGGATTCCTCGTCTTCAGCAGCACTTGCGCACTCTCGATCGTAGCCGCTGCACACACACTCGTCCGCCGGAGTGTCTCACACATTTGTTCGCCACTGGACATCTCCGAAGACCCTCGATGCCCGATCACTGTTCACAATTCACCACACTTCGTCGAATGACTATCGTTGACAGACGACCCTCTGTATGCGGCGGTATTTATAGTGACATGCACCCAGTCCCAGAACTTTCACACATTGGGTTGCCGAGAAAAGTGATGACTAGAAGGTTCTTGGGCATACTCTCAAATCGACTTCTCCTGCAGAGGGAAGGGGTAGTGACTCAAGGAGGCCGGGTCAGCTGACAATCATTCCTCCTGCGACCTGGCGACGTGGCGTCAGCTGGGTCCGCCTGAGAGAGGTGAGACGTAAGGAATCAATCCCGCACCGCGGCGATTCTTGCCGCACGTAACATATGTATCAGCTGTTCACGATAAAATGAGCACTTTTGAAAGCCATGCTCTAGATCTACTTGAATGAAAGTTGTGTATTCTTCCGCCTTATGTAAAATTAACATTGCCATGGACCTCGTCATTTATTCATACGTCGGTATGAAATTATTACAAAAGTAAATATTTTGCAAACGTGCTCATTTTTACACATCGATGCATTAAAAAACAGAAAGCGAAATAAATGATTTTAAGTTATCTCAAATGGTTACCAGTAATAGGGGCGTGATGGTTCTACTTCGCTTTTGATTAATAGGGTTATCGATTTGATATCAAATTAATCGGACTAATTCTTAATCCGATCAAAAATTGTTAATACGATCTTAAACTGATCAATTTTTTAAATCGGACTAAGGATTATTCTTAATTGGATAAAATGTGATCAAAGAAATTTGATCAATGTTCTTGCATCAAACTTGTTTGATCAAATTTCTTTGATGTGATTTTTTAAAATTAAGTGTATACTGTGCATAGTTTGGTGCAATAGTGTATTACGGATCTTATCTTTATTTCTTCTTTGGAGAGCGGCATGGTAGGTCCTCACCCTCAGAGCTCTGGTGTGGTACTGAGGTGGGGCTGTGTTGCGGAAGGGGTATATATATATATTGTGTAATATAAATTTTTGGAGAGCACCTGTGGTAGATGTTGACGCTTGGAGCTCTGTTGTGGTACTGAGGTGGTCATGTGTTAGGGAAGTGGTGTATATAAGGGAGCGATGTTCACCCTCTGAACTCTGGCCTTGTACTAAGGTGTGATGTGCTGGGGAAGGGGTATATATGTGTTGAGGTTTGTGCAAAAGTGGTGTATGTTTTTTTGGAGGGATATTTCTCGTAGATGGTGGGAGATAGGCGACTGTGAAAGATATGATTTATGTGCTGTATGTTAGTAATGAAAAACAAGAACTTAAGAGTCAATGATTATTCGAAATGAATAACAGTGCTGACATAATACATGAGAGAAATTTAGGAGGTCTTAAATGTAGGACAGCTATGGAAAGAAATTATGTAACGAGTTATAGTTATCAATATAAATTACATGAGAGAAGTATAACAAATGAACACAACTACTTGAGTCTCCTGTATGAAATTAAGTAACACATTCTACCTACAACAAAGACAAAAAACAAAATAACCCTAGCAATATATAAATATATATAAATTGCATTAATTTAATTAAATGGCAGTCTTCCTAAACACAATAACAAAGGATTTGAAAACATGTATAAACTACACTACTTGATGCATACGTCTCTGAGTTCTACACATACCTTAAATGATTTTAAAACACGTCCATATGATCGGGAGATGTCTGAAGGAGACTTATAAGATGTTGCGAGCGCCGACTGGCAGGTGACTGAGGTAAAAAACTCCGAAATGAACAAAAAGAGAGTTGAACACACAGCTACATGAAAAATGGAGAAAAATTATGTTCACAATGCACATACTTGATTAAACAAATTTCGGTAGCAATATATAAATTACACTACTTGATGCATGCACCTGTCAGTTCTACACATACCTTAAATGATTTTAATATATGTCCATTCAGCTGCGAGTTTGCTGAAGGAATGATACCAGTATAGTATTTGCAGAGACTTATAAGTATTACTAGAGACATGGAGCGCGGCCATTAGGCGAATGAGGTTATAGCTACTCGGAAAGACAGTTGAATACACAACGACTGTTTCCAAATAGGTAACATTACACATTACAAAAGTATAAGGAATATATTTCAAAAAACAACAGAATAAAGTGATTTAATTAACTAAACATTTTGTCAAAAAAAAATGTCCTGTTTACGAATTTACCAGGTTATATTTCCCAAGCAAGCAAGTTTTAATGAGTTATTATCCACGAAAAATTTAATCACATCTTTCTCAACATAAAAAGGAAAAAGATTATGTAAATGCAGAGAAAAAACTTACTCCAATACAACATCATATTAACACATTTTCCATCGAAGCATATGGAGACTTAATCCCTCAACACTTTATAGAAATATAGGATATTTTAATAAATCCACAAACTTCCTCAAATATAAACGATTTAAAATACGAACATACTACATCGAGCTGAATAATGTTAACACAAATTCTGTTAAGTCTGGGCAAATTGCCACACTCGTTAACAAAATGGTAGTTGAAAATTCTTTGAACTTTCGTAGACCGAGCTCAGAAACGTACTTGACACGATAAAAGCTTATAAAATAACAGATGTACTATATCAGCTTAACACACGAATAAATTTTCCCGATAAATTAGTATATTAAAACTTGTAAAAATATTTCGCACTGTAGTTTACGAAGACTGTGAACGAGATATGAACCTCGGAGTATATACTATTCGAAGAAAGCGAGAGGTGAAGCATGTTGTAGGCTGGATAGAAACCCCGGCTTCGCAGAAGGCATATCCCTTGATCATGCCACAAGTCCCCGCCAAACATCATCTCGAGCGGTGAAGAGGGATGGTCAGTAGAGGGTATGCAGAGAGCAATTAATCCAGGGCGATAATCAATCACAAACTAAAAATGGCGCAGGCTAGCCAGGACTGTTGGAAGCTATACACCCCCTCCCCCACAACTAGGCCAGAGCACTTCTTCGGATATGCGCCCCCTCCCCTGGCCCCCTCAACCACAGCCCAAAATGTGTTTTCGGCTAGTTGGAGGACTGCCTACACCGGCTAGGCTCCACCCTCCCCCTCAACCCCAGCCCAGAATGCATATTTTTCCAGATCAAGGAATAGCTGCTTGCCTGTCTACCTCTGCTCGGGCAGCAAATTGCGTCCTCTTCTAAAGCTTTTACCTTTTTGCTAAACTGCTCTCTAGCCACGAATTTGAAGTGGAAGTGTCTAGCTGCTGCTCCCCTCTGCCCCTCAAGGTAGTACTTTCGGCTGGCCGTTGACCTGTCTGGCTGTGTGAAAGAAATAGCTAATCTCCATCCTTCCTCTGAGTCGCCAAGCATGGAGCAAGTCAGCAGTCTTCAAGCCTTTGTGCCAGGGGAGGTTTGAAAATTTTTCTCATTTCGCATCTCAAGTGTCTGAACGTTTATTTCCATCCAATAATTATCTAACAATTTTCATAGAATAATTTATTCCCTCAACATTAACAGCTAAAAATAAGTCATATCCGTAAATATGTAAATGTCTTTACAGAATTGCAATTTACCGATTCCGAATAACTTTCGCTAACATGATAAATAATTTTTAACACCTCTTCTGTCGAAACCTATTAACTCTCGCATCATGTAGCATACGAAAAACAGGAAAATTTTATCAAAAAAATAATCTTATATGAAATTTAATTTCTTCCAATGTTATTATTAGCGAATATAATGCTATGAAGAAATTAAAGTACAACACTGGAAGCCAACCCTGCATGTAGGATGTTCTAGACCATTCTGAATGTTTAAAGGAAACTAGATGAAAGACTTGTTAGGAACACGCAATGAATACCAACCTAGGTTTTCTCCTATCTCACTTGTTATCTCCTCCCTTCTCTCTTCAACCTTGAATCCGATAATTAACACAGGATCAATAATCCTTCTCCTTTGCCATACACATTGTTTGTAAAAAAAACTTTGCAGTCTCCCCCACAAAGATTTCTTTCTGGTAAAAAATATAAATGAAGAAATAAATCACTTTGGAAAACTACATATTTATCCCCATTAAAAGGAATAATTAAATTCTAAATGTTTTTTAACTTAAACAATTTTTCCAAGAATTATAATATTAAAAGGAAATAAATGTAATGGATTACCACTTAAATGCTAATCCAATGAAAGATAACCAAGTCAACAAGTGGATTGATTGCACAATAAATTGCACATCCAAACACCATTGATATCGATAGGTTTATTAAATAAAATAACACTTCAAATATTATTTAAAATATTTTTATTTAGTATCATAATTTTACAAATGTTGTATTTCAATCTTTTAAGATCTTTATTCTTGACCCACAAGTCGTGTGGTTTTGAGAAACACCTCCATCGAACCAAGAACCTATCTTTTTTCCTTTTAATGATTTTCTCAATCAGATATTCATTTGGAGAACTAATTTTTTGCTATTTGTGTTCGTAAAATCCGCCTTTTATAGGCTTTCCATCATAGGTTTCCAGGTAATACACTCTGGGAAATGATTGTCTAACTGATATCATTTTACATATTTCATAAGACTAATTAACAGTAAATTTTTTCACAAATATTATTTTCTGCTTCGAGATTGGTATATATTCACCGACATCGAACTTTTGCTTCCTCTGATCGGATATTTCACATTATTATATATGGTTTTCATCAAAATATTGTCCATAACATTTTCAGGAGTCATCTTGATAGTGCTATGATATCTGGTATTATAATATTGAAGTATTTCAGGTAAAACATCCAGCAATTTGTAAGTCCCTTTCGACATGAAATGCTTGTATATTAACGGCTTAATCAATTTTTTGTATCGTTCAACAACACTGGCTTTAAGGTGATTAATACCATGATCTGTCATTAGTTTCCGGAAGGGTGCAGAAAATATTTGGTTCCTCTGTCGGTTTGGAGCAAATTTGGGTTCTTTCTTAAAAATGGTCTTCATTGCATCGCTGACCTGTTTCCCAGTATTGTTTTTCAAAGGTATACCCTAACCATATTTCGAATAAACATCTATTATGGTTAAAATATATTTGTATCCCTTATTGTATTTCGAAAGTAATGTCATTTCACACGAATCAGCTTGAAAATGATCATTTAAACTCTTAGTAATAACTCTTCTTCTAGGATATCCTATCCTGGCTGGAGTGTGAAGTTCTTGAGCAATATTGCTAAACTTCATTGGTAAAATAATCGTCTTCTTTCAGCTCTTCAATAATATTAACAATTTCGTTCGTATGTGAATTATTCCCAGATTCTCTCGAAGCGATTAGAATTTATTAGGATTGTTCCAATATACAGGAGAATACCGATCGCCAATTTCATCTTTATATATTCGACTTCCGAGAAAATTGCCAAATAAATGAAGTTTCGGATGATTTTCATCTCCTAAACGGTTATTCACATTCGTGCGACAAAGAAGAAATTTATAGGTCTCTAGATCGGTGTCGGAATATCCATTTGGAACCTTTTTAAATATTAATTCAAAAACTTTCACTCACATCAGTTATGTAATCACATATTTTAGTTATATTGTCAGACAAATATGTAATTATTGAATCCCCAGAAACCATGTGTTTCCATTTCGATATACACCAAATGTATCGCGCATAGGTGAAGTATGTTTTAAAGCTAAATAAGGACATGTTAAATGAGAAAGGGATTGCTTTTCCTTTTTCTTCAAATGTTCTTCTTCCTAATTAATTTCCAAAGGTGTTTCATTAGGCGTATTCAACACAGAAAGTAATACATCCATTCTACTAATAACAGGTTTATATATTTCTTCGTTTAAAAGATCCAGTTCCCTACTCATTCGTTTGGCTTGTAAATATTTCTCCTTCACAGCAGATATAAAGTTATGTAATTAAGTAGAGGCAGACATGTTTTATTATATTACATTAAATTCGAGCTATTTATATATGAATTAAGTCGTTGCTTTTCGAACTGCTGCAGCAGGTCGACTAACTGCTACACTAGATCGAATAGTTTGTGCTTTTTCATTCTTATCGACTTTACATAAACAGCATCTAATTTAGTTATAGTTTTTACTCTCAAATCATTAATAAAATAATTTATTCGTGTTTCCAAATCATTATTTTGTTTTCTTAGATCTGTTTGCATAACTAAACCATTTTTTATTAATCAATTCATCCATTATATATTTTGTTGTTTCTTCCATTTGTGTTTCAAGTTGTTTTATAATTCTGGCGCGTACCACTTCATTAATTACAACTCTTAAATTAACTTGCATTTCTGCAAGTTGTGTTGTAAAATTATGTTTGTCATATCATTAAAATCCCTACTAAATCCATTTAAACATTCTTCTATTCTAAGTTTATTATTCTGTAAATCATTACTAATATTGGTTAAAATGTTTGCAATTACACTCGTGTTTTTATAAACATTATCATTCCCATTAACTAAATTTATTAATTTCTCTTGAATGTCGGTCGATTGCGATTTAAATATGTTTAGCGTAACGGTGTTTAAGTCTTTAACATAATGTTTATTTGCCGCATCAGTAGATATCACAATCACACCCACATTACATAATATATGTCCATTCAAATCGCAATTCCCATCGCGATATTTGGTTAAACAACTATTGCAATGATCGTGTTTTATACCGCCATGATGAAACTTTGAAATACTCATTATTCTTGCTCGGAAGTAAAAAACTGTCAAATCCAGGCCTATATCTGCAACATATCTTTAAACTTTATAAACATCATATTGCCTAAAACATGGCCATTGTAAATATGTTGCAGATTCATGTATTCCATTTTAAACACAGTTTAAATATTTGCATTATAGCTCAAATTATGTTTTGGAATACGTGCGTAACTTTGTGATAGATAAAAACGATCAACTTTTGAATGTTGACCAAAACTAAAATATTGCTGTATTTCACCCTGTGGTTCGCACCAAACATCGTCAAAAATAAATACGGAATTGGGTAATGCTTCATTCAGAGGCACGATATGTTCTTTATTTGTAAAATGGAAATATCAGATTCCTTTGACTTACTAATTATTCTATTGAATAATGTCTACTGTCTACTGCTTATAAGCAGTATGTAGCTGCACTTTGAGGTCAAGAAGCGAGGGAGCGATACGGGCGACACTAACATGCACCCCTAGCGCCTCATCGCTCTTATGCGTATGGCGTGCAGTGTTCCCGTCGTGATGCTGTACTGTGCAAATTAGACCTGTTACAGTGGGACTTTATTCCACGCTATGAAATCCAACACATTAAACTACGCCTGTACAGTCGTACTTTTCTCTCACCGCTTAAGAAAACTGCAAAGGCAAGCTTTAAAAATTCGATATTTGACCATTTTTTCGATTTTGTTTTATTGCATCCGTAAGATCTTTTTTCAATATATATAGTTATACAAAGATTTTGGACAAGTCAAATTACAGTATACAAAGTTTATACACTGGACATAGTAAACACACACACACACACACACACACACGTGTGTGTCCAACATGCTGTAGGGCATCATCGTTTTGCTGAAACAGAAGAAAAAGGAAACGAGAAAAACTGGAATAAGAAATGCATACAAATATATGTTATGCAATAATTACTTAATTTTTGTAGTTTAGATATTCATCTACACTATAAAATGTTAGCTCAGAAAAAAAAATTTCAACTGTGGTAACTTATTGAAAAGATGTTCCTTTCTGGACAAGTTTTAAGTTGACTGAAGCCACGTGTAAGTGTTTTTTTATTCTAGTGTCATGCTTATGAAAGGGCTCATTTTTATGAAATAAATGGCTGTTTTTGGACATGAATGTAAGTACTGAAAACATGTACTCACATGCAAATGTTAATATCTCTGAACTCTTGAAAAGAGGTCTACATGAGTCTGACTTTCTTTTGCCATTGATTATTCTTACAGCTCTCTTTTGCATGTGAAACACTTTTTGCTGTCAGTGGAATTACCCCAAAAAGTTATACCATAACACATGGTGGACTGAAAAATATGCAAAATGTACAATTTTTTCTGTTTTTTTGTTCGAGACATCTGCAACACTCCGCAGGTCGAAACATGCTGAACTTAGTTGAGGTAAAATATACGCAATGTGATATTTCCAGTTAAGTAAATTGTCTACTTTTAAGCCGAGAAACTTTATCACTGCAGTTTCATTAATTTAGTCTCTGTTACTGCTAACACATGAATTAATGTTTTTTTCTGTTCTTTGTGAGGAAATTCATAAGATATGTTTTAGCTGTGTTGAGATTTAATTTGTTTGCAGTAAACGATGCATTTAGCTCTGTAAATGTTGTGTCCGTTTTTTTTTGTGTAAGATCATTTACTGAGTCTCCAGAGACTAAGATGCTAGTATCATCTGCAAATAAAATTGGAGTAGTTTCTGGGGTCAAGGCACATGGAAGGTCATTTATTTAAACTAGGAAGAGTATGGGGCCTAATATTGATCATTGTGGGACCCCATGCTTGATTTTTTCTGGTTCAGAGTAGAATGAAGTAGTTTTCCTTTGATCCGCACTTGTCAGTTTATTTGGTGTACCTGAGACTCCATAAAATTTTAATTTTTCTATAAGTATGTTGTGGTTTACACAGTCAAATGCTTCAGTGAGGTCGCGAAATATTCCATTAGATGGCATATTTTTATCAAGTGCATTAAGAATGCTATTTGTTAGTTTGAAAATTGCATCATTTGTTGACGTGTTTTTCCTAAAGCCAAACTGGAAATTTTATAAGCTTTTGTGATTCTCAAAATTTTACAGCAACCTCCTGTAAATTAGTTTTTCAATTACTTTTGAAAAGCATGTAAGAAGTGAGCTGAGTCTATAATAGTTTACTTCGGTCTTGTCTCCTTTCTTGAACAATGGTGTTACCATAGCAAATTTGAGTCTATCTGGAAACAATCCTGTATTGAAGATGTCATTACAAACATGGCTTAATGGAACACTGAATTCAAAAGCGCATTACTTTAGTAACCTACAGTTAATGCCATCATAGCCGCTAGATAATTTTGGTTGCAAAGAATAGATTGTTTTCTCCACTTTTTTGGAGTTGTGTTTGTAAAAGATATAGCAGGGTATTCTGTATCCTGTAGAGTAGGAATATGGTTTATATGTTGTTTAATGTTTTTTTTTTAAATAATGTTTTCTAGGACATTTAAGTAGTATGAATTAAATGTATCTGCGACTAATTTAGGGTCTGAGGATATGCAGTCATTTACCTTTAGGTTTACAACTGGCCATCGCTCTGTTGTTTTTCCTGTTGTATTTTTTTTTACAATATCCCATGTAGTTCTTATTTTGTTTTGAGAATTCTTAATAAGGTTACAGAAAAAGTTTTTTTTTTTTTTTTGCAGATTTTATGACCTTACTCAAAATTTTGCAGTATTTCCTGTAGCGATTCATTCTGTCAGGGTTGCTGCTCGTTCTGGAGGCCTTGTATAGTTTTCTTTTGTTTTCGCAGGAAATTTTTATGAGCCAGAAATTTTTCTCTTGATTTGTATTACTGCGAGTCAGTCGGGATGGGAAACATTTTTCAAAACAGTGGAGAACTTGGTTAAGAATAGAGTTAAATTTTTCATTTTCTTCGGTACAAGTATACAATGCTGACCATTGCTCCCTGCTGAGCTCACTTTAGAATTGTAAGACATTTTCCAGCGAAAACTCTCGCATTTTCATATAAGAACTACTTTTGGAGGGCGTTTTTATGGAAGGCATAACTAATATTTGTGCATCATGATCTGATAAGCCATTTATTATTGGGAGACAGCGGCACTCTGCAACTGCGTTACTATCAATGAAAATGTCATCAATTGCTGTCAGACTGGTTCCTTCTATTCTGGTAGCAAAGTTTACTACGGATTTAAGGTTGAGGGTACTGAGTAGACTATCGAGTTCAGTTCTTTGGTTGCTTTCTTTTAAATAATCTATGTTAAAGTCTCCACAGCTAATAATTTCTAGATTGGCTCTGTAAATTGCTTTATGACTTGCTTCAAGATATTTTAAGAAGTTACTAAAGTTGGCAGAAGGGGCTCTATACATAGTGAGGACCCCCACTTTTTTAAATTTGTCAGTTATTACTTCCACATAACTGCACTCAAACACTTGGTCTTCGCATAACAAATGTGTGTCATTTTTAAACATTAAATTATTTTTGATGAAAATACAGATGCCACACTTAGTCATGCTATTTCTACAACAAGTGGAACAGAGGGAATAACCAGGAATAAACTTCATATGATAAAAGTAAAAAGACAGGGACATAGATTTTTTTTTTTTACCTTGTCTGACAGAAAGCCATTATTGATATAGAGAGCACTAATTACAGGAGGAGCGAAACCCTTCGAAACGTTCTCCCCGTTTTTTTCTTGTATTCCTGGTCCTACAAAAGGTTACTCTGTTATCACTTCCGTGTGCTCGTGGTGCCGTTGTGCGGGCATAAGAGTAATTATCGCAACCCATCGCTCCTTCTAAGAGACCCAAGCATGGGCCCCCCGGTGGCGCATGTGTTTGTCTCGCTTAGAAACAGAAGTCATGAATTGCATCATGGCCGCCATCTCGTTTACAGAATTTTCCAATTCATGCTCTGTCATTCTGCTGTGGTACTTCATGCTCAGTCATTCCATGTCGCCATATTGTTTCTAGAATATTCCAGCTTCTGCTCTGTCATCCCATCTTGGCACCTCCTGCTCTGTCATATCTTCCTACCTCTCTCTAACCGGGTATCGTCTACTGTTTGCCACCATCTTGGATGTCTGTAGACCACCATCTTGTTTTCTCTTCCGCCATCATGTTTCTCATATTATATGCTAGGTGGTGCTATCAGTATCGGTCGCCCTATTGGAAGTTTCTTTCGTTGCCCACCAGGGGCGCCATATTTGTTCCCACATCTACTAAGCACCGCTAGTGTCACTTGTTGTCCTCGACTGCTAGGAGCGCTGGTGTCGGCTGGAGATTAAGGGCGATGTTCCATGACTGTATGCATAACTCGACTCTATCGACGTGATATGGTTTAGTACAGTATAAAAAGTTGTGGGGGTGAGGAGCAGCGAACTGCCGGACCTTGAATTGGTAGACAAAGACCCTAGTCGACTGAGCCACCAGGACATGGGTGCCAGTCAGGGGCGCCGGAGCTGGGGGGGGGGCAGGGGCAGTTCCCCCCCCAAATTCTACGCCTTCATTTCATCATAAAACACCAAGCAGCAATGCAAGTTGGCCCTCACAACAATGTGCGCTGCCGATAGAATAGTCCAGTCGTCGAATGCGAGGAAGGGAGCGAGATGGTGGTTAACTCGACACAAGTCGCGAGCAGTGCCGTGACTAATCCCCTCCCCTTTTCGCACATCGTTACATTGGCGTCTGTGCATTATCTACGCCCCGTATTCGTACCTCCCCTCCTGTGTAGAAATACTATTCTTTCAGCAGGTGTGAACAACAGCAATTCGTTTGTCAATGTCCCCCCGGCCTTCACTCCTCTTCTGTTTGTAGTTGATGCAGACGTACAGTGTAGTTAAGTATACAATAAGTATTATATAGTGAAGAACGAGAGTGCAATCATTTTTATTTTATTACTGTCCAGTTTCTAACCTCCGCCTTTTGAAGACTTATCTGCGGGCCACAATGAAGCAGAAACATCTAACGCATGTGATGCTACTTCATATCCACAAAGAGAGAACTAGTGTACTAAATCTTAATGATATAATGAGAGAATTTATTTCCCGCAAGGACGAAAGAAAGGCCTTATTTGGGAAAGTAGTGGAGTAAATATTCAGTGTATTTATTAAACACTTGTCATATGCCTTTAGGTTGATGCCATGTGATGTTTTAAGTAAACATGTCACTGTTCTATGTAATAATTAATGCCTCATATATATATATATATATATAGAGAGAGAGAGAGAGAGAGAGAGAGGAAAGTCGTTCAGAAAAAAATATATTCCTGATGTAAATATAAGACGAAAATGTCTGTACCACTTTTACCCAGAAGTGATTATTAAGCGACCTACGAGACCCTAAAATCCAAGATTTCGAATGAAATTTAGTCGAAAATAATAGTAATCCTACCCCGAAAGGAACCTATTTACACAGCTCTCGAAAAAGGTTTTGCACCACTTGTGTGTGGTTTGTTTGCACATGAATGAAGAATAACAATAAATTTAAAAATATAAAAAAAAGTTAAACCACTTATAAAAATGTTTAATTTATATAATTTTTGTACGATTCTCAAAATGGATCAAAATAATACAATAGGCTACAGATCAAAATACACTACTGTTTGTGAAAATTGCAACACTTAGAAAGAATTGCCCGAGTGAATCCAAACTTGGAGGTTGTGTAGAACAGTGTACCAGCAATAAGTGATTACGATTGTAGAGAGATGGCGTACACATAGGCTCAGCAACACCCCCTTGTTGTGACCGGAAGTCCATGTTACACCAAGCTCACTCAGTGATGAGCCATCAAACGAAAACAAAGCAAGTGCAAGAATGCCTCGTCGACGTCAAAGGGCGCCATATCAGCATGTGAGTGAGTTCGAACGGAGCAGAACGATCGGTCTCCGGGAAACGGGTTTGTCATGCCGTGACATTCGGCTCGTACAGGGCATGTTGCTACGACAGTGATGAGTGTGTGAAACCAGTGGATAGAAGGGGGTCGTATGCTAACTCATCCACAGAGTTAGCTCGATACTGGAGCATTGCAACGGGTGTGGACCTATCAACGTCGACGGTTCGGCGCCGTCTGCTATGGGCTGGACTGGTGGGACTCATGCCATTGTGCCGGCTTTCATTGTCCAGAAATCACAAACGCCTCAGACTGCAATGGGCACGTGAACACTGTCGCTGGCGTGCTGAGTGGCAAATGGTTATGCTTTTAGACGAGTTCCACTAAACCTGTCCTGCAGTAATGGCCGCATACGTGTTAGACGCTACCATGGTGACAGCAATCTGGCAGCCTGAATTGTGGATTGGCATAGCGGAAACGCCAAGTGTGGTAGTTTGGAGTTTCATTAGATGCAACATGCGATTTCGACTCCTATGTAATAAGGGCAATCTGAACAACAACTGCAACATTAGTGAGTTTTTAGATCCCAAGGTACTGCCCTTCCTTCAGGCGACTCCATATGCCATATTTCAGCAGGAAAATGTCCAGCCACATGTGGCAAGGAATATGCAAGTCTTCTCCAAAGAACAACAGGTACCATTGCTTCCCTGGTCTGCACGTTCGCCTGACATGTCGCCCATAGAACATGTCTGGGATATGGTTACGGGGTGACATGTTTTGTGGACTTGCATACAAACCGAGTGGAAATAGATTCCCCAGGAACATATCCAAGTCCTCTTTAATTCCATGCTACGACGTTTAGGGGCTCTAATTGCAACATGTGGGGGCTTCATGCCATACTGAATTCTTCAGGATAGAGATCATGTATAGTTCTGTAATCCTAATCAATTTTGTATTGTCATGTGCCTAATCTGTGGCATTAATTTAATTTCAATCACATATATCCTTCTTGTTGTTGCATTTTTCAAAAACATTAGTGTTATCGCTCATGTTATTAATATGTTGTTAAGAATATTTCTTGCAACTAATGTAATGTGGTTTACTCGTATTTGAATTTTAGCTTTTGAGCTTATGAGCTTTTGAGCTTTGGCAACAAATTTATTTGATTTTTTGGAAGATGACAAAGAAGAAAGTGTTTCTACTCTACAGCCATTGCTCTTGTCAATACCTTCTTTAGAGCTGTCACCGAGGCCTCCAGCATTAGGATTAAATACACCATCACCTACAAAGTCGAGAGCAAATATATTGATGTCTGCACTAACAAGACCTACAACATCGAGAGCCAAGTATATTAACGTCTGTAGTACCGAGACTTATAGCAACACCTTCGATGTCCAGAGCTACAGCAATGCCTTTGACGTCCAGAGCTACAGCAGCGCCTCCAGCATCCAGAGCTACAGCAACACCTACAGTATCCAGAACAACAGCAACACCTCAGACATCCAGAGCTACAGCAACGCCTTCGATGTCCAGAGCTACAGCAATGCCTTTGACGTCCAGAGCTACAGCAGCACCTCTGGCATCCAGAGCTACAGCGATGCTTCCGGCATCCAGAGCTATAGCGATGTATCCAGAGTCCGGAGATACAGTGATGTCTCTGGCATTGAGCTTGGAAACTCTAGATTTGACAACATACATCAAATCAGGTGAGCGACATGTACAAAAACCAGCAACGTGTTTGTGTTGCACTCCACTAGATTTAATGCTTATAACCTCAAATAATGTGTGGAAAGATATGTCTAATAACTTCTCATTCAAAGAGTTGGAAGAGTTTTTAATGTTCAATTTTGTGTCTTCACCTGTTCCAAGTCTACCATCTCCTGAATTACTATCACCTGAATCAATGTAACATAAATTAATTTCCCCTCCTTTGTTCATACCTTCGCCACAGGATATAATATATAGTCCAATAACACCAACTCCTTCACCTGCTTCACCACCATCACCAGTTGGTCCTATAAAGAAATGCAAATTCAGCTTAGCTCAACTCTAAACAAAAATCTTAACAAAATTTCGAACTTACAGTAATGAATGATTTTAGGACATATGATGCTTTCATTGCTTTCTGACGCAGCATAATTTGATCATTTTTCAGTTTTAAAATTGTAATGATCTTCAGATGTGATATGGTGATAAGATTTTCAGGCATAACATGCTGTGACGATTTTTTATAAATATTTTTATTTTCACTTGTAATAGGTGAATAGTTTCAATAATTGAAATGATAAAGTTGTCTTATATTTTAAAAGTTTTTAATGTAATATGATTAAAAGTTTTACACTTTAATGATTGAAAGTATGAAGTTGGTATGACTAGCTAAGAAAGTTAATGATTTTAAGAAAATTTCATTCAGTTTGTTGGAAGTTTTAACGATTTTAAGAAAATTTGATTCTGTCAAAATCGAACATAGGCACGTGAACACTGTCGCCAGCGACAGTGTTCACGTGCCTATGATTTTCAGTCATAGCACACTTTTTTGTGATGATTTTACAGTTTTAAGGCATAAGATGAAGTTTTTTGTTAATAAGCTTGTAAGCTTTCACACATAAATGTTAAAAAGTGCTTACTGATTTTCATTCATAGCATACTTGGTTGTGATTATTTTACAGTTTTAAGGCATAAGATGGAGTTTTTTTACTAATGAGCTTGTAAGCTTTCACATGTTAATGTTAAAAAATGCTTGTTGTGAAATCTCTTTTAGCGTGTCAATGTTTGTTGTAAAGTAATTGTAAATGTTTTAGCTCTTAAGGATGATTTTTTGAACAGAAATTTTTTTGAATAAAATTTTTTATGTTATAGTGTTATACTGTGACTTGTTATTTATTAATTTGAAAATTCTTCATATCCTTATATTTCTTGTGAATGATGAGTGTATATTTACTATTACTAAACAAAAAAATATTCCTGGTAAACATGAAACGAGTGGATGATTGTTTGATTTTGAGGTCTGGAGATTGAAAATATTTTAAAGTCATGTAGCAGGTTATTTGTTTGCTCACTTTCAAGAAAAAAAGTTCAAGTTACTCGTTTCCTTTTTGACGAGGGAGAGAAAATATTAAATTTCGACATTTCCATTAAAGATATTCACTAAAAACACACTTCGAAGGGGGAAATTACAAATTTTTTTTTGGAGAGAATCGAACACATCTGAATGAATGAAATTTGCAATGAAAGGAACAGACTAGTATCTCGAGGAAACCTTGCCTGCCCGCTGGTCAACTTGAAGAACCCTAGGGACATAACAAAATGGGGAGTTAAGTGACACAAATACCTTTTTCAGAGGCAGGTAGAAAGACCTCTTAGCGAGATACCACAGCTCCAAGAACGTTTTCCCATTGACCTTCAACTCTGCAGCAAGCAGTGGCAGAGTTCAGTGAAGTTTGAAATGAATCAAAATTTTTTTCTCACAGCAACCAGATTACAACTACTGCTGGTGAAGATTCGACATGATGATGCTTGCTGGTAAAAAATAAACTAAAAAAACATAATTAAAAGGTTAAAAAAAATCAACTTATGTAAAAATGGCCATTGTTTTCCTTTAAATTTGGTTATATTTGGATTTTTAGGAAAATCATTTAAAATATTGTGAAATTTAACAGATTTCAGCTTCGATAACAGTCATTTCAAGCTGGATACATTCTATTTCAGTAATATCACGTCGAAAAAGTAATATTTTTAAATAAGTTGAAATATTTACACATTTTATGCTATGTAGTATAGTCGAAGATCTGGGCTAGGAAAACTTACCGAGATAACTATACGTGAAATATGCACAAATATTTAAAAACGGATTTTATATGTATGTTTTCTCTGCTATACAAATAAATATTAAAAAACAGATTGTAAGTAAAAACATTTACTTGTGTATTGCTTAAATCGAAAGATGCATGGTTTTAATTACTTAAAAAAATTTAACGATTCAAAATATGCCTTATAGTTAGTTATAGTTTGCTGGAAATGGGATAAAGTTTGCTGGATTAAATATAAAGTTTTTGTTGGAATGTTAAATCTGGGGATTATCTTGTGGGAATTACAATATCGGGTAATATTTAGCTTCAGGGATATAAATTTCATCAGTGGGAGTTGTGAAATTTTATTTCGCTGAGAATACATCAGGCTCTTGCTTTGGGAGAAACAGTTTTTCTCGTCGATTCAGTGTTCGAGCGAAAGTAGCAGTTTGTAGAGAAGAGGGCGGATGGGGAGCTAGCTAAGGTTAGTTCAAAATCCTCCAGCCCGATGGATGGAGGCTTCCCGACATGATGCATAAAAGACTCCCTTTGGCCTTGAAGGAAGCCTCCGTTCCTGGCCGAGGCAGCTATCGTCTCGGAAAACACGCACTCTGGGCTGTGAAGGGGAAGGGGGTGTGTGGCGCTAAACAGCTTTTTGTGGTGTTGGATCGACAGCGAGGGCAGGCTGCTTGAACCGGGCAGTTCTCCAGCCAGCAGAAAACGCTCTCTGGGCTGGTGTAGGGGAAGGGGGTCGGGGTGCGTAACCATGTGCAGGACAGTCCTCTGAAAATGCGTTCTGACCTTGAGGGGGCCATGGGCTGGTTTTGCGAAGTGTGGTGTTGGATTAATAGCGGGGGTGCATGGCCTTGGAGAAGAACTCTCTTTTCGAACGAAAATACGCTCTGGGCTGGAGGGATGGGGGAGGACAGCTGCAGACAGGACTGATGTGAACACTTCTAGCTGTCCGGCACCATCTTAGTTTGATGCCAACACTTGTCCAGGATACACAAATACATCACTCTCTCCTCTGAAGCATCTATTCACCGGACGCTGCGGTCAGTGGGCTTCACCTCTCATTAAGTGATATTATATATCTGTTTTAATATAATTTTTTTATAAGTTTTGTTAATTTATCGGGAAAAAATAATTTTCGTGTGTTAAACCTATGTAGTGCATTTATCGTGTAAGCTCCATTTCAGAGATCCATCTACGAATCTTCACAGCATTTTCAACTATCGTTTCGGTAACTAGTGTCGTGAATTTCACAGACTTAACGAAAAATTTGTAGTACATCCGTTATTTTTAATAATGTTTCTTCGACCAAGTTTGTGCATTAAAAATAATATATAGTATGTTTCTATAAAGTGTTGCACGATTACGCTTTATGGTATTAAGTCATCCGAATCTCCCTACGCTTCAACGGAAATTTGTGTTAAAAATGAATTCTTCTTACAGTAGTGAAACTTTTATTAAAAATTCTCGGTAAATTAAAAAAAAATTATCGTTTCGTTGTCTGTTGTAGGACATAGTGTAATGGAGTTGTTAATAGCAGCTTGGTAGGGAAATAGTTTCTGTAATTCGTTTAGTCAGTCGTATTCAAGGTTTTTGCCATTATATATATATATATAACATCTTATAAGCCAGCGCACATCATACACTACAGTCTTGTGCTTGTGCTTGGTGATTTCATTTTTTTTAAAAACAGGATTTCTGGGTTCTGTAATACCTTTAGTGATTGTCATGTACTTGTGTTCGTTAGCTTTTTTAATTTATTTGGAAATATTCATTTTGTATTTTCGTTCAGTTCCGAGTTTTTCAGCTTAGTCTATTATCAAACATAGGCCGATGCAGGTTATGTTTGTTCTCAACACAGCTTATAAGTCGATGTAAGTCCTATATTCATCTCAGTGCTGCAGCGACCTCCCGAGCGAATGGACGTATATTATAATCACTGACTGTTAACCACGATTATCATTACGTGTTTTTTAAAAATTCAACTAGTGTAATTTATATATAAGTACATGCGTCGTAAACATAATTTTTATCCATTTTTCACGTAAATCGTATTCACATCACTTTCCGAGTAGCTATATCCTTAGTCGCCTGTCAGACGCCGGCCGCACTCCACGTATCTAACAGCTTATAAGTTGACGCACGTCATACACTGCAGTCATTGCTTCAGCCAGTTCCCGACCAAACGAACGTGTTTTAAAATCATGTAAGGTATGTGCGAGAGACGTCAAGTAGTGTAATTTTTTACATGTCTTCAAATACCTTGTTATTGTGATTAGGAAGACTGTCATTTAATTTATAGCGACATTTTTGCTTCGTTAGTTAATTTCATACTGGAGACTCACATAATTGTGATCGTTTAGTGAGGTAGCACTCGTCGACACCAGGTGATTCACACAGTTGTGTTCGTTATACTTCTCTCTCATGTTATTTATTTATATTGATAGGAACAAATCGTTTGAAAAAAATTCTTTTAAACACTTCGAAATTTCTCTCGTGTGTTAACTATACGTAACGTTTTCTCTTTCTGTTTAATTACTATAACCATATATATATATGTACCCTGTCCCCAACACGCCACACCTTATGTCGTTTGCCAGAGCTCCAAGGGTGAGGACGTACCAGAGCTGCTTCCCATACTCCACCCAAAAAGAAAGAATGAAAATAATAAATTTGTCTCTTAGCATACCTTTGCACAAAACTATGCACTTATCAATTCATACAAAAAAAATGTAAAAATAAGTTATCGGATTAAGAGTTAATCCCACCTGATTAAATTTTTTGATCGGATTATTATCGGATTACGTATTAACCCTTTCAATCAATCTGATTAACCCTTTCAATCAATTTGATCTCAAGGGGTTAATCCTATTAATCCACAATGGCCTGAAACCATCACCCCCTACTACTCGATAGTGTTATAAGGCGTGAGGGGAGCTTCAGACGGTCTTATCAGTACGGCGAATGAAGGTCACCGAGCACATATTATACCTCGTAGATTCATTAGATTGTAATACCAGCCCTTAACACAGTTTGATGGAGGTCTCATTACAGGTCTGCATGAGGCAGGGTGGACGTATCGCGTGCAACTATCGAGCTTGCTAGACATTGCGACCTGTGGGCCGACCTGCCTCAAGAAAGGATACTAAGATTGTACAACTTTGTTCCGAACCGAATCGGTGCATATTTCTAGGCTCGAGAGGTAGTACTTTCTGACACGAAACTGGCAGTATATCCGCGTACCGCCAACTCTGTTGTCCTTGTGATCTGATGCCTTCTCTGCAATAAAGCCACATGATCACATTTCAACGTGTATTTTAATTTAATTTCCCCCTCTTCTTCTAGGTTCTTGCTTTACTTTTCTGTCCGTGAGTGTACATGTGCGTAGAATGTATCGATATAGTCTCATATAATATGCCTTCATAACCATCCACGCTTTGAAATAAAACTCTGATCAGTCTCTAAGCGGAAATCCACAGGCGTTATTATTATTATTTTATCGTTATCAAGAGACATTGTTTTAAACCCAACGTCATCAAAAGGAGTAGTATACAGATGTTAATTATGTTTGTAATGTAAAACCCCAAGGAAGCATTAAAAAAATCCAGCAAAGCGACATTATGAGTGCCTTAAATAGTATTTAGTCAGAAACTCATTCATATGTTGAATCAGCCTCCTCTTCCTCTAAAGCATCATACTAAAAGTTCGGAAATTATGTAGGATGAAACCTACTCTTTTACGTCCTTAATTCCTATTTTACTTTATCCCGTCAACATTTTTATGTTACTTTTTAAAATAAAATATTTATTTTCATGCATCACTGTACAGCCCATGTTTTTCTTTCTCTTTCGCCTCTTGCCCTTTTCTACTTTAGTTTCAAGGATTCCCTGGTCACCCCGGACGCTGCCGGACTAAAGCTACGGATGCATGGTCAGCCCATTTCAGGCTGATATTTTCCTCGCGATGCGTTTTCGACGATCATCTCTGGGAGGAACCTCTCTCCCGCGAGACGAACTTTTACGTTTGGTAAAAGAAAGTAAGGAAAAAAAAAAATTCCGAAGGTGGTTTTACTACGAGGAGGAGTCGGCACGAGCTGTTTCGAATTCAGTTTACGTGCGCCAGAGAAGATGGTGGAGGGGGTGGATGGTGGGGAGTATACACCGTTCAGGGTAAAGCGAGCACTTTTGAAATCAACCTTTAACAATTGTCGCTGCCCCTACATGTATATCTATTATCAGGTACAGTGAGTGGCATGCGTCCAGTTGTAAAATTGGAAACGGCGGAGGGAAATTAGTCCTGTACCCTAACGTTGAATTAATCATAATAATAGTAGTAGTAGTAATAACTAGTCTTTTTGGCGCAGTTAAGTTATTTCTGCCTTCTGTTACACTGAACAATTTTTACAATTTACACTTGCTTATTACAGTTTAGAAGAGTTCTTAGAAATTAACAAACACTGCAGAAAATTAAAAGTCGTTACTAGATTTTGATGGAACAGGTAATTAATACCAAATAGAAACATGCATATTTAAGTACTGAAAAATGTATAAATTGATGTGGTGATTATTAAGTTTAAAGAAGTCCATTAAACATAAAAATATGTGAATATCGAAATGAGTTTTTTTTGCTTTCTGTTTTTTAATGCGCATAAGTGCAAGAACTATAAACACTGGTAAAATAGTTACTTTCCTAATAATTCCACAGTTTCACTCGACCGACGCAAAATCGTCAAGCTCATGACAAACGTTAATTTTACATATAGGCCTAAAGAGATGACAACCTGCTTCAAATTCCACTACACAAAGGTGCAAGTAAACACGAAGTGCATACAAGTAGATGTGTTAACAGGGACGGATGTAGACTTTCCTTCGCCCGGGGCAGAAATTGTGATTTGCATCCCCCCTCCCCCACCAGCAATAAACGTACCTTACATGATTTGTTTTGCGTTCGAATGCAGTATAGTGTAAAAGTAAAAAACAAAAGTATATATATATATTTATAATTATGATTTCTTTCCACTCATTCGCCTTTTATTTTACAGCTGTAGTAGTCATCCGGCGTCCTCTCTAATACGGCGCCCGGGGCAGCCCCCCCTTCCCCCCCGTCCCCAAAAACCAGTCCACCTTATATACGTCCCTTGATGTTAAGCAGGGCTTTCAAAATTGCTCAGTTAGCCGAGAACAGTGTATACCAGGCATGGTGGTGTTGTGGGTTAAGAGGAAGTAAGGAAGGGGTGGGGTAGGGGACAGGGTGGCGGTGGCTTCCACTTACGGTGGATGGGAGCGGTGTGACGACCCCGAGGGAAAGAGGGTCAGCAGTCGCGCTGGCGGCGGGCAGACTGTCTGTAGAGGGTCGCCGCCGTGGGTCGCTCTCTCAGCCTGGCAGCTGCCAACACCTCGGCGAGGCGAGAAGAACACGTCCTGTCCCATTCTGTTGCGACGACCAGCTCTGTACGGCCTGTAGAGGCGTTGGGGAATACAGTTCCCGACAAATGCATTCGTTGCCACCATACGTAATCTTAGCGTAACTTACTTCTTCAGACCAAGTTTAATCGAGTTATGCACAATATTAAATTTATTTCGTAGATACGTTGGGCCTGTAAAGTAAATGTAAGCAAATGGCCCTACTGTTCGAACTCACGATATCGGAAATTACGGCCGCGGTGGTGTAGTCGTTAAACTACTCGCCTCCCACACAGGCGAACCGGGTTCGATTTCCGGCGGGCTCGCTCCCGGATTTTCGCATGTGGGAATCGTGCCGGACGATTCTGATGGTCAGTGGGGTTTTCTCGGGGATCTCCCATTTCCCCCGCCCTTGCATTCCGGAGCTTTTCCATACTCACCTCACTTCACCCTCATCGGCTCTCAAGACCCCGATGTTAAGAGACATCCAAACCACTCCACTTTTGGCAATTCGTGAGTCAAATTTGAAGACACGCTCATATTCAGTCCATGCTTTACATTATACTGTATTGTTTTTACAAGAAAGGATATGATTAAAATATTGATTTAAAAGGTTCCCACTTAATCACGAACCGGTTATAATTCGCGTGACCCACTAACAGGAAAACTAATTTGGTAACTAAGCCAAGCCAAAACTATGCACCTGAAAACGTTTACGGTATCCTAAAAATTGCAGTTATCAACAGGTGCTATAAACTATACAATATTTTTTACAGAAATATAGAATAATTAACATTTTTACGACTCCATCTTTAAACATTTATAATACACCATCTTTAGCAGATGACTTCAGCAGACAGTGGCACTGCACGTGACATATATATTTAAAGGAAATACGGTTATGGCCACTCGGATGTTTCTTTGCTACTCTGGTAAAGGAAGGAAAATACGAGGGCGGATCAATAATTTAAGGTTCTTTTTTGTGCTACGGGTTGTAGGTATAACGTAGGCACGAGCACCTCTTGATCCTACTTTTCTACACATAGCCCTCTCACCAATTTAAACACCGATCATGGCATGGCACAAACTCGATGATTCCATCTCTTCAGAAAAACAGGATTTTTATGTTCCAAAAAGTTTCAGAAAGCACAATTACATCATCCCGAAGTTGTGTTTCACTGAGACACGTATTTCTGTGGGCCACACATATGGAGATCGAACGGGGCCAAATCCGGACTAAGGAAAATGTTCCATCATGTAAAAGTTTCTGTGATGCCCGTGCTGTGCGAAGTAAGTCTGGCATGACTGTCTGGCCTCTTCCTGCGAATGGCCGCTTCTAGTCATCGTAATTTTGCACCGTACTTGTTAGCTATGATTGATTCTTCATGCTGCAGTATCTCAAGTTGAAGTAGACCTCACGTATGGAGATAGCAGGTCGGGGCATTTAAATTTATTATTAATGCTACTTCTTTTTTCATCTTACGGAGTTGCGTTAATGTGCGAGAAAACTGAAGGTATTATGTTAATCAGTGTAGTTTGCAGTTCATTAATTTTTGTAACATATTTCTCAGGAATTTCGGTCCCTTCCTTTCTCTTGTCTACGAACACAGCTGAAGGAAAGAAAAGGTACATGCACTCTGGAATCTTTATACACAGTCTCATACATCATGGGTCAAGCGAGGTGGCGCACGGACTCGCATTCGGATGGACCTGGCTTCGAATCCCCTTCCGGGTATCCCGACTTCGGTTCTCCATGGTTCCCCGAAATCACTCTTTAGCGAACGCTGGGATGGATCCTCACTACATAACACGGCCGTCGCCTCATCTCTGAGCAACTTGCTCCGTCTCTAGTGACCTCGCCTCGCCGTCGCCTGCCTTACATCACGGAGCACGTACCACGTGGAGCTCGGCAGCGAGCGGAACACCGTCTCATGAGGGTTCCTGGATTGCACTTATGACTGTGGTACGACGTTGCGTCCACAGGAAACCCATGTTTTATTAGTTGTGTTTCCATCTGAAAGCCTGGAACAATTAACTACAACCGGTTCTCGATTAAACGAATACTTTCGAGAGCGCCTGTTACCGAGCAAGGTGGCAAAAAGTTCGCATTCAGGAGAACCTGGCTTCAATTACAGGCCCAGCCATCCTCATCTAGGTTTCTTGAAATTCCTCCAGGTGAAAACCGTGATGGTCGATTAACACAGGTCATGGCCGATTCTTTCCCGTTTCCTGCTTATCCAAGCTGCTTGCTTCATCTCTTAATTACCTGGCTGTCGACGTAACGCTTGTATCATTGTGTATTTTTTAACAGCCACATGTATTAATTAACACTTCAGTAGACTAAATAACTATGCGGCGAACACGTGACCACTTCGAACTGTTACAAACATGGGTATGATGCCACTGTTCCAAATATATATTAAGTACAAAGATAAACCGATTTCAGTGACCACCGGCTCAAAACCACTTCCAGCAATACGTTAAAACATATAATTAATTTTCATAATTCGTTATATATTGTATACATGCCAGCCGTCGTTTCAAACAAACTATATACAGTAACGGACTGGGAATTCTTCAATTATTTATTCTAGAACTTTCCAGTTAACCGCGAACTAGCTCCAGGTGAAGGCACAGTGTTTTGAAAGCCTGTGATACGGCACAACGACCCACGCTACGTCTGGACTATAGTTTGTATTGGACGTGGAATTAACAAATTTAGGTCACCTATGATGATCAAGGAGATACACACCCTTTCCTCGTGCAGGTAGTTCTCTGATTGAGAAACTGTGTTTGGAGGTAGAAGCCATACACGCCATTTGGAATCCACAATACCCTACAAAGGTACAATTTATTACGTAAAGATCACGGGCCTGAATAGGCGAGAATTAACGATACACTCCATGCTTGTGCTCATGGAAACATGCTTGGACACTCCGAGTACTGTGAATGGAAGCGTTGTTATCTCGGAACAAATGCAGTTCGCCAGGGATCACAGTCTAGAAAATAGGATGAAGATTATCACGTAGAATCCTGAAATGCTGCTGTGCTGTGGTCTTCCCGTGCAATACAACACACCATCCCCGACGGTGAAATATTCCGCCCTACCACACCACAGAGTTCTCTCCAGCAGGAAAGAGGCAGGAAACATGGTAGCTTTAGCCAGAGTTCTCTGGACATAAACACGCCTGGTAGTCTGAAATATTGTAAATACATATTAGCTAGACTATATTGTCTGTCCCAAAAGTTGGCGTGTTCAGTCTTCGTGCTACAATAGTTTTGGATGAGACAGGGTCCCATAGATGAGTGCTCGTTTAGGTTATCTGAGGCACTGTTCTCTTGTTCTTTCGGGGCACTCTCCTCACCGAAATATTATTTTATTCATATCGGTGAGTTTTGAATATCGTCAACTCTTTTCTTTTGAAAATGACGTCTCATCATGTAGTTTCGTGGAGGTTGCCACTCGACATAGGGCTCCTTGTAATGGACGCAAGGCAGGCTGTTTAGATACTGAGCCTCCAACTAAGTCCTGTATGCTCAAACGATTATGCTTCTTTGGAAGTCTGAGAGGTTGGACGTAATGGCGTTTGAATTTTAGCATAATGCTCACATACAATTCGCAAGATTGCGTCTGACAGACGGTTGTAGCTGTGCTATAAGGACGAAGTACGACCCGTTTTACTATGGAAGTCCATATAATTTTGCACTCTATTTATAGATCACGTAATTACAAGCAAGCCAAATGAAGGTTTGAGGAGTAAGACATTAACCTTCCATCTCTGAGGACTTTGGTTCCATGCCAGTTCCCGCTGGCCTGAAAATTCTCATGTGTTGCTGTGGCATACTTTTACGTATAGGCTATTCACGGTAAAGTGAGCACTTTCTGAAGCCCTCTCATTTGGAACAATTGTCAATTATTTTATTTTATTGTATCCTCATATGTTAACTTTCGAGTCCGATAAAATTCATACACTGTGTTTATTACTTACATGGCAATATTTATTTTTAAAACTCGCGGAAGGATAAGAATTTGCTAATAGAAAAAAGTAATTAGTGCCTCAAAAGTGCTCACTTTACCGCGAACAGCCTATAGTAGTGCATTATTTTTTTTCGAGTTTCTACCATCGGCACCCCAGTCTTCATTGGGCTGCTTCTAGACCCTCACCTAACATCATTTCATGTATTCTCCAGCTCTGACACCTCCAGTTCTGTCTTCATTGTTATCTTCTTATCCAGAGAATTTATTTTTATTGTTATCTTCATAAGCTTCATCTTCATCGTATTCAACTTCATCTTTATTAGCGTCATCTTCAGATTCGCGTTCATCATCTTAACCTTCACGATATTCATCTTTATCATTTTCATCACAATCAACATCGCCATCACAGCAACAATGGTTCACGGTAAACTGAGCAGTTTCGAAATCAGTAAGTGAAAAAATGGATTGCTCCTAACGGCGGCATGTATTCTAACAACCACGCTGACTAGCATGTTCCTAGTCAAGTTGGCAGTGAAGAATGGAAAACAGTTAAAGTGAGAGGCTCAGTGGCAATGCTAATTTAGCATATGACGGAAGGATACAAAATGGGCAGAGAACTGAGTGAAGAGTGAGTGAAGATATTTGGGAGGCTCTAAACATCGAGGTCTCGAGGACCGACGAGGGCGAAGCGAGCTGAGTATGGAGTAGCACCGGAATGAAGGGGAGGGGGCAACGGGGGAGAGCCCTGAGAAAACCCGCCGACCAGCGGCATCGTCCGGCACGATTCCAACATGCGAAAATCCGGGAACAACCCCGATGGGAGCCGAACCCGGTTCGCCTAGGTGGGAGGTGAGTAGTCTAGCCACTACAATACCGTGGCACCTATGGGCAGAGAATTGAATCTTAGAACGTGCTTTAAAAAGCGCTCAGTTAGCCGTGAAAAGACCGCCACCGTTTTGTTAAGCAATTGTCCAGCGTGTTTAAGTTCGTTGCTTTCGAAAAACTAAACGTACTGTGATAGTACAGTAAACAGTGATCTGAGCTTGACGTACCTAGTGATTCTGCTTCAGAGGCAATTGCGTGCGTGTGTCTTTGGTCACCGGATGAGACTTGGGCTCGTGTAAACATGGCCGAGCGAGGTTGTCGGCATTCCGGCGGGAAGACCAGCGATCTGCGTTGCCCACTTTCTAATCACCGGCAAGTGCTAATGAAACGGCGAGAATCAATTAGCAACGAGGCATGAGAGAGAGAGAGAGAGAGAGAGAGAGAGAGAGAGAGAGAGAGAGAGAGAGAGAAAGACACTTCCATCTCGCTGCGGGAGCTGCGGTCGGCAAGAGGAGCGCCTCGACCCTTGTCCTGGTAGCAAGCACGCACTTCTCAGTTGCGACCCCACTCCAGGCGAACCGGGTTCCTTACCCGGCGGGCTCGTTCCCGGATTTTCGCATGCGGGAACCGTGCCGGACGATGCCGCTGTTCGGCGGATTTTCTCGGGGATCACACGTTTCCCCCGCCCTTGCATTCCCGTGTTGTTCCATACTCACCCCTCTTCACCCGCGTCGGCTCTCAAGACCTCGATGTTAAGTAATAGCTGCCCACATTTCTCCACTCCATTCTCAGTTGCGTGCACAGGATTATAATTTTGAGCGGGGATGAACCTCGATTTCTGAAGTAAGCACTTGCAAAATAAGAAAACATAATTTTTTAAATGTAAAATTTATTTTAATTTCAAGCAAACAATCAAGGGAAACTTATTGCAATTGTTTAATTCAATTTTCAGATGATTTTACGAAATTTGTTTATATTTATTTATATTTTGTCTCATTCAGCTTCCCACTTGCGTACGCGTATGACCCATTTATACTTGCCATTATTTCTGACTCATCGTATTTTTTTATTATGTTTCCGTACTACGCTGCGGGTACCAATTTGGGGGTAAGAGGCACCCTACCTGGCCTGAGCTTCCCTCCACTCTAATATAGTTTTTTTTTTTAAATTGAGGGTTGTTTAATAATAACACGAAAGAGAGCAGCAGCTACTTATTAACGTCCTCTTCGCATTATGACTTACTGACAGTGGAATTGTTTAAACATACATTTTAACCCTAAATGGCCTACCTGTAAATCGAACCCAAAACCTCTCGCACTAGCATATTAAAACTAGATCTGGAGGGAGTGAGAAAAAAAATTAAAAATGAAATTTTTATCTAATGCTTGTTACTGAATTGTTGCCTTTTTATATTTATGAGTATGGAAAGTATGAATATTAGTTTAGTGACTAGTAGAGAAGCAGATGCGTATAACACAGTATTTGTTTGTGATGATTATTTTCCAATATTTGTTTGTGCGATAATTTTCAGTTTTAAAAGTGGTATATTACAACAGTGAATATAACATGTAAAAATAAGCTAACATTTGCGTGTGTGTTGTGTATTCATATATGTGACACCTTATATGTATAAGTTACATGAAGGTTACATAGAGTTATGTTACACAAGGAAATGGACCTTCACCGTATATAAGTTGCTTGACCCATTCTTGACTGATGGAATTTGCTTTGGTGCTGATTCAGTGTGAAATTTCAGTAAAGCGAGATTTGGTGAGAGTAATTATAAATTTTATTCTTATAAAAAGAGAGAAGTGAATTTGTGGTTTAGTGTACACTGCCTGACAAAAAAAAAAAAAAAAGGGAGAGCATTCAGAAGGAATAGTCGAGACCAGACGTAATTTGCTGTACGTACATACCATCGCTGGATGTGTCGGTGATTACCGAACAATCATAAGCTCATAACTAGCACATCGCGGACTTAGACAAGGTCTGCACGAGGCCGGGTATTATGCAACTGTCAGGCATGTGGGTGATTCCGCCATGTCACAGTGGGCCACTGATGGAACCGGTGAGTACTTCAGGGCATTTACACACGCCGCGAAGTTTCCGGCCAACCATGACAGACCGCATTACAGAAGATCAAAGGTGCCAGCCATCCGGACACAGATACTGAGCGTTCCACAGCATCCCGCGTCATCGCGCGCCACGTATAGGCGACTAGCAGCAGGTTTATCGAGCCATTCGTAGGCTGACGTTGCAGTCTATTCGCGGTGTCTCCACATTTTTTAAATTATTAAACCTTTGAAAAAATATCTCATGTATGACGTGTTTGGTTGTTTCCTAAAAATAGCATATATCACAAGCATGTTATATTTGTATATGCTTAAGCGTATATTTTTTTTTGATCAATTAAATTCTTACTTACATTTTTCTATAAATAATTATATTTCGAATATAATTAATACAACTAACCCAATGGGAAAATAGTTGTTTTGGCAGTACCTAGTAAGTAATAGTTCTCGTGCAAAATATTATTAAACTGAGTGCGCAAGAATGGTACGTTGTCCCTTTGTTGTAGTTTACGAAACTTGTTAATTTTGATTTGTGCGAGGCGGAGGAATAGCATGATAGTAGAACTTTAACAGGGTTTCAGAAAAGTTAGAAGTGACCAAGAATGGACTACAACACCAGTGAAAAAGAAGGCGACATGTATAGTAACGACGTAACTAGGAGGCATGGAGAGATGGCTAGCGGCATAGTATCATATCCACCGATGAATCTTGGTTCTGAACTACCAAGGCTGCCGATGTCAATGGCAGACGATTATTCTGTCAATGTTTAGGAAAGTCACATCGGCATTAATCTTGGAATCATATTGTTGGTAGCCGTAGGGTATACGACTTCAGGTCACCTCTGGTATTGATTCCGGGGACCCAGACGGTACAACGGTACGTCAAAAACATCCTGCTGCGTCCTCACGTGATACTCTTCATGAGAGAGCATCCTTGTACAGTCATTCAACGCAACAACTGAGCCATGTTACGACATGACCTCTCATAACCTATTTTTTTCCTATTGCTTTTCTAGTAATACACGTTTTTGCAAAGCCCGTTTTATTTTCTTCTTTCTTTATGATCTTTCCTTGTTTCCAGCCGGAACACCACATTTCTGTTAATGTAAAAAAATTATTTTTTAAAAATCATTTAATAGTGGAAACCCAAAGAATTAATGTGTGTTAAGGTTATGGGCATTTATAACCTTTATCGCTGACGACAAAAATATTGTTTTCATTTCACTCTTGTTTGCCAAGTAGTAAAGTCATAATATACTATATTATGTATTTATTTATCTGCTGCTTCTCACTTCAGAGGGCAGCATCTGTAACATATAACGAATACTGCCGTTATGTTCATTTTAGCAATTTGTTCAAATCACTAATTTTACCGCTGTATTAAGTGTGTACACGGTATTTTATTGTCTTTTCTTAATGTTACTCTACACTTTGTGTTAATTCTGAACCATCCTGGATAATATAGTTCATGTTCATTTGCCATAAACAGTGCACAAAAAAACCTGTTAGTATCGTAAAACTTCATTCTATTAACAACTTTTTTTGTGTCTCTATGATTGTGTCTGTCCGCCGCTAGGATAGGTGGCAGTACTAGTATCGTAATAACGTAAAATATTTGTATCAAACTTTCGATTTTCCTGGCTGTAATGTGTTACGCTTGTTTGCTACCTTCATTGTAATTTATTTAATGTCAAACCTTTTAATTGTTTTGTCGTTACGTTAATTATGTTTAAATGCAATGTGTAATTTTCTATTGTATTTAACTCTGCGATATGGCTTTTCGATAACTATCGACTGGTCATGTCGCGAGTTTGGAACATCGTACAGTCACTGTCGTACGTGAAGGAATGTACTGACCCTGTCTTCTACGATTATTACTTCCACACGATGTAGTTGGTTTTGAAAATTTGCTACCTGACTTTCAGATTTTTTATGGCGAAAGTGCCATACTTCACCGCCTAGGTGAGTGATTTGTACTTACCTTTTGGTAAATGGTTGCGGTAATTGTTTGTTGCATTATCAGTGCTCATTTATTGTGTTTCCCTTGTAATTTTGTTCTGTGCTGTTCCCCGGCTACACGACCTAGCCATTTTGGTGATGTGAGCTGTCTCGTGCTTTTCAAGTGATGGGACCGCTGCCCACGCTATGATAAAGCAACAGTGGTGTGTCGACTCCCCGGCCACCGCCTTTTCATCCTTTTGGTCAGAAATATGTTCCTTTTGCATGTGATTTCTGATTACTGCATGACACAACTTGCTGCACGATGTTTTATTCTGGACTCAAATATCCTTGAAAACAACATTTAAAGAAATTTATAATACTTACCTTGTTATGAAGTGGTGTGGACAACCATAAGAAGTTTTAAGTTTGTTGGTCCTAAAATAAAAAAAGGAGAAAGCGAGCAAGCTGTAGCTAAAATGGTAAATTTCGGTGCACCTAAGTTGTAAAAAAAAAAAAAAAAAAAAAGGTCTGTTAACTGTAACTAGTTTGAAGCAACTGTAATACTCATAACACCAATTATTGTTTTGTTTAAATATTATATATATATAATCACTTCTTATTGCGTGTGTGGTAAGAAAAAAAGGATGGTGAAATAAAAACCCAAACCAGATAACAATTTTTTTATTTGTTAAAAAAAAGAAATTAACTAATACGTGCTACCTTTTTTGTAAGTGCACATTCATGTTTTAACTTATTTATTGATGAGAGCTCTAGTGTGTTTTTTTTATGGGTATTAAAAGAAACCCACAGCCGTGTACTTGAATGAAGAACAAGGTAAGAGAGTGGAGTTAGATGTTTAATAATTATTTTGAGCATGATTATTTATTTATACACTGAAGGATTGCACGTGGGAGTGGAGATACTTCGTTTCACGTTCTCCTCTGGGACACCTTGGTGCTATGTTGGGGGCCAGTAGCTGGGGTTTTCCTTTTGCTGGAAAGCACTGGGCTGTTTTTCTTGTCCCTTGATGTGGAGCGCCAAGTGGTGGTTCACAACACTTGTCCACACACGGCAAATTCGTCTGTGAAACGCGTGTGTCATGTTGATTTAGTTATTTTCGTGGTCAGCAAGGTGACTTTAGGCAAGGGCCATGCTGGCCGGAAATTTTTAAAGTTTTAAATTGTTGCGAAATGTTGGACTTCTGTAACCAGGTTTATGTAACCTTATAAGAAAATAGTGACCATATCGTCACCGAGAAGTAAAGTGGGTGTAACCAGTAGGAACCACTTGTAAACACTTGTAACCTCTTGAAAATAATGGTGACCACTTGTAACCATTTGCAAACATTTGTAACCATTTGCAAACATTTGTAACCACTTGCGAACATTTGTAGCCATTTGCAAGAAATTGTAATCAAGTCATTAATTAAGGTATTAGCCGTCTGTATCAAGTAGGAGATATACGAAACTCCTTGTTTTTATAGCGTTTTAAGAGAAAACTTTACGACGTTTAGGGTTTTTGCAAAAAACATATTTACTCATGGGAGTTAAGGCTGGCATTGCTTAGCAGTTGCTCCCATCCACTTGGATCATGAGAAAATTAGTAAATAACCATTGAGGTTATAATGTTTTTGATTAATGACAAGTAAGGTGTTACCAAAATGGGTCTTTCCTGGTGTATGATCTAAAAATTACTTTGTAATGTCAAGAGTAAGTGTAGGTGCGACCGAAATAAAGCCGCCATTTTGTAACGATGGTAACTTGGGGTCACTTGCTCAATATATTTTGTGCTGGCCTTTTGCATTTTGTATTTAATTATTAAAATGGCCAGAAAGGGGCATAAATATTACGTTAATTAAAACATTTGCAAGTATTAGATGAATACCAACTAATGTATTGATACCTAAAGAATCTGGTTGCATTCTACTTTAAATTTTTTGGCAACCTGACTTTTTATGTAGATGTTTTAAATAAATTTGTTATATATGGGAAAGGAAAATAATAATGTTAACTTTTCACAATGAAATGTAAGAATGATAATGAATGGAATTTTTAATTTTTCCACTTGTAATATTTCTGGGGGAAAAAAGTGAAAGAACGCACTCAAAATAAACAATATTACCACACTTCTTTGTTTCTGTTACAAAAAGTTTATAACTTTTAACTTATCCTTACATTGTACAGGAAAATGTTTTTTTTTTTTGCATGGCTTCTGCCATATTAGTGTTCTGATGGTTTTGCTATGTCTTATGCAAACCCTGCCTTGCCAAGCCCTTGGTTTAGGACGCAGTAAGGTCAGAATAGTACATACAGGGGCGCGTAATTTGCCTCATAGTGACTAATTCGTAACACGTGTGAGAACAGTAACATTGAACCACTATGATATGTTATCTGGAAACATGCTGTACATTTATTTCAATGGCATTTGAGAGTACGTGAAAAGAGGAATTCGGTGATATACCATTAGCAGTGGAAAGTACCCTAGAAATTCCAAGAAATAACGTGCAAATAAAATTAAGTTAGGTGGACCGGTAGCACAGGCAGTGGACCTGTACTCGCAGCAAGTACACAACACGCGCCGTAACTCATTCTGGCGGGATCGCTTCCACAGCAGTGCAGCACCAGTCTCCGTAATCTTTTGTGGTAAGCGTTGTGTCAGTGTGTGGCTTTGCCTACGCAATGAAGTTCACGAATGAGGAAAAACTGGTCGCTCTACGTATTCACGGTGAGTGTAGCAGAAATGCCAAGCAAACCGTCCAAATATACGGTGAAAGGTATAATCGGTACGAAAAATTTGCGCACGTCTCTTGTCACGTGGCGATAGGAATTCCCCAACACGAGTGCGACAAAAGACTGTTACGGGCGAGACGCAGCAACACGATGTGTTGGCATATGTCGATGGACCTCCCCCCCCCCCCCCCTGTCACCGTGAATACACGATAACATTCCAGGTACAGGAATATGTAAAACAAGTGAGTTATGGATACTGCGCCCACGGAAATTCCATCAATAATGCATGGCTCTTCATCAAGCATTACATGAAAGTGATTTCCAGCAGGGTGTATACTTTAGTAGGTTTGCTCTGATCTCTGTAAGGGATGACAGCAAATTTCTGAAGAATGTACTATTTACCTATAAAACGACCTTCACAAACCACGGGCGCGTAAATTTACGAAATATGCACTACTGTACGACGGAGAATATGCATTGGGACCGGTACATGAAGCACCAGCGACAGTGTAGCGTGAACGTATGGTATGGAATCGTTGGAGAATACGTCACAGGCCATACTTCATTCAAGGGACACTGAACAGCTGTACTTACCTACGCCCTTTCCTTAAGAGACACCTTACCGGCACTTTTGGAATACAATCCCCTCAACACATGCCGTGATGTTTGGTTTTGGCATGATGGCTGTCCTGCGCAATTTGCTTTTGGTGACAAGGGAAGTGTTAAATGAGACGTTTCCGAACGGGTTTCGGGCATGGTGGTGTTGCAAGATGGCCAGCTCGCTCCCCTGATCTCACGCCTCTTGATGTTTTTTCGTGTGCAGAACACTGAAAGATAGGGTTTACAACATGGTTCCTACACTCTAAATCGGAATCAGTTATTTTTTACTGATTGTCAGTTGAAACTGCTCCATCCCGAATCAGCAGAAAAAGAAAACTATTAATCTCTTCAGTTAAATGAAATCCACTAATTCAAATAGTAGAAAATCAGTTATTTATAGTCGACTAATAAAAATCACAAGGATTTAAAACCGTGCATCATGGTTTTAAATAAATTATGTACAATTATTTTGTCGCAAAACAAAATTATTACAAGCACAAGAAAATTCTGGAAGTGGTTGGTACCGAACTGCCACCCCAAAATGCAAAATGTTATCTTGTTTCTTTTGGCTGACGTTCTACAAACTCTGCTACTTTACCACTGAGATAAATGGTCTCGCTTTTGCGTGGTAACATAAACTTACAATGGCGAACGGCTGTAAGTTTCGTAATGTGAAAGTATTTCATGTTGTCGAAATATACACCATGCGTACGTAGGTGCATGTCTTTGTAAGGCTCGAAAGACATTCTAAGTTAAGTTTAGTTCAGATTGTGTGCTTTAAAAGAGAAATATAGTGATTTGAACGGCGTGTAGGTGTTTTCTATGTATCTGCCATTTTACAATGCAACGAGATTTTACAGAATGAAACCGGTATTTTGAAGAGAGAGATTGTGTAGTAATAACTGCGCTAATTAGAAAGTGGAACGTTAGAAACAATGCAATATTTTATCAAATTTGTCGTTTCCTCATTATTTGATCTGTTACCTTGCAGACCACAAAACTTTTGTTGGTGTAAATCCACCTTTCTTATTGAATAACCGCACTATCGAGTCAGTAAACTTGTCACTGATCTTTCTGTCACTGAAAATAACAGTTTAAATCTGTAGTGTCTCGTTACATTGTACAATAGCGGATACTAGTGAAAATCGATAACCTCGTACATTGAAATCGCTATATTGATCTTTTAAAGCACAGAATCTGAACTAAACTAAAGATAGATTGACTTTCGAACTTTGCAAAGACATTTACTTGCGCAGAAAATCTATATATTTCGACAACAAGAAATACATTCACTTCACGAAACTTACAGCAATATTTGACATTACATTTTGTGGTCCAGTACCCGTAATACGAGCACACATTTGGCAAAGGTAAAGTAGGGCAGTGGATATGGCTGATCATGAAAGATTCAGCATGCTTTGCTTTATGGGCGGAGGTTCGAGCCCAACCACGTCCAAAAACGTTTTTGTGTAGACAATTTTGTGTTCTGCAACAAAATAAATCGTACCTGACTTACATCACAGAGGAATGATCTGTACTTATTTATTATCCAACTATAAATAAGTAGTTTTCTACTGATTGAATTAGTAGATCTCTTAACTGATGTATTAGTGATATTTTTCTACAGAATCCGGATGGAGCAGTTTCAACTGACAATCAGTAAAAAATTACTGATTCCGATTTAGAGTGTACGACGCCAGATGGCATGCGGAACGCATTGATACAGCTTACAGCGGCATTACGCCAGAAAAACTTCAGGCCTCTCATCGCTCGCTAAATGTGCGTTTACTACAGATGTGTATTGCTGTCGATGGTAAACACATCGAGCACATGCTGTGAAAATAACTTATGTGAAGTGTTTCAACCGTAGCTGTGCATTTTTGTATTATGCATACGGATGCAATTACATTTCTTCTTAGGTTGGGTTGTTCTACGTGTGTTGTGCATAGGCCTATGTACGCATTCGTTACTCAGTACAGTTAATGGCTAGGAAACAAATCTCCTGAATTACTCTGGCATCTGAATAAACGTACCTATTTATACCAGACTTGCACTCAATGTTTTCGCCTTATTTTTTCGTGAGGAATACGTATGCGGAGTTTGTCAATGCATTTAAGAAACTTCCTGTATATATATATATGTATATATATGCATATACACACATACATACACACACGTGCAACAGTGATTTGGTACTTGATTGTAATTACAAACAACTAAATATGATCTTAACAGTCGTCTTCTGAATTTTGCATACATATTATCCACCTGGCCCTATGTGAAGTTAGTATAAATTTAACTTTGCATATCTGATATCTCTAAACAAACTCAAAGGAGAGCCTGTACTGACACATAGTCAAATTATAAATGGCATAATTACACAGTCACCAAAAATCCCCAAATTGTACCTGACGCCGGAAAAATTCATGAATTCTTTCTGTGACGAATTAAGAATTCAACAACTTGTCAGTTTGCGCTACTTTCCGAAAATGGACTATATTTTATTATACATGCCATAGGGGACACCACCGGTATTGGTAAACCAGCAACAGAAGTGTAACTGAATGATGTGTCGTTCACGTTGGGCGCCATGCAGTTTTCTAGGAAACTGATATATCATATATGTATATTTTGTGTGTAGGATATGATGAGTAAGATATTGTGTCGGTTCTTTGCTTTGGGTTCTCACTTTATTAGGTAACACTATGTTAAGTGTTGGGTATAGTAGGTACTTACTGGTCAGTATAGCTGAAGTAATGCATCCAGCTCGAGTAGTGTCATGTCCACTCTCACTGTACCCATGAACACACATAAAAATTTCAAACAGGATATACAGGATAAAACATTCAGGATTAAACCAAACTTTCTACTTTACTACTGGGAATAACAGAAAGGATAGTAGGTTTTCCACAAGTTTTATTAAAAGAAATTTGTCAGTTAAAAAAAAATTAATGATGCTAAATAAAATTGAAATATGTTGACTCTTTACTAGCAAGTCTGAGATCTCTTATTTGACTCAACCTGGATTAGGAGTTTAATATCTTCAAATATCCACCATCCTTTCAGAAGTTATTTAAGACTGATAAAATCTAAAAATTATTTTAAAAAATTAATAATTCTTTATATCTGTTCAAAAATATGATAATGAGAATGTTACTATTCTCAATAGATTTACTTCTCACGTCTTTAAAATACGTTTTTACTTCTTGGCTGCGTACAAGAAACTGTCACTTTCACTGGTAATTACCCAGAAGTCAATCAAAATTAAAAGTTAAAACCAAAGTTTATTGCTCCAGATAATTTATAATCTCAATTAAAAATTATTTCTCAGGTTTAATGACTTTAATAAATTTGCTCCGGTACTAATGTCAGTCCTTAAAGCAGCGGACCTCTGAATCGTATCATAATAATGAAATTTCAAGTCATGACAATTAAAAATGTGCAAAAATGCAAAGTAGTAGTCCTCAATAATACTTTGAAGTACTTTGAAAATCAATTCCTGCCCTTCCGGCATTACACAAATAACGGCGTCACCTCGTGCGTGTTTGGCATCGTCACCTCTAAGATGGCGCCTCAAAAATAGGCGGTGTCTGGAACCACTCCGAGAAAACTATTTGTAACGCCTACGCACTCTTCTTCAAATGGCGCGGCGTTCCTGCTCATTACACTCACTTCTGGGACTCAAGTCAAATAGGCCCAGCTAATTTAGGTTGGCACCGAGGTTTAAACTGAATTAATACCAGAGAAAATTAGACGCGGCCGTCTCAGTCAAATGTCCCGCCAGAAGCGCGACTTCCGGCAACTACGTCAAACGAGTACCGAAAAACTTGAAGTGACTTCCGGAAAAAAAAACAATACCGCAAAAGAGATAATTACACGCGAAAAATTAAATAAAATACTTACAACATAAAAATGTTTTTAAAAAACCAAAATATAAGGTCGAAGTAAAGTAACTGCCTATGGAGTACTGCACCCGACTACACAGCGTGAAGAACTCATAAAAAAAGTAGTACAGACACCATAAAAATTGTTAAAAAAAAATGCGATTTATGCTGTATATGAAAGAAGAATGTATACATTATTTCGCAACGTTATAAAATATTTTCCTAAAATATGCTTTTCAAATGTAAAAAAAAAAATCAATTAAAATAGTTATTATTTTTAAACAAAATTTAAGCGCATTTCTATTCTGGATATTTCAGAAAGCATAATTTGCAAGAAAGTCTTCGTTATGGAATATCGTCATAATGTTTACTATGATTGTGTGTAAGAAAATTGTAATAATAAAGTAGGAAATCATTTTTTCAATTATTTTATGTGCGTATATTTGTCACAAACATTTAAGACTGGAATTGACGTAAATAAAGTTAATTATAAAATTGATTTGGTGTCTGTACTACTTTTTTATGAGTTATTCACGTTGTATAGTCGGGTGCAGTACTCCATAGGCAGTTGCTTTACTTCAACCTTAAGTTTTAAGGTTAAGAATAATTACTGAAAGTACTATACCTAGGAACTGGATGCGTGGATTACAATTGCTATTAAATCTTGCGTTAGTAAAAAATGAAAATAACTATTTGGGGCGATCAAAACAAAAATATTTGAAATATAAACATTATGAGAAAATAAAAAAAAACATTATATCAACATTTACAGTAAACATGAGCTTTTAAGGAAAAATCTGTAATATGCTTATTATACCAACAACAGAAATGTAACCGAATTATGTGCCGTTCAGCCGTAGGGGTAAAATTGGTTTCTCAAAAAGTGAATAGCTACGGAACAAATGGAAATGGTTGAAGTCTACAGAATATTGAGTCCTAGATCTTGCAGAACGTAATCGCTACTGTTTCTTTCTTCAGCTTAAGGAAGCAACCGGAATCAAAGTGTAGTAATTCGGCATGCTAACCGCTGTCATTCGCCGTTTTGAACAAATATGAACAATCTGCCTCCCGTTCTGGCTATAATCCATTCGTGGTTACGTCACACTTTTCTGACGACCTGCTACAGTTCACTTTCAGGATATTCCTCCACCTCACTCAAACAAAAATTAACTAAGTCTATAAATGAAATATTATATATATATATATATGTGTGTTAAACTTCAATTTAACGAAAAATAAGACCCTTTGGTGTTAACAGAGGTATAAAACGGTTGTGATACGAGGCGTGTTTAGGAAATAACTAAACACGTCATACATGGGGTGATTTTTCAAAGGTTTGATTCAAACAGTGTGAAGACACCGCAAATAGACTATAAGAAGTGTTAACAACTTACATTTGCTGTAAAAACACCCACTCTGTTAGAGAAGCCGCTTTAGTACTATTTAAACTAAAGAACTGATTTCTATTGTAGGAGCAGAAACTATTTTACACGATGACATAGTGCCTAGAATCGTGTAAATAAATGTAGAATATTTCCATTTTTGTCTAGTTCTGTGTATGATTGTTAGTTAGCTGTAAACAAGCGTGTAAAAATAAAACTACAACTTTGAGGCAGTAATTTTCCAAACAAAACCACATAAATAAAGAAGATAGTCATGATTGTATTGACTTAATAATATGCATGAAATACTGGCTAACGTGCTGTGTTTCGTATCCTCGTGGGCAGCTATTGGCTCGCCACTCGTTCGGCATTCCTGGATGCTATTTGTAGATGCCGGTGTGGAAAAACAAAACAAACCTCGGAGATGCGAGGCAACGCCCGTCTTGTAGCACTGACGGATGAGACATGGTCACACCAGTGACGTCGAAGAGCGAGACAGAAGTTAAAGTGTAAGGGTGTCATCAGGACCTTGGGGGGGGGGGGGGGGGGGGAGGGGCAGTAGGTGCTGGCAGGATGCCGGCCTCGCCACACCTTCACGGAACTGTCCGAGGAGAAACAATGGGAAACTACGGCGAGCCAGCGAATCCGGGAAGGGACCTCGTAAATAGGAACACGCTTTCGAGCAAGGCGCGAATGAAGAGCGTTCGGGACGTCCATCACATCGATCGGCGGGAGGAGGTCGTCGACGTCATTACACAAATAATTAACCTTTGAACTTTAAAAAAGGGGCCGTCGTGTCTGAGCGGTTAGCCTGCTAGCCTCCCACAAAGACGAATCGGGTTCAATCCCCGGCTGGGTCAATCGTGCCGGACGATGCCGCTGGTCGGCGCGTGTTCTTCCGTTTCCCCCGCCTTTGCATTCCGGCGCTGCTCCATTCTCACCTTATTTCACCACCATAGGCTCCCAAGACCCTGTTGTTGAGAGCCGCCAAAATCTCTCAACTTGACTTTAAAAAAATTGCACTGACCAGGCTTATGTTATGAGGATACCGGCCCCGGTGATGGTTCGCGTCCAACCTCCGGCGTTACTTAATTTGAGAACATCGATCCGTATTTTAGTGGTCACGGATGTTTGGTTCTCTCTAGAATTTCTCTGCATAACTGTGCGACGTAGCAGCCACACTCTTACCTACTTTCCTGAGTCCTCTGGTCAGCTGCGTGCATTCAAGACGGCTTTCTAGATATTGACGTCTGTACGATAAATTGTCTTATTTCTACGTGCTTGTGTGATTCACGTCTATATGATATGTAGATTACTTTTTTCCAGGGAAGGCTAAATCCAATCCTCTATTTTAAAGAATTATAGTTCCTGCTGCGTAATTTTTACTACGGTCGATATACATATTTAAAGATTAATAATTGCGTGCTTGTAAAACTGAATGGTAAACACGCATTTAATAATCTTGTCTCAGTTTCGTGAATAAAATTTCTCAAAACTGGATTAAAAAAAAAAGCTAGATCAGGGGAGTGTAAACTACAATTACTTCTTATAGTTAGTTATATTCATCCACATTAAATTCAGGATTTCTGAACTCAAGAAATAAAGAGAGACTATTAAAACGTTAAATGTGGTAGAGTTCAGTGCATGAATGTTTACGTTACATTCGTCAGTCTTTTGCAATAATCGTTCCAGTGCAAATTGTTCCTTCTGTTGAAATTAAACGCCTACATTAGTTGTGTATGCACTGTCTCCAAGTAATAATAAACATCGTGTGATAAGTGTTATTATCCCTTGGCCGTAGTGTCCGGAGAAGCACTAAAACATTACTTTCTTGATTACAACACAAACACCCCTGTTAATAGCGAAACCAGTATCGACCTACGATACCGGAAGTTGCTTGGGCATTAAATGGAAGAGCTGAACGAAATATAATTGATTAATTAATTCAGCGAGCGATTTTTCGCTTCGCAGAATGGCACGTTCATCGCGATGGGTTCCGGCGTTACCAGGGATTCCAAGACGACTATGACAGTAAAGTGTGCATTTTTGAGGCCCTAGTTACTTTTCTCTTTCAGCTATTGTTTTTTATCCTTTAACAAACTTTCAAAATAAATATTGCCATGTAAGTAATAAACACAGTGTGTATATTCCATTGCACTCGGAACTTAACGTCTAAGGTTAAAAAAAAAAAAAAAAATTTGTTTACTATTATTCCAAATGAGAGGGCTTCCAAATGTGCTCACTTTAGCGTGAAAGCCTACATAATCGTCTATTTTCCTTGTTTGGCGCCTGTCCCCGCTGGGCTAAACTACGCATACCCAGGGACTGAGATGAGCTCAGTCAACGCAGTACACAGCTGGCCAACACCTCGGTTGCCAAAAAAAACGTAGCTCCAACCAGTCGCAGTTGTGCGCTATCAGTGTCCTTCCTTATCGTACTGAATCCCTCAGCTTTCAGGAACATCCGTAGTCTGGCTGGAGAATTGTCTCACCCAGAGGCTGATCCAGAGAAGGGTCACAGAGGACATAACCCTCCCCTCAAACCCTCACGTTAAAATGATACTGTCCTGTTAATGTTTTAAGCTGAAATTCAATAGTATCAAAATAGTTTGACTATATATCTGATTAATTTAATAGTGTTTCCTAAAATTACAAAGAGACAGTGACCCTCACCAATGCCACGGGGTCGCGGTGGCTGAACGATTACGCTGAAAGCAATCAGCAGAGAGAATTTAACAGAAGATATCTGTAATGGCGTTGCATGGTAGCGACAACTAAACTTTAGTACCAGCAACAGAATGTTCTGTAATACTTTACATACAATCCAAATTGTTAGCAGAACCATCTAAATATTATTATAAAAGTTATTCTGTTGTGGGAACTATATTTTCTGTAGCAGGAACAGTGTTTTCTGTAGTAGGAACTATACAGATAGTTGTGTACATATTTTTGCGATATTGTTATGATAACAGAAAAAGATATTGTAAATCCAACAATGCTGTTTGGTAACTGCAACAGAAGGTTCTGTAGAAATCACCTCTTCCCCCCCCCCCCCAAAAGTTTACAGAAAAAGTATGGTGGCTACAACAATGTCGCAGACTGTTAAAGGCACCCTCTAATATTCTTTTAAAGACTATAGAACTAGTAGAATTGACAATACAGGAGATAAATAGGAAAACTTTGCTATTGTAAAGTAACATTTATTTAGTGGACGCTATTGAAAATCTCCGAGGGCAATGTGCTCCCTTTAAAGTATTGACAAACACCGCCATGTTAGGCGTTAAATGTAATAATAGCAATAAGTGTGCTGTAATGTCGTATTTGTTTTTAAAAGACTTTGATCGCTTACATAAACAGGACATAAAAATGAAATAACTAACGCCATATTTTTATTTGTACTACAAATTATTGGATGTGAAAGGAAAAGCTGTTTACACAAACGTTACACGTAAAAACATCTTTATATCAGATGAAACCAATGTTGTATAATGTAAATACACATAACATAAAGGAAAGCTTATTTTATTAAATAAATAAGCTAACTCATATGTGAATTCGTCGCGTTGAGATTCGTCTGCAGATACGTTACATGTATTGCTAAAAAAAATTAAATAATGTAAAACAAATACATTTAAAACCTGAATCTCATCAATGGTATAATTACAGAGCGGTTTAAAACGTCCGGCTTTCAACACAAGGTCCAGCAGTTTGAGGCTGCCTGCTTCCACAAGGAATTTTTCAAGTTATGAAATATAAGTATGAAAAATAAGTAAAGATAGTAGCGGATCCTATGAGCCAACGAGGGAATTACGAGAGACTACACAATATGGTTAGGGCTACCATACGGCTCAGTAAAGGCAACAGAGCATATTGTTAGCACTACCATATGTTACTGCTGGGTACACCATCAGCTCTGTAGCGGCATCAGAGCAGTAGTGTAGGAAATACTATACTGGACTGTAGTCAAAATCCTACTCGTTCGTAATCGCGACATTCTAGTTTGTAGAAAGTACTGTCGGGTACTGATTTGTGACGCACTAACATTTTACATGTTCTGTTGGCGTTACCATTATACCTTTAATAATATTCGTAGGGTAACCACAACCAAACAGACGCTTGTCCGTAATTTATCGGTCTTGCAGGGTAACGGCTACATAAATATGGCTCCTACAACAATATCTTTCTTTCAGTGTACACTGCTCGCCTCCCATCAAGATGAATTGGGTTCAATCCCCGGTCGGGCAACTCCCAGATTTTCGCAAGTGGGAATCGTGCCGGACGATGCCGTTGGTCGGAGGGTTTTAGTCTGGGATCTCCTGTTTCCTCCGTCCAACTTACCCCCCCCCCCCCCCCCATGAAAATACGCTATTGGTCTCGCACCTACAGTTTGTCCAGCACAGTGCCGGAGCTGTGTGTGTCGCCGCTCACTGCACCCAACAATCACTGGAGGAGGATTCTCCCTAAGGATCTCCTCCGGCAGGCCAGTTTTGACTGCACGAATTGAATGAATAATATCTTTATTAATATTTTATCCCCGTGAGGTGGGAGAGGCGGGGGGCTTTGTACGTCCGGGCGTGCAGTTGGCGCCCGGCAGCCACGAGCGAGCGAGCGAGCGAGTCGGAGGAAGCGTGCGCAACAAGATGGCGGGTCCAGTACTATGAAGGGGGGGAAAGGGAAGCGCGCACCGAGAGTTCCCGCAGGATGTGGCCAGGACTCGGCAGCAGGATGTGACGTCACTCCCGCTCATCCTGCAGGAGGCAGGAATAACAGGAAGCGCTTGTATCTCTGCGACGAGGGTTGAGCGCCGCCTCGTTGTCCATTGTACACGCTGTGGAAACTTCACTTCACCTGCTCGAGGTACGTCCTGGCGGGGGATCCTACACCTTGAACGCGAACTACACCGAGTGTCGTCCACACCAACAGAACGGTCAACATTACGTAATTCGAACTATGGCATACACCTTTGGGTTCGTTTAGTTTTCAGGTTTGACAGTCTCAGCGGTAAAAACAAGCGGCTGAATTGGTACTCTTGAACTAATTACTGTGCAGCTGACGTGCGCACTCCATCCCTACTGATCGTTTAGAAGTGCTCAACACACATCAGGTTAAGATAATTGTTTTAGTGCCGAGTTTTAGGCACCTTATACCTCATACAATTCTAATTCACATAAATTGGCGAATCTTTCATTCGTCCTGAGTTTGAAGGCGATATTCATAGTCGAGTCTCAAGGCTGAGCTTAAGACAGTCTTTGTCAATACCATCTTATTTCCCAAGACAGTGTTATTTCCGCTCCACGTTTCACAGTCGAGAAATAATACGACCTTCACGAAGACGGCGTGCTCAAGAGAGAGCTAATTTTTACTACTTCCGACTTGGTCAAGCATAAGCTTAAGGCATGGTACGAAAGCTCAAATTCAAGCGAAACCTCGCGGCTAGACATTAATAGATAAAATTGTATGAGAAATTCAAAAGAAGTCCATGGAACACCGCTTTAGACTTTACTTTTCCACACTCCCTGGTGGATATACTTTACAAAAAGCACTTATAACAGCTTCCACCAGCTGTTACACCGAGCGAGGTGGCGCAGTGGTAATACACTAGACTCGCATTCGATTCCTGGTCCGGCCATCCTGATTTCTGTTTTCCATGGTTTCCTGAAATCACTCCAGGCGAATTCTGGGATGAGTCCCAAACAAAGACGACGGCCGATTCATTCCCAATCCTTCCCCAACCCCTCTTCCCTGAGCAACTTGCACCGTCTATAAAGAATGGCTGAAAGGAAAAAGTAACTAGGGCCTCAAAAGTGCTCACTTTACAGTGAATAGCTTATAATTAATAATACATGCCTTATGATAGAGACATAGGAACTCTCAATATTCCTGTATAAAATTATTTACAGTGAAAAATAAAGTAATGTATTTAAAAAAAAAAAAAAAAAAAAAAAAAAAACTGATTTCAAATTTAAAAAAAAAAACTACAAATCAGTAGTATTTACGTAAAAAGCAATATAAAAATATGTAAAGATATTCAGAATAAAAATATTTCAATGGTTAGAAAATTGTACCAAAGACACTAATAATAATAATCATCTTCATCGATTCTCCACTCCAGCGGACCGGGTGTAGTAATGAACAAGTCCTTTCCATAATGTTCAATGAATCCAATCCTTGGATTAATCCCAATCATTAGCAGTCCACCTCCTCAAACCACATTAATCCATGTCAATCCTTCTATCAATCACAATCCTTCGATCAATCCCAAACCTTCGTTGGATACTTAGAGTAATCCAAAAGATAAAATAGCTTTCATAAAGAATAAACTTAAAAAAGATAAATATGCTCAATGAAATAATATATTGTGGATACTGTACATTTTTTTAAAACAAAAATTTATTATAAAAGGCATTTAATACTTAGCTAAAATAAAAATGAACGCTATTTTTAATTTAATAAGAAACTAATAATCTATAACAATTTATTAATTCAATTGTATATACATTTTCACTGACACAGGGAAAATATTCAACATTATTAAATTTATACATAGTAAATAGATATGCAAAAATAATAATCCCAGTGCCAAGTGCATTACAATTGACAGATAAAAGGTAGTAAAACAAAATTAAAAAGTGAGAGAAATTGAAAGTTATAAATTAAACATATTAGAACTTTGTTGATATTAAAGAGAAAATAATTACATGAAATGAAGGATTTGAAAATAACAGTTGACTTTTCTATGCACGTTTTTCAAAAACTCAGAAAAGGAATCCACAATTGCATTATGCAGTGCATCGGGAATTAGGGTTCTGGGGAGTCCCAACATCTGCAATAAGGATGAGTCGGAGCATCCTTGGTATCCTTCCAAACTCAAGTTCAAGAAGAAATTCTTTGTAAATTCCTTACTACAAACTGGTAGTAAACAGAAAGAACTTTAAATTCTCTTAGATAAACATGAACTACAAATCCTAGTAGTACAAGAAACAAGATTTTTGGACGAAAATGTTACAGACACCAAAAACCATAGAATATTTAAGGGTAAACCAGCAATCAAAATTATGAAAGGAATGCCACTACTTGGTACTGCCTGCTGTGTTCATAAAAATTTAGTAAATAATGTAATAGAATTCAAATCTAGTTTAGAAAGAATATCTCTCCTCGTAATGAAATGCAAAAATAAACAGTATAGCTTTGTTAATTGCCATGCACCAATAAACGTAGACAACGGGAAAAATCCGAGTAAAGTAGAAGAATTCTGGTAACTTCTGGAAGAGGAAATATCTAAAATCGCAAAATTAAATGTTGTGGTACTACTGAGGGATTTTAATGCACACATAGGGTAAGGAAAAATCTTTTCGAAAAACAGTACGTGACTATCCAACCCATAAAAGAACAAATAAAAATGGCATGAGACTAATTAATCTCTATAAAATATTTCAATTGAAATTAATGTTGACTTTCTTCAGGAAATTACCAAGAAAAGCGTAAACATGGATATCTCCTAATCCAATGTTAGGGGAGTTCCAGTTGGATCACGTGGCTGTTTCTCAAAGGAATATTAAAGAAATTTCGAATGTAAAAGTAATAATAAATAAAGAATTTGACTCTGATTACTACCTATCTAAAATTAAGCTCAAACTTCTCCCCCATAAAAATAAAAAAAAGACAACAAAAATTAATTAAATACAACATAGACTCAACATCACACAAGAACCAATAAAACATTTTCTTGAAGAAATTCAATTAAATAAAGCAGATAAATGGCAGGAATTATCCAAAGAAATCAACAGTGCAGCAAAGAAGTTATTCGGGTCTGCGAAAATGAAAAAGAACGTCTGGCGGAATGAAATGCTCTGGAAAGAATGAACACTTTGATCAATTTCAGCAACAAAGAAAAGAAACAGCAAGAATAATAAAGAGTGTTAAACGATCCTTTGAAAAGTCACGACTTCTTGACATACGAGATAACTTCGTCAAAAAAAAAACTCCCGGAATTTCTATCAGTTGTTAAAAAATAACCTAAAAGTCTATCAAGTGCCAAGTATTTGTTTCAGAGATAAAAATGGTAAAATGGGTTTAACCAATACCGAGAATTGTACAATCCTAAGGAAGTACTTTGATCAACTTCTGAACTGTGAAGAACCGAACTACAAGTTAGAATTCCCAGAGATTCATGAAAACTTAGAGACAGATCCATCATCTACTGTTGAAGAAATTGAAAAAGCAATTAAAACCCTAAAAAACAACAAAGCCAGTGGAGATGACTCAAATTGTCTCAACCAAAAATCATAGATAAATCTCAAACCATCTTTGAAGAAATCTGGAAAACGGAAAAGATCCCGGAAGAATGGAAAGTGGCTCTTATACATCCTTTGCATAAGAAAGGTAACAAGCAAGATGCCAATAACTATAGATATTCTCAGAAATATTACTAAACAGGGTAGAAGTAACACTTGACAGTCATTTGGGTGAATATCAGAGTGGATTTAGACAGGGCAGATCTGGCTCAGAACAGATTTTCAACCTGAAGTCCATAGTCCGTCACAGATTCACGAACTCCAAAAACACAGTAGTAACATTTATAGATTTTAAAATGACTTTTTATTCCGTTGATAGAGAAACTCTAGATAAAGTAATCCGAGAATTTGGAGTTAAATCTAAATTAGCAAATCTAATCCGTGAAACCCTCACAGACACCATATCAAAAGTAAAATTTCAGGGCGAAATATCTAAACCATTCAAAATAAATACAGGTGTAAGGCAATGGTGGTTTGTCTCTACTACTATTCAACTGCATCTTGGAGAAAATAGTAAGAATTTGGAATGAAAAACTAAAAGAACACAAGCTATCACCAATAACACTGGGGAGAAAGAACAAGGGTGTTGAAATAAACTGTCTAGCATTTGCAGACGATTTTGCCATACTTTCTGAAAACTTGACAAACGCAGCAATACAAGTCAATCTCTTAGAAGAGATAGCCAACAAAACAGGTTTAAGAATTTATGTAAATATAATATATATATATATATATATATATATATATATATATATATATATATATATATATATATATATATATATATATATATATATATGGCAAATATTAAAAATGCTCCAAAAATCCTAGCAGCAGATATTGGTCAAATAAAGAGAGTAAATAAGTTCAAACATTTGGGGGAAATAATTCAGGGAAATGGTTTGGTAAAATTCGCGGTATATGAAAGCATACGTAAGATGGAAAGAGCATATGGTATAACCAGGAATATCTACAACAAAAAATGTTTATCCAAAAATCTTAAAGTACAGCACTACATCACATTAGTCAAACCGGAATGTCTTTACGCAAGTGAATCTCTAGTACTGAATTACAAGTTGCATAAATTAGAAGTACTAGAAAGAAGAATTATACGTAAAGTTCTTGGTCCACTAAAAACTATAGAATTATGGAAATTAAGAAGTAATGATGAATATATAGCAACATAGAAAACATAACAGAAACAATACGGAAGAGACGATTGCTATTTTTTGGAAATTTATATATAACAGGTTAACCAAACGGATCTTCAAATATCTTTGGAACAAGAAATCAACAACAACCTGGATTCAGGAAGTTAAGAAAGATTTGGAAGGAAACAATATAAGTGAAGAAGAAGCAACAAAGAGAAAAATTTTTAAGAAAAAAGTGTTAAAACTTGAAGGATTCCAAGGCAGGAAGGAAAAGAAAACAGGCTCGAAATGGAGAGGAAAAAGATACATAGTGAGAAGAAGGAATGCTGGAGGAAGAAGGAACAACAAAGGACGAAGCATCGAAAGTGGTTCGTGGTCCCTAGAAGACCTTAACGGAAAAAGAAGAAAGAAGTAGAAGAAATATGACCCATTAAAAGTATCATTAGGAAACTTATATATAGAACTACGAGGAAAAATAACTTTAGGAAATCATATGTTAATGTGAAAACAAAAGGCCAAAATGGTTTTCTATGTGCAATTAAATCAGCTTTGTTTTCAGCACCCGATATTTTCACGTTATTTTCTATATTAATACTAATATATGATTTTTTAAAATGATTTCAAAGCCATTTTTATTGGAAATGTGTTTCCTGAAATTGTTTTTCTTCATCAAGAGCGTCGATATTTATAAAATAATTGTGTTAAATAAAGACTTTTTTTACGATGTCAATATATATATATATATGATATAGTTATATGAAACTGTTTTATACTATATTGTATAGTTAATATTTTTTATTTATAAAAAAATGCGATTTTGTAATATTTAATTTATTTCTTGTATGTACTTATCATGTCGAAACTTCATAATTCATACGTGAAAAAAATTGTACCCAAGCTGTGTCCGATACAATTTTTCAGTGAATTAAAAAAATGTTTAATTGTTTTATGAAGATTTCTAGTGTAAAATAAACGTTTTTTATACTTTTTACAATTTCATAAAATTCATCCGGAATTGATTTTGGTCTTAGCATTCGTAGTAGATTTTCGATTAAAAATACGAAATTTTATAACAATTGCGAGTGAAAAACGAGCAGTTTTTAATTTGATGATTGGCGGTCTGTATTTAGCTTTTACATCTACTCTAGTGCCCAACCACTAATCCGTTACTTAAATCCCAGACGACCTCTGTGACTACGATCCCAATGGCGTTTCGGTCCAAAAGATTCCGTATTCTAATCCTGGGTAAACATAAGGTTAGCAGAGCACATTAGCAGTACTCAGGTTGGGTTCCCGTCATAACTAGTGGGGACTTTTTGATCCAGACATGAGTAGATCAGGATTCAGATCACACTTCCGTTACGTGTTGCGCAAATGTAAGGGTGTGGTGTATCCTTGTATCTCGGTTCAATTTAGTCTTACGTATTGTGTTCTTTTGAAGAGGCGACACATGAGGTCGGTCGTGTGTAGAACATAATACGTAATTTCACCACAACAGTGTTCTGATTTAGCAAACTGAAAACATATCGTTGAAGGCGAGGTCTTTAAGAGACAACTGCGTCGTGTACCATTTCATCAGAGACAATATTCAAATCTATAAAAGTCACGGTCTTAATCACAATACGACACGCGGAGTCGGACACGGATTAGCAGTTGTTTACCGGTAATTTTGACTTATACTCTAGCGGCGAATGTGCATTTTCATTACTGTTTGTGAGCGATTTCCAGGAACGTGCTATTGGAAATTTTGCATTTTTGTACAGTAAACTCCTGCTAGGAAATTCATTGTTTTCTTTGGCGCAAAAAGTGATCACTACAGTTATGAGATACAGCTTGCTGGAAAGAGTAAATTAAACTTTAGAATACGCGGAACATTTTTGAATTTTCAATTTTTTTGTGGATCATTTCCCGGCTTAAAGACATGTGATCAAAAACTGAAACTTCATAATTAACTAGTTATAGTTATTTACTTCCTCAATTGATGTAATTTTTTGAACCTTTTATTTTTGCCACATTTAACAATGAATTAAAAGTTAAGACCACAAGGTTATGCTACAAATAATACTCCATTTATCTATATAAATCTGGCAATTATTAACACATTTCTTACCTTGGTTTTGACGTACATTCCAATTGTTCCGTAAGTGTAATTAATTGCTGTCCATGTTCTACACAGTAATGCGCGTGGACATAATACTGTAAACAAACCCTGCACAAAATCAAGATTTTTTTAAATCCAGCGTGCCTAAATTTATCACGTTCACGTTATTAATTTCTGGAAATGATTCTATAACAATTTTGTGAAATTAAAAGTACACTCATTGGTAAAAAAAAGATTGATCACACTGAAAGTGCCATCGCAGGGGCACTGAACTGGGTACAGGTACAGGACATAGTAGTATGTATACAGAAAACATCAAAATACTGTATCACACAAAGCATGTATTGCAGGGGACCGCCATTTGGCAAGATGCACTTAGTGTGGAACGAGAGATCCCCGAGAAAACCTGTCGACTAGTGGCATTGTCTGGTACGATTCTCACTTGCGAAAATCCGGAAGTGACCCCGTTCGGGATTGAACCAAGTTCGCCTTGGTGGGAGGCAGCAGTCTAACCGCTCAGCCACCGCGACCTCTGGTTACGTTGTTAGCAAGTTTTATCATGTTAAGTAAGTTACCGTTTGCTAAAAAAAATGGCACTGTACGAAGGTGGTAATAATAAAGAAATGTGTGGAAATATGGCGGTTATAGGATATTCTCGGTAAAATGGGCATTTTTGAAAGCCCTGCATAAAATCTATTTGTATGAGCGTTGCGTATTATTCCGCCTTATGTAAGATTAAAATTGTCATGGGCCTCGTCACTTTATTCATGCGTCATTCAAGTGAGACTGTGAAATTATTATAAAAGTACATATTTAACAAATATGTTAATTTTTAAACTTCGATGCATTAAAAAAAGAAAGCGAATGAAATAATTTAAGTTATCAGAAATAGTATGTTATATAACACTTTTTATTCGACGTTATATACAGAACTACATCCCATCCATCGTCACCAACTTCACTGGGCGCACGTCACTCAGGGCGCCTGTTAAAATATATGCAGATATGGCCAGTGACTTTTTCTAAGGTTGTTTTCAAAAGTGCTCACTTTATCATGAACAGTTTTTACGCTTAATGTGTAAGGCTTTCAGGATGATAAGGGGATTTGAGAAATAAGGTTTTGTACGGAAAAGTTTCCAATTTATTATGGGAAATGAAATGATTTGAAATTAAGTTGTGCAGATGTGAGAATTGTGTGGTTCGTAAAAGTCATTAGAAGGTACGGATTCCCGTCTGTTTGCTTCTGTAATGCCGAACAGCGTGTTTATGGTGCAATGAGGGCAGTCATCTTTCATAACCCGAAGCAGTAGGTCACAAAGTAACGTATGTCTGAAGATATATTATCAATTTAGGACACCTAACGAGAAATGATTATTATTTTTAAAAATAAGGGGGGAAATTTTTTAACTACGTTCAGCGTTCTGAAAAAAGAATTATTTGGAAATGCAATGCTGTTTCGGCTGCAGGTTAAAGACCCTGCTGCAATGAGCCGATCGTCTGCAGTGCAGTGGAGTACCGGTGGTAATCTGGGCTTTGATTGGCCCACGTGACCGTGGCGTCAGTGCTGGCGTGCAGTGAAGTACAGTGTTGCGACGGTGAACCGCTTCGTCTTTTGTCTCGGGTCGGCAGCCAATCGGCAGCAGATAAGCACTCAGCATGTGATTGGCCAAGGGATGTGCGTCACAAGTAGTGAGCCAATGGAACGTAGATTCGTAAACGACACGTGCGCGTTAAGGGGAATGGTACACGAAAATCGTATATTTCTATAATTTTTGTCACAATTTGTTTCAAAGTGGATTTTTCGAAATTTTTGGTTCGACAAGACGTAAATAAAAACTTTGAACACCTTATTGCACGGTTAAAAATTCTCTGCGTTCGTTATTCACGGAGCTCTAATCGAAGATAAGAAAATAAAATTAATTTTCTTTCTTCCGTTAGTGCTCCGAGAATAATGAAGGCAGTGAATATCTAACTACGTAAAAAGGTGATGAAAATTATTATTTACGTCTTGTCGAGCCAAAAAAGATGATTAACCCTTTGGGAAACGACTCATATCGAAAATCGTGTAACTATACTGCTTTCATGGACCATTCCCCTTAAGTGCTGGAAAACATAAACAGTTCCGATTGTAAACAAATGTATATCAATTACCGAAGCGAGTACACCGTTCTTGATGTATTAAATATCTATTTTCTTTGTGGTGAGCGGTTTGACACCGATTTGCAACAAACTTCTATGTGGAAGCAATTACACTCACTGAAAAGCCCACTAGCTAACCATCACTGTAACTTTCATGGAACCAAATAAAAATAAACGTACTACAATTTCTCGATTTCTAAACTAAGTATAAATATTAAAAACAAACTGCATTGAACTACATTGTGTGTGGTTAAATAAGTAAACAATTAACACAAAATAAATATTGGCATAACAAATGTAAACAAGAAAAAAACTCGGCTATCGTTCTGCCACCTATTTCGGGCCACAAGAACTACGCTCAGAAGCTGACCATCAGCATTCCATTGTACGTAGCAACCGATAGCTTGCGACAAGTTTGTCATATCATGTGTTATTAAACCTTGATTCAAGCCAAATTTTTCATGACTTGGACATATTTACTAATTGCAAGATTTCAGATGGCTTGAATTATGCTTTTGGGTTGCCAACGTAATCTCGCAATAAGTGTAACTAATTAAGCTTGCTTCAAGCTTGACCTGCGGAGACTAGTTAGCTTGATTCAAGCCTTATTCACACATTTGGCTTGCATAACTTGCTTGATTCAAGATAACATGCTTGTCATGACAAGTTTGATTCAAGCTTGACTCAAGCCGATTATGCTATCGGGGGAGGGAGACGACAGCACTGCAGTCAACACTGCACTGCAGACGATTGGCTCATTGTATCAGGGCCTTAATAGCTCGTAAGCTGTTTTATGATCATTGATAATTAATGTAACTATAGTATATTTATTAAAACTTGCCCCTACTAGTGCAAAGTTGTTCATAGTAATTACCTCGCGGATAGTTTTTTAAAACATCGATGACTGCGTTTTGTATACGGTAAGGTATAGGATGTTCACGGTAAAATGAGCACTTCTGAAGCCCTAGTTACTTTTTCTTTTCAGCCGTTTTCATCCTTTAACTGCCTTTTTTTTATATATATTACCATAGAAGTAATAAACACAGTGTATTCCACCGCACTCGGAAGTTAACGTCTAATGCCGGAATCACATAGCCCCGACGAGCACAGTACGATACGACAAAAACCGCAACCAAAACCATTTTCAATGTGCGTGTTCGAATTTACTGCCGAACGTTTACTGACGCGACACGTGTAGAATTTTTCGGATTCATTTAGAAGGCGTTGAGTAACTACGCTAGTTTCAAAGGCGGTGGGCAGACGGGAAATTTGGAATACTTGATGGTGGCAAAGTTTTAGAGCCAATGCATAAAAAGGTAAAATTATTATTTATAAGTGTTGAATTTAATAATTTTTATAATTTGTTTTCTTTTAAGCTACGTATTTTACACTGTAGGGAAAGCTTATCATACAATTTCATTTTATAAGGTTGTACACTCTGTGTGTCGTGCCGCATGACACGACGAAGAATATAAATCATTTCTTATCCAAAAGTGCTGGTCGTACGACAGAATTGTCGGGCTTATATCAGATATATCTTGTATTTCATTGGTTGTTTAGTTTTAAGTGTCGTGTCGTGCTTTCGGTGTCGTGCTGGTCGGGGCTACGTGATTCTGGCATAAGGCTATAGAAAAAATTCATTTGAAAGACTGTAATTTTAATCACTAATTTCAAATCATAAGTGCAATAAATATAACTGGCAAAAAAGTACCTTAAAAATCAACAGCAGCTCCGTTGTAAAGAAAATACATGGAACCGTAACATATAGAGGCGCTTCACTAACAAGCCTACAACTCAAACTATAGTATTCATTACGGTCAAGCATAACACTATATTAAAAAAAGCTCCTGATGAGAATTTTGTATGCTTGATAAGCAACCAAACTGTTGACTCACCATCTGAGAAGCTTGTAATCATATTCAACTTCACGAATGACTGTTCATTGAAGTACACTGAGAATTTTTCCAAAATTGAATGCCGCGAAAAAAGAAAACGAAAAAAAAAAGACGCTATACGCGAACAACAATCGTGAACTGTTATCTGTGCATGTGCATTAAATATAGATTAATAACCAATGTTGCCAACATTTCAGTGATTTTTGCGCCCATACCGTCTGTTTCACAGCCAACATAGAGAAAGTAAAGGCATTGCAGGTAAAAAGAAAAAGTTTGTGTTAAATCGTTAAGATGCCATAGATTAAAGATGTGGTAGACCGATCTCGCTGGCTGCGCACAACCAATCTCCGTGTCCTAACATTGAACTGCTTTTCTGTCAACACGTCTTGCGAAAATGACGTGGATTGGGTTTGAGGTTAGAAAACTGATTTGTAAACAAATGCTTTGAGATGTATGTGTATTTCCTCTAACCAATTTGTATTGCACTTTGATTAAATTCATATTTAAAAGCAGTTCATGAAATAATGCTTGTCATTTCAAAATCAAGATATAAACAAACACTTTCATCACTGTTGACCATGTGACTTTGACAGTTGTGTTCCTTTGGGGTAGGTTAATGTTCGGTACATGCGCAGAAGACGAATAAGCGGTCTACCTCATCTTAAGTCTATGCTAAAGATGAGGTAGACCGATTATTCGTTTGCTGCGTACGTACCCAAGACTGACCTACCCCAAAGAACACAACTGTCAAAAGTCACATGATCAACAATGGTGAACGTTTGGTTTATACCTTAATTTTTAAATTACAAGCATTATTATAATAAAATAGTTTTACCAATTTGAATTTAGTCAAACTGCATTACAAATTGGTTAGTAGAATAAGTATGAAAACATCTCAAAGCACTTTTTTTTTTTTTACTAAACACTATTCTAACCTCAAATCCAATTAACGCCAATTTTTGCAAGTCGTGTTGGTAGAAAAGCAGTTCAATGTTGGGGACTGGTTATGCGCAGCCAGCGAGATAGGTCTACCTCTTCTTTAGTATATTTATTGTTTATTTATTTGTTGCAATTTCCCCCGAACAACCCTGTTCATAAAGGGGGAATGGTACACAAAAAACATCATGGCTGTTTGTGAGTGCACACATAGTAACATACAATTCATACACAATAACACACAGTATTAAACAAGATAAAAGGAGTTAAAGTAGGCATTTCAGAAATACAGAACAATTACATTTTCTTCAGTAGAAAGAGAAAGATTGACTACAATTTAAAATAAAACAAAATTATTTGATAATAGGGGAGAAATTATTCAAAACTTTTTTAAAAATAGAACTCTTATTAATTTCAATAAGAAACAAAGGAAAAAAAAAAGAATTATTTGATATCAGGTGAGAAATTATTTAAAAAAAAATCTTTAAAGTCATTGTGCTGCTATAAATTGCTATAAGAACAAGTTATGATATTACAGATACAGAAGGGAAAAATTAAATTTACACACATATTCACTCATCATTTTTGTACCTATCCCATATTAATTCTTTTAGTTTTTTTTTTTTTAATTTTAATTGGCTGGTACAAGATGTTACAGTTTTTGGCAGTTTGTTAATTTTTTGGAGTGTCAGGGAACGAACAGTTTTGTATACATATTGTGTCCATAGCCATGCAGGATACTTATTTTTTTAAATATATTATTAAAGGTATATGAAGAGAAAAATAGAGCTAGAGAAGAGTGCACGTGCTAACTGTGCAGTTATTAATTTCGTACCCAACCATACAGTAAATATATCTAAGTATAAAATTTAAATATATTTAAATTGTCGAAATTAGGTGGCTTTGACTAAGGTTAACACACTGTCTAAAAACGTAGTTTTTTTTTTTTTTTTTTGATAAGCTAGTACACTACTTTTGACTATGTTGTAATGCGAATACGAGGTAGTCAAGTTACGAAAAAATGTCAATAGTTTTCGTAAAATTGAGGTTTTTAGGCTAATTAACAAAACAACCCCCACACCATTATCGAAACACGTGAATATGGCAACAGGTTTGGCAGTTTATGAGCCAATGTTGAATCAACATGCAGAAGACGAATATCAGTCTACCTCGTTCTACAGTCTAGGGTTAAAATTGTGTACTTTTAGGGAAGGAGAAGATGCATTCAATTTCGTAGTTTTTTCGTAAGTGGAGCATTCACTTTTGTCCCTACCATTAAACGGGATAAAAGGTACAGTGCTGAAGTCGTACATGAATAAGTACTCACTTGACAGGTTTTACAATCTTTAAACAAATACACTAGTTTGCTATAAATTTTGGCGGAATTTACATGGGAATTCCACAAGAGAGGAGAGACAGACATAGATAGCGATATAAAGGGGAGGAAATGCTTAAAGTAATGCAAGCAAGTAAATATTACAACGGAATTATTTTAACGTAGCACTATACATAAATCTTTATTTCAATTCAACTTTAATTTTATTTTCTATGCTGTGTAAAGTGGAATTATAAACATTCCAATCAATCGATTTCCAAAGAGAATGTTCCTATGATCAAACATTTTCATGAGGTAGCTTAAAACTTCAGGCTGCTCCTCCTTACGTGCTCCTTGGGCTATCTAATACGAGAGTTAGCAAAAATCTCGGGACAGTGCGCATACCAGTTAATTTAAGAAGCAATCTGCGTGTTCCAAACATGACTGGCTTTTTTTTTTTTTTGCCACTGACACTATTAAAACAAAGTGTTTTGGAATCAAAGGCCGTGTCCGAAATCACAAATTCATTATTCTAAGTAAGTTTTAATTCAGACCTTGTCGACAGTCACTTGTTTAGCACTCACGGCAACGCATTTTTACATTATTGGGTCAAGTGATCATTTTGTCAACAAAGTCTGCCATTTCAGACATGGCATATTGTTTATATCTAACAGACATTTGACGGCACAAAACCTATCCAAATAAAGCAACATAGTTTTCATATAAAAATACTAAAAATAAGGATATGTTGGAATAATCAGAAGGCCACGTTAAGAAAGAAATGTTGACGTTTGTGATTGCCACGGCCGAGTCAATGCTGGCGAAATGTGCAGAAGAAGAAGAAGAAGAATTACTCCACTTCTTCATAAGAGCAATATGCTTGGAACTTTAACTGTGCTGCAGAGTGTTTGAAACGCACGTTTTATTCCGAAACTACCGGTAATTTTTGTGCGTCATATGTACTGCTCCACGAATATAAAATTCGTGTACTTGAGACGAGGTACGAACATAGAAAAGAGATTAGTACGAAGACTACTTTCAAGACACCGTGCACACTACAAACACATCAATCATCCTTATTGATTTTCAAGACCTCGTCGTTAAGAGCCGCCCAAATCTCTTTACTCACTTCAATGGTCAAAACAGCTCCAGGTACTAAGACTGTCTAGGTCTTGGCACGAAGCAGTATAGAGCAGCTTTAGAATACCAGGTCTAGAAGCTACTCTAAAAACTAGTTTAGAACTAGTTAAAACGCGATCATACATACTATCTTCAGTAAATTTATAATGTCTCGTTTTGGAGTGACCTGCATTAATTGTTTCAGTACTTGCTCCACCCGTCTGGTCTTTTAAGTCCTATGAGAGGAAATACATATATCAACACAAAAAATTAAAGTAGGTAATTGTAAAGATGCGGTAAAAAAAAAGTATTTAAAGGAATAATAATGCGAACAAATTAAGTATATCTTAAGAAACATTGTGTTGGTGGCGGTTAAGGTCATTAGCAGGTGATGGGTATGGTCAGGTGTCAAAGTCCTTCTGGCGGCAGCATAGCTTGAGAACTGTGGAGTCGTAAGGTACGATGGATAGGTTGGTACTATCGAGATGTAAGAATTTGGAGTAAAACTAAGCGACGAGTTAATGACATTTTCAGAAGGCAGACTAGATATTTCATACAGCAGTTACATAACCATGTTGATGGATATACCCAGAAGGATCCTCAGCCCTTTGTTGTATATGGTTCTGATGAGGTGAAAGGTACAATGATGGATGGAGAACATAAGTGCATGGAATATTGCGAGGCGTTCGGCCTGAAGTAAGAGGGTACGAGAATGAATGTAATGGCGATAACAGTTGAGTTAAGAAGGAGGTTTTGCAAAGCAGTGGAGATGTAATGGTGCTACGAAATGCATTTGTCGAGGGTATTTGACAGTGTAGAGCCATGGTAAGACATGGCCCATGTAAAAATTTTTAGCAGGAGTAGCAGGAATAGAAGTCTTCGGTCGTCAATGGATTGAGAAGAGTCCTTTGGGTCGTGAAACAGACAAGTCATTGCAGGGTACTCTGTGTTTGCATGCCCACATAAATTGTGGGTCTTTAGATGTAATAGTAAGAGCTGTGCCGTTAGCATAGAGTGCAATCAAAATATCTGTAGGGAATGCGATGTAAGCTTTGTAAGTTTATGTGTGGTGCTGAAGTTAAAATTGTGGCAATCCAGACACTACCAGCCTGGCTCTTGAAGTCACGTCCTGCACCACGAATTTTAATATCTGGTCCTGAAGGAACGAGGTGTGTTGCAGACCCAGTTACCCCCCCCCCCCCCATATTAAGGAGTGCGCCGTGAGGGACGTTGTCAAAATCTCAGAGCACATCTAGCTGGATCATTATGTGGGAACTGTTGGAGATGTTGCCTTTGGCTTCTGTAGTTTCCCTCACCATTACAGTCCGCCGCTCAGCTATCTTGTCCTCGATTCTATCCCTTCGGCACTAAATACAGCAGGTGCTAAGCGGTAGTTGTGGCAGAGAAAAGCGGGAGCAATAAGGGCCTCATATGCTAAGGCATCAAGTGCGCCAACGCCGCTATGTGCAAGGCTCTGAACTGGCGTCCAGTATTATCGTCGTGCTACGTGTACGTATTGGACTTCAAAAGCAGTTGCCCTATCATTATATTAATGGAAATTCTGTAGCAAGGTTCAAAACAGGGCCCTTGAATATTTTTTATTGTGTTTGATGCGTATATTTTGAGGTACAGTGCTTTCAATAAGCATTTTTTAGCTATGCTGGAGTGCTTTGATGTGTGGTTGCTAATGTGCGTGATGTCTTGAAAGCAATCTAGAGACATTGTCTGAAATGTGTGTTCTTCTCAGCACATTGGGCGCGCGTTTATTAGTCTTGTGGAAAAAAGTTTATTTCACTCTGCGACGCAGAACAAATGCCAAGCAGGCGGGCCCCTTTAATTCCCCTCAAACATCGCACCCATTTTATGGGGGAGGGGGTAGTAGTAGAGTAGTAGGCCCATTGAGCATAACTCTACCTCTTCCTGTTTCTTAAAAAAAAAAAATAAATAATCCGCCAAGGTTTTGTCCGTGTGAGCAGGTGAACTGAAAGTAAAAGAGCACTACAGATATTTATCTCCGAGACCCGAACCATAAATCCCTTGCATCATAATCCGGCGCTACATCCAATTATAGCGGAACTTTTTATTCTATTAAAAAAAAATTAACATTTACAGTGACGTCTTAACAAGTTTTTGCCCCTGACACAGACACGTGCATTTTTTTTTGGCACAGTTCAAATTGTGGTTTTTTACATCTATGTAGTTTTATGTAACTATATACTATTTTTATAATATGTTATAAATTTAATTAATTTTAATTTTAGCATTTTTCTTCTAAAAAATTATTACAAATTTTTACTACCCTATTCTCATTGTGTGTTACTAACGTGTGGGAAGGTTAAGCGTTTATTAAAAATGCTATCCTGTCTGCATATATACAAGCTTAATTACTGCAGCAGTTACAGTAAGATGGAGAGGAAACGAGAAAAAAAATTAGCAGGTATTGTCTTATTATAAAATGAATGGGGCTTGTTATATTAGTAGTAAATAATATCGGTTAATTTTTTTATACACATGAAAGCCAGACTTGGAATAGTGTTAGCATGTCCAAAATTGACGTGAACAGCTAATGAATACCAGTCATGAGTTCCAATGAAAAGAAGATTTCTGCATGCTGCGGAAAGGACTTTCGAAAGTGCTCAGTCAACTGCGAAACAGCCATACTTAAGCTTTTTGCGACGAACGCTCTATTCTGTCGCCCCTCCTGCAGCTGCATTCCGTCATTTCTCCTTCCGTGTTTCTTCTCATCTCATTCCTTCTCCTCGCCGGACGAGGCACCATGTCTGCCTGGAGTGTCACCCGCGACACGCACAGCCTTCAGGTGGGAGCGGCGCGGCGGGCGCGTGTATAGAAATATCGTATAAAGGCTGTTCACGATAAAGTGTGCACTTTCGAAATCAACCTCAGGAAAAAGTGACTGCCCCCGTCTACATATATTTCAACGGGCACGCTGTGAGTGACATTCGCTCAGTAAAGTTGGTAACGATGGAGGGAAAGTAGTTCCATATATTAACGTCGAATAAATAGTGCTAGGTAGCCATTCGTGATAACTTAAATTACTTCTTTCGCTTTATAATTTTATTAATTCATCGAAGTGTAAAAATGAGTAGATTTGTAAAATATTTACTTTTCTAATTATTTTACAGTTTCACTTGACCGACGCATGAATACAGTGATGAGGTCCATGGCAATAATATTTTACATAGGGTGGAATAATACACAACGAGAATACAAGTAGACCTTAAGCAGGGCTTTCAAAAATTCTTATTTTACCGTGAATAGTCTATACAGGAATGTAGCTAGTGAAGAGGCTGACTCCTCAGACTTAACTCCGGATGAGTACTTGGGAACGGGAGATTTGCTAAGAGTTCGAGGCACAGAAGTAAGGCAGTGATACAGGCGACTCCCTCTTTGATCCCACGCGCAAGGCGGTGCTCCGTACTTTGCAAATCAGATCTGTAACTGTGTAATCCTTTCTATATGCGGCGAAAGCCCGCAGATCAAAAACGTCCGTAGGGTTGTTATTTTCTCCAACCTCATTAGGAAATTGCGCAGGAAAACTCTAAAAATGAGAATTCTTTTTTTAATTTTCAAGATTAGTTATTTATTTTTAAATATGCTTGATATGATAAAAATAAAGAAGTACGGGCTTAGATGATTGGTTTTCACATTTCCTGGCAAAAATTCGTATTCCCAGAAAATTTATTTACAAAGATATGCGCTACCACTCGAGAAACAAATTAAACAATGAGAAATTTAGCGCTACTAACTTTTAAATACTGAACTGTGGAGATAGATTACATGCTCTACACTATAATGCTTAATCGCGGTGAGCGACTAAACTCTAATATAAATTATGGTTTAGTTAAAAATTCATTGCTGCATGTGTTAACAATCATACTGACATATTTCAAATGCTTGAATTCAAAACTCCAACAAGGAATTACTACTATTGAAAGCAGTGACTAATCTCGATGAATATCTAAGTTATATTTGCTACAGAAATCATCTTGATTTATTTCCTAGGTGAATAACTCCATGAGCCAGATGCATAGTAGTGTGTATTCAAGTATAAGCGTAATCCCCATTTAAATATTAATTAATTTAGCAATTTTGTACATGATACATTTACTCAATATTCAAATGCAAGGGCTGTTCACGATAAAGTGAGCACTTTGGAAATCAACCTAAGAAAAAAGTCACTGTTCCTACCTGCATATATTTTAACGGGCTCACTAAATTACACGTGCCCTGTAAGTTGGTAACTATAGGGAAAATGTAGTTCAATATCTTATCGTCGAATAAAAAGTGTAAGGTAAACAATTGATGATAACTTAAAAAAATTTCTTCGTTTTCTGTATTTTTTAATGCATCAAAGCGTAAATATGATCATATTTCTAAAATATTCACCTTTCTAATAATTTCACAGTTTTACTTGACCGACGCATGAATAAAGTGACGAGGTCCAAGACAAAGTTAATTTTACATAATGCGGAAGAATACGCAACATGCATACAAGTATATCTTAGGCAGGACTTTTAAAAGTGCTCAGTATAGCGTGAAAAATCTATGTGTTTAACACCCCCCCCCCAAAAGGAAGCATTAAAAGTAAGAGGCATACTACGACTCGAACAAAACCAACCATGCGTATGACCTAACGTCTTGTTGAGTAAACACATAACTTATAAACGTGTCCAAATGGCTGCACATGTTGGGCAGACTAGTCAAGAGCGGGATGCCACATACCTGGGAGCCTGGAGGACGGATCCTGCCAACCATCACTCTCTTGGAGGATGGCACTGAGGATGAGCAGGTTACCTGAAAACACAGCGTGGAACTATTCCCACAAACAACTGATCGCAAAATATTACCTCTTTCAATAAGTTAGCTCTGCGAAGGTAAATTAGTTTCCAAAGCTCAAACTATGTATGAGTTATGAGTGAGGGAAGAGATTTGGGCGGCTCTTAACTGCGAGGTCTTGAGAGCCGATGAGGATGATTGAGGTGAGTATGGAGCAGCGCCGGAATGAATTGGAGGAGGGAGGCACGATCCCCACTTGCGAGAACCCGGTGACCTTGCCGGGGATTGAACCTGGGTCTCCTTGGTGGGAGGCAAGCAGGCTAACTACTCAGCCACCGTGGCCCCAGTAGCTATGAAATAACATATTATATACAGGTATTGCAAAATTGCATGTCAATACTTCGAGGAAATATTCCTCACATCTGGAGGATGGAAAAATGTTATATTAACATTGGTCCGCAAATGCTTCGTTTCTTCGCTACAGCCCATAATACATAACCTACAGTGGATGGGTCGCTGACTGGCTCATGTTACTGTGGAATGCCATCGCACTGTAATTGGCAGCCCCATACCAGCCTCGAGGAGCCCTGATTTGAATCCGCTAGACTGTTATTTGTGGAGACATTTAAAGGCACGGACGATGTGGGCATCCTTAGTAATCGTAGTGTCGGGTTGTGAAACAATCATGAATTTTCCACGAATTCATTAACGCACCCGGGTGTCCATGAAACAGCGGGTTGATACATGTGTTCGTGTTTATGGAGGGCATTTTGAACATTTACTCTAGTGCTGACGATAAGCTTTCACAAATGTGTAATAAATTCCTGTGCCATGCCTACTGTTCTAGGTGTAGTGTCGTAGTGTGAGGTGTCGTGTACCATGCAAACGAACGTTGCGATGGTATTCCACAGTAACATGATCCAGCCAGCGGGCCATACACTGTACGTTATGTATTACGGGCTGTCGTGATGAAAGGAAGCGTTTGCGGACCTATGTTCATATATGTTTTCATCCTCCAGATGTGAGGAATGTTTCCCCGAAGTATTGACATGCAATTATGCAACATTCTGAATATACTGTTAGTAGCGAAAGCAGAAACGGTAGTGGTGTACTCACATCGACATTTTACAGAGTGAGGTAGCGCAGTTAAACTTTGGACTCGCGCTCGGTAGGGCCTGTGTTCGAATCCGTGTCCGGCCGTCCTGATTTCGGGTTTCCATGGTTTATCGAGATCACTCCAGATAAATTCTGGGATGTTTCATTACTATAGGACATGGTCGGTTCCTTCCAGTTCCTGTACGTCTGAGAAACTTGCTCCGTCTCTAATGACGAGACCTTCAGCCCTAACAACGTACGTCGACATTTAGTGGATGGTTCTGAAAATATGAAAAGGTACTAGAAGAACCGTGGTCAACACGGGCGATGTTATCTGTTCATCTTTATATAATGTGGCAGGATTACCTCCAGTCCTCCCGCTCTGTCTAGTGGATTCCAGTGCTTGGATTCTGTAACTCAACAACTTCTCATTTCGATTTCGATTTCGATCGAGTTCCATTTCGATCGGTTCGTGAGAATGCGATTTTGTTACTTTTTTCAAGTCTATCGAAATGGTACAAGATATGTCGGTCGCTTTCTCTGATGACTATGTAGCAACATTGGATAGTCATTGGAGAAAATGAAAGTGCTCCATCTTGGCAATCAGTTGCCAATCAAAATTTAGATTCTTTACCACTTGGTTAATTTATATGTACACCAATATTTTAAGTGTTGAGGTTAGTACTACCTATTTAGAACAGAGAGTAATCAAGTGTCTTGTGCTTAAAATTTAATAAATATATTTCTTAGCAAAGTACATGTGTGTGTTTATTTTGATTCGTAATCTGTAACCACCCCTTTATTTAAATATTAATCCGACTGCGCAGTCGGTATATAAACTATTAGTAATACACATCCAACACCTAGCATAGTTATCATTTTAGTGCTATTTGAACTAATCGACAAAATAGGATTATAGGTACGATTTTGTACATATATTTAGAAAAATTGTAAACTAGCGTAATATGCTTGATGTTAAAGAAAAGTTCTTTGCTTTTAAAATGTAGACATATTTTAAACTTTCCTATGTTTCATGCATTAATACTTATACATTTTAATAATTTAGCATCATATGTGATTAGAAGTAAAAATTTAGAGTAATGAATATAATTGATTAACAGCAACGTAACTATTACTTATGTATACGAGTTACATGTTATTTGCGAAACAATTCTGTTTGCAAAATTTCAATATAATCGTGTATGTAGTGTTCCAGATCCATAAATACATTCTCTTAACAGAAATGTGTGAATATGCAATCCCATAAAATTGAAAACCTTAAAATCTTAATTAAATATGGGTCTTATAACCCTCCGCCATGTTGAAAACGACGAACATTTTCGATCGAATTAAGAACTCGATCGAAATACTGGAAATGGATCTAATTGAAAGGAAAACAAGTTACAGAATTGCATTTTTTATTTCGATCGAAATTAAAGACGATCTCTATCGAGACGAGGTGAAATGTAGTTACAGAATCCCAGTGCAGGACTCGTAGGTGACGTCCTCCCTCGTGACATTGCTCCAGCTCGCAGATATCTGACGCGGATGGAGTATAGAGCGGGTGGGTCGATGAACCGGCGCACGCGTTTAGAATGCACCTCGCCGCGGTGGAAAGGCCGTACGTGCGGCGGGGCGATCGCTGCTCTGGCCAGGGACACTTCACAGCGGCTCTCCGCAGCTGCACGACTCACAGTCACAAACTTTTTTTTTCTCCTTCCCCCCTTCTCTGTGCCATCCTTCGGCTGCTTCCAAGTGAAGAGCCGCCGCTCGCTCGTGACCACGCATTTTCGTTCGTGAAGAGCGAGTCGGGCGGAGAAATCCGCCCAGCTCGACGACGCGACGACTGTCCAGAAGGCACAGTGTAGGTCGTGAGCCGCGGGGAACGGCTGAATTGCGAATTGATTGGCACGCTCCTGCGGACATCAAGATCAGGGACGACAACACTACTGTACCTGTAGTTTTCTCTCTCCCCCACTTGGCTCACATCACGTAGTGCCTACAATTTACACAACTTTCCTTACTCTCCGGTGTTCGATGCGTGTGTAACAATCGGTTTTCTCCGAAATTTCAGCGACATTATTTTCATTACAAATGACGATAATCTAAAAATAAATTTCGCATCATTCTTTTCTTTATAGCCATCGGTTAAAAGATTTTCTGTAGAGTGACCAAAGGGACATTTTACTGCTTAAGGTATTACGCACGCCGTCGTGAAAATTTCAAGCGTCTAGAGTGAAAAGTAGGCCGCGGTGGCTGAGCGGTTAGACTGCTCGCCTCCCACCAAGGTGAACTGCGTTAAATCCCCGGCCGGGTCACTCCGGATTTTCGCAAGTGGGAATCGAGCTGGAAGATGCCGCTGGTCGGCGGATTTTCTCGGGGATCTCCCGTTTCCCTCGCCCATTCATTACGACGCTGCTCCATGCTCATCTCGCTTCACCCTCATCGGCTCTCAAGACCTCGATGTTAAGAGCCACCAAGTCACTTCACTTCCGTGTGAAATTTCAGTAGCTGTGATGAATCCTCGTTAGTGGATTCGATGCGCCTTCCACGCGTAGTTATGCGACAAGAAACTGGAAAAAAAACACAAGAATTTATTAAAAGCCAACGGAAAAAAGTTATTATAAATTATTGATGTCCTTTAATTATCAAAGTCCTGTTTGCTACCCATGAACTACTATTATGTTTCCTTATTTTGTTACGAGTAAAACGGTGTACAACACACAGTCGAGTTCTCTTTATTTACAGATTTTAAGTTATTTTCATTGAATTATGCATGATATAATCTCTCTCAAGAACGAGTGCACTTTCTGACGGTTCTAAAGGTAGTCTTGTTTATCCTGTAACTGTCAACCTGCTTAGTATCGCAGGGGCGTCGGTAGTGTTTGGTGACGTAGGGGGGGGGGGGGGGGGGGGGCTTGACTCAAGTTGGAAAAAAACGTGTTACCAAAACTTTATTTTTTTGGTCAATATCATGGTATGGCAGAAGCGCCGCACTACAAAAGCAACTTCAAAACTGACATAAACGAATATTGAAGAGAGAGAGAGAGAGAGAGAGAGAGAGAGAGAGAGAGAGAGAGAGAGAGAGAGAGAGAGAGAGAGAAGCAATTTATCTAAAAAAATTTAAGGTTTTAATATATTTGTCTTTCTCATTTGTTGGTTGAAAATAAAATTAAAAAGTATATATATATATATATATATATATATATATATATATATAGTCAGTTCATGTATGAAATCTTTCAAAACATTTCAGGGTTAAAAAAAAAAAAAAATTAGGAACTGTTCTGACAGCCAAAAATTTTCCTTCTTTCTTGTGTTCTTGAAACAAATTCGTCTAAGACTTCCTTAATTGATATCTTCCATGTCTCTTCTGCATGTACATGAAGAAGAAGAAGTTGTGAAAGTCTTTTCTGCGACATCGTTGACCCAAGGTAAGACTTGATGATGCGCTTAAGAGCACTGAATGACCTTTCACAAGATAATTACGAGACGCTCTACTTCATCCAGCATTTTGCGGCATATTTTAGACTGAATGCGTAATGAATCTGCGAGCTACTTCACGTTTTTTACAGGTGGACAGATGACAGCAGAAAGAATCTTCAGTTGTGCAGCTAACATGTCTACGTCAAAGTCATCCTTATGTACTCCTAGTAGAAAGTTTTCCAGTTGATCTGTAGACAAATCATCCCCTGGTTGTCTCAGCAGAATGGCTTCTAGCTTGACAAGTTGTTCCATACCTGGCTGATTGAAGCGGCGCTGCAGCTCATTCTTTAGCCAGTCTAGAAGGGAAATGAACTTCTGGCGAAGACGAGTTTTCTCTTCGATCTGAACGCCTGGTGCTTGGACTTCCATTTCTTCCAAATGCCTGAATCTGCCAGGTGTTCTGAATCGTGTGATGCGACGCATTTCTAGCTCAAGGTTCTCTTCATGTTCAGTTTTCTCACTTTCTTTCCAAATGCGTTCAAAATCAGCCTCGCCCATTCCATTATACAGGTCCCAAGAAGCTTGTGCTACTTACTTAGCGCCACTTGCTGTATAACCTTCACTCTGCAGGGACTTGACAAACTGCTCAGTAGGTTCGCACACAGATAGAGCTATATTGACCACCAACACAATTTGGAGTTGTCTCATTTTTTTTCAGGTAGCCCTTCAGAGTTGATTTTCGTTCGTCTGAGTTTTTGCAAGTTTTGTCCGCTAAAATAAAAATCAGAGTTTCCATCACACGTGCATAATTATCGGAAAATCTACGGAGAGCTTCAGCACGCACATACCAGAGTGTCGGACATAGCGAGAGGAGGCGTTTGGATGGGACTGGAAGGCATTCATTTTGCGAGTCAGGCGTGACAACCACACCAGTGTAAACATTCTTCCTCTTACAAGATTCAAGAATTGTGTTTGAAACTTCTTTAATAAGTGTCAAAGCACCTGAAATTATGCTGCATCTCTTTGCAACTTCTTGAAGCACAAGGTCTCGGGAGTGGTTAGAGCAGTGTACGAATAAAGACTTCGGTTACTCATCTGCGATGAGTTTCTGCACGCCATTTAAATGGCCAGACATTACACGCGCGCCATCGAAACTTTGCTGGTACGAAAGACATATGTACATACCTAGACCACGTTAAGCAAAGTATAATCAGTCAATTAACTGAGGAAGTCGAAGAAGTCCCATAAAGTATAATGTTTATTTGCAGTGTACCTATGAAAAACCTCAACCTCTTGATGAAGGAATCAGCCGGTGGGCATTCAAGACCGCCAATCAAGCATTGTACAATATTGATAGCATTCCAGGATCTGCAAAGGCTTTGAAAGAAAAACTTTGTCGCAAAGAACAAGAATATATGGAAAAGTGTTCTGGTTGGATGCTTGTTCACGTAGATTTTCTTGAGCTGCTTATGAGCAGATTATATACACTACATGAAAAGTGAGCTTAATGCTGGAAATACTGTACATGAATGTATGGAAACTATAGAGATTCTGATTTTATGTCTGTAGTCTGATGTACATAAAAAATTATATGTGTTTTCAATGAATAAACGAAAGTGTTTTCTTTCTCGCTATTGTCGATGTACCTTCCCCTAGCATGTCTACTTTCCCTGATATCAGGAATATGTTGGTCTTGGTTTTCAGATCTGTCACTACAAGCCAGTACTGCAAGGTAGCACAATAATAAAAATCAAATGATGTGTCAAATTATAATGTTATTACTTAAATATTTGCTGCAATGGTCTATCACTGTATGTGCATAATCAATGATATGGTAACAGAGGTATATGTTGAAATGAAGTGTACAAAAAATTAGAGTGTGGGTTAATATTGTAATATATTCTAAGCAGGTTGGTTGCAACAGATTTAGAGTGAGGAGGGAAAAGGTTGAGCAGGCCTGCTGAGCAAGAGCAGTGTGGATAGAGGTATTGGTCAGCAGGCAGGGATAAGTGTGAAAGGGAGTGGGGGTAGTGGAGGGGTTAGCAAGGGGAGGGGGTCTAATATTATATGTTTCTCAATTTTTTTTATAATTTTCCCCCGAGTTTTTGTTTTCAAAGTCATTCAAGGTCACAGGGTGAAGATTGAGCTAGTCTGCATCTAGTATGGTGGTGGTAGTCTGTAATATATTATTTTTGCTGACTTTTATGTATTTTTTTTCTCAAGTTTTTGTTTTCAAGGTCATTCAATGTCATGGGTTCAAGGGCGAGATAGTCTGCATCTTATATGGTGGCGATAGTCTGTAATGTATTATGCTTGCTGACTTTTACGTATTTTTGAAAATTTTTTTATTTTCAAGGCCATTTAAAGTCATGCATCTAACATGGTGGTGGTTGTCTGTAATGTATTATACTTGCTAAATTTTATGGATTTCTTCAAGTGTTTTGGTTTTCAAGGTTATTCAAGGTCATGGGGTCAAGGTTGAGGTAGTCTGCATATCATATGATGTTCGTAGTCTGTAATGTATTATGCTTTATGACTTTTTATGTATTTTTTCACTAGTTTTAGTTTTTAAGGTCATTCAAAGGTCATGGCGTCAAGGTCGAGATAGTCTGCATCTAATAAGATGGCAGTAGTCTGTAATGTATTATGCTCGCTGACTGTTATGTATTATTCTCAAGTTTTTGTTTTAAAGGTCACGGGGTCAAGTTAAGGGGTCAGGGGTCATGGGTCACAGGTTAAAGTTCAATTACTAATGGGTATTGTCTTCCAAGATGGCAGACAAGTGATGTATACCAAAATGGTGGTCACCTACCAGGATGGCAGTCGCCTACCAAGATGGAGGTCTCCACTAATGTATAAACAAATGATAAACGAAGAAAATCAAGATGGCGGAATGAGTATAGGTGAGGGGAGTGGGTGCGAGGGAGTTAGTCGTCTGCTGGGGATGGAATGGAAGTGCTAAATGCTGGTGTTGGAAATATATGTTTAAATAAATAATGTATGTGTTTTTAAAATCGTTTTTGAATAATGTTTAATAATTTAATTTTAATGAGATATATTTTGGGATTTTTTGCATTATTTTGGGATTTTTTTAAAATTTTGCATTTTCAAGGTCAAAGTTCGAAGGTCAAGGCACGGGTCATGATCGGGGTCAAAGGTAATGGCTGATTCTTAGGTCTGAGGCCTATCCTCTATACCTTGTATCGATTTGGCATAGGGTATGCCTATAAAACCCAATATGGCCGCAACTGCTTTGTAGGTCCGAGGGAAGCCCACCAAATTAATTAAATTGACGAAAATTGGATTTCAGATGCTCGTTTTTCTACAGTTTTTGGGGCTTATAACTTTTTTGAGGGAAAAAAGGAAATTTTTCGGAATGGGAAATCTTTAGTCTTATGGTCGATTTTGAGGGGAAAAAACAGAAATTTTGAGGAAAGAAAGGGAAAAATGGCGGCCTGCGTCGTTGTTGCTGAATACGGATGAGCAGTGTTGACCATCACAGATTACAGAAACATAAAAAATATGGTGTTGACTTACCCTGCTTCTCAGACTTCGGCTGATGTTCATTTAAATTATTTGCCTTTTCAAAGAATCTTGTAATTTCCCTGACTTTTGAATAGTTAGGACCAGAAGTGTTGCCTATACACCTTCTCCTCGCTTGCTAATACATTTCAAACCAATGCCAATCACATACAGCACAGATATAATAAATACTATTACATTTTCTCTCTCTAGAAATTAAATTGGGCTATACCAAGTTCGTTAAGGGATGGAGGTCTTAATCAAATAAAATTATTAATTATAATTTCCTTATTTTATTTACAATAACTACAGCAAAATTCTCTGAACTCAAATTCTCACGATAAATAGAAATCACTTACTGTTCACAATTGACACCAATTAATAAAATTTATAATTACGACAAAGAAATCAATGAAATTAAATAATAATTATAGATCAGACCCAATAGATGGTGTATCAGCTTATTCAATTATTTTATAATTTATGCGTTCATATTTGACAGTTCGAATATTTACAATAAAATCAGTATTACACTTCCATTTAGTCCCACCTCAGTTCAGTCCATGTCCCGCCAGTCGTAATGTTCTAGAGTCCTCCAAGCGCCCTGACGCACAGTAGGTTTCACACCCTCTCGTCCATTCAAGCCACGAACACCTCACTTGCCGTCGTCCCGCAATCTCCAGTCATCATCCACACCACTTCGCTCGCTATAACTCTGCCAGACGGCCTCCATCAAAGACTGCCTGCCGCTGCATTACGGCAGTATATATAATGAGTCAGTATATATATATATAGGAGGTCTGTGACGCCAGCACGTCGTGCCACTGTCGGTATTCATGGGATTCCAGAAGGGAAACAGCCAGCCACGACCGCATCGTTCCATGCAGAGGGGAGGGCGAGGTGGGTCTCCGATTACGGCGCGGGACAGCTGAGTCAGCGCTAGCTGCAGCACGTAACAATACGGTAATTCCACGCCTCTCACCGCTACGTTCTTTAAATGCGTATCACCTATCACAGTCGATAACCGAACACAAACTTTTTTTTTACTGCTTGCTTGGTCTATTATTAGCTCGCTGGTCAAGTTCCAACCACTCCGCGGAGACAGATGCAGCCATTTGCCAGACACTGACGCATAACTCAGGGAGAAAACCAGCGTTGCCATGCCGTGCTGTACTGCACCGATTCATTAGGTTTCTGCTTTAATGATCAGCTACTGCCCCATTGGGGTAGGAACTAGAAAATATGATGGACGCGAAGTGTGTTCAGATACTTTAGAGTTGCATCGTATTAGCTTCCTGAAGTATGTTGTTTTCATTTCGGATGAAGACGCATAGTTTGATTTTATAGTGGGATGAGCTTAGCCCCCCCCCGGCTTGAATTTTTTTCGGGGGAGGGAGGGGGCGTACCCCCCCTCCAGACCCGTACTTCCGACGCCACTGCTAGTATGTCAACAGAAAATGAAAATATTTTTGCATGGAAATACTTTACGCAATACTACTTACAGAATTGTCAAAAAGTAACTTATGTAGACAGCCATATGAAGTAAACAGAAAGTACGCAGTAAACTAAAACGAGTTTTTATGAGTTAGACGCCATTTCAAATATTTTTTTTTGTTATTAATTTTTTTTTGGAACTATAATATTCTTCTCTTTTTCTCTTTTCTCTCTTTGAGTTAACCTACTTTGAAGTCATCTAAAAATAATTAAAAGCTAGCAGCTGTGGCTATGATATCCACTATATTTGTTACAAAAGTGCTTACAACAGTTTATATAAAACATTATAAACATTAGTTCCAGTTATTATTATTATTATTTCAATAAGATTTACAGTATATCGCAACCCTCAAGGGGACACTCCCGGAAAAAAAATGTGTGTCTGTTTAGGACCTGTGACTTTCTTGTAAAGTAAATGCCACCTGTAGACATAATCGGCATATATTCCACTTCATAAATACGTATGTATTAAAATATAAATCAAACCTCAGTCTTACAAAAAAAACGGGTGCAGTTTGCAGTGGTCTTTTCTGTGATTGGCCTCAATTTACATACCGGAAAAGGCCATTGAACAGATTAATTCTCAAAATGTCTATGCTATTGTTTAAATAGGCCTTGGTTAGCTCGGTATCAATTTAATATAAAGGTAAACCAATAAATATTGACAAGATTTTATTGTGTTTCGCATCAACTCGTATTCGCGAACCGACGTAATGAGATCGGGTGCGCCTGTTTCTCGAAGTGTAGTAAGGTAATTGTTCTTGTCTTTTTGCGGTCGCGATCCGGGGTAAATCGCTCGCTCTTCGACGATATACGCGGCGCTGTCCAACGTATCGCCACCACGAATTTATTTGGCCTGGCGCTGCGAAACGACCGTAGTTGCAGAACCTCCTCAGCCAGCATCTCGGCAGGCATTGTCCTGCAATTTATTTGAAAGCTCCCTGCCTCCGCGTGAGATGGCCGGGAGGAAAAAGAAAATAGGGAGGTGGGTAGGAGGGTTATGAACATCCTGGACCCTGGAAGAGGCTGGCCACTTCCTTATTTGAACCTACCGCTCGATATGTAACCATTGTAACTGAGCTATAAAAGTGTTGAGTACTTAGAATGTTACTTGTACCCAAGTATTAATGTAAATATTCTTGTGATTTACTTTGGTTTACAGTTAGTTGATTCTATTTTACTCAGGTAGGCGGAAGGTTGAGGGGAAGGGTAATCCACTTGAAATATTATTTAACCATCAAAAGAACACAAAGTAAAATATCGTGAGTCGTGACGTACCCCAATTATACAAATACCTACCGCGTAAAAAAAGGGCGGCGTGGCTGTGACAGTGACGTGGGCGTGGCTCTTTTGTTTGAGTGAATACGTCTGTGTTAGCAGGTAATATTTTTTGGGCGGCATATGGGGTTGAAATGAAAGTAACGAAATTTATACTTGGATTTTGTGGCTTAAAGAGACAGATCTATACGAGGTATTCAGTTTGGCGCCAGAACGAGCGCGCTAGCACAGCGGAGTATAGGCTGTTCACAATAAAGTGAGCACTTTTAGGTCCTCCCAACAGGCATTAGCCGCTAATAAATATATCTTATTGCATACTCAGGCATTAAATTTTGATGGTGGTGAAATGTATACACTGTGTTTATTGGTCACATTGTAATATTTTTATTACAAAGCAGCAGGAAGATGCTAATTGGATGAAAGGAAAAAAATTACAAGGGCCTTAAAAGTGCTCACTTTACCGTGAACGAGATATTATGTTGCTCGGAAATGTTCTCCCGCGCCTAAAACTGCAGGCAGTCGACACGGGCCCCACCCGTGCCTTGCACATGCGCAGTGCAAACTCCAGGCCGTCGAATCGATCACCCTGCAATGGTTACATCGCCGTTTCCATCCTGGTGAAGTGTAATCCGATTGAGAAAAACAAAAGAGCAGAAGTGCAAAACGCGTCGGGCGCCGAGAGATGCTCTGCGCTTGCATATAACCTGTCGAGAGAACTAAGTCGCGCAGTGCGGTATCTAAGGTTCTACTTCACCTGCTGTACAGCCATTCTTCGTCTTTGTACCATAATTTCAGTTTCAGAGATATTATTGATAATGTTTAATTATGTGAACTTTGCAATTTACTAGTTGTTTAATAACTTTTTATCTAATTTTCCTGCTTACAAAAAGGCAGGAACTTTTTGATAAAACGTAAAATTATTCCTGAAATTTCACAGCTAGCAGATTATTAAAATCACATCATTAAAATTAAGCAGAAAATATTAAACAAGTATTTAAAATATAAGATTTCTATAATCGTACATTTTCAGTAATTACTCTGAATTCGAAATTATGAAGCGAAACCGAAGGATTTCTGCAAAAGGGCTGACTGAGGCCAAGCCCTAACAGCGCGATACTAGAGAGTGGTGTTAGAGTTAGAGGTTGTTCACGATAAAGTGAGCAATTTTGATGCCGTAGTTACTTTATTCTTTCAGCCATTTTTAATCCTTTATTCATGTTCTTAAAATAAATATCACAATGTAAGTAATAAACACAGTGTGGTTATTACACCGCACTCCGAAGTCAACATTCAAGGCCAAAATATAATATATTTACTGACTATTATTCCAAATTACAGGACTTTCAAAAGTGCTCACTTTACTGTAAATAGCCTATATGTTTGTATAGCGTCAGCAGTGTCACATGGTTCCCCCTCCCTCCAGCGGTGAGCGTTCGTCCCCTACACTGCCTCATCTACGTTCCCTTCCTCAAAGCTACGCGAAGATTACGTTCTCAGTTGAACTTTACTATACCCCATGTGTCACAAGTATTCACGTCAAAAAGTGATTCAATCATGAAAAATCAGATGTTTCCGTTATTTTATGGTAGTAAGTTATGCTTTTCTACTGGAGTGTGTGCGTGAAAAGATTTGGGCGGCTCGTACCATCAAGAGGTCTTGAGAGCCGATGAGGGTTAAGAGAAGTGAGCATGGAGCTGCGCCGGAAACAGAAATTCCCGAGAATCGTCCGGCACGATTCTCACATGCGCAAATCCGGGATCGACCCCGCCGGGAATCGAATCCGGCTCGCACGGGTGGGAAGCGAGTTGTCTAACCTCTATACCTCCGTGGCCTCTTCACTATCGGGATATAATAATTGTTTAAAGTAAGTTATGTAAATGTATTATTATTAAACTGAAATAAAGAAAACCACGATTATGTTCGTATGAAAGCAGAACTTGCCTACCGCATAACTCCCAGGTGCAGCTCAGGATGTCCCACGGTGCTTCGTCGCGAAAGGGAGACGAAAGAGTCGTCACGGAGACTAACTTGTGCGCGACGCTTCACTAAACGTCTGCATGACGTTGCAACACACTACAATACCAACAGCTGCATTTGTCGTGCTGCCCGCTGCTCCGTCAAGCCACGAGGCGTGCCAATACGCTACCTGGCTAGGCATCCAGTTCTGCGAACACAACTACAATAAAAAAAAACGAAAAAATCCGAACGAAAAAGTAATAAATGGGAGGGGAAACAGAAACTGAAATGGTACAGATGGTATAAAATGGGAAAACACGACGCTAGGACAGGCGTCGACTTCTGTTTTCTTAGTAAAGTTCGCAGGCTCTCGCGGCCATTGTCTCCACAATTCTTGTTGGCTACTGGATGGTAGCCGCATCACTGTTGTTTTCCTTCCCGACGTTTCCGAAAACATCGCAGCCTCCATCTTCAACCATGAGGTCATTGCATCTTCCATCTTCAGCCCTGAAGACATTGCAGCCTCCATCTTCAGCCATTAAGACATTGCAGCCTCCATCTTCAGACCTGAAGACATTGCAGCCTCCATCTCCAAACCTGAAGAAATTGCAGCCTCCATCTTCAGCCCTGAAGACATTGCAGCGTCTATCTTCAGCCACGAAGACATTGCAGCTTCCATCTTCAACCCTGAAAACATTGTAGCCTCGATATCCAGCCCTGAAAATGTAGGCTGCAATTGTCTTCCGAAACATCGGGAAGGAAAACAACATTGACGCCAAAAGCAAGTATTTGTTGCCTGTTTTTTGTGTCAAAAATGGGAGGGGGGAGGGAGGAGTCTCAAACTTTCTGTAACTACACCCGCGTTAATTTTAATATTATCACCCATACTATCTCGCTTAATATCTCGCTTGCATGTTTGTGTGTGAATTTATGAATGGATATAACACATATTTCCATATTTGCCAAGGCTCCAAACAACATGTGTGTAGGTGCATATGTATGTATGTGTGTGTCAATGCGTGTATGTGTTTCGGTGCGTGTGTGTGGCGTATGAGCGAGTGGCGAATGTACTTTTTTTCTTAAGGTTTTAGATTTCAAGGTCATCAATTGTCATGGAGTTAAGGTCAAGGTTACCTGCACCCATTGTACTAGTAGTCAGTAACATAATATGCTTGCTAACTTTTATGTATTTTCTCTAAAGTTTTGGTTTTCAAGGGCATTCAAGACCATGGGGCCAAGGTCATTTCAATTTAATATGGTGGCAGTAGTCTGTAACATGATATGCTTATTGACTTTTATGTATTTTTTCTCGAGTTTTTGTTTTCTAAAACATTCAAGGTTATGGGGCCAAGGTCAAGGTCACCTGCATCCAATATGGTTTCTACCATGGCTGACAGTACCAAGATGGCTGACTATGTATGGGCGAGGGGGGTGGAGGCCTGCCGACTAATTCGTTGGGTGAGTGTAGGTGAGGGGGAACCCTCGGGAAATTTAATTTTTTAAATAATTTTTAATAATAAATTTTTTTGGATAGTTTAGGATTTTTTTTTTTAGAATTTTTTGGATTTTTGAGATCAGAGTTTAAGGTCAAAGTTATTGAGTCCAGCTTTCCTGACCCTGGCTCTCAAATCCGCCTCTCCTACTCTGGGAAAAACTGGAATTTTTTTAGGAGAAAAAAGAAATTTTCAGGGAAAAAGGGAAGATTTTTAGGGAAAAGGGAGATTTTTAGGAAAATTTGGTTAATTTCCAGGGAAAAAGGGCAATTTTGAGGGAAAAAAGGGAAGTTCTAACATGGCGGCCGGCCAGCTTCTAGCTTCTACGACCCACCCCTTGTGCTCGAGTGCATCAAATCCTTCTATTTATGTTGTAACATATTATCTGCTTAATCTTCATATTTAGACTTGTTATGTTAAGCTTGCTGAAGAATGGACTGACTTGCTTTTGTGACCGACGTCCTACTTAGTAGTCCTACTTAACCAAGTCTTCCTTTTGGGCAAGTCATCAACGATGCTCGATAACCCCTAAAAATAAAATAACTAAAGTTGATTTTCAATTTATTCGCACAGTTATTATTTACAACATTTAACTACATGTCTCCACTATTATGCTTGTTTTCTGAGCGAGTGCAATATTTAATGTCTATCTCAATTATAATTAAAGTCCTTATCAATGTCTCTCTATAATGGTTATAGTCGCTTGATCCACACTCGTTATTTACACATATTCAGTCTGTATATTACCATTATTCCAAATGTCTGTCACTCAAGCACTGCCAGTCTCACTCTTCACTTTTGCGATGCTCGCAGTTCGCAGATTTCACTCGCGCGGCTCACTCTCGCCATCACAAGTCGCTCGTCGCTTCGATGTTCTTCTCACACACCTGTCGCTCAAGGTCGAACGATCCTCGAAACTCTAGACTGTCAGCATTTGAGTAGTATCGCTGGCTTGATCTAGAAGGTTCCTCGTACCCAGAATCTCGACGAGAAGAGTTAGGGCAATGGCCAGAACATTCTTTTCAAAGATAACTCCAGAAATTAAATTCGCTGAATGCCAGAAACGCACAAATCCTGACAGGTATATCTGGCGCACGTGGCGGCTCGCCTTTCTAAATACCCGTGCGCCTCTCAGGTTTTCGCTCTCTTCTTTGCACACTGTTTCACTCGCTAGTGCAGGATGGTGCAAGGGAAGCTATGCGGTCCATCAACGTGCAACCTCACTTTTAAAAGTAGTTTAACTGAAACATGTTTTATGTAGATTCTAAATGACATATACGGCCAGAGAGCCGATCGTACGTCCGTTAAGACGCAAATTTCACTACTCTTATAGCCAAATTTGCGAAACTGTTTGATAACCTTGCTGATTATATTTATACACCGATACTTACACGCATTTTGGTGTGATGTTTGAGGTGAAGTCCGCCTTTGCCCTCATTTGCTTCTGTGAAAAATAAAATGGGAAACAAAAAATAATAGTACTGTGACTGGAGAGTCCTTTTGTATTTGGTGCTTATAGATTTCGCACAGTGTAAAATACGAAGTGGGGAATGTCTTAATATACTGTACTGAAAATAGCGAGTTAAATTTTGTACACTTATTTTTTTAGTCAGCGTTCAATACGGGATGTTATTTTGAAAGCGCCCGTGTGTCTCCTTTCATTTAACTTGTTAGTTAACTACGAGCCATCTCCTACATTCTCATCTGGCATTAGAAACACGAAACAGATAGGACACACACTCGTGTGAATAGTGACGTGCAGCTGGAGTATTCGTCTCTTTACACGCTACACTACACAAATATGCGCTTTGTTCGACGACTGACGCAGATAGGCGTGCACTCGGAGCGATCCCGCTATCCGTGATCGCTCATGCGCGAGCATTTTTTTTCCTCTCGATCGTTTATTTCTGTGGAAGCGAAGTCCGTTGGACGATGGAACTTCCGCCTGTTTCCTGCCCCTCCTTCATCCATCGCAGTTCTTTGCGGCACGTTTCATGGTTAACTGAACAGTTTCGTAATCAACCTTTTCAAAAAACTACACGTCCCTCGTTGCGTGTATTATCATTAAAACTGTTCCGGACATTGGTGTTTACAGCAATGTTACAACCAATAAATAAGAAAAACAGTAAGCCGGTTCTGTTTTTTTTTTTTTATGCGCCGAAGTGTGAAAATCTGCAGATTTCCAAAATATTTACTTTTCTGATAATTTTTCAGTTTCCCTTGCACGACTATGAAGAAAGCGATGAGGCCCATGGCAATGTTAATTTTATATAAGGCGGAATAATACACAACGTGGATTCAAGTAGATCTTAAGCAGGGCTTTCAAAAGTGCTCATTTTACCGTGAACATCCTATAACTTTTTGTGTTTTTGAATTTACATCCACGTGGTGAAAGAATCCACAGTAGGCTCGAAGAAGAAACCTCACAGCGCTTCCAAATTTCTCCCAGCGCGCCTCCTACTTAGATTCAAAACTTTGTGGTTTTCTCGGGATAGTAGTTTTCTTTAGTTCCTGTGACTTGAAACATAAAATGTCTAGATACTAGAACGTTTCTAAAACATTTTTTTGTCACCATAAACGTAATATTTTCTGGCTGTAAGTGGTTCTGGTGGCCGAGCGGTTAGCACACAGGCATTCCTATTCCCTGCGGGGCTGACCTCTGTATTTTTGCAAGTGAGAAACATGGCGGATGTTGCCGGCGGCCTGGGGGATTTCTCGGGTAATTACCGTTTCCTCCGTCCTTGTATTACACAGTTACTCCGCACATACTTGTTGCCTTTACTTATTCTTCTTCTCAACATGACTTACTGTCACTGCAAATAAATAGCTTCTATACGCAGTCGCGGTAAAATAAGCATTTTTTGAAAACACTGCTAATTTTCTACTTTCAAACTGTTGGTTGTGTATCTTACCGCCTGACAGAACAAATATTGCCATGTGACTTTCAGCTGGTGTTTACATCAACTGCTCGTATGTCTCCCGTATACTCATCAAATTAAAAACAAAAAGCAATCATCATAGTAGTCAACACTATAAACACGTACACATTATTTCTGTTCGGCCACTAGTTCAATTTGACGTTTTGGTAAACTTTCGCCTACTTCTTTTTCAAATATAATTTTTTAATGTGTTGTATTTTTTTTGTGAAAACTGTTATATTTGATTTAGAAGGTCCAGTATTTACGACTCTTTTATAATTTCAATTGCCTTCGCAATCAGAATTTCAACACTCTGTTCTCTAGAATATATTAAACTCGTGTTGTTTGGAGCCTGAGCAAACAAGGAAATAAGTTATACATTCTTGCATAAATTCGCGCACAAACATACAACGAACATTAAGAGAGATAGTATGGGGGATAATATTAAAATGAAGCGCGGGTGTGGTTACGGAAAGTTTGACACACCTCCCCCACCCTCTCATTCTCCTCAGAAAACAAGAAAACAAGCAACACATACCTAAAGTGCTAAAAGAAAATTGTAAATGGCAGGCAAAAACAACTCGCAAATAGCATACATTTTACTGTTGGCAGGGGTACAAATGCAATCAAATATTATACGTAGGTGTTTTATGGTACATTAAAAGTACGAAGATTATTATTTTTTTCTCTGAAGACTGCATTTATTTATGTTTCTGAGTACATGTAAGTACTCGACTATTAATGTATGGAAAATTATGTTACAAAAGGCACTGCTTATGTTTAAATAAAAAACAAGGTACTGTATTCACATTTATGTACAAATGACATTTACGAGACTAATTGAAACATTATTGAACTATTTAAATATTTATCAATATCAAGCATAATAATCAATCTCGTTCTTTCCGTAATTAAACAAGCTTATACAGTTAGGAGACTAAAAGAAGGCAAAAATATCACAATACTAATAATAAGGCTTTTATGTGTATGTGGTTTAACATTACTCACGCTACATAAATCTAATTATGCTTTTAAACAGTCTATTCTTTGTAAGTTGTGTGTATAGCTCGATGGGTCGGTGCGCGGATTTGCGCCGTATAGGTTTTGGTTTTATACTTAAAATCTCCGTAATGTAAAAAATTTTCTAATTATTTCTGGTGATACATTATTGTTGTTTATAACGTTTGTTATTTTTACATGTGAGGGTGCCTGAAAAGTGTATCTGAGTTTTTGATGGATGGAGGTCTTACTTAAAAACATAAATAAAAGAAACTAAATTTGATTTCTAATTTATTCACTCTGCTATTATCTACAGCGTAAAATTAGCTGTCTCCACTTTTACCCTTTCATTCAACAATGAGCGCAAAATCTAATGTATATTTCAACTCTAAGTAACATTCTTACTAATTGTCTCTGTTGGCTACAGTCAATTAACTCATACCCATTGTTAGCACATGTTCAGTCTATCTGTGTCTATAATTTATGTCTTTCATTCACGCACTTCGTCCAATAGTCCAGCCTGCTAGGCGCCTTACTTCACTTCTTGATACTAGCAGTCGCCGACTTCCGTTCCCCCACTGTTGGTCACGACGCTAGTTCTTCTATCGTTCGAAACTCAGCCACTCGTTAATTCATCTGCTCCAACTCTAACTGCCGGCCCGGAGCCGTGCTGCGAACTTTATAGTCTAGCCTTACCATCTCGACGGTTCAACACACCCCGAGCTATTCTTAGAGAACGAGGTCAGTAATCCAGAGCATTCGTCAGATAAATGCAGATATTGATAAAATCAGGGTCAGCAGTGCACACCACAAAAAGATAAATCTTGTCGGACTGCTTTGAAACTGATATGCGGTCCGTTCGCCTGCCGCTATCACATAACGACTCTCTGTCTCTCTCTTCGCTCGCCCACATGGCGCCTAACAGCAACACGCAACACTGCCCCCTCCTCAAGTCTGTTCGTCCCGAACAGACTCTGCAACTTCCGGACCAGCGTAGAGTGTCAGACGGTCGATGTGGACAACCTTCGACTTCACCTGAGAACCTTAAAGACAAATCCGAAAGACCACATCATTGATCTTCTTCAGAATCCTATAAAGGCCTCCCCAAAATTTCTGTAGTGTCGGGCAGTACCCTTTTCTCCTCTGTGGATTGTACAGCCACACCAGTTGTCTTTCTTGAAATACTTCTCCTGATATTCTCCTATCATATCGTATCTTCATCCTGTCACTATTTATACTGAGGAACTGTCGAGCAAAATCATGAATGTCAACAAATATGTTACATAATTCGCTGGCATAATCAGGGGCTGCAGCCTCCTCTTCTGTCGGTCGGCCAAACAGCAAGTCACTGGGAAGGCAAAGTTCTCTCCCAAACAGCATCCTTGATGGTGTTACTCTTGTTGATTCATGAAATGCTGAGCGGTAAGCAAGAAGAAACAATGACACTTTTGAATCACAGCCCTTTTGATTGACTGCCACAGATATTGAGAAATACTGCTCAAGAGTGCGGTTAAGCCTATCGACCATCCTATCCGACTGAGGGTGTAAGGCTGTAGTCCTTGTCTTTTTCATCCCCAGAATTTTCGTCACCTCTTGGAAGATCACAGCTTCAAAGTTTCTTCCCTGGTCAGAATGGAATGCTAGTGGCACCCCAAACCTCGAAAAGTCTTGTTTTATGAGTGTCTCAGCCACAGTACATGCTTCCTGGTTCGGGAGGGCCTCTGGCCACTTAGCAAAATAATCTTGAATCACCAGTAGATACTGATTACGCCTCTCTGTGACAGGCAAAGGATCCAGAATGTCTACTGCCATTCTTTCGAATGGGGCTCCAATGTTGTATTTCTGGAGGCGACCTTGTCCTCTGGTACTTGGACCCTTTCTCGCAGTTCAAGTGTAGCACAATCGGCACCACTTTTCAACATTTTCCTGACAGTGAAGCCAATAGAATCTCATTCTAATTCTATCAAAAACCTTATTACCACCAGAATGTCTACTGGCTGCCTCATTATGCAGTTCTTTTAAGACTTCTGGAACCTGGAATTCTGGAAGGACCAACTGTAACCATATGTGTTTTCCATCATTACTTCCCCAGTTTCTGTAAAGTGAACCATTATTTAGTATAAGAGAATTCCACTGTGCCCAGAATGCTTTAACTGCTGCACTCAGACTAGATATATTTTCCTATTTTGGCCGACAGCCAGCGCCTTTCCACTTTAATAATGGTTGCGCAGTCTGATTATTCATCTTGTGTTTCCATATACCCCCATCTCTCCAGGTAGGTTTCCCATCACAAGCTAGAGAACCTTGAATTCTGTTCCTTCGTACCTTCAGCGATTCATCACTCTTCACTTCCTGGCATTCGTAATGATGAAAAAATGGCTCACATGGCCTCCTAGAAAGTGCATCTGCATTGCTGTGAAGGCATCCAGATCGGTGCTTGTATTTCAAAGTCATATTCTTGAAGATGCTGTATCCACCTGGCTATTAGATCTTAAAATTTAGTAGTCAGCATAACGAAGCTTGATCGGCTCTCAGAATAAAATGTCTGCCATAAAGGTAGGGTGGAAGTGTTAAATTGCCTTCACCATGGCCAGAAGCTCCCTGCATGTAGCACAGTATTTTTTCTCAGGCTTATACAATACCTTAATGAAGTATTCTAGTGGTATTTCATTCCCATTTTGAACCTGAGATAGCACAGCTACAATGCCTACATCACTAGCATCAGTGTCCAAAATGAATACACACTCACTTTTCGGGAAACCCAAGACTGGAGGAGGTATCAGAATTTTCTTACGTTTACTAAAAGCATCTTGACACTCAGTGGTTCCAGAAAACTCCGCACTTCAGTTTTGTCAGTCGGCATCGGCCAATTTCTTATTGCTTTGGTCTTCTCGGGGTCTTTTCAACCCCAAGGGCCGACACTACATGTCCCAAGAAATTTATTTTATTTTGAAACAAGTGGCACTTCTTAGGAATCAGATTCAATTTGGCTGCGGCCATTTTCTGGAATACAGAGTCTAAGCGAGATAGTTGTTCTTCAAATGTTCTTCCTGTCACAACAATGCAATCTAGCTAAACTCGACAGACATCTAAAAGCAAAACTTTTTTCCATCATGCGTTCGAAGGTGGTAGGGATATTACATAGTCCGAAAGGCATAACTTTGAACTCCCAGGTTACTTTCTCTTGGACACAAAAGTCAGTCTTCTCTTGGTCCTCTGTGGAAACCTCGCACTGCCAGTACCCACTCCAAAGAAGAAAACCATTTTGAACCTACTAGGCTATTTAATCTGTCATCTATCCTTGGAAGCGTCTAATAGTCGTTCTTTGTCACATTATTAAGCTGGCGATATTTTACACAAAACCCCGGAGAGCCATCTTTCTTCTTAAAAAGTACAATGGGTGACGACCATGGGCTAATTGATGGTTCTATCACATATAACTCCTTCATTTCCTTCAGAATACCATTAATCTCATCATGCGAAGCTAGTGGCAGTCGTCTTGGTGGCTGCTTTAAGGGCCTGGCATCTCCTGTATCAATGTGGTGGCAGGTCACATTAGTCCTTTTAAGGTCATTTGGTCCATGCGAGAAGGCATCCCTATTTTTCTGCAGTAGTTCAGAGACAGCCTTCTCCTGTCGCTAGTTAAGATTTTATTTTGTTCGTGCTACAGTTCATCCAATTCTTGTGGTATTTGTTAAACTCTATAACCTTCTGGAACATCTAGAAATATCTGTGTGACCTACTTGAAAACACTTATCATGGCCCTCTCCTCAAGACGAATAGCACTATCGGACAAATTTACCATTCTAACAGGAAAACTCAGAATTAGGAGAGACCAAAGTTCTTGCTATAACATCTTTACCTGACAGCACACCAATCTTTTCTGCTGGCTCTATTAGACCCAAATGTCTGACAAACTTCCTTTGACATCTACTTGAAATGATAATCTCACTAGTAGTGGGCAGCACAGTGAGTTGACCACATACTACTGGGCAGCTAACTGGGAAGAACAAATCATGCCATGTTGAAACTGCCAACTCTGTACTGCCTACCCAAAACACACCAAGTCGAGTATCGATACAGCATCCCAGCCTATGTAGTACATTAAGCCCCATAAGACATTCATTCTCTATTTCTGATATGAAAATATCGTGCTCAATGCAAACATCACTTTTATCTTACCTTTAACTGGCGTGGTCTCACCTGTTACTGTTGTCAAATAGCATAGTTTCATTGTCTTGTCGGGCGATCGCTGGAGGAAAGGTCCGACATAGTCTTACTATGGTTATGGTCGCCCCAGTGTCAACAACCATCTGGCATGAAGAAACATCATTCAGGCTCCCCTCCACAAGTATTTCATCCCAATGCTATTTTTTTACCATACATGTAAGAACATTGGGGCCTTTCCTCCAACAGTCACTGACCTTCGTCCGCTAATATCGGTGTGCACAAATTTTCCGGATGAGCTCTATCCTCATCTGTCTCTTGTTGCCTCTTATCCAGCTGCTGCTTCTGCTGCTACTGCTGCTACTGTTGTGGGCAGCATGTTCTCAAGTGGCCCGGCTGTCCACATGACCAACACTCCGATCGTTTGGGTGGGGGGCGGCGAAGCTCTGTAGCACGGACCCTGGAAGCAATCTCCCTGATGGCTGTCTGCATCTCCTTCAACGTTTCCTTAATACCATCGTCATCTTCTTCATTCAGCACCACAGCCCGTACCGGACGTCGAGGTACGGCCCCCTGTCTTGCCAACTACACCTCCAGTGCTCGGGCCAGGGCGTCCTGCATGTTGTGGGGTGCAGCCATACGTACTGCTTTTCGTACCTCTGTGTCGGTGATGACATCGATGAAGAAGCAGACTGCTATGATGTCGCGCGCCTCCCCGGGGAAATCCTCCAGAGATAGATGGGAGAGCCGCACAATGTCTTGCCGTAGATTCTGCAGTGGCTCCCCTGGTCGTTGGGTGCGGCCTTCAGATGTGCATGGTGGGCATGTCGTAGGTATTGGTCGCCCCAAACGTAACTCCAAGGCCGACACCAGTGTGGAGTACTCCAGGCGATGTCGCTCTGGCAGAGATTGTAGTATGCTCAATATGGAGTCTCTCAGTACTGCGGCGAGGTAGTAAGCCCACTGTTTAGTTGTCCAGCCATTAAGGGTAGCGACTATTTCGAACTGGCGTTGGTACTCCTGCCATAAAGTCTAACCATCGTAAGGGGCGGGATTTTATTGAGACCCCCTTCCACACTCCTGGCTGCGCTACACCAAAGCCGTAGACCTTCGTGCTATCTTCCGAGGCTGCTGCGTTGGTTATGACTTCTACTGCCTCTTCACCTTTGTCGGCTGTCAATGTGGTGGTAGGTGAACTTCATTGCTGATGAAATTCTTGCCATTCCTTCTTCAGTTCACTTATTTCGTGTTTCGTTTCGTTCTCGATACTGTCCATCCTTTCATTCATACTGTCAATCTTCATGTTCACATAGACAACTCTTTCATTCGCTAACTGGCGCCTTCTAGTTTTCTGTCAATATTTTCATTAACTGTGTCTATTTTCATATTTACATTCTCGTTTGCGCTATTTACAGTTTCAATCATGCTTTCTTTCACACTACTAATTTGGGTATTTACAATGTCATGTACACTATCTGCCAGACTACTAATTTGGGTATTTACAGCTTCGTTCACACTCTCTTTCACACTACTAACCTTGTTATCGAGGCTATTAACGCTTGCGCTCACTTGGCTACCTAACCGCTTAATCAGTGCTCGTGGTGCTTCCAGTTCTGCAGACATTTTCCTTGTTAACATTCACTGCATCAGTTGTACAATTCAGTCTTAATTATTTTTACAAATATTTACAACTAATTTTAATATCACTAACTACTTGCATATAGCCTATATTTATTTACAATTGACTAATTAGTCTAACTTTATTTACAATTGATTAATTAATAATTGCCTCCATCCCACTTCTGACACCAGTGTTACATGTGAGGATGCCTGAGGGGCGTATCTGAGTTCGTGAAGGATGGCGGTCTTAATATAAATAAATAAAAGAAACTAAATTTGATTTCTAATTTATTCTAATTTATTATTATTGCTTAATAGGGAGTGGAATATTTAATGTCTATTTTCAACTCTAATTAATGGCCTTCTTAATTGTCTCTGTTGGTTACAGTCAATTAACTGATACTCATTATCAACATGTGTTCAGTCCATCTGTTTCCATAATTTATAATATCTTTTACTCACGCCTTTAGTCCAATAGTCCAGCCTGCCAGCAGCACACTTCACTGCATGATACCCGCAGTTACAGACTTACCTTCCACTGGTCCTGTGGTCCACTGGTTCTCCCGCTGCTCATCTTCTGTCGCTCGGAACTCAGCCGCTCATTCATTCATCAACTCTAACACAACTCCCGGCCCAGAGGCCTGCCGCAATTTTTATAGGGCTGCCCTGACCATCTCGAAGGTTCCACACACCCCGATATATACTCAGTAATCCAGAGAATTCTTCAGATAAACACAGACATTAATAAAACCAGGGTCAGCAGTGAACACAACAAAATGAGATGTCTTGTCCTTTCACTTTGAAACTGATACGCGGTCCGCTCGGCCGCTATCACATAACGACTCTCTGTCCCTCTCTTCGCTCGTCCACACGGCGCCTAACAGCAACACGTAACTATATGAAAGTGTTTTATTTTTTGATTCAGATGTAAACAAATACGTTCATCACTGTTGACCATGTGACTTTGACAGTCGTGTTCGTGTGGGGTAGGCCAATGTTAGGTACATGAGCACAAAACGAACATGCGGTCACCTCACCTTTTGTCTATGGCAGCGCCGAAGCACGCCGGCTTCGGCGCACACGAACGAGGCACATAAGCGAGCAGCTGGCCGCGGGGCGCGGTTATTTACCGGCACTCGAACGGAAGAGCAGCGGGCCGCCTCTCGGCCACACACTTCTGGGAAAGGCGCGCCGGGTTCCAGCTGACAAAACAGCCGGTCAGCGACCCTACACCTCTAGAGGGACGCCTCCGCCACGAACAAGAGGAGCGTGACGTCACCCTAGAACGCGCGGTCACCACAGCCGCTCGCTTTACATGTGCCTTCTCCCTTCCAGCCCGCTGCTATGTGTACCAGCACAGAACAACATCCCCGTGGACGTAATCAGAAGCGCCATTGTTATTCACTTTCCTTCTTATCGGGAGCACAATTATTTGAGCTGAGCATCGCTAGCCAGGTGTAGCGAAGTTTATTGAATTCTTATAGGCAGAACACCACTACACTTCGTGCCATGGCAACTTCCACCCTGTCTATTGTTTCCACGACGTGACTTGGCTCCCGATAAGTGGAAAAGTGAATGAGAATTGTGGCCTGTGGAGCCATAATGCTGAGCCTCTTCTTTCTTAATCTATACATACAATCAATGTGTTAATAACTGTAAAATTAAAATAAATCTAATTACATAAAACTAGTATTCATGAATGCATATCATTATATGAGAGGACGAGTTACGTATCAGTTTTTTTTGTACGTGATCTGATTTCAACTATAATATAGCTGGAAGGATGGAAAAATTAAGATTTAGTCTCACCCCCACCCTCCCCCAAAATTTCTGTTGTTGCGCCCCCTGAGCATATGTATGACCATATAGTTACTCTGGTATTTAGAAATACAGTGGACATTTGTTTAAACTTTTCTAACTATAGACCTACGTCTAGGCTTGGAACTACTTGGCCCAAATAGCCGCTAACATTACTGTAAATATTCTAATCAGTGGCTGCATTAAAATAGGCGCATCTAGGGGCTGGGATATATATATATATATATATATATATATATATATATATATATATATATATATATATATATATATAATTATTTCGAACGTGCGAAATCGTGAACCAGCTCTAAAGTAATTAAATGCTCTGGTAACGCGAATTAACCATTTTACTTGGTTTGAATTAAGGTGGAGAGGGGAGGGGGAGGGTGGATGGTGCAAGAAGATGCATTTTGCTCTGGGCATTCTCCAGGATGAAGAAAATCTTGAAATCTTCATATGGTACAGAAAAGTATCCCTGTGACACGTCTCTGTTCTCTAGAAGGCAGCATTGGGCAGAGAGTGTGGAGAAAGGGGAAAAGACCGATATGGCACTGAAAGTGAAATAAATCCTACTGGACTGCCAGTTGGCCTGGGTCACTGAAAGTGCACATATGGAAGGTGCCCAGAAGCCTTCTCTCCCCACTTACTGGATTGTATCCAAGTTTTATATTATTCTCTTTCATAACTACCTGTTAAACTTACATATAAACTCCAACATCCTACCATCTGCTGTTTGTACGATTCGAGGGAGAAATGGAAGAGATGACACTCCTCCCAAGTGTAGGCGTGGTTACTGGGATGTTGGGACTCTGTATCAAGATGTACGACAATGTCATTGGGCACATGAGATTAGTGTGATGCATCCTGACCATCGTGTTCAGTTAGTAGGGGAGGAACTTCAGAAGAAAGATTGCCGTGTCCAAAAGGAGCATTGACACGGAACCTCTGGTGGGCTTAGAAAACAGGACAGTGTTACATCTGCACCTGGTGCGGAGAAGGTTTTCTCATCGATGTCCAGATTGTACAACATGAGGGTATGCAGTGGACATTCGACACTAAGATTGCTAAAAACCTTGAGATGGAGAAACTACCAATTGTGTACAGAGAATTCCAGGATGAAGGGGTAGGTGTAATCCTATTAACGATCTCCTGGAAAGTTAAATGGTTTGAAAAATCGCCCTCTCTTCTATCTGGTTTGTTTGGTTGGGAGAGTCTTTCTGTCGTCATTGGTGACTAGAGCCTTATTTTGGACTTAGTTATGTTGAAGATATTTACTTCCACCCCGCGGATTGTGGAGGAACGCCACAAATTTTGCAATATATTTTCTTAGCTTGATATTTTAGGCATGGCTGATCACCAACGTTTACTCGTTTGTGTTTATATATAACGATGCAGGGGTTTTCTGTTGTTATGTGTATCTTATTTGAAGTCCTTCCATCCAGTTGGTTTTTACTCTTGCCCATTTGGAAGCTTTCTCTGCGAATAGGGTTGATTAGAATTAGGGCTCTGCAGCAGGTCATAGGTAGCTATACATTCTAGTAGGTGGATGAGTATACGAGGGAATAGAATGTGGTTCCTTCTTGGGTTGTTGCTGGTAACCAGTGTGTTGGATATGTCCTTTTTGGTGGTATTAACAACAAATATGTCTCAAGAATGAAGCCGGAATTCTGTCATCATCTTACCTTTCTCCCTATATTGTTGAACTATCTTGCCACCCATATTTATTTCAACGTTAATTATTCCTGGGTCGTGGAAGGGTTGGACCATTTTGTTTCGATCATCTAAAACATATCATAGTTAGCATATTTTGGTGAGAATATTTTCAGATAAAGGTACACCAGTAGTATAAAATGACCGACTCTGGGACATCAGGTGTCAGGCGATGGAATGGTGGATGGTAATTAGCATATTCCCAGGCGTCATGCGGTGGATTGGAGGTGCGAAAATTTTCCTTTTTTTCGCTTTTTCCATCCAAAATGTGCAATTTCGCGTAGAGAAACGCCATTTCCCCCCCTTTTTTTTCGCAGAATGTTCCAAATTTCACTCCTGCTGCCAGAGGCCATCTTGGCAGCCAGTGATAATTAGCATAATACTGGCAGTTTGCACATTGTGGCTGAGGTTTACACAATGTGGCGGAATCGGTCGGAAATTAAGAAATTCCTGCCAAATTAAGACGTCATTCCTGGTGGCCATCTAGGTATCGCCGACCTATCTCTACCAAGGACAATTGGCGACCAGCAGAGAATTCCGACCATTTTGATAGCCAGTGCCTTTCTGCCAGCAGCAGTGGTGTATCAAGGTGTCGCGAACGATCGGATCTTGTGTAATACATCAGCCTCCTTAAGACTGTGTGTGCATAACATTTATAAGCATAGTTGGCCATGATTTCCAAACCGAGTTGTCAAATTCATAACATAGGTATCCACCCCGACTAGGAGAAGGGTCGCATGGTTAAATATGCCTCATGTTAACTTTTAAGCATAGTTGGCTGTAATTTCAGAACCATTTAATTTATACATTTCAAATTCATAATATAGGCATCAACCACGACTAGAAGAAGGGTTGTGTGGTCAAGTATGCCATATGCCAGCATATAAGCATAACTGGGTGAAATTTCCGAACCATTTGAGTTATAGTTGGAAAATTCCTAACATAGACATCTGCCACGACTAGGAGAGGGGTCGCAGGGACATGTATGTCCAATGCCAACTTATAAGCATAGTTGACTGTAATTTCCGAACCATTTTAGTTATAGTCACCAAATTCATAACATAGACATCAACTACAACTCTGATAGATAACTGTAAGTTATGAAGTGTTTGAGATACAACTACCAAAAAAAAATCATATTATATGCATGACCCCTGATGAGGACAAGGGACGTGCGAACATATATCGTCCTGCATGTCTTACCATTCTTACTCACCTCAATTCTCTCCTGTCCCCTCGGTGCCACGGTCTGGCCAAACACACACACACTTCCTCACACACTCCGATCCTTGGCACCTCGATCAGCGACCTTCCACTCGTCTCTCTATCCCTTGTCCTCCTCCCTCCACCTGCCTACATCACCCCTGACCATACATCCTCAAGCACTCACCACTGCCTGGCCAGCGACTCGCTGTGCGCCGACCCCCTGAGCACTTGTGTAACAGCGTACTTACTTCCAGACAGTCGGTCAGTACCACCGGCCTTGCACCCGTGAGCCATGTACCATGTCGTCAATGTATGTATGTAATGTATATAATGAGATGTTACTCGCAATGAATATACAGTCATTGCTAGACAGCCGAGTGCCTGCACATACAACAGCATATGCTAGAATGATAAACTTTCTATTACAGAAACGAAGTATCTCCTACCTTAACAGGTATAGCAGTGAATACACGTAAGCCATGAGCACATCTCACTATCGTTGTCGTCGTCTTCGTCGACTATGTGACCTTGCTGGAAGCAGATACCACAATGAACGGTCCTTCCTTTCGGTGCACAATAGATGGCGACGAAGTACTACATCTCCATCACCTCCCCCTTGTCATTGTACTTACTGGTATTGGAAGGAACTAATGCATGTACCCTGAACCATCATCGAGGTATCACAGGTTTTTTTCCCATAGAGAGTGGTCACATGCACAAATAGAGAGATATTCATATGCATTGTTCTGTGTGCTTTCTCACATCGTCCTCTAGAGTGCACAAAAGGAAAAATATAACTACCAACCTGCATGTGTCTATTGTACAAGCGATGGCTAGACAAGACCATACATTATATTGCATTCGACCAAATCCATGTAATTCCATTACTAATTCAAATTGTCAGGTTGGTCGAGCAGAATAAGCCACCCGATATAAGCTCTGGTTCCAGTAAAAGGGATTGTGGGTTCAAATCCCTGCACCTGACACTTTTTTTTTGTTTCTGTATCCTACTCGAATAAATATGGCATCGTAGGCTTGAATCCCATTGAGAGCACATGAAGTCAATCGTCGGTCCCACTGCCCACGAAGAGAGACTAGCATGGTAGTGATACGCTGTCTCTGACCTACACTTCCATACTGACCCGTTTGAAATTACAGACAGTCATACTCTGTCGCCAACCTGTACTCATATATCACCTTTTTCACAATTACAGACAATGATATGCCATATAGTTTTTGTAATTTCTGAACCATTAGATATAAAACTAGCAAATGTAATAACAAGAGCCTACACTCTCACCAATATCTCCGACTTGCACTTGTGTACCGAAGCAGTTAATAATAACAGGGAGAGGTCAGGGAGTGGTCGCCCTGCTCTGTAATACGAAGACACAAACACAATGATAAGCTTATTATTATTACAAAACGAATTATCCCCTACCTTACCTGTGGTAGCAGTGAATGCTCATAGGCTGCGAGCACATCCCGTCGTCGATGTGACCTACCAACACAAGTGTATCGACAGAGACCTTGCAATTACAGACAGTCATACTCTGTCGACACTGCCTATGCTCAAACCTTCATTGCATATACCACACCTTTCCAAGTAAAAGCCGTCATACTCCGCCGAACTTCCCTGCACTCGAACTTTCAATGAGTGCACATACAGCATTTTCCATCCAGCAGCCCAACAGTTCCACTGTGATAACTGCGATGCTATGTGTGTTTGTGTGTCCTTAGTAATAAGCTGTGGCAAGTCGTGAACTCAGGTCCCTACAGACAGCTGCTTGCACAGTCACTCTCCAGTCTCCGCTGCCTTGTTGGTGTGTGTGTTACCCTTGTTACATAAGGATTTAGTGTGTGCATAAAACGAGGGTTTATATACACAGTTATACAAACTCTCTGGCTTATTCGAAGTTAGTCTGTCGTTCGGGCTAGGACAGACCTGAGAGTGTATCATTTCAGGTCAGCAGTTTATACCATAGCTACACCAAACAAACTTGTCATGGAACACAGTGAAAATGATGGCATGTTGTTCTAGTGGTCAGAATATTCTATCAGCCATTGTGGCATATGGAAAGCATAACTCACTTGCAGCACTTGACAAAGAAACTGAGCTCGCATACTTGCCTAAAGAATTCCTTCTGACGTGTGCATGAAATACGCTATGTCTACAAACACTTACCCATATATTTACAACAGGACAAAGACTTACGTGACTGTCTCCCATGTACAGAGTGTTTGCAAGAATGTACCACTGTTATGGACACACCACATTCTAGGGGTTGGTGTAATGCATGTCGGAAGAGTGGTGAAAGAGCATCAATCCCTTAGGAACTCATGAAGGACAGATATGATGGTTTTAGTATAGGGTTGGCCAGCTCTGTTGTCATACAGACTTCGAAGAGTGAACATCGGCTGTGGATAACTTGCTCATATTCATCGATGGAACAGGAAAGTTATTCGTGTCACTACTGTACAAAGGTATTTTCTAACAAGAACATCTGAAGACAGCTTGAAGCTGGTTGTTATCAAAATGCATGTCGTATTAGTTTAGCATGTAAAAAGTGTAAATCTCAGTTTGGTCGACATAGCAGCTTGAAAAGACGTCGTGCAACATGTAAGGGTCGCACTGCACCACCTTTCAAGTGGTTTCTGAAGATATCACCAGCTCCATATAAGGGCTCATCTGAGAGCAGTTCTTTGGTACCACCACACTATCCATGCAAATATTGTAACAAGACATTTACATATGCATACGATCCAAGGAGACATGCACAAAGTTCATGTAAGAAGAGTATCATTCGTAAGGCATATCGATGTGATAAGTGTCGAAGAACATATGTGTGTGTTGACACTTTAAAAAGACATTTGAATCTGTGTAAGCCACAATCAATAATTAAAATAGTCATTTAAAACTTTATAACAGGATGAATATGGGGACTGCTGATGATGAACAACCTCAAAGTGATTCTACACCTCCGAAGCCTAATGTCAATGTCTTCTTCCTGATGCACCACACTATTAGTAAGTCATCTAGAGAGAACGAATGTGTACTATCCACTTAACGAAGAGGCACATACTGATTTCCCTCACCCCACTATAGCATAGTTTCATCTCTGACCAGCAGAATGCAGGTATGAAGTACTGCAACAGCACTGCAGTGGAAACTTTGTAAGTTACAAAAAAACACTTGCTCTCAAGATAATACTAATAGTACCTTTGTCAGGATGTTATGGCAATGTGGTATAAAACAAGCCGGAATAGACCAGTCAGCTCAGTCACTGTTGAGACCTCGAAGAGAGAATATTGGCTGCGGGTAACGTGTTCTTATTCGATGATGCAACAGGAAAGTTATTTGTGCTGCTATTGCAAGAAGACCTTTTCTACAATAACCAGCTTTATACAACATGAAACCGGTTGTCATCAGAATCCAGACCATACTATGTTCACATGTGAACAGTGTAAATCACAGTTTGCCCGATATGGTAACTTGAGATGACATCTTGCAACCTGTAAGGGCCGCCCTGCACTGCCTGCCAAGCGAAGATTAGCAAAGAAACATGCGGGTTCATCTACAAATGTCGAAGCTAGTTTGTTGCTCCAGCCAACACATCCATGCATCTATTGTGACAAGGTATTTATAAGTGCATATTATGCTAGAAAGACATGAAGACAGTACTTGTGTGAGGAATGCCATTCATAGGGCATATTAGTGTGATAAGTGTCGAAGAAGATATGTACATGACACAGATTTAAGTGGTAATTTGAAACTTTGTAAAGGAGAGACCACTGATAATCAATCTCAAGAATATTCACCATCTCTGCAGTTTAATGATAATGGCTTTTTCCTGAAGCGATCTGCATTCAGGTGACTATTGAAAGATTTGGTTGCACTGAATATGTCAACTACACTACACAATGTTTGCTCTTTCCTGACAAGTATGAGCCCTAATATAATAAACCAACACATCGATGAGGTAGAACAAAATGGTACTGTCAAATATAATATGTGGCTGGATTGTAGCTATACAAAACCAAAGACTCATGACAATGAATATTGTACCAGAATCATCAAGACTTTGGCTGTAGCTGCACCACATTTATCTGCAGCAGAAGATGCGATTGTCGATAGTATACATAATATATGTCAAGAGGAAGAATAAATTGCAGCCAAGGGTTCGGGTTGGATCCTGGCTTCCATAAATCATCTGTTAGGAGGCAGCATCGAGGAGTCATCTGTGAGGAGGCAATCTATGTAGTAGTAGTAGTAGTAGTAGTAGTAGTACATGTGTGTTTGTGTTCACACATATGCTTGAAGAGAATGCAATCGAGTACAACTACATGAGCAACTTCCCCAATCTATCATCAATTACATGGTAAACAAAGCAGTTACTGTGACAAGTTCGTCAGTAAAAGTTGCAATGCTCGTCGTAATGAACAGAGCGACTGTACAAAGGCACCGACCTTTAGTATACACACATATGATATATGTGGTGCGCCATTTGGTAGAGGTGATAATCTAAAGAGACATACTGGTACATGTAAAGGTACCTTACCTTTGCTTGACACGAGAAGACACAACAAGTGCAGTCTTCCTGCTGATTTGACATGTACACCCAAATCATTACATGGACCTGCATGGTGCTCCAAACTGGTGTGTGAAGAAGGAACTACGAGTGTTGCAGAGAATGAAACTTACAGATGATCAGAAGTTGTGATCAACACCCCTGCACAGCTAACATGTAGGGTGAAAAACGAAGGAGATGCTACTCAGGATGTTGAGAACGACACTGTGACCTCCAAGTCTGCTGGTAATGACGTGCCGACATCTGCAATGTGAAAGTGTGTTGCTGAGATCTACTTCAATGTGACATCCAATTCTGCTGGTGATGGTGTGTCGATGTCTGTAAAGCGAAAGCATGTTGCTGAGACCTATTCAACTCAGAAGAAGAACATAGTTGCAGTCATGTATAATGTGACCCCCAAGTCTGCTGAGAACGGTAATGTGATTTCCAAGTCTGTTGAGATTGACCATGTGACCTCCAAGTCTGCTGGTGATGACGTGCCGACATCTGCAAAGTGAAAGTGTGTTGCTGAGATCTACTCCAATGTGACATCCAAGTCTGCTGGTGATGGTGTGTCGACATCTGCAAAGCAAAAGTATTTTGCTGAGACCTACTCAATGCGGAAGAAGAACATAGATGCAATCATGTATCGTAAACCTTCTGCGAAGAGTGAAACGAAGTCTGACTACTTGGAAGACCCCAATGACAAAGTTGACAGACTACGATGGTTGGTTTCATTGCAAGAGGTGGACACCTGGCTGTTATCAGAGAGATAAATTCTATTATTGATGAACTTAGAGCTGGAGGCATTATTGAATAATATATATATATATGTGGACGTGTACGTGAATGTGCGATTTGGATATGTATACAATAAATATAAACATCAACAATATATATTTGTTTTTACTTGGTTTATTTTAATTCCTATTATCTAATAAATGAACTTACCACTATGTGGTAGCCCTTCGGACCACTAGAACAGTATGTAATCAACATAATTTACACTCTGTTCCATGACTAGTGTTTGGCATAGCTATGGTACAAAATGCTGCTGACAAAAAAAAAGATTACACTCTCGTATCTGTCAGAGTTCGAATGAGCCAGAGTGCTCATGTGACTGTGTATATACTCTCATTTTATGCACATACAATATCCTTATTTAACATGGGTAAGACACTTACAAGGAAGCAGGAAAAATATTTGTCAGGTGTAGGATTCGAACCTATGCTCCCCACACAGGGAATTGGAGCTTAAATTCAGCACCTTAGACCTCTCTGCCAACCTGACAATTTGTATTATTTGTCTTATTGAATGTTATACTATATGTGCGAATGGTTACTTCCTAATTTGAGTGATGGAAAGGTTGAATATGATATAATATATGATGTACTCACCTTTTATCTTGGAGGAGGCTGGTATCGTCGGAACAGAAGCGATGTCTGAGTATTCATAGAAGCTTAGATGTATGCTATGTACAGAGAGCATATGATTACAATTCATTACGTACATTAAAGTCTTAGTATACGACTAACTATGAGTGCATGTCATACCTGAACACACTACTGTGGTCTTGGACCCGGACACACAGTGGGGTGGTGGTGGTGGTTGGGGACAGAGTATGGCTACGAAGGTTCGGTGCTTGGGTAAAGTATAACTCTGTGTATAATTATGGATGTGGATGGTCATGGGCTCGGTAAGCAAGCGCACAGAGACTGCCTCTAAGTACATGCAATGAAGGTTCGGTATGCAGGCTCGGTACACAAGTGTGAGAAGGTCCATGAAGACAGAGTATGACTACCTGTAAGTAAGCGTAAGTCTGTGTATGACCATTGTTAATTGGAGGATCCATAAACACACAAGTTCATCAACTCTTGAATCTGAAAGGTAGCCAGATGGTCGACCGATGGTGTGGGTAGCTGACTAGAACTTCCTGCTCTGCCAATCCGGTCTGCCATCTTGGAAGTCGCACTGTCTAGCAGAACTGTGGCTGGTGGTGGGCTGCCATGTTGGTGGCCAGTGCTCCATTAATGTTATTTGCAAAATGATGGCTGGTGGCTGGCGCCCATGGTGGCAGCCAGTAAACCCATGACTGTCATTGTGTGTTGTAAGGATGACGTCTAAATACCAAATCTTGGATGTCACACTGTCTAACAAAATGGCGGCTGGTGGCAATGTTGGCAGCCAGTCCGCTGGCGATGGCCATTTTCACAATGACAGGCGTGGTAGGCGATGGTGGGAGGCCTTGTTGGTGACCAGTATGCTGCCGATGACCATGTTTGGAAATGTCTGGAGCCATCTTGGAACAGAACTTCCTGCTTTGTCAATCCAGTCCATCACGTTGGAAGTCACATAGCGACATGACCACTGGTGGCCAGCGGCCATGTTGGTAGCCAGTACAGCAACGACAGCCATTTGCACGAATGGTGACTGCTGGTGCAGTCAGAAGTCTAAATGCGGCGCCCATGTTGGTGGCCAGCACCCATTCGCCAAATGGTGGCTGCCAGTGGCAGGCAGCCAGAAGGGCCGGCAGCAGTACAATGACGACAGCCATTTGCACATAGCCAGGCATGGCACAATTCCAGCCTCCAGTGGTGGCGGGGCAACCATGACTGGTGGTGGACGTGACCTTGACCTATGACCACTATTTAGAACTTACAAAAGGTTTTTCCCAACAACTATGACCTTTACATTCACCTTGGTTGATGTCATATGACTTGATGCTTGACCTTGACATTTGATATTGATCTTGATATTTGACATTGACCTTGACCTTTGCCCACCATTTCGAACTTAGAAAATTTCACCACTTAAAAGAAAAAATAATAAGAAAAAAATTAAATCATAAGACGATGGCGGCGGAAGTCTGGGACAAGCCCCCGACTTCGGCTTCGTCTACGACGAAGCTGCTGCTATGGCGTGTAATTTATTCATATGCATAACTCGTTTAAAGACTCTAAATTTTTCTCATGTGTTAAATATATTCGTTAAAATCGTCTATCTACCACCAATATTCCTACAAACACATAAAAATTAGAACAAATAAGAAAATTTACACTTAGTACACTCTTGCACTCAATTCAACACCTATATAAAACATTGCAACTCACCACTCTCGTCAGTAGAGATGAGCCATACTAGTATTTCTCAGGAACATCACGTACCTGTTCCTGTTTCCAGTCGATACCTGTTGCTAATACCTGTTATTGAGAATACCTGTTATGGGTAAGCAGTGTGCTCTGCCGCATTGTTCCACTCTCTCACCTTGCTCTCGAAAACCTGTTATTAGCCAAGTACTGGCCTGATCTTACTCGCCACCTCTATGTAGCACATACCCTCCTGGTAGTTGGATTCTTTCAACTACCTTCGGAAAATTAGAAACTATATATTAAAGTTGTAAGAATTTTGAAAAAAAATATCATAATTATAATATGAAAACCCGACTCAAGTGTTCACTTCACGTCGGAGAATAAATAAGCAACTAGAAGGGGATTCCCTGCAGACCAAGTCGGGAATTATGATTGTCCTACCAGAGAAACACGAAACACAAGGAGGTCGGGTATGACGACATATACCTCCTCGCATCTCATGTTCTCCTGGTAGGACAAGGACAATAGGTAGCAACTTCCTGGTCGCAATTATGTGTGGGTAGGGGATAATAAAATGAAGTTAAACAAGAATTTTACTGTATTCTCGCCAATAAATATAATTGGTAATTAGTATTGGATTCTAATATCAGATATCAGATGGTAGGAAGTGGTACGAAATTATATCGCACGAGTGTCGAGTAACAAGAGAGTACATGTGATTGTTCCCGCTTCAGTAACAGGCAGGGCTGGTAACAAGTATCTCCAGAAACTAGGAACAGGTATCGAATGTTCTCGCCCAATACCTGTTGCTGATAACAGGTATTGAAAATACTCCCCATTTCTACTCGTCAATCGACTGCCAGAGCTCCAAGGCGAGGACATGCCGGAGCTCCTGCTATCCCCTCCCTCGCCCAAAAAGAAAGAAAGAAAATAAAGTATACCCATACACGAAAAAAAAACATCAAATAAATTTGATCAAACTTTTTCATCAAAGAAATGTGATCAAATTTATTTTATCAAACACACCCGATTTAACCGGATTAGGACTAAAGATTGAGGAGTTTTGATCGGATTAAAATCGGATTAAGGATGAACCCTTTTGATATCAAAGGGTTAATCCGATTAATCAAAAGTGAAATGAAACCCGCTTGCCCCTACTACTATTATGAACATCGAAATTTCACACTTTATTAAGGAAGTGTAGCAGTGAAGAAAATGCAGAGCTCCTTTCATTGATTAAATTAGTATTGCTAAATGCTGTTCTGTGCACGGCTAAGTGAGAACTTTTACAACAAACCTATAAATAAAAAAAAATTATCGCCGATAACACTGGCATGCAGGATCTCAGTTCAGTTGGTAGCGAATTAATCAAAATAGTTTGTAACACTCGACGCCGTATTGTGAATGTAATGTTTATATTTATAGCCAGTGCAGTTAGTGATTATTTTATACACTTTTTATATAGGCTGTTCACGGTAAAGTGAGCACATTTCAAGACCCTCCAAACAGGCTTTAACCATTAATAAATATATCTTACTGCAGCAACATGCGTTAAATTTCGAGGATGGTGAAATATATACACTGTGTTTATTCGCCACATTGCAACGTTTATATTAAAAAACAGCAAGAATACGGAAATAGGACTAAAGGAAAAATTTATAAGGGCCTTAAAAAGTGCTCACTTTATCGTGAACAGCCTATAGTATGAATATCCATAGTGACACATTTTCGTTTCTAACAATTCCACGTTTTCACTTTGATAGCGCATGGATAAAGTTATCAGACTTGTGACAATGCTATGGTGGAAGGATACAGAATGAGAATAAAAGTATATCCTGAGCGTCGGGCTTTAAAAAAATGCTCGGTTTACCGTGAACATCCTGTACATAATGTTACTCGCGAAGGTTCTTATTGGTGCATCCACAATAGATGCAGGCTGTTGAGGTTTTGAAACTCCAAATTGCAGAACCTTCGCGTGCACGATTTGAACTGACTTAAGGTGGTTTTGCCATAGAAATATTCACCTATTACTCAATACAGCAGTGATGTATTCTGTGGAATACTTCGGTAAGGAGTGACAGGTGGCCACAGACTTATTCATAATGCTACGGGGTAAATATTTCCGCTTACACAGCGCCGTCCATCCGGAAGTTTTCTCTACGGTAAATGGATCACTGACGGAACCCACCCAGTGCTTTCGCGCCGCTTTAACCTCAAGTGATTTCTGACCTCGTTCCAAGTTAAAAATAACTTCTAAACTTCACGAACTCGAAAAACTCACAGACAGACACATTTAACTTAGTGTTTGAAATATCACAGGCGAAAATCAAGTTTCCTATAATCGCAGTAATCTGCCTGGATCGAGTGGTTGGTTACTTGAGTCCCTGAAATGAAAGGTTCCACGAAAGACACCTTATGTTTAGCAAAATTACGCAGGATTTACTGTTAAATTGAATATGTTAAGAGCAATGTTTGCATCTAGGATTTGTATGAAACATTACAAACTTAATCTAATTTATTTATTACTTAACAGAATGATAATGAGCATTAATCAGTCATTTCATCGAAGCAGTGATGAGTACCAACCTGAGAAAAAAATTTCGTTGGTTATGAGGTTGGCAAAGCAGGCTTGCCATCGAATTTCAATTATTTACGCTGTATGCTATGATGTATAAACGAATGGCCACAATGTTCGTGATCTGAGAATATTTTACATTTGAATAGAAAACACCACTATAGACACTCCTCTTGACACGGGTATCAAATTCCTGCATAGCTATAGTCAATAACAATTTGAAACTCCTTATGTAAGTTGGTAAGCTTCTCGGCTACCGAGATTCAAACGTTTCAACAATATAACTTGAGAATGCTAATTTTTCAACAAACGCGATTGTTTATTTACTTTAATACCCAAGTATAGTTTAACCAGGTCAGTTTTCAGCAAATGCAGGCAGTGCTGATTACAGCACAAAATAAATTTACAATAATTTAATAAAATAATATAATTCCATAATTATAATTGGCCAGATAAATCATTCAACTACTCCAATCTCTAATGTCACATGGTTACCAGTTATGAATGCATTTGTTTAAATCTCGATTTTTTTAAATGACAAGCAGTAGATATTATATGAATAAAATACTTTTGCTAGTTTGAATTTAATCAAACTGCATTAGAAATTTATTAGAGAAAGTATACAACCCTCTCAAAGCGCTTGTTTACAAATCAGTTTTCTAACCAAAAATCCAATGTATCATTCTAGTATTCGCTTGGAGTGATTTAGGGAAACCATGAATAAATGAAACCATAGACTAAAGATGAGATAGACCGATCTCGCTGGCTGCGCACAACCAATCTCCGTGTCCCAACATTGAACTGCTTTTCTACCTACATGTCTAGCAAAAATGACGTGGTTTGGGTTTGAGGTTAGAACACTTTTTAGTAAACAAGTGCTTTTGTGATGTTTTAAACTTCCTCTAATCAATTTGTAATGCTTTTTGATTACATTCAAACTGGTAAAAGTACTTTACTAATGTAACACTGCTTGTCATTAAAAAAATTAAGATATAAACAAACACTTTCATCACTGTTGTTAATGTGAGACTGACAGCTGCGTAGGATTGGGGTAGGTCAATGTTGAGTACATGCGCAGAAGACGAATAAGCGGTCTACCTCATCTTTAGTCCATGATCGAAACCAGGACCCCAAATTGCGAGCGTGAAGGTTTACCAGTGCGCCATGTCGCTATATCTTCATGTACATAGAGGTGGTAACACCGAGGAGCTCGGCTCGGGTGGCTGGTGTTTACCAGTAGAGGTGACTGAGCGGCAAGTTCCTTGCCGTGGTGCGGGGAAGAGCTCAGTGCCCTTCCGTGACGTGCGCGGGCTATTTAGATCTTGGAAAGCGGCTGGAGTCCATAGCACACATACCGGCGTTGTACACTTCTACCTTACCAACACTCACTCCCCTTAAATGGCGTTCGGCAGAAAAAAAAAACATTCCTTTGCTAATAATGTAAGATCATTGTTTCTTTAAGTTTACATTAAGGGGCCTCCTACCTGGCACATGAATTGCGCTGCAGTGTGTTTGAAATACACGTTTCAACACCAAACTATTAAACGCGCGTCCAATGTGCTGACCTACGAAAACAACGAACACCTCAGACAAGGCTTGTTGAGTGCTTTTAAGAAGTCACGCACATTAGAAACACCTTTCATAGCACCCAAAAATAGCTAAGAATGGGTTTTTCGAAGGCCGTATATCACACAATTAAACATAATAGTAATAATAAATCGTATTTTTTTGGCGCAGTTAAGGCATATCTGCCTTCTCTTACACTGAACAATTTTTACAATTTACGCTTGGTTATTACAGTTTAGATAGAAAAAACCAATAGTTCTTACAAATTACCAAACACTGCAGAAAATCCAAAGTCGTTACTAGATATTGATGGAACAGGTATTTAATACAAAATAGAGACATGCACATTTAAGTACTGAAAAATGTATAGCTTTCAGTGGTGAATATTAAGTTTTAACTAGTCCGTAAAACACTGATGAAGAACTGGGAGGTATTAGGCCAAAATATGCACCACATATACGCAAGAATATAGCACATTTGTAAAACGCATAAATGCACAACAGGTCCACACACATACACACGTAACAATAGCTCCCTGCAAACAAAATGATAAAATAGAACACTAGTTCGTTACAACAACAAAACTACAGGGACCTGGGCTCTTATAATTCAAGAGCCTATGACAAACTCTGACAATAATAATAATCACAACACAGACACTTTAAGGTGGAAAAGCGTTTAGACATACATAAGAGTATCAAATAAAATTAATGATTAAAAAAAAATCGAAAAGGTAGGAGTTAAAATTGAAATGTCACGCAACCATTCATTCAACCATACATTCAAGCCCCTATAAGCGTCAGATAGACTACATAGAAACATTGAACTCAAGGGCCCCACATTGAACCTTGCTACATACTTTCCATCAACATAATGATACAGTCGTCGCTTAAAGTCCAATAGGCACACACTGCATGACGAGAGCACTGCGCGCCAGTTCACAGTGGTATAGGCACACTCGATACGACCTTTACAGCTCCCACGCTTCTCTGCCTCGAAATTTCCAAAGAAAAAAAAGGTATCTTACAGAAGATACAAAAGCCAATACCACTTTGATTTCGAAGTTGTTGTTGTTTTTTTTTTTTTTTTTTTTTTTTTTTTCCTGTTGAAACGACATGGCTGGTTAAATTTTAGATACGTATACTTTTTAACTCGAATTTGAATACATTTCTGCATTAACAATAAGAAGTCGATGTACGAGATTTCGATGTCCGGAATCTCATAAAGTAGTTACGAAATTTCCGGTTTTTTTGGCTATAAATAATTTGTAAACATTCCTGGATATACGAGCTTTTCGTAGTCTATTAGTTGATTTTTTTTGTGCGTGTTATAAAGTTGTAAAACCTCTAAATAATAAAAAAATGGAGTTACGAGATTTTCTTATGAAGGTAACGATGTTAGCCATGAGTAGTAGGAAAGGATATGTTCCAGGCGCGATGCAGCGATGTTACGGCAACCATCTTGAATTTCCCTTTTTTCCCTTAAAATTTCCCTCCTCCCCCTCAAAACGCTTAACATAGCCAGATTTTCCGCCAAGATTTCCCTCAAAACCAGCAAAATTTCCCACAAAGATGTTTTTTTGCACAATGCAGCTGGAACTTCCTCAGTCCGGCGGAAACTAGCGGAAATTGTGCAGATGCCAACGGATTGTGCAATAATTTACAAGCACTTCATGCTCTGCCATTCCATACCAGCACTATCCATTTAGTCTGAAAAATGTTCGAGTTCATTGCCCCGTCATGCAACTTCATGGTCAGCCTTTGTTACAAGTATATATTCTGCGACCTATGCCAAGTACGAGTATGCCAAGGACACCAATACCGATCACACACATAAATGCTGATTGTACATAAAAAATCACATTTATGCTAATTCCGCATACATCAACCACCACCTACCATATTGCCATCGGCCCCCGCCATATTGGATTCTCACCATCAAACTACCATTCATGTGAGCTAGAGCAGAGTAACAAGGTGGTAGGGGTAAGGAAACATTAAGCCTTCTTATAAACATAGCTGACCACATTTTATGACCTGTTTAATATAAAGCCTATAGCCAACAAATTCATAATATATGTATCACCCTTGATTACCAATAGGGCAGTAGAGTCAATTACACCTTAAGCCCCCGTAAAAGCATAGTCGCCCACCATTTCCTATCCACCGAAGCTACAGTCACCAAATTCATATCACACGCAATGTTCCCGACATCGAAATGGTGGAAGGGTCCATTAGGCCATAACCTTTCTTATAAGAATAGTTAACAATTATTTCCCATCTGCTGGAGCCATAGTCATCAAATTTGAATCATACACATCGCTCCCAACATAGAACATAGCAGCATAATCAATTATGCATTAATCCCACCTATAAATATAGGTGTCTGCCATTTCCTATCTGCGAAAGTCACGACCGTCAAATTCATACCACATGTATCATTCCTGGATGCAATCAATGCCATAAGGATAATTAGGGTCCTAGGCCCTGTTATAACCATAGTGGCGGGAGTAGCTATACTCTCCATGGCTGCTCTGGTGCCTCCACAGAGTAACCAAGTCTTAGGTGGTTTTAAGGGATGTGCATAGCCGGTTGTGCGGCTATATTTGGCGAGGTGTAGGTAAGTGGGCTTAACGTTTCGTTGACAGCGAGGTCATTAGAGACGGTGCAAGGTGCACAGAGAAGAGGAATTGGGGTAGTAATTGGAAGAAATCGGCCATGGTCTTTGTTAGGGACCCATCCCAGCATTCGTCTGGAGTGATTTTGGAAAACCATGGAAAAACGAAATCAGGATGGCCGGACCGGGAATCGAACCCGGCTCCTCCCGAATTTGGCGAGTATACTTCAACTACCGTAAGGGATATCTCCCTATACCAGGCCTTAATTGGCTGTAAATGTAAAATTGCATAGTGTTTGGCTATGTTACAAAAACCTGGTAGGGATAACTTCGACTACGTAAAGGGCTCCCCATCCCCCTCCCCCATCGAGGAGGGCCAGTTCAGTTCTTAAATGATTACTTAATAGCGGGGGACTAGGCTGTAATGACTGCAAGGTTGTGTCAGTTTGGGACATTCTCGGAGGGCGGGAATACCCGACGATAACTAGTCTTTCCCTAGGGTCTTCCCGGGACTGTCTCACAAAAACCTGGCGGGGTCGCCCCCATTCGGTTTGCGAGCATCACCTTAAATGCGGAGAGAATCCTGCTGACCCATAATTGTGTCGGGGTATTGGCCACGTGATATGAAGCGACCGGTATGTACCGTGGTGTTACCTTGCAGACAACACCGCTTGCTATCGCAATGTACGTGAGTGGCGCAGTTGCACACGCAGGCCTACTGGTCACTACGCCAAACAAGTTGTATACCTTCCAGGCCTCGTCTCCGTGCCTCTTAAATACGTTTGTGTGCGGCTTGCTCGCAACCGGAGGTTTTTTTTTTTTTTTTTTTTTTTTTTAACAAAGAGGCCTGTTTTGTACAGTATCGCACATGTATCAGTATTACATTATTATTTATTACGTAAATGCCATCCGTTATCAATTCTTTAACAATTCTAAAGGGGCGGTAACCATTATGTTTGTGTGAAAGGAGTTGATTTTTACAGGCAACTTGTCAATGTCTTGGAAATCACTATTATGATACCTAGTAAACCATATATCGTAACTTAATATTATTTTGTTTCCATGTTATTAAACAAAAAAATATTTTGAAACCCGATTTTCGAGGGTGTTTTATACCCTTAGACGTCGTTTCCGGAGATGTCAATCGGCATTCTCGTAATGTTTTCTCCGTAAGGAATCACCTCCCAAAGTCTGTAACATAAGTTATGAAACATTTTGTATAGCACTGTCAAAGAAATACGTCCACAACGTAGAAAATGCGCAGAATGGGCTAAGACCATAATTAGGAAAAGGATGTTTCGTTCATTCGAGGCAATAAAGCCATAACGCTATTTGTAATAATAAAAGTCAAAATGGCGATGTTTAATGGTATGTGAACCATACTTTATCCGGTGTAATTTTATATTATTTAGATGTTTGTACTTATTTTCGATAACAAAGTAAACAAAATTAGTGACGGAAGATGCATATTAAGAAAAAACTCTTGTCTATTTCTATGACGGAAGTAGAAAATCAGTGTATAAACTTCAAAAATACTCTCCTGAAAAATAACAACTTAAGATTTTTGACCGTATTACTGTATATACATATATGCAAGCAGATTCATACACGAGGTATTATGCATGAAAAATGTGGGCATCTCCCACCCTCACTTCCATGACCATTTAAAAATGGCTGGATCGACCCCTGGCCTCATAACCGGGTCAAATAAATATAGTTGGGAGTGTCTCCAACAGGAGCGTTGCCGCTCCTCAGTGAGCAGATAAGCTAGCAGACAACACTGGACGAGTAGCAAACAACATTTTCCAGACCCCATTTGCCTGGCCGTTACTGCTGTCGCCAGATTGTCATCGTTATGGCAACTCTCCCAAGGCCGCGGCAGAACTCCCATTTGCAGACTGGCCATGACTCGATTGTGCCACCATTCATCTGGCTCTCTCTCTCTCTCTCTCTATATATATATATATATATATATATATATATATATATATATATATATATATATATATATATATATATATATATATATATATATATATACACACACACACACACATACACGCTCGTAAGCAACCGAATCGACTCGCCTCCTAAACGTGCGTACCGATACGGACGATGGACTGGCCAGCACTCAGTCCAGACATGAATCCGATCGAACATGTATGGGACGAACTTAAATTAAGGGTCCGGGCCAGAAATCCAGTTCCTTCGACTATCGACGAGCTTATAACGGCGTTGTTAGAGGAGTGGGACGGACTTCCTCAAGACCACGAAAGAACGTAGATTAGATCGATAAAAAATCGATTACAAGCTGCTATCAGTATTGTTACAATAAATTGTCTTTGTTATTGTGCAGTTGTGTGTTTCATTTGAACAACACGTGCCCATACTTCCTTTACCGACATTCCTAATTGTCCTACACTTTGACGTAAATGGCATTATTGCAAAAAGTACTGAAGTGAGTTTTATGTGAAGGGTGTCAACGTAAAGTTAAAGAGACGGGCTTTAAAACGACATATGTTTTTCATGAATCTGTATGTCCTTTTTGTGGGAAACATGTCTGTATGCGCGCGTTATGGGTGAGTCGATTTGACTGCTCGTGTGTGTGTGTGTGTGTGAATATGTGTGCGCGTGTGTGTGTGTGCATACATACTCACACATACACATACACGCACACAAACAAAGTCTGTTTTACCAACGGGCCTCCAGATCCCGGGTAAAGCCAGGATGTGTTCGCCTTTTTTTGTTGATAAGCGTAAGTGGCATCTGTAAGCCACTCTCAGATTAACCCACTGGCCCAAAGAGGAGGCGTCGGATAATACTTTTTCCGAACTCGTGGATGACGCACCAGTGCTTCCCAGGATGGGCATGTGGATTCAACCAGACAGTGCACTTACTCATCGCGGTCGCGCAATTTTTGTCTACTGAAAGTTTTCCGAGGACGTTGTGGATCGTAGGGGACGACCGAGCTCGCTGGATTTGACGTCACTCGACCTCTTCCTCCGAGGCTCGGGCGTGTTCTTGTCCCACAGCGCCAACGAACCAGCTATCATGGCGGATGTCTGATGTCTTCAAGCACCTGCGAGATATCCACCACCACATACTTTACACAAGCGGTACCCGCCACTTGACCTAAAAATGCTTGGCCTAACATTAGGCTAAATATTTCTAGGTGAAGTGCTTTAGGCGAAATAATTTTAGGCCACGTAACTTAAGGCCAAATTGTTTTAGGCCAAGTTACTTTAGGGCAAATGATTTTAGACTAATTTACAATGGATGAAATATTTTTGGTCCAAGGCCGAGTGACGTGCACCCAATTGTTAAAGATATTGAATAGCAGACATTTCTAGTTAAGTGTCCTTAACACATATTTTTTTCATCTATTACTGGAACATAATAATTATTTTTTTTACTTTCTTTTAACTGAAAATCAAAGAGTTCAGAAAATCAGGGAAAATCTAAGAGTTCAGAAAATCAAAGAGTCAGTTTTTACTCGTTTACAACAGACGCCCACCTTCTAGTACAAAAATTTGGGGCATACCGGTTAATCATTCCTCGACGAAAAGTTCATTTTCATGTCTCCTGTTTCACGTAATCCACGTTTGTTCGTCGAAATGATCAAAATCATGTACAGCGTTATGTAAACATCACCACAATATATATTCTACTTGACTCACACACTAGTGTACTAACGAATTCATCGAGTTCTCATTTTACAGTTCAGTAGCCCTTTGCGTGTCTGAACCAGTCAAAGGTTTCCCATTTCGCTCTGGGGATAAACTGGTAATACAGAAGTAGTCAACGCACAAGTAGAATTACTGGATATTCATCTGTAACAAAGTCTTGGCGCTGTAGGTTGCAAGGCTATTGTTTTACAGCAACCTGTATTTGTTCTGTTTTCCATTATTTCAAAAAATTCGTTTAGTATCTAGTAGTAGGAATATATTAAGATCACTTTGAAAAATTTGTTGAAAGTTGCCAATTGTGACTGCAAAACTTACAGATACAACATCAATCAAACATTACAGATGCTAAGATAAATTTGTTAAGCACCAATGTTCAATTAACAGTGCCAATATTTTGATAAGAAGTTTGAAATTGTGTCGAAGGCGAAATATTTTCACATTTGAAGCCTGGCGCATCTCCGACAATCCGAGCGCTTTTCAACAAATGCTGTCGCCAGTAAGCATATTGTGTGTCTCTCATTTGGTGCTTGTATGGATGATTGGACTGGAGTTGCGATGTATGGTCATAACAAGAACAGTCATTATGATCATAATAGGCTCTGAACCGTTTGATACTGATATAATGCCCAAATCATGATCAATTTCACAATCAGGTGATGATATAAGAGCCAGATAAACTAATAACTACTTATCTTTCCAAAAGAAATATTATTCCAACTCATATACAGAATGAGACATTTAAAACAGGCCACCTTAATAAATCGCCCACTTGTTAAGATAGAAGAAAATGGTTCACACAAACGTTGTTTGGGGTGAAAGGGGCCATAATGTGACGGTAAGAGTTTGGCGTCACGTCGAGGGATGAAGGAGTTGTGGGGGTCAACGTCTGTATTGTAAATGGGATGACATACTTTATTACACACCTTGAACAGCTCTTCGCAAGATGAATGCAAACATACTATACTATAAATGTGAACATTAAACCACATCTTCCCATTTAGCATACCACAGTTGACCCCCATATTTCCGCCAACCCTCAGCGTACAGCACACCTATTTACTAACGTATAACATTATGGCCGCTTTCCCCCAAACAATGTTTGTCTGAAACATTTTCCTTTATCGTTACAACTGGCCGATTTATTAAGGTGGCCTGTTCTAAATGCCTCACCCGATATAACATTTCAGATTCCTAATTAAAAACATGGTTCTCGTCATAGTATAATATAGAACAAAGTTTTAAGATATTAGCGTCAATCTGTTTAAATATTTTATTTGGTAACCTCAACGAGTATAATCCATTGCTTATTTTGTAGCTACGACACAACATAATAAACAGCAGTCAAACATTAAGAGTCGCATGAAAGCTGTTTAAAAAACAAAATATGTCATACCAAAGTCAAATAAAAAAGAATTAAAAATGTAGTTTTCACTAGTTGTCATTTCTCTTCCTTAAAATAGCCCAGAAACCCTGAGAACAATTTTCACAAAGCGCTGGGTGTACTTGGCACCCGTTTTGAAAATAAGTAGGTCGCTTGCTTCCCGAACAACAGCTCGTGACGCGGAAGAATACAAATGTGCTGTGTGCGTCGGGTTCAAAGCAAAGGTGGCCGGTAACAGATGTGTTGAAACCAGCAGAGCTAGGAGCTGATAATATTCATCACCAATACAAAAGACGAAGGTGTAGCGCTTTGCTGCACGGCTTTGTTCTTGGCATCGTTATTTATCTATGGAATACTGTATATAACTGGCCAACAATATTTGGAACTCACTCTTACGGTTCTTTTAATCCATGGCTATAATAATAGACAAAGAACTTTTTCAAACCGTGGAGATGGCAATGCGTGAATTACAGTATATTGATTTGATAAAGACTGTTCACGATAAAGGGAGCACTTTAGAAATCAAAATTAGAAAAAAGTTATGATCCTACTTACATATACTGTAACGGGCGCACTGAGTGACACGCGCCCAGTAAAGTTGGCCACGATGGAGGGAAAGCAGTTCAGTATATTAACGTCGTATAAAAAGTGTTAGGTAACCATCTGTGATAACTTAAATTATTTATTTCACGTTCTGTTTTTTAACCCTTGTCTGGTGAGATGGGGTTGGAGATACTCCAAAATTAATCTTTTTTTCTATGAAACTGGTACATATAAAATATTTGCTAATCATGTTTATGTTATGTATAATCATCAGTGAACATACAAAACCAAGAATAAACAGGGAAAAAATTATTCAGTAAGCACAAAAAAGTTGCTGTATGGGCCACAAAAATTTCATAAAATGTTAAGGTGATAAGATCTACAACAGTTCCAAAACTAGAACAAATATACAACACTTTTGACTTCTGAGCATTAATTCAGGAAGGTTCATTCAAGATAACACCTGAAAAGAAATACATAAAACTTCATGAGGTTTAGTGTTTTAGAGACTGCAGTCTGTGCAAAGTCTTACAGTGCAGTTACCACAAATTGGTGTCTTGCAATCAGTGCATATTAATTTAGTTTTCTTCTCGTTGGTCCTCGGACATTTGTCCCACCTCATTTGCCTGTCAAGTTGAGGAGGATTCTCTGGACATGCGTTTTCCTTCAATATACGTCCAATACTGAGCCGCAACTCATGGGGAAGGTGTCCATTCAGCATCCTTGCATTTAGTTGAGGTCCTACTAGTTCTTTAGCTAAGGCTTTTACAAATTCGAGTCTACTTTGCCTCGGATTTTCAGGAAAAGCACAAAAGAGAACATATGAATTGACGAGGCTGATATTGAGCACTGCATAGCAGATAGCAAGCGGCGAACTTCTTGTTCGCCGGCTCGTGGAATACAAAATGCACTTTTCGTCGATGGCATCTACACCTCCTTTCGTGGTGTTGTAGAACTCTATTATATCCGGTTTGCTAGAACTTGGATCTGTATCTTTTGTGTGATGCATCGAGGATACCAGAATAACTGCCTTGTTTTTCTTTGTTACAAATGAAACCAATGTTAGATCACTTGTGAATCCATACATGGCCGACTTCTCTTCCCTTGATTTAGAAGGAAGAAATTATTTCGGCACTTCTCTGTTGTTTTTTTTTGAAGGTGACCACGTAGGTTAGTCCTCTCTTTTTCAACTCTAAAACCAGTTCGATAGAAGAAAACCAGTTATCTGCTTTTATGTTTCTGTTCGTATTTTGTATAGGCATAGATAAGCGCAACACAGACTGAGTTGGCATTCCCAGTTTCTTCTCTGCATCAGTTAGTGTTCTTCCGTCACTGTCTTTGCCGGAGTAGATGTGACCATTGAGAAAGTAGTGGGTTTCGCATCCGTTAGAGCCATTATTTTTATACCATACTTTCGAGGTTTGCTGGGGATGTACGCTTTCATTCTACACTGGCCCCTAAATCCAACAAGCATTTCATCTATGCAAGCATATTCCCCAATACAGTAACATGCCCGGCAGTTCTTTACGAACTCTTCAAACACCTGGTTGATTGCAGCAGTGGGATCCGTCTTCTTCCTCCCCTCACGATCGGAAAGATTGTCAAAGCGGATGAACAGCAAAATGACATGGACCCGCTTCAAGGACATTGTACAGCAGAAAATGTCCTGCCCAGTTCCGTCAGTGGCAAACAACACTTGGAGATCTTCCTTATTGGACTTAAGACTGATGAAAACATCAAGATTCCTAGGAAAGCCTTGAACTCAACAATATCAATATCCCTATAATCATTCCGATTCTCATCTGATAGTCTCTGCCTGACTTCTGATAGCTTTTCATTTGTTCGAAGAATCACTTCAGTTAGTACTTCTTCAGTGAACAAGAGCTCCCATGCTGAAAGATGAGAGCAGTGAGTTCCTAGCTGTTTCGCAAGGCCAATTATGCCGGGTTAATGTGTAATTATGTCGTGTTTTCTGGTGCGGACATTTACACAAGGTGACTGGGAAGACCATTTGAACATGTTTTTTCCTAAGGAGAATTTTGGACCCTCTTTCGTCCTTTTCCTTGCAGGGGATCCACTATCTTCTTCGGATGTTATACCCTCTGATTCAGACTGGCTTCTGACGACATCCTCTTCCTCACTATCTATTTCTTGTTCCGATGTGGTGTCGTGTTCATTTTCGCAATCAGCTGCAATATTGTCGTCCTCATCACCACTGAAATCACTTTCTAATTCTTTGAGAACTCCTTGTACCCATTCTTCGAAATGAGGATCATCGGCCTTCATAGAGGAAGACATACTTGATGATGCCATTATTAAAAAACCACAGACAACAAACACAATCTATCCAACTATAGCGTACAAACAGCGATGAACTGAATATTGACGGGAGACAATAAATGTTCCGTACCTGGTGATGTGGGGTTTGGTGAACCTCTCATGGCGAAACAATGAAGATACCTCTTGAAATAACCCACATTTTAACACGACCACACACTTAGCTGGTTGGAGACAGACTGCCAGAAAAGTACTAATGAGCTTGGACCTAAAACTGCGTTAGCCGATAAGCAGTGGGATTTCGTAATATGCCTGGGGTTTCACAAACCCCACCTCAACAGTTAAGGGTTAATGCATCGAAGTGTAAAAATGAGCAGGTTTATAAAATATTTACATCACTAATAATTTCACAGACAATGGTCTATGGCAATGTTAATTTCACATAAGGCTGAGGAATACACAACGTGCATACAAGTAGATCTTAAGCAGAGCTTTCAAAAGTGCTCATTTTAACATTAACAGCCTGTACCTAAAAGTGCTAGATGATAAAAATTACAGTAAATGCATGGTTATATTTTTGGGAATCTTTAGAAGCTACGCCGTAAATGAGTGTTTGTATGATATATTGTAAGTTGTAGAAAAAACAATGTAGGCCTACAACCATGCATAGCTAGCATACTTTGTAAGATTATTTTTGAGTCGCATTTCTGTGAACCACCTCTTAGATGTGAATGTTATCTGAAATTATTATCAGCAAACATGGTTTTATCCGCGGGTGGGAAAAGTGGGGGCGGGGGAGGGGTGATGGAGGCTATCACCCCCCCCCCCCCCAAATGCTTAACTCGTCCACAAAAATTAACTACAATAACATAGTATACGAAGTACCAATTCGTTAAATGTTCGCCTGTAAACAATCTTGAGAGAACTGGGAAATTAATAATGCGTAAGTGTTGATAACTTTAAGTCTGCTATTTACCACATTTTTCGTGGTTGACAGCCGTTTTTTATTTCTCAATTTCCTTATCGGTGGATATATTTATAATGACAAAATCGGTTGTTACAAATAAAATCTTGCTTCATGTTAATAGACGGAGTGTTTATCCAGTAAACGGGTAGATGGGAAAATGCTTTTTCTGTCCCAAAGTGAACATGACAATGATTGTAGTTTCCTCTTCAAATGGAAATGTTAAGTAATTGGGTAAATACATTACTAGTTTCAACGAAAATAGAAGAAACTCAGTAAGTATGCAGCATAACATAATTTTTTTTGTATATAGAATATTGTGTCTACCATGTATAATAACGAACGTTTTTATACAGCAATACTAACGAAACGATACCACACACAAAACAAAATGTATTAGCCTTTTAAATGCCTCCAAAACACAGCACTACTGTGACATCGACGAAAATGGCAGGCATAAAGAGTATAACGAGATCACAAGTTACATTTAATGCTACAGTAAAACGTGAATTTTGTAGTTTTTGGATATTTATCTGGCCAAGAAACAGGAATTTTGGTGCCTGTATTTTAATAGCATGATATAATAGATTATGTCAGGGACTTTATATACTCCTTTGTTGAATGTTTGGGAATCATTAAGATCGCATTTGGTGGAGTGTGACATTAATAAGTAAAGTGAAAATGAAACTAATAAGGCTCTGCAGTGAGCAACTATGATAGTGAGTAACATATTAAAAGGTACGTGGTTCTTTGGCAGGTGTATGTAACTCGGTTATGATTAAGAATCGCATCTTTTCGAAAAATTGCAAGAAGACCTGAGAACTGCATTTTTGGGCTTACTGTGTATGCTGAAACATTATTATTACATATGTGCGTTTCAGTGTAACGTTCTTTTTTCTATTTTAACAAAAGAAAATTGATAAATCACTTTTAAGTGAGCAGGGAAAGTAGGGAACCAATTATTTTTCACTTTTCACTCGTTAACCATCGAGATCTTTTAAAGGTTTTGTCAGTTCATTAAAGTTAAAATTTTATTTTATCATAACATTTTCCTATTTCAGCAATTTCCAGTTTCTCATAATCCTTCACGCCATCGGTTTTTTTTAGGACGTAAATTGCAGACTCGATTTAATACATATTCTCCTTTTTTCTTGAGAAAAAAAAAATGTCGATTTCCCATACTCCACCACTGACCATATAATTGTGTTCAATAATTAAGATTTGCGTTGGACTTCTATAGCCAGGTTCTTCGAGAGACACCCAGATGCCTGTTCGCCAAATTCTTAATATAGTCATATGGAACTCGAACTGTAGATATCTGTTAACAAGAAAATAATAAATTAATGTCTTTACTTATATCTGTGCATCAGAGAATGCAACTGTGTTCTATTGGTTTTTCAAGTTGTAGGCTACATCTTGATTTAGATGTCGGTATTTGCTCGATATTACAAGGCAGAAATTAATTATATTTATTAGAGTAAGTTACTTAATTTATGAAAAAAAAAAAAAAAAAAAAAAAAAAAAAACATTTACACAATATCAGCTAGATCTGTATTCATTAACATTACATTTCATTTTCCTGCAGTCAATCATATTAGCAAAAGCAATTTTGGACCTGATAAGGTTCGGAACAGAAACTTTCTTTATAGGTTTGGTTCGTTTCGAATTTAAGAAACTAATGCAGCCCAGTTATAGTACTAATAAGGATTACTCGTTTGTTAATAGCTAACTGACCTCTATGTTGGTCAGTTCCACCAATGTTTGCCTTATATAGTTGCAATAATTGCAATATTTAATATTTTATTCGAAAACACTTAAGTATTTGTATTGAATGATGACAGGCATACATGTATGTAGATATAATCAATCATTTCCATTACAATACAATCGGAGAAGGAACAAAGGAATAGATTTATACATTGAATGTAGGCACAGGAGTGATGAGCATAAGATGATTATAGGCTGTTCATGGTAAAGTGAGTACTTTTTAAGGCCCTGCTAAATTTTTCCTTTCAATTATCTTCTACCTTCCCGCCACTTTTTAACGGAAACATTGCAATATGACTAATAAACACAGTGTATACATTTTATCACTCTCAGGAGTTAATGTTTGATGCTGCAATAAAATACATTTATTAGGGGATAGTGCCTTTTGGAAAGGCCTTAAAAAGTACTCACTTTACTGTGAATAGCCTATAGTGTGTTATACTGTATCTACATACTATGGGATTTCCTCTCCTCCCTGTTACTAGGTTTTAGTGGGGTAATATTTTGTATCAAAAGACTCTACAAAATGGATTCGTAGAGTTTTTCTTTCCTAAAAGTGGCAATAACAATTTTTGTACTCCTTATGGCCCATTTCAATGAAAAAGTGTGTTTGCTAACAATGCATTTCTTGGAGTCGCCAGAAATTCAAGATGGCTGTAAACACTATCCTCAGTAATAGAAAAATTTGTCATTTGGTACGTACCTTAAAGTTTGGGGTGTATTTTTATTATATTGGTGTCTTATAATAGAAAAAATCTATAACAGTTAGTGATAGGTAACTAGATAATGAGAAATGAAACATGGTGGCCAAGAAAGTCATGCAGAAGTCGAATATTTCCAGTCAAAAGTAGATTTTATTGTTATAATAATTTTTTTTTGCAATGTCATTAAAATACCATAACCAATATAGGTATGGATCACCGAAGGTATGGCCTGTATAACTTAATAACACTCTGAACTTTTCCAAAGTGAATTCTAGGTTTGGCAAGTGATCTTTTCACATTACATCCCTGTTATAAATAATCTCGTTTGGCAATCTAACTAATATGGAGCAGCCGATTATTGTTATTGAATTCGAAATGAGTAATAAAATTGAGCCTTAGAAAGTATGTAATATTATGTAGCCTGTTGGTGCGAGGCGATTGTTATACATGCTTTTTCTATTGCTGAAAGTGCAATAATATGGTTATTAACATGGTTAATTGTTCCTGGTTTTGAGTTAAAGTCCATGGCATTAGAGGATGCCGAATAGATTAAGAAAATTGAACTAGGGATATCTATTTATCATTCTGCAAATAAACCCCGTACTGAGGATGACTTTCCTGTCTCATGCCTTATATTTGATAGTGAGGACCAGAGCAACAGAAGTGATTTGATGAGAGGAACTGTACATGGTTTAAATAAAGTCCAAGTATGTTTAGAGAAACAATCTGTTGACAATGAATTTAGTGATTACATTGCACAACTAGAATCACGCATCAGTAGAAACCTGTTATCTGATGGTACATTTTGGCATAAAAAATGCTACAGCCAGTTTACACACCAAGGACATATTAATAGGTTAGTAAAAAAAGTAGAGAAAATGTCATGGTGTTGAATCCTCAGCTGCATTAATAGTAGTAATCTTGGTGCTGCTGTGAAACAAATATTTTTATTTTAAAAGTTGGCTGGATTCTGCCAGCTGTAGAAACTCAGACTAGCTGGAAACACGGTGGTGTGATGCTAAAAGCACTTTCTACCTGGCCCTGAAAAGGTATCTGTGTGACTTTTAATTTCGTTAAATTCCCTAGGGTTCTTCATGTTGACCAACGGCCTGGCAAAGTTTTCTCGAGATACAATCCTTGATGGACTGCATTTAACCAGTGTATTTTAGAGGATCGGAAACTGAAAACTACTAGAGGATACTGTCCCATAATTCATAATCAAGCCCACGAATATTACACACTTTGGACCGTCATTACAAGGTGTAAGATAATCTCTCACCACCTAAAACAAGACTATACTGTGATTGATTACTTTTGATGAAGCTCTGTATTCTAAAGTAAAAATATTGATGTGGCTTCGCCTAGATGAGACCCAGAATTTCATTCCGCTACTAGGTGGCTTCCACTCCATACAGGTTTACCTGCAGTTGGGGAGCAGCATGCTTGTTCAGGTCTTGAATACTGCTAGGTAGAGAGTAGAATAGTTTCAGAAACAACCGCTTCTGCTATCATAAAAGGAAGCACTACAATCGTTGTGTGCGAACTCACAAGATAACATTTGAGGCTCTATGGAGAGCTCTAATGTCATCTTTCAGAGTTTGGTTTTCTAATAAGAGCCAGTATGTTGATCTTGACACAATTGATGAGTTATCAGCAGATATTTGTGAGGATTTCAAAAGAAAAAAACTTCAATAAAATTTCTACACATGCTCAGAGAATGTCTGGCTATCTACAAGATATCATAGTTTACGTCGGTGAATTCATTGAAGAGAACTCTTCAAACAATACATTCAGATTTTGCTGCTTTACCTAGAATTGATTGCAATACTACTGAACTTCATCCGTGAATCTCGAGAAGGAGACTGGAAAGAATATATAACACATTTCAAGGAAATGTTTCTTGTAGATATGGAGAACCTAGGGAATTATTTTCCTGCTGTTTACGAAGTGTTTCTTAAAGAAAATTTCAGCATCAAAACTACAGACCAATCATTTGTGAGAATTACAGAATACTACAGACAAGTTACAGACGTCAGGAAAGACTGTATGAAATTGCAACATGTGTTTCAAACAAAAGCAATTACTAAACGTTTTCGGCCCGATTTGACCTCTGTACAAACTAGCTTCAGCTGACCAGCAGGTCGATTAATGCCGGGCCCACAGCGGCGCGCTGTACGTGTCTTAGCACACATTTGTCAAGCGCTTTTACGGTAATTTCCCGACCCTTTGAACCACACGTGTCCTGCATAAAATTACTTATCTCGGAGCCCTGTACACTGCTGTGTACAGTTGTAAACACTTATCGTTTACATTCTGTATATCATTGTATAAAGGTGTTCGAAATTATTCTTTATGTATTGTGCAAAAATTTTTGAAAAATTCATGGGAAAACAATTTTTGACCAAAATAAAGGTAAATAAACGGCTTTTATGCCCCATTCCCTTTAAACTGACGGGCCGTGCCTGCGGACGAAATACGGAGTAGGAAGCGCATGTCAGCAGCGAAGTAATCAGTCTTTGTGTTCCAGCATGGAATTGCTTTTTTTCGACGATAATACTGTGAAAACAACTTGGTTTCTATCAATTAATTACTTCCTCCCATAATTTTGTTGACAGTAAAAAGGAGAAAAGCTTTATTCCAAACGTGGAAAGTAAGTTACAAGATGTTGAACGTCTGTGAAACAGAAGTTAAAACTTAAGTAACCTAAAAATAATTCCTCATATGATAACTTAGAGTGAGTAAAGTGGTTTGGGCGGCTCTAAACAACGAGGTATAGAGAGCCGATAAGGGGAACTGAGATTAGTATGGAGCAGCGCCGGAATGAAAGGGCGGGGGAAACGGGAGATCCCTGAGAAAAACCCGCCGATCAACGGCATCATCCGGCACGATTCCCACTTGCGAAAATCCGGTGACCCGGCCGGGGATTGAACCCGGTTCGCTTTGGTGGAAGACATCAGAAAATGTTTTAAAACATTTAGTTTCAAGTGAAATAATAATAAATACATATAAAATAAATAAACTGTTCTCGATTTAATAGAAAAATCAAATATTCTTTAGAAATGCACTGCGTACATTAAAGCTTTAAGAGATGCAAAAATGAAACCCTAAAAATAATACGAATAGCTAAAAAATTTTGTTAATTATCTTGTGAAAAAAATATATAGTGAGATAATATTTTATTAAGTTGTTCATCTGCAAAATCTCGATGTTCGATTAATCCACGCAGGAATCTAGAGCTGTGTCTTTTATAATGCTGTGATGATAAGTAAATGCCAGCATGCAAAAAAAAAAAAAGATTATCACAAGAGCACAAAATAATATTTGAGAAAAACGGGTTGCTGAGAAGCTTGTTTCGAAATTTCACCTCAGGATATGTAGTTGTAATGAACAGCACTATGCAGGCCTATGGCGGCAGAAAACTGGAAGACTCCGGAATGCAATGTAACAAATAAGGAAATGAGTAATTGCTCTGGAAGGAGAACATTGACTTCACAACTGAAATGTTGAAACCAAAATACCAAGGAGTTCTAAACGCAACGCATACTTAGGTATATCCTATACTGTTGTAAATAAAGTAATCGGTAAACTTCACACAGCACTGAAAAGTACTGTGCGAACACGCAAATAACAAAAGATAAAACTTACGACATAGGTGAGTATTTTTACCTTGATATAGAAGAAACAACGGGAAGTGTCGACGAAAGCGAACACGACAGTGGCGCACCCTCGTCAGCAGAAGTGGATATGGCTTTGAAACTCTCACGGGGTACGAGCGGGATGTGGTGATCATGGTCAATGTTTCATGTTATTCTTCACACAAGTGGCGGGCTCTAATTCGCGTGGTTAATCCTCACGCCTTGCACACTGCCAATGGATTCCAAATATAGTCAGCGACGCGTCTTCTTACTTGTGACGATGGTATTGCTCGCAGATACCGGCGCGCAGTGTCTATACGCAGTTCACGGTAAGGTGAGCACTTTTGAAACACTTTCAAAAAAGTCACTTCTCATAAATAAACATTTGGCACAGTACACTGTGGCATGTAAGCTCCTGGTTCAGTTGGCAGCGAGTTGACGTTCTATTGCATCATGTTGAAATTTGAGGGAATTGAAATTAGTATTAATTTTATTTATGGGCTATTGAAGGTAAAATTAGCACTTTTGAGAGCTCTACTTAAGATCTACGTTTATGCACGTTGTGTATTCTTCTACCTTATCTAAAATTATTATTGCCATGGGCCTCATCACTTTATCCATGCGTCGGTCAAGTGAAACTGTGAAATTATTAGCAAAGTAAAATCCTAAAAATCTGCTCATTTTTGTTCTACAATACATTAAAAATAAACAGAAAACGAAAGAAATAATTTTTGCAGTCACAAATGATTACCTAAAACTTTTTATTCGACGTCAAGATGTGGAACTACATTCCCTCCAGCGTTACCAATTTTACTGGGCCTATGTCACTCAGTGCGCCCGTTCAAATATATGCAGGCAGGAGCAATGACCTTTTTTATAAGGTTGATTCCAAAAGTGCTCAATTTATCGTGAACAGCCTGTATGCACATCATAGTATGAATCTGCATATAAGTGAAACATTTTCATTCTTAACAATTCCGAGGCTTTATTGGGAAAGCGCGTGGCTAAAGTGGTCAGTCCCATGACAATATTGCAGAAGGATACAAAATGAGGATAGAAGTATATCTTAAGTAGTGTTGTCAAAAGTGCTCAGTTTACCATGAACAGCCTTTAGTAATACGAAACTATATTCTCTACGCTATCAAAGCATTTCTTAATAAGAGGCGAGCCACTCATCCCTAACTGCGAGAGCCAGGGTAAGGTTAACTTTACAAAAGTTAGGAACAAAACGTGATTTCTTATGAGAGAGTTTGGCATAGCGAAAATTTATGCCACTAGGAGCGCAGTGTTCCAAAAGGTCACTTTTAATTAAAATTTTAAGTTACGTGAATAATAAAAGAAACAGATTTTACTTAGTTACGAAGTTTATTGTATATCTGATTCATGATTATCACAACTATTCCTTTTTTTTTTACCTTAGAAAATAGGGAAAATCTGGTACACTTGCGAGACTAGCGCTTACCTAGTGGCGAAAATATTTGGTTGCCAAACTTTGAACAGTGATCTTCCCAACCTGTAGTATAAGTAACCTTAACCAGGGTTTGCCATTCGAGGCAGGTTTGTTCGCCGGTTTGCCATTTGGGGTCACGGGTTCATCGCGGCGCGACGTCCGAGACGGTTCCGCCGAGCTCGCCACGTGAAGAGCGACGCATTAAGAGCCCGCTGCCACCTCTTCCTTCGTCGTCACTCTTTGTGGAGTTACTTCCGCCTGTCGGCTGCCTCTTTTTAAATTGTTTTCAGGTCCAGCTCCCCTTCCTCTTAAGCCGACAATCTTTAAAGCTCGATTCACAGTTACGCCGACCACAGCAAACAGATAGAGCGGACAGAACCCGTGGATTTTCTGCGTTAACAGTTTGGTGTTTTTTGGCAGCTCAGTTTCAGACCATGCTACTTCGTTATTTTTGATACCAAAATTTTTGAATATAGTTGTGGACAGAAAACTAAACGCTGCGATGTTCTTTTCTCTGCGTTGGTGTGGTAGGAATTTTATTGAATGATGTCTAAGTGTATATAATTTTGTTATATACACTAGTGGGAATGCATTAAAAATCACCTTGGTTGGCCCACAAGAAGAAGAAGAAGAAGAAGGTGATATGCGGGACTAATCGGAACATTTTAGGAGTGTAGCCACCTCGAACGGCCACACATGCAGAAATTTTGGCATGACTAGGCTGTTCACGATAAAGTGAGCACTTTTTAAGACCGTGTTCAAAAGTTCCTTTCAGTTTATTCGAATCCTTTCGCCAATTGTTAATATAAAATTTCCATATATTGTGACTAATAAACACAGTGCATACATTTTATAGATCTCAAAACGTTAACATCTGAGGGCACATAATGTATTGGTTAGGTATTAAGCCTGCTTGAAGGACCTTCAAATTGCTCACCTTACCATGAACAGCCTATAACCTGTCACACCATGCTGGATGTCTTTGAGGTACGGTATCCCTCGCTCGCTGTACTCCTTGGCATAGCTGGGCGATGGTCGTTGTAGGCGTTGAACAGGATGTCAGGCGCCGTCCCATCATGTACCACACACGTTCTATGGTGCTGAGATCTCGAGATACAGCGGGCCAAAGTAGATTGTGAAAACTGTGTAGAACATGCTGTGTTACCCTAGCGACATGTGGACGCGCATTATTGAGCTGGAATGTTGGTTCCTGCAGTGTGTCGAGATATGGTCGGAGGACAGGATTAACAACGTCACCGATGGCCACTGTACCATAATCCCAGGTGTGCGTCCGATATGGCGTGTGTGAATACTCGATGGATTGTTCCGCTCACCCGTACACATACGTTTGATGTTTTGAGTTAACCTCTTCAGTCAAATATGTATAGGCTAATTTTACGCTTTGCAACAAACAAATGTTTTGTTCGGAACTGTACTGATATCCAGATGACGCTTTGTCTTACACCGGAACCAGTAGAAATTTACCTGTTCTTTATGCTACTGGCAGCATTTGGTTATGAGGCTACGGAACATAGTCTCAGCAGCGAATGAATTCTCTCACACTAAGGAATTTTTCTCATTGGACGGTATGTTCTGCGGTGTACAATGCAGGCCATTCAAGCCACTTCATATGCAACTTCCCAAATATAGGACACTGTGACTGAAAGGGTCAAAGTAACTTTTCAATTCACACATTTAATTATAAATACATACATTTTACTATCGTAGACTTTTAAACCAAAATACATTAAAAACCAATTAAATTACTGGAATGAAACATTTGAGACAGTGGACCTCTAGGAAATATCGGCGACGTCAAAGCTCTTCCCGCGAGTAAAAATTTCGGCGTGTGCTCAAGTTTTCGGCGTTACTCGTTGCAGAAAACGAGGGCCATTTCCGATTGGATGTTCCAACCTCGCGGTCTGCCTGTTCGGCGTGATCTACGTACATGCGAACCAGGCAAAACTTTCTCAACAGCTCCATTATGTCCAGGAACACACACGGTAAATAAGCATGCCAACGCACGTGGGAATGAACAGCAAAATATGAGCATTACGCCGGCCGGCAAAATACCTGCGGTTATTGCAGGGAGTCTTCCGGCTGAGGCCGAGTAAACTTTACGACACTTGGCAGAAGTCTGCTGCAGTCACTTGGCAGGAGTCTGCTGCAGTCTTAGGAGTGGGGGGGGGGGGGGAGGGGATCGACCCTGCTGATGAAATACGCCGGCACGCGTGACGGAAGTCAAGCCTGGCACGTCGCCTTTACTGAGGTACCCCCCCCCCCCCGGCCGTAACTCCGCGATCACAACAAAAAAATTGTAGTTTATTTGTGCTCAGTTTGTGCTAATCTGTGCCTCAAATATTTGAGTTTGTGCTGATGTAGTTTCTGAGCCATTGGCATATCACGGTGGGTTGGGGGGGGGGGGGGGGACCGGGGACATGCTAGCCTAATATCTCAAGAACTAGATTAGCACAAACTCCAATATTTGTGGCACAAATTAGCACAAACTGGGCACAAACAAACAACAAATTTTTATTGTTATCGGAGGTTGAAGGTGACATGCACCTCCTTGGCTGGATATGTTGAGTGAGTTGCAAATCTTACTATAAAACTTCACACTGCAGGCTCGTGTAGTTTGCGCAATGGCGCGCATAATACTTCGTGCAGGAAAATATTGTAATAACTAATCAATATAAAATATTCGAATTAACAAATCTTATAAAAATAACTACTCGATTTTTATGTTTAAATTATTTTCATACCGAAAAAGTAATTTTTAGCATATTCAGCAACTGTTTTAAAAAATTTGAGCTCAACATTTCTTTAATTTCGTTCATTAGGAGCATTGTTACAACATTAGTAAATACCTTGCTCGCTTTATCCCCCATTGTCGTAGCGGAAATCTTCAGAGAAAAACGATTATTACGAAGGAAAGCAGTATGCAAAATGATAGCAAGCTGTGAACGGCAGGCTGTCTTTTTGGAGACAGAATGTTAGCCTTTAGGATAAAGACAGTGGCCCATTGTATTATATATGATAACAGACGGAAACCACATTAATTATGCCGACTTGCTTACTCACAGCAAACCAATGACCGATATCTTAAAGTAGATTCTGGGCCTACTACGACACAGTATCTTTGCCTTGCCAGTAAGCTAGCCAACCTCTAATTGATTCTGGCCCGGTATTGATTTAATGACAAGGCTCTTTAACGCTATAAAGATGTTTGTCTGATGTATTTTTGCCACGCAAACTGCTAGCAAGTATCGAGGATATACGAGAAGATACCTAGCTGTAAACTGATATATGGATTTGATGATATATGGATATCACCAAAATTTTTCACACAACACCCAATTAATAATAAATATATATACAATAGCTAGATGATAATTTTAAACTCACATCAATGGTCTGACATCCATTGTATACCCTTACTACTAAATAAATGTGAAAGTGTGTTTGTCCTTCTTTCATGTGAAAACGAAGCGATGGATCGACGTGATTTTTTGCACAGATATAGTTGAAGTGTCGGAAAGTGACATAGGCTACTTTTTATTCCATGAATATATCTCATTCCTTCAGAAAATTCTTATTGTAAATATGTACTGGATTAAGCTTTTCTTAGGATTGATTACTGCATAAAAAAAGCATTGTTAATTTTTTTTTTTTTTCGTCATTTCTACTTTTTTTCTTTTTTTTCCTATGGGCTGTAAACATTTCTTTCCAAAAATTCGTAGTGGCCCAGTGGCTAGAGTTATTCCAAGTGGGGCCACAGTGACCCAGAGGCTAGAGCACCCAATAAGGGTGCCACAGAAGCTCAGGAGCTAGAGAACCCATTAGTAGGGCCGCAGAAACTCAGTGGGTAAATAACCCTAGTGGGGCCGCAGTAGCCCAGTGACTAGAGAACCCAATAGTGGGGCCGCAGTAGCTCAGTGGTTAGAGAACCCAATAGTTTGGCCTCAGTAGCTCAGTGGCTAGAGAACCCCAATAGTGGGGCCGCAGCTGGTCAGGGGCTAGAGCACCCAACAGTGGGGCCACACAGCAGCGGGTAAAAGTTTGTATGTGAATGTATATATATATATATGTATAGTACATTATATATAATGTATAGCATGGACGAAAACGGAATTTTTAATTAAAGTCTATGAAACACTGTATAATATATGTCCATCAAATATCCATACATCATTTCAGTGTTGGTATTTGTAAGTTATGTAGACTTATATAATAATAAAGAGAAGAGTATGTTTAATGGATCTACAAACCCACATAACACACAATGTTTAATGTATATAAATACAAAGGAATCGCATTGTTTTAAAACAATGTCACTTTTTCACATCAAAAAATATATATATTTTATTTATATCATGAAGGGAAAGGTAATCTTGATAAAGGTTAAAAACTGCGTATTATCCGTACAGCAAATATCTACGTACTTACCTGTTTATTTTACTATCTTTAAATTGTATTTGAATTTACGAGAATATATATTACATATCCAGAGACCTGAAGGATTCATTTTAGGACAAGCTAGAATTCAAAATACCTGCGTTTATATAACTTTAGCCATTGTTTGACACCTCCTGTAGAATGGTGTCCAATTGTAGCCTTCCATAGTGACAGCAGACAACCAATGAGCTTTTTATATCGGCATATTTGTACATAAGATTGTACAATCTAGCCTGCAGGCCATTGAACTCGCGAATTTTTCAGGCCTCTATACACATCATGTTTAATATAGACCCTACATACATTTTGTGAGTGTAATGTAAATTCCTCCAGAAATTTAGTTACCTGCTAATAGAGTTATGGCAGCCTCCGTGGCACCCCATCTCGCAGGTAGATGCTACATTTGTACAATATACAGTATGAAGCATAGAATACATGATAAAATGGATAGTTTACATGCCTATACTCAAGTATAATAATTCGAAAATGTATGCCAAATACTATAAATAATGTATTTGCTGTGACTTTGTATTGGGAAATGAAGAACTTGTTACTCTTGATGATACTGGTTTTGGTTCAGGTGCAAAATTTTTCAATATTGGCTGTGCATATGTTAAATATAAAATATGTAAAGTAATAAAGTGATTTATGTTACATTAATGGCGCGAATAGATAACCAACAAAACAATAAACTAAAATTCAACAGAATTATTATTGCAAGCCACTGAAAAAACTAATGATAAATAATCTGCGATTTTAAATTATTTGTTATATATTTCATGGAATGTATAAAGTACTGTTATTAATAATTAATGTCACGATATATTCGCAATTAATTGACAGAATCCGAAACTTACATGTTGGAATAGAGGTTAGCATGCTGGACTGTCGTTTCAAGATTCTTAGGCTTGCATCCCATACTCGGCAAGGAAAAGATTTTCATACCGTATAATTAGTGTAGAAGTATACGAAATGAGTTTATGTAAAGAGAAAATAACGTTCCTCAAAACTGTAAGTAAAAAAATCATTCTGCACAGTTATACTGCTCGTCGGATATACATCCAGCCGATACAGACCTGGCATCTTAGCAATATTAAGCCGCCACAGACTCAGTATCGTGGCGACATACAGCCGTCACAGACCTGGCATCGTGGCGACATCCAGCTGTTGCTGACCTGGCATCATGGCTATGTCCAGCTGTCGCTGACCTGGCATTGTGGTGACATTCATCTGTCGCAGACCTGGCATCGTGGCGACGTCCAGCTGTCGCAGACCTGGAATTGTGGTGACATCCATCTGTCGCAGATCTGGCATTGCGGCGACATACAGCTGTCGCAGACCTGGTATTGTGGCGACTTCCATCTGTCGCTGATCTGAAGCGGGAGCATGGTTCTTTTAAATGACACTGTCACAATTATGACGTGTCATACGGGCGACGGCAATGTGGTGACGGCCGCACAAAAATGCGTGCACGGATCGTGTTGTCATAACTCTCCAATCGTTAACTGCGGCGTCGTGGTTATGAAGGCTCGGAAGTGTAAATATACAGATGTTGGTATTGAAACTGCACAAGATACGTGTTGTTTTTTCAAGTTGGATAATCTGTCGGCAATTATCAGCCAATAGGAAACGCCCGTTAAAAATAAGCAACTGAAATCGATAACGTTTTTGTGTTGTAGTTTAGACTTTTCCTCCAGCGCAACAGCTTTGAAGCAATGCCCACAATGCAAGTATTTATTGTGTTTACACTGTAAATCTGAATCAGTGAGAATCTCACTGTTTCAATCAGTCAAAAGTATCTGACTGATACAACAGTCACTTCAGTCTGTGTCTCTAGCAACTTACTCCATCTGTAATGATTTTCAAAATAAAATGGTGGCAGTTAAGCAGGTTTCACACGATGCAAGATGAGTGCCAAATTTGCGCGAGATGCCGACCTTGGACGAGATTTTCTTGCACAAGTTTGAGTGCAAGGCACATCTTGCACGGAATGAGGAGATAGAGCAGGTCCTATTTTTCTCGTGCAAGACGATACAAATTGCGATCCTATTGGTCCTTGTATGCTGGTCATGTGATCTGTTGTAAACTCAACCATAGAGTCAAAGAAAATTATAATCTGAGGTGTGCGAAGAGGAATACAGGGAACTAAAACATTGCTGGAAAATAGCTTTAAAACGTGGATTGAAGTTTAGACAGTTCGCTGAGAATAAAATAAAAACAATTATATTTTGGAGGGATAGCTTTGAAACAAATACCTTGTTGAAGTAAGCAACTTCATATTTTGTATTATAATACCTTGGCTGCTTAGTACTCACCGGGGCTGTTAACTAATTTTGATGCGAGACAATATTCATCATGTTTATCTGCGTGTGAACTCGTTTCGCACGCAATTTAGTTGGCATTCTCGTACGAAATATTTTGTAAGAAATCTTGCGCGAAATGCGTCTTGCATCGTGTGAAAACTACTTAAAACAATGTGTATCAAGTAAAGTGACGACGAATAAACTAATAAAACCAATACGAAATACTTTGTAAAAATGTCTCCTCTTTCAAACGCCATTTTACGAGGTAGTATGAACTTTCATTTCGTTTGTACGTCTTTCATTTCTTTTTCATGTAATCATCACAGCGCTCTGCTTGAAGTGAAGGCTTAAACTGTGTATAATGTGGCGAAGAGAGTGCACTCATATACTCATCGTTTTAACAACCTTACGGTACCCACTAAACCAAAAAACCAAAGTAAGGGTATACAACTTATCTCTTCACGATTTTGCGGCGAAATAATAACTTATATATTTTCCTCCTACTATTTCAGCTTGGCTTGGTAGCGTAGAGTGTAAGGTAACGGTCTAGAGTCTAAGGATATGTGAGTTCTATCCCGATCCCCCGTAAAATTATTTCTACTTTTTTTAATTACGGTAAATTGCACAATAGAAATAGTAAACTATCGTAATATGTTTATTTCACGTAATTATTTGACTACATTCAATAAAAACAACATTTAATTCGCCACTGTGATCAGCTTATTTACGTTTTATCAAAAGTAGGGTAAGAATTAGCATTGCCGTAATTTTACTTATTTTATATGATACATCACTGTTGTTTATAATTTATGTTATTGTCAGAAAACATTTATTTCTAGGATTTCTTTGTATAAAAGCAATAATACGCAAGTAACTGCACAGTGCAATCGGCTACTTGTTTTTTTTTATTTCACTTTGGTTTGTATTATTGCTGTTAGACAAATATACTCTAGAAATAAGCGTTTTCTGTCAATAAGATAAATTACAAACAGCAATAATGTATCACATAAAATAACTTAAAAAATTTCTTCACACGGAGATTTGAATTCTAAAACCTAAAACTTACAGGGCGCGAACCCGTGCACTAGCCCATTTTTTTTTAACCTTCATTTGACGTTGTTGTGACATTTTTGACGTTGACGAAGCTCTAGTGAGACCGACTTGTTGACGAATTCCCAGTGCGACAATCGAGCTGAGCATCTGCCACGTCGGAGGTACCGGGGCGCGACCTTCAGACTACGGGTGGGCCACCCTACCCCTGAGCTATGTGAGCATGGCAATCCAGTGAGTAACACACGCCGCTTGAATATGTGCTGTATAAAATAGTAGATTAAAGTATTCACAGATATCACGTATTTATTAAGTTTTGTTTATTGTTTTATTATGACCGTGGGGGCAAATCGAAATGTATCCCGTTACTTATGCTTACATTAAGTTTCAATTTGTTCATAAATACGTTTTATAGAACCCGTAATTTTTTTCGCAAACGGACATATACGATTTAAGATTATTACTCGGGCGTCAGCCATCTTGTCTGTCGCACAGCGGGCTGCAGTCACGACGACTAATATATGGCGCCACACGAATGACGGGTGCGCCGTAGTTATGACGTCCGATGACGCGTTTACATTCGATCCATGCTCACTTTTTCACTTGAAGTGTCACAGCAATGACATGTCGCGCCTATGACGGGCCAAAATTACAACCACGATCGCCCTGCAGGCATTGTGGCGACATCCAGATGTCGCAGATCTGGCATCGTGGCGGCATGATTAGGGTGGGACAGTCCAATTTAGTATAACCGAGTAGTGGCGTGAGTTAACATAATAATGTATAATTAAGTTAATAGCAGTTAGTAGTGCTCCCCGGAGTGTTTAATAGTACGGTATCATGTTATTGCAAGTACCTCATATTTAAATAAACCCCCATCATTAACAGTAAGAACTCTATCATCTCATCTTGTCATTCAGCTACGTCCCTAACCCTATCATGTATGGAGTTGACTAAAATAGCTAACTTCATAACAGTATGTACAGTCGATTTCAAGAAGTATCGGTACTCATATTTCTGAGGCTGGTTATGAAGAAACCCGTACATGTCAGTAAACAAAAAACCTGTAACTGGTGACGTACAAAACATGAAAATACATAGTTGTACAAATTTCCTGTTCATAATAAATAAATACATTATCTATACAAATAAATAAAATAGAACTGTCTGTCAGTGATTTTCGAATTTTCCACTTTTAATTATTTTTTTATATAGTTAGTTGATTACTAAGCCATATCTAATGTAATTTTTTTTCATGTCTGTCTGGCTGTCTGTCCGACTGGATTTAACATCAAGACCACAGAACGTATTGACATAAAATTTACATAGTCTATAGATATTAACACCCGGACTTACTTAGTCTTTGTTTCATCGAGATATCTCAAACAGTTCCGAAAATATGATGGTGATCAGGGATGTACATAGGTGCTGGATTAAACTTTTCTTAGAATTACTGAATAAAAAAGCATTGTTAAAAAAATGTTCCGTCATTTCTTCTTACTTTTTTGTCTATGGGCTGTCCTCCTTTCCTTCCCAAGAGCCGTAGTGGCCCACTGGTTAGAGCTATTCCAAGTGGGGCAGTAGTGGATTAGTGGATAAAACTATATCAAGTGTAGCGGCAGTGGGCCAGTGGCTAGGTATATAGGTGTCTCCTTCATTAAAACCATAAAACATGTGCGAATCGATGGCAGGGTGTAATTTAATAACTCCATTAAACCTTAGTGAAACTATGGTGGGCTTTATTTTAATAACTTCATAAAACCTAAGCGAAGCGAAATTTATATATAAAAAATAAGAAAACAAATCCTAAATTTCATGCGAACGAAGTCACACAGGTCAGCTAGTAACAAATAAAATCCTCTTTTCGCAAAAACAAAAAAGAGTTAGTAGAGAGAACTTTAATGTTTTTCATATCGGTGAAGCAGAAGGAACATTCAGTGTCTTTACGTGATTGAGAAATGTTACTTCAATCACAAAGGAAAAGTTATCGCAAGATTGGAGACCAACTTCCTGTCAGCTACACTAAACGACGATAATTAACAAATACAAGGAAACTGGTGCAAGAGAAAATAAAGCGTTGGTCTGGGCATCCGAATGTGCTTGCGACCAGATAGGATAGACGTATTGTCAGTTATGCGCAGAAGGAACCCTATAAAAGTGCAGAATTCAATTGCTTCAGACATCCAACAAACGTCCAACAAGTAGGCGAGTGCTCAGACTATACGAAATGTTTTGATTGATGTTAATATTCATGGTAGATCTTCCAGGGAAAAGCCATTCATTTCGGACATTCACTGTAAGAAACACTTGCTGTTTACTAAGGAGTACATCAACAAGCCATTAGAGTTTTGGAACACTATAATATTTTCGAATGAATCGAGATTCTGTTTGTTTGGATCCGAGGAAAAGAATAAAGTGTAGTGCAATCCTAACATAGAACTTCATTCCAATCACATTCTTCTGGCTGTTAAACATAGACAGGTAGCTCTAATGGTTTGGAGATGTATGGAAAATTCTGGAGTTGGAAATATAACTGTAATATAAGGTACAGTGGACCATACGAAATACTATTTGGGTGGTTATTCACACGAAAGTGTGCAGGAATTGGGACTTCGACGCGACCTGAAGCACATCGACTTAAAAACAACGTTCTATGAACAATTCGTACCCCACCACATTGTCCCGATTTGAACCGAATTGAACATATATGGGCGCATCTTGATGCACAAATCAGAAAAAAAAAAAAAGGAAATGGAAAGAGTATTAATGGAAGAATGGTCTAAAATTACCCCAGCAGTGACGCTTGACCAATAGCATGCAACAGCACCTGCAAGTTGTTATAAATGCAAAGGATATGCACACTTGACTATTTAAATGTTCATACAAGTGGAGGATGCTGTCTTTTATGTATGTCGATATTTTTTGTTGTGTAGAAAATACACGTTTGTCTGTTATATGGTATTTATTTGTTATGGGGGGAAAATAAAACACTGTCTTTTTTATGTTTGTGTAAATCAGTAATTGCAGGCTTTGTTTACAGACACTTACGGCTTTTTCCACAACCAGCCTTTGCAGTGTTGTAGTGTCAATACTTCTTTGAGCGACTGTATATAAGGGAAGTGAGTTTTTACAGTTTGATTTCAAAAGTGCTTACTTTAGCATGAACAGCCTGTACAATGGCTGCACGTATTAGTGTTGCACCTGTAATTTGCTGCACTAAAATGGCTTTCTCGAACTGGTTCTCTGTTTCCTCTACCGACAAATATGAATGTAACTCCATTGCGCAGAAATCCTTATTTACTTGACTGTTAAGGCAGATACACACTGCACTGACATGACGTGCTACCACATCACGTCACATAGTGTCAGCTGACGTGGGATCACGTAACGTCAGAGACAGGTGTTTACATTGCTGTAATGCGAGTTTAGCATCACTACATTTTAGTGAGAGGTGAGCTGGAGTGCAGTACGTTCTACAATGTTAGGAGGGCTGCTTGATGAACTTGACGAGGAAGAGGAGATGATTGCAAGTATAACGTGTGTGCTTGCTTCACACTGTTCTCTGACTGTTTGGGTTCATCCCATTAATGAGTCCAGGTGGTTACATTGAGAGTTTCATCTAATGATGCCACAGCTTCTCGAAGATGAAGATCGTTACTTAATTTACTACAGAATGTTAATTATCAGAGGGAAAGCATTGGCCCTGAAGATAAATGAGCAGAATGCTTGAAGTAAGTTGGTATTCAGTTTCAAAACATTAAAACAACCAAAGGCAAAATGTCGCAAAACTATTTAGCGTTAAATAGTAAATTCTGTATAAGTATTTGTTTTAACAGTATGACAAAGAATGACAAAACAATGGAGCTGCCAAATCGATGTCCTGTTGATTACAAGGAAGAACATATGGAGAAGGTATTCCTGAGGCAACGTTTGTCTCAGAAGACATGGTTGGTGAATGTTGAACCTGATAAGGAATAGTTGGGCTCACAGTTCTTTGAGCATCCCGCATCTTGACCTAGAAAATGGTGTTGCTGACTTCCATCTTCACTCTTATCTGCTCTTGGTGGCTTCGTTTTTATACATGTTTAGCCATACTCAAAAATAACATTTCAAAGTTATCAGATGTGGTTGGTGTACATTGTTGAGAGATGATCTGTGAATGCAAACAACTGTTTTCTTTCATTATATATACCATCTCACTCACGGTAGCCTCCAATATTCTTTCCTTCTTGGATTATTCTTCGGCGATAAAATTCGTTGGAAGCTTGGGGAAGGCAAAGAACCCGGTACATTTTCTGTTCTTTGGCTGGGGATAAGCAAAGGGCTCGAATGAACTACTTGGGGAACAAGAGACTGCAAGTTCTGAGACTACTCAGTATATCCAGATGAAATTGGGGTACCTGGATCATCACCATCATTATCCTCGACACGTTCGTCGTCAGTACCATCATGACTTGTATTTCCATGTGTTCTGCAACAAAATAAATTATCGGTGAAGAAAATATAATACAGGCAAGGCATGGGTCTCTTACTGCATAGCCCACAGTGAAAATGTATAGATACTTACGATCTTGGTACTAGGTTCGGAAGTAGAAAGGCCAATTGAACCTCGAGTTTCCATTTGCCCAAACTTTTGGCAGCCCTTCCAGATTGTGTCGCTCTTCTTTTCAGAGCCTGAGTATAGGTATTACTCAGTTTTCCCCATATTTCCTTACATTCATTCCCTGCAAAAGAAAGAAACATACATAAGTACTCGTTAAAGGCATTCATTGAAGTTAATAAATTTGTGATTCGAAATGCAATGTATAAAAACATTAATATTTTAATAATCTGTAAAATAAATATTAGCATCTGTAAATTATGCTTAAGTTGTGTGACAAAATGGTTTTGTCATTCTCTAGTATATCGTAAAGTGATTTAAATTTTATGTATTTCTCTAAATCGCAAACTGTTTCTGCTTTGTGCAAATAGAGTTAGAAAGCAAAAATGTCAATTAATAGGTGAAAACCAAAATTAAATTTTAACTTATGGCATCTTCCATGCATATAACATCTGAAGTTCACACATATGTACATCAGCTTGAATGCATTAGTATACTGTATTTTACAATAAGTTTATAAACAACTTAACCAGCCTAACCTCCTCCTTGTCTGTTATACAGGTATTTAGCAACCGGAAATTCCTTCCAAGCACTGGGATTTTCATTTCAACTCGGCTTTTATAAACTTGATAACATCGTAAAAAAAAGCTGCAAAGTTATTTGGGAACATTTACAACCAGTGTAGATGGCTCAGCCCAACGAAATTCAACGGAAAGAGACCACAAAAATTGAGAACACATGGAACTATCCCACTGCATCAGTGCATCAGATGGGAAACACACACAAATGTGTTGCCCGTACAATGCTGGTCCCTCACACTACAATTATAAAGGTACGTATTCTATTGTTTTGATGGCCTTAGTGGACCTGAGCTACATGTTCACATGCTAATGTAAAAAACAGTGATGGTGGTACGTTTGAGAGTTTGTCCTTTGGAAGAATATTTTCAAAGAACAAACTTGACATTCGTGTTGAAGATGATCTGACAAAGCGGCTGACTCTGTAGCCTACACCACACTAGCAGATGAGGTATTTCTCTTGAAACTGTACATTATGAGACCTTACAGCAAAAATGCTGTAACAAGTGATGCAGAAAAAGTTTACAATTACCAGAATGCAAGAACAAGAAGAGTTGTGGAAAATGCGTTCATTATCTTAGCTGACCGGTGGTGAATATTTAAAACCAATTGAGACAAAAGCTGACACAGCAGATGTCATCGTTCTTCCCTCATGTTGTCTTCACAACGTCCTCCGCCAAAACACCAACACTATTTCCTCATTTGAGTAGGGAGTGTCTATGAGCAACGAGGAAATGAACGGGTTCGAGAGAATGAAAGCAGTCACAGAAACCACATTCGAGAAGTGGCCATGGTGTCAGAAAAGTTTAAGAAGTCTTTATTTCTCTGCAAGGTACTGTCACCTGTCCTTGGCAGTGGACAAGTATTCATAAGGGAAGCATTTCACAGTAATCAAGGAAATATTTCTGTGACTTCATGTATCTGTCTTTCCGATAACATGAATACTTTGTGTGCGTAATGAAAAAGAAGGTAGCTTGATGTTATAGCAGTGCAACAATAGTAACATAAATCAAACGTTGCCATGTCCCTGGCTCTTTATTTAGTTTCAATTTAAGCTTACATTTTTTTACAGACATATGTAAAGCATAAACCTGTAGTACTAAATAAATTATTCCAAATAAATCTACAACATTTTTGTATTGTAAGGCATTAGGCTACCCAAATAAATTATCAGTAGGCCTAATTTTTTCGACAAATATACCCTTATGTTTACGTGCCAAAGTGAAAACATTATTTCGGTACCTGTCAAAAAAGTAACTTAAGTGAGATAAATTATACATACCTGAAAACCCTAGTTTCCCCCCAACTTCTTCCCATGCCTCGTTCCTCAAAAGGTGAATAAAAGATTGATGAATCTGTCTTGAGGCACCCACAAAATTAGTGCCACAATCCGAATACAGGCTGGTACACAAATCTCATCTTGTGAAAAACCATGTCAAGGAGGCAATGAAACTGTCTGCAGTTAGGTCAGACACAGCTTCGATGTGAACAGCCTTGGTGAAGAAGCAATTAGATATTATAGATATACCTTTTGTGTTGTACAACAGCATAAATTGTTGATACATATGATTGGCCTTGCATAGTCCACCCCTGTTCGTTCAAAAACACTGGCAGCTGTGACTCTTTCAGCTGGCAAATCACCTATTAGAGGAGGATTGTTAGGAAGTCGACACCGGAAACAGCGAACACACTTGAAGACATGAGATCGAATCAACGATCTAGCAGAAAGAACCCAAAATTGTTGGGACAGAAGAAACTGTAGCAGATATTGTGCAGCATGCAGATACTTCAAATTATAGTGGTCTACCAGTACTTCAACAGCAGGGTGGGCGTTGAGTAAGATGACAGGATGTTTAGCTGAAAACTCAATATCTGCATGTTTAAAACGACTGCCTGCCCTAAATACACCATGTGGGTCCAAAAATGGTACCAAATGTAATCTGGTGGAGCATTGCTTTCCTCTCTCAGGTAGCCGTTTCAAGTCTTCAAGTAAACATATATGTTGAACACACACACAAGAACAGTTGTTTGTGTCAATTCTGCAGAGGATAAGGGACCATTGGTACAAGGTTGCTTCCGACTGTGGTTGGTGAACTGCATCACATAAGCCATCACATGGACAAATTTAGGCCACGATGACATTTTTCGCAACAAGAGAAGCTCTTAGGATATTCATGGGTTTTCACAAGAACGAGATGATATAATTTTAGTTTGGGGATGTCATATGCAACCAAATTCACCCGAGACAATGGCCACTGTTCAGGTGGGTCCACTAACCATTCCAGGCCATTGCACCACAAATCATTAGCAAGAAACTCTGTTGGAAGTATGCCACAAGTAGCACAATCTGCAGGTTTTCACTAGAAACAATGTGTTTCCAAGACTGAGGAGGAACCCATTCCTAAATTTGAGATACACGATTTGAAACATATGTTTTCAGCAGGTAAGGTTGAGTTTTTATCCAGGAAAGAGCAATGCTAGAATCAGTCCAAGTATTAGTGGCAACAACATTTAAATGGTGAGCTAGAATGGTATAATGGCAGTGCATAAATTTTGCGAATAAGTGGGCACCACATAACTCAAAGTCGAGGGAGAGACATTTTTTTCAATGGCGCCACTCGTGATTTGGCCAATATGAGATGCACACAAACATTCCCTTGACTCTTGCTACTCCTCAAATACACAACTGCTGTATAAGCTCCTCGGAAGCATCCGAGAAGCCATGCAGTTCTACATTGGCTACATCATGATTGAGTGAGAGTTTTCAGTTTGGCTAAACCATCAATTAAATGGTTCCACATTTCCTTGCTTGGTGATGGTAGTGGTTCATCTCAACCCAATCCTTGGGCCTACAGCCACTGCATCAGAATTTTTGCCCATACAATCACAGGAGACAGCCAGCCCATGGGGCCGTATATCCAAGTAATTAAAGACAATACAATGCATTTGGTTGGGACCCCAGTGCTAATACTCAAATGGTAAGAGAAAATGCCCATTTCTGGATTCCATTGAATACCCAGAATGCTCACAACTGGCCCTGACGAGAAGGAAAGCATCTTGGGATTTTCACAATGAAGTTCACGTACTTCATCCAAAAGTTGTGGCTGGTTACTAGACCATTTTCGGAGCTCGAACGCTCTTCGGCATAGTAGTTAAATCAACTGGTTCTTTAATAAGTTGGCTTCCTGTAATGAAGAGACACCAGTCACAATATCGCCAGTAAATATATGTTTTATAAGAGCTATTTGAGCTAGTGGATAGTGAAAACCCTTACTAAATGCCAACTGGTGAAGAGTGTCGCTGGCCAAGAAAGGCAATGGTGATAAGCCATATGTTTGACGATCGTATCAAGTGGTCATGCTGAAAGTTTTCAACATACTATGGTGAGAAATGAAACAATTAGGAGTCCTCTGACCATCTATCAGTTGGGTTGCAGGAACATACATGTTTATGTGGCCTGAAGCAAAATAGTCATCAATGAAGTCCCTGTAAATACCTTTCATTGCAGACTTGAGCTGCAAACTTCTTATCTACAGAATGGAAACAACATTCAGCATTTCTATACGAATCGCCAAGAGGATGAACATTCAATTTGCATGGGAGGTGCACTGTGTACCTACCAGAGTAAGCTCATGAATGTGTAGCCAGGTAGTGTTTTTCACAGTAGTCAGCCTCCAGTTATTGTGCATCTACAAGAGGTGGTTCTTCAGTTTCCTAAAATTGTTTGAGGATTGTATCAAGCGAGTTCTCCATTCCCACAAACATGGAAACTAGTTCCTAGACGGAGGTGGTACATGACTGAGGGTAGTCACCTATGAGCACCCATCCCAACTTAAGCCCGAGCACGAATGGCATGTGACTGCCCAATTCTAATCGACCACTCAAGGCAAACACATGCATAGACATCAGCACCTAACAGAATGTCAACAGGATCTGGTCTATCAAACTTAGGGTCTTCTAGTAGGAGAGAACCGAGTTGGGCATGGATACAGGGATCGACAGCAGCTTGTGGCATGTTAACAATAATCTTAGGCACTACAAACAATGTGTGATTGAAAGTACAATGGGAATCAACAGTTGTCTGAATTTAACGCTCAAGTGCTCCTTTCAAGTTCACTCTGCCTTCGGAAAGACCATAGACCTTATCTGTGACTCTATGAGCCTGAAGTGACAACATGGTAGCAGCTGACTATGCAATGAATTATGCCTTAGCACCACCATCCAGTAACAACGCATTAAATCTAGCCTATCGTCCACACTGTATACATTAACTCACGTGTGACCCCAGGATGAAGATATACCTACAAAGGATTTATGCTCCTCAGGGGTATCTTCTGAAACAGGGTCTCGACACTCAAAGGTATTTGACTTTGCCCGCAATGTGGAGCAGTGTGTGGTGCCTCTGTTTGCATTGGAATCATGTTGAGATGAAACACAAGTGGCCAACACATGAGATGTTTCAAGGTAATTGAAACAGAGTTTTTTGGTTCGTGCTATTGTTTGTCTGTCTGTTGGGGAAGCACTGATGAAGTCTTGGCATTTATAAATTGAATGACTGGTTTTCTGACAGATTACACAGGGTCTTGACACTTTAGAGTCAGTGATAGTTACAAATATTAATGTATGTTGTTGGGATGAGTGAGATGGTTTTCCATGAGTGGTTCGATAAGAGGGATGACCAGTACTCGACTTTGTCCCTACATTAACTGCACAATCTGTTGTCGAGACCAAAACTTGCATAAAATCGTTTACTTTTAAAACATTAGGCATTGTGTCATTTTGACATGAACAAGAATTTTCAAATTTATTGACAAAGTGTCTCATAGATTTGAGTTGCGTGGTGTTGACTGGGGGGAAATCAAGAAGTCTATTGATATATAATGTCGTTAAGTTCCTTAAGTTTTGATACTAACAAGCCAAAAGTTCCCAAGCTACAGAATAATTTTCGGAGGTAGTAAGGAGCAGTGGCGGCTGCTGAGGTACTGAGGGGCGCAGCCCTACCAATAAAATCTCAGAACGCATACCTCTATTTATCTGCTACTCAGTAAATAATACTGCGTACTAATATGGAGGTTATTTTGCAGCCAATGTTTTTGAGATAGACGAGACTCTTGTCACGAGAGGAATGATTTTGGAAATGTCGAGTGGTGGGGCGGCAGATTTTACGCTCTGAAGTGGGTAGAGCTAGTAGAGAGAGATGACCGTAACATATGACTAGGGGTGCTACAGGAGGGAGGGAAGACTATGGGCTCGGCCCTTTTCAGCCAATCGCATGCTGTAAATCGGAGAGAGCTGGGCGTGCCCCTGCTCAAACAAAAAAAAAAAAAGGTTTCCTGGAACCTTGACAAAGCTACCAAAATGACATGTTTTGTAAGCACACTTTCGTGCTCCACTCTTTTGCAGTTGTTAATCACATTTCTTAACAATGCTTGTATTTATTTCGAATATTTTTTATTTATGGATTTCATTCAAACTCGCGTGAGCTTCAAATATAGTTTGCAATACTCTGAATAAGTTTGTTGTTAATTAATGATGAACTATGAGTATCGGTCAGAAGCAAGGTTGAATTGTTGTTAATGATGTGTTGTGTAAACTTGTAAATAATTGTTAATTCGGCGAGTAACATTTTAAACCTTATTACGACAAAGATTTTAAATTTCGAGAATAAACTAGAGCTATAGAATCTGGGACCAGCAAGGCCGCAGTTAAATATAATTCAACAACAAAGCCAAGGTAGTAAATTGTTCGTATATGAGAAAATTCGACGTAAGTACATACAATTTCGCGGACTGGGTATGCGGGTGTGAAGTTGGAAATGTGTTGTTTAGTGTAATTTTTTTTTGCTTATGAAACCTAATGATCTTGCGTGGACTGTCAATGTGGTATAAGATTTTAAACATTTGGGAGACAAAGTTAAAAGATACAAATCATGTTCGCGTGTAAAATAAAAAAATACAAAAAAATGCCATAAAATTTACATTGCTTGGTGGGGTGAATATACATTGCCAGTTAGATAGCAAATACAGGTTGACGAATGAATTTTTTTACAAGTATATTTATTAAGATATGCCACTTTCACCCTGTAATTTAAATTTGACATGAATTTTGTATGTACTGTAGGCTATGTAAATTAGTATTTGGTTTTAAAAATATTTGTTTTAGTACATTTAAGTTATTATAATCATTAGTACGACAGAATTGGTATTATTATGTTATCTCTCGTCGTCTCGTGTAATGTACCACACCATGTAGGAACTGGTTGGAAGACATATAACCTAAAAAAACTTTTAAAAAATACATACCTGTCGTAGTGATTAGATCTGAACCAGCGGCCACAGTATGTTGACCATTACAAATCAGGCGATGATACATTTTTCTTCAAACAACCACACTTATTGTTTGTATTTAGCTACATAAGCTACACTTACTTAAGCCTGTGGTACGCAATATATTTATTACTGTGCCTATTTAAAAAATGATATTTGTAATGATATGAGTTAGGATCGCTACAGCCCTCCCAGTTTCAAAAGTCACCAGCCGCCACTGGTAGGGAGATTCCTCACCAACAGCAAATCTTTGTCTTTGAAGCATCCCATAAAATACTGAAACTTCTCAACATCGGCTAATTATTGATTGCTATGAACAGAAGCCTGGTATAGTTGTGAAAACAGTGGCCATTCTTCTCACTAACCAGAAAAGTTAGCATATTAATTTTGGGGAGTCTTACATTCACACTGGCCGGCGTCAGCAATGTTGGTTCGGTTTGTACCACCCGTCTGGCGAGAAAAGATGTCAAGTTGCACCGAGTGTCTGACAACATCGTGAAGAATTAATCGTGTTTGGATGTGAGAACACTTTCATTAAACTCGTCGGGAAGTGTGTACAACTGTAATAAATCATTACATAGAGAATTGACAGCCCTCTCTACGGCATCTAGCTGAAGACCAAAAGCGTTTATGTCGTGAACAGCTTGGATCGTGACTTCAGAGGCGGCGGTTAAGGATTGAATCCTCTCACGTAGGTGTTTCAGTTTAATTTACTGAAGTTTTAATTTCAACAGAAACACCTTGAAAACCATTTTGCTGATAGAACGAGGAGGGAATGAAACCAATAACAACGTGGAATCACCGTAACGAGAGATAAAAAGAAATTCCCGACTTAACTCATAAACAAAAGAAAAACACATTAAATATGGTTGAGTTTGCTTCGGTTTATTGCAACAACGAACAGCCTGACTTCCTGGAACCATTATTTCTCACATCAAAACAATGAACAATGAATAAATTACTGACCCACGTGTCATATTCTGTACTGGGAGCACACCAAAACCAACTTTAGAGAGCACTAAAACAGAAGGAAAGTGCTTGTAGCATCATCAATACTTCGTTGAAATTATGATATACACGAGATGCACCTAAAATTGACGTAAATAAGGAGAAACATCTTCATAATTTCGTATGATGTTGACGCATTGAGTGGATTTCAACGACATGTGTGCGGGAATATTACGCACCACACAATTAACACAATTAACGAGACCATAAATCGTTAGTCGTAGTTCCCAAGGAGATCTTTCCGAACCGGAGAACCAAAAAATCTTAGAAAATATGCACACATAACTGCTGGAGACTTAACGAGAAAGGTAGAGCACACGAGCGAGACTTACTGCGACGCCATCTTGAGAGCCAATGAGGATCGTTGGTTTGGGGTAGGGATTACTTGCAGCAAAGGTATCAATCCTCGCGCAGTACACAATGTCCACGCGGATGCACGGGCAGTTTTTAATACAAATACACAACACTTTTCTTCGGATGGCTGACATGGCTCCAAGCACGACTATGGTTCCTCAATACCCACAAAGTGGCGATGCATATTCCTTGGGCGGTAAAATTCCCGCACAGTCAAACGCGCAGGGTCCAATCCTGAGACAGAGTTTGGTTCCGCAGAGGCAGAAATGGGTAGAAAGCGTATGCCAGCTGCGCAGTAAAAAAAAAAAAACATTCGAAACCGAACACTGAGCAGGTGCATGGCTTTGTTTGTTTGTTTTGTTGAGTCCGTAAGATCCTTTTTCAATACATGGCTGTACAAAGATAATGGACAAGTCAAATTACAGTCTACAAAGCGTATACACTGGACATAGTAGACATACACATATATGTCAGATTGGACCTACACACATTACGTCTTTCTTCATAATGTGATAAATCTTCTTCCAACATGCTATGGGGCGTCATCGTTTTATTGAAACAGAAAAAAAAAAAAAAAAAAAAAAAAAAAAAAGGAACGAGAAATGTGTACAATGAAATGTTATACAATAATTTATTAATTTTTGCAGTCTAGATATTCATCTACGCTATAAAACACACGTTAAATAAATAATTCTTTTAGTTGTTTTTGAAGAGTTTTTGGGTAAGAGAAGCAATTTTCTTGACGGTGTTGTGGTGATTTATTGAAAAGTTGCTTGGGCTATGACAGCGCTTTAATGCAACGGGGCTGCAATTCTAGTTAAAGGTAATGATTTATTTTAGAAATAAATGGACGGGTATTAAAAAAAAAATAAACACGCTACTGTAAAATTACATAATTCTTACATTAGTGCTGATAATTTCTGAGCCAATGCTGCGAACACGCGCAGGGACTGAAACCGTTACGCCTCGTATTTGGTCCATGACATGCCACTTCCCTAGAGTTGCACACTTTTATAAGAGAATGTCTATATCAACATAAAAAAATCATCAGATTATACACTTTGTTTATATCAAGTTAAATTCAGACAAAAAAAGATAAAATATTCTAACGTTTGACCGGTTGCAAATATGAAATGTTGGTACCAGACTATCTTGTGAAATCACCTGGTCTGGTGAGAAAATCACCGAGCTGGCAACCATGCTCCCAACCCAAGACTCATCGTAGGGCGTGTCAGGACAATATCGTCGTCTTCATTTTGGCGAGGTTGCCCTAGTGCAAGGGCGAGCGCCGTGACGAACACAGCGCTTACTCACCAGTCAGATATAACCCTCGCCCGTACTCCGCGTTCGCTGCGCAGTAGTTCTCTAGTTCTCGATTGCTCTACCAAGCAGGTGATACAGTTATTGTAGAACTAAACGTCCCAAGACACTAAAATGGATACCACGCATATTAACTTTGTGTATTTTATTTCTATCGATTTTTTTTTCGATTAGTTTACACTCCTAAAGTTATCATACAAACATACACATCGTGTTACTAAAAATCACCGACAAATTTCGGGAGGCGATTTCTCACAAAAAATTAGGAGGAAAATATAGACACTATATATATATATATATATATATATATATATATATATATAACCTAAGACCTTTCCTTAAGATGGCCGCCTGGGTAGGCCGCCGAACGGTGTGAAAAGCACCAGCAGAAAACGTTTTATTAAAAAACCGCCCAACGTGTCTGAGGGACGTCTGCTTGCGAATAGCATTTAAGAAACTTTACGCGTCTGTATACGTTTTTCAGTTCCTCCATTTCTCTCTAAAGCATGTTGCGATGGCGGAAAAGGCTCAAATGGTTGTTTTCAGTGTCATTTTTAGGTATGAACATTCCTGTAGAAAACACTAAAAAAAGGAATGGGCATGTGCATCAAACCTTTATTTTTATCATTACGTCATAAAATGGTAGGTCTCCTCTGAAAGTCTCATAGAGGCGCGTTATCGACGGCAAGACTACACGCCAGTTCAGTGCATTGCGCGTAGAGGCTATAAGAGAGTTGATGCTCATGTCTCGGTCGCCCCTAGCGCTCCCACGCTTTAAGCCTCAGACATGCAAAATTCACTCAACCAGGCTACCATCTTAAGGGTGTAAACACCCTTAGAATTGGGGCAAAACCCACGTATATTGAAAATAACACATGCAGTAATTGAGCTAAATTTAAAAGTTTCTGTGTAATGTGTTATTAAACAAAGATGATGTGCATTCCATGATAAATTGGTTTACCGATATCAACCCCATCCATGAGAAAATAAGGGTTGGCATCCCTATTGTGCATGAAAAAAATGCGATCTTCTATAATATGCAAGTATTTATTTGCTGACATATACAGTATGGTTAATTTAGCAAAAAAAAAAAAAGTTTATTACCAGCTCTACAGGAATGGTGTTTAACTCACTAAAATTAAGCTTAAAATATGTATATATACATATATGTTGTAATGACTGAAGCTTATGTATTCTGGGTTATACTACTTAGGGCCAGTTTCACCCCTTATTCATTAAACTCGGCTTAACTAAACGAAGGTAAAATTTTAACTCTTCATTTACCGGCGTTTAAGGTCGGAGGATTTCGCCACGCACATCTAGCATATAACCTAACCCATATAGTAAATCTATGTTTAGAGCCCGACATTTGAAGAAAATGGTGAATCTAGAAGGCGGTGGCAAAGATTTTGCTCACTAATCTATGGAATCTGAGTATGTTGTCTCTGGAATCCTGGCAGAAAGAAATATGTAAATAAAATATTAAACAGTGATGGAAAAAGCGGGCGGAAACTTTTATGTTGTAATATATAACAGTACAAATAATGCCAGTGAATGGGAGATCGCAAAATTGAATAATAATTGCTGCGGATTTTAATTCAGCCAACATATAACATGATTTTTCGTGGATCATATTTTCATTGTCTTCGTGCATAAAATTGTTTGTTATTGCTGCCCTGTAGATAAACTAGCATATCACAGCAACAAACGCAATGTAGTTGGGTCTAAGAGCCTAGCAAATACAAACAACAATTTAGCGTAGGCTAATCGTTTTACATAACATTCATAATATTCGTCAGTTATTTAATATTAAAAATGTTTATGACATGTATATTTTGCATAGCCAATCTAACTTACATTTTTGTATGTATTCATATAACAAATATCAATCAAAACAACGACATCGTAGGGGCTGCAATTAATATTGTGATCGCAACGAAGGCATCTGCCAAATTTGTTTATCATAACCTTCAAAGTATCGCAATATGTTTTGACAGCCATATTTATTTCGTAAGCGGAGTTTTAAGAAGTTAAACGGCCGAAAATGGGAGTTTAAACTTAAACTCGGGAAAATTAAAGTTAATCGCGTTTTGACAGTGGTGAAATGCAATCGATCAGTAATCCTAGTTAATTCGTTCTTAAACTCGGCTTAGTAAGTAAAACTTGAGTGGTGAAACCGGCCCTTAACATTAGCAGGCTATGATTTTTTTTATCAAAAGAATGTTTTCTATTACTCGTCCATAACAATAATGTGCCAACGGTTTATCAAGTTGCCGTTTAGACACCTGCACTTAAAGAAGGTCGGTGATATGCCACATCAAATGATTTATAATAATCTCCAACGATTGTGTAATTACTGGAAAATACAGCAAAATTATATTTAAAAAATAATTTGCTTCAAGCTTTTGCGTGAAAATTTGCCCACAGGTGGGGTAAGACAGACTTATAAACCTGCTAAAGAAGAGAAATGTTATCAAAATCGGCGCATGCTAGTTTTTCCCTCCCGAGCTATACGTGTGTACTAACAGTTCAAGGACGATGGCAGGGTATAACGTAATTTTTTGGTGGTGAATTGGGAAAGTTTATGCTAACGGGGCTGAAGCAGCATTCTCCTGGGGTGGAGATGGAAAACCACCCTCAGAGTGTGACCGTCGAGTCCGTAACCAGCCCAAACATGAATCAGCTACACTTGCGCGTGGCAAAACAACCCCAGTACACTGCAGACTCCACGTAGGGGATCAGTACTGTTTGGCTCATAGAGTAAATAAGGTGTATAATGACTGTTGACGATAAAGTGAGCACTTTCGAAATCAACCTTATAAAATATGCACTGCTCCTACCAGCGTACATTTTAACAGCCGCACAGAGTGATACGCACCCAGTAAAGTTGGTAAGGATGAAGGGAAAGTAGTTTCTTGTCTTAACATCGAATAAAATTGTTACGTAAAACCATTTGTGACAAATTATTTATTTCACTTTCTGTTTTTTTTTAATGCATCTTAATGTGAAAATGAGCAGGTTCGTAAAATATTTCACTTTCTAATAATTTCACAGTTTCACTTGACCGCTGCATGAATAAAGTGATGAGGCCCAAGGCAATGTAAATTTTACATAAGGCGGAACACTAAACAACGTGTATACAAGTAGATCTTAAGCAGGGCTTTCTAAAGTGCTTATTTTACCGTGAACAGCCTATACAAGTTTGGCACAACAGCAATATTATTGGGCTGTCGCTAATTTTTTTTGGCCCTCTCCTTGCATACCAATGTAGACGGCACAACTACTGCATCGCTTCGAACTACAAAGTTGGAGCTACTGGGTACTTACAGCGCTTCTGGGGGATATATCTTGAACTTCTTAAAACTGCAGTACAAATATTATTATTATCACAAGTACCGTTCAATATCGTTAGGAAATTTAAACACTTATGGACCACGTTCAACAGTGGAATAAAATGAATTATGGGTGGGATCAGAAGATTACGATGTACTGCCAAGAATTGCAACACATTTCAGAAATTTAAACTTATCCTAGCGTTACGCTATCTTTGACAATAACAATGTGGCCAGGCAACATAGTAAAAATCGAGAGGCAACTTTTTTTTTGCGTGAATCTGTGAGGATGCATAATTTTTAAAAATGTATAAAATACTTGAGCTCCCACAGTGCAACAACTAGGAAACCATTTGTAATTGCTTTAATGGATATCAAAACATTTCACTACAATGAGGGTATGCGTGGAGAGGGCCTGAAAAAATAAGCGACCTATTGTTTCCTATCCTGTGAAAACCCGCTGGTCTGGCTCACTGGGAGATGCCAGACAACTGCAAGCGCTGACACACTCTCCCTCTCCCTTTTCTATCCTCTAACCCGAATTAGTGATATTGGACAGTGAAAAATTGGTCATTGCAAGTCAGTTAAGAGGCGGTGACAGACTGGCCATGTCAGTCGAATGAACGGGTGTCAGTGTCACGGTCATGTCAGGAGATACGACGTATGACGTGCTTTCATTTTTTATTTGTACACTCGTGTTTGAGATGTAGATTTCGGCGGTATTTTGTACATATTAAATTACATGAGAGGTATTTTTGGTTTAGTAACCAAATTAATTTACTATTATACCTAAAATAATTTTGGAAATAAGTTCACTGTAGTCACTCGTAAGTATAGTACATCACGTGTTTATACAGGGGGGTGGGGGCACTCTCCTCATTACTCTGTTCGCTCGTTGAGCAAAACAATACAGTGGCAAACGAACAGTAATCGTATCTCCAAGTAACAGTAACAGTAAAATAACGTGTTCAATGAATTTAAACCGCTTGGCAAAGTTTATAACCTAACCTGTTTGCAGACAACCGCGAGTTTACGTCCTGAAGCGACATTTAAATTAGTGAAAACAAACCACCACAATAATCAGTATTTTGCAGCTGTTTTCAAGTGGCAGAAGTTTCTCTGAATGTCCCTTATTTGGCTCGATTTTCGCTATTTCAGATTTATAGTGTAGTAAGCACATCCTAAAGACGATGTAGGCCGACTTCGCGAGCTGCGCACAACCAGCCTCCGTGTCTCAACATTGAACTGCTTTACTGCCAACATGTCTAGCAAAAACGACACGGATTAGATTTGAAGTTGCAACACTGATTTGTAAACAAGTGCTCTGTGATGTATGATACTTCCTCTAACCATTTCGTAATGCAGTATTATTAACTTCAAATTGATATAAGTATTTTATCCATATATATGTTGTCTTTTGAAAATTGAGATATAAACATACGCTTTCATTAGTGTTGACCGTGTCACTTTGATAGTTGTGTTTGATTGGGGTAGGTCAATGTTGGACATGGCATTACCAGGACCATTGCGATGTAAATATAATATGCTACTCTTCGCCATGACATCTGAGCACTGCGCACAAGCCAAACCTGCTCCTTTATGTCCAGCAGAAAAAGGGACTATAAACCTATTTGAATAAATTTAATCTGTAAATATAAGCATATTGATACTAAAATATTTATTTACGAATATGTTTTGTTCAGTAATATACCCCTGAATAATTTAATAACAACACTAAGTAGGCTTACAGTACAAAGACGGATTGCAAAAAATCGGTACGTGATAGAGAAAAACTGAAGTCAGTTTCAGATTCAGCATCCCAAATACATGCTAGGACAGCAAAAATATTTGAAAGACGTTTTTAAAGATTCAAATTTTGCAGGTCTGTGAATCGGTATATCTCATCTTTGGTCTATGGAATAAACCTTGCACAGCTTCAGGCGGAGGTAGGGAGCACGCAGTATAGAAAGAGAGAAAGAGTACGTACTTCTAGTTAAGGCATTTTTTTTGCCAGTTGGGTCTCAGCATACATTGACAACTACGCCACATGAAGTCAGAAGGTTTCACAACCTAGTTGTGTAGTGTCCAGGCCACTCGTCTCCGACACGGCACGCGGCGAACTGTGGTCGATTCCTTGCGGATCTCACTTGGATATTTTCATGTGGGAAACGTGGCAGACATTGCTATCGGCTCTTAGGTTTTATCGGCATACTTCTGTAGCCACCATAATTGCGCGCCATCTTCATTTCACTTCGCTCCCCATTGGCACTGAATACCCTAAGACTGCCACCTCAAATATCCCTCTCTTTCTATCTTTCTCTTTGTTTCTCACAGCTTACTGAACTTTAATTTATAAAAATGTGGTTCAAACCATACTATTTGTGCCAACATTCAACCCACTTTTTTTTACTATGCTACACAAATATTACCGTTTTTATACCTTTCAGAAGGAAATTCGTTGTGTTACTGCAAGGCACCATATGTAGTTACGTATTTATATCAGTTTGAGAAATAATATAGTTTATAAAATTTTGTGCACCCCATTAAAATACATAAATCTTCAAGGAATTATATGGTGCTTATGAAACATTCAAAAAAACTATTTTTTTATCCGGGAATGTGGAGTGTTTCATACTAATGGTGGCGTTGCAATCCTAGAAGCGAACCTTTCAAGATATTTTTTTCACTTTCATATATGCACAAATACCAAACCAATACGGGTTAAATCCTTTTGTAAGAGTGTGTATTATTCGAATAGCACACAACTGCAATGCGTATTAACGATTCTTACAGTTTTTTTGCGAAAAAATTAATACTGTCCTTTGCTAAATACCGATAAACTGATTAAAATTATCAGGAACGCCGCCGAACTAGCGTCACCACACCACTTTGATTTATAGACAGAAAGCAATTTGATATGTGTTAATCTCTGTGTCATGGATATTTATGACCAAAACCGTAACATATTAACATTTACGTGTGCAGTCTTAGTTTAACCATGCCGAATATCAGAGCGAAGGTATTTACGGCACATTGCAGTGGAAAAAGGTAACAACTCTTTTCTTTTTTGTAATAATCACACAACAAATACAAATATCCAGTCAACAGAAGACTAATCATTTACAAATTCTTTTGGTTAGTGAATAACATACAATTTAAACTTTTCTCATAATTTACAAATTCTTCATGTTAGGGAACAACATACAATTAGAACTTTTCTCTTTTGTATTTCGATGCAAGTTAAGATATTCTCAAAAGTCAATCTGGCGCGATGAAACACGGAAACTAAATCTGTCTACCCTCGCCTTTCGGCAAGAATTTCGATGAAAAATTAGCAGTGATGAAGTCCGATTACATTCTGCATTTAATTGGATTTTGAACATCGCTTGTTCACAATTAAATTCTGAATGTAATTTAATCACGCCTTTGTCGTCAGACAAAAAAAAAAAAAAATGAAGCCCGATGTTCTGGCGCGGAGATGGACTGAATGACGCGGAATGTCAATATATCGACGTTCGAAATGGCTTTCAGGGTTTTGTCCCGGCGAACATAAAAAATAGCACGTAGTTACGCTCAGATCACTTGATCACGTGAAAGTCACACACACCTGCCTGGAAGAGGGCAAACACGGTATATATACATAGTATAAAGTAAAGTCGCCCTGTCGCGTGTGTCTGTGTATTCGGCTAAAGCTTCTAAACTACTTGATGAATTCTAATGCGGTTTTCAGCATAATTTAGAGAATTTCTTGAGGAAGATTTGGGTATATACAGTAATACATTAATATTTAATGTAAGGATAGTAGAGAATTGTCGACGTTTTATAATCAAGTCGGAAAAGCCACTTTTCAGACGCTTGCGTGGCTTAGACTAAACCATAAGATATACACCTAATTAATGTACTACAGAACTGTAGATCTCAAAAAGATATACAAAAAATCCCGCGACAGTATGTGTTTAACTTTTAAGGAAGACACACAGTAACCATTTCTGTCTTTATAAGAATAGGGGTTCATTTACGAAGACTTTTTGAACAACACAGTATTAATACTATGTTAGTTACCTTAAGCATTTAGTGTATATACTTTCTGTAAACCTAATAAACGCCATAATTGTAAATCGCACCCGAGCGAGGCCGGGGCGGGTCGCTAGTACAAACTGTTTTTGAAAACAAAACTGAAATGTCGAAAGTCTAAACAAGCTGGACAATCCACAGAGATAGAACCAGGACATGGGTCCAGCTGACTATTGAAAGTGATGAAAGATTATCAACGATCTGAAGCTAAACTTCTCCTACAAAACACGACTGAACTAAGGGGCGAAACGGCTGAAGGAGTGGAGTGACTGATAACAGTGAACAGTGCTCTCTAACTAGTGGACATCGCAGTCGGTTGGCTATCGGAAGCCTGGTCATATCTTCTGTCCATGGTCGGCGAGCGTTCACGAGCTGGAGGTTGTGTATGTCCCTTTCCTTATCATTCTGTCGGTATAGTCTATTAGCGGTTTCTTCGCACTTTTTGAATCCAATCTTCGAAAAATTACACCTATATGACGTGTTTGGATCTTTCCTAGATATATCACGCAATACAAACGTTTTATACTCATGTTAACATAAACGTACCTCATTTTCGGTTAAATTTAACTTTTACTTATATCGTTTCTTTAAACTATAGAATTTCATTTATAATCAATGTGAATAAGACAGGAAAAAAAATACGTATGTTGGCAATGTCTAGTAAGAAATAATTCTCATGCAAAAAATTATTACACTGAGAGCGCATGAATGTGGTGCGTTTTCACGTTGGGCTAATTTTATATACGTAGAAGATTTGTGTGTTTAAGGCACTGGAATATTCTGAAAGTAGAACTTAAGCAGAGCTTCAAAAAGTTGGAGATAACCGTGGATGGGATATATATCTTTATTTCCAAACTTATAAATACTTGTAATTATCAAATGATTTATGTCTCCGTCTTCCTAGTTTATTTCTTAAAGCTGTAACGTCCTAACCAACTGATCTCCAAAAGGGGCAAAACAATACAATTGAGAGCGTGGTGGAGCAGGACGTGTGCAGCCACAGACCGGGCGGGCGCGGCAGAGCGACCGTCCATAATGCAACACTGCGGAGGGGGGAATAATTCAGTGGCGCGCGCAGTATCGATCCAGGGGCGGGGCGGCTGCCAGGTGGTCCTGGCGTTGCGGCGCGGCGTTCGGGTCAGCGGTTCGACCCCCGCCCTGCCAACCCCTCCCTTCACCACCCCCCCCCCCCCCCAACCAGCCACCCTCCTCGGCGAGAGCCAGCAGCCCAGTCGTTCGTCTGCGGCGTTATTGTTGTCGTGTGAGGCACATCACGCCCGCACACAGAGTTCTCCGTGCCGACAACAATGCTGGGTCCTTCCTCCAAACACTATTCAACAGGTTTTCGTCGATGCTGTTATAAACGATGATTTTGTTCTTGAAAACTGCTGTCAGTAGTACGGTAGTGGGACACAGGGTGGAGTGCACCCCTACAGGCCCGCCCAGAGGCTTCTGAGGGCCTGGGGCAAACAAAAAATGTGGGCCCCCATCCCTCCTTTCTCTTCAGGGAAGGTCATTCACAATTTTCCGTAAAAGCTGTTGTAAAAAATTATATACTAAGTTATTTATATAAGTATAAACATTTTATGTTGAAATTGAAATTTATATTTATTTGTATACTTTATTTATTTATTTAAACTGTGATGGAGAACAGCCATTTGTCTTGTCAAATAAGGGAATCAGCAAAATACAATAAAGTAGTTATTAAGATGTGGAGAGTAAAGTAGTGGTGTGTATCTCAACATAACACACTTCGGGCCATGCGGTCAGTGTTTACTCTTCTATTTAAAGTATGCGTCTATTTGAAATCAACATAACATGCAGATTACTGGTTGTATATGCGGAAGTGATACAGAATCTCGAGTATCTCGAGTAAGTTATACTATTTCTATGTCATCTGTTTTTTTTTCATCCGAATTACAGTGCTATTTGTCGAAAAAAAACTTGAAATAAAATCCAAAACAATCAGTCAACTACATGCTCATTTCAAATGCCACTCGGACAACAGCAATTCAGAAGATACAGCGTGTAAAATATTTTTAATAAAACACAAGATAGTTTTGGGAATCATTTTACTTCATTTGTTCTTTTTAGTGCTGCTGTAAGTGAGTAGAGAAGGTTTAGAGAGATCATTACTTACCCCAGGATAAATTACCTATAAGAGTTTTGTATCTTAAGATGAATTTTAAATTATGCAGCTCAGTGTTGTAGTTTCATTCAGAAGAAAAGAATTTGTTACAATTTTACAGAAATGTCTAAATTTCGCCTTAAGAGAATGTCTTGCGATGGTGGGTAGTGCATAGAGAGTAGTGCACAGTACCGAGTATGGGTGGATCTACGATGAAAAACGTATGCTTTAAATAATAAAATATGACATGTAAAGAATAACCTAAATTGGTTTGCCTAATGTGCTGGTTCACAGTATGCCTTTTTTGTGTGCCTGTAAGAGGAAATGTGCAGGGTGCTGGACTAGCAAATGTCCTGGGGCCCACAAGGACCTAGTAATTTTTTTCTTATTTTCAAGAAAACAGCATTAACTTGAGATAGATTAGACATATTTGTATTAAATTATAAAATTATATCAATGTGTTGTAATTTTTTTCCATAAGTTTTTGCTTATTTTGGTAATAAAATAATATTTTCACGATAATCATATTAGACTACTGGCGTGGCGGGGTAATTTGTGAGATTGTGTTAAAGCTTCGTAATCCTATGCAGCAACGTCTCTGATTATGCTGCCTGATGTAGCTGTGGTCGAGGCCAACGATCACCTTAAAGAATGTAAAAATGTTGTAAATATATTCACTACGTTTGTAACTCAATCGACTCTGTTTGTCCATCTGCGTATATAACCACGCTTGCACCTTACAAGCGTAGTATCAAATAGTTTGACAAATTCAGCTTGAATGTCTTCGTACTCGACATAGAAAAGTGTGGCGTCAGTATATAAGATGAACTCTCTTCAGACGAATGGTTAAGTGATCGCAAAAGTTTTTCTGGATAAATGCATTTTTTTCGTGCGCTGGGTATAATAAATGGTTGAATATAATCTCCTTTTAATGGTATGAGTACAGTGATATCAAATTGTCTTGAGTCAGAACTTATATCTGCAAAATTAAAATATTCCAGTGAAGAGCATTCATTAATGAGGAGAAACGTAGTCCTTAAGAGGATCCTCCAAAACTAATATCTAAAAAAGCAATGACAGGATTAAAATTTATTTCTATTGAGCTGTCCGTGGTTAGGACTCTGACTTCGGAGAAATGATAGATAACTTTGCCGAAGTCAAAGCTGGAAAAAATTTCAAGGTATATTAAGAAATTAAATGTAAACATTTGGCATTTCAGCTATATTAAAAGTTGCATATTTCTACTACACCGACTGGAAAGCTAATTCAATTAATAATATTATAAGTATACCAGAAACATATTGATATAAGTTAATCAAAATATGCGCAAAGGGGTCCCTTATAAAATTTGACAGGTTCATGAAAGTGTCTAGTTACGCCTGTGTGTGCGTTGTTAAGTTTTACTCAAGCGTTAAAAAAATTAGCTTTATTTTATATCTTAAGTAAATATTCTGTGGCATTGGCCAATTAGAGCATGACAGTTACGTACTGTTGGCGGAAAGTGACATTTACAGTTATGCATTAGAAAGGGGTAAGTTTGTGATAGTGTTTAAAATTATATTTGTTAATTAAATTAACAGTGAGAAGAGTCTCTGCAAGAAAATATTCTCCTTAAATAACGATGTGACTAAAAGACGGAAGAAAATTTTTCTACGAAAAGGCAAAAATCCACAAAATATAAAGAATACTGGAGAAATTTCCCAGTAGTTTTATCACAAACAGGTGTTTTTACTGACAAGCTGTTATTTTTCAAGCTACCTACCTGAATTATTTAGAAAATCAGAAATTAACTATGACTGGCTGAAATAAAAACACATATTTGAAACGTACCATACGTTGACTCACTGAATTTGTGTGATACCATTTAGGGATCTTTATTCGTAACTGGTTCAGAAGATGTGATTAACAAATGCAAGAGCATTAGGCAAAAATATGATTTAAAAGTGGAGCAAAAAAAAGTACCACATTGATGTTGGGGCCACGGTGGCTGAGCGATTAGCACTCTCGCCCCCCACCGAGGCGAACCGGGCTCAATCCCCGGCCGGGTCGCCGGATTTTCGCAAGTAGGAATTGTGCCGGACAGTGCCGTTGATCGGCGGGTTTTCTCGGGGATCTCCCGTTTCCCCCCGCCCCCCCATTCCTGCGCCGCTCTATATTCACTTCGATCACCCTTATCGGCTCTCAAGACCTCGCTGTTAAGAGCCGCCCAAATCTCTTCACTTCAATTCACATTAATGTTTTGCTATTGGTGTATTTCGGGTTTCGCGAATAAATCTGATACACGATCGGAGCACACGATCTGCACTACAATGTAGCCTCGTTCCGATCTGAAGTCTGGTTACACTGACTATCTGGAAGGAAATTTCGCACTAGTACCTGTCAAATTTACGGTACTACTTGCCTACGAGTTTTGGTTTGTTTTTATGACACCTCTTTATGTAAGGAGCTGCACACAGCATAACAGAGACACTGCCCTCAAGTGCTTGTTTGCCACTGGCTTTGTCCAAGCAAGATGGCTTGGCATGGTAAAGTAAGTCAGTGAACGCTGATGCGCATTGTGTTTGATAACAAGAGTAATTTAACGTCAGTATTATTTTTTTAATTTCCACCTCGCGGGGCCCTTGACGAATTAGGGCCCGGGGCGGAGTGTACCCACTTGCTCCCTCCCCCCCCTCTTCCTGGGCGGGCCGGCAACCTTATATGACACCCTGACAACCCCTCGCACCCTAGCAGATCTGAAGCACACCACAGTTATGGTGTGAAGTTGGGAAGAATGTGCAAGAGACTTAAATTATTTCTTTGATTTCTATCATATTACATAATTTTTATTTGCTATATGAAATAATAGTGTGAAAAAAATTATGACAGTGTAGGAAATTTACTTTAAAAGTGAAATATTTTTTTCGATAAAAGTCTGAAAATGAAACAAACCTTCTCCTCCTCCTCCTCCTCCTTCTCGGAGGTGTGAAGTGCAGTGCCTTCGAGGGCATCACCGGTAACTGGGGAACTCGCAGAGTTACAAACGAGCCGCCACATAAAGCGCCTCCTGTTCCTCGCTAAGGCTATCAGGACTCGTGCCACTTGGTACCATCCTGGAGCAACTAAATGTCTTGGGATAGTCGCCGCGTGAATATTCTGGTCGTCGTCCTACCTCCTCCTCAGAGTGACTCGTGGTGTGAAGAACATCTACGGTCAAGCCGACTGAGCTACATATATAAGCTGCGACGTGCCTCTTGAGTCAACAGTTGATCCGAGTCGCGGTTGGCTGTTAGCACCAGGTGTGTGGTAGGCTACCTTCGGAGCGACAAGCAACAACAGTTAAAGGCTGTTCACGATAAAGTGAGCTCTTTTGAAATTAACCTTAGAAAAATGACACTGCGTTCACCTACCATTGTGAATCATGTGTAGTATGTTAAAACAGAGACAGTATTTATCGACGTTACAGAAAACCGAAATATACATGTCTGCCATTTGTGACAACACACACAGCAGAATCATTTCTTGAATATTACTCTAGTGAGATGACGTCCGTCCGGGTTCACACATTCGCGCACTCGATGCAGCACGTTTTCCATAATCCGCAACAATGTTGCTGCTGGTATAGCGTTAATTTCCGCGAAAATCCTCTGTGTGAGAGTGTTCAGATCTGGCGGGTTAGTTTGAAAAACGCAACCTTTGAGGAATCCCCACAGGACATAATCGCAAACTGGCAGGCCATGGAATATCTGCAAAGCGCGAAATTATTCTACGCTGAAATATTGTTCGTTAAGTGTCCATTGACAGGTGAGCGGTGTTTGCTGTGGCTCCATCTTGATGGAAATAAACGTTTGCAAGGTCGATGTTGAGGTCACATAATGCGCGGTGTGCAGATGACCACTGCTCCATGCTTAATGACAACGGCATCACTCGCCGGACAGATCTGGCCGTATCACGCCATTCCCACCCGAAGGACACACGGGTACTAGGCCAGTCAAAATGGTAGGTGAACGCTGGGACAGCCTGTATGTTAATGGGATCACTGATTGACATACGCCCAGTAAAGTTGGTAGCGATAAAGGGAAAGTAGTTCCATTTATCAACACCGAAAAAAAAGGTGCTAAGTAACCATTTGTAATAACTTAAATTATTTCTTTTTTTTTCCTGTTTTTATTTATTGCTTCAAAGTGTAAAAATTAGCAGATTTGCAAAACATTTACTTTTCTAATAATTTCACAGTTTCACTTGACTGGCGCATGAATACAGTGATGAAGCCCATCGCAATATTAATTTTACATAAGGCGGAAGAACACACAACGCGTATACGGGTAGATCTTAAGCAGGGCTTTCAAAAGTGCTCATTCTACCGTGAACAGCCTATACCAGCGAGTGTAGTCTGCAAGCATCGGCGGCAGACAGAAAAAAACTGACTGGATGAATGAGTTGCAGACATATAGAATAGTGTTAAAGTATGCCAGTGGACATTTTGGGCGTATGTCCATAAATAATAAGTGAGGAGAATAAGTGACTGCAGTTATTGTAAACATTTCAACGGAGTTAATGGCTTTAATTATAACTGAAATTATGCATAAAATATTCCGCTGACTGATAGGAAAATAAATTAAATAGTAAAGATGAGCAGTTTAATCTTGCAAATAATAACCATCTCCGTGTATTTTATAACACTGTTATATTAGGAAATTAAATTTTGCTAATTTATTTCTATTGACTACCTCCATTACTCACGAACTCGTATACTACGCCCCGGACGACTCGAACCACTGGTGTCATGTGTGATGGAGGAACTTATTAATGAATCGAATTTTAAATTAAATTATACAATAGGCTATTAATAGTGAGGTTAAAAATAATCTATAATAGAAATTGGTCACAAAATTGAGATTGTTGTGTACAAGCGTCGCAGTGAATGCTAACGAGAAAAATGTCCGCCGAACTGGAAGCACTGCGAGTAGCCACGCGAGCGCAAGTATAAAGAGTTTGAGGGAAGATGCAAATACTCAAAATAAGTAGTTTAAAAACGAAAATGTAAAAAAGCCAAATAAGTGATGTAAGTGATTCAGTGACAAGAAAATAGACAGGGTAGATAGGAAAACCAACACAGTAAATGATAACGTGGACAGGAAAATAGACACATTAAATGGAAATGCAGGTGGGAAAACAGAGGGCATTATCGAGTTAGTGAATACGAGGATTGACTGCGGAGAAAAGAATGTTGACAGTGCAAATGAAAGAATGGACAGTGGAAATGTAATAGTAAACAATATGACCAAAAGAATGGACAGTTTTGAAAATGAAATGAAACGGGAGGTGAGTGCATTGAAGAAGGACTGACAGGAATTTCATCAACAGCGGAGTGCTAAGCATGGTGGGATAGTCGAAGGTGGTTTCACTCTCACCGAGCTGGCAGCCGAGTAAAATGTGAATGAAGGGGAGGTTGTTGTAGCCAATACAATAACCTCAGAGAGTGGACAACAGCTCTGCGGCATCGGTGTTACTCAGCCAGGAGTGGGGAAGGAGGTCAAAATCAAGCCCGCCCCTTACAATGGCCAGACTCTGCGGTGGTAATACCGGCACCAGTTTGAAATAATTGCCACCGTCAATGGATAATCAGACAGACAGTACGCTTACCACCTCGCTGCTATACTGAGAGGCCCTGCGTTAGGTATACTACAGTCTCTGCCAGAGCGACATCGACTGGAGTACCCCACACTCGTGACGGAATTGGAGCTACGACTTGGTGACCAATACCTGCACCATGTCTACCATGCGAAACTGCGAAACTGTACCCAGCGATCACGGGAGTCACTACAGGAGTTATTGCAAGACATCGTGCATCTATCCTACCTGTCTCTCGAGGGTGCCCGAGAAGGTATACGATGTCATCGCAATCGATTTATTCGTGGACGATATTGCCAGTGTTCACCGAGCGGTACACCTGACAGTGCCACACAACATGCACGACGTCCTGGTCTGAGCCGTGGGTGTGGAATCAGCGAAGCAGGAGCCGACAACCCGACATTTAATGCATGCAGCTACACCATGACTACGATGAAGACCGCATCTTGGACAATTTGAAAATGTTTTAGGCCACCATGATAGACATCGCTACCAGTGTCTGTGCTAGGGAGTTCCATCCTAGTCCATCTGAGCTTCGAGAGCGTTAGGAATGTGGCCGAACAGGACATTTAAAAGCCCAGTATCTCCAAAGAAACTGTACCATTCGTCAGACAGAAGTGAATATAACTGAGAGCATTTTGAGGAGGTTGAAGTCTGTGGTGGGAGAATTCCTAAACAGCATAGAGGTAGCGGCATATGTTCCTCATTGACTTAGGCGCTGAGAACGATGGGAAGGGACACTTACAAGGCCGGTGCCCACTGATGCCATCCAATACCAAGAATCGAGAAACTGTCCAGATGACAGCCTCGCCAATAGTTATATATGGTAGCAAAAGTAGTAACAATCTGATGCGCAGCCAGACCACAACTACTGGAAACAACATACCTCAGGAGAGTAAGAAAGATCGCCTTGTAGTAAGAAGGGCAAGGATACTGGAACCAAACTGCGAAAGAAGACTCTGCAGTTAATTTGGACAAGGCGAGAAAAGTCCAACCAAAGGATGTAGTTGCATGCACGCTTCTTCAGTGGAATGAAGCCAGTCAGAAAGGAACATAAGACGAGTGTGCCTCAATTTCAGCTGACGTCAAGAGTAATGCTGCATATGACTCGAGAATTTCTGGGGAGACAGTTAGAGGACAGTTAGTGTGGCTGTATGCCATTAAACATCACAGTACCATGGATGCTGGGAAGACCCTTATCAAATTATGAAGCAAGTCAGTGATACGTCCTTCCAGATACGTCATCGCGACTCCTTGGAGGAGGAGTCGATGAAGTCCACATTGATCGACTGGCATTCTACGAAGGTCTGGGTGTTGCAGAGTCTATTCAGAAAGAACATATTTGAGGAGGGTGCAGTGTAACATGCACCCACTTAGTGCTCTTTTCCTTTACCTATTACTGGACCATGCGAAGCAAGCGCAGTGCTTAAAGGGCATTAGTGGTAACTGGAGAAGTGCACGTGGAGTAACAAAAGAGCCGCCATATAGTGTGCCCGTGTTGTCTCGATAGGGCTATCAGGACTCGTAACACTCCTGTACTTGAAAGATGAAATGTAGTGGGATAATCGCTGCGTGGATTTTCTGGTATTCATAACACTTTTCCCTCAGCGCGACTCGGCGTGCGAAGAACCTCATGGGTCAGGCCAACTACACTATATAAACCGCGGCGTGCCTCTGAGTCAAGCGTTTCTGCAGTCGTGGACAGCTATGAGCACCAGGTGTGTGGTACCATCAGAGTGACGAGCGATGGCAGTTACCAGCGAGAGTAGTCTGCAAGCATCGGGAGTAGAGAGAGAGAGAGAGAGAGAGAGAGAGAGAGAGAGAGCGAGAGAGACTGAATGGCTGGAGTGTGGTAAAGCGGGACAGGATGCATGAGTGTCGGACATCTGGAAAGTAATATGTGAGGATTTAGTAACTTTGAGATAATATAAAGACAGTTATAGTCTATTTCATATAAGTGGGGTAAAATCCGACATACAATGTGGCCAGCTTACACACTATGTAAACAGTAAATGCTCTCGTTTGTGAAGTATTGTATCAGCTGATGAATTTCTGTGGGATCCATGTTGTTCAGTTAGTGATTTTGATGATGGATGTGGAAGAAAATAGTACTCAGAACTAAAAGCTATAATTTAAAATCTTAATTATACTTACAACATTTATGGTTTAAATTATGCTTTTAAAGCAATATTAAATTTTCTTGGCTATTAGTGACTGGGCTGTAAAAGTATGTTTAGTAATTAAGCCAGATTATGTCGACTCATACGAGCAGTAAACGTTTCCAGCCAATGGCTAGCCATGTTTATGTTTCCAGTTTCCAGCCCGGGGAAAGCCCTTGTGCGTGTGCTTTTTTCTCATCGTGTTAATTATACTAATATATTGTTGGTGTGGTCGGAATATTTAATCGGTAGTTAATTTCTTTTTTATTTGCTTTTTTCAAGTATAGTTTTTTGTAGGTATCGCTGCAGTGCGTTTTCTTGAGTGAAATGTAATATTAATCGGCACGTGTTTACAGCTTCGTTAAAACTGCTCCGTCCGCCATTTTCCTGACCGCCTTCCACAATGAAGTGACACGAATATAATTTACGTATGTAAGTTTAAGTTTAATTTTATCAGGTAAACGTGCGCAGTATTGATTTTACTGAATTATTCAGCAAATAAATTATATAATGCTAATGACGAAGAAACATGGTTTGAGTAAAGGAAACTTGCAAGAATTGCCATAGAAAAACACGTGTTCAAGAGGTTGTAAATTTTACAAACAGTAAGTTTGCGTGTTTTGTACATGTATTTATAACCGGTAATATAAATATTGAAATGTACGTGGCCTGATAATGCCGCACTTCCCACACTTTTGTAGTGAGGGAATAATATTTGTTTATTTGTCTATATTGTGAATTCAATGAGTGTAAGGTTAACTTCGGTCAAAGTGTGTACGTGTATATATTGTTGCATCTGTACGAATACGAACAGCGACATAAGCATCGCGTTTTGTTGTTTAATTAAAGTTAAAATTTTCGAAGTTAAATAATAAAAATGTTATTTCCATACGAGCAAAATTTTCCACTGCTCCATCAAAACAATATGCATCTCAAAATGCCACACACCCTTAAGAACATAAAAATAATGCTGTCTCACGAAAGACGTTAACCAAAGTATCTCTCCCCCCCCCCCCCCCCCTCTTTTCAACCCTGTTTCCTTCTTTTCCTCTCGAAATAAAATAAACAGAACCCCAACAAATTTAACTCCGTAATTACATAAATAAAACAAGTTGGAATGACAACCTAGCTATAATATCCTACATTAATTACAGGATGGAAGTAAGCTAAAATTAGTCTTTCAGTGCCTGTCACGACAGGAAACACGAGGAAAGAGGAAAATGCAAGCGTGTATTGGACTAAACAAACGTTTTTTCCTTCAGTGACAAAACAGCTGTGGCGGAAGGATACATTGCGGCCACGCTACTTTTCGAGAACTGTCAATATTTACCCCACTTACATGAAATAGACTATATAAGGACTTAAATTAGAATTGAGATTGTCTTAAAATATTGCGGTTACTGATAGGAAAATAAGTGAAGTCGTGTAGATAAGCAGATTAATGTTGCAAGTAATAGCTATCTGTGTGTATTTTTATGACGTAAATAGATTAGGAAGTTAAATTTAGCTCTTTTATTTTTATTCAGACCTCCATCCCTCACGAACTTGAATATTCCCCAGACGACTTTTAACAATACGTTATGGTACAGCTCAAAATAATTGTTTATGATAATACAAATGTTATGAAGGATATCCGCAGGCGAACGAAGTGTATAATTTCAAATAAATAAAATAAAAAAATAAAATACACAGTATGTTTATTACTTACATGCCAATACATATCTAGAATGGTGATTAAAGGATAAGAAATGGTTGAAAGAAAATGTAACTAGCCTATATCATCGATATTGTGACCATGTGACTATAAAACATCCTCAAAATGTAGACAAAAAAATAGCTGTCGAACAGTTTGAAGAGCCGACGCCTTGAGCGGCGACATGGTTGCGGTGAGGTGCCAGCGACGGAATGAAGTGGCCTGAGAAGCGGGAATGTCGCAAGAGAACCTTCCAGTGAGTGGCAACGTCTGCCATGTGTCCCTCATGCGTGCGACACTCTTTTCCCGGGAACCCACTCTTGTTCGCAGTGATGGGAGGCTAGTGGTCCGTCTGTCATCCCGCCCACCTGCGAAGTAGAGAAACACACAGCCTTTATAAAGATCTGCACTGGTGAGGCGGATTTCGTAAACTGCCGACAAATCTGGATGTTTCAATCATTGCCAGCACTTGAAAAATAACTCCATGGCATTAGCCCTAAAATAAAATATGATAATTGATATATACCATATACCAGCTGCGGGATAGCCAGATTCTGAGTCCGTCACTCAATGTAATTTTCTGCCCACAGTTTGATTACATGGATGCATTCTGTTCGCATAAGCACCTCTAAATTTTAGTATACTTTTAATGATCGAGTTTTAGTGCAAATGGGATGTATTCAAGAATAAATAGGCATATATGTACACAAAAAACTGTCTAATGTTCTTGCAACACAAATTACTATTGAGCCATGTCTTTGAACGTTTATGTTGTACTGAAATTAATAATGTCTTGAGAAAATTAATAATGTAAACCATTTGCGAAGATTTATATTACAATATTGCGGGGCCGCGGTGGCTTAGCGGTTAGCCTGCTCGCCTCCCACCAAGGCGAACCGTCTTAAATCCCCGGCCGGACAATACCGCTGATTGGTGAGTTTTCTCGGGATCTCCCGTTTTCCCCGCCCCTTATTTCAAGCACTGCTCCATACTCAGCTCGCTTCTCCCTCATAGGCTCTCCAGACCCTGATGTAAAGAGCCATCGAAATCTCTTCACTCATTACTATAATGCTAATCAACTACTGAAGAGTAAATGTTAACAAAGCTTGTAAGTTACTGCCACAACCAAATAACAGGAAGAACTAACCATTTGTGTTAGCACGACATTAATGTTCGGCCAACACCAGTTTACACTGACTTGACATAGTAAAATGGCGGATACAAGTGAACAGCGATAACCTCGTAAAGTGAAACCACTGTATTTAAATTTTGAAGCCTAGAATGAGAACTAAATGTAATTCCAAACAGCTTTCAAACCACGCTAAGCACTTTACGCGTGTCAACTATAGGCTGTTCAAGGTAAAATGAGCACTTTTGAAAGCCCTGCTGAAGATCTACTTGTATACACATTGTGTAATCGTCCGCCTTATTTAAAATTAACGTTGCCATGGGCCTCAACACTTTATTCACGCGTCGGTCAAATGAAACTGTGAAATTATTAAGAAAGTAAATACTTTACAAATCTGCTCATTTTTACACTACGATGCATTAAAAAATAGAAACCGAAAGAAATAATTTTAAATTATGACAAATAGTTACCTAACACCTTTTATTCGACGTTAAGATATGGCACTACTTTCCATCTATCGTTACCAACATTGGGCGAATGTCACTCAGTGCGCCCATTATAATATATGCAGATAGGGGGCACATACTTTTTTTCTAAAGTTCATTTCTAAAGTGCTCACTTTATCGTGAGTAGTAGGGGCGTGCCGGTCCTAGTCCACCTTGGATTAATCGGGATTAATTAATGGATCATCAATTTGATTGAAAGGGCTAATCCTTAACCTGATCTTAGCCCGATCAAAAATTGAAATGGTCAAATTGATTGAAATGATGAATTGATTGAGAGGGTTAAATTGACTGATATGTTTAAATGTATTGAAATGGTTTATTTTTATTCGGATCAAATGTTTTAAATATATATTTTTCTTGATTTTGTTGTTGTGTATAGTAGTATTTCTTTCTTTATTTCCTTTTGTGGGGAGCTCTGATACTTCCTCACCCTTGGAGCTCTGGCACTTGATGAGGTGTGGCGTGTTGGGGACAGGGTGTGTGTATATATATAGTTTTGTGCAAGAGTGGTCTAAGTGTTAATTTTGTGTCCTGTAGACGATGTTGTTAGGTGACTTTGAACAATGGGATTTATGTGTTAGTAATGACAACAAACAATTAAATAGACGACAACTGTTTCTGAATGCAATTAAACATTAGAGAATTTCAGAGTGTTCTACATATGAATAAATAACAGGCATCGAATGGCAAATTTCAAACGACTACATGAATAACATCTGGTGTCGACATATGATAACATGTGTAAATACGTGAGTGTCCAGTACGAAATTATTGCGTAATGAAAATCAATTAAATGTAAAAAGATGAATTAGTCTACACTGAGCTATATGCTAGAAATATAATTTACACAATAGAAGCATAACGAACGAACACAACTATGTGGATGTAATAATTACGTGAGTGTGGAGTATGGAATTAACAATCTACAACATATAAAAAATGTCTGTATAAATTAAATGAACAAAATAACAAGCTATATGACACTACTTGATGCCTCTTGCACATACCTTACACATCCATCTGCCTGTGAGACTGGTGAGGAGGAACTTTAGAATTGTAATCCACTTGTAAAAAGAAACTAATTGATTAACATGTGTGATAAAATTGCAACTCACCCAAAACATGTCTGTCCGGCTGTGAGCTCAGTGAAACAACATTTTGATTATAGACTGAGGTGAAAAACTCGGGAATTTTAAACAAAATGAATGTTTCAAAATAAATTAAGAAAAAAATACATATTGAAATGGCATCAGGAGCTCCCCGAAAACACATCCACGCACCTTGGAGGCTGGTGAAGGAATGAGTGGATTATATGATGTGCACCTGCTTATATGCTGTTATGTGGAGTGCAGCTGAGTTTAAATGTACAACAGACAGAACCTACTTCTTTAACAAGCTACTGTTAACAACTTTAATTCACTATTCGTCCTACAAGTACATAAATGTATAAAAGTAAATTCTTTGTGTTAGAATTGAATTTAATTTTTTTAAAAGAAGTTTTTCAATTATGTTTTTTAAGTTTTGTGTGTAAATTATGACTGTGTTTTTTCACCACCAGAAATCGCTGTGTAGTTTCTTCAGTTGTAACAGTTGTAATCATGGTGCTTTGAGAAAAATATATTTTATTTTAAAAGTTGGTTGAACTCTCCCAGTTGTAGGAGAGTGGAGAATCATTGTGGTGTGACACTAAGGGCTCTTTCTACCTGGCCCTTGAAAAGGTTTTTGTGTTCTATAACTTTTTATTTTGCTTAATTCCCTAGGTTTCTTGGCCAACAGCCAAGTAAAGTTTTCTCGAGATATCCATGTCCATTTCTTCCTTACGTTTCAAAATTCATTAATTCAAACATGTTCATCTTTTTCCATAATTTTTGTATTTCTCCTTAGATCTTCAGTGTTTTATTATATTTTAATTGAAATTTTAGTTTTTAATGTATAATATTTTTCTCCCTCATCAACTTGTACATTTTTTTGATTCTTTAAAAAAGTGAGCAAACAAACAAATAAGCTGTTACCTGGCTTTGAATTCAAACCAACACTGATAATCACCAATGCTTTTAATGATTACCAAGAATTTATTTATTTTTGTTAAATAATAAACACAATATAGTAGATAATGATACGGGCATTTTTCTAACTAATAAATAACAAGTTACAGTATTTTCAATTTTTTACATATAAAAATTTTATTTAACTTCTAACAACAAGACATTTCATCACTAACATTTTTACAACCATCTGCAATAAAGCTGTGTACATCAATCGTACATCGTAACATAACTACAACTACTATTACTTCAACTACTATTGCTACACTACTGCTACTACTTCTACTACTATTGCTACTACTACTGTTACAAAAATGTCTGACTCATATTTACAAAAAATGATTAACAGCATATTTACAATTATAATACATCATTCCTTTTTTAAAACATTCCTTTCCCATCTATTTACAGCAACTATTTCATTAATGACACATTTGGGTGGTGTGTTCGTTTACGTCTACATCTAAGGTGCTCATTAATTTTGTCACATCCGGATTATTTCCACACACACACGCACACCAATGACAGGGTGTAACACACTCCAATGCACACAGTTTCCTGTAGATGATTTGCCACACTGTGACTTTCTTCTTCTTATTATGCATTGAAGATAGTTGTGTTCTTGATACCAATAGGCCTTACAGATAGGCAAACAGGGAGTTGCAGCATTGAATGGTGATGGATATTTGTTGACATTGTGGGCAGCAATAGTTAGCTATGAAGTTGGTGGTGGAACAGGAGGTGTGTATGACGGTGTTGGCAGATGGATGTTTTCGATGGTGTGGTGGTGGCAGTTGTGGTGTCGTGGATGGGCTGCATTTATTGTGGTGTTGAAATTATTGTAGGGAAAGAGAAAAAATTTACACAGGTATTCGATAGTACCTCCAAGGTAAGGATGATATTCCATCTGTCTCAATGTACTGCTTATCATCCCTAACTGAAAACACTAGCTCAGTTATGCATTCAGTGTAGACTTGATGAGCATGCGAACAGAATTGATATTGGGTCCCCAGAACCCTTGTGTAATTTTCGAGGCAATCTCGATAATCCTCGTACCTGAGTGACTGTAACACATTAGGTTTTACCCCCTTCGCCTTACATATACATTGTTTATTCCCAACAACATATGAGTAAAGCTCAGGATATAAACCTACAAAGTGTGTGATGATGCGACCAGCACATTCATCTTTCATTACCCTGGTATGGCCTTTGTTCTCACAAGGGAATCCTTGTGAGTTATCGAGCGCATAGTTGGATGTATCAAACCATGCCTTTAAATCTGGGGTAATTACTTTATAGATGTCGTCACAAGCAACAGAATATACCAAGGAATCGGTGTGCGCAATAAAGGAGGTGTAAGGCTTTGGGAAGAAATTTTGTAGACATGTACTGATAATGGGATTCGTAGTGTTTGTTGAATGCAATAGAACTCTTTGACATCTTGATAAGGACCAAGTTTGCATCGATAATCTGTTTTGTCTGGAATGTCGGACTCCCTATCAGCTCTGCAGCTCCGTACATCGTGCCATACCTCGAAATGACTTTGATGTCCCTTTCCCAGCATACATTCTGCAAGATTTTTTAAATAACAGAATTATTAATTAACTTGAAAAACAATTTTTCGAATTTGTACATAGCCTGGGAACGTTTCTCAATGTTAAACTTGATGTACGGAGCCATTAAAGCCTTCTGCTCAAAGCACAACATGCGATGAACAGAGTCAAGTTTGGCCCCATACATCAAGTACTGCCTCAGTATTTCCCAGTGTATAACATATTTCTTTTGCGGCAGGAGTGTTAAAAGATGTTTCTCATGCGAGCCGTTCGGGGGTACACCATTTTCTGGGGCTAAAGGTAGATCAGATAGTTTATCATGACATTCCTCCGGGAAAGACAGATCAACTTCCTCGAAGAAACAAGTGTCACCATCATTCACCTTGTTTGAAAAATCCCATTTTGAAAATATGTCTGCCTCAACCTACTCAAAATTGCCGATCGGAAGCTTGGATCGCATTGTATGACTGTACATCCCATTGACGTCGAAATGTCATATAAATTTAGATTCCATATTGGGGTTGTAGTCCTCACCCATGTAAACATTGTTGGCTTTCCCACATCTCTTTGAAACCTGGGTAATGCCGCCCCTAACCCCGCATTCTGCAAAAAGATACATGGCTGGGCCAGTCAGCAGCTCTAGCTGCACACATGTCATTGACAATGAAGCATCTCATGAAAGAGATGTAGCTGTGACGTACATGGTGGTGTCAAGACCATAATGAGCCAAACATATGGTCCTAAAATTCTCAAACACATCAGCCAGCAAACAAGTGTCCACATGTAAGTAATGAATGGCATACTGCAACAAGTTTCTGCAATTGAATGCATCCCACGCAGCTTGGGTGTGAGTGCAATCCTCATCACTAACACCTTCGCCTGTCATCACATTATGAAATGCGTCCTTTGGTGGGAGTGACTTGCACATCAGACTTTCTGGCAACTTAACTAAGTCACAAGGAAAAACTCACTTCTGTTTTGCCAATTCGAATGGAGTGTTGTCTGGAAATATAGAGCAGGCGATACTCAATTGTGCAGGTAGTAAATTACCTGCCAATGTTTCCAGAGAGGTGTACATGAATTGGAATGAATCAATAAAACATAATTTGAAATATTGTGCCTTTTCATTGAAGTCAATCCCATTGGGAATTTGTTTGGTAATACATTTGTATTTCTCTCAGGTCATTCCAATCATTTGAATTTTACCTGTTTTTTTTTCGAATGCCATGGTTCTGTCAGGTTGTGGTATGTGACATTCAGCAAAACGCTTTATGAGAAAGTGAGCATCATAATTCTGCAAGTTATGAAATACAGCAGCAAATTTTCTCTTGGGTAGTCTGAAATTGAAGTTGCACTTATCATGTGCGCAACCTCTGATTTCGCCTGTCAGATGGTCATGATCGACCACAATTTCATCTGTGCCGAGCATTTATTTACAAATGTGACAACTTTTCTGAGCTGCCTACTGAGCTTCATCAGCAGGGTTTTTTTTTTGGCTTCATTGGAACAATCACGCTGTTGATTCCTGCAACCCACTTTGTAAGTTCAACTAATATATCAACTAATTGGTGCATACAATCAGCACCCACAAACTCAAAGTAGTTAGATTAACTTGGATTGTATGAGCAGACCAACAAAATGCTACAAGCATTTGGAACATGTTGGTTGATGGTATTTGTATTACTCATTTCATCATTAGGCAAGCAAGTGGACATGTGTCTCAGGCAACGTTCTATGCTGCCGTAGCCGACGAAACCCAATCTTTGCTGCTTGCTGTACACTTTAAATTCCAAGTACTTGTCATTCCCAATGGGGAAAGTACTTCAAACAGCCTTTTGTTGCTGGCAAAGGATACTCTGACTTGCGAGTTTCTCCTCACTAACAAAGTATTGGAGACAACCTTCGCAAAAATTTTTTTATGAGCATGTTTACTCAGTTGACTACAAACCAGTTATGACACATCTGTAATGCGTACAAAATGCAAATGAGTGGCATTTCCACACACGCGAATCGCCAAAGTATTCACATGTTTGTCATGACATATAGGAGAAATATACATGGGTACTACAACCCTACCCTTATCGCAAGTTTCGTCAATTATATTTCTATCTTTGTCCTCCACACAGTAGACATTTATAGAAATAGAATTGTTTTCCTCGAACTTACCAATATCCTGTATGATTAAACGTGTCGACAGACCTTCAGTATTCATAACCTCGTGAGGTTTAGGATATGAAATAGTTCTGTAAACATGTTGCGTGGCTGGAAACAAATATGCTATTATAGCATGGTGGAAACACATGCCATCTGGGAAGTGTACATCCACACAAGCTTTCCTATTTGCAATAAATTTAGGTAGTTTATTGTGCACAGCACCGATGGTGAATGGCCGATATTGGCTCATATGTACATCCATGTATGTCAATATTTGGACACTCTAGCCAGATCCAACGCACAAAACTCCTCAAGTCCGTTTGTGAGATAAGGAACGATATCATCATTTTAGATTAAACCCAAATCAGATGAATGGAGGACAGGGAGGGCTTTACTTTGAAAATAAAAGGTTCTGTAACACCATCGCTTCGATGTGAGGGATTTCAAAAACATTCCTGTAATGGTAACTGTAACTCTAATAGGCCGGGGTGATGCCATTATTAAACTTAATAAAGGGAACTTACACCTCTCGAAATTAGGGAAAAAAAGGCAGCATCACGGGTCAAGCCTATTGTTAAGTATCCGCACATCATTTTGTCTTCCAGCGAATACTATAGCCATGAGTTTGTATGTCAAGTCTGGCAAAAGCTCCAATGAGGCTGCGGAATCGGAAAACAAACTATTTTCTGGCTCCCTTGGTGAAATATTTCTAATCGACTCGAAAGTCGGTTGTGAAACGTCTTCAGCACTCTCTGAGTCACAATAATCTTCTGAGTCTGATAGAAATAAATCATCATTTAAAAGATCAACTTTCTCATGTTTGGGGGAAGCAGACATGTTTTGACCTTTGGGTGTAAACAATCTCTTCATAAGTAATTCTGTGCTTAAATCGCTCGTTAGAGATCATCCTCCAAGAGATTAATTCGTGACCCCTTAGGCGAAGGGATAGCGTCTCGACAGCTTGCTGTAAACTCTGTTTATGATTCAGAACCTGAAGGTACGTTCACCCATTTTACCTAACTTAAAGTTTCTTCAGTTTCCCCTCTACAATAGTTAGTAGACTACAATAAATTACACTGAAGTAACCCCCTCATTATGAAAAACATGAAACAATAACAACACTTTATTCCCTCATCACACCAGAGTTGTAATTAATAATAACATTATTGATTATTATTTTTGAGGAACTTTTTTTTAAAGGAAAATCAGTCAACTATAGCAACGTGTTTTTTTTCTTTACAAAATATACGGGCACCATTCATTCTGAAACCTCATGCACAAAGCCAGTTAGTGTATAGCCGAGAATTGAGTATGTGGGGAGCGAGCAAAATTTAGGTCTCTAGAGCTGATGTTGGTGAAGCGAGGTGAGTATGAAGCAGCGAACGAACTTCGCATCAGCAGGCCGGAGCTGAGGACGAGGCGGAGCTGCGGGCAAGAGAATGGTTCACTAAACTGTCGCTGTCCGGAACGAGCTCCACTAAACAGCCACAATCACACTCGACTACTTCGTCCCCCACTGTCTTGCAAAGCCTAGGGTGTGCATGCACCGCCGCCTGAATTTTAGGGCTAGGAGGGAGACTGGGCATTTTCCCTCCTACCACACCTCGCCGACAACTTCACTCTGCGACACGGTCTACAGCTCACGTCCACTATACAAAGCACAGTGCATTGCAGTTTAAGCCTAGTTTAAATGTAATTTTTGTGATAAAAAATTTACACCTTAAATGCACTTTTTAAAATTTTTTGAATATTACACCATCAAAGTTATTTACACCATAAAAAACATTTATGAAATTTTATACACTAAAATTATTTACACTGTCAAAAATACTTTTAAGGTAACATTGTTTACATTGTAAAAAAATATTCCTGAGGAAGACTGTAAAAATTAGTTTACACTGTAAATTACTGATTTTCATAATTTTAATAATGAAAAAATGTTGTCTAAACATTTTCAGTGAGGGAGTAACACATGGGATATTATTGATAATTATTCCAACTAAAGAAATGCTCTTAAAATTTAACATTTCTTAAAAAAATTCTTGTAATCTAAAAAATTAAATACCCTATCCACCCCATCATATACACATCAAAAAAATTTTATTTGTTAGAAATACTCAAGACTCATATATCCATAATCGCATACATCCTTCTTTAGTCAATTCATTCTGAACAAGCTTGGGAGCTAATATTATGCATCTCCCCCTCACACTTGGTGTGAGCAGCGTAGTTCGCCTTTGTTTTCGCAGTTCCAAAGTTCATACCTCATGCACACAACATCCCATAAACATTTCTTAAAACTATGTAAAACTAACTAAAATATACATGACTTTTCCCCTGCACTCATACTCACACACACATTTTTCCTCAGAGTAATTTGCATTTTTATTATAGATGGTATATAAATATATTTACGAGTATTTAACAGTGTAGAGAAGGCCTGAATTCGAGATATTATCTCGGCCTGCTGTCCATAGTGCAATACTATGGTGGTCATTCACTGTCCCCTTCAAAACTCTGTTAAATGTCCTCTTAAATACAAGTCAACAAGCCATCTGAAATTTATTGAAAACACAATTTTCCCCTGCACTCATATTCACAGTTATTCACACACACAGTCAGCCACACATATGAATTAACATAAACATTAACTAAACGTAAACAACTTACAAATTAATAAAATCTAAAAATAAATCACACTCAGAATAGATTTTATGTAATGATTCCAAAGATTTGTTTTACAATTTTAAAGACACATCATTCAATTTGTTAAAAAGTTTTACAATTCTAAAGACTTGTTTTATGATTTTAAAGTTCCATCATTCAATTCTTTAAAAAGTTAAACAATTTTAAAGGCTTGTTTTACAATTTTAAAGACCCATAATTTAATTCGTTAAATAAGTTTACGGATTCTAAGACAAGTTCTTTCAAGTTTGAATGATTTTGCTAAAAGTTTTATAAAATTTCTTTTAAATTCTAAAGACTTGGTTAACAGTTGTAACACTCTTAAGAAAAGTTTCTGAAAAACGTGGTCCAAATATTTTTAAAAATCAATTTCTCGAAAAGTTTTTGACAAATTACTGCAAAAATAAATAAAAAAAAGCCCAAACTAACCACTTACTTTAACCATGGTAGCAAAGCTGGTAGGCTTCAAACGAAACCTGAACTCAAGGTCAAGCTGGTTGAGAGTTGTCTCGCCCAGACAGGCAAGAAAGCGAAAGTCCGGGGTGGTTGCTCCAGCAGATGTGTGGCCGACCGAATTCCCAAGAAAGCAGGCGAATTCCCCAGCTGGCGGTAGAAGTTTAGTCATTTACAACCGGTGTCCTTGAAAATTGCGGACCAGTTCACAGACTATCTGAGCATAAGAGGGTGGGATATGTTACCTCCATGAAGATAGATCAGTAAATGGTGAGCTGGGGATTGGTCGGTCCAATTTATACCCCACATCCATCCCTTGTCCAATACTTTAATGTATTTAAAAGAATTTTACATGATTTTTTAAAATATAGCATTTATATGTTAGAATTCAACTTGTATTTATCCGGGCTTAAGCCAATAGATTTGAATTATTTTCTTATTTAACGATTTTGTACATGAACTACTGTTATTCGATTCAAAATTTTCATACCACAAGGTAAAATGAATTTAATATTCCGTTTTTACATCCCTAACATTAACAACCAATTTTCAATCTATTGTATATTTTTAAATTATGTTCGTTATTACTTTTACAAGGCTACATTCGTACTCAACTCAAGACTCGAGCCCAGAATCAATGTATTACAATCATAGCTACCCAACACTGAAAGCGAGAAACTATATTACAATTGTACATGATCTAATCGGGACTCAAACCCAGTTTATATTATCCATGCCTTACCTGGGAATCGAACCTGCACACTTTATAAATTAATTAACCATGCCTTATCCGGTATTCGAACCCAGAGTATCCTTGTATAAACTGATTACTCTACAGAGGCAGGTGACATTTAACATCTTATTTTTTTTGTATTAAATTTTTCCAGCAGTCGTCTTTGTCAGTTTCAAATGTATATTTAGTTGAATAGTAATTCTCTGTGAACTTATAGTTTGTTTGTTATCTGATTTTTCTTTACACAACTTGTGCGTGTTAACACAACATACTTGTGTGTCTCTCTCTCTATGTGTGGAGAAATGTTTTCTTTCTTAGGAAAAGCAAGTTGACTTTTTAAAAAGGAGTAGGTTAAATAAACATAAAAATTCATTTTAGAACATTAATTTATTTACAAAATATATAAAAACATATTTTTATTATTACCTAGATACAAAATAAAATATATCATGTTTCAAAACATACAGAATTAATCACAGAATATTCCAAAATATAGCATCAAACAATCAATTACAGGATGATTCAAAATACATAATCAACTACAGGATATCACATAAATCACACAAGTATTATTTAAAAAATACAAGTTTCTCCAAAAATTCATGTAAAACAAATACACCTTGCTCCAAAACAACTATAGGGTCAAATAAACCATTGAACACTAGCAAAATATATACATTTTTTCTTTGAAAACAAATATTTTTTTTTGTATACTGTTAGCTACTTCCCTGAACAAAGTTTTCATACAATTTTTAATATTGGGTCCAGATCACCCTTTGACCTCTGCTTTCAAGGAGGGAGCATCTCTTATGCCCTGTTTTAACCTACCTGTTTTCACACAAACATCTTTACAAGTAGGGCCATGTAAAACAATGCTTTCAACCAAATTTGGATATGATTCAACATGATGAGAGTACACATCTGCAATAGTAGATAGAAGAGGTGTGGTTGCAGTAATATAAAACACTGGATATTTCTTGTTGTCACTGCATTGTACAAGTTTGTGACTCTCTTCATCTCCTAGAGGAAAATAAATTACTTTAAAATGAAAAATACTGTCTCAAGTCTTTGTAAATTCTAGCAAAATATTGGACGTTGCTTGTTTGACACTGTCATAATGATTTACAGGATGAAAATACACCATGTTGATAGTATGACATCCAAAACTCGACTGAAAAGATTTAGTAAGGAACAATGTATGTGTATTGATAAATTCATTATCTCTAAATTTGTAAGTTGAAACATGTTTTAGGGAAAAATTTTATTTTTGCTAATTTTATTACTCGATTAACGTCACATTTTGATGAATCACACCCAGTATGAAACATGTAACCAGACATGTTTTTGCAATAATGATATAATGAATGAAGGTTATTATCATATTCTTCAAAATACTGATAAAGTAAAACATTGTCTATATTGTAAACAGGAAGTTAAAAAATTATTCTTCCTCACAATAAAACATTACAATATGTTCACCCTTAAGTTTATGCTTATAATCTACTCTGTGTGGTCTGTACTGGTTTACAAGACATTCAGAACAGTTGCAGTTAGCTAAAGTGGAATGATAACCATTTGGTTTTCTACATGCTGTGAAAGCTTGAGTCAAATACATACATTTGAAATGAATGTCTGATTCACACATTAACAACAAAATGTTAATATGCTATGCTATAAGTTAGAGAATACAAACTTTTAGTATTAAATGCTTACTTGCAAGTCGGCGTGAACATTATTCTGAATTAGCTACTTCACACGCATATGCATTACACATGGATGGAAAAACTAATCCTCCTTGTTCGAAAATAAAGTTGTGGATGTCCCTGTTGCAGATCTCCTTCCAACGAATGGTGATTCTCTGGTGAGGTCTGGTGAGCTGGTAGGCGATTACTCTGTATCCCCATTCCTCTTCTATCTTTTTGCTAAGACTGGAAATCATCAAATCTTCTAATGTTGTTGACAAGTCACTGCCGAGGCAAAGATATCTCTTGGCACAAATGTTGCATGCCATTCTTCACCAAAGCGAATGCCAAGACCGTTGTCGAAAGTGTAGCACCAAAGTTCTATATCGTTGTAGACCTAAAAATTGTAAAATACTGCCATACACTTTAAAGAAAACTCTTTGTACCCAATTTGTAGAAAATAGTATATGTCTGTAGGATCGAAGATTCTAGCAATGACTGACGATTTTATACTGAATGCTCTCCTTTATATAGTCTGCCAGATGTTCTTGCTTTGAAAAATGTTACATTGCCACATACCACAGGTAGAAGTTAATTCTTGGTCACCAATGTATGTATAATGTTGTTGTTGCATTCTTGTGTCCAAACAATAGTAAGAGAACAGCAAGTACACTCCTTCTGCATATTGTATTTGATTTTCTTGTAGAACTTGTGTTTGGTGATATAAGCACTTTGAGGTTCAAATTAAAATTTACCATTGATACAAGGTAGTTTGCTGCCAGGATGTAAATTATATAAAGTACTATAGTTTCGCCCATAACATATGTCGAAAACTTTTAAAGTTCCTGTTGGACTGATTAATGAGAAATAACAATGTTAATCTTCGTTGCACATATGTATCTGCAGTGGACTATCTTCATCTTCAATTCTATACCACACTAGCCTATATCCTCTATATATATATATAACAATTGCATACTGGAGTGATGAGTCGAACCTCTCCATCGTAACTGAAGCTCTGGTGTATGATTTTCTCTCTCTCTCTCTCTCTCTCTTTATATAGACAGATGTTCTTCCAGTTTGTGGTAAAATTAGTTCTTCAACAACAAATTTGTTAGATCAAATTTACAGACACAAACAATGCTGTTCCAAACCTCACAGTCCCACATTCCATATGGTGCCCGTAGAAGTGCGCTACTGCCTTGTATTTGCGTGATGTGTTCCTTATTATTACATGTTTCAGTCCATAAGGTAGGGTGTTGTAAAATTCTCTAAACAATTTATATTTTATTTGATCAAAACCTGGTTCTTTGGTTATTTCTATACTGCGATTTTTAAAGCATAGGTCCCAAGAAGTATAGGGCATTTCACTGCCAGGGAACACTCATTCTGTACAAATACTTTCAGCGCAACTTTTTGCAAAATTCCAATGTTCATCTCCATTAGACATCTGTGTTTGAAAGTATATGTTACCTAGAGACTGGAACCATACTTTCTTGTGTCCTCGAAAAATACTGGAATATGTCATCTCTGGGTCGAATTTCTAAATTTTTTCGAGATCTTATGCTACCTGGAACAAACAATTTTTTCCAAAAATTAATATCTATACACATAGGTGCATCTGGCACTATTTGAATGTATCTCTATAAATTTCTGTCGAACACAGGAAAAGGGTGAGCTCTATAAATTGTGAAATACCTATTCGCAGATCTCAAAGGAAACTAAATTATCAACTATATACTATCAATTGTAGCAAGTGCATGTACCATCGTTAGTTCATATTAATTGGAAAGTTGATCTAAATCAGTTCTATCAAAGTCTTGTCTGCAGGTAATTTAAGAGCAATATCTCGAACAATTTCTAACAAATTTCCTGGAGTCAATAATGAAGTGGGCAACCTGCTAGTCCCTATGATATCCAATGCCAGTTTTATTCTCATTACCTCTTGTTTATAAGACTGAAGAGTTAATTCCAATTCTCTCAGCAAACTACTGTATTTAAGTGCTTCCCCTAAATTGCTAATCGTTATTCTGTGATTTCTTTCAATCGAGGCTGTTATTTTATTCCAAGCAGTCATGTGGTACACAGTTTTTATTACTTTTGCTAACTCTTTTCTAAAATACCTACGTCCTTCGAGTTTTTCTCTACTCTGGCATTCATCCCTTTCACGAAAGTTAATTGTTTCTCTACTATATGGATCAATTTTTCTTGTCTCATCCCCAACTCACTAGTGACTTGATGAATATGGACATAATCATCATTCGTAAATGTACGAAATAAAAATTTCAGAATACTTCCACCTGCATCTATCAAACCTCTCTTTTCGTGAGACGATTTTCTGGGTAAAATCAAAGTTAATTCATTTACTTCCTCCTCTAATTCTGCAATTAATCTATCAAGAATATCTATCCCTGAATGTAGTTTTTCGATCTCTTGGTTTCCAGAAAACTTCATCCCTTTAATTATGTTCAGTTGGTTCCTAAATTTGTTATTAATACTCTCCAATTTTCTTATAGGTATGTCTAGTACTATTATCCATCTGTCTCCTGTTAACACAATGGCCATTTCTTGGACCAGAATCACGGCAGCACCTATGGTGTGTTCTTCAATGCAAGCCAATATACCTCTTATTTAGTTTTTCGCATTGAACTCGTAATTATCATCAAATTCTAGGTTACATTATACTCTGAGTCTACGCATCACTTATTTCTGCTTCCTCCTCTTCCACTGAGGGGTTTCTTACATTTGAACGCAAATTTTAACTCACACTAGGTTCACCTACTTTCTCACGAATTTTCTCTTTATGATAACGCGATGGTTCCCAAACATTGTCAGTTTCTACATTATCACAACACTCACTATCATCGAGGGTGCTGTCGTCCCTAGGGCATTGAACACATATTTCCTCTACTTCACCTATTTCTGCTAACTCTGTTATGTCTGCTAAAATTGGGTGTGACTTTGAGCCTATATTTTCTTCACTTAATTCTTTATCACTTTCACTGTAGTAAAATATCTCAATTGTTTCTACTTTATCAATAATCCATGGGGCTTTTTCCCTACATGTTGTGTCTCAGCCTAGACATGAGCTTCTTGGCCCTATAGAATTTTTAGACAACTTTAATCTATCACTGTGCCCAATAACTTTTCTCTTGTCTAATAATACTTAAAAAAATAAGACTGATCTCAGTTTTCTCAAAATTTTATGAGGTCCAGACCAAAACATATTAAACTTATAGACTCTTCCTTTCGTAACACTTGGCATGTGTAAATACACGTAATCACCTACCTCAATATCTGGTGATTTTGACTTCTTGTTATACTGCTCTTTTTGTCTCTCAAAAGCTACTTTATTCCTTTTGCTAGCTACTTCCAGTGCTTCTTTTAACCTATTACTCAAAATTTCCACGTGTTCCGTGGCTGTCTTACCTCCCTCTAACACATTAGGCTGACTACTCAATTCACCTAAAGGGGGTTGCCTAACTTCTTTCCCATACAACAAATAATGTGGGCTATAACCCGTCACTGAATGTGGGACCATCCTATATGCATGCACTGCATGTGGCAAATGTTCTTCCCAATTACTACCATATTCATCTACATAATGAGATATCATGTCCGCTAGGGTTCGATGAAGTCTCTCAACACGTACGTTACATTGTGGTCTGGAAGGGGTCGTCTGTAACTTCTTCATTTTTAACACTTTGCACATCTCTAACATCAACCGAGACACCATATATCTTCCTCGATCTGTCAGCAGGCTTTGAGGATAACCATGCCTTAAAATAATCAGCTGTACAAAATATTTTGCTACTGTCTCTGCAGTTTGATCGGGCATTGGTATTGCTTCACAGTACCTTGTGAAATGATCCATAAATGTCAACACATATTTATTCCCTTTCTCACTCATCAGTAAAGGACCTAAAATATCTAGAGATACCAACTGAAATGAGGAATTTTCTTGCGGTAAAGAACCTAACAGTGCTTTCGTAATTTTCGTTCTTTTTCTCCTATGACAATCATCGCACCTCACAATATATTCATCTACATATTTATTCAATGTTGGCCACCAGTACAAAGATTTGAGGAGGTTTTGAGTTCGTTTCACACCTTGGTGAGCAGAAAATGGAGTGACATGTTAATGACTAATTACTCTGGTCACGAGCGACTTTGGAACAACTACTTAAAATTTTTCTTAGTCTCTTTTGTATAGGATGCCTTCCCTAACAATAAAGAAATTTCCCTATTAATTATGCTTAGACATGTTTCCGTTTTCCCTCTGTTCTTTCTGAATTATTTCTCTAGTTAAATATTTTGAATTTATCACATTTACCATTCGCGACAAACAATCTGCATTTGCATGATTCTTGCCCGGTTTATGAACTACTTCAAAATCAAACTCTGCTAAACGAAGTGCCCATCGAGTGAGTCTCGAACTAGGGTCTTTCAAATTCAATAATCATCTCAATGCAGCATGATCAGTAATAATGGTAAATCTATGGCCGTACAAATATGCTCTGAACTGTTTTGTGGCAAAAACTGAATTGCACAATTATTTTTCTGTTGTACTGTAATTCCTTTCTGCTGAATTTAATTGTATACTGGTATAGGCGATCGGTTTCTCATGTCCGTTCCTCATCTGAGACAGGACAGCGCTTATGGCATAATTACTAGCATCCGTACTCACAATAAATGGTTGTGAAATATCTGAATATACAAGAATCGGATATGAATTTAATTTTTCTCTTAACATTTTTAATGCTTCCTCTTGTTCTGTCCCACAATTGAACGGTTCATCTTTCTTAGATAATTTCGTCAACGGTCTTGCAATGGCTGTGGAATTCGGTACAAATTTCCTATAATACTGAAATAAACCTACCACTGAGCGAATGCCTGCCACATTTTTAGGTCTAAGGAGTTCTTTAATTGCTTGAAGATTTTTCTGATTTGGTTCTACACCTTTTCAACTTACAACATGCCCTAAGTATTCTACACTGTCTTGTACAAATGAACACTTAATAGGCTGGATTTGCAAGTTAGTTTCCTCTAGTCTTTCCAATACTTTACTCATGCGCTCGGCATGTTCTCTCACAGTACTACTAAATATTATAATGTCATCAAGGTATGCTAAACATTGATCACCTAATAAACCTGTTAGAACATAATTCTCCATTAACCTCTCAAATGTAGCTGGGGCATTACACAATCCAAACAGGAGTCTATTAAATTCATATTTCCCCATGAATGTAACAAAACTCGTTTTCTCCCTATGACTTTCTTCTAACTCAATTTGGATGTAGACACTAGCTAAGTCCAATGTTGAAAAATATTTCGACCCATGCAAGGAATCTAACGTCTCTGTGACATTCGGAATTGGATAAGGATCCTGCTTCATAACTTTATTTAACTGACAGAAATTTATACAAAATCTCCTCTTAAAAGAACCGTCTTTATTTTTCTGTTTCACCATTACTACAGGAAACTGCCAAGGTGATTTACTCTCTGAAATAATATTTTTATCTAGCATGTCATTTATTTGCTCTGCAATTACTGGTTTCAATGCATGTGGTACTCTATATGGATTCTGCTTTATCGGTCTGGCCTGTCCTGTATCTATCTTATGTTTCAATAAATTTGTGCACCCGAAATTCGAACTATTTTCTATTTGAAATATATATGCAAACTTCATTAACACTGGGAACATTATATTAAAATCACTCTTACTCAAATGTTTCAGCTTATCTCTAACAACTTTCTCTACGTCTATAAATTCATCTTTTGGTAGTTTTGGTAACTTTTTAACCTTCTGCTTCGCTGAGTCACTTTTATTTGCTGTGTGAGTTCAAAACCCTGACTATCTTTAGTCACTAAACAATTTGGTACATCAAATATTTTATTCTCTCCATTTGATGATTTAATAGTGTTTTCCGTTCGAGTTCCACTACTCTAACTACCTTGAGTCTGTACATAATTCGGCTCATTTATTCCTATTTTACGTGAACTATCTAACATCAGTATCAATTTTTCGTTTATGCGCGTATTTTCAAAGTTAACTTCTCTGTTTCTACTACTTCTTACATTACTCTTACATCTCAAACTTTTATCACATAGTAAACTTTTACGACAACTATTACTTTTCAATCTTTTATGACAATTATTAGAATTCAAACTTTTACTACAGGACTCGGGGTTTTCATTTGGAATCGGAACTGCCTCTGCTCGGCATACACTATCTCTGTCCTGTTCCGTGACCTCGATAACTAATTCACTCACTGTATGGCTAACACAACTCGAGGGGATTATTGCTTCGGAGCGTGGAAGCGAATATTTTATATCTTTGTTTCTAGGGACATCTGTGAGGATTTTCTCCTGTGGTTCTACTTGTGGCGACACAAAATCACTTTGTTCCGACCCAAGATTTATACAACTTCTCTTGTATATTCCGGGTATGCTATTTACGCACAGTACTCAAGCAACATCACTGACAAGTGTGGAAAATACTATTACCATACCTTTTGGCACGACGAGCATCTGATTAGTAATTTTCACGATTTTTGTCACTGTCCTTACTGCTTTTACTAATGCTCTGTGAGGTTTCCTTTAACCCTCAAATTGACTAACCCTTTCAGTAGTCCTCTTGACATGACCGTCTACTTCACATGTCGCTCCTGCATCTTCCGCGCGACTAGGCCACTGAGTCCTCTTGCCCCCTTTGACGTGATCGCGATGAGGAACGAGACACTGTAATGCATCAATTTGACCCGGAACAAAGGGAATAACTTACTGTTCACTCACCCTCACAAGTGCCTTCTTTTCAACTACACAGGTACCATGATGGTCGTTCACCCCATCCTCCAGATTCGTCTCACTGAATATATTACATGTCCCTATAGAGTTTCTAGCCATGCTGCTCCTACAATACATCTCGTTTTCTGGGAGGCTCTTAGCAGTAAGAATTAAGTTGCATATTGCCCTTGTCACACAGATGCCCGGTATATTCATAAATGTCGGTTCGATAAGAAGCAATTTCGAGTCAGCGTCCCAACCCGCCATGTACAAAGCAACATCTATCACTATCTCCGATTTTGGTGGCAGAATCGTGTGCTGTGTCATTTTCACTTCATTGTATTGATTACCATTCACAGATCCGGATAAAAGTTCAGAGATGGCCAGGCTCTCAACTTGTTTCTGCTGCTCTTTCTCAATTATACAAGTTATTGAATTATATGTATCTAAATCAAATGTGTTTTGAGATACAATGTCTGTTCTTTCAAGTCCATTCTGGCATCATAATAACGGAGAAAATCGATTCCAAGTATTCCCTCGAAGGAATCTCTGAAACACACACAAAGAACCAATATGGGTAACATTGACCATTTACCCATAACTCTACATACTGGGTACCTGCGATCAGGAGAGATTCTCCAGTTACACCTTTCGCTCCTAACTGAGATTCATCGATAATATTCCTGCTGACTCTAGGTCGAACGAGAGATCGAGAGATATATCGGACCCTGTGTCAATTAAGAACGAGTGAGACTGGCCCTCGACAAGAACTGATACTATGGTCTCTTTTCCCCCTACAACTGTAATTACCACCATGTGGTGCCCGGGGCTGACACTCGGCTTCTCGTGTTTGGGTGATTATTACCTACATTCTTGTTAATTTCTCTAATGCCATGCCCTACATTCCTAGGTACTTGGGCTCATTGTGCGGTTCCCAAACTTGGGCATTCTCCGATTATGTGCCCAAAACATCTGCAATTAAAACATCTTATATTACAGTTATTACCTTGTTCTTGTCTGTAACTTATGTTCTTGGGAGAAACACCTGTTCGCGATAGACTCTCTGTACTGTTACTGCTATATTCGAACCACGGTAAAATGAATTATAACCTCTTCCAAAACCTCTGTTAATGGAAGTATTTTCGCCACTTCTCGAGTTACCCTGTACCATACTTGTATGCTGGGAGAATATGTTATACACCTTTCTCCTCCTCTGAGGTTCATCAAATTTTGTTTTGCATTCCTGATGCGTCTCTGCAACCTCTAACATTATAGCCATGTGTTCAGCTTCGTCCATTGTTTGTGGTATCTTATATCTTAACTGCTGACCTACATTACCTTGTAACCTGTTAGTGAAAGCTGCTAATAACCTCTTTTCAGCCTCCTGATTCAAAACTTCCTGTTTATCAGACTCATCTAAATGCTTAACTGTTTTCTCACATAATTTACGACATCTATCTGCAAATGTCTGCACATCCTTATTATGTTTTTGCCTGACATTGTCCAGCATGTAATAATGAAATTGTAATGGTGGATTTTCTTTGAATCTGTCGTTCAACTCATCTTTCAACATTTTAAATGTTATGTCCCCTCTTAATCTAGGACATGTGGCAACAAAACGCAATGCTAAACCTTTCAATTTCATTTTTGCCAAATTTCTTTGTCCTTATCTGAAAGATTTCCTAGGCTTGCTGCCCTTACTATGTTTTATAGAAAGTCGTGTACCGGCAATGAACCTTTTTCACCAGTCCATTTTTCTACTAATGAAATAACCGTTAAATCTTTAACTTAAGTTGGTACTTGAGCTTGTGCTGGTATCGCATGGGCTAGTTGACGACGTCCTTCGTCCTCCATGTCAACCAGAAAAGTGCTACTATAACTTATTAAACTTTATTAATTCAATTTCGAAAGAGGAATACCAGTCTTACGATCGTGAGACAGTTTCTTTGGAGTATTGTAATGAGTACTACTACTTGTAGGTTTAGTTTCATGAATCGTGTTCAAATTTTCTCTCTTAGGAACGACAATATGTTCAGAACATTGAGAACTAGTAGACGCTTTCTCGTGTTTTATGTTCGTGTCTTACGAATTCGAAGACTCTGTGCTTGTAACTAGGTCAAGTCTTTCAATTTCAAATTCTGGATAAACATGATCTCGAGGTATGAACCTCTTCAATGTACGAATTTAAATTTCGAACACTATCCGTCCAGAAGAATTTTCGTACTCGTATATTTTATATGCGGATGTCAGAAAATATCTCTTTCATTTTCCCTTGAAAGCTTTTTCCAGTCCTGAACCTGTAGTTAATGCATTCAACTTAGCATGGAATGGCTCTACTTGAGACAAGTCAAAAGATGTGTGCTTTTGAAAAAACTTCTGTATCAATTTATATAAATATTCTTCTAAACCCTTCAATGCCTCAGTATTACTAGATAAAACTACGTAAATTGTCAAAACTATAAACTCAACTACTTTCCCTTCTTGCCTCTTAAAAATAATAAGTGCCTTAGCATAATTCTTTAGTGCTTTTGCAAAATACAGCAAAGAATTGGAGCAGATTCCAGATAATTTCTGCAAAATTCAACTCTAACCCAAGTATGTGGTTTATATCTTCCAAATCTACGTCAAAATCAACATTACCAGTTACTCTGTTAGTCATAGGTCCGTGGACATACTCAACATTAAAACTATACGATTTCCTACAGGGACATGTATTCGTTATAATTCTGCAGATCTCCTCTTTCACGAACTATCTTATTAGATTCTTCAATTGAAATGTGCACGATCCTAAACGCTTCAGGATATGTTAAAAAGTCCCACTCAGCAACACAGTTCAGCTCAATTACTACTTCACGATTCCCATTCATAACACAATGTGCAAATAAAATAAAACAATTGAATTTAAATTTGTTGGTGAAAAACCTAATACTGTTTTCAACGACCTAACACCTATCATCTTTCACCTACAACCTATAAACCTATAACCCTTCGAAGTGGGTTCAGTACAGCCGTCTATCCAAAACGCTGCCACAAGTTTGTGGTGCCCGAGCGGTCTAGGGCTGAGCACAAACACTCAATATGAAATAATCTAAGTCAATTTAACACTTTTAATTTGATCAAACACTGAAACTGTTACACTTTTAATAATACATTTACTTACTTGGCTATGTGGTGGAAGACGACATGGGAATTGATAATATAAAACAAACTAATAAAGACAATGGAAGTATATTCATGATATGTGAGCAGTGGTGAAGGAGAGTAGAGTCTCAGCACAGCTCAGGCGAGTCGTCCAAGGAGGTGATGTGCAGTCTCTGGTGTCCTCTGCTGAAGTCTCTCTTCCTCAGGCCATGTGTGGCATAATAAAGCAACATGAGTGTAGTGGGGATAAGTCTCCCTCCACCAAGAAGTCGCGCATGAGCAGTCTCTCACCAATGAGAATTCAGGGCGAGAAGAGTCGCCAACCAATGAGAGAGAAAGGTTAGGGCATCAACCAATGAACTGGAACTTTGCACCTGGCCCCAAAGTGTGGTATTGCAATCATGTGATTGGAAAATAGCATGCGAAACAGCGCGTGATTCTTGGAGTCATGGGACAAAAATACTGTGAATAAAGGACGTATTTCCCGTCAAACATGGGTAGCTGTCGTAGTCATGCGGTGCTTAAATCACCGCAGGCAGTACTAGAATGGCTTCCTGTTGCAGGCACCACAGAACTTGATAAGTTGTGGATATACTTCACTAAAATGTTCTCTCTCTGAACTGGAATGCTTGCAGAGTGCCAGTGGCACTACACAGTGTTGAACTGATACCAGGGTGCGTGGCCTGGAGCTTTGGAAATGACTAAAACGAACTCTCCATTGGAGAGGTGGGAGGGATGATCGGCATTCTTGACCTCAGGGCACGTCGCTCTGGTGAGGAGTGGAGAATAGGGGGTGCCTACAGACAAGATGGCCAGTGTGAAGCCCTCTAGCCAGTCGTCACCATCTTGTTACATTGCCAAAAAAAACTGACAATCGAGGGCAGAGGGATGAATAACCGAAAGGACATAGTAGTGTGCTCTGGCGAGGGGTATGGGAGGTCAGGAGCCAGGTGCACCCCTGTATCCAGTCACTGCCATCTTCAGGTGCTCATAGAAGCTTGGACTAGATGGATGTATACCTCAACAGCTCCTTCATATACACCGGGCTTTGGATTGTGATAGCTGCCATTCTTGTTAAGCGATATTATATGCACTGGGGTTCAGATCTCCTTCACAGTCTTTGTAAACTATAGTGTGAAGTATTTTTTTACAAGTCTTTAATTTACTGTGTGATAGTGCATTTATCGTGTCAACCCCATTTATGTGTTCGATCGATGGAACTTTGTAGCATTTCAACTCGCATTTTCATTACCAAATGCCGTAAAATTCACAGACTTGACAGAAAAAAATTTGCACTACATCCGTTATTTTTTAATAATTCACTTTTATACATTCACATACTTGTAGGACGAATGGTGTAGTCAAGTCGTTAATAATAGCTTGGTAAGGAAATAGGCTCCTTCAGTCGTACATTTAAACTCAGCTGTTCTCCATGTAACAGCTTATAAGCAGGTGTACGTCATACGATCCACTCATTCCTTCACCAGCCTCTGAGGTGCACAGATGTGTTTTCAGAGAGCTCCTAGTGCCATTTCATTTCGTGCTTTTATATTTATTTGGAAACATTCATTTTGTTTAAAATTTCCGAGTTTTTCACCACAGTCTATAATCAAACAGGGCTTCACTGAGCTCGCAGCCAGAAAGATGTGTTTTGGGAGAGGTGAAAATTTATTACGCATGTTAATTAATTAATTTATTTTTATGAGTGGATTATGTTTCTAAAGTTCCTCTTCACCAGTCTCTCAGGTAGACGGACGTGTAAGGTATGTGCCAGAGGCGTCAAGTAGTGCCATATATCGTCTTGTTAATGTGTTGGTTTAATTCCTAGGGACATTTTTAATATGTTGTACATCGTTAATTCCATACTCCACTCTCACGTAATTGCAATATTCACATAGTTGTGTTTGTTATACTTCTCTTGTGTAAATTAGAATTTTAGCATACTGCTCAGGGTAGACTAATTTATCTCTTAACATTTAAATGATTTTCATTACATAATAATTTCATACTGAACACTCACGTATTCGCACTTGTTTAACATATGTCGACACCAGATGTTATTCATGTAGTCGTTTGAAATTTGCCATTCGATGTGTGTAATTTATTCATACATAGAACACTCTGAAATCCTCTAACTTTTAATTGAATTCAGAAACAGTTGTCGTCTATTTAATTGTTTGTTGTCATTACTAAAACATAATTCCCATCGTTCAAAGTCACCTATCTACCAATACTGTCTATGTGACACAAAATTTACACTTAGACCACTCTTGCACAAAACTCTACACACGCATATATACACATAATATGTATATCTATATATATTTATACACACACCGTGCCCAACACGCCGAACCTCATCGAATGCCAGAGCTCCAAGGGTGAGGATGTGCCAGAGCTCCCCACAAAAGGAAAGAAAGAAAGAAGTACATCTATACACAACAACAAAATCAAGAAAAAAAACTTGATCCGATAAAAAATTAACCCTTTCATTTCATTTATCACTTTCAATAAATTTAACCCTTCCAATCAATTGAACCCTTTCAATTTTTGATCGGATTAAGGATTAACCTTTTCAATCAAATCGATAATACATCAATTAATCCAAGGTAGCCTAGGACCGGCACGTCCCTACTACTATTGTGAACAGCCTTTATGCATTTATATCATGAGCATAAAGTATTTCCATATAACGAAAGGGTACTGCAGTTTTTCGTTTTGAAGTACCTATAATATGAAACGAAGTCAGATATGTTAAATTATAGAAACTGGCCGGACGTTGGATTACATGAAGTGGAGATCCTCATGCACACTTGGTGCGTGTTCGATTTTGTCCCATGTCTTAATTTTTGGGAAAAATAATTGTACATAATTATTTTACATCAGAATGCTTACTAGAGCAAAGGAAATACAAGAAAAATTCTAGTACACATGTTAATATCAATTAAACAGAAATATTTTTTTGCCACAACATAAACACTACCTTAATGTTGACAGTACAGTGAGGAATTAAAGTTCTTACAAAAGTAATTCTTGTCAAATTTACATTAATAGCATAACAATAAATAGCATCGATAACAACATTAGTACTTGATGGCTCACAAATAACAAAAAATTATTCCATTTGTCACACTAATACAGTTGGCACAACATTAGAGACTTTTATTTGTGTACCTACCACATAAGCGTTTAAGAACGTCATTAAAATGTGTGCATGTGGGCGCTCGGAGCGGTCCAGGACATTCCGAACTGGTGGAATCTGGATTTAATTAAGGTGCGACTGTATAAACGTGTGATACGGACTTGATTGTGAATATTAGAACTGTCGTATATGGACATGTAGTTTATAAAATAATTTAATAGGTTTTGATGCACTGTTTATTGAGACTGATTTTAATAATTTGATTACATGAATTTCTGTACGGTGATAAACGATTATGTAGATATTAATTGTTAATAGCAAGTGATGGCTATCTATTGTGAGATAATATGTCGAGAGTATTTTCTTAGTAGTGTTGGTAAATCCATTAAGAAAACATTGTTAACTTTTTATTTAATTAAGACCTCAATCCCCTGAAGAACATGATTAGCCCCACTGAATTTGAGAAGTTGTATTGCTGGTGTCATAAGTGGGACGGAGTCATTCGTTCAATATTCGAATTTGAAACTATGTCATCAAGTAGAATGTTAATTATTAAGATATTCTTATAAGTAATTATAGCATTGGGTCACATAATTGGGGTTATTTTTACAATGAATGGCAACTAGGAGAATGTCGGTAGATATGGAAGATCAGCTTGCTTTAATTAAAGGACTAAAACCAAATAAATAGCAAAATAGACAAGTTAAAGAGTGGAATTATTTGTGTTAGTGATCTGGTAGACAAGAAAATATACAGTGTTGGCAAAGTAATTGACATGTAGCGAAGAAGTGGACAAGAAAATTGCGTGAACAAAAACGTAGATAAGAAAATATACAATGTAGACCGAAAGATATAAGGAATTAGCGAACTAGTGATAGGGAATAATAACATAGACTGCGTGGACAATAAAATTGATTGCATGAGTGAAAGAATGGACAGTGTGGGTGAAAGAATAGACGGTGTTAATGAAAGGATGGACAGTTTCGAGTGTACGGTGGACCAAGAGGTGAGCGCCCTCAAGAACGAATGGCAAAATTTCCTACATCAGGGAATAAGATACTCGGGGCCAGCGGCTGAGGGGAGAAGCTAAGATCGATCCACACTGAGCCGACCGACAAATGTGGACAGCGAGAAGAAGGTAGAGGTCGCCACAAATACAGCCATCGCAAGAGTGGAGCAGCTGTTTTGCAGTGCGGCAAACACCTCAGCCAGGGGTAGGTAAAGGCATCACAGCAAAGCCCGCAGACACTTTGGCGCGGATACCACCACCATTCCGACATCGTCGCCGCCCTGGATGGATGGACTGACGAGCAGCGGGCCTACTACTTCGTGGCTTTACTGAGTGGCTCTGCATTTTTGGCTATGCTTGAATAGTAATTTTATTTGCGAGGGGGCTACACTAGTTCCTTAAACTATCACTCTACCAAGGGACTACTAAGGAACTAGTAAAGCCCCCTCGAAAATAAAATTACTATTCAAGGGTAGCCAAAAAATACGCACCGAGCCAGAGTCCTCAGCGCCAGCAGGGGAGTTAATTCCCCAAACAGTGATTCAAGGCCCACCGGCTATTTTTTGTAGGTGGCGAACGCGAAGCGGTCCCGCACCAGCGAAGCTTTGTGTTTCCCCAGAAATAATTTTCACTTTTTTATTTTGCGAGCACAAATATTGAAACTCCGACTATAGGCAGCACAAATGGAGCACTAATATTGGCATATGAGTGATTCGTATGAAACAATTATTTCCGTGAGCGGTGGCTAACTTGACGTCAGGTTGGCCACCGAAATAAAAAGTGCAATATTTGGCATATTTGACCAACGCAAATTGTGACACTTGGGCACAAATTAGCACAAATTGAGCACAATGTATTACATAATTTTGAATTTGAAAATCAGAAATGTGGTGGCCAACTTGGCACACGTCTTGTATGTACGTTGTGTATTCCTCCGCCTAATGTAAAGTTAACATTGCCATGGGCCTCATCACTTTATTTTTGCGTAGGTCAAGTAAAACTGTGAAATTATTAGAAAAGTGAATCTTAGAAATCTGCTCATTCTTACACTTAGACGCATAAAAAACAGAGAGGGAAAGAAATAACTTCAGTTAGCACAAATGGTTTCCTAACACTATTTATTTGACATTAAGATAGGGAACTATTTACCATCCATTATTACCAAATTTACTTTACGCTTGTCACTCAGCGCGCCCGTTAAAATATATGCAGGCAGGGGCAGTGATTTTTTTCTAGGGTTGATTTCAAAAGTGCTAACTTTATTGTGAACAGCCTATACATACGTATATGAAGCCACCCAATCAACTTCCTGAGTACAAATACAAAAACTAACTAGGGTATATATGAGATAATCTATATTGAAAACAAAATGCACCGACCTATCCTCAGATATTTATGTAATCATAAAAAATGTTTTTGCGATAAAAAATGCTGAGTAGTATAAGGAAACTTACGCATAACTTATTTTTTATTTATGGCTATGTCTGAATTTTCGTCAAATAAATGTTCCTAAGACCATCCTATATTTATATAAGAAAATAATTTGAAATTCCCTTATTAAATTTTGAACAATTTTTTTTTTGTGTTTGAAAACAGCCAATGTGTAATATATTAATGTGATTGTACAAAAACTATGGAATTTATTATTGTAATTTTTTCATTGGCGGAATTACTTTTGCATTTAATGCCTACGAATTAATAAATGATTAGCAAAAATATAAAACGAAAGATCATATAATACACGCTTTACTTGAAAAGTAAAAATTAAAAGAAATAATAATTTAATACTGCATTTGTGTTTAAAAAACAGCTTACTTCCCTGACTTTCACATCAGGGTGGATAAGAGTATGAGCAAGTGAGATGAGACTTGGTGTGTTCACGTGGGTGTCGCCTTCACATGTGCTGTATAATCCATTCACGGTTACTTCAGCCTTTTCTGAAGCCCTGCTAATGTTCTACTTCCAGTATATTCCTCCGCCTCGCACGAACTAAGCTTAACTAGGTCTGGAAAATTACACCAACGCACAACACACCACACTCGTGCGCACTCAGTTGTAACAGTATTTTGTATAAAAACTATTTCTCACTAGGCGCTACCAACATACCTATTTTCTCCCTGTATTTTATTCAAATTATTTATAAATGAAGCATTATAATTTGTTGATAAAATATGAATGACATATAAATTTAACAGAAGAAAAAAAGAACTTTTTATGCACACAAGTATAAAAGGCTTGTGATATATGGCATATGTAGGAAGTAACTAAACACGTCATACACGGGGCGATTTTTCAAAGGTTTGATTCAAAAAGGCTGAAGAAACCGTGAATAGACTTAATGTGCGACGTGACGTTACTTTCTGCGCGTGGGCGGCCCGCACTGTGGCCTCGGGCAGCTCGAGGGGACAAAAAAAAGCTGGGGCGCCGAAAATACTTCCCCTGTGCTTATTTTGGCTTTGCTGTTCGCACGGTAGCACAACGGTAATTACCAGGTGCTCTTGGGCGTATCTGCGAGACGCCGCTTCACGTAATACCCTCCCATTAGCCCTGACAACAAAGGGTCACTGGTCCCCTGGCGATGGCCTGGGGCGAAAGGCCATATTACAGTGATTAGCTATGAGCACGTTAAAAAAATTTCGGCTTGTTTGAGTGCATTTGATAAACCTTGTTATTTTAACATTCGCGATGCGTGTTTGGAGGTTGATGGAAGGTTGCCTCACATACTGCACTAACAAAAAATGCGTGAGGTGGTATAGGATGCTCACGGTAAACTGATCACTTCTGAAATCGCTGCTTAAGATCTGCACTTGTATGTACATTATGTATTCTTCTACTGACTGTATAATTAAAATTGCCACGGGCCTCATCACTTTATCCGTGCGTCGTTCGATTGAAACTGCCAAATTATTACAAAAAAATTAAATATGTATTACAAATTTGCTAATTCTCGCACATTATGTATTAAAAATACTTGAAGTAAAAAAGAAAACATTTTAGTACTAACAAATATTAATCTAACACATTCAATTCGTCAAATTCATTGAACTACGTTACCTTCGTTGTTGCAAACTTTAGCGGGCGCAAGACAATCGGCGTGCCCGTTGAAATATATACAGGTAGGAGCAGTGACATTTTTCAAAGGTTGATTCCAGAACTGCTCACTTTACTGTGAACAGGCTCCATCAACAAGGCGTTTCGAAACTACCTCTGTTTACAAGTAAGTACTTTATTCAAAGGCTGTTCACGATTAAGTGAGCACTTTAGAAATGAACCTTAGAAAAAGTCACTGACCCTGCATCCAGGTATTTTAATGGGCGCACTAAGTGACATTCGCCCAGTAAAGTTGGTAACGAAAGATAGAAAGTAGTTCCATATATTAACGTCGAAAAAAAGTGTTAGGTAACCATTTGTGATAATTAAAAATGATTTCTTTCGCTTTCTGTTTTTTTAATGCATCGAAGTGTAAAAATGAGCAGATTTCTAAAGTATTTTCTTTATTAACAATTTCACAGTTTCATTTGACTAACGCATGAATAAAGTGATGAGGCCTGTGGTAATGTTAATTTTACATAGGACGGAATAATACACAACGTGTAAGCAAGTAGATCTTAAGCAGCGTTTTGAAAAGTACTCATTTTACAGTGAATAGCCTATGTCTTCACTTACACTCAGTTACCTTCAAAATATAGTTTCCATGCAGCACTCCCAGCGCTCCTTCCACTTCTGGAACGTATCCTGGAAGTATTCTTCTCGAAGCAAGTCAAGCACCGTCTGCAATTCGCGCTGGATCCCCGAATGGTGTCAAAATTGCAAACTTTGAGCTGGAACTTTATCTTTGGAAGAGAACGAAGTCACGAGGTTCCAAATCTGACGAATAGGACGGGCGTGGAAGCAAGGCCATGTTGTTTCAGGCGAGACTCTCGCGTGTGAGGAGAACTCGGTGACAAGGTGCATTGATCATCAAGAATTCGTGCCCAGCGTGGGTTGAACACCAACTGTCCGACAACAATCGTTATGCCTCGCAGACATAACGAAACACAAAGCGAATGTCGTGATTGAGAACTCCACTGCGGCACGCTCTTCGTTAAGTAAGATCGAAATTCTTTGACGTCGCAGAACAAACGAATACACTGAACATCGTTACGTAAATTTTACTTAGTTATGTTCAGGCAGACATAAACACCTACCTAAAATTATATATTTAATTGAAAAAAAGGCCCTATATATATATATATATATATATATATATATATATATATATATATATATATATATATATATATAAACGTGTGCGACGATGTCGTTAACTATTTTTATCAGTGCTTTACAAGCTTACAGGGGCGCAGTGGTCAGACTAATCGCCTCCCACGGCGATTCGGGTTCGATCCCCGCGGGTTCACTCGCGGATTTTAACATCATGCTAGACGGTGCCGCTTGCCGGCTGGTTTTCTCGGGGTACTCCCCCCGCGCCCTTGCATTCCAGTACCGCTCCATCCTAGGGTCTCATTTCATGTCATGTCTGGGGATGACGGGCACCTACGGGTCCTGGCTGGACAGCCCGTCATTCGGAGAGGGTTACCTCGCCCTGGGTTCATTCCCCATTCGAGATTTTTTTACAGGCTTGCAGCTCACCAAGCGCGACATCTGTTGACGAGAAAAGTTAACACCTACACGATATCTGTTGACTGTAACAATAAACGCATTCTGCGAGTAACCACCACGAACACTGCCCTGTAACTATATCAATATTCATATCTTGAGAGTGATTCAAAAAGTTTTGCATCATACTAGAGCGTATTAACTTTATTTCTTGGTCAAGTAGCTTATTATAAGCAGTGTCTAACTTACGCTCTCCACGGACAATCATCCCCGTGGTGAACAGCTCACGTCAGTTGCAATGTTCGTACTCACATCTTGCGATTATCACCGCTGCGACGTCATCAAGCTCCGAAATTTGAGGTAACAAAAACGAAACACGAGATGTCGACACTCAGTTCGCTTCGGAGTGTGCTGCACACCAACATAATTGCTTCTCAACGAATCGAACCTTGTGATTTGTGATGTTAGTAACCAGGGGCCTCATAGCGTCAATAGTGTTTTCTACTATAGGCCGTTCACGATAAAGTGAGCACTTTTTGAAGCTGTTTCATCAGACATAATAACCAATAAATACATTTCATTGCGGCCTCGGACTTTTGGTTTAGGGAATGGTGAATACATACACTGTGTTTATTACTTGCACAGCAGGGTTTACATTAACAAGTGGTGGAAGGATATAAATTGGTTAAAGAAAAAAAAAAGTAACTAGGGCTTCAAAAGTGCTCACTTTACCGTGAACGGCCTATACCAGGCTGTAAGGCACCTAAGGCAGATACTTGGAGAAAGCGTGCGCATTTGTGGTGCGCAAGAAAAAGGATGCTCCACGACGAAAGTGCACTCTGTCACCAACCTCTCCTCACACGCCACAATTTCTCAGGAAACAACTCGACCTTGCTTCCGCGCCCATTTTACTAGCCAAATTTGACTCCTACGGAAGATAAAGATCCAGTTCGAAGATCGTCATTTTAACGCCATTGCGGAGCTCCAGCATAAATTGCAGAAAGTTTATTTACACACTTCGAGAAAAAGACTTCTAGGGCACATTCGAGAAGTGGCAGGAATGCTGGGAGCGCTTTATGGCTGTTCGAGGGAATTAGTGTGAAAACGTAAATGAATAGAGTAACATACTTTGTTGTAAACAGAGTTAGTGTTGAAACCTTTTAATACCACATCGTATATAGAAACGACACACTTTCAAACTTACCCGGTATTCGTAAACGAACCCTGTGTTACTAAATTTTTCGCTAGTGATGGTTTTAAGCATTGATGCCATCTTCCTTAGCTCACCCATCGCGTAAGCTTAAAACTGCGAGTGTGTGAAAGAAAAAGTGGAAGAGGAAGGAGATACTCTCGGGTAAAGACATTTTATGTCCTTATATATCTATCTAGTCGTATCTACCATTTGTTGTAGGACTTTCAGTATTCTGCCTAATATTTACGAGAAATACATATCTTCTTTTATTTAAAATGTATACTATAAGATAGGCCCTAAGTAATGAATAAAGCATTATTTTGTTTCTTATTTTATTTCAACTTCTTTCCTCTATCCCAATTTACGGCGCAGGTAAAATTTACTTAATTGATAATCGGCTTACTTACAGTTAGATTAGTGGGTTCCTCCCAACGAAATGCACATATATTCTTTCAGCTTAAACGTACATACATTCGTACAAGTAACACTCAGGACGATGATACTGACATTAATAGTCAGTGAAATACTATGATAAAACCAATGTTGGATGAAAGCAATCGAGATATTCAAGGAAAAAGTGTTGTGAAGTATATTATAATTACTGCTATAGTCTGTTTACGATAAAGTGAGTACCTTTGAGGCCCCAGTTACTTTTTTATTTTATCCATTTTTAATCTTTAATCGCCTTTTGAAATAAATACTGCCGTCTAAGTAATAAACAGAGCACTCAGAAGTTAACGTCTAAGGCAAAAATAAAATATAGTCTATATTTATTGACAATTATTTAGTTTTGAAGTGCAATATCAGCAACCACTATAGTAGAAACGGGATCTCTATTTTTCTGGTGTAAGAGTTTAGTAGCGTAGCTGTATTTATTCTTGTAATACGGAACACCTGGCCGTTCGCTGTTCAGCTTAGTTGCTGTTATTCCCTCGCGAATGCATTATGATGCAAGTTCGGAAAATAAATATGGTCACTGGCAGTGTACAACGTCCCACCGGTAGCAGTAAAAGTGTAGGACAAGGCGTTCCACCAAATTCGCAAACTTCCTGTAACAAAAATGCAGACATCGGCCAATTATAACACGTTGACGGAAGTGCTTTACGTAAACCAGGATGAGATGAAACTATTTAATTTATTCCCTCCCTACAGGAATAAATCGTGCTCCTTTCTAACATCTGCAATGAAAGGCGTATCTAAAGATAAAGAGATACGTAGCGAGGGTTGGGTAGGTAAAGAGTGTGTCCGTTTACACATGAACGAAAAGAATTGACCGGTTCAAATGTTTGCGCGACGCCTAACCGCGGTTGCTCAGTGAACATGTAAATCCGCCTTCGCCCTTCTCAAACACGTTCGGGCGTGTGTGGACGGAACAGTTATCTTAGTCAGGTGCTGTCTCGAGTCCAGTAGTCGGTTTGCTCACACCCACGTTGACACACGATTGTTACTTCCAGGAGAGCCTGGGTCAGTACACTCACCTCACTACCTCCGTGAACAGCCGCGCTCTAGTCCTCGCAGGGGTTCAGGTTTTAAGCTTGATTCACAATTTAAAGCACGATAGTAACCACAGAGCATAGGTCGTGTGCACAAAGAATTTACCGCCGCGTATTTGAACCTAATGATTCACAACTGGGAAAGATCGTGTGCATGAGAGTTGCTGTCATAGTGCCCCGAGTAAATGGTTATACTTCATTTCTTATGCAGGCGCGTGGGGAAACAGCCAATCAGTGCAGAGCATAACATTTTCAACTAAGTTGTTTATTCAAAATGGAATACAGTTATTCTGCAGAAACTAATAAATGTCGCAAGATATACATTCATAAGAAAGAACAGGTGGCATAATACAATAGTCCGTTCATGGTTATTTCCAACTTTTCTGAAGATATGTTGAAGTTCTACTTCCAAGATATTTCTCCGTGAATACAAACAAAGCCTATCTAAATATAGAATACTACACCAAAGAAATAACGCACCGCATTCATGCGCTCTCAGTTTAATGATATTTTGCATGATAAGTATTTCTTACTAGGCATTACCAACACAACTATTTTGTCCCAGGTTTTATTCCTACTAATCGTAAATGAAATATTGTAATTTGTCCATAAAATACAATTAAAAGTCCAATTTAATAAAAAATAAGATACTTTTATGTTAACAGAAGTATAAAACGCTTGTGATACATGAGTTATTTAGGGGAAAAAACTACACAATTTATAAATGGGCTGATTTTTCAAAGGTTTGATTAAAAAAGTGTGAAGAAACCGTGAATAGACTATAGCATGAAGTTTTTAAGGTTTTTCACACCTTAACGATTGCAAAAACTAATATTCCAAAAAAAAGCAAAAATTTTTAAATATTTTAAAACGCTGTCAATTTTCAACACAAGAACATATATATATATTTTTTTTTTGCGAAAATCCACTATTTACTAACTCTGCTAACTGACGTCATACTCGTCGCAAAAGTTCATTGGCTAAAAAGAATACGTAAGTATTCAATTATGAGCCAATTTGACACAAGAATTCTGGTCGTGTGAATGTTCTACCGTTATGTGCCTGTGTTTTTTATAGTTTTATACGTCACGCGGTTATGCCTAGAAAAGTTAAAAAAATTACGGGATATACGAACTGTGCGATTAAACCAAGCAAAATTAGTATTAAACCGAAATGGATTTATTTGGACAATGCTCATAAATCTGTGGCTTAAACCTCGCAACTCTGGCTCGGTGTCCTTATATCAATCACGGTCATAGAGGGAGGGAGTGAGTGGACTGAGTGAAGAGATTCTGGCGTCTTTTAAACAGCGAGGTCTTGAGAGCCGATGAGGGTGATTGAAGTGAATATGGATCAGCGCCGGAATGAAGGGGCGGGGAAACGGGAGATCCCGAGAGAACCCGCCAACCAACGGCATCGTCCGGAACGATTCTCAGTTGCGAAAATCCGGTGACCCGGCCGGGGATTGGACCAGGTTCGGCTTGGTGGAAGGCGAGCGTGCTAATCGCTCAGCCACCGCAGCCCCACGAGCACAGAGGTTTTATGAACTGAACTTGGTTGATATCATACGAGTGATAACACTTAAAATAATTTGGGAGTATTGAGTGAGAAGTGATGAAGTGCCACGCATTGGACTTCGCTGAAATTAACGAGGTATTTCAATGTCATTTTTGGATGATAAGTATTTGACAAAGTTTTAGTGTTGCCACCAATACAATTTTAACGTGAGTTTCCTTACGAAAATAGCAGTATGATTTTTTTTTTTTGTGGAGAAACGCTGTGTCACTTTTCACGCTTTAGACAGGCAAGTGGTTAAACATTTTTTAGTGAGACGAACAAACATCGTACATCAAATGATTCCAATCTTGCAAAGTGAACAAACGGTAAATGATCCTCATATGAAAGCGTGCTTGCAGACCAATCAAGAAGATGTGGCTGCAATTTCCGAACGTGTTACAGACTACGGTTGATTTTGAGACACTAGGAAACTATAAACTAGTATACGCCTATAATACATATGAATACTGCGCACGTGACGTGCCCGGGTATATAATCTATTCGTGGTAACTTCAAACTTTATGAATCAAACCTTTGAAAAAATTACTATATATTTCATGTGTTTGATTGTTTCAGAAATATCCCATGCATCATAAATGTTTAGTATTTATCTTAGCAAAAAATATCTTCTTTTTGGTTCCATCAAATTTTTACTTATATTTTCTATAAATTATTGTATTATATTTATAAATAATAAGAATATAAACAGAGAGAAAATAGGTGTGTTCGTTATCATGTTATCATGCAGAATATTATTAAATTAAGTGACAATGAATGCGGTGCATCGGCCTTGGGTGTAATTTTCTAGACTTGTATAAGCGGCCTGGGAAAGGAAAAGAGGGGGGGGGGGGGGGGGGAGGAAGGTAATCTGAAAGTAGAACTTAAGCAGGGCTTCAGAAAATCTGAAAGTAAAGGCTGTTCACGATAAAGTGAGCACTTTTGAAATCAACCTTAGAAAAAAGTCGCTGTCTTTACCTGCATGTATTTTAACGGGCGCACTGAGTGATATGTGCCCAGTAAAGTTGGTAACTATGGAGAGGAAAGTAGTTTCATATATCAATGTGGAATTAAAAGTGTTAGGTAACCATTTGTGATAACTTAAATTATTTCTCTCGCCTTCTGTTTTTTTAAAACATTGAAGTGTAAAAATTAGGAGATTTGTACAGTATTTACTTTTCTAATAATTTCGGGGTTTCACTTCACTGACGCATGAATAACGTGACGACAATGGCAATGTTAATTTTACTGAAGGTGGAAGAACACACTTGGTGTATACAAGTAGATTTTAAGATGGGCTTTTGAAAGTGCTCTTTTCGCCATACAGGCTGTAAACGTGAATGGATTATAGAAGAGAAAAACAGTCCATTGCTACTCGGTAAACTTTGTAAGACTTCTTATTAAAACAGGCGTCGAAAATGTGAAGTAATTATTCTACTAAATTTACGCTACGTCTCCATTTTTATAGTCACTCAAGTCTTTAAGCTTATTTTCTTGTTCCAGATCCACTTCTGTAATAACAATTTGCAGTCTATGAATTTTTGTTGTTTAAGCGAAGTACTTCAAAACCAAATATAAAAATGGTAATAAGAGTATTCTGCTTAAAAGTCCTTGTTTGTATCTTATACATACATGTTTCCCCTCTTTCATGGTAGGGACCTTGACGATAGCGTAGACAACACGCTGGTCTCCTATCACAGCCGCCAAGGGCATGGTTTCTACACCCGAGTCCGGATTTCCGCAAGTGGATAACATGGCGGACGTTGTCGATGGCCATGGGGTTTCACCTGTTGTTGCTAACTCCTCCACCAACATAATCCGTTGTTTCTTCATTCTAGAATCTCGTTCGATGTCGTTCTTCAAGGATGACAGACATGGGAGTGTCACTTCCCAACCCAGAAGTCGGCCTACTACGCGAGTGCTACCTCCTTCCAGGGCACATTCCTTTCAGATATTGACTGAATTTTGCCCTCGTTGTTACAGTCGTGATGTTGTTGAACCCGGTGTTCCCTGCGCGAGGCTGAGTCGAGCGTATCTCTACGGAAACCTGCAAGTTATGTAACACACGGACATTGCGCTCTGTATTAATGCAGTGATAGCAAAACAACACTTCAAATTAAATTTTATTCAACTTGTAGATCTTAAATTTAACTCCCATAACAAATCAAAGATTTCATCCGTTTACAGTTAAAACCGCAGATACTCTGCGTTTGTGTGACACAAATAGAAAAAAAATTTGTCACTTGCAGAAATTAAATAATTTAAATGGCGTGTATATATATGTATGTATATGTGTGTGTGTGTCTATATATATATGTATGTATATGTGTGTGTGTCTATATATATATATATATATATATATATATATATATATATATATATATATATATATATATATATATACACACCCCACAATATGCGATTTATCTGCATTTCTGTAAAGTTTTTAATAGGAGGAGTAGTAGGATTTGGCGGAGTTGGGTACATCGGCGTCTGGCGTCGGAGCGCCGGAGCTGTCCATGCTCTGTAGTTCCGGTCTCCCGACGGCCATTTCCCCCTCAAATTTCCCTTTTTTCATTAAAATGTCTCTTCTTTCCCTTAAATGTTCCCCTTTTCCCTTAAAATGTCCCTCTTTCCCTTAAAATCCCCCCTTTTTCCATCAGTAAAGTTCCGACCACCCCCTGCTACAAAAACAAGTCACAGAAAGGCATTTTGCGATCCATTGGGAAGATTTGAGAAGCTCGTTTCTCGAGGGCACAGCAGTAACGGCCATACTGGTTTTATAGGCACAGGATATGCCACATAGATTTAGAATATTTACAGTAAAGTGAGCACTTTTGAAAGTCCTTTCATTTGTAATAACAGTCAATAATAATATTTCATTTTACCCATAGACGTTAAATTCGGAGAGTAATGTAATACACACACTGTGTTTATTACTTACATGGCAATATTTAATTTTACAAAGAGGTTAAAGGATAAAAAAAAATGGCTGAGAGGGAAAAGTAACTACGGCCTCAAAAGTGCTCACTTAATCGTGAACAGCCTATGCATGGGATACAGAATCGGAAACGGAGCCAACCGTCAGCCATTTTGATTCTGTCAGCCATTTAAGTTGCCATATTGGATCCAGGTGACATTGACCTTGACACTTTTTACCTTAAATGACACCATGACTTTGAATGACCTTGAACACAAAAATCTTTAAAAATCCAAATATCTACAAATATTTACAAAAAAAACATTTTAATAATTATAAAATTAAAATTATCAATGTTCACGCTCACAGGGGACGACGGACTGGAACCGACCAGCCACCATGTTATGACATAACCCAACCAAGATGACCCAACCCAGGTGACATTTAACTTGAGCCATGACCTTGACCCTATAATCTTGGCACTATAACTGTGACCTTAGATTACCTTGAAAACAAAAACTCGAGAAAAATGTTTAAAAAACTTCATAAGTCAGCGAGCATATTCATTACTAACTACTACCGCCATCTTGGAACCAGGTGACCTTGACCTTTGATCTTAAACCCAGTGACCTTTGAACTTGAACACAAAAATTCGTCAAATATCTTAAAAATGTCATAAGAATTTATAAAATACTAATAAAATTACTATCAATTATTTTCAAAAACTAATTTTAAAAAACTTACATTTCTGGAGGTCCCCCACAGCACCACGTCCAGCAGACGACTGACTACCCTCCAGTCAATCACAGTGTATTAAAATTCCTCTCCCTTTCCCCATTCACCATAACTCATTCTGTAGAATGCACTCCACCTGCCATATTGGTTTTTTCGTTTGTTATTTGTTTACATTTTCAACATCAAGGTGGCACTGATTACTCCGACCAACATGTTAGATCTGGATGACCTTTACCTTGACCTCACATCTGTGACCTTGACTTTGTGACCATGACCTTGATTACCTTACACCCCAAAAGAATTTCTAAAAACTTTTATAAAATCCAAAAATAAAAAATAAATATTTAAAAATTAAATAAAACTAATTTTTTCATCAATCATTCAATCAATCTCGCAATATTTCTGTCCATCAGCACCATAATAATCACCACAATCAGCACCGCAATCAGCATTGCAATCAGTACCTCAATAAGCAATCCACACCAATTCACACACACTAATACATACCAATCTACGCACCAACCCTCAACACTAATCCACACCAATTCACACCAATCCTTTGCAACATGCTCCACAATCCGCGCTGCAATTTTTCTCCGCAATCCACAGCAACCCATGTCAATCCTTAGCCCGCGAACACACGGCAAGCTCCACGGAGCGGGTCCGGCCCGTCCATTTGATGATACATGGAGAGGCATTGGGCAGCACACACATGGGCACTGGCCGGGCCCGGCACGTTTAAAGGCTCGAACGGGCCCATTCGAAGGTAGCGGATCGCCCGTCGGGTTCGCTACAGCTCGCTGGGCCCGGCCCGTGACTGGCTCCAGGCACATTCTAGTGGACCATTGTGGCATACTGTGAAACACACACGGCCACGGAGCAGGCCCGGCTCTATCGACCTGAAAACAATGACTGATATAGATATTGATTGAAGTGTTAATTGCCAGCGTCCAGGAAAAGCCTGAAATGTTGGGCAGATCGAGTGAAGTTTACAACGATCGTGGTTGCCGCAATGGAGTTTTACTATGTTAAGTTTGAAATTAACTCTAAATGCAGATCTGGTACACGACTAATATTAGTCGTTTTTAAAGAGCTTTTTCACTGGAAAATTACTAATAGTCATTTTGTGCAATTTTTTATATCACCTAAAACAAATACTAATACCATACAAATGTATGTAGGTTATTTACTGTAAAGCGAGTACTTTTAAAAGCCTTCTCATTTAGAATAATAGAAAAAAAATTTTTTTTATCTTTAGACGTCAACTTTCGAGTGCAATGGAATATTCACACTGTGTTCATTACTTACATGGCAATATTTATTTTAAAATGTGGTTAAAGGATAAAATATGGCTGAAAGTAAACAGTAAATACGGCTTCAAAACTGCCCTCTTTACCATGAACAGCCTATACAAGCCTTAACAATTATTGATAGAGGAAGTTATAAAATTTCATTTTTCATGTGAAAATATCCAACTGGGCACATCTTTGCTTATTTAGAAAATTAATCAATTACGTGAAAAATTTAAGATAATTTGTATTTTTGGTTCAAGTTTCACAAATGTTTACTGTAATATTCTAGTATGTTCAATTTGAAAACGTATTATGCATAATATTTGCAATTACGTAAATTTAACCGCAAAAGAGATGGCAAGCAGATCTACAGCAATTTAACCAATTTATACAATTTCTTTTTACAAACAGGTGGGAAAAAAATAACATGCTTAAATATGAAATAGTGTAGCTGTAATAGTGTTGTAGATGTACTACAAAAAAATCCAATTATAATTATTATACGTTAGTTATCAATTTAACACAAATGCTTCATTTAAATACAGCTTAGTAGGTCTGCAGTGGAAATATTTTAACTTAGTTGTAGGCTTTGTCTGTTAGTTCCATTCTTAATTAAATTCATTAAAAACATATAAATATTATTACAATGGTAGCTGTTGTTTTCATTCCTGAAAGCCATGTATAAATGGCTACGCATAACGCATTTAAATGAACTGATTTAAAATTACATCTTGCCAACAATTTTTTTCACTTCAAATTGATTATAGAGTTCTTATTTCTTCGGTGTCGTGGCAAACCAATAATTATTCATTTACGCCTTTCTTCGTCCATGACAACAAACTTCCTGGAATAAACCGGGCCCGTGACACCCATCAAAACAGTTTTGGGACATGGCCCGTCCCCGGGCGTCGGGCATTTTGCGGTGCCGTGTGTTCCCGGCCTTCGATCAATCCCAATCCTTCGATCAATCCTTCGGTTTGTCCCCCACCCATATGTATAGAAATTACATTCGTTCACCATCTGTCTCCAAATTTGTACATGTCTACAGAATTAATGTTTTGTATGCAGTCAACAATCCATGCATTTTTATACTAAACTCTTTATCATCATTCTATATGGAGATATTTCCGATAATATTCAAGTGCTCATAGCACCACTTCAAAGTTGTGAGGAAATAAAGAGGATACGACACACAAAAATAAAGGAAAAGTAATTATTTTATATTAATAATTTATTATTATTTTGTATTTACAATTTCAGAATAAAGCAATTCATCAGATCATGCGATATATCCCCGATCCTGCAGTATACTAATGATTGAAGATATTTCGTAAATGTGCATGAGATCCCCGCGTTTTTGATGGTCAATCAAATATCTGAGTCTATCAACAAGTTAATTCGAGTCTCCGGGAAATAGGTAGCAAATACTCTCGGCATCTTCTGCCTTCTTCATGTCGCTTTTTGTAGCAAATGTGTTAGAGGGGTGTGTCAATGCATCGAGAAAATCGCAATCATCGTGCAACAGTTGGCTGTTGCTGGGCGATGTGACATTAATTTTCCGCCACTGTTTAAGTTCCGCGCGCGCCCTCTATAAACTCGAAGTGCCGCAGTGGTTTCTCCACACCAGCACCAGTCGTTTTGCCCTGCTGCCACAACTATCGCAGCGACCTTGCCGTTCTCCACGCAACGCTCTCGATTCCCCTCCTTCTTCCTTTCTGTTCCCCAACCCTGTTTCCCCTCCTTGCTTTTGCCACGTTTTAAGTTTGAAAAATGTGATAGCGGAGGCAGGCCGTCACTTCTCATCGAGCCTCGCGACTACTTGTCGTTTGCTGGTGGGGTGTGTTGTCACCTTCATGTCCATACTGCCTGCACAGCTGAGAGCGACCAACGGCATGCGAAGCATCACTTGGCATTGGTCCCGGTGCTTATTTTAAAGTAATATCTGCTATTTGGTGGTAATTTTAATGCAAACCGGTGAGAGAGGTGCTTTGTTGCAAAATTTCGGTAGTGAGTTGGAATCGCGTGTAAAGTAGTATGGGCCATTTCCAATTAACGCAGTTGATAGCTGGGTAGTTGTTATTTTTCAGTGAACAGCTGTGCCATTTTGGATTGTGTGTTTCGATAACCTTAAGATATTAAAAATTGTTTATGGTTGATTGAATTTTCCCTGGCAAGTAGTGGTTGCCCCATTTGCAAAATGAGTGATGCCAGGCGTGTGATTCTAATAAATCCCCTTTTTCAGCTCGCTTCCGATGCCTCTGGTTTTTAGTTTTCACTATGATGCGAGCCTATTCGATTTTCTGGCGAGGGCTTTGTAGGCTGTGTAGGAAGGCGCTTAATGGGCCTGCACGCTGTCGCCTTTATTTTTTCAATTTTAGTATGCTTTATTATGAATTTAAATATCCCTATTATTCAAGGTGAATATGTTCATGGTGAAGTGGCGAGAGTACTTATAAATACATTAGCTGCTATGCTTGTAAATATTTGCGTGGAGCTGTGACTTCCCTCCTTTACTTAGTACCTGTGTTTATCATTGCCTTTTCGAGGGATTGGATTGTTTATACGATGGTTTATTTAGTGATTAAAGTCATTCTATGTATTGTTGGCATGATACTGTCCATAGTAGTATGTTAACTTTAAACGTCAAGTCACGGCGCGGTGTGAGAGCCAGCGGCCAGACTCGTCGCGACCTTGCCCGGGACATGGGAATTTTGTATGACTGAGTTCATGCGGCCACGCATGTTTCATAACTGAAAGAGATTTCTGTAGACGAAAACGACTGTCCACGCACGTTACTTTGGCAATGTATTGATGAGAAAATTACGTGGGTGTTTATTTGGTAAATGTATAACCATATTGTGAAGGAGTTTTTTTTTCTCGATCTTAGTGATGCTATGAACCTGCCTTAACATTTTCTACAGATTTTGCAGGCACGTGCTAATACCTATTTCCTTGCGTACTGCAATTTTTAGCTGCTTGGTGTACGAATTCAAGAGGAGATATTATATTAAGGCTTATGTTCAGGAGCCTAAACGCTCATAATTTGTACCTGAATATGCATGTAATGTTTTATCCCCTTTTAAGGCACTGTTTGTATGTGATTTCTGGAATGTTAATTTAGCAATTATGCTATCACGCTGTAATATTATATTTGAGCAGAGTTCATAAATAAATTGAAAGCATTTTGAAAGGTAATTGTATGAAACTTCATTGGTATTTTAGCACCTGTTTAGTCACTAGTGTACAAATTTGGACCAAGTTTGGTTCAATCGCCTTCAGCACTATTACTGACTTCACATTCATTTGCATCAATGCTCTCTCATGATCATCTTCACCTCTTGTTTTGTATTCTATATTAAATTTGCTTTTCTTTGTAGCAGGTGTTGTATGCTCATCAGTATTTAGAGCCGACGATCGCTTTATTCATTCTTGCAAGTGTACATTCCACACAAACCGACTCTGTACTGCTGCACTCATTCCATCTTTAGCATTAATTGCCTCGTCATAATCGCCTGTCGAATCGGTAGCCATCGATACAGTAAGAGGTATTGCAGGCAACACTTGCTGACTTTCAGTAGAAGAATCCTTGCAGATCTCAGTGTGTCCTTTCAATGTATCGCCTTGCACAAACTGCATAGGACCAATGTCGTATTGCTTCAACGCGCGAAAAGGGCTCTTCGTACAGACCGTTCTTTCATACCAGATCTGCCATATATATATATATATATAGCCCTGTGGGTAGAGTACCCGATAGTGGGGCCGCAGTAGCCCAGTGGGTAGAGACCCCTATAGCGGGGCCACAGTAGCTCAGTGGCTAGAGCACTAGAGCACCTGATAGTGGGGCCGCAGTAGCTCAGTAGCTAGAGAACCCAATGTTTATTTCAAGTCCTAAATTTCATGCGAGCGAAGCCGCGGGTAAAATCTAATATAGGTGTGTGTGTGTGTGTGTATATATATATATATATATATATATATATATATATATATATATATATATATATATGTATATATATGTGTATATATATATATATATATATATATATATATATATATATATATATATATATATATATATATATATACACATACATACACACACACACTCTTCTCCTGACCTAAAGCGTATAGGGCTAGCCCTGAGATACATCCCATTCTCCAACCGTTTTAACTACTAACATGCATGTCAGGAGGGCACACAGAACTGTGAAGGAGCTCACGCTGACGTAGCGGAATTTGGGCGCTCGCCAGAAATAAAACCTTGCATAATATATCGGGGCAGCATCAGCTGGCCGAACTTAACTAGCTAGCTATTACTGGCCCGATTCTGCCCCGTAATTCCGCACATCTCGTTTTCGTTGCGGTATATGTGCGTATGTTTTCATATAAAGAAAGCGTAACTATACATAAGCTTTTTTATGCATATTTAGACTTTTGCATGCACATGTCCACAATAAACACATCACTAACGTATTACAACCGATTTTGTGCCTATTTCCTTTAGTGCCTATGGATTTTCGCTATACTTGACAATTTTCGAATCCTTGAATTTGTTTACACGCATGACCGTAATTACAAATTCAACTTTAATTGTTTTCGGATGATTTTCTCACCGATAATATAATATTCAGTCCCGACAGAAACTTGTAGGAGTAAAAATTAATGCAGAAGACAAAAGAAGAAAAAATTCTTGAATTTGATTGGTTGTCGTTATGTTACATATGCGTTAAGATTGATATGGCTGATGAGTGAGTGAAGTGAGTGAAGAGATTTTGGTGGCTCATAACAGCGAGGTCTTGAGAGTCGATGAGGGCGAAGAGTAGTAAGTATGGAGTAGCGCCGGAATGAGTGGGTGGGGAAACGGAATATCCCCGAGAAACTCCGCCAACCAGCCAAGCGGCTTCATCCGGCACGATTCCCACTTGCGAAAATCCGGGAGTGGCCCGGCCGGGGATTGAATCCGGTTCGCCTTGGTGGGAGGCAAGCGCGCTAACCGCTCAGCTACCGCGGCTCGTTGATATGGTCGATGAATCTAATGGAAACTTTAACTTAAATTTAACTCTTAGCTTGGTGTGAAAACAGTACTTTGCGACCTATGGTAAGTAAACACCTTTAAACCCACTTTAATTTATGGCTTCAGGTGTCACAAATAAGCATTTGTTTGGTGCATTTTCTGTTTTAGGCCGACACAGAACTTTTTGTCATTACATTCAATGGACTGTAGACTCTGTGTCTGGTGATTATAATACGAATCATTATAGGCGATTCACGGTAAAATGAGCACTTTTGAAAGCCCTGCTTAAGCTGTACTTGTATACACATTGTTTAGTCTTCTGCCTTATGTGAGATTAACATTGTAAAGGGCCTCATCTCTTTATTAATGCGTTAGTCAAGTGAAACTGTGAAATTATTAGAAAAGTAACTATTTAATAAGTTTACTCATTTTTAAATTTAGATGCATGCAAAAACAGAAAGCCAAATCAATAATTTAAGTTATCACAAATGGTTACCTAACACTTTTTATTCGACGTTAAGATACGGAACTACTTCCCATCCATCGTTACCAACTATACTGGGTGTATGTCACTCGGAGCGCCCGTTAAAATATACTTTTCTAAGGTTGATTTGAAAAGTGCTCACTTTATCGTGAACAGCCTTTAGTAGTATATAACAGTGGCGCCGCTTGCGAATGGATTCACTCGCACGGAAGATCATCGGGCATAGAGCCTCGCATGTACAACGTCGGCAAAAAAAAAAAAATATATTTCTTGTGTTATGCACACAGTTGTGTACATTGGATCTCAATGGGTTAACACATGTTTAACGTAACAAGCCTAAGGTATCGGCCTACAGAGTTAACGTGCTGGGATGATATCCAGAGTAGCCTGTTTGTACCTGCGGAGAAAATAAGCCACGTCACTCGGAATACAGCCACGTTTCCCGAACTCGGTCGCCATGTAGAGGTTCTCAGAAAGGAACGGAGCTGAAGCGTCTCCGCGCTTGACATGGCGCGACTATACGTGCCGACGGACGCACTTGCGATGTACGTCGAGCACCTACTAGTGCGTTGTCACCACACAGCTTTCCACGTCACTCCAGCCGTCTTCGAAAAGATTCAAACACTTCTCTTCGTACAGAGGCAAGAGGACTGAAAAAAAAAGGGGGGGGGGGCATAGAGGGAACCCGAAACAGCTTTCATGAAAAGACTCGTACTGGAGTCTCCCTGCTCCCTTGGTATGAAAGCAGTGTTCAAAAATTCCTCCAGACCAGCTCTCTTAAACGAACATTATCGCGAGGGCTCACGATTTCATCCCAAACATTCATTCCTTCTGGATTGCTACCAGCAACCACTTGTCCTTGCGTCTCGCCACTACCCAAGATTGCGGTATTTAGAGATACTCCCACTACGACCGGAAGTTTGGCCTGGATCACTCAGGAGGCCAATAAAAAACGCTCTAAATGAAGAGACTGTGCTCCGGTTTTGCAAGTGCTTCAGGCTCGATTATCTTCACGGATTCGCGTGGTTCCAGCGTAGACAACAAATCAAGGGTCGAGGGTGCGATGGCGTGAACTACTTAACTAATCCTGTATTTGTGTTTCCTTCAATAGTCGTTATACACTCATTCTTCAAAGAGTTCAGTGCAGTCAGTCTGACACAAGACTACCAGGGGTTACAGTGTCACGGACACCCTGGTTGGGGAAGAAGGCATATAGGCACTTGAGGTGTCGGGACATGTCCTAGTATCCAAGCCTGGTGACACGTGCGTGACACCACATGGGTAGTGAGTGATGCGACGGACCTTGAGTCCTACATGGACTCTTCCACCAAGGTGACCTAAGCTTCCAAGAGCGGTGCTTCGGCACCCGACACCTCTGGGTTTAAGCAAATTGGACTCCGCCTTGGACATTCCTGTCCATCCCGTGCCACACACACGGGGAGTGGAGCATCTGGCATGATGGGCAGACCGACAGACGGTACCTAGGTTCGTCCACTACCTGGGGCATTGGACTAATTAGCATTCAGGTTGCTGGACTGAAGGGGCTAAGAACCTGAAATTTAATATGAAGAAATTCTTGGTTATGGAAAAGGACCTGTGGATTACCCACAAGTGGCATAAAAATTTTAAGATAGCACAATGGGCGATCGGATAGGCCCCACTGAGGTTGGATTCGCGGTAGCAACGGATGAAACTTCACAAGGTGAAGGAGATCAGGTTGGTTCCCTCCACAGAGAAGGGTTGTCATAGTGATCGGTGACACAGCTCCGGCACTGTTCTGGAGAGGCAATAGAGGTTGGGTAGTGCCTCGGCCAGACCACGAGGTTCCTCTGGGTGTGAGGGTCCCAGATGGATGTGGGAGAGGAGCGGACAGGGCATCGCAGTATCAGTTCAGTGTTTGGAGCGGGTCAACTGAGGTGCTAGCCAATCGCTCCATCGCTCTGATTGAAAGTGTCTCAATCCATTGTTAGTGGGGCCCACCGGCACTGTGCTGCTATACTATTTACAGAGGTCCGACGTGGCCGATCTGGTTAATACTTCTGTTTGGCAGCCTGGGAAGCATCTGTGCTGTAGTGCCGATAGCGTGACACAATACTATCGTGAGTTAAGTGCTGCTGACAGCGGTTTGGTCTCACAAATTGTTACCTTCATTTATACCAAATATGACATTACGAAAAAATACACTAAATAATTTAAGTGCAAGTAATGCACTGAGTTTCTTTAAAATTAAATCTTATAATATCGCAAAAGAAAAGTTGACAATACGCAAAAAAAAAAAAAAAAACAGTACAGTTTTGTGCTTAAAACATTCAGTCAGACGAGTATCAAAAGGGAAAAAAAATTCCCAGTCTTTGTGGCAAATAGAACGAAACAACAAGTTCAGTAAGATAATAATACACAGTCTTTATCCCGTAACACTTTACGTAAACAGACAAATTTGAAATAATTTACAGGGACCCTGATGTTGTATACACATTATTAAAAGTTAGTAATGATTGTAGTGTAAGCAAGGAGAGAAAACATTTTATATGAGTTTACAGTAGATTTATGGGGGGAAATGAATACCTTTTCTTTCATCTACAAATACATTGTCATGCCAGATGTCTAATATGGTGTAGGCGCCTTCTAGCCCGGCGAAGTGCAGTAACTTTGCAGTAACAAGTAGACGAAATACCTATGGAGAGATGTTGACCCATGACGTTTGGATAACTACCCGCAGCTCCCTGCTATACGTAGGTGCATGATTTTGGATGCGAAATGGACCTCCCCATAACGTTCCATAAACCCTAGATGGGGTTCATATTAGGGAGAACGAGGCGGCCACAGCAGTAGTTGAAACTCTCAAGAATGCTCCTCGAGCTAATCCTGGACAACTTGGGCCGATGGTGCGGTGCATAATCCTGTTAGAATATTTCATCATTGTGAAGATTCGCTGTAAAAATAATGGGAAAAGTACTTGACAAGTGTAAGGTATTATTCACAAACTTGTGGGGGAAACACGGTTTTCCTCACAAGTAAGGTAAAATTACCGCACTCTGGAGTAAAATTCACGTACATGGTAGTGGAAAATCCCATACATGGATGGGAAAATTACCTTAAGTGGCGTGCGTCTCTTCAGCATTCTCAACACCTAAGTGGGTAGACGGGCGAAAGAAACCATAATTTAACACGCTTATATTCACAAATGCTCTTACGCTGTCGTCGTAGTGTAATGGATAGCGCGCCAGCTTTTCGTGATAGAGGACCATGGTTCGCGCAAACCCACCAGCATGTGTTGAGGATTTTAGAGTTGAGTTTTCGGTTACTAATCGTTAGAGAATATAGAAACTAATTAACAATACTATACTCCTGGGTAATTTTAAATGTAATTTTGTTATACATTATAGTTAATTTTCCCTCATTTGTGTGGGACCCCCCCTCCCGCTTTTGACAGGTGCTTTTCGTGCACAATTAAGAATAGTACTTTACTTGTTATGTAAATTTACTCTACATTTAAGAGGTAATTTTACTTTACATATAGAGGTAAAGAGATACAGTTTACTAACCTAAACTATTTACAAGGCCTTTATTTTATAAATCAGTGACAAAGCCACATATAACATGTAAGTTTACATGGACTTCCGTAGCGCTACTTATGTGAAGAATTCGATGTACATCGGTTGTTTGGTCCCTGAGATATGACATATGAAACTTTGTTTTTTATTTTATGCCATCGTACAAAACTGCCCGAAAAAGAGGCTCTATACACATTGCTTCTAATGTATACATCTACATACAAATTTTGGTTGAATTTGGTTCAATTGTTTAATATATTTGTCAAACAAACCTAAATCATTTTATGAAGCTGCGATTTTGAACATCGTTGTCCGACCCATTTAAATCACGAAAGTTTACATGACCTTCTGTAGCATTTATGGCGTGCATAATTTGGTACAAATTTATTTTAAATGTTCCAGTGTAACATTTGGAGGACAAAAAAGTAAGTTAGTAGCAATTTCGATGATTGTATACTGCCAAATTACAAGGTTAAGTTAAAATATATTACATAGTTTCGTAGGAATCGCCCACAAAACTAAAATTATTTTATAGCCGCCATTCTGAAAATAAGTGTGCCCTACTTAAAAAAATTATAATTTTTATTATGCCTACCTCAGTACGTCTTCACCAAATTTTGTAATAATGGGTTGATTGTTCCATGAGATACGAGATAGTCATTATTTTTGTATGTAGGGCTATCTTACAAAATCGTAGAGAAATGAGGCTCTGTGTAGACAAATTTGATGGTTGTAATATGTACTGTCAGCATACAAAATTAAGTTATGTTGGAATTTGTTTCGTTAATACAATATACTGAGATAAAATATTTATATAGCCAGAATTTTGAAAATATGTACCTGACATAGGCCTACATAAAATATACCTGTTTACACCACTTGCTACAGTACTATTTTTTTTTTTGCCAAATTTGGAAGGAATTTGTAAATTGTTTCCCGAGATATGGCAAAAAAAAAACTTTATTTACCCGTATGGCGCTATATTAAAAAATGGAGGACAAAGTATGTTCTATGTACATACAGTTAAGTTGTAATATCTACTGCCAGCATACAACGTTTAATTGAAATTGATTACATGGTTTCGACGATATAACATTCTAAGCTAAAAATTGCTACACGGCCCCATTTTGAAAATAAATGTCTTGTATACATAACACATACCATTTGACATCAACTGCCCTAGTATTATTTGCTTGCCATGCAGATACAGTTTATAGTTGTAATGTCTATTGTCAGCATACAAAGTTATGTTGGAATTGATTACATAGTTTCGACATATAGCATTATTTGAAGCTAAAATAGCTATACGACCGCCATTATGAAAATAAGTTTCTGAAGTGCTTGAAACATACCACTTTACATCATCTGCATCAGTGCTACTTGTTTGCCAAATTTGGTAGGAATCGGTTAGTTACTTACCGATTTGACACAATAACTTTATTTGTTCGTATAGTGCTATCTTCCCAAATGGCCTACAAACGTGGTTATTTGTTGGTATATATGATACTTGTAATATATTCTTTCAGTATGCAAAATTTAGTTGAAATTGGTTTACTGGTATGGCAGATATACTAAATAAACTCAAAACCCATGTGTGGCTGCCATTTAGAACATAATTAACTAATTAGTATGTTCAATCACTTACGTTTGTAAGGCCTACGACAGTATTACTTATATGCCAAATTGGGTGAGAAGTGGTTGGATAGATTTCGAGATATCATGTAGAATGTTATTTTTAATTTGTGCTATTCTCCAAAATGGCGGATCAACAACAATATCTATTTCAAAATTTAATGCTTACATAATGATACGACAGCACACCAAATTTGGTTTCAATCGGTTGAATGGTTCCTGAGATATGACATATTTTAAAGGCTACCATTTCGAAAGTAAGTGTCCGGTGGGGTCAAAAACTATAAAAGTTAGGTGTCCTTACTAAGTTTTATATGTGCACCAAGTTTAGTGAAATTCGATTGAAGCGTCCAAAAATTGAAAGGGGACACACACACACACACACACACACACACACACACACACACACACACACACACACACACACACACACAGATATAGCGACAGGAAACTGATCTCACGAGCCTTTATTTCCATCGAAAAGTAGGCTAAAAATTGTTGATTTATATAAATTGTAGTATTAATAATGTACAGCCTAGTAAAGACAATATTTGACGTTCTTCAAACCTAGCTAGTAAGTGAGAAACAACGAAATTGTTATTATTTTACACAGTACGTTCAGAATATAGGATAGTAGTTGTAAAATATTCATCCGAGGCCAAATGCAGCCTGCAGCTGGAGCCCCGGAGCCAGGTGGCCATATTGGATGACGTCGTGCGAAACTTCCTGCTCTGTCACTGTTAGGTGGTGGCCATATTGTCAGCCAGTATGAATTCGGCCATTTTGTCAGCCAGTACATTGATGGCCATCTTGTCAGCTAGTATGTAGTCGGTCATCTTGTCAGCCAGTACATTTCCTCTTCCTGCTCTTACATTCGTCTCCAACGGCGTCCATCTTCGCTTGCACTTCCCGTTCTAGCATTCCATCCTCGGGATCTTCCCAAGTTTTTTTTTCTTTTACATTCCACTTTTTTTCCTCTCTCTCTTCTTCTCGTCCTCTCTCTTTCTCTCTGCCTTCGTTCTCGCTTCCTCTCGTTCTCTCTCTTCCTTTATTCTCTCTCATTCTTGGAGGGGTTTTCTCATATTCCCTTCATTGCCCTCGTTGTCCATATTGTTTGTTGTCTGATGGTGTCGGCCATCTTGTTTGATGTCCATCTTGTTCCATGTCGTCTGCTGGAGGCAGCCATATTGTTTTACAGTCGTCTGCTGGGTGCGGCCATCTTATTTGCAGAACAGCTTTGAGTCCCGCAACTGTCGTAGAGTGTGTACTTGCGGTAATCTTTGATTCTCCAACTCCCCACCAGAATGAAGTTCCACTGGTGGCAGCTGGCGGCCATATTGTGTTCACTTATCGACCACGAGGAGCGCTGGTAATTAATTTTAAGTGAGAACTCAAAAAATTCTGGAGTCACGCAGTTTTGTTTGTGTGCTAACCACAAGACTACCGTCGCATGTGGATTGATAACAGTTGAAATAAGGCAGATAAGATAGCACGCACTCATCGCACTCATCGGACAGACTTGTAATGGTGAAAAAAACTATTCGACTGGCACCCATCTTGTTTGTCGTCGTCTGCTGGAGGCATCCATCTTGATCTACTTATAAGCATAGTTGGCTGTGGGATTGAGGACTGGAGGACAGCTCGAAAGCCATCTTGGATGACATCACAGACAGGAAATAACCTATGACTACTTGTAAGCATAGATGGCTGTGGGATTGAGGCTGAAGACTGAAGGACAGCCCGACCACCATCTTGGATGATGCCACAGGTGGGAAATCACCTGTATGTCTACTTATAAGAATAGTTAATTGTAATTTCCGAACTTTTTAAGATATAGTTGCCAAATTCATAACAGTCATCACCCGAGATGGCGTCAAGGATCGTAGGGTCAGGTATGTCATATGTCCACTTATAAGCATAGTTGGCTCTAATTCCCGAACCATTTAATATATAGACACCAAATTCATAACATAGTCATCACCCGAGATGGGTCGTAGGGTCAAGTACGTCATATCTCTACATATAAGTATAGTCGGCTGTAACTTCCGAACCATTTAAGATATAGTTGTCAAATTCATAACACAGTCATCACCCCAGACAAGAAGGGACGCAGGACCAAGTATATCCTTTGTGTACTTATAAGCATAGTTGGCTGTAACTTCCAAAATCATTTAAATATAGACACCATATTCATAACATAGTGATCACCCGAGATGATGAGAAGGGTCGTAGGGTCAAGTATGTCATTAAGTCTACTTAATTTAAGTGACAAATAATACATCAATACGTTAATACAAGAGAAATAATAATAGTAATTCCATGAAATTAGTTGCTAATATTTTTAAAGGGTTTTTGTGTTTACACTAATTTTAAGTTTTTAATGTGCACATATTAAAGCATATATGTATGGTGTCTGTAATTCTGTAAGACACAGGGTATTCGGTTTTTCCTTCTATGTTTGTATGTGTGTGCCTAGGTGTGTCGATGTGTGTGTGTTGCGCAGCCCACAACCTCTATCTACATCTCGTACAGAGATGACGCAACAATGTTAAGATACCAAACAGAGATTTAGATTCATGTGCGGTCTTTTTATTATTTGTAATAATCAAGGTTGTAAATAATTACTAAGCGAAGTACAATATTCTGTGTAGTCTGTGGCATTTTAATATACAAAATCTGATGCATAATTTAATTTTAGAGGCATATTAGTTTAACGTTGAATAGTACCCATATCTCGGCATATGAATAATAAAACTAAATGTCTGACAGTTTATATTACCTATATACAAGTTTTATCACATTTTAAAGGAAAAAAAAATTGCTCAGTTTTTCTCTACAGTACGTTTGAATGGTTACGCCTCAGTAAAAGATTACACTAACACTATTTTTGAAAGTTGAATTTATTTAAAACAATTTAGTACGGAACATTTTCTGAAAACTACACGCCGATCAGTCAGTGGTTCCTCTGCAGTGCTTTCCATAGCCAACTTATTGGTACCATATAATATGCCGTTTGTAAGTCTAAGAATACCACGTCGTGTAGCGTAGCCAGACTTTTTTTACAACTGTTTGCCAAACATCCTCTACCCACTAATACCTGCTTGTTCTTTGCCTTTTCTGTACTCGTTCACCTACCTTACTAAATAATAGGCTCATTTATGCAGTAACTAATAGACGTTTATAATTTTTGTGTCTACTTAACAACCTATATTAAATAATGGTAACAAGTAGCATAATAACAGTTCATCTGGAATAATGTTATCTTTAAATGTTTTATTTAACATTCTTGTTATCATCTTCGCCAATTTTTGACATGCCTATGTTCATAAACATTCTGGCAATTCCCCAGGAAACGCAACTTTTCCGCTCTCAACTGATTTTAAAGCCACACTCATTTCATCCTTCAATACTGGATCTGAAGATAACCATTCACTTTTTCAGCTTCACTAACTAGACTTTCATGTATTCCCCTCTTCCCCCTCATCCATTTGTGTTCTAAAATTATTTTCAAAAGTTAATAAACTCATTTTATTTATAGTTTTATAACAGATTGTGTTTCTTCCTAGGTTTCTTCGACGCCACCAAGCAAAAGCCAATCTGTCAAATCCCAGTGTAAGTCCAGTCTCTGAGCATGTGTCTCACCTTTTCGTATTTTTACATTCCTTTTCACGTTCGATATTCTTTTTTTTTAATGTGTTAGTAAATGGAGATATTTTCATCCATTGCATCATACTGTTAACCCTTATTACTTTCACATACAAGAGTCACTTGGGATGCCCCATGCACTACTTGCTTAAGGCGTTCATAAATCTCTATTTGCATCCTAATCTTCTTCTAATTCGATTTTATAGTTCACTTGTCTTTCTTGTAGAGCTCTTATGCTCTGATTCTACAGAAGACTAAGCGTACATTTAGGATCTTTAGCCTGTGCGCCTTTTTTAAGTCGCCCTATAGTGTTAGATCTCTTATGGACAACTACCAGCTCTCGCACTAAATAATGACTCTCTGCAAACTTCAAACCTTTAATTATCATAACACATTGTAGTACTAAGCACTACATCTTTCTAAGAACAATAACACAGTTACAGATTTCAGTCCTCTCTTCCTTCTCTTCGGTTTTTCCTAGGTATATTTAAGTATGGTTTTATGTTGACAGGAGTTAAAATAGTGCAGTCTTGACGCTAACACACATTAACTAATCCTCTCTCACTATCGTTCTCTTTTACTTCCCCGAGAGTACCATTGTGCTATCATTATTCCATCTCCTCACAAGGCAATTCAAATTTCTCTAAATTCGTGCTTCTATAGATTCGGACCCATTATTTCATCAAGTACTCATTACATTCAGCTTTTGCTGGCTTCTAAGCATTATTTGTTGGTGCATTTTCCATTACCAATTATTTCCACCATAAAAGTATAAATACCTAATACAACCATTATTAATCATTCATTAACTGCTTCCAAGACTTAATTGATCCCTCCCATTTCTGATTTATCAGAAATTTTGATGTTTGATCTTTTTCTGTACCACTTCAAATTCATATATATTTTCCTGGTGTTTTTATATTCCCTAAAATTTCTTCTAATCTCTCAGAGGGATACAATATATACAATAATTTTCACTGTTTATTCCATTACCTGTAAAATATTCCATGTTAGCATCCTCAAAGTCATTTGTAACAGCAGCAGTATTCACCATGCAAACCACCTGGCTTTTCTTTGAGATTCATAACAAATAAGAATTTTTGTGAGACTGGGTTGGCAGTCTTGTTCGCAGTTCCAACATGAAGTACAAGGATTTTCTCTCCGGGTTTACTCTCTTAGCTTTTGAAGTTCCACTTCACTGCAAGGGATTGGTTTTCCTCTTCATTTAACCCCTCATTCACTAACTTCGTAGCACCAAAGGTCTCCTCTTCCACCGAGCTGCCTTCAAGGACTTCACAAGAGCTCGGTTTGCTGCTCACTTTCCAGGGTTCCTGTCGGTGCTGTGGGGCTACTGTAGTGGTCTCGGGGCCGACAAAGTCCTCACTTTACTTCATCCTTGATGGGAGACTTCACCCCAAAGTTCTCAAATGAAAACAGTAAAAGTTTGCCGACATTTTGTGAGTAGCTGGTTGATGCCATCTAACTATAATAAATACATTCATAAATTCCGTGTGCGGAGTGCACCCAGTGCGAGGCGACACTCTGCTAATGATGGGCTTTCCAGTTGGGAACCGTAGGTACCCGTCATCCCCGGACATGACATGAAATTAGACCTTAGGAATGAGGGGTGCTGGAATGCAAGGGTGAGGGAACAGGAGGACTCTGAGAAAACCTGCTGGCAAGTGGCGTCGTCCAGCACGATCCCCACGTCACGAAAATCCAGGAGTAAACCCGTCAAGTGAGGTCTTGATAGACGAAGACTCAACAGTTTTCAGCAGAGTATATTAATTCTTTAAAGTTACAATACTATCTCTCGAATGCCCCTGAAGGCTTATACGTAAGAAGTCGAAGAGGCGTTGCCAGTACCCGAAAGAATTCAGCACTCTCCTCGCGAGGCTGGTCCACATAAGTGTTCCTCCCTTTTTATCACTTAGGAGACTTGTGGCCAGTGTTCTTGAAGATCACCTGTTTCCCTCCTATGTGGTTTGCCAATAGTCACAAGAGTTAAGTTTCTACGCCTTACATGATGAAAAATTATGATGTTTAATTTTTGTCATTTTAACACACTTATTCCAACGAGCTGGCCGTTTGACCGACACCAGGTGTAGCAATATTATATCATACAATTTTACCAGAAACTAGCTGTAAGCAGACACCAGATAAAACAGTTTTGTAATTAAATATTACAATAAGTTATCCCTCACTTGGAAATAGTTTTCAACATACCCACTTTATCATTTTTTACTAACGCAAAATAAAGGTCGTAGAGAACTAAAACTGAGGCACTACAGCGATACCCTACCCACAACACATTACCAAACCATAATAAAGTGTTTTAGTATTTTAAAAATCGTATTGGGAGATGATGAATATCCAACATGAAGCTACTTGTAGAGACGAGCTCCTGCTCTGCTCCACACCACAAATATTTATGATGGTTATATGATGGTTTCTCGGACGAGGTTGTAGTGTGTTGCAGAAAAGAGCAGCAAAGTGGCAGGCGCGACTAAAGCAGAGGAGCTACATAACAGCACCTTCACCGAAAGTTACCAACTTCTTGTGCTGTTGTTGCCGTTGCCTGTGACGCAGCATCTGGTGGTATGGAAAAGTGAAGAGGCCCAAAAAGAAATAATCCCACCTCAGTGCTGGGAATTCTGCGAATTTATGCGAAGACACGTTTAACTTCAACCACGTGTCCATTTGTGTTTGTTAGCTGCAGCCCAGACGACCTTCGACAAATAACGAATTTGCAAGAAAAGCAAGAATCGTATTCCGTTCTACCTGGCCTGGGATAGTTAAAGTGGAGCAGCAGCACAACAGATTGTGTAGTCTAGCTTGTTGCTAAATAAACTCGAGAATTTACCGGACCTATAACTACGATCCTCCCTGGTTATCCCCGACTACCAGGAGAGGAGAGCCAATGTCTGCCCCTCCCCCCTTCCTTCCTCCTTCGGGTTACTACGACTTTGTCCTTCACTGCAAGCCTGGTTCTTGAAGAACTGGGGAACAGTCAGCCTGCCTACCAACAACTCGGGAGTTCATGAGTTCGGAATCCCTAATTTTTTTTATAAGGAATGTTGTATGCAAGTCATCCCGCAGCGTTACAGTTATATTTAAATCTGACCGGAGAGTTGCGGTAGAGTAATAATATGCACACATAGAAATATAATCGTAAGTTAGGGAACACTAATATGTAATCTAAACTTTAAACCGTTATTTCACCCCTATAGGAGTTGAATTTTGAAATATCCCTCCGTAGTGTCTGCCTACATTACATAATGAATGGTCGTTGATATGTCAGTCAGTGAGACAGTTTTTTATATACAGTATATTTGATAATTCAATACATTAATTTTACGGGATGGTAGGTCACGCCAGGACGATCATTTTTACACAGGAATGTGTGGTCGTAAACATTTCCCTACTGTGTTATAGACATCGAACACACCGCGCACATTTTCAACATGGCGTGGGCCATTGCAGCGAATGGACTGCGCTGATATAATCCAAGACGGCGGACTTGTGGCAGTGCTTGTCACTGCAGCGAGTAGCGAGCCTCCACAGTTGATGCTGGTTGATGTGTCGGACGAGGGAATGCAATCATGGCGGTACCAGCGGCACAGGCATTTACATGTGCGGAGTATGCGGACATGGTATTCGCGTACAGCGAGGCGCAAGGCAGTGCTGCTGTGGCGGCGAGGTGTCACCGTGGACGATACCCGAACATGCGTCATCGGAACCAGCGAATCTTTGTGAGCGTTTTTTGGGGTTTGCGTGAAACAGGCTCAGCGCATTTCAAGAGAGCAAACGCTGGTGCGTGAAGACGAGTTGCGCCTCCAGTTTTGAAGATGTGCTCGAGCAGGTGGCAGACCAGCCATCCACCACTATAGCTTGTTGCCACTACCCGCGCAATAGTCAACACATTGGGCGTTAGCAATTGGAGTGTTGGGACAGTTCTCCAAGAACAACACTACCGCTCACGAAAAAATCAGGCGATGGGTGTTGAAGACTCTCCTCCACGGGTAGAGTTTTGTGAATGTTTCGTCGCACGCGTTGGCGAAGATCCCAGCTTTGACGGGAAGATTCTCTTCTGCGACGAATCTTCCTTCACACCGAGCTGCCACAACAGCCACGTGTGGAGTGACGGAAATCCATACGCCACTCACAGAAGGGAACATCAACAACAGTTCACATTAATGTGTTGGCGGGAATTGTGCAGAATAAGCTGATTGGCCCGTACATTCTGCCACCGCGCCTAAATGGGCACATTTACCTCAACTTCTTGCAGGAAACACTCCCCGAGACGTGCCTCTTGATGCCCGACAGCACATGTGGTCTCAGCACGACTGCGCTCCAGCCCATTTCTCACGTACGGTGAACGGTGGATTGGACGGGAAGGAGCCATTGCAAGATCCGCATGATCGCCGGACTTGACACCATTAGACTTTTCCTGTGGGGACTTGTCAAGAGCGTATTGTACAGTACATCACGCCCATTAACACGGTGGAAGAACTGACAGCCCGAGTACGTGCCGTCTGCCAGGAAGTGCGACGCATGTCAAAGATTATCGACCGAGTGCGTCAGAACATGGCATGTCACTGAGCTGCCGGCACAGAGGTGTGAGATCGTCACTTCGTGCATCTATTGTAACGGTGCGTCACATTTGTGTGTTGGCAAACCACCATGACACACACCCACATACGATTGTTTATGCAGCAAGTTGTTACCAGAGCTGTCCGTTCGCTGCAAGGGCCTGTGCCACGCGCGTGCCAAGTTCATAATGTGCGTGGTGTGTTCGGCGCCTGTAGCACAGTAGGGAAACGTTTCCGACCACTTGTACCTATAGTGGCTCATAGAGACACCTATCCTATGGCATTTAATTATTGTAATACAAGTCTGTTGGATACGAAAATTGTGTGTATTGGTGAATAAATGCATTAGAATCACCAGAAAACATATACAAAAAGCAAATATCATTACAAAATAATACATAAATTTAAAAACAAAAACTCTACATTCTTAGGTCAAAATGTACACCACAATGAAAATGGTAAAGTCAGGTTATGTCTTGTCGTTGAAGCAGCAATGCCCTTACTTAACATATTTACCAAACATACTGTATCTTAAATTACTATATTCTAAATATAAATTAACATAACCTTACAAGAATACAGTTTAATATTGTTATGCAGATATATAGGAGTCAATTCATACAACTTTAAACTAAATTGCTTTACCTATGACTGCCAAAAAAAATTCTCAAATATCTTAAGCTTTAAAAATATCTGAACAGCCACAGATATTAAACCTGGGGCCTCTGACGTCAGGCATGCTATACTACGTGGATAGTGGCTGCATCAATCGCGAAGAATCATTTTATGTAGCATCAGTAACTTAGTATTAACATTTATAACTCTCAGAAAAAATAACAACATAAAAAATGAATAAATTCCTAAATGGGTGCATAGACGTATGCATGTCCGTGTATGCATGTTCATACTTGTATATAGGCCTACTGACTCGTTTTCAAATATTCGTTTTTGTAAAAGTGTAACATTTTTACTCTGTATTTTTTCACCTTAAAACGTGTTTGTTGGCTCTTAGGAAAGTTGATAGTTGGAGGGGGGGGGGGGGGTCGCCCTCTCCGACCCCATTTAAATCAGCCACTGGTTTGGCCGCAAGGCGCACATATCGTGTTACTTCTGGGACTGAACGCGCAAAACGTCCTCAGGTACATAGGAGACTTTAAATAATTTGTTACAATTTCAGTAAAATTGTTTTAAATTCTTCTCAAATCAAAACATATTTTCGGTAGCATTATTAACTGAAATAATTTTAGTGGACTGTTTTATAGATAAAATACACAAATAACCAAGTAACATGCCTTTTGGGTTTTGTGATAAAGAAAAGCAAAAGAGGACACTGTTCGTCACAGCTCGTTTGCTATTCACATGGTTTCAGACAATGCGCCCTCCCATCTATAGTCAATTAATATATTTTATTTTAGCCTTAGACGTTAACTTCAGAGTGCGGTGGAAAATGCACACTGAGTTTATTACATATTTGGCAATACTTATTTTAAAAGGTGGTTAAAGGATAAAATATGGTTGAAAGAAAAAAGTAACTAGAGCCTCAAAAGTGCTCACTTTACTGTGAACAGCCTATATCTCGTGGCCCGTCAGCAATTCCCCTTCCCCCACCCCCACTCTACAAATATTTGCAGCGTTCATCAGATCTTTCTCGTGAAAAATATGTATCCTCAGTTGATTATTGGTAGACACATTAAAAATGAGGAAAACATTGTAAAGGCTGTTCACGACAGAGTGAGCACTTTAGAAATCAACCTTAGTAAAATGTCACTACCCCTGCCTGCATATATTTTAACGGGCGCGCTGAGTGACATGCACCCAGTAAAGTTGGTAACGATGGATGGTAAGTAGTTCCATATTGTAACGTCGAACAAAAACTGTTAGGAAACCATTTGTGTTTACTTAAATTATTTCTTTCGCTTTCTGTCTTTTTTCAGTGCATCAATGTGTGGAAATGAGCAGATTTGTAAAATATTTAGTTTTCTATTAATTTCACAGTTTCACTTGACGGACACATGAATAAAGAGATAAGTCCCATGTCAATGTTAATTTTACATAAGGCTTAAGAATACACAACGTGCATACAAGAAGATCTTAAGCAGGGCTTTCAAAAGCTCATTTTATTGCGAACAGCTTATAGCATTATTGTATATCGTGTTCCATTTAATCAAACATGCCTGTAATAAGTAGAGACCTGCAAAATGCGCATTATTATTTGGCATTAGGCTAAGTTTCACAGTGCTGTATATACTCTAACCGGCGTCGGTTCTCCATTGGCTGCTGCATATAGGTGAAGTGTCTCCTTTTTTGACTGAACTGCACGTGATTGGACTACACAATTGGGAAGTGTTCATTTATTGGCGCAGAGTTACCCAAGTCGTGTCAGATAAAGTATGGGCCAATGACGGACCTATTGGAAATGTTCATGTTTTTGAAGTTGAACGTGTCCCTAATTAATAACGCAAATTTTCCAGGTCTCTAATAATAAGATATCCGCACTTCATTAATCTACACAGTCTACAGACTGTGAAACACCTACACGGCCACGAGCCATTGGAAAGAGAAATACATACATTTTTTAGTGCCATGATAAGCTGGTGTGGCTCTTGGCTGTACGCTGATAAAGGCCGTTGACGATAAAATAAGCACTTTTGAAATCAACCTTGGGGGAAAAAGTCACTGTCCAGGCCTGCATATATTTGAACCTTGGTCGAATAAAAAGCGATGGGTAATCATTTGTGGTAACTTAAATTATTTCTTTCGTTTTCTGCTTTTTTTTTAAATCCATAAAGTTAAAAAATGGCCATATCTATAACATATTTACTTTTCTAATAATTCCACAGTTTCTCCTGACCGACGCACGGGAAAAATGATGAGGCCCATAGTAGTGTTAATTTACCAAAAGCGGAAGAATACAGTGCAAGCAAGTAGATCTTAAGCAGGACTTTCAAGAGTGTTAATTTTACTGTGAACAGCCTATACTAATGATTGCACTGAGTGGAATGAGTCTCAGACATCGCGATTCAGGAGAAGCGCGCACAGATTAATTACAGGCGTCTCCTGCGGGCGTTCAGCCGACCGAATGACTCAGCCGACTGAGTAACGCTTCACCTGAAAGTACTTCGTGAAATTACGACCCACGCCACAAGCAACTGAGGGACCATAAAGTTAGCGAGCGGCTGCGAGTGACAGCTCATCCATTGACGTGAGCGATATTTCTGTTCGCAACGCGGCGCGAATGACGGCAGGTGCTTGGCAGGTAAAGGCTGTTCACGATAAATTGAGCACTTTTGAAATCAACCTTAGAAAAAAATTCACTGTCCGTACTAGCATATATTTTAACGGGCACACTAAGTGACACGCGCCCAGTAATGTCTTAACGTCGAATAAAATGTGTTAGATAACAATTTGTGATAACTTAAATTATTTCTTGCCCTTTCTGTTTTTTTAACGCATCGAAGTGTAAAAATTAGCAGATATTTAAAATATTTACTTTTCTAATAATTCCACAGTTTCACTTGACCGACGCGTGACTAAAGTGATGAGGCCCATGGCAATGTTAATTTTACATAAGGCCGAAGAATACACACCGTCCATACAAGTAGATCTTAAGCAGGGCTTTCAGAAGTGCTCATTTTACAGTGAACAGCCTATAACTACTTCCTAGCATGGCCCTGCGGGCATTATAGCACTGTTGTCATTCCAGTTTACAACTTACTTTTTTTTTTTTCGGAGTAAAAATGTAGATAAGCTTCTCTAAACTTTAATTCATCTTTGAAATCATGGAAAATAGGCTACATCTTGGCAATGGTTTTCTCACTGTTGAAAATGCCTACGAGTATTTTGTAACCTAAGTCAATGTTACTGAGCTGTGATTCGTTCGCAAACAGACCATCAGTGGAAAAATGTTATCGGTCGACCACAAAGTAATAAGAAACTATAAAATGGCGTGTAAAACGCCTACACACGAAATATTTTCTCTAAAGATAATTGTATTTACAGGTAGTTCTGTACATCCGTCTCCTGGAATTATTTTTATATTTCCGGATGTTTGAAAAGTATCAGATATTCACACACTGCTGACACATCCTTTCAGAGACCAAGCTGAGAGTGGGATTGAAATGCGGGACAGAAGAGTATTTTCAACACGAAGGATACTCCCGGAGTTAAGAGTCGATGGCAGTCTTTTTGCCTCTATTTACCACTAAAGTTAATTTTTACTAGCAAATTCCAACATAACTGTACGCTCTTTTGAAACGCAGTTTTCTGGACACTCAAAAGGAACTTAAAACATTCAGAGCAGTATTTTTAAAACTTTTAAATTATAATTTTAAATATTAATTTTGCCACTTAAAATAAGCTGTGTTTTCTGCACAGACATGTTATACGAGAAAAAGTGTGTTTGCCAACAAAAACTAGTAAATGTTTTTATATAGCTGGGTAAATAATTTTATTTGTGATTCAATATTGCATTCACCATTGGCTTAATGTTAGTACTTTTTAATTAAAGTAACAAAATCTCTTTTAATGCACAATACTGCAAAGGACGTTTTGGACATAGGTGTGTTTTTAACTACAGAGTATTTCACGTTGTCTCGAACTACTCGTCTCGTGTGACATCTTGATACGTTGTGGCGAGCGACCACACAAGCCTGTGAAATCCCCGGACCCATTCTTTACCTTGGAAACGGATATTTACGATTAGTTGATTTCATAACAGAATGAAAATACCTTTATTCTTATTTATAGTTTCTAAGGCATATAAGTTTTATTACTATACACGGAAATGTGTGTCCGCTTGGTTCGCTCAGTTCGTGGTTACATCTTTTGGACTCATGGGAAAAGGTGTGTATGTTTTCAACATAATATTACCTGAAACAATGAAATTCAGTTTTTTCACACTAACCTAAATTAACACCTACGAACGCCACACACACACGCCAATGGCCAGCACGAGATTCGAACTAGAAACCTCGTGGTCTGAAGGTTCCTGGTATTTGCTAGTTATTTTTTAATAATCCTCTAGGACGTAATCGGAATATACAAAATGTTCTAGCGTCGATAAATTTATGAATCATTGGAGAATTACTTGTTGTCACTTTATCTATAAATAATTCCCAGTAAATTGTACGATTACAGACCACCTCGCCGACCTCCCGTGCAGTAGTTGGTTGGTGTGTCCCCTGTCTGTGCTGCGGGAGGTTCTGGGTTCGAATCCCAGATGTAGCACGGGTGTTAGTCTAAGTTAGGTCATCAGTTACTTTGCAAGCCGTTCCTTGTTAAGCCTACAGGCATAACACTGGGGGACATTAATAAGCCCAATCCAGTAGACCACATCATATTGTTTAATTTTGCGTTAATTTTAACGCATGTTTCAAAGTGTAGAATTCAAGTAGGTACATCAATAAAATTTTACTGGTTACATATTTGTAGTTGCAGTATGTCTTGTTTGGTGTTTGTCGTTCCTGATTGTTTCCCATTGGATAAAATCAAATTAGCTCGTAGCGAGACATCCGTTTTTAAATTATTATATTCTGATAGCGCACCAATAAGTCCCATATGCTACATTACAGATATGTGAGTAGAATGCGTAATCTGTCATGTCTTAGTATAAAATATACTGTACTAACAAAATAAATCACATAGGCTTATGTCGTAAATGTTATATGTTAATTAAAAAAAAGCCAAAATCCGTTCGTTGTTTCATGTATATAACCTAGAAACCATCTGTCGAAACTAAATATACAGTGTAGTTGAATGATGAAAAAGTGATTTCATACCAAGAAAAATTGTTGTTGAGAAGACTTTGCTATTTTTTTTGTCAATAAATCCATTAGTTGTATCACTGTTTTATATAGTGCAAAATATCGATAACGTGATTGTTTCTGTTCGGGAATATTTATAATAATATTATGAATAACTTTTGTGTTACAAAAACAATATGGCCAATTACAAACGGCCAAAAATCAAGTTTTTCATCACTGAGAATAACATTCCTGTAAATATTATGGCTATGTTATCATGATTTTCTCCAAGAAATCTCTGTCCCACTCTCAAGCGCCCCGCCCCACCAATACGGAAAATTTATACACGCTATTCAAATACAATAAGCCATTAAAAAGTTTTTCGATTAAACTAAACATTATATATACTAAAGTAATATTATATTAAAAGTAATTGTCTATACTAAATTAATAAAAAATTGAAAAATAAAAGTTTCTCTTAAGTATATATTGCATAACGTGTTCCATAGTACATTAGTACACGTTTTAGTATATTTCAGAACAAATATCAAAGAATTTGAAAACTGTTTAGATGGAAATGCTCCTTTTTCACTATTCCCGCTAATTCGTAAAGTGAAACTGTCGAAAATCAAAACTGTCGCAGAAAGCGGGATCCAGGCAAGTCTCTTTAGCATTCTCAGGTATACGGGAACAGCAAGGTGACAACCTGATGTTTACAGCAGTAAGATGAAAACTTTCCTTCCATACACCTAGCTGATGCTACACTAATACTCAACAGCCGGCGTGCGAAACGGGCATAACAACCACGGAGTACCGCGTATCTTTCCGGTGAGAGAATCACGTATTTCAGGTCGAGTCCCTTCGACTCTTATCTGCAAGTAAACAGTTAGTTACTAGAGACATACAGTGATTGTCGCCTACCAGTAGCGCCGAGCGCACTTTTCTGTCGCCCCAGATTATAGAAAAGCGCACGTAGGGTGTTTTGAGAAGCTGTGTTGCTCCAGAAATCAAACGTCTATTTTCGTCTTTTTTCTTTCTTTTAATTGGGCTACTTTTTTTTTTGAGAGTAAGGAGACGGTAAATGAAATAAATTGATAATTTAAATACGGCAGTTATTCATGAGTCTCTTACTGATAGGCAACGCACGGACAAAAAATGTGTTCCATATGTAAAATTGTATTTATTAAATTTATTTTGTAAAACTATGGACATACACACATACGGATTCGAAAAAGCATCCCCTTCTATCTCTCTCTCCCTCCCCCCTCCTTGATGACTACCATATACGCCAGAGCCGCTTAATGACATGGCTTTGAAACCAACTACGTAACTGCTAAAAATTATTCAACAATTTTTAAAAATCTATATTTAGTGCTGCAGACAAACTGATTTAATACATTTTGCAGGGACGCGCTGCGAAGCATGCATACAAGTGAAAACATAGTGCGGCGATACCAACCCACGTACAGTGTGACAGCTGACGTGGTGGAGACGATTAAACTCGTGAAGGGTGGGGGAAGAGGGAGCGATGGGTGACAGCAATTTCCCGATGGGAAGGACTGTACGCAGCCCGGTAATGAAGAATTGACGAGCTGTGTAGGCTAGAGGGGAGAATACCACATGTCAGCGGCGATGTAGCCTCGCTTGCTACATGCCAATGGCCTGTCTGGGATGGACAGATTTGAGGCGGGCTGCACCGCAGTCATACAGAATGTAACGTAACTATGTTACATACTTTAGTGGTTCGTTCGTTACGAAAAATACAACAAGAAAAGCATACAGATATATTGTCCTCACGCGATTTATCCTTTGAAAGTGCAGCATAAATGAATGGGGTGCAGTTGCGTGTAGTGAGTTTTTTACACGGTAAGTAATAATTGTAAAAAAAACGTATTTCTACTAACAAACGCAACGTACAACTTGGCTTACTCTCCACATGTATTTACCGTATTATAATACCTAACATTAGCTATAAAAAAGGAAGCGAAATGAATTTAATAATTATTAAACTGAATATTATTTAGAGAGCATATTAAAAATTATAAGAACACTCCCGTTTTCCCGAACACATTCATCCACTTTCCAAGGAAAACGGTAGACCTAGAGGACGCAAACAGAACGACTGCTTGCCCTGCCGAAGGAACACGGTTGGTGACAAGAGGAGCTCGAGCGTGTGGCGTTTTGTTGCTTGCGAGTTCGAGTCATTGCTAGTCGCTCCCGTTTGTGGAAATGAATACTAGATAGCAGCACTATGCGTGTATAGTACGGGAGTTACGAAAACTCTGTTTCTCGAATCGTAAACGGGAAACTCAGAATTAAATGTGTTTAACATTAAGGCGAAAACTATAAAGGATAAAATATTTCCAATATGTATAGGGTAAGCATTGCTTACCTTGCGTCTATGGAATAAAAGCCACTGGTCGGGTGAATGCCCAAAGTGTGTTGTGTTGTATTGTGCATTGATTAATATAGCCTCCCCCTCGTCTAGTAATATACTTGTCCTATAATAAATGTGTTACATTGCATCCTTTCTCGTCGTGCATCATCACACATTTGCTGCTTGTAGCAGGTACCATTCTGAGTTTCAACTGCAAGTGCAATTATGTGTAATATTGTATGTACAGCGCGTACTGTAGGCGCCCCTTCCACACCTTCTGCAGTACTGTGTCGTCCGTTACACCAGCAGTTACTGTGCAGTACAGTACTGCCGGGTATCACTCTATTTGTCTAACAAGCAGTTACTGTGCAGTACAGTACTGCCGGGTATCACTCTATTTGTCTAACTGATAGGCTTTCATTCACCTCATGTCAACTTCAATCACCGCAACGAATCTCGTGTGGACAAAATATCTGTAAACTTTTCTTCTTGTATTTTATTGGCGAATCCACTACTAACATCTGTAACATAAGTTACTTTGCCACCTTCTCCTGCTCATGACCACCACGACAGAATACATTTTTCGTCAAAATTTTTGCTAGTGTAGTAGGAAAAAATGTTTTCGTCCTCTGTCATAGAAATGCAAAAACGATACGCTTGAATTATAATAGCATAACACGAGAAAAAAATTGCATCTTTTTGCACTAACTTGTACGTAATATATGAACGGGGTAAATTAGATTTGATATGGAAGTATCATTTTAGGGTTGTACTGTGCTTCAAACTCACTGTAATTAATTTATATTTTATGTTTCTTTCGAACTTTTCTTAATATGAACAGACTGTGAGTAATATCACACGCAAATGTATTACTTTTTCAGTTGTACGAGTTATGTAATCATTTAAAATAAAATCACAAATTAATTTTTTGATAATCATTTAAACAAAAAAAGGAAGCTCGAAAACACCAATGCAAAACGCAGCACTTTATTTAAAAGTTAGGCGCGGTTAAGTATTAGAAAACGCTAAAGTGTATATTGAAGGTTTCAAAAATTTTGTGCCTTTTGCAAATCATGACATTGATCTACGACTTAAGTAACCTAATTATTGCATGTTTATTGTGTGATCCAGCATAAGACAAAATTTGTTTCATTTGTGTGCCTACCCAGAGACTAAGTAAGCAAGCGGTGGCTCTAATAAGTATTCGTCGCACTGTAATTGCACAATTGAAAAGTTTTTACTAAAAAGAAAATGTAAGTACAGACATGGTGGTACGAATTTATAATAAATATAAATCGTAATATTTAAAACGCAAACAAAACAATTCATATTTCACTTGGTTAATTATAACAAAACAACCGAACAGTTCTTAACGTAACCTCCAGTATGTATTCGTCCGCGCGCAGTAACACGCAGGCTAGCCAGCAGTATAGCCAGTGCAGATACAGACTAGACACGGAGAGGACAGTGGTTGTGGATATTACAAAACGTAGGGAAGAATGGGCCGGAAAGGCAAGGAAACAACAGAGGAAGAAAGACAAATTGTAGTGCTTCAATTTAATGCTGGTAAATCGTATAAAAAATGTAAGTGAAATTATTTGCAGGCCAATCACAACGGTGAAAAGCATTAAATACAGGTTTTAACAAACAAATAAATACGGAAATGCTGCAAGGAATGGCCGTCCACTTATCTTGACTGAGAAGGAATAGAAGCTAATAGTAACCTAAGTGCACCGAAAATTCAGGTGTAGGTCACAAATGCAACAGGAAAGAGTGTTTCCGTGAAAACATTAAGGTAGGTTCTCTACGAAGTTGGCTTTCACGGACGAAGAGCCAGTAAAAAGCCACATATAAACAAAGTGAATTGAAGGAAGAGAATTACGTGAGCTAAAATCAACAGAAATAAGACTACGAATTTTATAAAGAGGTTGCCTTCACGAACGAAAATAAATTTCACACTGTCAAGTCCGATGGGAGAGTGACAGTGTGGATAACAAAATATAGTGACATAGAAGAAAGGAACTTGGCTGTAACTGTCAAACATGGAGGGGGCTTTGTACAAGATTGGGGGTGCGCAAGTGCGAATGGTGTGGGGGGACTCAACAGCCAGTTGAAGGTATCGTGCACCAATATGGCTATCTGCAGAATCTGAAGGACCGTCTTGCTAAAAGTGTGGAAGATATGGGTCTGACTGGGAACTACATTTTTACCCAGGACAATAACCTAAAGCACACGGCTCATAATACCAGGATGTGACTACTGTATAAGCACCTACATTAGATGCAGACAAGTCACGTCAGTCACTTGTGGGATGTTCTGGAACAAACATAATAAGACCCATTTCCAACAAGCGTGATTTAAAGGCAACTTTGTTGGAAGAGTGGCGACAAATTCCAAGAGAAACGACTGAAAAGTTGGCGAAGGCGACGCCAAGACGGACCTACGAAGTACTGAACGCCGAAAGCTGTGTTGAAATAGCAAGAAGAGGGCACTGTTTAATACTTTTGACGTGAATACGTCTTTGAATTTGCAACCATAGTTCGAGGCAATCCAGATAATTCGATGATAACAAAATCGTGGAATAAAGTTTGGCATTACAGCTCCGACGAATCTATAGTCCACATTCAAAATTCAATTACACCACTCGATTGCCAAAGGATCAAAGAATATGTAACGTTGAGTGAGGACGAAAAGGGGTGGGGCGGAGGGGGGTGGGATGGAAAAAAAAGGGGGGGGGGTGAATTTGAGTTCGTTTCGCCGCGTCTCATAACTTCCGCGTGGTATAACTTTTTTTGACTAGGAGGAGCTTCGACGCTCTTTTAAGTATCAATCGACAGCTCTCGTCAAGATCAATCGATTGCTTATATAAAACATTTGTATGGAGTGGTTATGGTGAAATTGTATGAGTTTAATGTAAAACATTAAGAAAACTTAACACAATGTCGGCTTATACTCGTCAAAAAGCCAAGTTGAAATACAGAAATCGTATACGTTTGGAAAGAACTTCTCAAAAGCAATCCAGTGATACCCGTAAAACCCCATTTGATCGAGTGAAGCGGTGCCGGGAAAGTAAAAAATACATCAAGGCGTCCGAGCGCGTCTACGTAGCAACGTAGACGTGTTCACGCAAAACAAACGGTCGTGTCCCCAACACAGCCACAGCCCATTTCTTTGGAGATTACATTGAGAACTGTTAGGTTGTTTTGGAATGTTTTGTAAATTAACCCAGTAAAATGTGATTTGTGATAATTTTTTACATTTTTAATATTATGAGTTATATTTATTATAAATTCATGCCACCATGTTTGCACCTACAATTTCTTTATAATAAATACTTTTCAATTGTTTAGATACAGTGGGGCGAATACTTATTAGAGCCACTGTATGTAAATTATATCTGCCAATGAAAATTATTATTAGCTGTGTCTACCATTCAGAAAAAAATCCAAGGGAGGTAAATTTTTGAATATTTGTTCGCCGCTCATAGAACGCTTTCTATTTTAAATGTGCGGCTGCTGGAATGCTAAAATTAGAGGGGAAGCACACTCGTGTCCAGAAATAGCCTCTTTAACGATTTAGCCGTCAGCGGAGCCACTCAGCCATGAGACAGGAACTGCCTGGCCGGGGAGCTATCACACGGCGACACTGCCGTATTTAGACCTGCTCCCAGCTTGACCTCCTGCTTCCGCTGCGAGTTGTCTGTCGATTGGAGGGAGGCAACGCCCCTCCAACTACAAGACACTCCCCTGACATATAAGAAACCGCTTTGATTAGCGCCCCTTGCCTCAAGGAAGTTAAGAGCAGGAGAAGCGCCGGGGGAGGGGGAACTCCCCCCCCCCCCTTGTAAAATACCGTTCTTGGCCTTGTGTTAGTTGGCAGTTGCACCACTGTGGATGATCAAAATGCCCTCCTACCCGCAATGGGCTCTGAGCCACTCCGGTGCCGACTTGCTGCTCGGTTGAGCCATGTCGGGGCGCACACATAAGCGAGCATATCCGTTCACTGCTACGAGAGGAGTGAAATGTTTCACGTGATTACCGCTAGGTGACTCTCTGGTGCTTAGACAGCGAGTAGCCAGCAGGCGAGCTCTCTTCACTATGCACCAGGATGACGACCCTACAACAGTAGGTCTTTTGCGTTCTCCAGTCTAGCAATTGCAAGTCAGTGACAACTGTGCAGCGTGATTTTTCGGCGAGAGTACGGTACTGCATCCCTCTATTGCTCAGAGCATTCAACTTGGGCCCGAGCAGTTTCGACAAACTGGTTGTTTGTGTAAGGGCGGTGAAGACGTTGGGCGCATTCGGAGGAGTTTTGTAAGAAACCCACAAATGTCTACTCATCGTGCTAGCCGAGAGTTAGCTATTCCCCATACGACTGTCGCGTATTTTGCCAAGGCGTTTGTTATTCAAACCACACAGGATTGATTTCGTACACGCCCTACGCCAAGGTGATATGACGAGTGGCGTTTTTTGTATCCATTCTCGAAAAGGAAATTTAAAATAACTAGAAATTATGGAAAATCACGAAAATTTTTTGAGCAAACATATCTTCTACAACACTCTAACTAGTTTATTCTTTCATGATTGGGTGGATAAGGTTTTAACTCGGCTAAGTTGTTTGGAGACCAATCACGCACGTCCTGCCTTAAAGTGACAGAATCCTCATTGGCCCAGTGAAATGGGGCAGTAGCTTCATACATGCATGACAGCCAATAACGGAAGAAAACTGTCGGACATGTGTACAGTACGTTGAATCCTAACAAACAGTCCACTTTTCCCGCGATAAACCATCATCTCTAAAGATGACACTTTTCTTTCACGCTTAGTGTTTAGTGACAAGGCCACGTTTCATCTTACTGGTACGGTGAACTGCCACATCGCAACGTATGGGGGATCAAGTAATGTCAAGTCACAAGAACTATGCCAGCACTCGCCTTAGCAGGTACCTAAAAACCACTTCGTCTATACTAAAGAATGAGTCGTTAAAAACCATACAGACAAGAAAAAGTGTTTCCGGCAGTTGAATAGCAACAACTTCAGAAAGTATATAATTTCAGGCATATTCATAATGATTAGCATGGTTAAATAGTACATTGGAGAAATAGGTATGGTATGGAGGATCATAAATAAACTAAACAAAGAGAGTAACTGTCGAACTTAACCCTATAAAGCGTGTCTGCATATTATAATAGGTTCAATTAAAATTTCGTTCATCTATGTTAGTACCATGTGTGTAGTAAATGCAAAACTAATCACTAACTTTTTTACCCGCCAATAATGTTGAGCTTTTTAGGGAAATATTTTATAAATTGTTTACGTCTGTGAGTATGTCTATCTGTGACTGTTTTCTCATTAAAAAACTTATGAAACTGTGAACATATTTTGACACGATTTGATGTTTGTCAGTATAATCACCCAAGTACACAACTCCCAATCCTCCACATGTATTACAATACATACTCTTGTAGTTTTAGTTGGATGGTATCTTTTCGGGAAAATTTTTCCACAATTCAAGGCGAAAACTGTTTAGAAGTGGCTCCAAAACACAACTTTAGCATGCATAAATTGCGGTTTTGAGCTTTTATTGTTTTTAAATTGTTTGCAAAATAATATATACCTGAGTTAGAGATTTGAGGCAGAAATGGATTACTAAGTATTCAACGAAGCTATTATGTGGATGTTTGGGCCACAATACTTTTCTCTTACCTTACCTACTTCCTGTATAAGGTATTTCTTTCGTTACTTCCAATATAAAGTTTACTTCTGTATTATCAGTGTATAAAGAGTAAATTGATATCAAATAGGAATCTGACACAATTGAAACATCGCATATTGCATTTGGAAGTGAATTGTAGCATTTATATTTTTACACCCTTCTCATAAGTTGGCCATTTTAAAACCTTTCAGTTGTGCTGAACCAATACAAACAAATTGTAACCACTTCGACAAAGTTTTAATTCTTATGTTTTCTACAAATGCCTATTGTACATTAAATGATGTTAAAAGTATTACTATTAATTTTCAACAGTTTACAAAGTTCCTAAAAACAGCCAAGCTCTCAGAAATAAACAAGACGTGTGTACCAAATATGACGAAGAGCCAAATAATAAAAAACACTTCGATTACCTTAAAACCCAGAACACAGCTGACTCAAAATTAATTCCATTCAAGGCTCTTACAAAGACCATAAACCGCCTTCACTCATAAAATAAGCTTGGAATGAAATATTGTAAGCTTTGACGCTAAAATTATTAAAGGGCTTTAATTTCTTTAACATACAATTCATTGAAAAATATAGCACTAGTACAATTACGTTTCCTTGAAACCAACATGCCTAACTGACTTAAAAATTGGCCCGCATTTAACAACATTCATTAAAATGAGTGCAATGACTAAATAATGTTAATTTAAAGCTTGAATAGTAATACTGATATGTCAATAAATAAATCCTTTAAAAGATGAACGAAACGTTTTCACACTAATTTCGACAACGAGGAATGGCAGCCTGATGGGGCCCAGTAGAGCATTTCACGGCTAAAAGACAATGTAAAATATAATTTACTACATTTAAACTTGATGCGCAGGGTAACTCACAAGAATCCACCAAGGCACCCAGCTCTAAAATTACGACACAATATTTAAATATGAACTCGGGAGAGTTCTGGATGACAAACACACTTGAAAGAAAATGCAAGGATGGGCAAGCCAAATGGGGCTACAGACGACACAAGACTGATGCCCGGTTGCACCATCTGAGTTTGAAACTCGATCCGACGTCGGATCTAAGAACGACACAGAAAACCGTTACACCATTCGAGTTCACAGCGGTACTGGAGATCGAGATTTCGAATCTCCAAAATTGGCAGTTCAAAATCTCAATCCGAGATCAGCAGCCATTGTCAACAAATGTAGTTTGAAAATACGCCAACAGATATAACTACGTTTGATTGTACGTACTTGAATATTATTCAGAAAAATCTGAACAACCATAATTCACTTAAAACAGATCAAACAGCGCACATCTAGTTCTATCTATAGGAGCCTAGTGAAAAATACGCCTACTTCCATGACGTCATATATTACGAACCAATAGCAAAGTTTCTCTCCCTTTGGAACCAATATCGACGAATCGGAGTTCCAGAATCCCGAAATTTCGTTGGTGCAACACTTTTACATTGGAACCAAGCTCAAACTGTTTCCTAGTTCGGTACTAGGATCATTCGATCTCGGATCGGGGAAGATGTTAGTGCAACCGGGCATAACTCGTTAAAAACTCACACGCACAACACACAGTAATCAAGGTTTAGTTAAAGCCAAAGGATAATTTGGAACGTAAAACAAAACTAAATTGGAAAAAACTCTAAATTACTGCACGCTCGCACAAGTTAACACACACTACAGAACACGACATATTAAAAAAACACTAAAGCCCGAAAATTCTTAAAAATACGTCCACAGCTCACAATTTCATTGCTCCCTTCTCATTCGGCGACTAGGTCACAATCAAATTCATTGTTAATAGAAAATTAACGTCGTTCGGCGAATACTGACAATAGTATTCTCAAGTGTGCTGTACCACTCCATTTTCCCCTGCAGTTATTCCATGTTCACCTTACTTTTCCTCACCGGCTCTCAAGACATCATTGTTACGCGCCCACCAAAACATCTCTACTCAACTCAAACTTGAATTGACATGCCATTTATTAAACGAATATGCCTGAAATTGTTCAAATGTAGTGTAAGGATAACACTTAATTAGAGCAGTTATTGGTTATCGAATCTTACAAATAAATGCGAAATTAACTTAATTAATAAACCAAAACTTATTCTCAAGAATCTCGTCATTGTTTTGGGCCAAAGAAAACAAAATAATAATAATAACTGCTGTGATATTTCGTTGCCACAATTACATCCATAATTATGGCGTAATTTCCAGTACGTTGCAAAATGCTAGGAATTTCGCCACTGAACATTAAAAATGTAAACCAAGTAACAAACAAAGTTTATACCAAAAATATTGTATTTATTACATGTGGACAAAGGAAAGTAGTAGACATGTACATTCATTTAAGTTATAAAATGGCATATTTCGTGATGGAAATTTATGTATATAAAACCGATTATTAAAAATGTACCTACGCAAACATTATTACATACAACCAGAATAATTATTATGAATGTCTTTCCTGATGAACTTTTTTTTGCAAAATATGCTTTTTAAGCATTCAGAATGGAAATGCTGTTGCAAGCTGAAGACGCCTGCGGGGCGTATTTGAGTTCGTAAAGGATCGAAGTCTTAATAAAAAAAAAAAAAAAAAAACTAAATATGATTTCTAATCTATTTACTCTGCTACTATGTACATCAATTAGCTGTCTCAACTTTACTCTTTCTCCTGAGCGCAATATTTAATGGACGATAAGTTTTCACACATGTGTAAATAATTCCTATGTAGCTCCTACTGCTCTAGGCGTAGTGTCGTAGTGTGAGGTGTCGTGTATCATGCAAACGAAAGCTGCAATGGCGTTCCACAGTAACATGATCCAGCTAGCGAGCCATACACTGTAGTAAAGAAACGAAGTGTTTGAGGTACCTATGTTCATGTAATATTTTTCCATCCTCCATATGTGAGGAATGTTTCCCTGAAGTATTGTTATGAAATTTCGCAACATTCTGTATATACGGCGGAAGGATACAAAATGATAAGAAAAGTATAACCTAAGCAGTGCTTTCAAAAGCTTGCATTTAAGTGAGAACAGACTACAAGTGAATCGCACGTCATGTTGTCGACGGCGTGGAGCGGACAAAGGACGCAGCACGGACAAAGGACGAAGGCGCAGCTCGGGAGAAACTCGTTGAGAGAGCTGCTTCCTACCTACCGCCAGTCCTTGCTCCATCTTCCTGGAATACAGTCTGCCGCCCGCTCGCCTGCCTACAGGCAGTTTCCGGGTACGGCAGACGCCACGTGATGCGTCTACGGCAGGCAGGGGGAGTGTTCCAATGAATCAGCCACACTACTACTCGTTCCATTGGGTTGTTCCACTGGTCTCTATGCATTTGTTAAGGCATGCCTACATTCGGCCGTACCTGTCGACGTGGACGTGTCCGAATATAGACGTCAAATGACGTTACACTAACTCAGTCCGTATATGGTTTACAATGTGTTGCCCGAAAGAGTTAACTTTTAGAATCTGGCACTAGACCGCAGTATATTCGGCACATTATTTGTGGTTGTGTGGTGATTTTTACACTGATGAATTGCTGATTATTTAATGTTTTCGAGATGACGGATTTGAATATTTATTTATCTTTATGGTAGACTCTAAGTGTATTATTTTTAATAAGCTTGGAAATTGACACCCAAGAATTTTGTTTGAAATTTACGTTTTTAAAACGTTTATGATGGCACTAATTAGCATTTAATCACGTTCGTCTGAGAAAGATCGCCTTGCACGTCCATTGTTTACATTTCCAACATAAACATTCTAACAAATGCGGGCGAAAGTATCTAAAGTCTTCTTTTTCTGTCATGTTAGGACAACTTGGGACAAAAATTAAGTTTTCTGAATGCTTTTACTTGGGACACAGTTTGACTTGGGACAGTGCCATGACGCGCCATCACGCGCACCAATTAGCTTAGGACATATGTTGGAATAGCGCGGTTGTATACTTTTAGACCACAGACCACTTCAAGCTATCTGCAAAATCTTGACAAATACGACCAGACATTACGAAATGCAGTTGTGAATTGAGTTGTCAAATTAAATTAATAAAAAAAACACTGTCTACTACAGGCCATAGTAGTGAGGTCCAATTTTTACGATCAGAACGAAAATGTTTTTATTTCGACTAGCCTTATTCATTTAAACAACAAACTACGTTTAAACAATTACTACCCGAAAAATTATACTTCTATTAAATAAGAGTCAACGTAACCTGTTGTATAATCTCACCCTATAATATCCCTACACACAGTGTTTCTGATTGCAGAGGAAATTATGCGGCGCGGAGGCAGAACGATGAAAAACCCGCGTCCTATTCACGATCGGACTCGGAATTTGAACACTGAGTTTGTTTATCAGGTAGTTAGCAGTTCATTGCAATTATGAGCAGCAACTCTTTTTTTTCTTGTGCTTAACAGAGGCATTAACAAACCCAGTGCAGTCCCACAACGGACGTCCAACACTTTAGGTAAGTTATACAGTATGCATGTGAATTAGAAGGGCCGCGGTGTTGTAGTGGTCAGACTGCTCGCCTCCCACCTGGGTGAACCAGGTTTGATTCCCGGCAGATGTCACTCCCGGATTTTCGCATGTGGGAATCGTGCCGGACGATGCCGCTGGTCGGCGGGTTTTCTCGGGGATCTCCCGTTTCCCCCGCTCCTTCATTCCGGCGCTGCCCCATATCTCACCTAGTTTCACCCTCACCGGCTTTCAAGACCTCGATGTTAAGAGCCACTTTACTCACTCTAGTTCGACCAACAAACTTCGAGCGCCTTCCCAGGAATGGGCCGACATACCTTTACGTGATACACACGGCCTGATGAGGATGTGACCGACTCATCCTCTAGTACGTACTTTTTCAACATGTGTTCTTCATTCTGATGCAGTCAGCCATCTGCAGAAATACCTCACTGCCTGTTCACTGTCACAGAGGCTGTTAACTCCTATATTTGCATCACTGGAGTAGCTTGTACTGAGTGCAACATGCCAAACTAGATAAATAACTAGCTACGAAGCGAAGCCATATCTAGCTGTAGCTGCTCAATCATGGGCATGGAATGTCCAAGATGGCAAATGGCAGGAAAAAATTGGCAATTTGACAAATATTTGGGACAGATACATAAAAAACGATTAAGAGCTCTTATAAAGAGACATATTGAGTGCTTTCAAGACGCCACGCACATTAAAAAACGCCATCTCAGTGCACTCCAACATTTCTAATTTTTTTTTTTCAAAGCGCTATATCCCAAAATATTAGGGACACACACACACACACAAAACAATACTCAAGGGCCCACCATTAAACCTTGCCACATATTTTTCACCAATAAAATTATGAGGGTCACTATTAAAAGTTCCATAGGTACACGCAGCATAACGAGAACATTGCACGCCAGTTCAGAGTCTTACGCGTAGAGGCGATGGCGCATCTGATGCGCATGGCAGTGTAGCCTTTACCGCTCCCGCGTTTATCGTCTTAAAACACAGAAAACAGCTCAAGGTAGGCATACTCTTAACTATGGCTACCTTCGTGCCAAAGTATGAAGTTTATATACATACATCGTTTGTGCTCACAGTTATGAACAATTGCACGTGTGTGTGTCTATATATATATATATATATATATATATATATATATATATATATATATATATATATATATATATATATATATATATATATATATATATAACTCTTGGGCGTACAAGCCTAATTGATACATACTTCACATGCTTCTACTTTGTTGAGAGGATTATATTTTGGAAATTCCTGTTACTCATAACATTATTATATATAATCCGCAAAAAAACCTTGATAATATTCTTTTTAGTTAATCTTCCTTCGAACTAAGAAATAAATAGTACTCTCGAAACTATCAAATCAACCTCAGTGCAAAAATGCTACAACTCAAAAAACTTGATTTTTTAATTAATCACATTACAACATGTAGTACACTGTAAACATTTTCCGTTTATTCAAGGAAATTTTTACGAAAATGCACAGTAAATATACGGAAACGCAATTCGTAATGACGAAACACCGACTTAGGTGCGTAAATACGAAATACGGAGAATTTCAGTATTTCCTACAACTTCGGGTTTCGGGCACGAACAATGGTGTATCTACACGAAACATTCTTCTCCATTGTAACAAGAAAATGAACGTTTCTGCGGCAATTAAGGTTATCCATGTCACTAAGACCTGTTATTTCAAGCATTAAAAAGTAGCAACAAGCGTATGTAACACTCAGCAACACTTAAATACACAACTTTAACAGAAACTCAAAAAGTTGCTTATGTGACTGATACAGAAATTCAAACGTTTTACCAGATTCACCACGTGAACACTGTAGGTAAATACTGTTCACGATAAAGTGAGCAGTTTTGAAATCAACCTTAGAAAAAAGTCACTGCTCCTGCTTGCAAATATTTTAACGGGCGAACTGAGCGACATAGTCCAATAAAATTGGTAACGGTGGATGGGAAGTAGTTCCATATATTAACGCCGTATAGTAAGTGTTAAGTAACCATTTGTGATAAAGTAGATTTTTTCTAAATCTTTGTTATTTTCTAATGCATCGAAGTATAAAATGAGCATATTTGTACTATATTTATATTTTTAATAATTTAACAATGTCACTTGACCCACACATGAGTAAAGTTATGAGGCCCGTGGCAAATGTTAATTTTACATATGGCGGAAGAACACACAAAGTGCATACAAGTAGATCTTAAGCAGGGCTTTCAAAAGTGCTCGTTTTACCGTGAACAGCGTATAAATGGTTAGAGTCGTGAACTTGCAGCTTTTTGACTCGGGTTCAAATCTTGCTAAGTATAAAAATTTTTTAACTTTTTAAAAAATCTCTTTCATACACAGTAGAACACCTACATAGTGAAAATTAAAATAAAATAGATATAAAAAATTATTTAAACTAGGAGTGCAGAAAACTAACTAGGGAATTAACGAAGAGGTTCCGTGACTTTTACGGAAAGTCCGTTTTTAAAAATCAATGTCTCCGTAATTTTACGGAGAGTTTAGAGACACATCTGGATAAATTTTTACCAGCACTTTTCCGTAAAATGAAGGATTTTTTTTTTTTTTAACAGTGTACAGAAATCTCTGTTACCTGTTTAAGTTTTACTACTTAAATACTGACGGTTATACGTTTGCGTGGTATGATGTATACTGCATTTCATATAGTACACTAAAGTGTAACGGACAAATGTGACTAACTTACACACTATGTAAACAGCAAATTCTCTCGTTTGCAGAGTATTGTATTAGCTTATGATTTGTTGCGGGATGTACGTTATTATGTTGGCGATATATATGTATATATCATGGCAGGAAGTAGTACTTAGATCGAAAGGCTGTAATTCTAAACTTAAATTAACTTAAAACATTTGAAAACATTAAAAATATGTTTTAAAAATAATGTGCATTTTTTTTTTTTTGCTTTTATTGAATTGATTAAACCAATATATGTCTAGCCATTATGGTAGAGCATGCGGACAGTTACGGCCAGTGAAATGTTTCCAGCTCTGTAAACTCCATTTGCACAATGGATCTTGTGATCTTTTTACGTCACTTTTATGCGAGTGCCGTACTTGTATTATGGGAATAATTTATCAGTAGTTAATGCTTTTTGTATTTAAATTCATTAAGCATAGTTGATAATAGAGGTGCCTTTGTAGTGGGGTTTCTTTAGTGAAATGTAATATTATTGACATGTGTATGGCTTGGTCGGCAATTTTCGGTGCCGTTATGTGTTATGAAGATCCAACGTGTATTTTTGTTCCGCAGTTTATTATTTTCGGGAAATCGGCGAAGTGTCGTCTTTACTGAATCATTCAGTAAATTATTTCGTATCAATAGTAGACCAACGTGTCCAAGGTATGCCACAGAATAACGTGTGTTCAGAAGTTGCAAATAGTAATTACAAACCGTAAGTCAAATTGCATTGTAAATAATGTATTTCGAAAGGGTTATTAGAATGTTTGATATGTACGTAGCCTAGAAAACCACCATTTCAACGCTATTTTGTAGTGTAAAAATAATACGTTTATTATAAAGGAAATCCAACAGTTGTAATGTTAACATAGCCAAAAATATTTACGTTCATACGGAATGTGTTTATTATTCGCATCGGTACGAACAATATCATATTTATCGCATTTTCCTCTTTCGGTGAGATTAGAACTTTACTGGTTATAATAATGTCAAGGCTACTTCCGTACGAACAACATTTTCTATGGGTCCATTTAAACAATACGTATATAATTCAGAATTACACCGTCTCATAAGAAGTGCTGGGAAACAATGCCGTCTCATAAAATACTTTAAACTAAAGTCTCTCCCAACCGCATCTACCCGCAATAAAACAAAACACTCCCAACAATATAACTTGGGCATTACAAATATAAAGCAAACTAGAATGGCAACCTACATTGATCATAGCATTTGTTTGCATACTTTACTTTCTTCGTAGATACAACTGTGGCGGAAGGATACTTGGTCGTCAGCTACATTTCTATATTTGCCAAAATTTAGTGAACTTTGTTCTGTTTCGTTTTGACTCCAGGATCGAACAGACAAACTAAGTTAATTTGGGGGTCGTAGTCTATAACTAAAGAAAGAACTGAACTGGATTCAAACAACGTGTCTCTTTATTACACAAATCGAGTACAACAAGTTAAACAGGAAAAAAACAAAATAGAGATGCTTCAACGTTAAAACACAATCTAGAAGAATCACGTACTCTCAATATCTCATTTGACTCAATAGCTGGCATTCGCGTCTTACAAAGGACTACTTTACTTTAATATCAATAAAGCTATATATGAATACTCTTAACGCGGCCTAACTTCCTAACCCAGGTCCTACCCTGCATCCAAATCTCAAGGTTCTTACCACTGAGTTCTACTGAAGACGACAATCGTTCGAGAGGCTCCCTCCTGGACCTGTAGTTTGGCTCAGCGTCATAGTGTGTAGTGCCCCGACGTCCTCGACGTCGTGATGCTCTCAGAGTCTTGTTGCATAATTCACGCTTAAATAAGGGGGCCGAGGGGGGGGGGGAGGGGAGAGGACAATTTTTTTTCTGGCGAGCCCCCAAATCTCTCTACGCCAGCATGAGCACCTTCACAGTTCTGTGTGCCCTCCGGCATGCATGTTAGTAGCTAAGTCGGTTGGAGAATGAGATGCGTCTCAGGGCAAGCCCTTTACGCCTTAGGTCAGGTTTAATTAACAAAATGGGCGCATGCATCGTGGCTGAGCAGGGTTGTCTGGTGCCATGGCTGCAATTGTAGCCATTGACACACCCCGAAAGAAGAAGGGTCTAGTAAGGGGTATAGAAAACCAGGCAAAGCGGAGAGGGCCTGGAAAAAACTATGCGACAGTCGCGGAGGATAAAAATAAATTCCTTTTATTGGATTAGGGCTGGAGAAAGTAAGGTTATGGTTAGTTCGCTAAGATAGACTTTCTGAGGTTAATGAGGGTGATATGAAATGTGTCGATCCGCTGCTGGAATGTATCCAGGGTCGTACCGCAGTAGCACGGCCCTGGAGGCGGGGGCAGAACTGCGCCATCCGACCGCAGATGCCAGTCATCTCTCTGGAAGCAGAAAAAAGTGTTAGTTTCCAGGTATAAAAATAGGTTTAACTAGGTGGGGGGGGCGGGGGGGGCACGCCTCGCACTTGCTTATATACTTTGCTTTGGGTTCCCCCTTCCTCTTTCTGTCACCCTCGCTACAGGTGCCTCGGCCGCTACCGAGCTCTGCCCGGCTGCCATGCGCCATGGATTCCAAGTCCGCAGGGCACTGGTTCGACTCTCTGGACGGGGCCGGAACAACTTGTATGAAACGGAGTATTACGTAACAATGCACTTGACGAAGGTCCTTTATTAATGCAAAACTGCTCCTCCTGAAAAACAAGATATTTTGTGTTGTAACACTTTTGTATTGAGGTATTGAACTACTCTATTTGTAGTGGATTTCGTTTGAATTAAGAGTACAATTTGTTGGAAAATTCTGGCTTATTAATAAACAATATTAAGTCCGTGCTTTGACCTGTTCACATCTATAGTTTATTAAATATAAAATTCGATGAAAACTAAAATGTAATTAAACTGCAATATTTAAAGTATGATAAAATGCAGAAGGACCAAAGCAGATATTTGAGCTGCACTATTTTGTTTCAGCGGCTTAAGAAGAGGAAGCAGATGGAACTACTTATGATCCTGAAGTATGTGGGAATTGTTTGGAGGTAATGAAGACGATTAAGATAGTAACTAAGAAGAAATGGACTTTAATAATCTGAAAGCGAAAATTTTAGTAAGCGGCTGATGCTTTTATGTTTTACTACGATTTATATACATTCTGAATAAAATAATAGCATTTGAATGATAATCAAAAATTAAAATAAATTATGTCACCAAACTTTTTGTAATGCCCTACACAGAAAGAAAAATAAAAGGTTTTTTTGGTTAAGTTGAAATACTACATTGAAATAAATATCCCAAAAGCTGATGATACTAAATAATTTCTATGAAAAATAGAAAAAGAGTGCTTTCATGTTAAGTTTCATTTACACAGTTTTGTGATTTTGCTTCTATGGTCCGTATTTATAACATGAATGTAATGTTTTGCATATAAAATTCAAGATAAAGCAATGCTAAGGACTTATTCTTGGTTTTTCGTAATTTACCTCTGTATTATTGACTTCGTGCATAACATTTTCTCAGGTTTCAAGTTTCACCTTTCCCTGAATAAAGCAGCAGTATCTTTAGGCATATTTGTAAGACAACTGTAATGGCGTGTAAACAATGGGAATGAAGGTGATGACCCTACGATGTCACTTCATAATGTTACAAGCCGCCAAGGGGCGTGTATCCGAGTTAGTGGAGGTTGGAGGTCTTAATATATATATATATATATATATATATATATATATATATATATATATACCGGCCTAACTGATAGAAAGGTAGTGTTATAGAACTTTAATTATAATTGAGATTGACATTAAATAATGTGCTCACTGATAACAAGTGTTATTAGGTAGTTTAATGTTGTAAATAGTAGCTGTGTATACATTTATAGCATTATAAATACGTTTTTAAAAATCATTTAAGTTCCCATATATATATATATATATATGGGAACTTAAATGATTTTTAAAAACGTATTTATAATGCTATAAATGTATACACAGCTACTATTTACAACATTAAACTACCTAATAACACTTGTTATCAGTGAGCACATTATTTAATGTCAATCTCAATTATAATTAAAGTTCTATAACACTACCTTTCTATCAGTTAGGCCGGTATCCTAGAACGTTCAGTTTGGCATTACATATGTAATGGGCCGGTATCCTAGAACGTTCAGTTTGGCATTACATATGTAACTCGGGCAAAAGAAAAGCCATGATTATTGATTTAACTCGAGAAAGGTATTCCTGAACGTGTTTTCTGTATGTCCTGAGATGTTATTGGATGTATCGCGGACTGTTATTCGCCGCTCCGTGCGAGGCTATAGACAAATGAAAGCGACATTTACAATAGCTTTTGCAAAAATTAATACCTGCAAGGTTTATTTATTACGTTATCTGTAGCGCTAGCAGTTATTACAGACTTGAAATTAATGTGCATAGAGTAATAAAATCAACAATAATGTTTATTGTGGTATGTGACATATTTATTTAGTTCTTTAGTATGTGACAACTTATAGAACACATTATGGCATTTTTCGTGATTGTAATGTGGAAATCATAGACGTAAATTTTAAATGGTTCACATGCATTTGAACAACAGAATTGCAATTTTCTATTCACGTTCATCCTTACTACTATATAAATGCGAAAGTGTGCTTGTTTGTTTGTTTCTTTGTCCTTCTTTCACGTCAAAATGGAGCAACGGATCGACGTGATTTTTTGCACAGATATAGTTGGAGATCCAGAGAGTGACAGGCTGCTTTTTATCCCAGGAAAATATCTCGAACGGTTACAAAAAAAATGATGATTAGGGATGTACATAGGTACTGGATCAAACTTTTCTTAGGATTACTTCATAAAAAAGCATTGTTAAAAAATTCCGTCATTTCTCCTTTCTTTTTTGTCTATGGGCTGTCTTACATTCCTTCCCAAGAGCCGCAGTAGCTCAGTGGGTAGAGAACACTATAGTAGGGCTGCAGTAGCTCAGAGGGTAGAGATCCCTATAGTGGGGCCACAGCTAGAGCACCCAATAGTGGAGCCGCAGTAGCTCAGTGACTAGAGCACCAAAGAGTAGAGCCGCAGTAGCTCAATGGGTAGAGAACCCAATAGTTAGGCGGCAGTAGTCCAGTGGTTAGAGCATCCAATAGTGGTGCCACAGTACCCCAGTAGCTAAAGCACCTATTAAAGGGGCCGCAGTAGCTTAGTGGATAGAGAACCCAATAGTGGGGCCGCAGAGCCCAGTGGCTAGAGCACCCATTAAGGGGACCGCAGTAGCTCAGTAGCTAGAGCACCCAGTAGTGGGGCTGCGGTAGCTCAGTGAGTAGAGAACGAACTAGTGGGGCCGCAGTAGCTCAGTGGGTAGAGAACCCAATAGTGGTGCCACAGTAGCCCAGTGGTTAGAGCACCCAATAGTGGGGCCGCAGTAGCGCAGTGGTTAGAGCATCCAATAGTGGTGCCACTGTAGGTCAGTGGGTAGAGAACCAAATAGTGTGGCTGCAGTAGCCCAGTGGCTGGAGCACCCAACAGTGGGACCACGCGCGAAGCAACGTGTAAAAGCTAGTATACTAATAAAATAATATTGGGCGGTCCTGAAAATCTCTGCTGTTGTTGAAGCAGAAGTAAGTTAACTAAAAGGGATAAAATGGCACGTCGATCAAGTTCATAACCCCAATACGAAAATACTGAACAAGAATGCAGTCTTTCATTTGTGCTGTATGTAGAATGAAAACTGAGTACATACCCTTATATAAGGTTCTGGAAAAAAATGTGTTACCTGCCCCTGTGTTTCAAGAAAATGTCTGTACTGATATACTGTATGTGCAGCATTAAGTATTCCCAGAAATACACTGTAACAGCTAGTTTTGATTAAAGAAGTAGACTTTAAAACTGTTCTCTTCAACAAATATGCTAATTTAAATAGTTGTTCCAGCTAGCTTCTTATTTCTACCATCAGCTGTCACACAGTTTATATTAAATAGATTATAAGAGTTGTTTTTCTTTTAATAAAATTATTAATATAAAAAAATATAAACGGTTTATAAATTAAATGCTACTATAATACATATAAAAAAATCAAAATTTCAAATTACTACAAAATACAGAGTCAATTTGAATGATGAAAAATTCTGCATCAAACAATTCTAGCTTTCATCCATAAATTAGTAGTAGTGGAGAGAAACACATTATTATAAGGATTACTTCAATAAAATTAACCCAACTTCGTCGTTGATCGAGTATTAGTGTTAATAAGGTTGCATATGACTTATATGACGCTGCAACTTCAGGAATGGCAAACGATGTGTAGACACACACACACAAAACACACACACTCTCTCTCTCTCTCTCTCCCTCTCTCTCCCTCTCTCCGACGTGATGGAACCTCACGAAGCACATCGTCACTGCTCTCGGGTGTGCGGGCGTCGAGCTTCGTCGTCGATCCGCCGCAGAATGATCCCGGTTGTACAGCAGCTCACCAGTTGACTCTGGAATCCTCGATGAGATGGGACTTCCCGCTGTCAGGAATATCTTCTTTACAATCTTGCATGTCGTTAAATATTATGCAGCATTTTCTTTCTTCTTCCAAATATATCTGCAAGCTAAATCATCTTGCAAATTTCACGTATTTATAATCAACTTCTTCTTGTGGAAATACAATGTTTGTTTATACGTGACAGTGAATAATTATAATTTTCCTTTTCAAATTAATCTAACTTTTATGCAAGAATCATCACTTCAATATTCTTGCAGAACTTTCCTTTTACGAACCTTTTTACTCCTGTTCTATATTTTATTCCAAACAAAACTTTATTTTTAAACATTCACGTTATTCGCTGCTATCAACCAGTGTTTATTATTCCTGTGAGCAAGGTGTATGCTCACGCATAGACAAATACATTAGCAAAATATTAAATCATCACCAATGAATATTATAATACTTTTAAAACCTATCTGAATATCATAAATTAATATAGTGCAAAAAAAAGAAAATATTCCAATTAAAATTAAATATTACCTCAACACAAAGCAAAGAAAAACTAGTTGTTACAACACATTTCAACAAATTTGTACTGCAAATGTCAGTTTAATTGTAATACTATTTTGTAAGTTTTACTGGTATTTAATTTAGCATTTTTGCAAATATTTCAGCGGTGGAAAAAGTTAAAATCACAGATATGCCAAGGCAAATGAATTAATTTTGTTTCCAACCTGCAGGGAAACGTTACGAAGTTGTGATATACACAAACATACATGACCATTACTACAGTCGGTAAAGGCTGTTCTCAGTGAAAACAGTCCAGTTATCGCTGTCACTTACGAAATTATAAATGCTACTCCATGGGTCAACGACTTTTTCGTACGCTCGCACTCACATTACTTTAGAAATCAACGCGGCACTCGGTCAACTAATATAAATAAGCCTCCACGAAAACATCGACGCATTAGAAACACAACTTTGTAACTCATGCAAACAGTTTAAAACACAACGGAATTTGAGTTTCGCACAGGACAAAAAATGTTCTTCAACAATCTACAAGCCATGTTGTTAGTCGAGCCAATGTAAGTTGTAACACGTCTCGCCACTGAGGGCTCACAAATATAATTCTCACACACGTTAAATTATTTCCTTTTGCAATGTAAGGTTTCAAATAAAAAGGGAGAAACGCAAAATTACTTTCGAAGGCGAATAGTGGGTTTTGTTGAATAAATTCTGAGAGATGAAATTATTACCAATAAACAAGCCCTATTGTCAAATACTTGCCATGTTATTGTACTATTAACAATCCATCGTTAAGTATTTTAATACTTAACGCAGTTATTTTTAAATAAACAGGCTTTATTGAAAAACGCCGAGAACATCCTTGCAACGATAATCCCTGTAATTCAATCCTCTCAAGGATAGATGGCAGCAGGAGTCACGATAGACTTACAGCGGCACGCTCCGTGCGACGTGGCGGCTCCTTTGTCACTGCGCTGTTCTCGGGTATAGGCTGTTCACGGTCAAATGTGCACTTTTGAAAGCCCTGCCTAAGATATACTTATATGCATGTTGCGTATTCTCACGCCTTATGTAAAATTAACACAAAATACACTAGAAACCAATACCGGACAGCTTGAATATTTATGCGAGAAAATCCGGCAGTGTTGTCACCTCCAGCCAGCAGACAGCAGCACCTCTGTTTAATATTACATTCAACTGATATTAATAATTCGTTACCAACACGGTGGATATGGAGACGAAACTTTCTTTCCTCTACGGAAAGTTTATTTATCAATGTCTTAAACTTAACAACAAAAACGTATTTCCCAATATGTCAAATGTTTTAGAAGTGTTAATTATTTACTGACAAAGGAAATAACTTTTAAAATATTTCCATGAATATAATAATAGTAACACCTCTTGCCACTAAGTTATTTTTCCACACACATGCCTGCGCTACTTGTATAGAGCTGTCCGGAATTTGTCTCTAGTGTATTTGTTAACACTGGCAAGGGCCTCGTCACTTTATCCATGCGCCGGTTCAGTGAAACAGTGAGATTATAAGAAAAATAAATATTTAACAAACATGCTCATTTTTACAGCTCGATACATAAAAAAAAAACAGAAATGGAAAGAAATAATTTAAGTTATCGCAAATGGTCACCTAACTCTTTTTATTCGACGTTAAGATATGGAACTTCTTTCCATCCATCGTTACCAACTTTACTGGGTGCATGTTACTCTGTGCGCCCCTTAGAATATATGCAGGCAGGAGCAGTGACTATTCTTCTAAGGTTGGTTTCAAAAGGGCTCACTTTATCGTGAACAGCCTTTACCAGTGATGCCCTTGACACACTATATCGCACGCTCGGGCGGAACACAGGCAATGGAAGCCGCGCGGAGCGGCCACGCGTAGAAATAATAATGCAAACGAAGGTAAACTTCGCAGATTACTTTGGTAATTTAGTTAATTATTACTGGGATTTAAGAACATCACTATCAATAACATCCATTTCAGCTCCACTCAATCAGAAAACAACCCAATGAAACAGAAGATGAATCTTTTATACTAGGCTCTGGACATTAAACAAATTCTTTTACTTTGCAGCGATTACTCAAAATTACAAAATTTCCTTTGGAATTAATTTGATATTATTGTAGTTTATGTGAATCACAGATCGTCAGGGGTTGTCAAACTATACGGAATAAGTCAGAACAATTTTTCTCACTCCATAACATTTTTTAAAAAATATCATAACCTCATTACTACACTTTCATGAGTGTTGTGGGTTTTGGTCACAGGCGCGTGGAAAAAAAAGAGATAAAATGAAACAGACATAACGTTTACCTTATTCAAGAAATTGAACCACGTGACCAGTAAGTACTTAAATAATTTTCTAAGCTTCACTTGTCTCACATATCCTAGTTGTATTACAGTTTTTTTTACAGCCTATAGAATTTCAAAGTAGTTGCTTTGCTTTAATCTTCTTACCGCTCATTGGCTGAGGATTCGATAACCGGCTGTTTCATTAGCGATCTCACTTGTCAGTGACCATTAGTATTTTGTGGGATAAAAAAGTGTCGGGAATGAGAACATGCACCGCAGAACTTTCGTTTAATTACAAATGGCGTGAGCCGTTACACCATCTGGTAGGAGCCGCGAAGTATGGAGGTCAAAACCACGCTTTCGCTGCGCTCGCGCGGCGTAAGACGTCGATTACGTGAGCGCAGCACCTCCGTCTAGTTATAACGCTTACAGTATACCGTTTCCTTTCTCAGCGAATGAAGGACATAAAAAATGCGCTCAGCAATGGCTTTACCACTTCCCGAAATTATTTGCTTCTGCCACAAAACAAGGCTGCTGAGAATAATAAAATTATTCATGTGTGCTTCGTTTGTTACTAGCAGAGGGCTGATATCATCATACTCTACAATTACACGAAGTTGCTGGCAAACAAATGTGCAGCTTCTAATGACGATGCAAGCACCTGATAAACTTATTCTTTGTAATCAGGATATCGGGGGCCACTATTCCTAAGTCCCTATTTTCAAATTCGGCTCGGTATTTTCCATCAGTGCTAACAAGGAAAAGCTATGGTCCTTAAAATATACGTAAAAAAAAAACTTGTAGGAGAACTAAATTTCAAAAACTCGGCGTGAAAAAATAAAAAAATAATGAAATTAATGGGTGGTTGCGATAGAAAACGAAAGGAAATAAAAGAGATTTACAAGTAAATTAGCACTTTGGAAAGTTCTCTATAGTTCCTTCCAGAACTTAGCGTATTCTTACACCACATTAAAAAACGTATACTCCTGTTAGCTTCAAATAAGTGAAAAGCACGCGTCAGAGGGCATGAGAAGGGGGAAGAGGAGGGGGTAGAAGCGAACAAGGAGCACTGTTTTACCGTGCGAAGATACCACGAACATACGGAGGCGACTACCGAGTACCGAGTCCAGAAACTAGATCCAAAAAGGCAAAGACATTGTATTTTAATTTTTTTTAGAGGTACGTGAATTTTGCAAATTATTTTGGCTAGCAGCTTCAGCCCCTGTCACACTGTCAAATTTTTCCGTCAAACTGCTTCCAATAAGTTAAGTCAAATAAAATTGCACAGTTAAGACATCATCTTAACGTCATAAAATCCGCCATATTTTTTTCAGAAAAAATTGGATGGCTTCAGTTTTCATTAAATATCTGAAGATTGGACCGGTTGCAAAATTTATTGGATGTTTGATGGTCTCAGTCAATCAGAATCGTGCACGACAAAAATTGACATCAAGAAACTTTAAAGTAACGAACAATTGCTGGAAACGAAGTAGGTTATGAAGATAATAATATTATGTATAAACTTTCAGGATAGTAATGCTATTTTAAGCGAATATTACACATAATATTACGAACTGAGAGATATTAAATTTTATTGTGCAAGAAACATATCTGATAAATAAAATTTGAATACAGTAAAGAAACGAAAATAAATTACAACATACCTTATATTTCTTCTCTACAGTAGTGGACTGCATGAAAAAACAAAAGCGATGTCTCACTATGAAAATAATTTATAAATAATAAATAAAATTAGATGCTAACAGTAAAAGAACATTTGACAGTGCGACACATTTTAAAACTCATTCAAGATTATTTGATAACATTTGTTGGAAGGAAAAACTTGATGTCCGGATTTCGTCATCAAATTTGACTGTCAAATATAGCCGAAGGCGAAAATTTGACGGTGTGACAGGGGCTTTAGGCTTATCAGTTGGTCACATGCTCGAGCCACAACTATTTACTCATTGGCTGGTACCATGGCGAGAGGCTATTTGTTTTTATTCGACCCGGTTGCACGCGATACGGCCACGACACATCCTCCTGTTTATTACTGGGAGTGAACGAACAACTGCGTTCCAATCACGAAATTAACGCATTAACTTACGTTCTTGAAGTATAACATGCCCTCAAGTGAATGTTCGAAATTCATCGACCTCTAATCACTGGTTCTGTTAAATTTCAGTGCAATGTGTCCTCAATCACTTGCTCCTGATCCTTTCCCGTGTCACGGGCCTTTGTTCTCTTCATGAAATATATTCGTTTGTGGATTTGGGCGCTTTCGTTCGTTTCCGCCTCGAGTGCAAAGTTGTCAACACCAACGAATGAAATATTTCAAACAGATGCGCATCGGAAAACCATCTTAAGGCTCGAGAAGGGAAAGTTACTCGCGATCTTGACTGGAAGATACATACTAGGGTGCATATGAACCCTTCCTGTGAATTAGAACGTGGTACTTGACGTCACCACCTGGATGCACTTTTCTAGAGCACGGAAAAGGATATAGCATATTCGTGGTGTCGTTACACGTTTTGAACCGGACCTTTAAAAAATCACCTTATGTGTGACGTGTTTAATAATCCGCCATTCATCACAAGCGTTTCATACTTCTGATAACATAAAAGTTACTTATTTTTGGTAAAATTAAAATTTTACTCATATTTTATCATTAAAATATAAAAGTTCATTTCTACTTATAATTATAAAACAGAGAGAAAATAGGTTAGTTGGTGATGCCTAGCAAGTATTAGTTCTCGTGCGAATTATTGTTAAACTGAGTGCTCACAAATACGGTGCGCTGTCCTTTTGGTGTAGTTCTTTGCTATGTTAGCATGAGGCGGAGGAATATACTGAAAGTAGAACTTCATCAGGACTTAACGGGCCTGCCTACCAAGCCGGCAGTCGCGAACTTCAAATGGGGATTCAATGTTATACGAAATTCCTTCTCATTGCGCCAATTATAAAGATAATTATTTCAAACAAAAAACACTTTGACAGAATTTTCACAGAGAATATTGCTACATAAAGTTGTTTTTGAAAAAAAAAAATATATATATATATCCATTTTTTTTTGTTATATGTAAATTCCAATATATACATTTTCTAAAAAAAAAAGTATTAAACAAAAAAATTAGCAAAATATTTTAACGTAGCACCATTCCTTACGAAATTTCACGTAGAATACTCTTTGTTTGAAATAGTTATCTCCAAAATTGGCGCAATGAGAAGGAATTTCGTTTAACATTGATTCTCCATTTGAAGTTCGCGACTGCCGGTTGGACTAGGGCCCTTGGTGAAATGGAACACAGCCATGGTTAGTAGGGTAGCGCACAGCAGCGCCTGGGAGCGCGGCAACCCGCGACGCAACCACGTGTGGCCGGCGCCGCGACATCCAGGCGGCGTGGCAAGTGGCAGTGGCGGAGGAGCAAGGAGGAAATTAACTGGCAACTAGGTGCGGCGCTGTGTAATTAGTTCGCCCTCCTGCAGCATGCATCACTTACTCCTCCGCACACTCCGCTGCACCGAGGGTTCTTCTTTCGTGCTTGCGGTCCGCGCAACTGCCGCGTTTCGCTTCTCCACTGCGCTGGCTGGCGGCCACTCACACTTTCCGCTACGCTGCTTAGAAAACACAACACGAAACTGTTCGTAAGATAACAGCGCTTCCATAACTGGCGCGTTCATTGTTTACTGAAACACTGTTCTTTACCAGTGTCCATTTTTAATTAAATAAATATGAGAAATGGTTATTTTTGGGACGTTATTCGAAAATGAAACAGTAACAACATGGATGAGAACAGATGAGCCAACCTACGTCACTAAGGGAATATTGATAAAAAATTACTAAACGAAACGCTTAAAATGCAATTTACAACACAGCATTTGCTCGACGATGATATATAGGTCCCACCAAAAGTTTAGTACCATAAACAGATTTACGACAAAGTCGTTACGGTTCTAAACATATGGTTGAACTTACTGATAGATTTTTCTGTGATATATATAGATAAGATATAAAAAATAAATTTCTAGTGTTTCAGAATATCTGAATTACAGCAGAAGTAATGCATTTTTGTGCAATTTTAGAAATTATGAAATTTTATACTTTTCTTGATATTCGAACTAACCTATTTTGAAAAGTATGAGTTGCAAAAGTATTCTAAGTTTTACAACACCATAATTAATCATAATTAATCAAAGATACTGCGTAAACAAATAACAGTTCAGTGGAACATTATATCAACCCATTTATTTCGCTATTTATAAAATTTGGTGTTTGAAAAATTTGTCAAGAAATTGGTTTTAAAAGTGATAGTCGCCTACTGTTGTACCAGATGAGCCAGCGGGGTTGACGTGTCGTCAGACTATACAGTACAGTCTTAAATGCGTGTATGGCCTCTTGAGAGTGATATCATATGGCCGCAATAGACGGCACCAGATTCCATACAATCTTGTGCAAAGTTGGCCGTAATAACTCGTGAACCAGACTTTATGGGAGATGCTAGGTGTCACTAGGAGTAGACTGTTGCTCCTAGCATACAGCTGGAATGGTGATTAAATGTGCTGCTTCCCGAATGCTCGGGAACGGAAGAATCATGTTTGGATTTTTTTTCAGTCAGTTATTTGGAATAAATAACGAAATTTTACACTTAGGTTATCAATATAAAGCAAATATCAAAATGAACTGCTGACTGCAAAACACGCAAAGTGACGACAAAATTGCCCAAAAAATTCATATTAGCGTATACCAGGGTTCTCTTTGAAAATGTGGCCACGATAAGTAAATTCGCCAATAATAATTCATTACGGTAAGAATACAATTTGAAAAATAAAAAAAAATTATATTAGTTGCTTAAACACTGCAGAATTGATTAGAATGTGTATGTATTCAAAATTGACATCTGAAAAGACATTCCTGACAAAAAAAAATCGCAAATAACAAAAACGCTACTCACTTGAAAACAAAAAACCCTACCAACTAAAAAAGACTGTTCGTTCTGTTACAATTTTTCTCTAGAAATTTAGTGGGCTATGACCAAGTTCGTTAAGGGATGATGTTTTAATTAAATAAAATAATTAATTATAATTTTCTCATTTTCTCACAATAAATTGATACCACTTACTGTTTGCAATTAATTAATTAAATTAATATAATTTTTAATTACCTCAAATAAATGAATAAATTTAAAGAATTAAGCATCAGTACCAATAGACAGTGTATCAAGGTATTACATTATTTTATAAATTATGTGCCCGTATTTGACAGTTCCAATATTTACAGTAAAATCCGCGTTACATGTCCACTCAGTCCCACCTCAGTTTAGTCCATGTCCTGCCAGTCCGCATTGGTCTAGAGTTCTCCGAGCACCCTCACGCACAGTAGGCTTCACTCGCCGGGTTTCACGCCCTCTCTTCCATTCACACCGAGAACACCTCGTCTGCAGTCGTACCACACTACACTTCACACCCGCACTCAGCTAGATGGCCTTCACCAAAGTCTGCTGGCTGCTGGACCGCGGCAATATATATAGTGTCGTAGGCCGTCACCCAGAATATTCTCTAACTCGCGCGATTCATTGAGCGTCCTAATTCCCAGAATATTCTTGAGCCTCCCGTCGTGCTTCTTCAGCGGGACGGGGGAGGGGCTGTGATGCAAGCAAGTCTCTACACTGTCAGTTATTCACGGGCTTCCCAGAAGAGTTGTCACAGATCAGCGAGCACGTCGTTCCAGGAAGAGGGGTGGGTAAAGGTGGGTCACCCCTCCCACAACATGTGACAACCTCCCAGTGCCAGCTGCAGCATGTAACATTGCCCCCTTCTTAAGTCTGTTCGTCCCGAACAGACTCTCCAACATTAGGACCTTCGTAAAGTGCCAGTCGGTCGATGTGGACAATCTTAGGCTTCGCCCGAGAGCCCTGTCGACAAATCCAGTAGACCACATCATTTATCTACTTCAGGATCCTGTATGTGCCTTCCCCTATATTTCTGTAGATTCGGGAAATATCCCTTATTCAATTTAGGGTTGTACAACCCCACCGGTTGTCCTTTTTAAAAAGTTTACTCAGGCATTCTTCAGCCTATCGTGTTTTCTTTCTGTCACTATTAATTTTAAGGTGCATCTGGGCAAACTCATGAATGTCGGTTAACTTTTCTCGTTGTTTAATGCCATATTCTGGGGTGGCTGCTTCTTCTTCCACTGGATGTCCGAACAGAAAATCACCAGGGAGGCAGAGTTCTCTCCCAAATAGTATCCTTGAAGGTGCTACCTTTGTAGCTAGTGGACTGCCGAGCGATATGCCAGGAGAAATAAGGGTACCTCGGAGTCCCAGTCTTTCTGATTGTCTTCTACAAAGATCGTCAGATACTGTTCCGCGGTACAACTTAGCCTCTCGACCAACCCATCCGGAGGGTGTAATGCTGTGGCATGGGTTTCTTCATTGTTAAAATCCTTGTTACCTGTTTGAAAAGAGTTGCTTCGAAATTTCATCTTTGATCAGAATGAAGCTCAAGTGGCACTCCAAACATGGAGAAAATGTGCTCTACAAGAGCGAGCATCAGTTACTCTGCCAGCCTCTTGGTTTGGTACCGATATGACCTTGAGCCACTTTGTGAAATAGTCTTGTGTTACAAGATGTTATCTATTCCTCCTCTCAGTGACTGGTAATGGTCCGAGAATGTCCACTGCTATCGTCTCGAATGAGGCCCCAACATCGTACTTCTGAAGGGGACCTGGTACCTTAACCCTCAGACCCTCCCTCATGATATATATGTCACTCAGGTAACACCACTTCTCAACATCCTCCCGACAATGCAGCCAATAGAATCTCATTAGGATTCTGTCAAGTGTCTTATTCACACCGATGTGACCATCCTTTTGTATTGTGCAGTTCTCTTAGCTCTTCTGGGATTCGGCACAAGGGTTTTATAACAAGAGAATTCCACTGTGCCCAGTATGGCTTGACATGTCATGCCTAGGCTGGATATAGCCTCCCATCTTGGTCGACGCCCGGTTTTCTTCCACTCCAATATTGCATGAAAGGTGGGGTCTCTTAGTTGATAATTTATTATGTCCTTTTCGTCCCATGCAGGTCACCCATCGCCCGATACACGGCCTTGAATTCTTGTCCTCCTTGATTTCCATGATACACCAACCTTTTCCTCCTGGCGTTCACAATCGCAGCAGAATGGTTTGCATGATCTCCTGGAGAGTGCATCTGCATTGCTGTGAAGGCACCCAGACCTGTGTTGTATTTCAAATCAATGTTCTTTCAGTTGCTGTATCCACTGGGTTATTTGACCAACAGAGTTCTTTAAATTTAGCAGCCAGTGTAATGAAGCGCGATCAGTTATTAGGATGAAGTGTCTGCCATAAAGATATGGGAGAAAATGTGCAAATGCTTTCATCACTGCCAGAATGTTCCTGCATGTCACACAATAGTTCCCTTCTGGCTTGTGTAGCACTTTACTGAAATATTCCAATGCCCTCTCTTTTCCATCCTGAATCTGAGATAACACAGCTCCCATACCTACATCACTAGCATCAGTATCCAGAATGAAATCACCCTCCCTACTCGGGAAGCCCAATACTGTGGGAGACATCAGAATTTCCTTTAGTCTACTGAAAGCAATTTTGCACTCTAGGGTCCAATGAAATCTTCTTTTTGCCTCAGTTAATGTATGCAGAGGTTTGGCGATAGTGGTGAACCCGGGCACAAATCGACGATACTAAGCACATCAGCCCAGGAAACTTCGCATTTCAGTTTAATCCTTTGGTAGAGGCCAATCTCTCTTTGCTATGGTCTTCTCAGGGTCCGTTTCAATCCCGTGGGACGATACAACATGCCCCAAATAATTAATTTTCTTTTGATAAAGGTGGCATTTCTTGGGAACTAATTTCAGGTTTTCTGCAGCCACTTTCTGAAACACAGAATCTAAGTGTGCCAGGTGCTCTTCGAATGTTCTTCCTGTGACTACAAGGCTGTCTAGGTACACCTGACAAAATGTCTAAGGGCAGAACTTTCTCCATTAATCGTTCGAAGGTGGCAGGGTCATTACATAGCCCAAAGGGCATAACCTTGAATTGCCAGGTTCCTTTTCCTTGGACATAAAAGGCAGTAATTTCTTTGTTTTCCCGAGCCACCTCGCACTGCCAATACCTGCTCCTCATGTTTAGAGAAGAAAAGCAATGCGAACCTGCTAGTTTATTCAGTGTGTCATCTACCCTAGGAAGTGGATAAGAATCTTTCTTGGTCACTTTATTAAGTTGGCGGTAAACAACAGAAAATCTAATAGAACCATCTTTATTTTTAACAAGCACAATGGGAGAAGACCATGGACTGACTGATGGCTGTATCACACCTAAATTCCTAGTCTTTTTCGGAATATCATCAACCACCTGATATGAAACTAGCGGTTGTCGCCTTGGTGTTTGCTTTATGGATCTGGCATCCTCTGTGTCGATGTACTAGCATGCAACATTTGTTCTGCCAGGGTCATTGGATTCACAGGAAAAAGTACCTCTATTTCTATGTTGCAGTTATGAAACTGCCCTCTCCTGACGTCAGATTGAGGTTTATCTGGTTCCAGGAAGAGGGGAAAATCGCGGTGGGTCCGTTCCACCTATTATTTCGTTTTCTACGAAAATGCTCATGAAGGAAAACATTTCTATAGCACGGGAGTATACAATGGAAAACTTGCCCACAAGAAAAATTAACCCACAGAAACGAATAAAATAGTATTTTTAAATTATGTGTAACAATATTATGTCTATGATAAAATTATATGTATTTAAAATTATAACTTCATATACAGTTGAGTCTTCCTTACTCATCAAGGATAATTTGCTTGTTGCAATTATATATATGAAATATAAGAACGAAAGTTGTTATAGTTTGAAATTGCATTATCGTATTATTTATGCGTGAGTACAAATAGTTTGGTAAACGTCTCTACGTCTAAAAATGTCAATTTTCCTGATAAATTTTTTTGCTGCTGACACTGAACTTTGTCGGGGAATTTTAATAAAGTAACATTCTTGTGCGTATTTTTACATGTGTGATCTCAGCAGTATTGTTTGGTGTTTATTTTGTGAAATAAAGTTCCTTCCTCCAACATGTACTTGTAAGGTAAAGCAAATAGTTTATCCGAATAACGGTCTCGTACGTCAGCAGGTATCGCGCAATAACAGCTCTGGTGATCGCGGAAGGCGACCGAGGATCCTGCGACAGTTGCCTTCAGCGATCATGTGGTGTGACTACGATGCCGACCTAGAGCAACACCACATAAAGACTGTTCACAGTTAAGTGAGCACTTTTAAAATCAACGTACGAAAAATGTCCCTGACCCTACTTGCATGTATTTTATAGTCTGTTTCATATAACTTCAATAAATTTTGACAGTTCTCGAGAAGAAGTGCAGCCACGATGTATCCCTCTGCCACAGCTGTCCTGTCGGTGAAGAAACCAATCTTTGTAAACAAACTATTAATCTAATGGCAAGCATTGAAAGACTGACAACTTCTGTCCAGTAATTAGGCTATTATAGCTGGTTGCCATTCCCAACTGTTTAATTTTTGTTATGGTCACATTACATAATTTGCTAGTTAGGGTTCTGTTTTATTTTATTGGTGGGGTGAGGAAGTATAGTTTTACGTCTTTCAGGAGACGAATTTGTGTGATTCTTCTTATAAGAGAGCGGCGCTTGGAACTTTCATTGTTTTTATAATGCAGTGGAAAATTTTGGTCATACGGAAATAGCATCGAATTTACTATTAGGCCTACTCAAAAGATTTAACTTCATCGAAAGAACTAAGTACATTTGAAAACCTCACGCAAGAACAAAACGTAATAAATACGGCACTGTTAATACCGATTTGCGAAATGCGCATTGTAAACATGTTAAGCAAATTTAAGTTCCACGTAAAAATCTTTAGAGTTCCAATCAAATAAAAGTCCAAATACATTTCAAATATTCTAACAATAATTTAAGAAAACATTATTTACAAAACACACAAACTTACTGTTCACTTCGTAATTCCTAAACACGTACCGAACTTTGGATGATCAATCACGTGTCTGCTTCTGATACGAAAAAATTTATTTGCTGACTTATGCAATTAACAAAACACTTGAACTATCTCTTGAAACCAACAAATTCACTCTTCACAACGATAATAAATTTTCGCGATGGCTACAGAAAATGGCGGACCACAGCACACAACAAAACATTTTACAAAGCGGTAGACATGTGTCAATAATTCATTTCACTGAGGAGACTGTTCTAAAAAGGCACATACGACAAACTACACTTAATGAAATACGTAAATACAAAATTAATTTACTGTATATACAATGTTTTGACATCACCAGTAAGGAATTCTCGCACATTGATAAATTATGACGGAAGAGAGCACAATGGAAAAAACGGCTTTTCACCGGGCGGGTGGAGACCATAGACAACAGACTCAACGGAGATTGGTGGAGACCTTTCACATAAGTTATGTTCGCATGCTCTACTATAATATTTATAAAAATTTTTAAGCCCTTGCCCTATAACTCAGAAAAATTGTTTATTATTCTATGAGCGTAATTTTATCCATAAATGTTGTAATTATCATTAATTTTCCCTTTTAAAATTTTTAATTGCGAGTATTATTTGCTTTTACAATCATCACCAAGAGCGCCAATATAATATTACGCATCTTGCAACAACCATCAGCTGACACAGTACTTTGGAAATGGGGCGTTTACTGTTTACATGCTGTGTAGTTTGGTCACAACGTCTGTCAAATTTTATTGAAGTAATATGAAACAGAGTATAACAGTCACACAGAATGGCATGCACCCTGTAAAGTTGGCAACGATGGAGAGAAAGTAGTTCCATGCCTTAACATAGAATTACAAGTGATAGGCGAACATTTGAGGATATTGAAATTATTTGTTTTACTTTCTGTATTTTAAATGCATGCAACAGTAGGAATGAACAAAGTGGTAAAATATTTACTTTCCTAATAATTTCACAGTTTTACTTAACCGACGCATGAATAAAGGGACCAGGCCCATCGCTACGTTAACTTTACATATAGCGGAAATTTGTACAGAATGTGAGTACAAGTAGATCTTAAATAGGGCTTTCAAAAGTGCTCAGTTTACCGTGAACAGTCTTTAGTAATTGAGAGTCCAGAGGTGAAACAGCCCTTTATACCGTCAACTACCACCATATACGCCAGCAAAATGGCACATTTAGCCAGAGAGATGTCGCAACCTCGTTCGCAGATCATCGCCTGGGAACATATTTCGCCAGCCAACCGGGAGATCAGCCAATAGGGGATGCTTCGCAACACGCGGCAGCCAGTCCGACACAAGGCCCGTTCCCAGGGCTTCGAGGGCCCCCGGCGGTGTAGTGGTTAGACTGCTCGCCTTCCACCTAGGCGAACCGGGTTCGATTCCTGGCGGGGTCGCTCCCGGATTTTCGCAAGTGCGGATCGTGCCGGGCGATGCCGCTATTCGACGGGTTTTCTCGGGGATCTTCCGTTCCTCCCGCCCTTGCATTCCGACGTTGCTCTATACTCTCCTCACTTCACCCTCATCGGCTCTCAAGACCTCGGTGTTAAGTGCCGCCTAAATATCTCCACCCCACCCCCCTCCGCCACCAGGGCTTCGCACAGCCACTCGCACGTTGGCATCAATCGCCGTGTCATTTCTGCTGTATGGTAGAGTGGCGTGTGGAGGGTGAACTGTTACAAGATAAGTTGCCGTTAGACTTGTGCTGTACCTTGTTGCGTGCTAGTTTAAACTTCCACCACTAAAACGTAGTTCGGCAGGTGACGTCACAGGACGCGTGTAATGGGGGTCCCTTGCTGCTCGCTTGTGAGTGGTCAGTATACCTAGGCAGCACGGAGGTGGTTACTGGCTCCTGCTGCGCGCACCGAGAATGTACAGCACCAGCTCACCTAACAACACTTCTCCGCACGCCACTTGTGTGCTGATCTACTCTGTGACAAGCAGAGTACTTAAGAGTATAGAGAAATTAGATTAAAATTTGACTCGAAACGGAAATAATTATTAGAAAGTTAATTTATTTTAAAACACGTTCCTTAGGTTCTCATGTAAGTCCCCAGGAAAATCCCAAAAAATCCTGCGTGGGCAACACCCTTAAACAAAAAACCGGCCCAATGTTGGATTTTTCAAAAAATCGCATAATTCAGCAATGGACAATCATAGAGAGGCGCTGTTCGTGCTGAAATGCATGGCGTGTGTAGTATAGTCGATTAAGACATGTATTTTCTAAAGGAAATCAAGTTTACGGTAAAAGTTCATTTAATCGATAAGAATTTCTACAAAAGCTGTTGGCTTTTCGAAAAATACGGTATTACCATGATCATGCTTGAAATACAACTGTCTGATAATGCACGTAATGTTTCCAAAATATAAAATCAGGCGTAGAGACTGACGAATAGTTGCTTGCGTTTGTACGATGTAAATGCATGTTTAACATAGATTAGTCAACTGATTTTGTTTGGATGTTTGATGAAATTATTGTTATTGTTATTTTTTCCTTTACGGGCGGTGGCGATTGTAGGCGGTTGTTGTAAAGCTGGATAGAATATGGAGGAGAAGTGCATTTTCTGCGGAGAAGGCGGGATGGTGGACATCAACAGTGTCAATGTAACGAGAGGTTTACAGACTTTGGGGAATGTCAGAATACAGGGAAGAGCTGGGATTGGGGAAAAACTTGAGGGCTTTAGTAATGTGAGAGTGAATGTACAGTGCAGAAAACGTTATACCAGACATGGAAATTACGTCCCAGTGTCTCTACCTGGAGGAACAAATACACAAAAACCCCTCCTCAGAAGTGACCTACAGCCATTCGACTTTAAATTGCCATGTCTTTATTGCGGGGAGACAGTTAATAAGGAAACTTACAAGAAGCACCCAGATCGCTGCCCAAAAATATGCCAAAAATGTGTCCCAAAAATTGCAAGTATTCGGAGTATGTGTGCACAGAGGGGTGTCTAAAAAAGGGGGGGGGGGAGAGGCGAAGGAAATTGTTCTTAATCACATTACTGACGAATGTGACCTGATTGCTACCGATGCATTATATCATAAAAACCGTGATGAACGATTTTCAATCGTTGGTTCAAGTATGCCAGGCGAACCATCTGAAAATGTGGTCGTAAGACCTGTTGACCAGCCCAAGTTAGAGGCTTTCAATAAATCATGCAACTTTCTGGATGGCAACGATGGCTGCCAGTACCTGCTGTCTGATCTTATGGAGATGACCTTAAAGTTCGGTACCGAGAGTGACAAGTTGTACAGTTAAAAGCGTCTACGGGAGCTTTTATCAGCATGCTACGGCAATACCATTGTTATGTCATCCAGCATGAAATGTTTCGGGATTGTTGTTTCTTTTAGGCCCGTTGCATCGAGGATTTTAACTGACAATTGGTACGCCGGCCGAAAATAAAAAGACTTCGTGGAAGAAAAGAAGCGGATTCTAGACGCGGCTATCACCATCCTTCAAGAAGAGATAAAATCTGAAATTTATGATTGCTCGACATATCCAACCTACCTATAAATATCGAAAGGAGGAGAAAATAAAGTAGGTGAGATGCTCACTCATCTGATTTCTGGTTTAATGAAACCAGTAAAAGGTCCAGCTTGCAACCAAAAGATGTTGAGTATTACGCATAAGTAGTAGGGGCGTGATGATACTAGATCAAAGGGGATGACGCTATTATTAATCGGATTATCGATTTGATATCAAAAGGTTATTCATTATCGATCGATTTTCTCATCGGATAAACTGGTATGAACCTTTGATGATTGATACAATTGATTAATTGGATTAATCACCAAAAATGATTGTGTGTATAGTTGTACTTTATTATTATTTCTTTCTTTTTTTGGAGTGAGGAGAAGCTCTGATAGATGTCAGCACGACGACGACTAAGGTGTGGTGTGTTGGGGACGGGGTGTATATATATATATACGGTGAGTATTGTGCAAAAGTGGTATAAATATTTTTTTGAGGAGATATTACTCATAGACGGTAGATAGGCGATTTTGAAAGGTGCGATGTACGTGGTGTATATTAGTAATGACAAATGATTAAATAGACGATGACTGTTTCCGAATGCTATTAAACGTTACATATGAGAGAAAAAATTTCAGTGTTTTTAACGAGTTCTACGTATGAATAAATTACATGCACCGAATCGCAAATTTCAAACAAACACAACTACGTGAATAACATCTGGTATCGACAAGTGCTAAATGATCACAATTACGTGAGTCTACAGTATGAAATTAATTAACGAAACAAAAAATGTCCCTATAAATTAAACAGCAGTCTTTCTAAAAACAAGATATATGAAAAATGTAATGCTACTTGACACTTCTAACACTTACCTTAAGTAATTTCAAAATATGTCCGTCTGCCTGTGAGACTGGTGAGGTACTTTACAAACAGAATCCACACTTAAAAAAAATTGATTAACATGTGTAAAAATACAAAGTTTAATATACATCCATTTGCTCGGCAGGTCGCTGCATCAATGACTTGGATATATAAACTAACACCAACTTATAAGTCGTCCTGAGAGCAAACATAAGCTACATTTGATTATAGACTGAGGTGAAGCTTGGGAACGACATGGAAAATACAGGTTGGCTAACAAACATAAGTATATGAAAATGACTAAACACATAATGAAATCGCACCAGCAGCTCCCCCAAAACACAGCCGTTCGCCTTGGAGGCTGGTGAATGAATGAAGCGAGCTTACGTCGAGAGCCTGACTATATATTCATGGAGTGTGGCTGAGTTGAGATTTAGAAAAAACTCTGTATTCATCCTACAACAGACAACAAAATGATAATATTTTAATGAAAGTTTCAGTATTGTAAGAATAATTCACTTTTAACACAAATTATTTCTGTCGAAGTGTAGGGATACTCGGATAACGTGAAGAGGGACTTAATCCCGCAAAGTGTAATCATGCAACACTTTATAGAAATGTACTATATATTTTTTAAAAATAATGGAAGTACTACAAATTTTATTTTCCTGTGAAGTCTGTGAAATTCACACTACTTACCGAAATGACAGTTGAAAATCATACCAAGTTTCGTCGACCGAACTCAGAAACAGGGTTTACACAGAAATTATTTTATTCCCAATAAATTAAATTTTTTATATCAAAATAAGAATCGCTTAACAAGAATAGCGGTTAGCACTCCCCGAAACCTGCTGGCCGACACCGAAAATTGGGGAACTCGCTAACCCGTGGTTGCATCACGAAGCCTGCTGACTGCCATGCCCGGTGATGTTCGGAGAGCTGATGTCCAGTGTCGCATCTATGAAGGGTGAAGGTTGTCGTGAAACTAATATGGCGGCAGACTATGAGAACTGGTCATGTCGCTCCTCACTGAACCCCTCCATCATCCCTTCTCCAGACCACATCTTCGGCGATCTGCCCCCCCTCTAACAAAGAGTTCATTTTCAGATGGCTTCTCTGTCCAAGTTCATGCAACAACATCCCTGAGCATATATTCAGCAATTTGTTCCCCTCCACAACACCATTCCAAAGCTCCGGTCCACACACCCTGCCATTGATCCAATACTGCAAAACCTGTTTAGCACCAACCGCCCCCTCCACCAACCACCCCCCTCGCCAACATCAGCCCAAAGTTTGTTTCTGTAGGACTGGCCCTGTCGAATGCTGCACTTTGTAAAACATGCCCACGGCCTCCTCAAGGTCAGAAAGCTTTTTCAGATGACTGCACTGTCCGTAAAAGGAGTTGCACAGCCCCCGCTATCGATTCAAGGCCACGCACCTCCTCCCTTACACCACTCAAGAACGTGTTTTTCGGATATCTCGAAAAATGCCCGGTCCACACAGTCTAAGCCTCCCTCTGTTCACCCTCACCCCAGAGCGCACGTTTTCCGACACAAGAGATGTCTCGGCGAGGAATGGAGGTTTGTTTCAAGGCCAAAGCAAGTCTTTTGTGCAAAGTGTTTGGGAATCCTCCGTCTCTCGGGCAGCAGCAGATTTTGAATGGACCTGGGCTAGCTGCTTGCCCTTCTCCCCTCTTACCAGAAAAACTGTTACTTTGTCTTGGAGACTAAAGCTTCCGCCTATTTTTCGAGATGCAAGAGCGTTGCTTATTCCCAGTGAAATAAAAATTTCACGTCACACCGATGAAACTTTATTTCCCTCATCACTTAGAAATACATTCCAACCAAAACACTTTATATTTTCGTTCTATAAACTTTGTATTCCCTTTCCCAGTAAACATTTTACCGTCTTCCAGACAACTTATAAGACATATTTTTAACTCACTAAGATTTTTTTTAAAGTAATCAAAATCATGCATCTTTCCATTATTAGATTAAAGCAAGACTCAAGTTAAACTTTTTTTCAATCATTCAAAACTAACGTGAAACAACTTTTTCGAAAAGTTTTTTACTTTCAATCTGTTTTTTTTTAATATTTGTGCATATTTCACCTATAGTTTTACCTTGCCCAAAATTTTGACTCTACTATTGTATAGGAAAATGTAATACAATCTTGGGAAAGTTAAATATTCTATGTTAAGTAATAATTAGTTCCAAATTTATTGTAAACAAATAATTTCTGTGTTTAAAAGCATTGTGCTCGCATAGTTTTCAACAACGATGTGTTTTTACAAACAATATGGGGGACGAGTCATTCTCAAGCATCATGGACAAACCCAGGCAGCAGATGCCTGAGAATTGAGTGCACGTGGAGCCAGAGCATTGTAAAAGACAGTGCACATGGGTGGGAGTTGGGCCACATGTGGAGCAGATGAGAGAATGAGAAAATGGTTCAGTAAACTGTTGCTGTCCACACCGTGTGCCATCGCAAAAGCACACTCCTCTTACCCTGCCCTGCCCAACAACCTCTCCTTCCCCCCACTGTCGCTCTTCACACAAAGCCTAGAGGTGGCCTGCGCACATGCACTCCAGCAGGAGGGAGAGTAATTACTTCCCCCTGCCCACCCCACTCTGATGACTTCAGTCCACAACACAAGTTCCTGTCAGAGAGCTCGCTTCCACTTTACACAATGATTCATGATCTGCCTCGCCTAACCTGTCTTTCACGACTTTTACATTTTAAAGCAAGCAGACTGTGTTTGAAACACAACATTAAATTTTAACCCAGTTTTGAATAACAAAAACTTTCCAAATTAAATTTACTTATTTTAAAAATATTGATACTTATGCCATCAAAAATATTTTACACCATCATAAACATTTATGAATCTTTACACTATAAAAATTGTTTACACCATAATAGCTTTTTTTTAAAATTTTATCTAGAAAAAATTAATAATGATTTTCGTCCAAAAAGTTTTTAGCATTGGGAATACTATTTTGCTCTCTTAAAACTTACCAATTTCCAAGGACTGTATCGTTACAAGCAAAGAAATATAACCTAACATAAACAATCTTGAAACCCAGAAATGTATTTCGATAAACTAACCATTACTCTAAGATTAATGAATTAAAATTATCAATTACATCATAAATAAATAAAAAAAACATGAAATACCTTTATAGCTAACCCGAGAAATGAATTCTGGGAAACTTTAACCATATTCCAATAAATATTACATATCATGTTACAAATACATTCTAAATAACATTAAAATGGAATTGCATCCCAAATGCCTATAAGTTAAAAAAATCCCACGAAAAAATATTTCAAATCCAGGAAATTACAACAACAAATTAAACAATTCACACCCTAAATGACTTTAAGCTGTGAAATTCCACAAAATCTTATCCTATTTCCAAGAGATGTAACATTAAAAGCAATTAAAGAAAATGAGTAACAAATTTCAAATGAATAACAAATCAAACCCAACTATTTAACACCCAAACATGAATTACAATACATACCAAACACACCCAACTAACACCTACATGTGATTCACCAATTAATCGAATCTATAACAGATACCAATTGAATTACATATCAAATGTAACAGATTATCACCTAAATGCGAATTATGTCATAAAAAAGGGAATTAATGTAATGGATTTTTGCTTAAATGCAAATCCAATGAAATGATAATCCAATCAATAAGTGGATTGACTGCACAATAAATACTACATCCATTACCTATCTTTAGATTCATTAAATAAAATAACACATCAAATATAATAAAAAATCTTTTATTTAGTATCATAATTTTACAATCATTGTATTGCAATCTGTTAAGATCTTGATTCTTAACCCAGGAGTCGTGTGCTTTTGTGAAACCCCTCCATCGAACCAAGGACATATCTTTCTTCCTTCTAATGTTTTTATCAAACAAATATTAATTTTAAGAACTGATTTTTTTGCTGTTCGTGTTCGTAAAATCTGTCTTTTATTGGTTCTCCATCATAGGTTACTATATAATACACTCTCTGGGATAAGTTTGTCTAGGTAAAATAATTTTAAATATTTCATAAGACCTATGAACCATAAATATTTTTTCAAAGATTCCTTTCTACTTCGAGATACATTTGAATTCACCAACTTTGAACTTTGATTTTCTTTCGTCGATGACTTTAACAGTATTATAAATAATATTCATTAAACTATTACCATAACTTTTTCAGGTGCCATCTTGATAGTTCTATGATATCTGAAATTATAAAATTTAACTATTTCAGGCAAAACATCAACCCATTTGTAATTCCCCCTCGGTGCGAATGTTTATATATTAACTGCTTAATTGATTTGTTGTAATGTTCCACAACACTGGCTTTAAGCTCCGAATATGCTGCATAGTGATTAATACTATATTCAGCCATTAGTTTCCGTGATGGTGCAAAAAAAATTTGGTTCCTCTATCGGTTAGGAGCAAATTTGGCTTTCTCTCTTTCAAAACGGTCTTCAATGCATCGGTAACCTGTTTCCCAGTTTTGTTTTTTCAAAGGTATACCCCAACCATACTTGGAATAAGTGTCTAATACTGTTAAAATATACTTGTATCCTTAATTGCATTTGGCAAGCAATGTCATTTCACACAAATCGTCTTGAAAAAGATCATTTAAACTATGAATTATTACTCTTCTTCTAGGATATCTTATCCTTGCAGGGGCATGAAGCTCTTCAGAAATATTACTAAACTTCATGGGTAATATAGCCATCTTCTTTTAACTTTTCAATGATAGAAACAAATTCGATTATATGTGAATTATTACCAGACTCTCTCGAAGCGATGAGAACAATTTTAATCTATCGAACAATTCATTAGAATTGTTCCAATATACAGGAGAAAAACGATCACCAACTTCATCTTTATATATTCCACTTCCGACTATATCTCCTATTTAATGTAGTTTTGGGTGGGTTTCATCTCCTGAATGAATGCTAGCGTACGTACAACGAACAAGTTCTTTATATTACTGTAAATCAGTGTCGGGATATCCATTTGGAAAGTTTTTAAACAATAATTCAAACAATCTTTAACTTACATTAGTTACATAATCACATATTTTAATTTTATTGTCAGGCAGAAACGATATTACAGAATCTCCCATTAGCCAGACATTGCCATGTCGATTAACACCAAATGTCGTATCGTGCAGAGGTGAAGAATGTTGTAAAGATAAATAACGCCGTGTTAAATGAGAAAGAGTTTGCAATTTCTTTGTTAAAGGTTCTTCTTCCATTTTAATTTCCAAAGCTGTTTCATTAGGCTTATTCAACACAGAATGCAATGTATCCATTCTACTTGTAACAGGTATAAATATTTCTTTATTTAAAACATGCTGTTCCATATGGACTTGTTTGACTTGCAAATATTTTTCCTTCACAGCAGGTATTACATTATTTAATTCTGAAGCAGAAGCAGACATATTTTGATTAAATTACATTAAATTGAAACTATTTATATATTATTTAAGTCGTTGCTTTTCGAATTGCTGCATTAGGGCGAACAGTTTAGGCTTTTTCAATATTATCGATTTTACTTAAAACAGCATCCATTTAGTTATAGTCTTAACTTTCAAATCATTAAAAAAATAATTTATTTGTGTTTCCAAATCATTATTTTGTTTTCTCAAATCTGTTTGCATAACTAAAACCAAATTTTTTATTACTGAATTCATTTATATTTTAGGTTATTTGTTCCATTCGTGTTTCAAGTTTTTTGTAATAGTGTCGCTTACCACTTCATTGATTACAACTTTTAAATTTTCTTGTATTTTTGCAAGTTGTGTTGTAAACACTATGTTTGTCATTACATTAAAGTCTTTACTAAATCCATTTATATATTATTCTATTCTAAATTCATTACTCTGTAAATCATTACCAATATTGGGTAAAATGTTTGCAATTACATTCGTGTTTTTATACACATTATCATTCAAATCACATAACTTCATTAATTTCTTTTGAATATGATCTGATTGCGATTTAAATACATTTTGTTTATAGTTTTTAAGTTTTCCAGGTAACGTTTATCTACCACATTGCTATCTTTCACAGCCATACCCATATTACGTAATATATGTCCATTCAAATCACAATTCCCATCACGACTTTTGGTTAAACAGCTATTGTAATGATTACGTTTTATACCACTATATCCAAACTTTGAAATACTCATTGCTCTTTCTTGGAAAGTAAAAAACTGTCAAATATAGACCTTTATATAGGGAAAGTGTGGGTATAATCACAAAAAAACCATACTTGTCTTTCAAACAATAAAAACACTTATCTTTAAACTTTGTAAATGTCATATCGCTTAAAACATGATCATTGTAAATATGTTGCAGATTCATATTGTCCATTTTAAACACAATTACCATATTTGCATTATTACGCAAATTATGTTTTGGTAAACACGCATAGCTTTGTGATTGATAAATACAATCAACTTTTGAATGTCGACCAAAACTAAAATATTGCTGTATTTTACATTGCAGTTCACACCAAACATCGTCAAAAAAAAATACAGAATTGGGTATTGCTTCATTTGGAGGCACTATATATTCTTTATTTGTAAAAGGGAAATGTCGCATTCCTTCGATTAATGACGAAATACACACTAATCATTGATATTTCTCTTGTTGTATTGCTTTAGAAAACACATATACATTTTGAAATGTAATGTAACATATAGTAATTTACTAACATAACATAACATACTAATGTAAAATATATTGAAACGAATTAACATAACATATCAACATATTGTAATGTACTAACATAATGTATTGTAATGTACTAGCATAACACATTGCAACATACTAATCTAATGTACTAATGTAAAACTAACAAAAGTAGTATTATAAAACTATAAATGTAGGTCTATATATAGGTTCACATTCAGCTGAAAACATCAGCTCATACTAAACTTATCAAGAAAGGACACGGTGTGTCGAATACATTGATTATTAAATTACCTTTCGAATTGGAGTTACCGAAATACAATTATTGTGGACCAGGTACTAAACTTGCAAAAGTTTGGTACAGAACGATCAAGGATAAACTCTTTGAATAATGGTTGTAAAGAACATGATATAGTTTATGATAGAACAAACAATTTGAAAGAACGACATATAGAGCTGATAGAATTCTAGCCGACAAAGCTGCAAATATAAGGAAGAATCCATCTACATCTACAGGTGAAAAGCTTGGAGCTTGGGTTGTTGATAAAGTTATGCACACAAAGGTGAAGAGAGGCATGGGTGTAAAATGTAAAACTAAACAAAAAATAAAGAAAGGAGGAATCAATCTGTTCCTATTTACAGCATTAACAGATCTTGGATCAACCCTTGGTGGGGTTTCGGCAATTAGTAGAGCATTTAAATCAAAAGGGAAAGGAATGTATTTGAAATCTTATAAAGTTGGACAAGGACAAAAACACCAAATGTGGAGAAAAATGCAGAAAGTCCTAAATAGTCTTCCAAAACATCCACTAACAAACAAAGATATTAATGTATTAGTAAAGAAACTGGTTATTCCCTATTTCCAAGGTTTGTATATGATGACGATTTACTAAAGAAATCTTCATGAATGCATGATTGTTAATTTAGATTCGATATAAAATGAAGGAATGCATTGGGTTGTATTAACTAAGAATGTAAATCTTTCATTGTATTATGATAGTTTCGGTGATATCAATCCTCCAATTGAAATACGTAATTATTTAAAAAACATACTATTAAGGTACAATTACAAAATGGAACAATTAACAAAAACAATCAATTGTGGACATTTATGTTTACATTTTTTGACTATAAATAGGAAATATAAGTAATTGTAATAGTAAAACTTGTTATTTATGTGTCAATTACATTGATATTAAGGGGAAATTCGTCGCAATTGCGTGCTGTATATTTCCCTGCATTGGAGTTGGATGGAGAATGGCAAATAAGTCTATTCTAATTCGTTTCTTACAACAGCATACCAAACATTGATATGCATAACCAATCATTTACGGCTAATATTGACGAAAAACCTACAGTATGGTGATACCGGTTTGATCTTATGAGTTGGATGACTTAGAAACATTAATTACAGCAGCATTACCTGAAGATGTACATTTCCGACAACTTGGAGATCTAAATACGTTAACTACCCCAACATATGGTTACATCGATATCAATTTCTTGGAAGAAAATTCAATAACAAATACGTTAGGTTACAAACAGACAGTATCAGCTAATAAATTGCACAAATCATCAAAACAGGTTAATATATTGTTGGTTAATGTATGTCATATAAATGTTAATATTGTAGGCAGTTTATATTTGAATGGAAAACCGACAAATACAATACATGAATTAACGTGTGCTGTGGCTCTAGGATATAAACGAATTGAAAACCGAATATTTTTATATATCATTCAGTAATAGTGAATCATGTTGATGAAATAGTTGCGTTTCAATTGTCAATCAAGACTGTAAACTTATTAATTTTAGAAATGAAGAAATCACCGTCTGTTTACATTTTAAAAAAGCTTTATAAACAATTGCATTCTGTTACACATTACAATCACAATGGGTATTATGTACAATAGTAAATTTAGATGTAAAGTAGGCGGTTCTTTTAAGAACTATGTCACTAAGGAATGTATTTCGAAGAAAGAAAGTATAAAAAGACGTAAATGGAAGCATACAAATCTCACTTAAAATAAGTTACCCTTGAAGTTAACACAAGGGAACAACGAATTGTATTTAAAAGAATTAGGATATACTATTAATAGAATGTAACACATATTTAATGTTGAAGAACCTATCAGTTAGGAAAATGCAATTACCAATATGGAAATACATGTGAATGAACCATTCCGAGCAGGTCCGTGTACATTTTGTTCAGAAATAAGGATTTCCATAGAAATCACAATATTTACACATTACTGTCATAATCAGCTTAAGGTTTAGAGGAATAATTAAAAGGACTACCAATGAAAGTAATCCAGCAACTACAAAAATAGTAAGAATTGGAATACTTCATTTAATCGACAGAATTGCATATCTGCTAAATGGAGTGAAAATCGATCAAACACAAGATGTAGGAATTACTTCCACAATAATGAACTATCTCTTGGGAACAGTAAACGATATTTATACAGGATTTAAGGCTGGGTGGAACAATGCTAGTGATTACTCACTACAAATAAACCCAGGTGGAAAATACGAAATTGTTAGACCAATAAGTATGATTTTAGGCTTTGTTGAAGACTACAAACATGTCATATTAAATGCTAAATGAGAATTACTTATTCTATTAAGTAATACGCATTTGAATGGCATATATGATTCAGCTAATAATAAGGAAACTATAAGATTCGAACTAAGCAGTGTTGAATGGTTTATGCCACATATTGAAATTAACAGTTGTGAATGTGTAAAGTTTTTAAAATTTATCGAAAAAGGGCAGAATTTGGACATTACATTCAGATTGTGGGGCTTAGAGGTTTTTCCAACTCTACTGTTAGCTCAAAAAATAATGTGGAGTGAAATCAAGTTTTTGTCAGAAAAACTGACATATGTTGTAATTTGTTTTCAAACAAATCGAAAAAACAATTTAAAAGCTGATAGATCAGTATCCAATAATTGTGATATGAAATATATTAAACTATATCTAAACAGTCAAGCTTACCCCTATGTGGATTTAAATATGAACTTTGGTAATGGGGAATTCCTTATTTCCTACGATATTACACAAAGTTTCAGTAAATGTATTATAGCAAAAACAGTTCACTGATCCTAGAACTCGAAACATTTAAAAGTAGAGGAGCATTATTTGTATTTGATGAAAGCAAATAAGACGACATGATCACAAATAGTATGATTGATTCATGAATTGAAATTATTGCAAATACACCAATTATGTCAAATACACAAGCTTACACTCGGATAATTCACGATAGATTAGCGAGTTACAAAATAAGAGATAAATAGGCGAAGATAGTGAATTGAGTCAGTAGGTGATGAACCACAGTTGCGATGAATTGTTTTGCAGTTTGCAAGGATTTCAATCTGCAGAAAAATATATTATTAAAGAATTAGTTATTACTGAAATTGAAGAACATACAACTGTGTTCAGCTTCAAAGTACTGTTTGACTGGAAATATCTAACTCCCAAATACAAGAAAACTAATAGATGTGTTACTAACCATCACTGTGGTTTAAAATGGGAGATGTGGGTATACAGAGTATTGAACATATTTGGAAATATTAGCTTAATAATTGTGAAATATATGTAAGTGGAGTCGAGCAAAAACATATTTTAGAAAGTGTGTGTAATGGGAAAGTAATATATATTCAAAATAATACAATTGCCCTTTGTTCAAACAATTGCAAAAAACATATGGATCTAATTCGACATTCTTTGCTGCCGAAGATAACATAAAATTATTGCTAACTTGAGCAATGATGACTGACTGGGGTGAAACAGAGTATGACGATTCTCTTCCTGAATCACCTGTGGATATTATTCGAGTGTTATGGCATTATTTGGAATGAGAGAACTAATGAGTGAAATTTAATATAAAAAGTATTTGATTGTATACCATCCACTAGTTCGTAAAGATGGATCAACAAAACAACAAAATCACCTGTTCTTACATACATAAATTGAAGTGTAAATCGAATATTAGCATGTTATTAGAACATTGGAGTAAACTGTTTAGAGTTTATCTCGGAAAGAAATAGTTTTAGTTTCTTTGTGACATTCCTACTGTAAACATGGCTTTCTTCCATCCAACTGGTATTTACATTTCTGTTACCTCCAAGAGTGAATGCCTTTTTTTTGTTTAATGGAATAATACGTAATTTTGGAGAGATATGGAATGGGTTGTTTCATTAAAAAAATATCAAATGTCCCTTAGAGTGTGAAAAATGCAATGATTTAAAATCTTTTCCAGATCTGAAAAAATGTCCTGTATACCATATGTGTCCGAATACAAGTCTACCAGCGAGCATCGAAGAAGTGTATTCACACTTTATTAAACTTTTCCTGATCTACCAGAATGTATAATCAAAGAGATGAAAATATTTTAAGTATTGCCAAGGAGAGAATGGAAAAGATATGATGTAAAAATGTTTTTGTAAACACATAGTGATGAGAAAATGTATTCTGTAAACCAATGTAAGAAAAATGTATTGAAATAAATGGTGTGAAACTATTTTTTTGTGTTTTACTGACTTTGCGACTGCATGAATTGTAATATTCCCATATTATGAAAATCAAATGTTACATAAACTTTGTGTGAATTTAACAATAAAATCTACTTGTGTTCGTACATAAAGGTTTGTGTGTGGGGTATTAATTAAATAAAACAATTGTAATTTGAAATAATTTTTATATATAAGACTCTTTAAATGTACATTCTAGGATTCAGATGTGTTATATTTATAAATTTAAGTTTAACATCTTTCGTGAATTGAGACATATTGTGTTTAAAATTAATAATGCAATCGAATTGCTTCCTGGAACTGCCTAAAACTACCTATAAAATGTTTACACCTTGCAGTTTTAATCTAATCTTTGAATAGTATGAAAGAAATTATGTCTTTGCTGCGTCATTTCTGCAGTAAAGAATTTACAGTTTTGCGGAACTTACGATGGCATGAAAGAACGACCTGTGGAATGAAAAATTCAAGAAAGAAGTCTCAGTGTGATTTCTGCCGGAAACAATTTTCTCTAAGTAATGCTTTAAATAGACATGGTAAAACTTGCAACACTGGTTTTCCATCTCCACAATCTACTCCACAATCTGCTTCTCAGGCAGCTCCTGAGTTAGCTCCTGAGTTAGCTCCACAGTCTGCTCCACAATCTGCTCCACATCCTAAGACAGCACCACAGTTAGCTCCACAGTTAACATTTCGAGCTCCACCCACTGAATTAGCTCCAAAAATTCGATGTGTTAATTCAGGGATGAAAAGTAATTTGATTTCCGACTCTCCAGCTTCAATGAAAAGTTTATCATCCAATCTCAGATACGAGATACTGACCAACGTGTTCGCTAGCAGCCTAACTAACATGCAGATAGTTAACGATAGACTTAACAGTGACTTAGACTTTTCTTGGTTTTTCACGAGGTGCAGAATTCCTTTGATAGATTTAACTAAAACATCACCCAAACCTATTAGCATTAGTATAACAGTAACGTGTAAGTATTTAAAATCACTCATGGTGCAGGAAGACGTTATGCAAACCTTCTATTCTCAAAGTAATTCCCTCCATATCCTACACTCATCCGATGTTGGTGAACTTTATGACAGTAAAATATTACCTTACTTAACAACCAGACTTGAAGAATTTAGTGCTCGTGGATGCGGGTGGACTTTACAACTGATATCAAAAGTGGATGTGCATATCTCCCAAAACCGGCTGTTCACCACTGGAAACAAGTACACACAATAATCCAAGTTTATTAGCAATAAGATGGCTTGTAATCTGACACTTCACTACTCGTCTCGTTTCACCCTTATCGGCTCTCAAGACCCCCTTTTGGAGAACCATTAAAATCTCTTCACTCGCTCCGATGTACAGATAAAATTTTTTTCTGTTAGGTTTTAATTCAATTGGAAATTCGTAAATTTTTCCTGTTCCATGAAACCCAGAATATTTGTAGAGCCTCTGAACTGCGAGCCATACTTCATGTCAGTACAATGTGTATGTCGAATTTCCTCCGCAAACTCTACACTTATTGTATTTCAGCGCTTCATTCAGTCGGCTGATGTATCCCTGTGTGATATAGAATTCCTGTCTACATTTTTGTCCGCAACACTACACTCAATACCTTCATAATTTCAGCTCTGTTATATGCAATACCACCAATGATGTAGTTAAATGACATAGTATCATCTACAAGTCAATTAAATTGCCAGGTGTATCAATAGCGAACCAATCAACTGACAGATAGTATCTTAAAAGAACTAATCTGATATTCTAACAACCAATGTCTCATCTAGAACCCACTGTGAATAACAACTTCTCACAGATTTGAGAGTAATGAGTTTGTCTTCTTGCAACATCAACCAAATGTTGGCAACCTCTTTCCCAGAAAAGAAGATTGAGTACTTATTCTGTATATAAATAAATATTTCTAAGAAGAATGTGTTTTTGTATATGTAAATAGATATTGTGTTTGTTGGAAAAATGGGATATATTAAAAGTGTATTTTAAAGTTAATGTGTCTTTGATTTATACCCAAACTGTAGATCTGGAATTTTATAAAACATATTTCTTAGAGAAATGAGTGAGTGGGTTAATGATATCGCAAAAATAAAAAATAATTTATTACTTTATCCACCAGGGGTTGTATCTTTGTTTGTGTAAAGAACATTTATTTATTCGGGGGTGTGACATTTTTTACATATATATCTTGAAAACGATATTTCAACATACCAAAACCAAAATTACCTGGTTAATTGATACGTTTTTAGAGAACAGAAATATTTGGGTATGAACTGAATACATACTTTGTTCTTCAGTCGGTTTAAATAGTGTATTTGTTCGCAACAATTGACGAATCACTTTGTCTGAGCGCTTTCCATAACAGCGAACAATACTGTCTTGCTGTGAAATCAGTTTGCGTGAATATTACCTAAAAATAGAGAAATTGTTAATATTTAACACAGTAAAGACTGTGAAGATTCGCAATGATTAAACAATTTTGTGAATAACCAAAAACAAGACAAAATATATAATTGGCTTATAGTATACGAGTTTTAAATACAAATGTAAAATGCAGTTAATGGGTATTAACAAACACTGGCGATTTTCACAAGATATTTAAAACACATAGAAATGGCATTTACTCAGTATCTGCCTTATTGTGTAAATCAGTTAATTTTGTGTTTGACACATTGTGTGAAGCCTGTAGAATTCCTACAGCTGGGTCATATATAAAACTAAAGCATTGCTAACAGTCCTTGTCCCGAGCAAGACAGGCAGGTTGTTTGAAGACATTTCGCTAGGGTTTTGCATTCCCTTGACAAAGGAGCGAGGTCGTCCCTCATCGGCTAGTGGCCTGTTACAAGATAGAAATAATACAGACAAAGTTGCACTAGTATACAGCGTTCACCCATTCTGTTTACGCATTTGCACCGACCCTGTGCTGCCCCTAGCTGCTGCCCAACCTGCAACACTTGCTAGGTGCTATCATCATCTATCTGATCGGGGTTCACAACTCGCTCAAAGTCTTCGTAGCAGTATTTTTCGAAATATGAACCCTTTTTTTACTTATTAAACCTTAGTACCATACAATACAATAGGAGTTAGATTGTTTTTATGCATGTTAATAAAATAATTTTCCTTTTAATAATCATTGATTAACATTCGAATTCAATTTCTCTACTAGTGTTAACTATGGGAGTCACTAAGATTTTATTGCGATAGCTTATAGTGTAAAAATATTTTCCTTTATTTTGAAGATTGCATGTGTCTATTATTTTGTAAGTAAACCATTCTGTATTTGGCTAGGATTCGTAAATGTAGATTTCCGAAACTAGTCTACATGTGTTTGCTATGAGAATTTTTTTTTTAAACTTTCTCTGCGATACGTTTTCGATGGAGTTTTTGTTAATATTATAAACTGTGTTTGTGTTAAGTAATTTAGTATTGATTTCATTGATTTTCTTCCACGAAGTGTGAGGACTGTTTCATTCAAGTTGTTTGGTTGGTATTTGTACATTTATACATTTTGTGCCAAATTTATATGGATTATTCATTCGAGTCGTTCACGTAGATCGTGATTAGGTAGTATTTATATATTTTCTCACAAATTATGTGCAATAATTAAATAGTGATAATTGTTAAAAATATATATTTGTTTGCAGCAAACATTGAAACACTTGAGAGTCTAAAAGCAAGGATTTTTTTTACATCCCCTGCACACAAAGGTTTTAAAGTTGCTGACCAGCTCCAGGTATGGCGAGACAGGGAAAGGGGTGGGTGGGGAATAACTACTCCTCTCACACAACCGAACAGGGCAGATTTTTTTGGGAGAGTTCAGAATTCATGGTAAAGCGTGTTTTTGCAAACAAATATACACTTTGGAAGAGTCACACTTGGTGTTTAGTTATGTGTCTGGCAGATTGAGAGTCCCTGAAGTTGTTGTTGGACAAAAGATGCGATCTGGGCTGGGGGTGAAGGGGAAGAGGGTGGGGGTTCGTGGCCTTGAATCGACAGCGAATGCGGGATGCTTGGACTGGGGAGTTGTCCAGCCCTCCGAAAACGAACTCTGGGGTGTAAGTGAAAGGCAGGGTGTGTGGGATTGAACAGAGCAGCCCTCTGAAAATGAACTCTGCATTGGAAAGGGGGGGCTGTGTGACCTTGGATAGAAACTGTCTCTTCACACAAAGACGGGGTCTGGACATGGGCAGGGATAGGGGATGCAGTGAGGAGCGATGTAAACAGTTCTCGCAGTCTGCTGCCATGTTAGTACTTCACAAACACTTGTCCAGTATACACGTATACAGCAGCTGTCCCGACTTCACCGGGTGCAGCGGGCTTTGTGACACGATCAAGGGTTAGCGAGGTTCCCCGATTTGAGGTGTCGATTAGCGGGCTTCGGAGAGTGATAGCCGCGATTCACGTTTTAATATAAAAAATTTAATTCATCAGGAATAAAATAATTTTCGTGTAAACCCCATTTCTGAGTTCGGTCGACGAAACATGGTATGTTATTTCAACTGTCATTTCGGTAAGTAAAGTCGTAAATTTTACAGACTTCACAGGAAAATAAAATTTGTAGTACATCCATTATTTTTAAAAATATATAGTACATTTCTATAAAGTGTTGCTTGATTACGCTTTGCGGGATTAAGTCCTTCTTCATGTTGTCCGTGAATCCCTACTTTCGACGGAAATAATTTGTGTTAAAAGTGAACTATTCTTACAATACAGAAAGTTTCTTTAAAATATTATCATTTTGTTGTCTGTTGTAGGATAAATACAGAGTTTTTCTTCTAAATTTCAACTCAGCCGTGCTCCATGTATATATAGTCAGGCTCTATACGTAAGCTCGCTTCATTCATTCACCAGCCTCCAAGGCGGACGGATGTGTTTTGGGGTAGCTCCTGGTGAGATTTCCTTACGTGTTTAGTCATTTTTATGTATTTGTGTTTGTTAGCCGTCTTGTATTTTCATTAAAATTTCCAAGCTTCCACTTCAGTCTATAATCAAATGTAGCTTATGTTTGCTCGCAGCACAGCTTATAAGCTGGCATAAGTGCTATATAAAAGTCACTGCTGCAGCAACCTCCAGAGCAAATGGATGCATATTAAATTTTGTCTTTTTTACACATGTTAATCAATTAATTTTTTTAAATTGTGGATTCTGTTTCTAAAGTTTTTCACCAGTCTTACAGGCAGACGGACGTGTTTTGAAAGTACTTAAGGTAGGTGCGAAAGGTGTCAAGTAGTATCACATTTTTCATATATCTTGTGCATAGGAAGACTTATTTAATTTATAGGGAGGTTTTTTGTTTCGTTAATTAATTTCATACTGGAGACTCCCGTAATTCTGTCAAGTAGCATAACATTTTTCATATATCTTGTGTTTAGGAAGACTGCTGTTTAATTTATAGGGACATTTTTTGTTTCGTTAATTAATTTCATACCGGAGATTCCCGTAATTGTGATCATTCAGCACTTTTCGACACCAGATGTTATTCATGTAGTTGCATTCGTTTGAAATTTGCAATTCTATGCGTGCAATTTATTCATAGGTAGAACTCATTTAAACACTCTGAAATGTTTTCTCTTGTGCGTAACGTTTAATTGCATTCGGAAACAGTCATCGTCTATTTAATAGTTTGTCATTACTAATATACAGCACGTACATCGCATCTTTCAAAATCGCCTATCTACCATCTACGAGCAATATCCCCTCAAAAAAGTATTTATGCCACTCTTGCACAAAACTCACTATATACACACACGCACACACTCTGTCCCCAACACGTCACACCTTAGTCGAGTGCCAGTCATCGTGCTGACATCTACCAGAGATTCTCCCCACCCCAGAAAAGAAAGAAAGAAAATAATAAAGTACAACTATACACACAACCAATTTTGATTGATTAATTCAATTAATTAATTTGATCAATCAACCAAAGTTTCATACCAATTTATCCGATGAAAAAATCGATCGATAATGATTAACCCTTTTGATATCAATTTGATATAAAATCGATAATCCGATTAATGAAAGCGTAATCGTCTTTTATCTAAAATCATCACGCCCCTACTACGCGCTTAACACTCGACTTATTTTGGTTTCAAGCTGGACATTTTACTGGTTTCATTAAACCAGAAAGCAGATGAGTGAGCATCTCACCTACTTGATTTTCTCCTCCTTTCGATATTTATACGTAGGTTGGATATGTCGAGCGATCATAAATTTCAGATTTTATCTCTTCTTGGAGGATGGTGATAGCCGCATCTAGAATCCCCTCCTTTTCTTCCACGCCATCTTTTTTTATTTTCGTCCGGCGTACCAATTGTCAGTTAAAATCCTCGATGCAACGGGCCTAAAAGAAACAACAATCCCGAAACATTTAATGCTGGATGACGTAACAATTCTGCATCTCGTACGTTATGGACGCAAAGGAGACTGCTACCGACATTGTGAGTGCAAGCGAAGCGGGATGTAATGAACCACTATGTGCAGCGAATGTGCGGGAGAGTCCTGCTTCATTCGGAATATTTCGGATTCAGAGGATGAAGACGCTATCGGAGGCAACTGCGATATCGAGGATCATGTCGAAGCCAAACGTTCCAGCACCGCCACCAGAGAACATTATGTAAAACTAAGACGAGTTTAATGAAAGATGCAAAATTTTCAGGCATATTGAATACTACCTGTTTATGCAAAGGCTTTATTTTTAATTTTTAAACTAATTCCGTCAAGTTATAAGTTTCCAAACTAATTATACATTTCCTTAGTACAAAATACAGTTTTGTACGTTTTTAAACCTGTTTAATGCAATAATATGTTTATAACATTTTATCAACTGTATATTTTAGACTTTTAATTATAGTAATGAGCTCTTTTTCGAAAACAGAAATGTTTGGTACCAACAGCACCTCTCTATGATTGTCCGTTTCTAAGTTATGCCTTTTTCCTTGTAAAAATCCAACATGGCGGCCGTTTTTTTTCAAAGTTTAAGGGTGTTCCCCATGCAGGATTTTTTGGGATTTTTCTGGGGAAGTACAGGAGAACCTAAAGAACGTATTTAAGAAGGAATAAGCTATCTAATAATTATTTCCGTCTTCTTGTTTATTTTGCCTATACTATTTTGCGAATGCGCTATCCTCCCGGGCGGGCGCTAGAGCGTCGCTAATGCGGATATCACACGATACCTACTGCCGTACTTGGTTCTTGTACAAGCTTCTACGAGGCCTGGTACGGGAGCCGGTTTACCAGGTGCTGTGCGAGCTGGTATGAAATATTTATATTACACGACAACATTTGGCGTACTGGCACAGAGCACAGTCGATGCGCGCGCAAATTGAGTAGGTGGTAAACAGTAAATATGATTCCACTCAGCGAAAGTTGTTGTTAGGTGCTGCAGCTTGTCGCTTGTGACGATGGTTGGAGTGAAGAGATTTCGGGCGGCTCTTAATATCGAGTTTTGAATTGAAGAGACATGGGTGTTTACTGTAATTTTCACATAAAGTGATGATATCTTCAGTTGCCCACAATTTCGCCACCATTTATAAACATACGAAATATTTACTGTAGTGTGGTCTCACGGACTGTCGCGTGGAGCGCTGTACGCCTTTGAACTATAATGTGATCAGCCAGGTACGAAAACCGGTATGGAACCTGCCACGGAAAATAAGACAGTTCCAATTACCAAACCTGGGATGAAATCTGGCCGGTATAACCTCAGCTATGGCAGACCTTGGACGAGCTTTTACGAAGTCTGGTACAATGTAATATGGCCATAAGGACGCGGTCGACGGCGACAGAGGTGAGGACTTTGAACCTCGGGCGCCCATCTCACGCGTGGCGCCGCGCCGGGACGAATATAGTCGCCGCCAACGTAGCGGACCTCCCGGTATAAAAACCCGACATTCCAGTCCGAAGTGACGTCGGCCGAGCGCCCGCACGCGCGCGCACACACACACACTACATCACTTTGTTTCTCCCTCTCCACCCACACGCCGGCATTCTCCGTGGTCGAGTGACGAGGAACACTGAGCCGCGCACGAGGAACATTATGTGAAGATGGACGTCAGAGTAAAGGGAAGAGGTAGATGTGGACGAGACTTCTCGCACTACGAATGCGTGCACATGCGCCTCGTCACGCCATAGGCAGTGCTGTCAGACAACCATAAGCGAGGGTTTACAACCTCACGTCGCGAGCGTGCGGTCGACTACGCGACGTGAGGTTGCCAATACACGATCGCGCCGCCCCGCCTGCACTGGCGTCCTTTGAAAGTGCAGCCTGCTTGTGAACGGGACAGCCGTGAACTGGTCAGTTCAGTGCAGTTCGCGGGGCTGCCAACATCCTATGAACACTTGCAATACACTATACAGAAAAAAGTGCAATTACCATCCACGCAAAACTCCAAATAGAATTCGGTACATGCACAGAATGCTAACACACGGGTCACGGCTGTGAGGTAACGCTTATCTTCTCACACGGGTTTCATCATACGGCAGTGAACTTGCTTTCAGGCGAATGCCATAAGTTACTAAATATAAAGGTTCTCCACTTCGCAGCCATTGTTTTATGATCCCGGTTAACACCGCTGCATACAAGGAAATGAATAAAAAGTAAGAACTAGGTCCTTCTACCCCAACCACACGACGGGTAACAGCGTCAAGCACAGCGATCCTCGTCGCAATAAATTCGGCGGCAACCATTGCTCTTCTTATCCGTGACGCGCAACTGCTCTTGAGAATGTTTCAGGGAAGTACCAGTCGCCATGCTGATGCAATGAATAATTATCTGAACAGCAATCCTTAGATTAGGCCCAATGATAGAACTGCAGGATTTGTATGTATTTGAGCACTTTTGCGAATAACAGTGTACTGCAGTGCAACACGACTGTCCCGGTCCATTCCTTCCTCCTCACAGCAGTTCTGAGCGACTCCTTGTCCCGGGACAAAGACGAGTCCTTGGGGCCACACCCTGCCTCGCAGGGCACAAACACTAACGTAGGCAGGGAGCCGCGGTGGCCGAGCGGTTAGCTCGCTCGCCTCCCACCAAGGCGAACCGGGTTCAATCCCCGGCCGGGTCACCGAACTTTCGCATGTGAGAATCGTGCCGGACGATGCCGTTGGTCGGCGGGTTTTCTCGGGCATCTCCTGTTTCCCCCGCTCTTTCATTCCGGCGCTGCTTCGTACTCACCTCAAACATCCTCAACGGCTCTCAAGACCTCGCTGTTAATAGCCGCCCAAATCTCTTCACTCACTCACTTACTAACGTAGTCACAATCAAAGGCTTGAACCCCAACATTGACCACAACAGATACAAATTTACATGGATATGGAAGGTGCGATGAAAATGATAACATGCTCATTGATTCAATGGTTATCCCAGCATTTCATAGGTTATCCCAGCATTTCATATATAAGGTACAAATGCTTGATCTGTATCCAGTTTTGTTGTTTTAGTTATCCATGATACCATATGGGGACAATTATATAAGTATAGTGTTAGGGGCTGTAGCTCGCACCGGCTGCGAGCTCCAGTTACACACGCTCGGACCCGTCTCTATAGGGGGTGACCAATCTCGATCCTACCCTCCCCCAGGGGGATGATTGACAGCTGTGACCTGGATGGCATCATAGTCCCTCCTCCTCCCCCGGTTGGAGAAGCCGATGAGCTTAGAGGACGCGCAAGAATATTCTGGGAACTTGGACCCTCGGCGCAATGCACAATCTAGAGAAATTTGTGGGCGAATGCCTACGACCCTATAAATACAAGCCACAGCTGGACTGTCGTCAATCTTTTGCAAAGGCCATCTGGCTGAGTGCGGCAGGCGAAAGTATGTGCAGCGAGGGACGGAAGATGACGGGAGATTGCGAGACGACGGCGGACGAGGTGTCCGTGGAGTGAATGGACGGGAGGGCGTGAAACCCGACGAGTAAAGGCTACTGTGCACAAGGGCACTTGGAGAACTCTAGAATATTGCGGATTGTTGGGCCATGGACTAAACTGAGATGGGGCTGAATGAAGATGTGATACACATTTTATTGTAAATATTGGAACTTTCAAATATGGACACATAATTTATACAAATAATTGAATAGGTTTTGTTACACTGTCTATTGGGGCTGCTTATTAATTAATTAATTACATTAAATTCTTTGAGGTAATTGTAAATTATATTGATTGAATGCATACATTATAAACCGCAAGTTATATCAATTTGTTGCGAGAATTTGGATAGAGACAATTTTGTTTTTGGTCATTGTAAATAAAATTAGGTTAACATAATTAACTCTTTTATTTAATTAAGATCTCCATCACTTAACGAACCTGGTTTAGCCCACTGACGTTTGAGGAAATTATAATACTGGTGTTAGAAGTGGGATGAAGGCATTTTATTTAAGGAAATAAAATCGCAATTAAGATTAGAATAGGATATTAACCAGTAAGATACAATTTGTAATTATAATAATATTTATAATAATAATAATCATAGTAATAGGCCAATGATTTATTTATTTTAAATTTTGTGACTGCTAACGAGGAAAATGTCGGCAGACAAGGAAGCACTTCGTGCCTTGATCGCAGGACTGAGTAACCAAATAAATAATGAAAATAGCAGAATATATAATGTGGATAATGTTGACGAGAATGTAAATATTAAAATAGATAGTGTAAATGAAAATGCAGACTCTCCCGACGTAGTATGTGACTCGCCTTAGACTGCAAAATGTCGTGTACTAATGCGACGATTCACTGCAATGAGTGTTTGTGTATTTGGTAACCGTCGCGCTGGTAATTTTTCTACATATCTCCGACGTTTAGCCGCTTCATTACACAACATTTAGCCATACGCCAAAACAATGTCACCGAGTTCCGGGTTACTCCACTCCGTTATGAGTACTGTGTACCGCAATGTACACTTGTCAGCGCGGTTCTAGATGTCCTACCGTCTGCTAAGCTCTGTAACAAGCCAGCAGGTCTAATAGGGCGTTGTCTAGGCCTCGGTTTCGGCGCTCATCATAACTGACTGTTCGCCAGAAAGCTCATGTTAAGGAGTTGGAATCGGTCAGATATCCCCATTCAACATACAACCCTCTCAGTATATACAGGACGGATAGTCTAACTGCCAGGAAATTAAATATTCGCGTACTATTATACTGTATACTCAAATTACAATAAATAATTTTTTAAATACGATTGCTAAGGTTTTACAACATGATGTTCAAACACCTGTTTTAATAAGGTAATAGGCTACATCGGAGCTTTTATATGTATCTTTCTTTAACAGTATCTAAATATGTGTGTTTTATCTCAGTAGACCACGTGATGGCAGCAACTGCAGCTAGATACCAATGACTGTGTTATGGACTTGTGGCTTTATGTCGAAAATAACACTTAAATGAAAATTTAGTCAGTAGTAATTCGCAATGTGATGGTGCAGTGATTCTATTCCACATATTTAAAGGCAGCTCTCCACCTGTTGGTACACTGTCGACAAACTTTCCAAATCGGCAAAATGGCGGTTCCGGGTTTGCAAGCATGTACAAATGAAAAAATAAAACCTGTTGTTGTTGTTTTTTTAAGTTACACTGAGTGTCAGGCTGCATACCTCTCAGGCTTTAGTACGCACAACTTTCTAGACAAACACACACTTACATCTCCGAAAATGATTAACCTGAGCGGGTTCCGACAAGATAGACAACCATATTTGTTGATTTTTCAGATTTTTCACATGCTGATTAAGTTGTAGTTACGAAACATTAACTACACTACAGTGTTTTGAAATTAGAGGCCTGAAGAGGATGCCGACTGCCACATAACCGTAAGGTCAAGATTTCCCTTTTCTTCAGCATTTCTCACATTTTTATGGCGCAGCTTCTGATATATGCAAAGAAATGTAATTTTCAAATCGATTTTCAAGGGCCAATAACTGCCACAACTTTGACTTTATCAGAAAAAATACTTTTTCGGCTTACTTTCTAATGAGAAATCGTCTCCCTAAATTACCATTACCGTTCTGACTCGTCCTGTATACATACACAAACACATATGTACGTACACATATCATAAAAGCGCAGGTTTGTTGAAAACCAACTGTTATAAAAACATTTACTGTTTGAGCACACAATTCGGGCAGTTCTTATGTCTGTTTGTGCGATAATGTTCGGGTGACGTGCAGAGGAAAAAATCCGCCTAGCTCGTTTTTAGTGAATGTTTGGTAGCGTGGCCAGACACTAACCGAGATTCGCTTATTTTCTCGCCGTGACTCTATTTATTCCGTCGTTTTAGTCTCGTCGTTTCTCCCCTCTCTACCGGCATCACACCGCATGATCATTCTCCAAGCAGGCCGGGAAAGACAGTATTGTCACTCGAGTAGGGCAGTCGTTTGCGCTTGGTGCCAGCTTCAATCCACTAGCTTTCATGCGAGAGCAATATTTGTCTTTCCCAGCACACAAACCGATGGAGGTCGCCCTCATCAAAGTAAAACAAACAATAATAGTAAGATATTCAACAATCCCTTTTCAAGATAAAATGTACCACTTTGTAGCATGCGGGATGTGCGGGGGGGGGGGGGGGGGTAGTCACCGTCTCATAGAGCATTTGATGCCTCTGGTGCTGCAAAATGCGCCCCTTCCTAAAATTTTGTTTTGAAATAAATTATGGCTGTATTTACACACACGCACACAACTTCCTATTCCCATATTTTGACTCAAAATACGAACTGCGATAAAACATGATTTAATATTATTATTGATGAACTATTATAAACAAAGTATGAATTTTGACATACAACTTTTTCTTGTGGCGCCCCCTTGTGAAGTCTTACGCATTCCCTAGAGAAAGTGAGAAAGGGGCAAACGCCCCCTTACATCCCCTCTACCCAATTTCGGACGCTCCTGTTTACCTGTTACCTTCGCTCGAGTCATCCGCTGCGCGCGACAAAACCGTAGACTAATGATGACATATATATATATATATATATATATATATATATATATATATATATATATATATATATAAACACACACACACCCTACAGCCGTGTACTCGACAGACCTGCAGAAGCAAAGCAGTTCCCAGGATAGTGCATTGTGTTCGATTCGGTGGTTGGGGGAGGGTGGAGTTGTTTGTGGCAGAAGGTTGAGGTGCCACGCCCTTCGCCGCCCCAACACTCTGGCGGTTAATGGCGAGTGTCCCTCGCCGCCTGGGATTGGAGACACGCCCTTCCTGTTCTACCCCTGCCCTTAGCGCCGATGACTCTCCAGCGACTGACTCCCTTCCAGCACTGCTGAACGAAGCAGCCAGAGCCTCGACACTTCCTCAGCAACACGCGAGGGCACGTGACCTCATTCCCTTCGAGTGTATCGCACTAGTCCTCCCTAGTCCTCCCTCTGCGATACGCAATCCTTGGCTAGTTGAATTAACCCGGCCAATTTCATAATAAAACTTCATTCAGATGATCGAGATTATTTTACCTAACCAAAACTTTTTGACTCTCCCGCTTTATTCAGGCAATGTAACTGGGGGATAGATTAAACTGCAGCTCACGTACTAAACTAACATAGACGTAAGGCTAAAAACACTTCCTTTACCGGGACCTGAACCCAGATGCTCGTGGAAAAAAGTCGACTGAGTGACGTCGGTCACTAACGGCGAAATAACTAAAGATAGTTTTTGGTTTTTGTTATGCTCCAAACTGCTTTAATATCGAATTAGTTCTTGTCAATTATAGGTAACGCTCGGGAGTTGGGCTCCAACTATCAGAGATTCGGCCTCATTGCTGTGGCTGGCTGAGGAAGCAAACTGAAGGTGCGAGGGAGTGAAGAGTGAAGAGATTTGGACGGCTCTTAACAGCGAGGTCTTCAGAGCCGATGAGGGCGATTGAGGTGAGAATGGATCAGCGTCGGAATGGAAGGTCGGGGAAAACGGGAAATTCCCGAGAAAACCCGCCGACCACCGGTATCGCCTGGCACGATCCCCAAATGCGGAAATCTGGGAGTGACCCGGCCGGGGATTGAACTCGGTTCGCCTTGATGGGAGGCGAGCAGACTAACCGCTCAGAAACCGCGATCTCCTGAAAGCGCGAGACGGAATCGTGGCAAAGAGACTAAAAGAGGTTACTCGTCATTTTGTAAGAGGGCTTGATTTCTGTACGGCATTTTGAAATGACTGTCTGCCTATTTATTGAATTGCCTTTCTGGTATATGTGCGTATTTGTGTGTGTCCTTAAGATCTTTCTAACCCACGTGCCAATTTTCACTAAACTCGGTACACTTTTAAGTGCGTAGTAAAGACACGCGTCTATAATTTTCGACTATGTCGGATGCTTATTTTCAAAATTTCAACAGCTTTGAATTACTCTTTGTGCGCCGTATTATAATCTCAGGAACCATTAAACGGATAAGATCCTAATTTGGTAAGTCGACATAAACAATGTTAGCATTCAATCCAGAAAATCGTGTTCTATTTTGTCCGCAATTTTGGAATATAGCGTTAAATAAAATCAAATAAAGCTTGTACATTTTATCTCGAACACCATTCAGCCAATTTCCACCAAATTAGGCTAACAAGTACTGTCATGTAAAATAACACTAAACAATTATTTTGAAAAGTCGCCTGTATAAATATATTACGTTAGAATACTAGATCAACCACAACATTAGATACACTGACTAACCAAAAAGTATGGAGCATCCAGAAAGGAATGGTATCAATTTGAAATAAATTGATAGACGTACATGTCATCGCTGGGTGTGTGAATTACAAGAGTGGTAATAATTTTTAAATAATAGTGGCGATTAGAGTGCATTAGTGGTTCAACCTCGATTATAGCGACAATGTCATAAGGCGTGCGTGGAGTGTCGGACAGTTACTCAGCACGGTGGAGGAAAGTTACCGTACACAGAATATGCCTCGAAGGCAGACATTACAAACCCTTGGTGAAGACTGATAGGGACTGCACTGTTGGTATGTAAGAGGCCAGGTGGAAAGTATAGCAGCTCTCGTATGATTAAAAACATGTTTAATGCATTTTCGTTGCAGTCTTAACAGATTGTGTTTTTATTTGAAGCAGTATGAGCCTCCCAGAAACACTGCAAGGGCGTAGTCGCATGCGAGATAGCCAGGTCCCTCGGCTTCCATTCCGAGCAGACCCGAATGGTTCCAGCATGCCATGACAGTATCCCGTTCGGCAGAACACCGCTCGGCTAGCTACTCGTACGCGACTGAAGACTCCAGCATAAGGCCCCTGGTCGAGTGCAAATTTCATGGCGCTACGGAACATGGCAACTTTCCCATCCTCAACGCATTTCCTTTCTTCCTGCTTCATTATCTATTAGGCCTGCATTATAAAGTAACACTAATAGTAAAGATATATTTATGCTAATGCAGAGCTTCAAATCATGTGTGAACTGGACGAAGGACGAAGGTAAAATCGTCCTGCACTAAACTGCAGAAATGTAATGTTTTTTCGTCTCGAATTTTGAGTCCGCGTTACACTCGCTATTTATCATATTGTTAGTAGTTTGGGAATTACGCACCCGATCTATAATAGGGAGAACTGGGTTTTGCACTCGATCATTCGTTTTAGCGCCGCTTAATCGTGTCAGGATGTAACTGGGTTAAACGAGCGATTCGAGATCTGAAACGTCGATATCACCACTTTGTGGTTCGGTTCGTAATATAACATTCGAAATTGCATTCACTGAAATATAACGTCAGTATTGTAGGAAAAATTATTTATTTTTAACTGGAATAATCGGCAAATGTACATTGGTAGTAAAATACGGTGACATAACGACACTCATTGCCATAAAAGTAGCTGACTCCAGAACGAATTATCCATAAGAAACGTAGTTGGTATAAAGCACCATCACGGGAAGCGTGTAACTGATTTAAGTTTAGCTGCGATTGGTTCCATAGAACTACTATCAGGGAACACTAACACCACTTTAACCTTGGTAACGTGAACGGTCGTGGGATGAAGCCGCGTGAGAAGAATTATCTGTGTGTGTGAAGTGCAAATTAGTCAGTAACTAGCATTCTTTACTAACTAATTCAACAGTGGTAGAAACAACGTACAGAGTTTGGGAGAAGGTGAATCGTTGGACTAGGGAGACCATAGTGACAGAACTGTGCGACTGTTTTGGGAACTATGTCGAAAACACTGGGAGACTCAGAATGGTACCAAACGAGAGCAATGTTTCAACGTTTGAAAGCTACGATCTCAACCAACAGTGTCTCCGCCATCCAGAAACATACAGCGGTATTAATAGTTATCCCTGTTTCCCCCTGAAATAATGCGACCCTATTCGCAAAAGACTCGCATTTTCGACGTCGCCTAAGTCATCTTCTATTGGAACACCGATAACAGCGACTTTGTTTGCAGTTTTGTCGTAACCGGGTGGCATTGATGGCTGATGCATCGTTTTATGTGACGAACCAATGATACGGATGACAATTGTACTCGACAATTGTATGTGATAGCTATATTTAGAACATGACCTGACCTGACCTAACTTGACCTAATCTAACCAACTTGACATAAATTTGCATAGTTATGCTAATATTTTTTTTGTGTATTTTACCACGAATTTGTAAAATAATGGTGTTTGAATTGTGAAAATCGACTAATTAGTTTAATAGTTATGAATTTTTTAAGTTTCGATGTGGGCCACATAACCTCAAATTAAACAGGTGACAGCTCATATATCCGGACTTCATTGTTGAACGGCATACTCCCATAGCCCATTCACGGTTTCTTCGGCCTTTTTGAATCAAACCTTTGAAATGTCTCCCCATGTATGACGTGTTTAGTTATTTACTAAATACTCCCTGTATCACAAACGTTTTGTACTCGTGTTCATAAAAGTTGCTTTTTTTTTTCTGTTATATTGAACTGTTACTAATATTTTTATCAATAAATTATAATGCTTCATTTATAAATAATCTGAATAAAAATCAGGGAGATAATAGGTATGTTGGTAGCGCCTAGTGAGAAATAGTCCTTATACAAAATACTGTTACACTTAGTGCGCACGAATGTGGTGCGTTGTCCCACTGGTGTAATTCTCCAGGCTTAGTTAAGCTTAGTTTGCACGAGGCGGAGGAATATCCTGGAAGTAGAACTTTAGCAGGGTTTCAGAAAAGGCTGAAGTAACCGTGAATAGACTATAGACATGGTGACGCCGTGGCATGGTAAGCGTGATTCTCGGTCTACCCTGGTAGTAATCAAGGGAACATTGAAGTCACAGTGATGCGTTCAGGAGATTCTGCGACCTTATATATTTCCTTTAATGACGTTGCTACAACGGATTATTTTACTTTTCATGAAAACACCAATACCCGTCCACTTACAGCATGGCTTCCCAGTATTGCCTTCATGCTGCTGACGGCCTTTCATGACCAGCTCGGCGCCTCAGACTTGTCGCCTGTATAACATGCATGTATGCGCCTAATGGGACAGAAGTTCCAGCCTTCAATGCATCTGCAGCATCTGGAGTAGCAGTTGAGAGAACGATGGGACGATCTTCGACAGGACAGCGTCTGACGTCTCATATGACTTATGCCGAACAATATCGCTGCATGTATCTACATTAGGGGTGGTGCAAATTTCTGCAAGGCTGCTTTTTAACTGTACAATTTCACCCTAAGAAACTGTTAATGTCTCTTGATGTTGTAATAAGTTATTCGTATCATCGTTCCGATCGCCTGTGCCAAGTATCTTTCCATTTAGACAGCTCCTCCTGGGTATTTCTATTTCTATGGCACTGGGTGCTTTTTAATTGGCAATACTACGTTTTCAAAAAATTCCTAAAAGTTTAGGAAATAGAGGGTGTATGTAGTATTATAAATAAATCCATTCTTATTCCTCCGCCATACATAATAAACATCAACATACAACAAAAAAAGTAGATTTTTTTTTGTGAAAATTATATATTCCCCACCCCTTCACAGCCTCCCGATCTTGTTAAATTAAATTAAACATTTCAAGGTTTCTATCAATATAAAGTCAAAAGGAAAAAAAGATATCATGCTAAAATCATATTCTGGAGTACGATGTATGTACAATCGTGTGTTTGATATTCTAACGGACGAAACTCGTGGTTCATGTAGCTATATGGAAAGAACTAACTTCATTTTATGAGTATCAGTATAGTAAAAAAAAAAAAAAAAAAAACACGATGAAATTTATGGCTATATTGGAAATACAGAACTCACGGATGTGAGTAGCTGATCGCATCTGTCTCGCGCTGTACATATTCGAACCCGGACTTTGACAGAGCTCTTCTGCAAAGCTGCGGCATGTCTTGAAAACCATGGCGCGCAATGACATAAATTCCAATACTGAAGTTTTTTTTTCCATACGAACGAATGTTTTACTCGGCTTCCGAAACAGCTAATCTTACAGAACTTTGGAGTTTCCCTGGGCTGCCTTACCAAGCGTCGTCTATTCACATTATCTATTTCATTCCCCATGCTGCTCTATGGTTAATCTACAGTCCAAACGTCTACAAATTTCTAAGACATTTGTAACGCGTTCTCAGAAAAGGTACCTTAGGGCGAAAACGTTTGTTTTTTCAGGAGGTCCCCAAAAAATTTGAAAATGCGTTAATGATCGTTTTCGAGATATGAATGGAAGAGGCTGAGAGTATAACGCTACAACGTGCGACTTGTTTCATTGAATTCCTCGTATAATTGTCTACACAAACAGCCCAAACCTGAAAATGGTTTTTCACCCCAAGGTACCTTTTCTGAGAACGCGTTACATTTATACCATTCTTTCACTCTGATTTTGGATCAGTGATTTTAATCAGTATAATTATTTTAATGAATCTTCAGTTAATGAGCTGCTATATACTGACGGATCAGTGAAATGCACTGAGTAATTTACTGCCAGGCCAGCAGTGTAATTCACTTGGAATCAGTAGAAATCACGGCTTAATTAGTGAATATTGGCAATTAAATTGACCAGTAGAATTTTATTGGTTCAAGTAAAGCAGTTTCAAAAGATCTGCAGTCAAATGCACTTATTTGTGTCAGTGTTAACCATTATATTTTAGAGTGTTAATTTTTGGTTTACGATACTTGGTTCTCACTTCCTATACTGGATACGTGATGACCGTAATCATCAAGGCGTCAAGTGGCTAGAAGGCCACATGAATAACAGAGACAAAACTCTACAGTAAATCACAATTTGTAGATTGATTGTAGTCGCGATTTGTAATTCACTGTGATCACGAGTGTGTATAACGTGCGGGATATAAAATCCAATAAAACTTAAAATAGTCATATATATATATATACACACACACATATATATATATATATATATACACACACACACACACACACACACACACACACACACATATATATATATATATATATATATATATATATATATATATATATATATATATACGTGATAAAACAGATTTGTGAGTTGCTATTAAAAAAGCAAGTGTTAATTTCACATCTCCTCATTTCAGCGATTATTGTGACCATTTAGTTTGATTGTATGTCACTACACTATCGCTGCCTGCATTTGGCGTCACCACTCTCTGAAAATATCTGCAACTTTGATTGTTACCGGTAGAATATTATTTCTCGCGAAACTTGCACTAGTCGATTCTCCAACAGTTCTCCAGTGCTACAAGCGTGTCCCGCCACGACACAGTTTGCAAACGATTCGTTACGAACGACTTCCTGTAGTACTGCGTGACCAGCGGCTGTGTTGTAGGGCGAATGAATATATGCACACCTGACAGTAGCAGCCACGAAATAAACACCAGCTATTGCGTGAACATTATATCTTCAATGGCTGTGTCACCTCTGATGTTGAAAGTTTTAAATTACTGTTCATTTGATTTTACTGAAAAAAAAAAAAAAAAAAAAAAAAAAAAAAAAAAAAAAAAAAAAAAAAAAGTTTAAAATGAGTTTGTTGCACTGCCATTATTTATGCTTCCATACCACAAAAAAAAAAAACTAAAAAAAAAACTAAGATGTTCGTTAGTAATAAGGCCACACATCAACAATCAGTTAATAAAAATAGCAATTGCTAAATATCTTACATTAAAAAAAAAGTCTTCGAAAATGGTTTAGTAGTAAATTAATCGTGTCAGACGAGTATAGGAGAATTGCCGACAGCTATACCGGGGAAACAAGAAGAGTGGGGCGAGTGCCACAGATCAACTATAGTCTATTCGCAGTGTATTCCCCCTTTATGAATCAAACCCTTGGAAAAAACTCCCCACGTATGAGGTGTTTAGTTATTTCCAACATATGTCATGTATCAGAAGCGTTTTATACTGGTGTTCATAAAAGTTCCTTTTTTTCCCTGTTAAATTGAAATGTTGTTCATATTTTTTTTCTATAAATTATAATGCTTCATTTATAAATAATTTGAATAAAAACAGTGAGAAAACATGTGTGTTGGTACCGCCTAGTAAGAAATAGTTCTTATACAAAATACTGTTACACCGAGTGCGCACGAATTCGGTGCGTTGTGCCCTTGGTGTAATTTTCCAGACTTGGTTAAGCTCAGTTTGCACGAGGCAGAGCAATATCCTGGAAGTAGAACTTTAACAGGGCTTCAGGAAAGTCTGGAGTAACCGTGAAGGGATTATAATTAGAGAGGCGACACTGCCGTGTATTCCGTCGAGCTCTTATTTAGAGCTACGCTTGTACACATGTCACGTTTTCATTGTCAACAAAAGAAATTTCGTCAAAGCTCAGCATCACGACGAAAAGCTCAGGATTCAGGTATTGGCTGCCCAGTCAACGTATACGAAAGAGCACGAACTTCAACGAATCTAGAAAAAAAAAAAAGCCTATCTTCGGCAAGTTTGGAATTGTCTAGGTCTGTTAATCCAGAGGAAAATTGGTGTACAATATTTTAGGGGTTGACCTTTCATACGTTTTACAGTTAGGCACTGACGACCGGCGATGCCACATTTTCTGGAACTATTTATATTTTCACGTCCTTCTGACAAATAAATTTGAAAATCGACCATTTCGGTACGCATGGCATAAATGAAAAGTAGCACGTGGAACAGAATAGCAACTGTGTAGAGATCGCACAAAGTCACAAAATTTTCGTTAGTTAAACATTTTTTAAGCATGATCAAGTTTATATTTAAATTACTGTTTTGGCAACGCGAAAGTGACCTCAGAAAATTGTGTCTCAGCAGGGTGTATAGAGAGTAGAAGGAAAACGGTGTGCCATTTTCTGGCACATTGAGCATTTTTGTGTTCACTTAGTGTATTTATTTTCTTTGCTCGTTTGTGTGTTGGCCATTTATGGCAAGTTTTTTTCTTGCAAAGCTCCGTCCTTTACATTTTCCTGCAATTAATTTTTCCTTTTCTTTAACTAAAGGACTATTTTGTTATTTTTGATATGTCCATGCAACGAATTGTATTACATATAAGAAACTTTAATGTAAGTTAAAGGTTGATCTTCTTGTTGTTTAGAGTCTGATACGCCACTAATTATTGCAAATTTTCTCGTTATATTTATTTAAATAAAAAATATGTTGTGTACTTTTCACTAAAGACGTCTCCACTTCAAGACAAACTGTCGTTATTAATTTATAATTTTTGTGGTTCTGGTGAGCGCCGCTAGAGCGCAAAATTTATTTGTAAAACATCATGTGTGTATACCATGTATTTATAAAATTCATTAACTGTCTTTAAGTTTGTTATTTATATACGAGTTCTTCAATCATTTATTTTGGCACTTAATGTCATGAAATAATTATTTGGTAAATTTTGTAACCATATAACATCGACATATCGATTGCAGTGTTGTTAGGTGTATCACTGAAAAATGTTGACACCATCTTTATGTCCTTCTCTCAAGCTCTCAAAATGGCATAACTCCTTTTCTAATAGCTCTTCAAACTTCGGAATTATGATATTAATTTTGTTTCACCGCCGCCCTAGGTAAGTGCAAAGTGTTTCTTATTTTCCCGGTGGTGTTTTGTGCTAATTTTCGTAGGCGCGCGACTGTTATTTTATCACACTTGTGTCTTTGTAGTGCGGTCCAAGTTTTCCATGCTGTTCGTATGGCTACTATGACCGAAGCCGCCTAGCGCTGCCATTTCACTTTATGTGGCGATGCTGACTTCCTAGTCGTTTCCTGGGACAAATTCCTGTGACTGATAGGTAGTGTCAACACTTCGTAGTCAGGAATTTTTGGCAAAAAAAAAAAAATATATATATTTTGAAAAGATTTTAATTTTCGTCAAAAATTCTACTTCATTAAAATCTGTTTAAAAATAATTCTATATTAATACCGAACTCTTAAATTCTACTTAAGAGTAATCGCAAAAGCTAAGATAATACAACATATGTAATTTTTTTTACTTAATGTATAAATTGGTGGTGCACCTCTTTCATAACAAAACCAATAATTTTTTTGTGGATGGTTTTATTGTAACTGTTAAAATGCAGGAATTGTTAAAACATTGTTAATTGTGTGTTAATATAGTTTTTTTGCAATTAAAATACCCAAAGACAGAAATATTATGTTGAATATATTATTAAAGAGAAGTTTAATTAAATATGCCATAAGATTTTTTTTTTAAATTTCATTGTGTTAGGTCTAGCTCCATCCTTGTTACTTCCTAATGCAATTTTAGTGTAACTGTTAACTTAAATGTGGTTTAAGATTAATTGCATGATAATTTTTAGGATTTTGGGGGCTCCGCTTCTCGTGTTCAACCCCTCCTCGAAGCTCTTGGTACTCACAACCTGATCCACGCTTTATTTCTTTACCCACCACCTTCTGGGTGTACACATTGTGTGTCGTCGAGATTATTTACCATCCGGCGCATAGTTAGTTATATTATCCGGTGGATGATGGATCAACGGTGATGAGTGCGCATGCAAACATCGCATTAGCTGCTCATCGTATTCCAACGTTAGACTGTTTTTGTTCTGTCAGTAGAGCTATAAAAAACAACGGGGATAGGGTATACTGTAAATTCGAACACGGTTAGTATCAAGTAGGTGTTCTGAAATATTAGCACACTTCCTTTAAGCTGGTTGTAATGCAACTAGAATACATTGTTAGTATAGGCTGTTCACGGTAAATTGAGCATTTTTGAAAGCCCATCTTAAGATCTGCTTGTATACACGTTGTGTATTCTTCCACCTTATATAAATTAACATTGCCATGGGTCTCATCACTTTATTCATGCGTCGGTCAAATGAAACTATGAAATTATTGAGAAAGTAAATGCTTTACAAAATCTGCTCATTTTAACACTTCGATGCATAAAAAAAAAAAAACAGAAAGCGAAATAAATAATTTTAAGTTACCAGAAATGGTTACCTAACACTTTTTATACGACATTAATATATGGAACTACTTTCCATCCATCGTTACCAACTTTACTGGGCGAATGTCACTCAGCGTGCCCATTAAAACATATGCGTGCAGGGGCAGTGATTTTTTACAAGGTTCATTTATAAAGTGCTCACTTTATCGTGAACAGCCTTTAAGACAAAGTATTTTATTAATTTAAAAGGTTACGTCTTTTGAGAATCCTACTCTAAAGAAACATGTTTTCATCAGTGCTGACCATGTAGCTTTGACAGCTGTACTGGCGAAGCGAGTCAATGTTGGGACGTGAGCAGAAGACGCCAGACAGTCTGCCTCATCTTTAGTCTAAGATCGTGGTTACACGAGTGCTGTTCAACACATTCAGCTAAAAATATTTGGTAGCCATGTCTGAACAAGTTTAAAAACATAACGTGTTTTCGCTGTCACACACCCAAGGCAGAATGAAATCAATGGAAATTATAACCTCAACAAACATGTAACTTAAAAAGGTACGATAGTTAATTATAATAACCTCCAGCTATAGATCTTTTTAATTGTTATGAAACCTGCATTTTTACTGTAATGGCATAATGGGCGGGTATTAGTACATTCAACCTTAAACTTAAGTTAATTCGACAAGTGCAGGAATTCCCGCCAAATTGAGCAATACTTATTACACTGCTTGTTTACTTCGAAGCAGTCAATAGGAGCGCAGCAGAGAAGAGACGTCGTTTGAAATAGAAAACGGTTCACTTTGGACGAGAAACAACTGCGATCGGAACTCGTTCGAAGGTAACGTAGCCTCTTCAATAGTTGACCTCGTTTTAGTGCAGTAGTTCTGCATGGCGTGTAACCGCGGCCTTTTCTCGTTGCCGTGTTCGTGATAAGGACGTAATGTCGCTCAGCTGACGCGCAGCTACGGCGAGCAGGAACTCGGCTGCCGATGCTTGTAACAGGATTGCAGCGCCGACCACGAGGGGCTTCCGAAGCTCGACGCTAGGAACTTCCCCGACATCGGGCTTCCCACACTGACTGGCCGCGGTCGACACTTGGGGCCGCCTGTCTGCGCCCGAGTGGAAGTCACAAAGCTCTCGACGAGTAAAGGTCCCCAGATGATGCCCATCACACAGAGAACATTTTACCAACAGTCTATCAGGGAGCCTCTCGCCACTTCATACTTATACGTGTTGTCTGTACTGATGAAGTTGTGCCGAGCTTGACGTTTCGGCGAGCAGACCATGCAGAAAACGCTGTTATTACCCACAATTCAATGTGCGGGCTCCAAGGCGAGCAAAGTGGCTAAAGGCTGTTCACGACAAAGTGAGCACTTTGGAAATCAACCTTAGAAAAATATCACTGCCCCTAGCTGCATGTATTTTAATGGGCGCCATGAATGACATGCACCCAGTAAAGTTGGTAACGATGAATTGAGAGTAGCTCAATATCTTAACGTCGAATAAAAAGTGCTAGGAAACCATTTATGACGATTTAAATGATTTATTTTGCTTTCTGTTTTTTAATGTATCGAAGTGTAAAAATGAGCAGATTTGTAAAATATTTACTTTTCTAATAATTTCACAGTTTCACTTGACCGACGCATGAATAAAGTGATGAGGCTCATGACAATGTTAATTTTGCGTAAGGTGAAGGACTACACAACGTGTATATAGATCTAAGTATATATTAAGCAGGGCTTTCAAAAGTGCTCATTTTATCGGGAACAGACTATACCATCGAAGACTCATTGCTATTACGATGAATTCCGTTTATAAAAAGACGCCAGGATAGAATGTGTACGTTTTGGTGAAATAGTTATTTATTAAGTAACTTGAATCGTTTTAATGTATAATTTAAATTCTCAACGAAAAAATGAAATCCTAATGTTTATTTACAATTAAAATCTTTAAATAAAAGAAGCTCTATTTCATCCACGACACGAAATAGAAGATAACTATTTCGTACACGTCTAAACTTGAATGATACTTCCTACATGACACATACGCTATGACAATCGATCGTGTCGTAAAAAAAATAGTCGTGCTAATTCAACACTACGAGTTTACAATTCATAAAGTGTTAAGAACAAAAAAAAAATTAATTCGTGACGTTTTTCGATATAGCTATTATAGAGTTTAGGAATTGTGTTATAACTGTAGCTTGAAACTACTTCCTCCTGCGTACACGTCTAATACGTTCACGTTTTCATAGTTACTAGTCCGAAACAAAGACTATATTTGTGTCAAGCATTGCTGCATAAAGGAGCAGGAAATCTCAACATATTCTAGAAGCAATTAACTTCTATAAGAAACTTAGTTCTCAATAGTTGGTGGGCAAAACCAAATGAAGCTTGGAATTATGGGTATCTGTGCAGATAACACAGAAAATATGGCACAGGACATTCATAGTTACTTCTAACTTTCGTGAAGCCCTGCTCAAGTTCTACTGTCAGGCTAATCCCCTGCCTCAAGTAAACACAGTTTAACCATGTTTAACTAAGTCGTGTCAAAAAATTACACCACATGGACAACGCACCGTATTTGTGTGCATTCAGTTTAAAATCGTTTTGCATGAGAATTTTAGGCATTATCAACACCAGAAATTCCGATGATAACAAAATCGGGAAATACAGTTTGACACTGCAGCTCCGGATCTATCGTCTACATTTAAAATTAAATTACACCACTCGATTGCCAAAGGATCAAAGAATATGTTACTTTGAGTGAGGACTGCGAAGTATTGCGCGCAAAGAAAAGAGAGAAAAAATGGGTGGGGGGGGGGGGAGGAGGAGGGAAGAGGGCGCCGCAATCTTGAGTTTGTTTCGCCGCGTCTCATAACTTCCGCTTAATATAACTTTTGACTAGGAGAAGCTACGACGCTCGTTTAAGTTTCAATTAACAGCTCTCGTAAAGATCATTCGATTGCGTGAATAAAAACATTTGTGTGGCATGGTTATGAGGAAATTGTATGAGTTTACTGTAAAAAATAAAATAAAAAACTTAACACAATTTTGGCCTATACTCGCCAAAAAGCCAAGTCGAAATACAGAAATCGTATACGGTTGGAAATAGCATTTAAAAAGTAATCCAGTGACACCCATAAAACCCCATATGATCAAGTGAAGCGGTGCCGGGAACGTAAAATAAACACCAAGGCGCCCGAGCGCGTCAATGTAAACGTATTCACGTAAAACAAACGGCCATATCCCCAACACAGCCAAATCCATTTATTTCTCTCTAGGGTTATTCATTGTAGTTATTAACTAAATATTATAATGCTTATAAATGTGATATATAAGGAAGCGTTTAGTTTAACCATAAATAAGATGTTTTTATGTTGATAGAAGTATAAATGGCTTGTAATAAGTGAAATATTTAGGAATCGCCCAGACACCTAATATATTGGGTAGTTTTTCAAAGGGTTGTTTCAGAAAGGGTGACGATACTGCGAACAGACTGTAACGTGTAACGTGTGAATCCATGCCACTGCATTCTCTCAGCCTGCTCTGTCTTGTCGGCATTGTCTGAAAACGCGTGAATCTACCTTAAGGCACTTTTTTCTTACAAGAGCCTATTTTTCATAGCAGCAGTTTTTAAGAAATTTTGACGTGAATGGTCTTCTCAGTTTTAGGTCGATAGGATGATCAGTACTGGCTCACAAACTCAACTTGCATAAAAACCGACGCACACAACCATGGTTTCCTCAAAATTTTATACCCGACTCTCCAGTGCGAATGCTTTCAAGAAAAGTCCATGTACCTGGAACCCAAAAAACTCACTTACTAATTCTTCTAACGTCTTTTCACAGGAAAACAAAATTCTTGGTTTTAAAACATTACTAATAATAGCATGGCTGAATAGCATACAGTGCCAAAGCTACCTTCCTGACGAAAAATTGTTTTATTGACAGGAAATAATTATTTTCGATTAAACGGGCATAAAGATGTAACGCCCCTGGGAACTCCCAATTAATAAAAAATAAAAGCATTTCGTTACATTCATTTATTTAAAAAAAGCGCGGGGAAAAAACAATGTTATACGTTTTCACTGTTGGCTTAAAATTCTCGCCTCTTCTTTATTAATATTTAATTTGCACCTCTCTGCATGCTCTCAAGATTTAAATCGAGGGCGTTAACGGCAGTGGAAATAAGCTTTACCTCCTGGGCAACTTTATTATTCATAACCTGAATCCAGAGGAAAGAGGAAAGGATGTAAATGAAAGAAGCGGCTATGCGACAGTTATTGATTTTTAATGATATCCATAGGTGGTTATAGTGCACACCCTGGTAGAGCACCAATATCTTAAAAACTTTATTATGTATTAATTTCAATGAGATAATTCCTGATTAACATCACTAATCGTAGTAAAAATGCAAATCCAGAAGGTGAGAAAGGACTGCCATCCGAAGAAAACAGAATGAACGGAAAGAAAATAAACGAGAATAAAATGACTTATATATAAGCCGTTTTATGTGTGTGTGTATATATATATGTGTGTATATATATATATATATATATATATATATATATATATATATATATATATATATATATATATATATATATATATATATATATATATATATATATATACAGACACACGTACATTCAAGGTGAGTCGGGGATTGAGTGTGTTAATAATTTCGGGAGGTGATTCCTTACGAGAAATAAATGGTAAATATATTTGGGTATTTTTCGATAAAGTGAAAATGATGGACGTTACGCGCCACTGAAAATCGAATTTGAAATCGCATTATGGCACATTTTTCGACAAAACTTTGAAAGAAAATGTGTACTTTACAAAAATTAAGAATACACTTTTTTTGTGACGGCTTTGAGATAAACCGTCGCGATGTGCAGGCCCGCTTGTGAAAAATGTTGGTTCGGAGGGATGGTTGGGTGTGGTGGTGGGGAGGGGGAGAGGAGAGGGAGAAGGAAAGGAGGAGGAGGAGGGTTTCTCTGCACCGGGCCTCATTTCGTAAGGGGATCCGCGAGGTGGGAATTAACAAAAAAAACCTCTGATATCCATGCCTTATTAAAAGTACTTACAAATTAGTCTGATACAGATGTTTACCGACCGTTAAGATCAAACTTTTCGCTCATCAGTATTATTTACTGCCTGGCTTCGCCATGCTGAGCCACCCTGGAGGACGAACATCAGGGAGCGGACTCTGTAGTGCTGTAGGCAGCCCCGTACAAGGTCATAAAACCATAAAGCAACACCCATAAGCAAGTGTGCCATTAGTCGGGCAGACTTGAGATTGTATCAGTAATAACTTGATATAAGGAGTCGCAATGTGAATAGCGTACAGTAATTTGTGAGTCGATCGTATGTTACCTATTTATTTGTGGGCCCGAGAACATATCAACAGCGATATGAGGTACTATGTATTTTTTGATTTCTGTGTAATCTATTTTTAATCCAATGCTCGTCCATGTAGTAATCGCATCTTCTTAAATAATTAGGAATATCTTCTTAAATAATTAGGAATACAGATTTGTAAATTGTAAGGCACATACTTCGTAGCGTTAGTTCGAAATGCGTTTTTTTTTTTCCTTTAGGGCCTCAACCATTTTCCACGGGACCTTACTTATGAAAAAGTTTAAATATTTAACATTTCGGAAAGAAAACTATAGTCAGTCAATTATTCTTTTCTCCTTTTTTTTTTGTGTACTTAAAATAATTCGAAACTCCGCAACTCCGTACTAATATTCTGGTATAAGTATATTCATATTAACAGTTCTGAAGAAAATACTTTTTATTGTAAAAAATTTACTTATTTTTTCAAGGATCGAAAGTGACTACCGGCATTTATTTTTACAAGTAAGTAGATGTTTGAATAGGCATAAATTATTTTTTTCCAGTTTTAAATAAACGAAATTTATTCTAGCCACTTTAATCAGTTTATGGATAAAAGTGGCGGTGATTTTGAAATTAATTTGTCATATAGCTAGGGTAAAATTTTTCAGTAATAAGGGGTCCTTACACTGAAAATATTGAAAATACCTCTCTTAGAAAAATAAGCTATAATACGCTAATATTTCTACTTTTTAGAATTACTTCAAAACAGAAATCATAAATTTTGTTTATTTTTTGTTTAATTCTTTAGTTTTCAATAATTTAAGAAACAGAAGTTATGATCTAATTGTCAATGCTAGCCACGTTTTGAGAAGTGTAATCATTAACACACGTTTTTTAAAGGTGAGAATTTTTAAATAAGTGAGCTATTGCAAAAAATCTATCCCCTAATCTAAGGGCATTTGGGATTCTTCACCATTTCCGCTCTAAATAACCAGTAATGTCCATTTTATGTTAATTGCACATAGATTCATACATCACGAAAAAGAGAGAACGCCGACCGCAGGGCCCGGATAGAAGAAGCTTGGTTGTGATATTCACCACCGTACTGCAGCCTATAAAGCTGTGAATGTTTTCTTGTATTTTGCTGATTATCTTGTTAAGTCACACAGCTGTTCGAAATATCAGTTTTACAAAATTACAGTAATTTATAAATTATTAAATTTTGATAGAAAATTGTTGAAATGCCATGTCTTAGAAAGGTGGTGGAAAAAAAAGGGGGGGGGGGCGTGGCTAACACAGTTGTTTGACCTCCAGTCTCGAGGAACCAGAGCGTGGTTATGCCGTTATGAGAAGATCACATCTTTTGTCCCGCTTCCCGGCTTGTTCCAACACTTTTGCACGCAATTAACACCTTTGTTTAGATCCTTAGCGATGGATGTAAATAAAGAAGAGGAATTTGTATGGTGTTTCCTGCCTTTTATGAATGTCGCAGAGTGAATTATTGGCAGTTATGAATGATCATCGTCTCTGGATATCAATACTTCAAATGCTTTGTTTTACACGTATGAACAGTTGAATTAGAGACACCTGTCGTGTTGGCGAAATGGTGCTGTGATCGCCCCGTTGAATGGGATATTGCCGTCACGCATGGCTGGCTGGCATGTGGTCAGACTTTATACTGACCGTTACGTCGTCGTAACAATCATGCGTAAAATTGGGAATAAACAATATCGTAGCATATTTGACCGTGTTCATATTATCCGAAGTTGTGCAGGCAGTGGGATTTATAAGGGGCAACGCATCGATAACAGGGATCGTTATATTCTAGTTCGGTTGGTAACAGCGGCTAGACAGACTATAGTGCAGCAGATCACTTGCCAGTTCAATACTGGACCACAACGACCTATGCAGCGATACCATCCAAAACTGTCTCCTCGCTATGGGGTACAGAAGCCGGAGAAAGATACAGGAACCTGCTAGCAGATCATGTAAACCCATTTTCTGCGCCTACATCACCCTGAAGTGAACCTGTACCTACAGCAATACACTGGTCCATCGCTCCCGAATTGTAGCCGAGTGGTTAAGGTAGCCGCCTAAGTAGGTTGTCGAACGGTGCGCAGAGCTCCAGAAGAAAATGTTTTATTAAAAAACCGTCCAACGTGTCTGAGTGAGGTCTGCTTACGAATAGCATTTAACAAACGTTACACGTCTGTATACATTTTTAAGTTTTTCAGTTTCCCCATTTCTCTCTAAAGCATGTTTTTTTTAAATACTGCAAATGGCTCAAACGGGTGTTTTCAAGGTAAGTTTTAGGTATGAACATTCCGGTACAAAACATTGATAAACGAATAGCGACGTACATCAAACCTTTATTTTTATTATTATCCGGTGAAAGTTTCGTAGAGGCGCGTTATCGACAGCAATACTGCACGCCAGTTCAGTGCTTTGCACGTAGAGGCGATGAGAGAGCTGATGCCCATGATTCGGTGGCCCCTAGCGCTTCCGCGCCTTTAGGCCTCAGACATGCAACATTCCTTCAACCAGGCGACTTGACGTTACTTGCGTGGCCTCCAAGGCCATCCGACCTCAATCCTATCAAACACATCAAGGATGCTTTCGAGAGGGAAGTGAGTACCATGCATTCTGCTCCGATCGATGCGGATTTCTGTGGATAGTTACAAAATTGACGTTTATGTGAGGGGTTAAACATGAAAAAATGAATATGTATAGTATAATGTTATTTTGAAACTGCAGCTAGCTAGCGTGAAGTCACTGCTGTAGGCTGGATACTCGCTCTTTCCAAGGATCCAGGCGTCCGCGCGCCTTCGACAGCTTGTGTTACAGGAAGAGCAAAGTACAACTCATGGCTGTCAACTTGTGATTACTGCACGTGGTACCAACCCACACTTGCCATCGTCGCTGCTGCCGCTGAAACAATGCGTCTTACTTATGCGAGGCCTCGTCTCCCAAAAAATGCCCCCACCTCTGCATTGGTAGCTACAGATTCGTTTCTCGTGGATACCCCGCGACCTGATGTAATGGAATATCTGAAATTACCAGAGTGCTCTAGTGGGTGATACTACAAATAAATTAACACTAGACGTCATGTGGCGAGGAAGGGGGCTGGAATGGGGTGAAAACTTGCCAACTAATTGAAGGATGCGAGTAATTGGCCGACTAAATAACCAATAAAAAAATTGACGAAGGTGGTGGTGAACGGACCTCCGGAAATAATAGTTTTTTAAACTAAAGTTTTAATAATATTTTTTACTAATGTTTACTCATTTTTTAAAAATAAATTTTTAATAATTTATTTATAGAATTTTTTATTTTTTTATTGAATTTTTTGATTTTTTGTATTAAAGGCTATTTAAGGTCACCAAGTCTAGGTCAGAGGTCAACTTCAAGGTCACCAAGTCTAGGTCAGAGGTCAACTTCAAGGTCACCTGGATCCAATTGACGGTTGAGAGAAGTTAGTGACTAAATGAAAAATATTTAGACTCTTATTAACGGTGAAAAAATATATAAGAATTTCTAAACAACGTTAAAATTTTTCTAATGTCTACACAACATGAAACATTTTCTAAGTGGTATATACAGTGGAATTTCTTTTCTAAGTCTTTATTCTACATCCACTTCACTTAACCTAACTTCACTTCAGTATCAACTTAACTTAACTTCACCTATCATAAAATACCCTAACAATCATGTAAGAACTCATTTAGATACCTTGTGTAGGAATTGGAGAAATTCAATTAGTCATCTTTGTTCCACCCATGTGTAAGACTTTGAACAATTTTTTTCATTTAGTCAAATTCGTTCCACCTTGTGTGGGACATAGGACATAAAATATATTTTCATATTGTGTAGGACACGGAATATTTCTTAACTTAGTCACATCCATTCTACTCCAAGTCAGGACATGTAATTTTTACCTATTGTGTAGGACTCAACCATTCATGTAGGACTTTAGCGATGATGCAGGTCGTGTGGGCTCTATGGTCGTCAAGGTCAAAAAGCATACCTTCGTATTCGCAATTCATTGTCGCGATATGGGAGCACTCGAGAAAACCCAAATACTCGTTCCCTTCGGAAGAAAACATGCAGATACTATTATATATAAGATAGGAATATATCTATATATATGTATGATAGGCATATGTATTTAAATGTATATAAGATAGGATGGTGCTACATTGGCTATCATCATAGGCATGCTCGAGAGTGAGCGGTATGGATGGTGAGTTATCCAGCGTCTGTACATTTTAGCTCGAGAATTAGTTGGTCAATAGCTTGTCAACCATCATCGGCCATGCACGATACGACAAATGGCTGATACTCAATACTGCATGCAATGAACGTGATGAATTATCTGCATATATAAACTAATATATTCATGCCTTATACAATTGGTCAACGAATGTAATTTCTATACATATGGACGGGGTGGGGTACAAACCGAAAAATTGTGAAAGATTGCGAAAGTTTGCGAAAGATTGGTGGTAGTGGAGGTGGAAGCGAAGGTGGAGACGAAGGCGGAGCTGATTGATGGAAAGATTGCGAGATTGATCGAAATATTGATGAAAAAACAAGTCTTTCATTAATTTTTTAATTGTTGATATTTTTTGGGTTTTATAAAAGTTTTTCGGATTTTTTTGAGAGTTCGAGGTCAAATGTCACCAGGTCAAGGTCAAAGGCCAAGGTCGCCTGATGGTTGGGTGATGTCATAACATGGTGGCTGGTATTAGTCGATTGTGTTATGACAGATGGTAAGAATGTTTGTGTCGTAGGTTGGTCTGGACTATACATTTATGTGATACACTTGGGTTAACATGAATGGTATGGTTGGTATGTTGGATGATATGTTTTCCAGTATATCTGTCTTGCGATTGTTGGTGTATTGTCAAATGGTGTGGACTGTATGGGTGTCGGTGAGTCCTGTAATGCTAAGTCATGCTTGAGATAAAGTGTTTCGTGTAGGTGGCCAGTGTGTTTTGACTGGTGTCAATCGGCATGGGGGATGGAAGGAGATGGTATGTCACTGGTATGTGCTGTATGTTGGATTGTATGGTCTGTGTGGACGAATGATTGAGGTATGCTAGAGTTATAGTAGGTGGTATGGTTGGTTGGCAGAACAAGTAGAATGGGTGTTGGGTTATGGGCTGGCCTCAGCTGTATAGTTGCTTGGTAGACTGAGTTATGATGGATATTGTGCTTGATGTATTGGGTGGTGCGGTTTGAATTGAATTTTTCTTTGGTTATGTGAGATTAAGTGTTGGGTGGTCTGGTATGACTTGGGTTATAGTGATGGTTGGTTGATATGGTGACTAGTATATATTTGGCTGGTGTCGACTAGTAGAGCAGAAAGTATGACAAGTGAGTACATTTTTGGTAAGTCAGTGTGGACTGAATGGTTGAGGTATGCTTGATTTATAGTATGAGGTATGAACGATGAGTATATTTCGTCTGGCGTTGGTTAGTAGAGCAGATGTAACACATGAGTTACAGTGGCTGGTATGGCTTGTTTATATGTGCAACTGGCGAAGTTAGATGGGCTGAAATAGTGGTCAATATAGTTGACTGGTATGATTGATCAGTAAGTCTGAGGTATCGTGGTTGATATGGTCTGTATTGATATGGTCTGCATGCCTAAGGTATGGTTGGGTTAGAGTGAATGATATGGTTTGGGTTGTATGTTGTTTGTTGGTATGATTATCTGCTGTGATGGTTTGTTGATACATTCAGATGGTGTAATATGTTGACATGTTGGGTTGTAAGGCTTTCGACGTCACATAGCTGAGATAAGCTAATGTATTGGTGAAATATATTTTACCTTTTTTTGGCACTCAGTACCATTGGGTTAACAATATGGTTGCTAAGTATGCTGGAGTTATGATACCTGGTAGGATTTTGTAAGAGCAGCTTTTAGTGGGGATGGCTGACATAATTTACTGGTTTGTTGGTTGATATAGTGATTGATATTAATGTTTGGAATGCTGGAGGTTAGTCACTTAGTATGTTATCATTGGTGTGGTTAATGAATGGCGTGGGTGGTATGAAATGAGTAGTTGTTATGTTGCATTGTATGACTACAATGTGATCTGTTTGGCATGACTGAAGTATGTTGGGTTATGGTTGGTATAGTACCCAGTACTCCTGGTCAACAGGGTTACTCATATTGTTTCGTGTGTCTGAAGTGCGGTGGTCAGCATTTTTATTGGTATGGATTGTTGGTATAATCAAGTGGTTTGTTTGATGGGTAGTATGATATTTGGCTGGTTTCTGATGGTAATGATGCCATGACAGACATGCTAGAGTTACGATTTTTGGTATATTTTTTCTCAATTTTTGTGATTTTTCTTTGTTTTGTAGTATTGGGTGGTGGGTAGGAAAGGGTAGGGTTTATGTTTAGGGCGGTGAGATGAGTGTGAGATTAAAGTTATATGCTCTTAGATTTTTAAAGTTATTTTTTTACATTTTTGCTATTTTATAGGATTGTATAGAATTTTTCTAAAGAAAAAAGTGCATTTTAGGCAATATAATAGATTTCTGAAGGGGTTTTTTTTGGGTTAAAACATGCGATTTTAAAGGGGAAAGGGAAGTCTTTTGGGAAAATGGGAAATTTTTAGGGAAAAAGAGAAATTTTGTAGGAAAAAGGTCAAAGATCCTGAATCCTTCTCTGCTGACTCAAAAGTGACCCAATTTTTTTATGGGCCACTGATCTTGGTTAGAAAAATGACTAAAAATTTCATTTTTTGGAGGTTCTTTTCTTGCAATTCTAGCACATGGCTAATTTGTCACAAATTCGTGGAAAAATAGTAAAATTTTGGGGGGAAAAAGTGACTTTTGGGTAAAATAATCAATTTGTTAACCTTTTTTTTTTGGGTAAAACAAGCGATTTCTAGTGTGATTTTTAGGTAAAATAATCGATTTACGTAGTGATTTTCTGGTAAAATAAGCGAGTTTGAGAGAAAAATGGCCGACCCCCCCCCCAAGAGCCCGAGTCCGATCCTGTAATCCTGGCCACGAAGGCCCTTTACCCTACTACTTAACTCTTGTCACAAATAAGAGTTATCACGAACAGCGAAAATACATATGATATTAAAAATAACAGCGTAATCGAGGGAAAAGTGTGAAGTAAGGGGAAAAATCTTGTTTTGACGGTGGTATGAATACGCACGTGTGCGTTGTGAAACAAACTATCGTGTTCAATTTGTAGAATCCCTCCCACAACGTCCTCGGCCAGGTATACCTATCATTCACAGTTACTGCCAACTTCTCTGAAGACCTGCTTTAGTTCTACTTCCAAGGTTAGTTCTCTGCCTCACGCAAACAACCCTTTACCAAATTTAGACAATCACACTAAAGGAGAGGGCACGGCATTCGTGCGCACTCACTTTAATAATATTTTGCGTGAGAACTATTTCTTACCAAGCATTACCAACTTATTTTCTCCCTGCATTTATTCATGCTAGTAATAGTTGAATTACTATAATTTATAGATTAGATGTAAGTAAAAGTTCAATTTAAACAATGGTATAGGCTGTTCACGGTAAAATGAGCACTTTTGAAAGCCTTGCTTAAGATCTACTTGTATGCACATAGTGTATTCTTCCACATTATGCAAAATTAACGTCATGGGCCTCGTCACTTTATTCATGCGTCGGTCATGTACAACTGTGAAAGTATTCTAAAACAAAATATTTTGCAAAAATGCTTAGTTTTACACTTCGATGCATTAAAAAAAAAAAGAACAGAATGTGAAAGACATAATTTAAGATATCACAAATGGTTACCTGACACTTTTTATTCGACGTTAAAATATGGAACTACTTTCCACTCATCGTTACCAACTTTACTGGGCGTACGTCACTCAGTTCGTCCGTTAAAATATATGCAGGTAGGGATAGTAATTTTGTTCTAAGGTTGATTCCAAAAGTGCTCACTTTTTCGTGAACAGCCTTTAACATACTTTTATGTTAAGACGTATACTATGCTTGTTACATGACATGTTTAAAAAACAAACAGATACGCCATGCACGCGGTGATTTTTTCAAAAGTTTGGAACAAAAAGTGTGAAGAAATCGTGAAGAGTCTTTTAACTCAATACGTGTCACACTGAAGGCGACAACAGCCAACACGAGGTCTTTAGATAAGTTTGTGGAGCGGCACTTCTGTCTTTGATGTCAGGTTGAATAAAAAAGACAGGGAACGTTGTATAGCCTCGCTGCAGACTCCTGTCTCTTGAACATTGCACATGACAGGCGAAGAGACGTCTGTTTCCGCCGTGGATGGCGGTCGTGGTCCGCTGACGAGCCTGTGATGGAGCAGCTGCTGTTCCATCCTTTTTCCATCACGCTTCGGAGGAGCGTCATTACGACTGCCCGAGATGTTGACGTCCCGCCAATGTGCCGCTCATCTGTCAATGGGGACCATTTCTCTCCTTGCGAACTGCAGACGTCTAAGGAGACATCACAACACACACTTTTCCGGTTTTCCTAACGAATCCTCGCGCTTTTCTGCTGTGACGAAGCTTTTTCCGTGTTTATATTACGCTTACAATAACTGTTCACGTATGATTAATTGGGCTTATAGGCTGTTTACGGTAAAATGAGTACTTTTGAGAGCCCTGGTAAAGATATACTTGTATACAAGTTATGTATTCTTCCGCCTTATGTAAAATTAACATTGCCATTGGCCTCATCACTTTATTTATGCGTCGGTCAAGTGAAACTGTGAAATAATTAGGAAATTAAATAATTTACAACCCTGTTCATTTTCACACTTCGACGCACTAAAATAAACAGAACGCGAAAGAAATAATTTAAGTTATCACAAATGGTTACCTAACATTTTTTATTCAACGTTAAGATATGCAACTACTTTCCATCCATCGTCACCAACTTTATTGGACGCATGTCACTCACTGCGCCCGTTACAAAACATGCAAGTAGGAGCAGTGATATTTTTCTAAGATTTATTTCTAAAGTGCCCACTCTATCGAGAACAGTCTTTAATAAAATATACTTAGTGATTTTTTTGAAAACTTTTGATACGGTGAACTTAATCTGGGAGAAATTCCAAGGGCGTCTGAAAAGAAGAGGTAAAGAGGCAATTGCCCCTTCCAGTCTCACTCAGGGGCGCTAATCACTTTGCGTGATATAAAGGTACATTCTTATACTTCACGTATATTTAATAAAGTTAAGATGTCATTAAATACTGTTATATAATATTTTTGCTGGTACAAATCAAGCGGCACAAGTAAATCACTGGACTCGCATTAGGAAGGATCAGGGTTCGATTCCCGGCCCGGACATCCGGATTTCAGTTTTCCCTGGTCTCTCGAAATCACTCCAGGCGAATTCTGGATTGGCTCATTACTAAAGGTCAAGGCCCATTACTTCCCTGTCCCTGTGTCTCTGAGCGTCTTGCTCCGTATCTAATAACCTTGTCCAAGATTTTACAAAATGTGTTTTAATGTGAAGCAACATGCGTGTGTATGCTCTGACATAATTTCTTTAATAATTAAATTGTTAAAAGGTACGCATTATATAGCACCAGGGACACTAAATTCTCTACACGACTTTGCCCCTGTCAAACGGCGGGCTGTGGAAAACCATTGTTCGGTGTCTTGCATATTCGTAGTGATCCGGCGTGAGGCGATCATCCTCGCCGTAGCGGGGAGATCAAAGTGGCCAACCGAGCACCGGGTGTTTGGAGTGGGCAAGCGGGTCGTGACGTCAGATGGACATGGTCCCAGAGCACCCATGAGCACGCTCCAGTGGCAAGGCATCATCACCTGGAGCCGCCGCGGAGGTCCGCCGAGAGCAGGCAAGGCAGGGCGAGGCAGGGTTGTCGCGGCGCGCCAGGAATGCAGGCAGCCTGCTATCTATAGAACTGTCCTGGACGCCTGCCTACACCACGCACGAGCTGCAGTCCGCTCCGCGCCGCCTACACAGCACACTATATATCAGCTACACACATGTCCGTCTTCTGCGCGTGTGCCCACAACACTAATGACTGGTTGCACCAACATCTTCCCCAATCCGAGATCGAATGATCCTTGTTCCGAACCAGGATCAAGTATGATCTTGGTTCCGATGTAAAAGTGTTACATCAACGAAATTTCATGATTCTGGATCTCCGATTCGTCGATCTTGGTTCCAAAGTGAGAGATCGAGAGAAAGTATGGGACAAATTATGGTATTGGTTTGTAATATATGACGCCATTGAAGTAGGCGTATTTTTCACTGTAGATAGAAACTAGATGCGATGTTTTATCTTTTTTAAGTGAATTATTGTTGTACGAATTCTACAGACTAATATCCAAGTCCGTATAATGTTTTAATTTCCTAAGAAAACAATCAACGTAGTTCTATCTGTTGGCGTATTTTCAAACTACATTTGTCGACGATGGCTGCTGAATGAACTTCAACTCGATCTCCAGTCCAGATCTGAACTCGAATTGTGCAATAGTTTTCTGTGTCGATCTTAGATCAGATCTCGGATCGAGTTTCTAACCACGATGGCGCAACCGGGCATAACTCTACTTACACAACAACTCTCCAAGTCACATGGTCTGCACTGATGAACGTGTTTCTTTAAAATAGACCCACCCTTTTATATGAATAAAGTATGTTGACTAACTCAAACGTATTATAATATCATTAAAACTATGTTTGAGGAAATGTACAAACATCTCGAAGCACTTGTTTACATAAGCAGTGTTCTAACCTCAACATCTATCCAGGTTGTGTCTGACAGCGCTGTTGGCAAGAAAGGAGTGATATGTTGGACCACGAAAGTGGATAAGTGCAGCTCGCACGCGCAATCTTCGCCATTTCCTCTTTCACGGTGGGCATCCAACTGGCGACGTGGTATTCCAGTGTTTATTCAGTGCTCTACCAGAGAGTACAGGTTTCTTTTTTACATGACCCGCCTTAGGTTGAACCATCACGTGCGTGACTTTCCACCCCTACAACTGCACCCTTTCTGATAAACACTCGGTTATAGTCCTTTCACGGTTTCTTCGGAAGTTTTAACACAAACCTTTGAAAAATCACCCCTTGTATTACGTATTTAGTTATTTCCTAAATATGCCATGTATCAAGCGTTTTCGAAGTTTTACCTATATTCTATTTATGCATTATAATATTTCATTTATAATAAACACGAATAAGAACAATGAGAAAAAATCTGTGTTGTTAGCGCCTTTTAATAAAGAGTTCTCTCGCAAAATAATATTACAACTGGGTGCTCAGGAAAGCGGTGCGTTGTCCTTTGGTGTAATTTTCCTGACTTAGCTAAGCTAAGCTTGTCCGAGGCGGAGGAATATCATGGGAGTAGAACTTCAGCAGGGCTTCAGAAGAGAGTGAAGTAACCGGGAATGGATTATATAAGGCATCCCTTACTTTTACTGATTTCCCTTATGCTTTCATTTTGGCCTATAGCTCCCTGTTGTTGAATCACATTATCATTCATATACCACCCCTCGAATGATTGCCCTTGGTCCCGGAGTACGGAAGTTGCGTGGTTGACCTGCGATCGCAGAGTAGATAGTACACAGATAGGGAACTGCGTGGCATTTCCTTTAAAGTAGGCTTGCCCATTCTGTGAGTGGATGCACGAGCCTCTGAGAAAGGGCATCGTGCCTTAGAGGCTACTGCATGCCGCGAAAGTGTTCCCCGCTGGCCGGGCGGCCGGCGGGCGAGTATGGTGCTCGGCTCTGATTGGCGAACGCTGTTCCGACATTTTGCCGGCGAGTGCAGCTGGAGTTGGTGGTGTGACTGTACTCTCTCTGCGCACATGTGCAGCTGAAGTAGGTGGTGTAACTGTACATTTTACATGCATGCGTGGAGTTGGTGGTGTGACTGTACTCTTTCTGTGCATGTGTGCAGTTGGAGCTGGCGGTGTGACTACTCTCTCCCCGCACGTGTGCAGCTGGAGTTTGTGGTGTGACTGTACACTCTCTGTGCATGTGTGCAGCTGGAGTTGGTGGTGTGACTGAACTATATCCGTGCACGTGTGCAGCTGGAGTTGAAGGCGTGACTGTACTTACTCTGCGCACGTGTGAAGCTGGAGTTGGTGGTGTGACCGTACTCTCTCCGTGCATGTGTGCAGCTGAAGTTCGTGGCGTTACTGTACTCTCTCCGTGCATGTGTGCAGCTGGAGTTGGTTGTGTGACTGTACTCTCTCTCTGTACGTATGTGCAGCTGGAGTGTGACTACTCTCTCTGTGCACGTGTGCAGCTGGAGTTTGTGGTGTGACAGTACTCTCTCCGCGCACATGTGCAGCTGGAGTTGGTGATGTGACTGTACTATCTCCGCGCACGTGTGTAGCTGGAGTTGGTAGTGTGTCTATACTGTCTCCGCGCAAGTTTGTAGCTGGAGTTCATGGTGTGACTGTACTCTCTCTGTGCACGTGTACAGCTGGAGTTGGTGGCGTGAATGTACTCTCTCTGCGCACATGTGCAGTTGGAGTTAGCAGTGTGACTGTACACACTCTGCGCACGTGTGCAGTTGGAGTTGGTGATGTAACTGTACTCTTTGCACGCACATGTGCAGCTGGATTTGGTGGTGTGACTGTACTCTCTGCGCATGTGTGCAGCTGGAGTTGGTAGTGTAGCTGTACTCTCCATGCATGTGTGGAGTTGGTGGCGCGACTGTACACTTTCTGCGCGCGTGTGCAGCTGGAGTTGGTGGTGTGACTGTACTCTCTCCATGCATGTGCGTAGCTGGAGTTAGTGGTGTGACTGTACTCTCTCTGCGCAAGTGTGCAGCTGGAGTTAGTGGTGTGACTGTACTCTATCCGCGCACGCGGCACGAATCAACCAGCGTGAACAACGTTGTAAATAGTTTAAATAAAAGGACATTTATCCTCGAAAAGGAGGACATTGCATTAAAAACGAGGGCAGTGCAATTGCATTAGTGCCGCAAATAATTTGTATAGGATGTATCTAAATCAGACCGAAAAACTTCGGCTAAAGGTTAATTACGATAAACGGAAGGTGAAAATATATACGACCTCTAGTGTAATAAAGTGAATCGTACGAGCGGTGTGCATATTTTAAGTTGGATGTGAAGCTCAAATTTTTTACAAATTTTGGTGAAAATATTCAAGAAGGATCTCTTGAGTGATTGGATGAAGAGTGGAAGACCAAGATCTGTAAACACCTCATCGCTTCTCTCTTGCGGTCATCAAGTTATTTCATGTATATAATCGTGGTTACTAACCTTATTTCTAATTAAATCTCAATGACGCTGTAGCAAACTTGCGACTCAAAAGTTGATTTATTAATCCGCGTGTTACAATTAACTTTATACATTTTACGTGATTAACCTGCTGCCCAAATTAGTCTAATTTATTTCAGCTTTGTATTTTAGAACTATACATTGACGTTTTTCACGTATGCCTATACATTAATCTTAATATGGAAGAAAAATAAGAAAAAATTAGCTAAGTAATTATTTTTTATAGCAAACGCTCTTCGAAAATATTAAATAAAATTTCCGTTACCAGTTAACATAAAATAAAGCTAAGTACGCCTACTGGAAAGTAAACTTGTATGCTTATGTAGAACTAGGTGACCCAGCCCATGACCTTTTTTTTTGTATTGTCACGGGGCTAGAACAGTTACCATGTTAAAACATTTGGTTATCATACAAAGACTGAAAAAAAATATTGCATAGATATATGTAGGTAATAATGAAATTATGTGGAATTAACTCAACATTGAAGCGACTGCAGTCCCATTATATTTATCTATCGGCTTTGCCACTGCGGCTCCACTTAATATAGTTCGATCCACTGAGCCACTAAGGCCCCACTTAGAATCGCTCTATCTACTTGGCTACTGCTGCCCCATTTGATATATATTTATCCACTGGGCCACTGCGGCCCCATTTGATAGAATTCTATCCACTAAGCCACTGCAGTCCCATTTGATGTAGTTTTGATATAGTTCTATCCACTGAGCCACTAAGGCCCCACTTGGAATCCCTCTATTCACTGAGCTACTAAGGCCCCATTTGATATATATCTATCCACTTGGCCACTGCGGCCCCATTTGATATAATTATATTCACTAAGCCACTGCGGCCCCACTTAGCATAGTTCTATTGAGCCACTAAGGAACCAATTGGAATCGCTCTATCCACTGAGTCACTGCGGCCCCACTTGGAATCTCTCTATCCACTGAGCTACTAAGACCCCACTTAGAATCGCTCTATCTTCTTGGCCACTGTGGCCCCATTTGGCATATATCTATCCACTGGGCCACTGCAGTCCCACTTGATTTAGTTCTAACCACTGAGCCACTAAGGCCCCACTTGGAATCTCTCTACCCACTGTGCCACTAATGCCCCACTTGTAATCCACTGAGCCACTGTGACACTTAATTAATTCAACATTGAAGCGAGACATTTAAAGTAAACAAAAATTATATTTAATTGCCTTCATATCTCTAGGTAAATATTCTCCATGTATTAATACACAATTTTTAATAGGAAAAATGTAGTGAAAATAATGAGTTTTTACTTTAAAAGGTAATGATAGCATAATCTGATCTTGCTGAAATTCGAACTTTTACCCTGAGGATTCGCTCTGCAAAATTTGAAGAACTTCTGTTGAGTTTCAAGGGACTTATAGGTATTAGAAATGGACAGACAGACAGACAGATATCGTCTACTTATTACATAGGATTGTTTAATCACAACATATTTTAAAACACGCACTAGAGATTAAATAAATATTAATCAAATTGAAAACTTAAACAAAGAAAGAAAATCATAACTATACAGAATATTGAAGCACATACAAACTGCTCATGGGATTAAGAAAATTATTGCTAACAACACAGATATAACAAATTTATTCAAACATTTCTATGCTATCATTCATCATGTAATAAATGCTGGACAGTAGTAGGGGTGGGCCGGTTCTAACCCACTTTTAATTAATCGGATTATCGATTTGATATCAAACTGTTAATTAAATTCATTGAAAAGTTTAATCCGATTTATTCCGTTCAAAAAAATGCTAACCCAATCTTAATGCTATTAAATTTTATTAATCCGATCTTAATCCTATCGAAAACGGAAAGAGTTAAATTTATTGAAGGGTTAAATTTGAAAGGGTTATTTTTTGTTGTTGTACATATTTCTTTATTTTTGGGCTGGGGAGGGGGCTAGCAGGAGCTCTGGCACATCTTCATCCTTGGAGCTCTGGCAGTCGATGACCAGAGTGGTGGGTTGCAATGTTTTATAGAGGTGTAGAGTTGAGTGCAAGAGTGGGCTAAATCTAATGTTTTCTAATTCTTCTCATTTTCAGGGGTTTGGAGGGATGTTGGTGGTAGATAGGCGATTTTTACGAATATATTTAACACACAAGAGAAATTCAGAGTGTTCTACATATCAATAAATTACACACATCGAATAGCAAATTTTCAAACGACTATGTGAATAATAATAAGTGCAATTACACGAGTCTTAAACATAGCGGGAGTCTCGAGCTTAGAAATATAATTTACATGAGAGAGAATTTTAACAATAACATCTGATGTCGACAAGTGCAAACTCGATAAACAAAATACCACTAGTCAATATTCCAAACTCGCATTTAAATTTTAAGCAGACACAATAGCATAATAGAAATACACGTACACAACTTAATGCCTCTCGCACATACCTTGAGTATTTTTAAAACACGTCTGTTTGATGTGGAGTCCAGCGTAGCAATTACGTCGTCTTATAAGCTGTGTGTGTGTGTGTGGAGAGTCTGATTATATACAGGTAGTGAAGCCAATGACAAATGCGTTGAAATTTAAGAGAAATACTGCATTCGTGCTACAGCAGACAACAAAACAATAATTTATTAACTAAAGTTTTACTATTTTCAGAATAATTCACTTTTAACACAAAATATTTCCGTCGAAGCGTAGGGACACTCGCATGATGCGAACAACTACTTAAGCCCGCAAAGAGTAACCATGCAATACTTTATAGAGAGATACTACAAATTTCCGTTAAATCTATGAAATCCACTTCACTTAGTAACAAAAAACACGAGTTGTTAACACAAATGGTACTTTCGTCTACCGAACACAGAAATCAATTACTTATCACAAATGCATTATATCGATCCAGAAAAATAAGTTAACACACAAAAAAATATATTTTCCCGACAAAATACTAGGTAAATCGCGGCTATCACTAGAGATGAAGGTAGGTGCGATGCTCGCCGGTGCGGTAACCCCCTATCATAAGCTCGTCTGTCGCGAAGTGTAGAGATGTGGTGTTTGTGAAGGAGTTGACAAGTAGCACGTCCATCTCCTTCAAGCATACATGAGCGGATGATATAGCACCGAGTGGGATAGCTGAGGTGACTTCACTCCCTGCGCCCCTTCCTTGCCCCTTGCTGGAGTTAGACACGGGCTGCCCGCGATTGTCATATGTTTTCGATAATTTCTCAAGATGGCATCAACTGATTAGTTACATTCCAATTGAAGGAGACTTACCTGCCACCCCCTCACACTGCAACCAACCCATCCCTACCCTGCACCCCTCAGAACCAGCCCGACTTCACAATGCCAGCCACCCCTACTACTCCTCCTCTACGAGGTCCTGGGCGTCAGTCACCCAGACTGCCTGCGAATGTCAATTGATGCAACTGATTCAAGATGGCATAATCTGCCTACTTGCATGCACATTGGGAGCACACACCCCCTCCCACCCTACCCTGCATCACTTATCTGGAAGAACTTACCTTGAGGTCAAGAACCCACACCATCCATCCCGCCCCTACCCCTGAAGACGTCTGTGCGAAAAGCGAGTTCTTCTCTAAGAACTAGGCTACGCACCCTTCCCCCCCTACACTATTCAGAAAATGTATTTTCTAGCGTTGTCTCCCCTGCTTTGACTTGCCGGCCCTTCACACTCAGAGCGCTTCCTCAGTTATGAACGGAGCTTGCTTCAAGGCCAAAGCGACAGTTTCCCTAGGGAGATAGCAGTGGATTTTGAACTGACCTGGGCTATTCCCCCTCTCCTCAACCAAGTGTTATTTTCGCTCGGACACTGAAACTTCCTCCTATATTTCGGAAGACAAGAGCCTGACGCATTCCCAGCTAAATAAAATTTCACAAATACCACCGATAAAGCTTCATTTGTCCTCATCACTATGAAATACATTAAAAATATTTTTAACACAATAAATTCAATTTAAAATATTAACCATTTTAAGTAAAAATTTAAGTTTAATCCTGTAAACTTACAAGACATTTTAAATTTTATAACATTTACAGCAAACTTTATACCATTTTTCATTAACTTTTAACTTATCACTGATTAATTTTCATGTCAACACAGCGATAAGACATAATTTTAACTCTCTTATATTCTAAATATTGAAAGAACACGAGTTTTCAAACACATATTTTTATTCAAGTTTTAACTATTAACTTGTAAGCAAATACTCAAGTTAAAATTTATTTTCAACCATTGAAAACATATGTTAAACTAACATATTGGAAAAGTTGTCTTAGTTTCAATCCAGCGTATATATATTCGCCTAGCAGACAAAATACGCATTTCATGTGTAGACTTCTCTGCGACACTAAAAATTTGACTATACAATCGGATAGGAAAATATAATCTCACTAAAGTTTATTATTCTATGTTGAGTAGAAATCAGTTCCAAGTATATTTAGGAAAGGAAGTCGACTAAAATGACGGTTTTTTTTTTTACAAAAGATATGGGTAAGAGTCATTTTAAAACCTCGTGTATAATACCAGCTAACGGATATCCGAGAATCGAGTGTATGGAGAAGAGGGCGAAACTTTGGTCTTAAGAGCCGATGAGAATGTATCGCGCTTAGTTGGAGCAGAATACGCAACGAACTTTGCATGGGTGGGCCGGACCAGGTCCTGTGAAGCTGGCTAGATGAGGGAATGCTTAAGAATTATGCCGCAGCCTGCACCACGCACATATATCGACACCCGCCCCCTTCCATCAGCCCAACAACTTTCTCTTCATGCTGAGAATAGGATTAGGAGGGAGATCTTCCCCCCTTCTGTCCCCGGCCACACCATAAAAACTCCACTCCATGATGCGTGTTGCCCTGGCTGCAGCTCACAACCACTAAACACCATGCTTTGTGACCTGTCTCGCCTCACCTATTTTTGCAGGCACAAAGCTTTTGCATTTTGTAAAAAGCGAGTGAAGTATATTTAGGATATTGCATTTCAGTGTAAGTCCACTTTAAACGTCACTTTTGTGAGAGAAAAGAACTTTAACATAATCTGAATTACTCGACACTGAAAAATTTATGAATTTCTACACCATCAAATTTCTACACAGTCAAAAAAAATTACATCCTAGGACACACAGTCAAAAAGTTATTTAGCGTGGGGAATATTATTTTGCTCTCTTAAAACTAACAATATTCCAAGAACTGTATGGTTAAAAGCAAAGAAATATAATGTAGCATAAACAATTATGAAACCCAGAAAAGTATTCCAATAAACTAATGATGAATTATGTCACAATTAAATAAAAAAAAGCGAAATACTATAGAAATATAATTCCAGGAAACAATATCCAAATTCCAAGAAATATATCACATCACAAATACATTTGAAATAATATTAAAACAGAATCGCACCCCAAATGCCTTTAAGGTGAAAGATTCGGCTAAATAATATTTGAATTGCAGAAAATTAGAACAATGAATTACACAAATAACACCTTAAATGTCTTTAAACTGTAAAATTCCATGAGATTTATCCTGATTCCACAAAATGTAACAAAATTAACAAATACGTCGCATTTAAAATGAATCTATTGCAACGGATTACTACCCAAACACACTGAATTACAATGTATACCAAACACAGTCAATTATCACCTAAATGTGAATAATGACACAATTAAAAGGATTTAATCACAAGGGTTATCGCTCAAACACTAATCCAATGAAACAATAATCCAATAAAAAGGGTTTGATTACACAATCAATTATACAGCCGATCCCCATTCAGAGGTTCATTAAATCAAATAAAACAAAAATATTATTAAAAATATTTCATTTAGTATAAAACCAATTTTCAATTATTGTATTAAAAAACTTTTAAGATCTAGATTCTTAACCAAAAGTCATGTGCTTTTGAGAATCCTCTCCATCGAACCAAGGACATACCTTTCTTCCTTTTAATGATTTTATCAACCAAATATTCATTTGGAGAACTGACTTTTTGCAGTTCATGTTCGTAGAATCTACCTTTTATTGGTTTTCCTTCTTATGTTTCTATGTATTTCATTCCGAGGTGTGTCTGTCTAATTGAAATAATTTTAAATATTTCAAAAGACCAATTCACTGTAAATTTTTTTCTCAATGATCCCTTTCTGCTTCGACACATGTATAATATTGCCAACTTTGAACTTCGATTTTCTTTCATTGCTGACTTTAACATTATTATAAATAGTTTTCACTAAAATATTATCTGTAACTTCTTTGGGAGCCATCTGATTGTTCTATGATATCTGAAATTATAAAATGGAACTATTTCAGACAAATCATCAACCCATTTGTAAGTCCCCCTCGATGTGAAATGTTTATATATTAACTGCTTAATCGATTTGTTGTAACGTTCTTCAACACTAGCTTTAAGCTCCGAATACATTGTGCAGTGATTAATACAACATTCAGTCATTAGTTTGCGGAAAGGTGTAGAAAAAAATCAGTTCCTCTGTCAGTTTGTGGCGAATTGGGCTATCTCTCTTTCAAAATGAACTTCATTGCATCAGTAACCTGTTTCGCAGTTTTGTTTTTCAAAGGCATATCGCAGCCATATTTAGAATAAACGACTATTATGGTTAAAATATATTTGTATGCCTTATTGTATTATGAAAGAAATGTCATTTCACACAAATCAACTTGAAAAAGATCATTTAAACCATGAGTTATATTTCTTCTTCTAGGATATCTTATCCTTGCAGGAGCTTGAAGCTCTTGAGTAATATTGCTAAACTTAATTTGTAATATAACCTTCTTCTGTTAACTCTTCAATAATGGAAACAATTACATTTGTATGTGAATTATTCCCAGAATCTCTCGAAGCGATCAGAAAGTTTAATCTATCGACCAATTCATTAGGATTGTTCCATTATACAGATGAAACACAGTTGTTAATTTTATCTTTATATATTCCACTTCTAACTATATCTCCTATTAAATGTATTTTCGGATCGTTTTCATCTCCTGAACGAATATTAACCTTCGTTCGACGAATAAGTTCTTTATACTTCTGCAAATCAGTGTCAGAATATCCATTTGGAAAGTTTTTAAACAATAATTCAAATAATCCTTCACTAATATCAGTTACATATTCACCTATTTTGATTTTATTCTCAGGGAAAATTTAATTACCGAATCTCCCAAGAACCAATTGTTTTCATGTCGATAAACACTAATGATCGTATCGCACATAGACATATATAGTTTTAAAGCTAAATAACATCATGTTAATTGAGAAAGGGATTATTTTTTCTTTGTTAAAACTCCATTTTCTATTTTAATTTCCAAAGCTGCCTCTTTAGGTTTATTCAACACAGAATGAAACGTATCCATTCTAATCATAACAGGTTTTAATATTTCTTTATTTAAAACATGCTGTTCCATACAGGCTCGTTTGGCTTGCAAATATTTCTCTTTCACAGCAGATATAATGTAATGTAAATCCGAAACAGAGGCAGACATGTTTGATTAAGATACATTAAATTCAATCTATTTATATATGAAAAAAGTAGTTGCTTTTTTAACTGTTGTATTAGATTGATTACTTTGTGCTTTTTCAATCTCATCAATTTTACTTTAAAAATACATATCATTTTGTCAGAGTTTTAGCTTTGAAATCGCTAATAAAATATTTGATTCATGTTTCCAAATCATTATTTTGCTTTCTCAAATCTGTTTGCGTTATTTGTTCCATTAGTGTTCAGGTTGTTTTGCAATTAGTGTTTACCACTTCATTAATTACAACTCTTAAATTTTCTTACATTTCTGTAAGTTGTGTTGTAAAAACTATGTTTGTCATATCATTAAAATTCTTACTAAATCCTTTTAAACATTCTTCTATTATAAATTCATTACTCTGCAAATCAGTGTGCTAATATTGCTTAAAATGTTTGCAATTACGCTCATGTTTTTATAAACATCATTAAAACAGCTAACTCTATTAATTATTCTTGAATATAATTTGATTGTGATTTAAATATATATTTAGTGTAATAGTTTTTAGGTCTTCCACATAACGTTTATTTACTGCATCACTATCTTTCACAGCCATACCCATATTACATAATATATGTCCATTCAAATCACAATTCCCATCGCGATTATTGTTAAACAACTATTGTAATGAATAGGTTTTATACTGCTATGTCCAAACTTTGAAATACTCATTGTTTTTCGCCTGGAAGTAAAAAACTGTCAAAACCAGGCCTATATCTGCCTTTATATAGGGGGAGTGTTGGCATAATCACAAAAAAACCATATTGTTCTTTCCAACAGTAAAAACACATATCTTTAAACTGTGTAAATGTCATATTGCTAAAAATAAGATCATTGTAAATATGTTGCAGATTCATATTTTCCATTTTAAACACAATTACCATATTTGCATTATCACACAAACAAATTGTTTCGGTATATGTGCGTAACTTTATGATAGACAGAAACAACTAATGTTTAAATGTCGGCCAGAACTAAAGTATTCTTGTAGTGTACCCTGCGGCTCACACCAAATATCGTCAAAAATAAATACGGAATTGGATAATGCTTCATTCGGAGGCACTGTATCGTCTTAATTTGAAAAGGGATATATCTCATTCTTTCAATTAATGATAAAATTGCCACTAACCGTTGATATTTCTCATGTTGTATTATTTTAGAAAACACATATACATTTTCCAATTTAAGTCCATTCGGATGTTCCAACAACGACATAATAACACAAGCTTTTCCACATAAAGAAGGACCACTTATTATACAATGTATATTTGATGGTAAAATAATACCATGTTTCTGTTCAATTATGTTTTCTTTCGTATTTAAAATTACTGGAAGATGCACATTTTGTTTTATAACCTTAATTTCTACAGAATTACACAGTATTATGTAACGTACTAACGTAAAACCTTGAATGTGGTCTATATATATATATATATATATATAGGATAATGTTCAGTTGAAAACAATGCCTCATAATAAACACACCAAAAAAGGAAGTGTTGTATTGAATACATTGATTAATACATTACCATTAGATTTACATTAACCAAAATACAATTATTGCGGACCAGATACTAAACTTGCAAAATGTTTGGTCTGGACTGCTCAAGGAATAAATGCTTTGGATTACGCTCGTAAAGAACACAATATTTTTTATGAACGAACAAACGATTTGAAAGAAAGACATATGGCAGATACAATTCTAGCCAATAAAGCAGCAAATATATGGAAGAATCCATCTACATCTACAGGCGAAATGCTAGGTGTTTGGGTTGTTGATAAAGTTATGCACTCGAGGGTGAAGAGAGGCACGGGCTTAAAATGCAAAATCAAACGAAACAAAGAAAGGAGGAATCATTCCATTCATATTTACAGCATTAACAGATCTTGGATCAATCCTCTGAGGGGTTTCGGCAATTAGTAGAGCAGTTTAATTAAAAGGCAAAGGAATGTATTTGAAACCCTATAAAGTCGGACAAGGATGTAAAACTCCAAATGTGAAAAAAAAAAATGCAGAAAGTCTTAAATAGTCTTCCAAAGGTCTTCTGAGGTGTGTATATGAGAGACGATTTACCAAAGAAACAAAATATTCGTGAATGTATGATTGTTCATTTAGATTCGAAACAAAATGAAGGAATGCGTTGGGTTGCAATAAATAAAATTGTAAATCAATTAATGTATTATAACAGTTTTGGCGATTTACATTCTCCAATTGAAATAAGTAATTATTTAAAAAACACAATTAAGATAGAATTACAAAACAGAACAATTACCAAATACAATCAATTGCAGACATTTATGTTTAGGTTCTTTGGCTATAAATAGGGCATATAAGTAATTGTAATAGTAAAATATATTAGAAATATGTCAATTATGTTGATATTAAGTGGAAATTCGTCGAAATTGCATACTGTATGTTTCCCTGCATAAGAGTTAGATCGAGAATGGCAAATAAATCTATTCGTATTCATTACTTCCAACAACATTCCAAACATTGATATGCATAACCTATTATTTACATCTAATATTGGTAAAAAAAAAATTGTGATATTGGTAGGATCTTATAAGTTGGATGACCTTGAAACATTCATTAAAGCAGCATTACCTGAATGTATACATTTCCAATTACATGGAAATCCAAATACATTAACTAGTGCAATGTATAGTAATGTCAATATCGATTTCTTGGAAGAAAATTCATTTGCAAATATGTTGGGTTATGAACAGACTATATCCAGCTAATCAATTACACGAATCATGAAAACAAGTTAATATATTTTCGATAAACGTATGTTGCTTAAATGTTAATATTGTAGGTGGTTCATATTTGAATGGAAAACGGCAAATACAATACATGAATTCATGTGTGCTGTAGCTCCAGGATATAAAATAATTGAAAATACTAATAAATTGATATATGTTCTAGTAATAGTGAATCACGTTAATGAAATAGTTGTTACAAATGTCGATCAAGACTGTAAAATTTTTAATTTTAGAAATGATGAAATTCGTGTTTGTTTACATTTAAAAAAGGCATATAAACACCTGCATTCCGTTGCACATTACAATTATAATGGGTGCTGTGTACAATAGTAAATTCGGATGTAAAGTCAGCGGTTCTTCTAAGAACTACATGGGAAAAGAACGTATCCCAAAGACAGGGAGTATAAAAAGATGTAAATGTCAACATAAAACAATCACTTCAAATAAGATACCTGAGAAGTTAACACGAAGCAATGAATTGTATTTCAAAGAATTAGGATATACTGTTAATAGAAATGGAATACATATTTAATGTTGAAGAACCTCTCAACTGTGAAAATGCAATAAACAATACAGAAATACATGTATATGAACCATTCTGAACAGGACTGTATACTTATCCATCGGAAATAAGGATTGCTATACAAAATTACGATATTAACACATTACCATTGAAATCAAGTATAAAGTTTAGGGGAACAATTAAAAAGACAGTCGACACAACTATTTCAGCCACAACAGGAATAGTGAGAAATGGATTATTACATTTAATCTTTAGAATTGCATATTTGCTCAATGGTGTTGTATTAGACCAATCATAGGATGTTGGAATTACTTCTATGATAAAGCAATATCTCTCGGAAACTGTAAACAATCATTATACAGGGGTAATGGCTGGGTGAAACAATGCTAGTGACTACTCACTACAAATAAACCCAGGTAGAAAATACGAAGTTGTTATACCGTTAAGTATGATTTTAGGCTTTTCTGAAGACTACAAACACATCATATTAAATGCTAAACAAGAATTAATTATTCTATTTGGCAATACACATTTAAGTTACATATACGATACAGCTAATAATGAGGAATGAGTAACATTTGAATTAAGCAGTGTGGAATGGTTAATGCTGCATATTAAAATTAACACTTATGAATGTGCAAAGTTTTTAAAATTTATCGAAAAAGGGCAAAATCTAGACATCACATTCAGACAGTGGCTTTAGAGGTTTTTGCAATACTGCCAACATAGCAAAAAGTTATTTGGAATGTGAAATCAAGTTTTTTGTTGGAAAAACCGAGACATGTTGTCATTTGTTTTCAAACAAATCGATAAAACAATTTAAAAACAGATCGATCAGTATTCGATAATTGTGATATGAACAATACTATACAACATCTAAACAGTCAAGCTTACCCCTATGTGGATTTAAATATGAACTTTCATATGATATGTATACAAAGTTTCAGGGAACATATTATAATAAAAATCAGTTCACTGATCCTAGAACACAAATAATTTAAAACCAGAGGAATGTACTTTGTGTTTGATGTCAGCAAGAAAACGACAGAATTATGAATGGCATGATTGATTCACGAATTGAAATCATTGCAAATACACCATTTCCAGCAAATATACCATTTCCAGCAAATACACAAGCATACACTATTATAATTCATGACACATTAGCGAGTTACAATGTAAGATATATGCTGGTTTAAAATAATGAATTGAATCAGTAGGCGACGAACCACAGCTGAGACGAGATGTTTTGCAATGTACAAGGATTTCAGTCTGCAGAAAAAAAAATCATTAAAGAATTATCTATCACTGATATGGAAGAATAAACAATTTTATTCAGCTTCAAATCACCATTTGACTGGAAATATCTAAATCCTAAATACAAGAACACTAATAGATGGGTTACTAACCATCTAAGCTCGAGACTTATGCTATGTTTAAGACTTGTGTAATTGCACTTATTATTATTCACATAGTCGTATGAAAATGTTCGATTCGATGTGTGTAATTTATTGAAATGTAGAACACTCTGAATTTCTTTTTGTGTGTTAAATATATTCGCAAAAATCGCCTATTTACCACCAACAGCCCTCTAAACACCTGAAAATTAGAAAAATTAGAAATCATTAGCTTTAGCCCACTCTTGCACTCAACTGTACACCTCTATAAAAACATTGCAACCCACCACTCTGGTCATCGATTGCCAGAGCTCCAAGGGTGAGGACATGCCAGAGCTCCTGCTGCAACAATAAAATTAACCCTTTCAATAAATTTAACCCTTTCAGTAAATCTAACCCTTTACATTTTTGATCGGATTAAGATCGGGTTAAGAAATTTTTAATCGGATTAAATCGGATTAACCCTTTCAAACGATTTAATTAACCCTTTGATACAAATCTGATAATCCTAGTAATCAAATTGGGATAGAACCGGCCTGCCCCTACTACTCTGGACATTTGTGATCACCTCGAAAAATATGGCTGGATGCAAAAAAAGTTTCATTACATGTCCTTCTGCCGGACGTCTGGTAACTGTAATCGTTGGTCCAGTCGATATATTGAGTTTACTGCAGCCACTCACGAGCTAGCGGCAAAACGCGTGACGCCTAGTTAGCTGTGACTACAGCTAACTAGGCGTCACGCGTTTGTGTGGCCGATGTGTAATCTGGGAAATAACGGGGCACATAAAAGAGCAATAAACACCTTCCATCGCTCCCGGCTGCAATCAACCAACACTCAATCCTGCCTGTTTACGAGCAGTCGGTGTGATGGTTCCAGTGATAACTCACAAGCCAGGCCACTTCTTTCTGCCAGAGAGAATGGCTTAAAAAAACATTGGGAACGATTACAAATCCATTAATGGTTGCTAACCAATTTTTTAAAATGAAACACACACACACTCTCTCTCTCTCTCTCTCTCTCTCTCTCTCTCTCTCTCTATATATATATATATATATATATATATATATATATATATATATATATATCCAGTTACAGTTTACCATACCGAAATCGACTTATGAATAGAGAAATAATATATAAAAAAAACGTATCCTTCGACAACATTCTGGTCTGCAATTTTGTTTCGGAACGATTTGGTTATATGGTAAAAGGAGAGAGAGTTTACTATGGATCGCTCAGGCTAGACACCAACTGCCACACCATGCTGCTGTGCCGGGCGAGGTAATTTTTCCAATGGACATTGTTGTGTGCAACATGTGGGTTACTACATGCTGTTCACAATAAAATGAGCACTTTTGAAAGCCCTTCTTAAGATCTACTTGTATGCACGTTGTGTCTTCTTCCGCCTTATGAAAAATTATCATTGCCACGGGCCTCAGAACTTTATTCATGCGTCGGCCAAGTAAAACTGTATAATTGTTAGAAAAATAAATATGTGAAGAAACCACGAATATACTATAATTACTCTTTCGTTTTCATTGCACCGCTTTCCAGGCACGAGATCTCATTTAACCTCCGATATTGTACGCGGACACACAATTTAGTGTCGACCTCCTCCATTCGTATTATCAACCCTTCCTTAGGTGTTTTGTGCACTGAACGAGTAAAAAAAAAAGGCTTTTAAAAATCGTTTCATATTTCTAGCAGAGTCCTGGTTTACGACTCTTTTGAGTCTACTCGTCCTGCCATTGTCCCTGTTGTAGTTATCCGTTGGTCTAACCTTCTGTGAGAAGCTGTATACTAGGGACGTTTATCATATTTACCATAAACTGAGCTTTTACACAAATTTAGCTCAGCCGTGTTATTTAATTGCCTGTGTCAAGTAGTTAAGTTTCGGCAAACCAAACAAATTCACAACGTTTAAAAATCGGCAAATCATCGGATGATGTTTATAATATTTCCCCCGGATTTTGAACATAACTATTTTTGTCCCAGTTTGAAGTGCGAGGTTACTTACTGCCTTTCACTAAACGCAAACCTTCATTAGGGGCAACACAGAATCTTTGTTCTTGAATTAAATTAAAATATGGCATCTCTTTCGTTTCGTTGCGAGTACAAATTCGGCCGATCGCAAAGCAGTTACAAACTTGTTAAATGGAAAGTTGACACCCCCTTAAGAAGTTTTTACCACCACGTATTTCCTGGAATTCCTTCGGCAGCTGGGTACAAAACTTTGCTCCCAGTGCGTTTTTACTGGCTTAAAGTTTAAAGATTTAATTTGTAGACCGCTGTCGATCTTGTATCGTGTAGACGCGAATGATCAGTTGAAGAACAAATACATCTTCTAGCTCTTTTGAACGATGTAACATAACCTTACCACCAACACGCAATACTTGGCAGAAGTAGGCATATAAAATGATGACTATCTTTCTGGGCTCACTCATAACAGTATGCAATCACTCGGCCTAACCGTATATCGAAGTGAACCATGAAAAAGGCAACTAATAAAAATAGTTGAATACGTTATCAGAGAGCTTCCAGAAATTTGTAAGTCACGAATGTTATAAAATTCGTTACCATGAAAAATTTGTTTATAAGAAAGTTTGTCGAATATTACTAATTAAATGTAAAGTTAATTAGCAGTTAATGATAGACAAAACACTTACAAAATAATATTAATCATATTACCCATATGACTTTGTTAAATATTTTATCAAATTCTTCGAATAAGCGCTGTTAAATGTTTTAAGATATAGTAATTTTTTACACTTAACTACGGCAAATGTTATCAATAGTTTTTTGATATAACTTTCACCTAATGCTGGAAGGCACTCGGGTTATGTCTCACAGAAACTCGCCATAACCTAACCTTCTAACTTACCCACTGCTTAGCGTTCTGGTTGCTGCTTTGAATGTACACCCGGATTTCGCAGTTTAATTCAGTGGAGACGATATTCACTTGCAATGCCTGTCCTGAACATTGTGGCACAATATGTAAAAAACAGTACCGACTACAACGCTAGCTCCGGTCCTGGGAAACTGCAGTAAATGGGTTAAAGTTCCAATGTTTTAAATGATAAGTTTGGTTAATGGTAAATGATCCTCTAAAAAGTTTCATAAACTTTAAGTGATACAAATTAATAAAAATAAGGATACACTGCAACTTGGTCAAAAGTTTTAATGATTATCAATTTTAAGAGATTTTTAGTCAAGTAATAACCATTCTGGGCATATACATTTCTACCGTGCACAAAATAATCACGCAATAATATAATTTCCACTTTTATCAAAAATAGTTTGCTGTACCAAAAAATGTTAAGACCATTAAATGTACGATTTAAGATAAACTACGAAACGATTTGTTAATTAAGTTGTTTATTTATGGTTAGAGAGCTGCAAAATTTGGGTTATTATTTGGCATCAGACTAAACATCACAGTGTCGTATATGCTCGAACAAGCGTCGTTTCTCACCATTAGTTGCTGCATAGATGCAAAATCACTCCCTTTCTGCCTGGATTGCACGTGATTGGACCACACAATTGCGAAGTGGACCTACTCGTTTATTGGCGCAGAGCTACTCAGGGCGTGTCAGATATATTACAGACCAATGGCAAACTTAATGCAAATGTACATGTGTTTTTAGTTTGATATGTCCGTTAATAATAACATGAATTTTGCAGGTGTCTATTTATGGCGTAATGTTACGTGAGCAGCAGTGTCGGAGAAGTACCCGGTAGCTTGGGAAACGAAGGCGGAAGTACTCGAAAGTGACTGGTGCTTAGAAATCTTTCCAGAATCAGCCTGAACTGAGCTAATAAAATACTCGAAAATCTGAAATCAAGATTGATGGACCGGGAATCGAAACCGGGTTCTCCCCTACACAAGTCCAGTGTGTTAAACTTTAATTTTCCATCTCCTCAGGCTTCATTAACTATTTAATACTTCCAGTGAAAATACTCATTTTCAGAGAAAATTCACATGGATAGTGACCCGACACTGTTTGGACGAATTCAAATTTAAACCTGTGCCGTGTCTCGAGACTTCAACCTGGATCTCCTCGCTTCGTTAGCCGGCACACAACCACCTGCCCCACGGGGGTCGGCCCACGACTTCGCTAACTAGATTGGCAAATTCAGAAGGAACTTCATCTACACTCTCGGTTTTAGTACGGCAACACAAGTAAATGTATTTTTGTTAATTTCGACATGCTTATTAATAATCGTATTTTGGAAAATCAGACATGTTCTCACGTCATGACAATTTAATGCGAAATATGGGAGGCATCTTAGACTCAAATTATTTTTATGAAATAAATTGATAATAGCAACTAGTTTTGCTGGTCTAGGCCAGATCTATATTTAGAAGCTATAACCTATAAATTTTATTTCTTTGCTTTTCCGTCACGAAACCTACAGTCGTAGTATGTTGATATTTCTTTTCATATATATTTCACCCACCCACACACACACTTCAAGCCCTCAAGACCTCAATGTTAGGAACAGCCCATATCTCTCTATTCTCTAATCACATATTTCAAATAAATCACACCTTATGTTCCCCGACGTACAGTCAGCGGAAATGTAAAGTACATAACTGGTTGATCCAATTTCAGTTACGAGAGTCAATACAATAGCAAAGCCGTAAAACCGTAAAAGACAGACGTGACTGACTGCCGCCTCTTGACAAAATCAAACTCATTTTAATGATCAATTATTTTATTTATTTCAAAAGTCTTAAAACCATGATAAGAAATTACAACACAAAGCCCTGGGTGTGGTTATACTGCATCACTTTATATTAGCGAATCTTCCAACCAAACAAGCGGGAATATTTTGATCATAGAGCCCGCGAAGACCATTTTTCAACACCTAGTAGTGTGGAAGAAGCGAACACATGCCAGTCGACCGACGATGGACCACTGACGAAGCCTTTGTGCGCAAGAGTGTAACTACTCGCGTGTGTCTACTAAATCCACTTCAGAGTCCATTACCGCTGCACTCAGTTCGGTCTTAGTCATGAAAGGGAAGTAAATCGAGCTGGGAGCCACTTACGAGACTTTACAACGTATAAGTGTGTTCAGTGGATGCAATTTCAAAGCGATATTCACAGAATGCTTTCAAAAGTGATATTTGACAGAATTCAGTTTGAACCGATGTAGTATTCGTATGCACCGCGAAAGTAAAATATGACTACTAAATTTTTAAAACGTTAAGGTACACTCTAAGCTAAAGGCTGTTCACGATAAAGTGACCACTTAGAAATCAACCTTAGGAAAAGTCACTGCCCTTACCTGTATTTATTTTAAAGAACGCACTGAGTAACACGCGGCCAGTAAAGTTGGTAACGATTGAGGGAAAGTAGTTCCATATCTTAACGTCGAATAAAAAGTGTTAGGTAACCATTTGTGACGACTTAAATTATTTATTCCGCTTTCGGTTTTTTTAATGCATCGGAAAGTAAAAATGAGATGATATGTAAAATATTTACTTTTATAATAATTTCACAGTTTCATTTGACTGACGCATGAATAAAGTGATGAAGCCCATGGCAATGTTAATTTTACATAAGTCGCAAGTTAACACAACTTATATACAAGTAGATCTTTAGCAGGGCTTTCAAAAGCGCTCGTTTTACCGTGAACAGCCTATAGAATCAGTTATATAAATAATTGGAAATAACATTCACTGAATGCCAGTTAATAAGCTACTGCCGACTGGCAAATCAAGGAAATGAACTGTGAAATCAGTGTCTTACGGCAGTGTAATTCCCGACATTTAGCGGTAATCACAAATAAAGCAGTGAAATTCAGCCATCATATTAATTAGTTGTCAGGCACCATCAGTCTCTCAATTCTCACTGTTTCAGATTGAGAGTGTAGGTAAGGCTTGTCGTCCCGTCGACAGCGGGTTCGTTAGAGACGGAGCAAGTTGCTCAGAGAATAAGGAAGGGGAAGGAGTCGGCCAATGGCCTGTAGTAAGGAAGCATCCAAGGATTCGCCTGGAGTGACTTCGGGAAACCATAGGAAACCGAAATAAGGACGACCGGACTGGGATTCGAACCCAGGTCCTTCCCAATGCTTTCCCGAATTTTTGCGACTGCGCCACCTCGCTCGGTGTTGCTTGAATGTGTGCCTTTGGCAGTTCTTACGGCAATTCATGAGCAGATGTCGAGTACATGCGCTAACTATGAACCAGTCCACCTTATCTGCAGTCTGTGGCTTCATCATATCAGCAGAGGAGGTGGTACGAAGGGTATTTAACCTTTATATACTGAGTGAGCATGTTGTGTTTTCGTGGTCCTCTGCAGGCGTGGTAGCTCACGTGTCAAGGAGGTCGTACCCGTTGACGGTTCGCGCCCACTTTCTGGGCTATTCACGGTAAAGTGAGCACATTTGAAGGCCCTCTCACTTGGAATAATAGTCGATACATAGATATATCTTGTTTTAACCTTAGACATTATCTCCCGAGTGCGGTGGAATAAACACACTGTGTTTATTACTTACATGGCAATATTTATTTAAAAATCTAATTAAAGGATAAAAAATGCCTGAAATGAAAAATAACTTGGGCCTCGAAAGTGTTCAATTTACTGTGAACAGCCTTATACGATGACGTATCTGCAATGAGGGGCACGCCTGCCCGAAGCTATTTACCACGCTCGTTTTGCTAGCGGAAAGTTTGCAAGAAGTTGTGGGACCCAGTACTGGTTTTGTATGTATCTGAGTAGTATATTTTGAGTCCCTGCAGTCTGAAAATTCCGTTTCATGCTGGAGGGCTTTGAAATGGTTTTATTGTGAGCGTTTTGCATTGAAAGTACCCATCCGCCGTTGACTGATGTGTGTTATTTATATATAAACACACTCAGGGGACATTCAACTTTTAATTTCATAAATATTTGATTTGTGGAATTCATTTAAATTTATTCCCATCTTTAGAATGTCATAATGTAATTACAATTTTCCACATTTCCGTGGTTATATGCACTAAATTACAAACAAAAAGCAGTAAAAATATTTTGCAATCAAATACGAACATAAAATGGGACTTTTTTCGTATAAAGTTCACAAATTAAACCAATGATTCAAGAAATAAATATTTTTACAACCAACTGCTTAGTAGTTGATAATAGTTCCTTCTGGGGCATGGGTTGGGGGCTGGGAACATGGCGACACACGTCGCCATATTGGATTTTCCCGATTTTTGTACAAAAACCGTGTTTTTTTGCACAAAAAACGGTTAAAAATGGCGAAAATGACTACAAGGTTCCTTTTTTTCCCTCGAAATTTCCAATTTTTCCCTCACGAAAGTGCCTTTGCTCAATCCAGCTGACAGTTTGCACATTGTAGTTGATGTTTGAACAATGTGGCTGAAAGTGTGCAATTATGTGCAATCATGTACAATAATTGAACAACCATGGCAATCGTAGCACTGACTAGCAATATGGTGGCAAGAGAAATTCCTGTCATGGCATTGGCCGGCAGACGGCAGGCGGCAGGAACGACATGGAAGCTTTCCCTGTCGGTGCTGACTAGTGGTTGTGTCCCTGCACTGGCTAGCAAGATAGTGGTCCCTATGTCGGCGCCACCCACCTTGTGTCCCTATGTCAGCTCGTGTCCCAATGTTCGGGCCACCTAGCTTCTGTCCTTATGTCAGCTTGTGTGTCCCTATGTCGGCACCACCCTATGGTGATACTGGCTGGCAAGATGGCGGTTGTGTCCGACAAATTGTAGTGTTTGACCCATGATGGATGTGACCGCCGGCAGCCATGTTGACTGGCAGTGGCCATTTTGATAACCAGGAAGTCACACTGTCTAGCAACATGGCGGCGTCCATTTAGAACTTGTGCAGTGGGCACAGGAAGCACGGTGCCGGCACATCTTAGATGGGCGGCCAGTACACCAACCACTCCCGCCATCATGGACTATAACTTCCTACTATTTGGCACTGACTAGCAAGATGGTAGGCAAGCAGCCAGTATGACAATGACAGGGAAACATCTAGAATTTCCTGCTCTATCAATCTGGTCGACCATCACTGACTAGCAAGATGGTGGCCAGCAGTGGGGTGGCCATGTTGTCGGCCAGTATGCCGAGACAGGATCTGTGACCCATCTCAGCACTGACTGACAAGATGGTGGCGAGTACATCAACAATGGGGAAATGTCTTGGACGAGAACTTCTGTCCGCCATCTTGGAAGTCATATTCACTGGCAAGATGGTGGCAGCAGGCAGCCAGCCCTTTCAGTCACAGCCATCAGAGAACTCTCTGCTCTGGTCGTCCATCTTGGAAGTCGTGCTAGATGGCAGGCGGCTAGCCATGTTAGCAGCAGGCAGCCATGCTAGTCGCAGCTGTCAGAGACCTACCTGCCCTGTCAACCTCGTCGGCCATAACTGACTGGCAAGATAACTGCCAGCAGCGGCGGGTGGCCATGTTGCTGGCTAGTACGACGGGGAAATGTCTGGAAGCTTCTCACTCTATCATTCTATTCTGACATGTTGGCACTGACTGGCAAAATTGTGTCGGTGTACAAAGTCCCAATAGGGCTGACTGGTGGCTGTCTCCCTAAGATGGAGCCCCAGCTGACTGGCGGCAGTGTCCCTAAGACAGAGGCACACTTGACGACATGTCTCCCTCTGACGAAGCCCCAACAAACTGATAGTTGTCTCCCTAAGACAGAGCCCCACTCGAAAGTCTATGACGAAAGTCCCACAAATGGCCATGTTGTCGGCCAGTATATTGGGGAAAAATATGCTCCAAAAGTCTGTTCTGCCGAGCACGTCGGTCGCTGACAGGCGGCTGTCTCCCTAAGATGAAGCCCCAACTGACCGGCGCCCTATGGCGAAGCCCCACCCGACCAGTGGTCATGTTGTCGGCCAGTACGTCGAGGAAATGTCTGGAAGCTCCCTATGACGAAGCCCCACTGCCTGCCGGGGAAACATCCCGCTCTGCCCCCCCTGCTGCTGACTGATGGCTGTGTCCCTATGATAAAGCCCCATCGCCGGCGCCAACAAAGTCCGGAAGCTTCCCGTTCTAGCCTTGGCCAATGCCGCCGACTGGCATCGGGTCCCTAAGACGGAGCCCCACCTGACCATCGGTGTGTGTCTCGAAACCCCAATGGGGCTGACTGGTGGCTATATCCCTAAGACAGAGCAGCTGACTGACAAAAATTGGTGGCTTTGTCCCTAAGATGGAGCTGCCACCCGACCGGCGGAGCACAACCATGTTGGTGGCCAGTACGATGTCTGTAAGCTCCACTGCCCCTTCCATTAGTACGAGCAAGTGCATTCCAACCTGATGGCCGCCATATTGACCCTGGCACAATCTGAGTGCCCTCAACCAATATGAGTATTTCTTCCTACCAAAAGTGTGCACATCCCGCTCACGCATGGAGGAGAGACCCCATTCCAAGACATCTTGTCAGCCTCAGGTCAAGTATGACATATGCTTACATATACGCATAGTTGGCTGTATTTTCCGAACAGTGTGAGATACAACTATCAAAATCATAACATATGCATAACCCCGATGATGCAGGGTCAAGCATAACCTACAAGCATAGTTGGCTGTAATTTCCTAACCATGTAAGATATAGTTGACAAATTTATGACATAGGCATCACCCCAGACGATGAGAAGGGCTATATATATCCTATGTCTACTTATAGTATCCACATTCATAACATAAGTACTACCCTAGATGACAAGAAGGCTTTCAAGGTAAAGTATGACCTATGACTACTTATAAGAATATTTGGTTGTAATTTCCGAACCATGTAAGATATAGTTGACAAATTCGTAAAATAGGCATCACACCCGACAACGAAAAGAGCCAAAGTATCAAAATTCCCCTATGTCTACTTATAAGCACATATACAATGTAAAGGGGGAAAAGTTAGAAGTACTTACCAACCAGCACAATCACGCATGCATCAGGAGCTGTACATCGATGTTAGATACGACTAGTACAACAACAGAATTCGTTAACAACTAGCCCTAAAGTGATGTCTTTGACCGCAATGATGACCATGGAAGCAGCGACCTGCTAACTGACTGTCATCGATTCTACGATCAAGTCTTCGCCAAATTATATAGTTTCGTTTCAGTATATTCACATAGATGCCACTCACTAATACATTGTCAGGTTGACCGAGTGGTCTAAGGCCCTTGAGTTAAACTCTGGTTCCCCATGTGGGGAGCGTAGGTTCGAATCCTACACCTGACAAATACTTTTGTGCTAATAAGATTGTAGGTCTTCTCCCTTACTGCTGTTTATAACATGTGTGCATAAAACAAGGGTATATATGCAGAGACACAAGCTGTCTTGCTCATTCACAGTTCATCTGTCATTTGCGAGCTCTGACTGATTTGAGAGTGTATCTGTGGTCAGCAGGTACGCATTATGGAGCAAAGTGAAAAAATGATGGCATACTTTTCTAGTGGTCAGAAGATTCTTGCAGCTATTGTGGCATATGGAAAACATAACTCACTTGCAGCACTCGACAAAGAATCTGAGCTCGCATACTTGCCTGAAGAATTCCTTCTGACATATGCTCGACATGAAATAAGATGTTTCAAACATATACCTGCATATCTACAAAAGGACGAAGAGATATGCGACTGTCTCCCATTTATAGAGTGTTTGCAAGGATGTACCGCTGTTATGGACACACCACATTCAAGAGGCTGGTGTAAAGCATGTCGGAAGGAGCAAGGGCATTCAACACTGATTCATTCCCTTAGGAACTCATGAAGGACACAGAGAGATTTGTACCTGGAGCAGCTGACGAGGTCGTGGTAGGTGTCAACACAGGTTCGGTAAAAAAGTCACAGTTCTCTGTCCCTTGGAACCCTTGGTGCAGTGGCCTTATTTTGGCAGGGTGCGTTATTGCACTCCTACTGGCGGTAGGAACCAGTCTCCAATTCAATGTATAAGCTGACCAATGCAGTTGTCATCCATACTTCAAAGAGTGAAAGTCAGCTGTGGATCTTATTCATCGATGGAACACGAAAGTTATTCGTGTTGCTACTATAAAAAGGTATTTTCTAACAAAAACATCTTCAGACAACATGAAGCTGGTTATCAGAACACAGGTCGTATTATGTTCACATGTAAAAAGTGTAAATCTCAGTTTGGCCATAGTTGTAGCTTGAAAAGGCATCTTGCAATGTATAAAGGTCGCCCTGAACTACCTGTTAAGCGGTATCTGAAGGTATTACCAGCTAAATGTACATGTTTATCTACAAATGTTGAAAGCAGTTCTCTGGTCCCACCACGACTTCCATGCAACTATTGTAACAAGAGATTTGCATATGCATACGACGAAAGGAGGCATGCACAAAGTTCATGTATGAAGAGCATCATTCGTATGACATCGATGTGATAAGTGTCGCAGAATATATGTGCGTGTTGATGCTTTAAAAATACATTTGAAAATGTGTAAGTTGCAATCAAGTTGATACTAACAGAAAATACATTTGAAACTGGGTAAGTTGCAATCAAGCTGATACTAACAGTATTTGTGTTAGGCTAGTCTGCTCAGTCGCCATTCAGATTTCGAAGAGTGAACTTCAGCTGTGGATAACGTGTTCTTATTCAATTATGAAACAGAAATGTTATTCGTATCACTACTGTAAGAAAACTTTTTCTAACAATAACATCTACTGACAGCATGAAGCTGGTTGTTATAAGAACGCAGGTCGTACTATGTTTACATGTTCAAAGTGTAATGATCAATCTAGACATCGTAGCAACTTGAAAAGTCATCATGCAATATGTAAGGGTCTCCCTGCACTGCCTGTCAAGCGGTACCTGAAGATATTACCAGCTAAATGTAAGGGTTCATCTACAAATGCTGAGAGCAGTTCTTTGCCCCGCTAAGATACCAATGCAGCTATTGTGACAACACTTTTACATATGCATAGATGCAAGGAGACATGGAAAAATTTCATGTGGGAGGAGCACCATTCGTATGTCATATAGATATGACAAGTGCCAAAGAATTGACACTGACGATTTAAACAGAAATGTAAAAAAAAAAAAAAAATTGTAATGGAAAGACAGCTGATGAACAATCTCAAGGTTATTCTGCATCTCCGAAGCCTAATGTTAATGGCTTTTTCCTAAAGCGATCTGCATTCAGGCTACCTTTAAAAGAATTTGTTGCACCGAATATGTCAAATACACCACGCAATGTTTGCCCATTCCTGTTACATATGAAACAAACTATGATAAACCAACTTAACGAAGAGGTGGAAAAGTATGGTCGTGTAAACTATAATATATGGATGGACTGTAGCTGTACGAACTCAGAGCCCCACAGAAATCCAACTATAGCCTTCAAGACATCGAATGTGTCTGTGTGTGATGCTGAAGGAATATAAAACACCACTGAAAAAAGTATACTAAAGTTACATCAAGAGGAAACAGAAATGATGACCAAGGGTGTGACACTACCATCAGTAAATCAACTTATGTTGCGAACGAGTGGGTACTGATTTCTCTCACCCCAACTACAGTATAGTTTCATCTTCGACCAGCAGAATGTAGGTATAAATTACTACAACAGCACAGCATTTGAAACTTTGTAATTCACACAACTTGCTCTCAAGCTAATAGTACCACTCGTTAGGTTGTCGCTGCAACATGGTTTAAAAAACAGGTCGGAATAGGCTCGTCAACTCAGTTGCTGTTCGAACTGTGAAGAGTGAACATCGACTGTGGATAACACGCTCTTATTAGATGATGGAACAGGGAAGTTATTTATGCCACTACTGTGAGAAGACCTTTTCTCAAATAACCAGCTGCAGAGAACATGAAACTGGTTGTCAACAGAATCTAGAGTGTACTGCAGATGTCGAAGAACATATGCTGACAGAGACTATTCTGGAAAATCATGCATGTGTGCTGCTACTGTAAGAAGACCTTTACTAAACTACCCAGTTGCAGCCAACATGAATCTGATTGCCATCAAAATCCAGTACATACTGTAGATGTGATAAGTCTCGAAAAATGTATGCGCATGTTGACGATTAAAAAAAAACCTTCATAACTTAACAGCTAGTTCTCTGATAGCTAGTGTGGTAGAATTGTGTGCTGTGCTCATATCGACATGTTAAGAGAAAAAAATGGGTGTGCAGTTAGTGTATTTGGTGTCATGCACTTTCGTGTAATTTTACAATTAAAACAAACTACAAGAAGAAAGAAATAGAAAGCACTCCGACAGCACACAATACAAATTGAGTGTTTGAAGCCAAACAGGAACAGGATGTTCCGCATGCATTAGAAGCGGTAAACAAGCATTACACTAACTACATAAAATATAAGCAGCTCGGAAAGAACTTGGTGGGTGAGAAAGGCTACCTCAGCAAGGGTGTTATGAAAGCCGCTGACTAGCACGCATGGCAAACTGACCTACGGTACACTTTATTGCTTACAGTGTGTGCTATGGGCGCATGAAGCTAACAGCTGTTGCTTTAATCGGAGTGAAAGTTCTTAAGGAAATATTAGCACTGGAAAGGGAACAATAAAGATAGGCTAATGACAATGAAAATCTAGCATGACATAAACAGCTGTTAAAAAAATGCAACATAGAATGTGGGAGTGAAATAATTATGCGAGTGCCGCATGGCGACATGATCTGCAGCCATGTATGTTTTTTGCTGCGAACAGTATGCTACGTGCTGCAAAAATGAAAAGTTAAAAATACAATGTAAAGCTAACTCGCCGAAGTGCGAGGTGGAGTCGAAAGTCGGCTCCACCAGTGTTACGTCTCCCCTTCCTAACTCCTATTCTGACCACTGAATCAATAATATCTGAAGCACTCTGCTATCAAGACTAGGTCAGGGCAGATGTGCATGTATAGGGGCATAGCTCTACTAGTTCACTATAAACTCAGGATTCATAACACAACTATTTTATTGAACATTAAGTACATATAATATATAAGAGATTGATACAATACTTCACAAGTAATTAATTCATTAACAATACTCAGATATTAAATACTCACAAGTGGCTCTGTGCCATTAAGTTACAATACAGCTATTATCATTTCCCTAGCATTGCCAGTTATTATTAATTTATGTTAAGGAGACAACGGGGTCTCGAAGGATGATGTTACGCCCTAACTGCTTGCTCGAGTTATTCTCACAAATTAACACAGAAGAGGACCTCAGTGCTCCTCAAGGCCTCGGTGTCGTGATGCTCAGGTTGCCAGCTCCGGCTACTAACCTCGTGGTACCTCAAGCATCGTCAAGTCACTGGGTGGAGGGGGTGGCATATACGGGCGTTTTATACACCTCGCTCAGTAGGTCAGCGTGGCGTGCTTACAAAACTCTCTTAATCCATATCTCGTCGTAGCTTAACTGGTAATTTCCATGTGGCCATTGAAGCTTAGCGGGTAATAGCTCGTGAGCGGCTCTTCCTGGCCGCTACATCGTGTTGGCCGGTTTTGTTTCACTCGGTTCGTAAGGAATATGTTCTGTCCAGGACAATCTGGTCATGCCTAGCATCGGCATATACCTACATTACTTGCAGGTGTCTTAGTAGGTATTATATAGCATGCGCAGAAACGAAGAATGGTCATTACTTCCAGTGAGTTCACGGCGATGAGATGTACGACCTTCACTGCTTCACCTGTTAAGGCAAACCTGTGCTCTGAGTCTTCTAAAAGCACAGTATATACATTGTTGAAGCACATGAGTGTGTTTTGCGATCCCTCCACCTTGCTCGAAATAAGTGTATGTATTATTTTATTTTCGAATCCCTACCAGAAAATTCGTGTGCATGCTAGCCCCTGGTGGGACTCGTCCCTTCCGAGACGCCAGGTGAATGGATCTCGGAAAGACTAAACCCTGTGGAATGTGTTCTGCCCAGGATGGTTAAGTTATGTCTAGCATCGGTGATGGCTGCGACAGTACGAATATATGCGAGACAGGACAGTTTAGTCGTTTCTAGCATTGGCGATGGTTGCGACAGCGCGAACGTATATGAGACAAAGTATGTATGTCCTTCATTACACATACTGAGGTCTCGGTACATGATGAACCACGAGTGTGTATCGAGAGGCCAGTCACGACCGAATGTGCTACTACTAAGGACTTGTGCCCTAGTGGTGGGGGACACGACTGGTTGTAACTGAAGGTTCGGTACATCAGTGCAGCTTGGAGACAGAGTATGTCCAACACATTGAAAGTGCAGTAAATGGGCACAGGCCGGAGACAGGGCAAGGCTGTCTGGAGCATTGAAGACTCAGTACACGAGTGCAGGTCGGAGACTGCATGTCGCACAATACAAGTCGGGTTGGCCACTGCTAGAGTTGTGTGTGATAGCTTCATGTGATATTTCGTTTTGTAAGGAACGTGTTCCGGCGTACTGACAAGGGTCTTGTCTAGCATCGTTTCACAAGTGCTCTGTGCTTGTATGATTATGCTGGTTGGTAAATACTTATAACTGTTTTCCTTTGCATCTGTATGTTGTCCCTCAGCGTGCTCACAAATGGTACTTTTTTCGCCTAACCTAAAGCACTCGCACTATGCATTGATTGGTAAATGCGCCTTGGTGTGTAGCTGTGTCTTGGCATGATGGTTTCGTCCATAAGGACAGCCTGGTCGTGTCTAGCACCATTGTAGCACCCAATGATTGTGCTGGTTGGCAAGTACTTGAATGCTTTTGTACATGTATAACTCGGCTGGTTCCTGGAGTCCTGACACATTCTCTCTGCTAGTGTTCTGTACCACTTGGCGAGACCTGCACTATCGATCGACTGGTTAGGGAATTGTGGCCATATGCTTAGGGAATGTGTGTGGTACGACTAAGTGTCTGTTGGCATGCTTCACTCTGTGTCGCGCAGGTGGAGAGCCATCTAGATGCCAGGACATTTCGTGAATGGATCTCGGAAGGAATAAACCCTGTTGGAATGGGATAGTGGTGGAATGATAGACATAGGATATACTTGGCCCTGCGAGCAATCTCATCATCTGGGGTGATACCTATGTTATGAATTCGACAACTGTATCTTCAATGTTTAGGAAATTACAACCAATTATGCTTATAGTAGACGTAGGTCATACTTCACCTTGAGAGCCTTCTCATCGCCTGGGTTGAAGCTTATGTTAGGAATGTGGTAACTATCTCACATGGTTCGGAAATTACAACCAACTATGCTTATAAGTCATATGTGAGCCTGTCTGTCATCTGGTGTGATGCATATGTTATGCATTTGTCGACTATATATTATATGGTTCGGAAATTACAGCCAACTATGCTTATAAGTAGACATAGGTCAAACTTGACCTTGCGAGCCTTCTCATCATCTGGGGTGATGCCTATATTATGAATTTGTCAACTATATACTACACAGTTCGGGAATTACAGCCAACTGTGCTTAAAAGTAGACTTAGGTAAAACTTAGCCTTGCGCCTTCTTGTCATCTGAGGTGATGCATATAATATGAATTTGTCAACTATATATTACATGGTTCGGAAATTACAGCCAACTATGCTTGTAGGTTATACTTGATCCTGCATCATCGGGGTTATGCATATGTTATGATTTTGATAGTTGTATCTCACTGTTCGGAAATTACAGTCAACTATGTTTATATGTAAGCATAGGTCATACTTGACCTGAGGCTGACAAGATGTCTTGGAATGGGGTCTCTCCCCCCATGCATGAACGGCATATGCACACTTTCGGTAGGAAGGAATACTAATATTGGTTGGGAGCACTCAGATTGTGCCAGGGCCAAGATGGTGGCCATCGGGTTGGAATGCACTTGCTGGTACTTATGGAAGGGGCAGTGCAGCTTACAGACCTTGTACTGGCCACCAACATGGATGTCCACCGCTTGTCGGATGATGGCTCCGTCTTAGGGAAACAGCCACCATTCAGCTGTGGCACCATCTTAGAGACATAACCGCCATTTTTTGACAGTCTGCAGCTCCCTCTTAGGGAGACAGCCACTAGTCAGCTCCATTGGGGCTTCGTATACCAACGCCATTTTTGCTGGTCAGCACCGACACGACAGAACAGAATGATAGAGCAGGAAGCTTCCAGACATTTCCCTGTCATACTAGCCAGCAACATAGCTGCTCGCCACTGCTGGCAGCCATCTTGCCAGTAAGTTATGGCCGACCAGATTGACAGAGCAGGAAGTTCTCTGATGGCTGCGACTAGCATGGCTGCCTGCTGCAACCATTGTCAGTTGCCTGCCATTTAGCACTACTTCCAAGATGGACGATCAGAGTAGGAAGTTCTCTGATGGCTGCGACTGACATGGCTGATTGCAGCCAACATTTTTCCAGTCACAACTTCCAAGATGGCGGACAGAAGTTCTATTCCAAGACATTTCTCCATAATTGTTGTACTGGCCACCATATTGTCAGTCAGTGATAAGATGGGTGACCAATCCGATATCGGCATACTGACCTACAACATGGCCGCCCCACTGCTGGCCACTATCTTGCTAGTCAGTGATGGTCGACCAGATTGATAGAGCAGGAAGTTCTATATGTTTCCCCATCGTTGGCATACTGGCCACCTGCCCACCAACTTTCTAGTCAGTGCCACAGAGGAGGAAGTTAACGTCTGAGATGGCAGGAGTGGTTGGTGGACTGGCCGCCCATCTTTCCAGTCAGTGCTAAGATCGGAGTGACAGAGCAGGTCGCTGCAACTGGCAAGGCCGTCCACCATCTTGCCATTCAGTGCATGATGGCCGACTGGATTGAAAGAGCAGGCTGTTGCTGCCAGCCAGTGCTAAGATGGCCGGCACCGTGTGTCCTGTGCCCACTGCGCAAGTTCTAGATGGATGCCACTATTTTACTAGGCAGTGCTCTGGACGCCATATTGCCAGACAGTGAGACTTCCTGATCATCAAAATGGCCACTACCGGCCAACATGGCCACTGGTGGTGACATCCCTCATGGGTCAAACACTACAATGTGGGGGATGCAACCGCCATCTTGCCAGCCAGCATCACCATAGGGTGACACCGGCATAGGGATACAGGAGCTGACATAGGGACACAAGCTGGGTGGCGCCGACATAGGGACCGTCATCTTGCTAGCCAGTGCAGGGACACAGCCATCAGTCAACACCGACAGGGAAAGCTTCCATATCGTTCCTGCTGCCTGCCGGACAGTGCCAAGACAGGAAATTATCTTGCCACCATCTTGCCAGCCAGTGCTGGGATTGCCATGGTTGCACAATTATTGTACATGATTGCACATAATTGCACACTTTCAGCCACATTGTGCAAACTGTCAGCCTTTTTTGACCGTTTTCTGTGCATAAAACACGGTTTTTGTGTAAAAATCGGGGAAAAATCTAAAATGCTGGCCTGTGTCCCCATGTCCCCAGTCACCAGGCTCTGCCCCAGAAGGAACTATTATTAACTACTCTGCATGTATTTGATTTTAGTTATTTTTGTGAAATATTGATTCATAATCGAAATTTTAATCTCGAAACCAAGGTATGAACCACAGAAAATCTGTAGTTATGATCAAGTTCAAAATTATTTGGTATCATTTCTAGAGGTTTGTGCTGCGTTTCTAGTCACTGATTCAGGATCATGTGGAAAATATATCTTATCAATTTCTGAACTTCATTTATACGACTGGGCATTAATAATAGATCGGAATTATTCTACCTAGTTACAGAAGTTGTATAAAAAACGTCGTTACTTTTCGATAATCGTTACAATTTCTTTTTGTAATGTGTGGCAAACAGCTCTTTATAACTGTATTTGTCCTAAATGTTTATACCATTCTTAGTTTAGCCTGGAGTTTCAAAGCCAACTCTTGTAATGGAGTATTGACATATACCACGCATCACGTGTAGGTTTATTAGTTTGTCTTTTTTTTCGTTGGATTTATTTTATTGTCATCGACATGGCGGTAGGGGGCCATCAATTGCGTCAATTGAAAGACTTTTTAGAAGGTGAAAAAATTTGCTTTTATTGAAACAATTCACGTTGGAAAAAACTCTTTCAACATGCAATTATTTTGTAAAGTCAACAAAAATCTGTTTTCAAATATTAAAAACGATTATGTGTACCAGTCTTAAAACTGTTTTATCGTTAACGAAATTGTAATAGTGATATATCAGTAACTGTAATTAATTATTTTTAGGATTTGGTAATTAGCAGCTATAATCAATTACATTTCCTTAAACGCATTTGTAAATTAGCTCAATTCCATTTTACCAGTACCTTCCCCATCAATGTCCAGGAGTTCCTGCCGGTCGGCGTTAGGGTTTCCGTACATTAAGTTATAAAACCTAAAACCTAAAATATAAAAAAAGAAAATTGGGGTTGGCTATGTTGGGGACACGGCCGGTTGTTTTGCGTGAATACGTTTACACTGACGGGCTCGGATGCCTTGATGTTTTTTTATGTTCCCGGTACCATTTCACTCGGTCATGGAGTTTTATGGGTATCACTGGATTGATTTTGAGATGCTCTTTCCAACCGTATACGATTTATGTATTTTGAGTTGGCTTTTTGACGAGTATAGGCCGAAATTGTGTTAAGTTTTCTTAATTTTTTGCATTTATTGCATACAATTTCACCATAACCACGCGACAAAACTGTTTTTATGCACGCAATCGATTGATCTTGACGAGAGCTGTCGATTGAAACTCAAACGAGCGTAGTAGCTTCTCCTAGTCACAAGTTATACTACGCGGAAGTTTTGATCCTTTGGCAATCGAGCGGTGTAATTGAATTTTGAATGTATACGATAGATTCGGAGCTGCAATGCCAAACTGTATGCCCCGATTTTTTACCATCAGGTTTTCTGGATTGCCTTCCACTGTGGTCGAAAATTTAAGGACGTATTCCCGCCAAAAAGAGTATTTCTACTTTGTTCACGCGCCGACAGAGGAAGACGCAACAGAACCAAGATTTACGGGCAAGGAACGCACCACCGGGGTATTTTGGTCCTTGTTTGGGGGGGGGGGGGAGGGGGGTAGAGCGGGAAAGGAAGGGAGAGTCGTGTCAGTCAGTGAACTATATTGTGGAGGTGACAAGCGGAAACGAGGACACGGCAAGTGGGCCGTCCTTGGCGCGATGCCCTCACGAGCCGGCGGGATACCACGGCCTGCAACATATAAAAAATAATTACCCTCTTTGCACAACCAGGACATTGGTTCCGGGATTGCGCAGAAGATTTCAACAGCGCAAGCCTCATTTTCTCTGTCAAACTGACGATAGCAAATGCCCTGAAAATGATCTCATAGTATCTCTGGAAAGACCATGGCGAACATTTACAAGGGCACGTGCTAGATTGTAAGAGGTTAGGTTCTCAAAGTAGCACTGCTTCCTCGTAGACAGTTTATAATAAATGTGCCACATTTGCGACGATACCTCGACACTAACTTGGTAACACTACAGAATTACATAACTGAAAGGTTGCTGCAAGTTCCAATGTCAGTTCTTTACACTAAAATTACAAGTTGTATTTTAAATGTTTCCAATTTAAATAAATAGTTATCGATACAATATATAAGCGTATTTTCCTCGAATATACATGTAAGTACTTTTTATAGGTACCCATATGAACATGTGTGTTGAGAAAAACCTACACAGAAAGAATTTTACAACTTATTTGACAGTAATCGGCCCACTAGTTCATAAGATACAAGATTTGGTAGGAATCGGCGAAGAAGTAAATTGTATAAGACAGCTAAGTCAAAATATTAAATGAGATCTTACAACACAGCACACGAAATAAGTTATCAGATCAGTGCATATAGTGAATACAATACGAAGTTACCAATAAGCACAGAGTAAGAATTACTGGCATGCCAAGTTATATTAGAAAAACTTTTCTACAATTATATAACTCAAAATATGTGGTAAATAACAGCTTATACACAGAAAATTACCTTATTTATGCTTTCTGCAACAGCTGTGCGACCACAGGGGCCTAGCATAGCCACTGTGATTAACAATAATGTACACCTTACAAAAAATATCAGATTAATTCTGGTTTTCTAGGCAGGAAAAGGGTCTACATCAGACACAGGGGTAACTATGGTAGCTTCTGATCCTTGTACAAAGTTGTAGGATATTCAATGACATTTGAGATAACAAACTTACATAATTGATTAATCTTGTAAATTACATTATAATAAAAAATTCAACGTAAGTAAATTCCTTTACACATTTGTGTAAAAATTAACACAATTGCAAGGCGATTAAATGTTTATTGACATTCAGGTTAGTCATACTTCAATATAAGAAAATATAAATTTGCCTCTTTTTATCCATATTACCACTCCTATGAAACGGCCTGAAAGTCTCAAAAGGTTAGACAAACATTATATATACTAATTATAAAAGGGTTTCCAGATAATCAGGTATCCCCTAAACCTAGGAGTAATACAACAAAGGCCAAAAGAACAATTATATGGGTGGATGGATAAACATTGCATGTTAGTTTTTCTACCAAAATGGTTTTTAATAGAAAAGCGTTTTGCATAACCCGCTGGATCGAACTGTGTTCTTAGTTAGATCATAAACGCACCCTTAGATAGCATAACGTTCGTTAGGAGGGAACGACGCACGTGTTTCCTTAGTGGAAAAAACGTTGCACGTTGTAAATCGAAAGTTGGCTGCACTGCAGAAGAGGATATTCCTTCTGTCCTTGGCTTGAGCATAGTGTGTGTTTGGTCTCGCTGTTAGTTCACCACGTACAAAACATGAATGCATCTCCAAGTGATTTAGAGAGAGAGTAAACAATCGTACACCTGTGCTAAACGTTACGGAATGGAAGGACAAAAAGTACAAACATTTGAGGGACAGGAGAAAATCCTACTTGTCGAACCGAGGGAAAGAAAAAGTAGTTCCGGAGATGATGCCACCGGGCAGTGCACGAGGTTGTTCGGCTACTTGTGGTAAGAAAGGATGCAATTTATTAGCCATTTCATCATTCCTCGATTTGTACAACCAGTTTTATGATCTAACCTACAATGAGCAGACTTTTTTGCTGCTCAAGTTTATCAACTTGCGAAAACCGAATTAAAGACGTCATGGTAAAACAGATGGCACATCTAAACGCTTGGCCTCATTTAACTATACCATAAATGGGAAGCCTATTTGATGTAAAACATTGTGTAAAACGTTCGGTATCACCCCACGAAGAATACAAACTCTCCAAGACAAAATGAAAGACGGACAGTTAGCACTCAAAGATAAAAGGGGACACATTTGGACCTTCCGCATCAAATCAAATATTTTCCTACAGAAGTGAGTCATTACAGTAGGAATGTTTCATCTAAACTGTGTTTGAGTGTCGCAAAATGTATCGGTTATTTCAAGACAAGTACCCCGACAGTTCTGCGAATTCCACACTGTACAGGAAAATATTCCAGAAGGAATTTAATATGAGGTTTGGACGCCGAGATCTGACGCTTGTAAGCTGTGTGATAAATACTATGCTCAGATGAAATAGACTCGTAATGAAGAAGAGCGGAAAAATATAGAAAATTAGAGTTCCTGCACATCACTACAAAGCTGACGAAGCTTGTAAATCTCTGGCCGCAGATTCCGAAAATGCCAACCTCATCATGTTATGTGCTGACTTGCAGCAGGTACTTTTTACCCCAATGTTAACACACTATGGTGTGTATTACCAGTGCCAGTGTTCCAGTTATAATCTGACTGTTCACAATGTAACTAACAACACTGCTAGCATGTTCTTGTGGCATGAACGTGTCGCCAAACGCGGCTCCAAAGAAAGTGGTTCATGAATATTAAAATATGTTACCGCAATGTTTAAGAAATTATCTTCTGGGAAAGAAAGAAAACTCACTGCCTGGTCCGATCGTTGCACAAGGCAAAGTAATAACTGGACAATTCTAAAGCTGTATCGATGCCATCAGGGTACTATATTGAAGTACAGAAAAGTTTTTAATTATGGGCCATAGTTTCTTGGAGTGTGATCGAAATTCCGCCCTTATAGAACATGCTAAAAATAAGACCAAACCACCAGTGCCTTCCGATTGGAATTATTTTATTACTAATGTCAAGCTGAATAGGACTTTCACAATCGTTGAAATGACCCAACCTGATTTCAAAAGTAGAGGGATGGGCGGGTCCAGGGATCTAATTTATTTAAAATGGCGGCGGGTGCATTAAATTAACCTGGTTGAGGGGGGAGGGGGAGAGGAGGATCACAGGGTGCCACACCCCTCCCCCATGCCCCTCACCAACCACCCGATGCACTTCCGGTGAAGTTGATTTAATGCTTTCACCCTATCCACCCCACCTCTCTTCACCCCTTGAGCTACTTTCCTTTGAGATATTTATGCCACCTAACTCTTGCAGAGTTGATTTATTGCTTACATCCCTCAGTCCACCCCTTGAGATATTTACCTTTGATTCAATTATGTAAGCCGATCTCTGTAGTGTATTTATTGCTTACACCCTCCTCCCACCATACATCGAGCTATAGCACGATACTGGCGGCAGCGGCATTTTAAGATGCGCTTTACAGATGCACTTTTCCACCCTCCCCCTCCACCAACTCCGTGTGCTGGATATGCGAATGAGTGATCTGGAGGGCGCCGTCGGGTCGTTGGCGACCAGGTTGTGATGTTGCGGAGGGGAAAGTAGGGAGGGGGAGTAGCAGCATAGGTGTTGACTCTTGGAACTCCAGAACACGATTGAGGAGGACCGCCATTTTACATCACTGGGACGCTACTCCCTCAGCGCGGGGGTAGATCGGCTCCTTGTGAGGAACCTTGGCCACCCAGTTGGTTATCAATTAGTTTGCGGAGGCGAGGAGAAGCTAACCCCTCCCCCCTCCGCACCCATCAAACTTACTTCAAGCTGCAAAACAACATTATTGTACAGGATTCCCAGGGTAGCGCCTGGGAGCTGTTTCCATAACTGATTTTTACTCTCTTTTTCCCTGCCTGTACGGGATAAAAGAGAGTGGTGAAGTTAATTGATTTTATCAGCGCGGAATTTTAAAGTTCAGGACTTGTGAAGTACTGTCACGAGCTCCCTGTGAGAGAGCTAGCGACAGTTTGGTATAAAAAGCGGAGGTTAATAGCCAAATGAAGTTAAATATTCGGTAAAAGTAGCTTTCCCATGACTGGAGTGGCAAGGGTGTATATAATTGATTGAGGAGGATGGAGGGGTGTGGTAAGGTGTACAGGAGGTGGAGGGAAATGCATTTAGATATAGAGTGGATGGGGAAATGCAGTTGCAGAGGAGGGTAGGATGTCGGTAACAGGACAGGTCCTGCTTCTTCGAAGTCTGGCAAAGGAATGAGCTGTGATGATAACCCTACAACTCTGAATAAACTTATGTTGCCCCTGCACCTACCCTGTCCCAACAGGTAACTCTACCACTTCTGATTGCACTTCTAATCCCCCCGGCTCTTTCCAGTTAGCCCGAGGGACTTGTTGATTAATGGATTTCCCCCTCTATCTTTTCTCCATACCTTCAGCCTGTGAGATATTTTCCTTTGATGCATTTATGCACTCCGACCCCTGTAGTTTATATTTATTGCTTATACCCTGTCTCCTTAGAGATATATTGCCTCACTAGCACCACCTGCACTTGAAGATGCACTTCTGCTTCCCCCCCCACACCCCTCTGTATCAGTTCACCGGACGATTGAGCTTCGGAACACCACCATACGCAGCTCTTTCCTGTTCAGAGCTTGACGAACGTCTGAGGTCGGAATTATGCAATGATCGTTACAAATTTGAATAGAAATAATACTACTAATAATTTGAATAATAACCGTTACAAATGCCTGTAACAATTGGAGTACCATGCAATGCGTAATTACTAGTCACTTGAAATGAATTATTACATATCGTAATGAACAATTACGAGGTCTATTTGCGCGTCTGTCACTCACGACAACTTGCTCTCAACTGCCCAGATTTTCGATAGTATGTAATACAAATACCTCCGACGGCAACGGCGATTTTGAAATTTATTTAGAAAAGTGATAGTATGTGTTAGGTTACTATCGAGATCATTTCATGTGCACGATATGCGATCGCACTGTGAAACATCCAATATAAATCGCTTCAGGTTATTAATTATAAAATTTATTCGCGCACTAACGTACTTAGCGTCAGACTATGTATGCAGTTGCGTATCCACCATTGGGTTATTTATTCGAAGTCTTACCTCATTTACTTATTATGCGAAAATTATTTATTTATTCGTGCAAGTAAAATAATTCCTAATAAATAATAATAAATACACACCCACGTAATTACTTTTGTACATGTGCTGAGAGATGATGTACCCAACTTCTTGCTAGATCTGTTCAGTCGAGTTTGTCCGGAGATTTTAAACCACGCCGATATATTGCATTTCCCCTTAAGGCGAAAATCACCATCACACTGTGCAGGATGCGACAAATCTTAACGTGTTGGAACGAGTTAAAAAACAGATAACAGCATAACTTTCTCCTCACACCCTCATGTCTCAAGGGGGAATGCGTAAGATGTCAGCCAAGTCCGGCCACAGGTCAAGTCTTAATCTCCCCTCTCAGTCCATGATTTCTCGAGGGAACATACATCTATAGCAAAAAATAACTTTATGTTTAAAAAAACGAATGAAAGTTCTTACCTAATATATCATATCTTTAATTAAAATAATTACTTTCATTTCACTTCAGTAACGATTATACGACTTATGTGTGTTCAAAACCTTTATTTTTATAATTCCTCAAACATTATGTAAACACGCTGTAAAAAAAATTAAACCATTCAGTTGCACTTCAAGCGAGACTAGCATCACTTGCGTTATTATTTGAATGTATTTGCTTATAGAGTTGAAAAAACATTGAACGAAACTGTAAGGTAAAGTATTAAGGAGACACTCCTTGTTTCATCTCTCACCCTCATACTTAGATTTTTTTATTCGCATGTGAACTGATTTGCATATAGGAATTTGTATTCTATGATGACGCAGGTCGTATTGTGTAAGATATGCTGTAGCCAACTCGTGATTGTCGCAATGTTTGAAGGCATCTTTTAAATATGCAGTTTCTAGTCAACTTTATTCCGTGAACCAGAAATTATTCTCAATGCAGTGTTACGTAAACGATTGAAAAATGCTAGTGTATAAACACCATCTCGGAACCTATTCGTGTATATTGTACTATATGTACATTTTTATTCTACTAGTTATACATTACATAGTACACTCCTCTAGTGAATATAGACAAGGTAAGTCTTGAGTAATTCACCAGAATTACATAATCTTCCGACAAACTGTATTCTTACATGTAATACAATTCAGTGACCCAATATAAATATATTATACTTAAATTATACGTGTTTTATACCATAAACACAGCAATCTTGATAACCCTCCTCACTAACACATTTTATTCATTTTTTTTTTACAGAAAAATACTTGAAGCCCCTCCAAAATTCCTAGTAATTATTTATGATTACTAATAATCATATATAACATATCCAGGTATTATTTTTCCGATTTTCGGAACAGCCTGTATTTTTAAGAATTACCAACTGTAAATATCACATTGCGTATATTTTACCTAAACTAAGTTCAGCGTGTTGCGCTCTACGAAGTACTGTAGAGGTCTCGAACAAAAATGCAACAAAAATGGTATATTTTGCATATTTTAATTCCATCATGTGTTATGGTATAATTTTTTGGGGTAGTTCCGCTGATTGTAAAAAAGTTTTTCAAATGCAAAAAGAGAGCTGTACGTATAAAAATGGCAAAATAAAGTCATATTCATGTAGAACTCTTTTCAAGAACTCAGAGATTTTAACACTTGCATGTGAGCATAAGTTTTCAGTACTTATATTCGTGTCTAAAAACAGGCATTTACTAAAAAATATTTAGTCCTTTCATTAGCGTGGCTTCAGCTAACTTAAAACTAGTCCAGAAAGGATCGTCTTCGTTGGTATAGCCAACTTTCCAGTAAATTACCACAATATCTTCAAGAAATTTGCTTCTCTAAAAATAATAATTAAAAAAAACTCATTAAAAACAGCTGAAAGAATATTTTATTGAATGTACATTTTATACTGTAGATGAATATCTAAACTACAAATATTATCAAATTAATGTATAACATTTCATTGTACACATTTCTTGTTCCTGTTTTTTTCGTTCCCATTTTCAGTAGTATAAATATGGCGCTTCTAACTCACCAGGCTGCAGGCTGAGGACTGGAGAGCTGCAATTAGCATATTACCAGGCTGAAGGGTGAGGACTAGAGGAGCGAGAATTTCCCTTTTCCACGTTTACCTATCCAGAATTGCCGATTTTGCATACAAAAAGGCACCTTTTTCCCTTTCCCCCTCAATATCCCGAATTTCCCTCTCGCTTCCTGCGGCCATCTTGGCCAGTGTTAATTAGCATAATCCGGGCAGTTTGCCCTTTGTGGCTGAGGTTTGCTCAATGCGGCGAAATCGGTCGGAAATTGAGAAATTCCTACCAAATTGAGAAGTCATTCCCGGCGGCCATTTTGGTATCGACGACCTATGTCAACCCCGGACAATTGGCGGCTAGCTGAGGATGTCGACCATTTTGGCGGCCAGCACCTCGCCGGTGGCGGCGGTGGGGCATCAAGGCATCACGAACGATCGGATCTCGTGGAACACTGCCTCCTCCTGAAGTCTGTGTGTGCATAACACTTGTAAGCATAGGTGGCTGTAATTTTCTAATCGTTTAAGTTATAGTTGTCAACTTCATAACATAGACATAAACCACAACTAGGGGAAGGGTCTTGGGGTCAAGTATGTCCCATGTCAACTTATAAGCATAGTTGGCTGTAATTTCCGAACTGTTTAAGTTATTGTTGTCAAATGCATAACATAGGCATCAACCACAACTAGGAGAAGGGTCGCGGGTCAAGTATGCCCTATGAAAACTTATATACTTTTAAGCATAGTTACCTATGGTAGCCAGTAAAAAATGAATTTTTTCCCACAGTTCGTCAAAACTCGATTTCCTAGTACCCCAATGAGTACATACGGCGATGACGACGGTGGTCATTTTGGTAGCCAGCCGAAAATTGTATGTGATCGTGATGGAGATTTTGGGAGCTAGTGGTGCTGGTGACCATGTTGCCTAGGGCGGGCAATACACCGCCTCCCCCAGTGGTATGTTCACAATAAATGCTATGGATGGCGGCCATATTGGCAGCCAGCAGGGACTGAAGTTCATCACCGGTCATAAAAAGTTATTTCCTAGTACCCCAATGAGTACATACGATGATGGTGGTGGCCATCTTGGTAGCCAGTCGATAATCACATAGGATTGCGACAGGCTATTGTGGGAGCCAGTGGTGGCCATAAAACAGGCGACGTCATCACACGCGCGCATGTACACCGCCTCCGCCGCCACCGATGGAGGCCATATTGGCAGCCAGGGGGGTCACCCTGACACCACTTCCAGTTCTTGCATCCCGGTCGTTGTTCTCTGGGTGCTCGCAACCGATATTAGTTCTTTTCCTTTGTACCGAAAGTGTGCATGTCCCGCTCACACATTCCATGTGGAGGGGGAGGCCCCATTCCAAGACACCGTACCAGCCTCAGGTTAAGTATAAGCTATGCTTGCATATAAGGCCAGTATGAGCTATGCTTTCATATAAGCATAGTTGGCTGTAATTTCCGAACCATTTCCGAACCATTTGAGATACGACTAACAAAATCGTAACAAATGCATAACCCCCGACGATGAGAAGGGGCGCATGGACAAATGTCGGCCTGCCTGACTCCCCTTTCTTACTCTCCTCTCTCCCTCTCTCTTGTCCCCTCAGCGCCACGGCAAGGCCACACACTTTCTTGTGCTCTCTTACACCTTCGACTCCTCCACCTGCCACACTTCCTCGCGCTCTCTAGCACTGGTCCTTCCCCCCTCTGCCTGCCGCCATCACCCCTGGACATACTTCCCCGCACGCTCTCCACCGCCTGACCAAGCTTCAGCTACGTCGCAGGGTGCTGGTCCCCGAGAATACGTGTAAAAGGGAGCAGACACCTTTTCGACCCTTGCGCTCAGGGAATAACATAGGCTATGACTAGGAAAAGAGTTGTGTGTCAAGTATGCCTTATTACTACATATAAGCATAGGTGGCTGTAATTTCTGAACCGGCTAGGTTATAGTTGCCGAATTCATAACATAGTAATCAACCACGACTAGGAGAAGGGTCGCGGGGTCATGTATGTCCTATGTCAAAATATATAAGCATCGTTGACTGTAATTATCAAACCGTTTGAAGTGCAGTTGCCAAATTCATAACATAGACAGCAACCATGACAAGGAGAAGGGGTGTGGGGTCAAGTATGCTCTATGTCAACTTAGAAGCATAGGTGGCTGTAATTTCCAAACCGTATAACATAGGCATAAATTGTAGGTGTGTGGGAGGTCACCTTGGCAGAACTTCCTACTGGTCGGCCTACTGGCCGCCATCATGGGCACCCACCACCTGCAGCCGACATTGTGCAAATGACCGTCGTAGACGCACTGGCCGCCAATTTGTTAGACAGTGCGACTTCCAAGATTCGATATTAAGACTTCATCCTTACAAAAAATGACAGTCGTCTGTGTACTTCCTGCGGCAACTCCCTCCTTGCAACCACCCGTCATGTATGCAAATGGACGTCGTCCTCGGCGCACTTGTCGCCAGCCGCCATTTTTGCTAGTCAATGCGACTTCCAATACGGTGGACCGAATTGACAGAGCAGGAAGGCCTGGTCATACGAACGGTTTAGTTGTCAAATCCATATTGGTAAGAAAACTATACGTCCACCAGCTCAAAAGAAAGCATTATAAATGTAACTGTTTAAACCAGTAGACACACATGCGCATGCGTGCACACACACACACATGCCCGCCCGCACACACGAGTTGTTACCCCCCACATAAAACACATGCTAGAACGATACGCTTCCTATTACGAAACAAATTATCCCCTACCTTACCTGGTCTAGCAGTGAATACTCGTAGGCCATGAGCACATCCCGTCGTCGACGTGACCTCGCTGGAAGCGGAGACCGCAATGGCCGGTCCCGCCGTTTCGTGCATGGTAGATACCGACCAAGTAGAGCACCTCCACCACCACCACCTCCCCTTGTCAACGTACTTACCGGTATACTATTTAAAGGAAACAATGTATGTGCCCTGAACCAACCTCGAGGTATCGCAGGTTCGATTCCCGTTGAGATTGTATGATGACACGCCTGCAAACAATCGTTCAGCGTCGGTCCCACTGCCGATGACGACGACGGGCATGTAGCGACCATGTCAGTCGTACCCCGTACCCGACCTACACTCATGTACCGAACCGTTGCAATTACATATAGTCACACTCTAACGACCTTATCTACATTCATGTACGGACTGAGCCTTTTTTTTACAGTCATAGGAAGCCATACTCTGACAGCCCTGCCCTAATCTTCAATGCATGTACCAAGCCTTTGAAATTGCAATCAGTCGATCCTTCTTGAACTGTTAATGTATGCACTTATACGGATTCTGTCCAGCATTACATGTTCAGCCATATCACTATGATAACTACGATGTTGTGTGTACCCATAGTGACAAGTCTCGAACCTAGTTCCCTACAGACAGCTGCTCGCTCTCCCCCCAGCCGAGTTTCACCCACTAAAGTGTACGAACTAAAAAAAAATAGTTATGAACAAAATGGCTAATAACGAGCATATCATGCTATATATATATATATAATCACAAATACATAAAATACATACTTACAGTCATAGGTCACACACGCTGTGACAACCCGAGACACGAACCGAGTAAGGAGGTATCGCAACACACACATGTCAACTATGTATATGTACTCTGCTCTTAGTCGATGCAGAGCAGAGGTGTTACCTTAACGAGTGTAGCTGTTTCAGAAGATCTGCAGGTCGCGAGCACATATCATCGTCGTGAACTCACTGGAAGCCATGACCGCCCTGCCTTTTGTACACGCAATAGATTACCTATTACATATTCGCCAGCAGACAATCGTTCGTTGGAGGGAAGCAAGGCCCCACTGCCAAAACGTTACGAAGAGCCATCATCTACAAGCTCTAACTATATTATGCAGTTGAAGTGTGTACCTTGTATGCTCATAGCAGGAAGTGTTCGAATGAAGACTAAGTTGATCGTGTACGAGTGTAAAGAGGCCAACCTCATGGCCAGCAGTAGAGTCATCGCAAACTAGCATGCCATGTTCGTAATTATAGTCATACTCTGTCTCTGACCTGCACTCATGTACTTAGCCTTTACAATTACAGACAGTCATGACCCTACCAACACACATGTATCGACCGAGCCCTTGCAATTACAGACAGTCATACTCTGTCGACCCAGCCTATGCTCAAACCTTCGTTGCATGTACTACACCTTTCCAAGTAAAAAGCAGTCATACTACGTCGACCCTGCATGCGCTCGAACTTTCAATGAGCGAACGTACAGGCAGTTTCCGTCCAGCAGCCCAACAGCTCCAATGTGATAACTGCGATGCTATGTGTGTGTGTGTGTGTGTGTATGATGGGCTTGGTACGTTCGTGTAGGTCGGGGACTGACCTTCTGTAATTACTAACGCTGTTGTAGACAGCATGACTGTTGTCGACTTGTATTACCACTCTCTACGAGAATCGAACCTGTGATACCTCGAAGTTGGTTCAGGGCACAAGCGTTGTTTCCTTTCAAGAGTATACCAGTAAGTACGTTGACAAGCGGAGGTGGTGGTGGTGGAGGTGCTCTACTTGGTCGGTATCTACCATGCACGAAAAGGCGGGACCGGCCATTGTGGTCTCCGCTTCCAGCGAGGTCACGTCGACGACGGGATGTGCTCATGGCCTAGGAGTATTCACTGCTAGACCAGGTAAGGTAGGGGATAATTCGTTTCGTAATAGGAAGCGTATCGTTCTAGCATGTGTTGTATGTGGGAGGGGGGGGGGGTGACAACTCGTGCGTGCGGGAGGGCGTGTGTATGTGTGTGCACGCATGCGCATGTGTGTCTACCGGTTTAATCAGTTACATTTATAATGCTTTCTTTTGAGCTGGTGGACGTATTGTTTTCTTGCAAATATGGATGGGCTATGCATTTGACAACTAAATAGTTCGGATGACCAGGCCTTCCTGCTCTGTAAATTCGGTCCACCATCTTGGAAGTCGCACTGTCTAGCAAAATGGCGGCTGGCAGAAAGTGCTCCGAGGACGACGTCCATTTGCACAATGTCGGCCGCAGGTGGTGGGCGCCCATGATGGCGGCCATGAAGGCCGACCAGTAGGAAGTGCTGCCAGGGTGACCCCACACACCTACAATTGATGCCTATGTTATACGGTTCGTAAATTACAGTCTTATATGCTTCTTAGTTGACATAGAGCATACTTGGCCCCACGCCCCTTCTATTTGTTGTGGTTTATGTATATGTTATGAATTTGGCCAAAAAAGCTCCAGAACACGACAAAATTACTTATAAAATCATTAATACACCTCCCAGCTAATGCATTATTTGCACTCCTAAACCTGTTTAACTCAGTCCTAAATTTCAATTATTTTCCTGTAGCATGGCGAACAGTTAAAGTTATCACGATCCCCAAACCAGGTAAAAATCACTCTATCCCATAAAATAGGCGGCCTATTTCCCTACTAAACTCCTTTAGCAAAGTTTTAGAAAAACTTCTTTTAACTTTATTATTAGTACATGCAGAACTACACCAGATTATCCCAGCAACACAATTCGGGTTTAGAGCCCATGCCTCCACCACTCACGCCCTTACTAAGTTTACTACATACACTTTAACTGCAATGCAAAAACATGAAGTTACAATAGCCATTTTACTTGACATTGCAAAAGCATTTGATAAGGTGTGGATAACTGGCCTACTACAAAAATTAATTAAATTAAATTTTCGTGACTGCTGTATACATTTACTTGGCTCGTACTTTCAAAACATAAATTTTTTTGTTATTATTGATACTGCCAACTCAACTACTCGCGAAATTACAGCAGGTGTCCCACAAGGTTCAGCAATTTCCCCATTTCTATATAATATTTTTATCTCAGACATCCCCATAACCCATGCCTCAGTACAAATGTACACGGATGATACCATAATATACACCCACGATCAAAAACTGCCATATGCTATCTTCCTAACTCACCTTCAAATAAACGATTTAGAACACTGGTTTGAAAAATGAATAATTGAAACTCATCCTACTAAATCACAAGCATTATTGTTAACTCATCGTAGAATTCAGCCATCACGACAAATAACTCTTAAATAATATTCCAATCCCCTTCACACAAACTGCGAAAAACCTTGGTTTAACAATTGATTCTAAACTAATCTGGACTAATCGTATTTCAACAGATAAAAAGGCAGCACTGAGCAAATTACCCCAACTTTTTCCAATGTTGAAAAGCACTAATCTTCCCAGTCGATTAAAATTATTAATTTACACAGCAATCGTTAGATCAGCCCTTTTGTATGGTAACGAAGTCTGGGGTAACTTAAATACATACCTTTTAAACTCCCTTCAAGTCATCCAAAATATGCAATTAAGAATCATAATAAATGCACCGCCCTTCACTACCAACCTATCAATTCATGAACGTTTAAAGATTCCAACTATAAAGTCACAGTTACTAAACCGCAATATAAATTACTATAATAAACTTCTCTCACATTCTAACCCCACCATTAAACCGCTAGGAGACTACGACCCCGATATAAACAGAAGAATAAAACGCCCTAAAATCCCTCCCGTATAATAACTAACATCTTCTGAACCTCTGCGCCCGGCCGACATTCTCCGATCGGTCCGGGACAAAATTCAGTCAGTTTAACAAAACTACCTTGTGCTAGCATCGCGCACATCACTTTGCACGCTATTCTAGCTCTCTCTACTTCCCTAGCAACTCCTCCAGACCTGCTCTATCCTAGGGTCTCATTTCATGTCTTGTTCAGGGACAACGGGCACCTACGGGTCCCAGCTGGAAAGCCCGTCGCTCGGAAGGTGTTGCCTCGCCCTGGGTTCACCCCCCCCCCCCAATTCGCAATTATTTATTTATTATAAGGAGCCGACTGACTAATACTTTAACCCAAATTATGTACCCTCAAGTTTTTAGCAATAATAATCACCATACATGTTATTTTAGCCGCAGTGCCGCCTTCTCACCCCAGGAGACAGAAGCCCCGCCCTTGGCTGAGATACAGCCAATCAGAAAATTACTTTACTATAAAGCCCCACCCACCAGCAAATACTCACCAAAATAATTTATTATTCACATTACTAACCATGAAAACGCAAATTAAGTAACAAAAACTGTCCCCTTATACACTTTCCCACATCCCTTACAAAACAAAACCTTATTTACTAACAGTTAATACCTAAAAACACGCGCCAAACACAGTACCACCTCTAATGCCACGACTCGGGATATTAACCTAAATATCTATCTTAGAGGAAGGCCCCACTTCCTCTGCCTCTTCTTGACATTTTGCTTAAATTCACGGGAATATTTTATAAAATTAATAAAACCTACTTTTTACGGTTTCTATCTAATTTTAACAAGACCTGCATTTTTTTTATCTTCCAAATTCCGTGCCAGTAGGGACCGGAACTCCGCCGCCTTTCCCCTTGCTTTTGTAGGCAAAATTGAGGGGAATAAAGATTTGAACAACCGTGGCCCAGGGGCTATACCGGGTCACAAAACCACATACCTGACATACGAAGGCCGCGCGTGCCAGGTTAAAGTGCCTATATTTATGTCGGGGAGGGGGGGGGGAGGAGTAAGGCGGGTTGTGTTAGCCGCCACTAACTCTGACCCAATCAAATGATTACCGCTTGGGAAGACAAGAGCCTTGGCCTGTACTTCCCCCGTGCTGAGAGGCCTAGCCTCGGTGATGATAAATCGGCGGCCGGCCGAGAGATTCGCGAGCCTTTCCTGGTCTGGACAAGACCCTCTTCTCCTCAGCCTACAATACAGCTCATCACCTTGAAGCCTGCAAGACGGCCTTACTCTCTGCAGCATCCCTGCTGCTTGCGTAAGGCTCCTCCACAACTGCACCCGCTGAACGTGAGGGCAGCATCCACGCTAGAGGTAACCCTACTCCCTCACCCTGTAACCCTTTACCCCACTCAACTTCCGTGACTCCACGGTAACAGGCCGTCGCGCATTAGCTTACCTCCTGGAGAAATTCTGGTAACTTTGGTTACGCTGTCAATAGCGTATTGTTTGTCATGATAGACTTTCCAGTCTTTTATTAATTATTAATATTTTGCCACGCTCGCCTTCACCTGTTTGAATACGTTCATTTATATCTGCTTACACGTTTAGCCGGTTAGCTATAGTCTGTAATTGATTACCCGGGACTTTCCCTTTTCCTTAATAACGTAATACAATTTACGTCAAACTTATTATTTTCCGTTTACATTCATTTTAAATCAATTCCCATTTCATTAAATTCTAGATATCAGTGTTTTAGTAAGCCTGTGGCAGGTAATTCAATCCCGCTGAAGACGAGCTGTGTGGTTCACCGAACTCTACAGAGGCCGGAGCTTGCAGGAAGCAAACGACACGCTGAGCTCCTGGGTTCCCGATGATCCGCTATTATCTCCAAGATGTCTTTTTTTTTCCTGGCAAGCCCCCAAATCCCGCTACGCCAGCGTGAGCACCTTCACAGTTCTGTGTGCCCTCCGGCATGCATGTTAGTAGCTAAGACGGTTGGAGAATGGGATGCGTCTCAGGGCAAGCCCTTTACGGCTTAGGTCGGCTTTAATTAATAAAATGGGCGCATGCATCGCGGCTGAGCAGGGTTGTCTGGTGCCATGGCTGCAATTGTAGTCATGGACATACCCCGAAAGAAGAAGGGTCTAGTAAGGGGTATAGAAAACCAGGCAAAGTGGAGAGGGCCTGGAGAAAACTATGTGACAGTCGCGGAGGATAAAAATAATTCCTTTTATTGTATTAGGGCTGGAGAAAGTAGGGTTATTGTTAGTTCGCTAAGATAGACTTTCTGATGTTAATGAGGGTGGTATGAAATGTGTTGATCCGCTGCTGGAATGTATCCAGGGTCGTACCGCAGTAGCACGGCCCTGGAGGCGGGGGACAGAACTGCCCCATCCGACCGCAGATGCCAGTCATCTCTCTGGAAGCAGAAAAAAGTGTTAGTTTCCAGGAATAAAAATTGGAGTAATTAGAAAGGGGAGGGGGTGGTAGTGCGATGTAATGAAATTGCATTAGCTACAGTGAAAATTCGCTTGCAGCTAGTGTGGTGTTGTGTGGAGTGTTGGCAGTGTTGTGCGTGACCAGTGTAGTGTCGAAGAATTAGGTAATTAGTAATGAGTAATGAGGGGTATAAATAAAACAATCGCCAGCCTGGGGGACGCCATATTGGGTATCAGGTAGGTGTATAGTGCCAATGCATAGGCCTGCACCAGACAGAAACTCCAGTTTGGATCCCGCGATGCTGACACTCGGGTGCCCACGTAGTGTAGCATAGAAAACAAATTGCAATGCAAAGCACAGGGCCATCTCCGAGCCAGAAGCTTTACAGAGCCTGCTTTGCCCTGTTCTGTGTTCACATAGTGCTTCGCATCATTGTATGTGTTTGTGGGAATCATCACGTGACTTACTGGGGTAATTTAGGGGGTTTATGGTGGCCTGTGAGCCAAGATGCTTTTCGGCTGCAAAAATTTTGGGTTTCCTCGGGGCCATAATCACCGAGGCTGGATATTTTCGCATTCGCACTGTTTGCACAATCAGTGTAAAAATTTTGTGCTAATTTCATGAAGTGCTCATCCAGTTTTTCAATTTTTAATTCGCGATGCAGATCTGCAATAGGGCAGTATCGGGGCGCATTTGCTGCTATTCGCAGACATTTATTTTGAATTATTTGGATGCGCCTTGTGTGCATTTTAGCTGCATGTGCCCAGGTGGGCGCAGCATAAGTTATAATTGGGCGTATTAGCATCGTATACAGTAATACAGCCTTGTTTCGGGTTAGGGCGCTTGGTGGGTTTAATATAGGATAGAGTGTGGATAGCCGGGCTTGGGCACTGGCACAGTTTGCAACTATATGCGCCTTCCAAGTGAGTTTTCGGTCCATATGAACGCCTAAGTATTTCACCACATCTTTGTGGGGAATTTGTTCGTCAAATAGAGTTAATTTGGGGCGATTATTCGCCGGGGATAACTGTCTGCGAGTAAAGACAATAGCTTCACTTTTGCCAACATTAATTTTTATCCGCAACTTTGTATAAAAATTTTGAAAAGTATTAGGACATTTTGTAACCTTTGGGTTGCTAGTTCGAGACTGTGGGAGCGACTGAAAATAACTGTGTCGTCCGCATAGCACCCAAATTGTACCAGTCAGTGATCAGGTTTCGGTAGGCCATTTAAATGTATATTAAATAATACAGGGCCTAAAATGCTGCCTTGTGGCACTCCGGCACATATAGTTTTTGTGCCAGATTTAGCACCCTCGCATGAAACAGTGAAATTTCTGTGCGCCAAATAGCTGCTTATCAATTTGATATAGCAGTCAGGGAGTTTTATATCATACAATTTATATATTAGGCCTGCGTGATATACAAGGTCAAATGTTTTTTCGATATCAAGGAATACTGCAACAACTTAATCTTTAAAGTTAAAGGCATTAGTAATGTATTCTGTAACTCGTACAAGCTGATGTGTTGTCGAGTGTTTCGATCGGAAGCCAAATTGTTCCTCTTGTAGTAAGTTATTACTTTCCAGGTGAGAATTTATGAAAAGTTTCAGTAAGAACTGAGACTGCATCGTCAATTAGTGCAGTTAATGTTATAGAGGCTGTGTCTAATTGTGGTAAATTTACGTCAGCAAAATTTGTAAATGCGGGCCAATTCGCATGGGAATAGTCTTTAATTTTTCTAGGGGCAGTAGATTCAACATTAAGTCAATGGAAATCTATATGTACTGGGAAATGGTGAGAAGAAAGATCCTGCTCGACCCTGAGGTCGAAGCCAGTACTAAACTGTTTATTTATTACGATATCAAGCACATCAGGGCGTTCATTTCGTTGTTTCGGGTTATATGTCGGCTCATAAGGTGCAATAACCTAATAATTTAGATTAGTTTGGTGCCTTTGCAATAGCACATCATTTGCAGTTCTAGTTCGCGAATGCCAATACGGATGTTTTGCATTAATGTCCCCGATAGCTAGTATTACAGGGCCTACATTATTAATTAATGTATCAAGATCTGTTAATATGATAGAGCGCCCTGGTGGGGCATAAATTGATACCAGTTTGGCTTTTGTTGGCCTAATTTAAGTTCAATTCCCATGCTTCTAGTGTAAGGAAATCTGCAAGTAATTTTTCGTGATGTACAAAAGTACATAGAGTGGTGAATAAAAATTGCAAACTCCACCACCTCTGCTTACATTCTGTGCCCTGTTCCGCCTGTATATGGCATAGCCTGGGACAGAGAATCGATTATTTGGAGTAAAATGTGTCTCGTTTATTGCCGCGATTTTTACGTTATTCAGAGACACATAATCAATAAATTCGTCCTTTTTGTTACTAAGGCCATGCGCATTCCAGTAGAAAATTGTGTACATGGGTGGATCGGAATTATTCACTGTAGCTGCATTACAGTTGTCTGTTTGCATGGTCAATGCTCTTGACCAGCTTTAAGTGGAGCATGATTGTCTGGGCAAGTTTGTCTTCCTGCGAAAGACGAGGGGTTGTCCAAAAAACGATTAGTTGTACTAGGGGCATTAGCTCGTTCATTAATTGGGGCGTTTTGCTTAGTTCGGCATCGCTGTTGAACGAAGTTTTAATCGCGTCCATGATGAAAGGAGCTTGTAAGGGTGCAGGTGCTGCCTCCATGGGTTCTGAGGTCGTTCTGGTCGCTGGGCCATTTTCGGGCTTCTTTTGTAGGGGAGCTGTGTGAACCTGCTCGCCCAATGGGCGAGGGGCTGGGACCTGATTGGCCACGCAGGCAGGAGCGGCCACTGGCGCGATGGTGGCAGATGGGGCTTCGCTCGTTAATTTTAATTAAACATTTAAGTTCGACATATGACAAGATCTTTTTATATAGACATAATTATTATTAACTTTTTTACTAGGCCAGACATAAGTATTATATTTACATGTAGGGTCTGTGTTATTCATACTGATCTTAGAAACAATTTTATACCCCTTATGTTTAATGTGGAATATTTTCTACCCCTATGTAATGCAATGCTAGGACTTTTAATTTTTTCACCACACCCCACATTGCAAAATGGAAAAACCCAGCCAACATCTTGGAAAGTGGTGGAAAACCACCCTGCTCCCACTACTTTTTCGAATATTTTATTTTCATTTCGGTGGGGGTTATATGTCCCGATATCACCCCCTATCTCAGCTACACCACTTCATGTAACTGTGTATCTTTAGCGAGCATAAAAATCAATGCTGTGATTTCTGTAGTTAAAAAAGTTTTTACGAATATAAGTCTAAAAGAAGGCAAAACTATCACAATATTATACTTAAGGCTTTCATGTGTGCCAGTTAACATTGCTCACGCTACACAGCTCAAATTATTAGAAACCAATCGATTTTATTAGCAAACAATAACAGCTAGTCGATTGCAATGTTCTGTTACTTGCAAATTTTTGCTTTTAGAAAAGAAAAAAAAAGGATTCTGGAAATAAATGTTTTTTAAAAATATCATTACTTATAAACAGAAATAATTTATCACATAAAATATCCATTTCCCGACGGAGATTTGAACTCCAAAGCCTAAAATCGTGAGGCACAGACATATGCACCAACCCACTTTTCTGAAGTGACATTGACGAACTCAAGTTAGACCCACTTGCTGAGAAATTCCCAGTGCGACAAGCGAGCTGAAAATTTACAGCGGAGGGACTGGGGCATGAGCCCACGGCCTTACGACTACTGGTCGGCCCTGAACTATGGGGGCAGGACCTACACATACATCTTACAGAATATCTGTGTGCTAGTGTATATAATGTATTTAACGAGATAAATCCACCTTTATCGCGTATTCTATAACATTGTTTTTATTGTTTTATCATGATCGTGTGAGTAAATTGCTACATTTTCCGTTACTTGTGTGTACATTAAGTTTCATTATGTAAATACATAAGTTTTACAGAACCCGTAATCTTTTCATAAACGGACATATACGGCTTGAGGTAATTACTCTGGTGTCCGCCATCTTGTTTGTCCCAGCTTCGTGGATATAGCAGACATTCAGAAGACGTTCTACTGTTGCGGAGTTGGGACTGGAGGTGACAGAGATGGAGTATGAGTGTGAGAGAGGGTAGATGTCACAGTGGCAATGCTACCGACTTCCCCACACAGCCGGCACGAAAATGGACTAGCGCTGCGTGGTGTTCAACCCAAGAACTTGAGATTTTTACCTGCTAGAGTGGTCAGAAAACTTAACCTGGGAAGTCCACTCTAGGTACATTTTTATTCAATGATTAAAATGTTATTGAACTGGATACCTTTTATTTTCATGTGTCACACCAGTAACTAAAGTAGCTCTATTTTGTGCAATAGCTTTTAAAATACTTGCTGAGCAACAACACAAATCTTATCCCTTTCAGTGCCCGCTCGTGTACTGGGCGAATTAACGGCTGACCGCCCAGCACAGAGTTCGAACCGACGAGAAGCGCCGAAGATCGCCGAAGGAGTCCGAAGAGGATCACCAAGTGGCGGGTCGTTATGACCTACCCCAACCCAGAGAAGAGAATGCGCCATTGTTGCCGCGCATTGCGCTGTATTGTATTCTATTATGGGGATTGCTTTATTAATTATAATAATTTGCTTTAATATTTCATCTGGGCTAATAATAGATATGCCAAAGATAGACTATAATTGAAAAGGCCCCTTAGTACTTGCCGCAGTTGTCTGTTTGCTTTTATGTGTATAGCGTATGTGCAGATTTGGTACTCTGAAGAGCATTCTTTGACTCTAATAATTTATCTTGAAAGAACTTTAAATAAGCTGTTACAATTTTGTTGGTAAATTTTGTATTTCTGCCAAAGGTGCATCAAACGAAATTTGTCGGTGCTCTCTGCAACGTACTAAAAATGAAATTTTAAAGTTGTTTCTGTACTTTATCACACATCATATTTAATTATTTACTGTTTTCTCAAATGTGGCAGCTATCGCAGAATGAGATTTTTTTTGAAACGACAAGATATGTCTATAATTTTTATTTATTATTGTTAATATATTTGGAAGTCTTTGTAAATGAATACAAAGAGATTTGTACACAGAGGCCACGGGCCTAAGAGTAGTGTGTTATTTCGTTGTCATGGTAACACATGACGTGATATGTAATGTATGGCACAGCTCCCTCGTGGTTGGCACTAATTTTTTTAAGTTGCGATTAAGTATGTAGTTGAAGGAGTTTCTAGCCATCTTGTTTCCGCCAGGCAGGATGCCGACCCTGGGGGTTTCGGCCTGGTAGGCCTTTATTTAATTTTGATTATAATTTGTATAGTACGTGAAATAGTTAACAGACTGCACGATGTGGGCGAAGACGGGCAGTTATTTTTAATAAGAAGCAAGGCTGTACGCGCTACATACGTGGTTATTTATTAAATTCAAGTGTGTGCTACTGCGATGTAATAAATTGTACTGAATGATCTTTATACAGAGTACCTTAGGCCCGAGAGCCTGTATAGGGAAGAGCTTGCAGACGTCCCGGCATTAAGGAGACTGTCTATTTGAACCCAGCCGACATGAATTCTTCAAGATTCTTCAGTAAAATTTGTACTTCATATAAGCTGGATTGGAATTTCTCGACCATAGAGACATCAGAATTTAATTTATTAATGTTTAAAATTTTATTTTACGTAGGTGAAACCATCTTAGATCAGGCCTAATATTAATAGAGTTGCTCAGACAGTTTACTTACGGAGCCCATTTGTAGTCTTATCTTATACCGCCTCTAGATTGGGAAATAAATATTTTATATAACTTTCATTATTTCCAAGAGTTTTAGGAAACTTTGAAAATCAATAATTTTTTTTATTTTTCTGTTTTAAAGAGATACATTCACGAGTGCGGCTAACGTTACTTAAGGCCGCTCTTTGAAGTTTCAAGTTGATATTATATTTCGTTGAAATCAAGTTTCAGCTATTTTCGTAAGTCTCTGTGGCTACGTATATAATTTGTGTAGCTTGTGGTTGTTTGGTTCCTTGCCTTCCCAGTGCAAATTATGTCATTTTCATTCGACTTAGACCTTCTGAAACCTGTGTTCCGGTAACGTCTATCAGTGATAAGAAAGGTGTAAGGGTCTGAAATGCTGTTCACGATAAAGTGAGGACTTTTGAAATCAACCTTATAAAATAATCACTGCCCCTGCCTGCATATATTTAAACGGGTGCACTGAGTAACATGAACCCAGCAAAGTTGGTAACGATGGATTGAAAGTAGTTCCATTTCTTAACGTCGAATAAAAAGTGTAAGGTAATCATTTGTGAAAACTTTATATCTTTCGCTTCCTGTTTTTTTAGTGTATCGAATTTTTAAAAAATGCAGATTTATAAAATATTTATTTACTAATTATTTTACACTTTCACTTGACCGACGCATGAATAAAGTGATGATAATTTGATATAAGGCAGAATAACACACAACGTGCATACAAGTAGATCTTTAGCAGGGCTTTCAAAAGTGCTCATTTCAACGTGAACAGCCTATACAAATTATTCTGCCCTGATGATCCGGTCATGCACAAACTCCGGGGCAGTTCCTCAGTGTTGGCAGTGAGTGTCAATCAAAGATAAATTTCCCAATATTCACACTCCCAATGGAATTACATTACTACATTATAATTCTGTAACGTTACATTTTGTGTCGTTACATTACACACTTTACATTAATTTAACTTTTTAAGGCCAACAAATTGGTCTTCAAAGAATAAAAAAAAATGTATACAATAAAAACCATCTCTAATAAATTATAAGATGTTCAGAAAGTTGAGCCGCCATCTTCTAACGAAATTTTTAAATGGGAAGCTACTGATTTCAATGTCTGCGTTCTGATATTCGTTATCGGAGTTATCGAAATATCAAAATCTGAAGATCTCAAACTTTATATTCCAGCCGAACCCATAGAGGGTGTGTGCCTCATAGACTAGTACTAGGAATTTAGGTGGCTGTCGAAGCTGTAACAGTTTGATTTTGACGCGTTCACTCCCGGGTGCTTCGACATAGAAGTATGCTGTTTAACAAAATATATATATATATCAAATTAATTTTACTACACCATTAATTGTTATAGCAATTGTTAGATTACTGTAGAAACTTTTCCAACATTCGTGTTACAACAATGGCGTACGTAAATAAATATTGATAATATTTTTTTTCTTCTTGATAATTAATTTGAGAATGTTATAATTAATTATAACACGTCTATGTACTTATAAATTCTATTCAATTCTACAGAATTAAATCATATTGAATAGGAAATAAACTACATCAACTTAAAGATAAAAAGGTCAGACAGCTAAAATATAATTTTTTAACGCCATTTATGTGCTGAAAGCTACATATTTTGATGTCCGCGTTGTGATATTCCTGTTTAGCGGTAACAAATTGACAAAATATGAAATGCTTAGATTTATTTTCTAACTGGCCCCATTTTTTTTTTTTTCAAAACCAGGGTCTGGTTCACGGACTATGACTAGTGGATTGACTAGTAAATGGGTGGGCTCAAACTGTTTGTGATGCGAGCAGGCTTACTGCTACGGAAGTGTTTCCAACAGTGACGCAAGCTCAGACAAGCGAAGGGGCGGTGACAAGTGACGAGTTTCAGGAAACTAGGAATAACAAGTTGTTAACATCTGTTAACTTCCTCCTCGGTCCTACTGTGTTATTCATAAATAACGCGCTTTAGGGGGCCTATTAAAAGTCATGCTTCATTCCACTTCACCATGTGGAATAATACTCTTATTTTTTTCGCGGAAATGTTTCTTTAATTCACAGAAAGAAATGTGTCTATATATTCCGAGAAGAATAGAAGATAAAGCCTTTAAATTGTGATTACAAATCTCGTGTGACCTTAATAAATTGCAACCGTTATTCCTGAAAGCTCTTCCAGGAAATAAAAAAAAAATTTGTTTATATTTTAATCAAAAGAATATACATCAGAAGAAATATGCTTGGCAGTAATGCACCTCTGCTATGGTTCAAGGCATAGGTATGAATAGTTTTTCTAACTTATAATAATTTAGCAAACGACTAATCATACCATTTTCAGTTAAAGTTTGAAGACAGCTGTCAAGCGTATGCGGTACACAAGCATGCGTCTCTTAACTCTTTCTACGTAGCCTGAGTTGTGGATAGGATACGTTAATACATCGGTTTATCTAACATTATACTAACATGTAACTATAAAAGGAAATAAAATTAATGGCGTATTGACTGTGCAACATCGTTTCCCTCAAACACTATGACTGGTTTTGTGTCTAGAGAATCACATCTTCAAGAATTGAATGTCACTATTTCTATAAAAAGTGAAATCAGTTGAAAATGATTTATATTAAACGTGAAATCAGTGTGAAATGATTGTTACAGTTACCCGGAAAGCCGAAAGTCGGATCGCCATTGTTTTTTTTTTTTGTGTACCAATCAACTCTCGAGATAGTAGATTAGAGCGGGTCCCTGGGCTACCTCGCGCGGAATGCTGCGACCGATCCGGACGACGCGACGTTCCGATTGCGAGTGTATTATTAGTCCAATCAAAGGTCACGCGACTCGCGTTTCCCTTGTCCGTGTCTCGTAGGCATGAGCAAACCTACCGATACCGATCAATGTGCTTCTCACATTTCACACAACAGTCAACGTTCCTGTCCTCTACCCCACGCTCCGTTTATTTCATCGCGATCAAATTACAGTGTACGTGTTTACGTTAATACATTGTTTTACTGATTTGTGGTTCCGTGGTAACAGTAGTAATATTTAATCTCTCTTTAGAGGTTATGGCCTGGTCCACCCACTGACTTAGATTTTCATTTTTTTTTTACCGGCAGCCGAGTTAGCTGAGACCTCGTTCCCCTATCTCATCAAGGCCGAGAAATATAGCTCATCACACAAATTCGACCGGGTTGGCAACAAGGCGGTTATTATGTAGGTACAGTATACAGATGGAGAGGCCCTGCTGCAATGCCGCATGTAGTGTCAGCTGAAGCCAAGGGGCGGGGCCTATTCTCCGACAGTGCTGGAAAAAGAGTCGGCGAGATGAAAATGTCGCTTGAAGTGTGCCAAAAACCTTTAAACTTATAACGTCATTCAAACAGTTTCATATTTTGGGTATTGAGGCAGTTTCTTCCTTGCCATCGCGGACTGGTTACTATTTTTTTAAATAATGAAAAATAAAAAAAATAAAAAAAATATTTACTGAAAGTATTCGAAAATTTCGGAGAAGTTGCAGCGTAAATGTACGTTGCTATAAAGTGGAGATATTTGGGCGGCTGCTAACATCGAGATCTTGAGAGCCGATAGGGGTGAAACGATGTGAGTACGGAGCAGCGCCGGAATGCAAGGGCGAGAGAAACGGGAAATCCTCAAAAATACCCGCCAACCAGAGGCATCGTTCGGCACGATTCCCACATACCCATGCGAAAATCAGGGGGCTACCCTGCTGGAAATCCAACTCTCTTCGCCTAGGTGGGAGGCGAGTAGTACACCACCGCGGTCACAAAATGCTTTAAAGTCTTTTATTTGAAGAGGTAGATGGAGAATAAAAACTTATGAAATGTAGAGAAAGGAATGGATTTTTAAGTGAAGGTTGCGGAATTGTTGTGAGTGTCATGGTTTTCACATAATGGATTGATAAGTTTAGAGGACTTTATGGTCAAAATGAATTATCAGGTATCGAGTTTAAACAGTAGACTCGATACACATTTTCATAAATAGTCCTATACAAAAGAAAATAAATATTAGATTTTTTTTCTGTATCTGAATTACCAGCCTAACAACACAGTGCATTCTTGCAATCTTGCTCTAACGACTAGACAGTAACACTGTTACCTAAGTTTGCAAGCATAAATTTTGATAGCTTAAATGTTTTGAGTGGTTAAATGTAATATTAGCGAGTAGAATGATAATTGCGTATCGGACGCAAGTGCATGGGGCATAGGCGCCAACCGACGGCCACGTAGTGACGTCACCCAGCCGCCATATTGGATCAAGATGACGTTGATCTTGACCTCGCTCCCGTATTCTTGACCCCGTGACTGTGACTTTGAATAACCTTATCCAAATAAAAATTTTTTTTTATAAAAAAATAAGTATATATATTTTTTAATTTTTGAAATGTAAATTTAAAGACTTAAGCGCAAGGGGTCCGAGGCTCGATGACAGGCGGAGCACACATATTTCCGGTACGACGACCAGCAGTCGACTGACCCCCACTACCAAACCTAACCATTTTTATTACTCGCCTGTAGCTCGACTCCCCTCCACCCCCTCAACCGTGGCCCCGCAAATTGTTATTGCCTGATATTCGCATTCGTCCACCTCCCCTCCATCCCTACACCACAACCACAATTTTTTCCTTGTATTTACGTCACACCCAACCCCTTCCCCATTGTCCTTCTCTCACCATTTACTCACACTTTCGTTCCACCCATCTCAAGGCGACCTCCCTCCCCCTCTGCAATCAGTTTAGCTTGTTCTTCATTGGGTATTTACTCTGTTACCCCTCATTACACCACTATAGTCCGACCAATTATTCACCCTCGCTTAATCTCTTACCACTGCGGCTTTTGTTTCCAGCATTGTCCACCAGGGCGTGAACAAAGTCGCCCATCGGCACAGTTTCTCATCTGATGCGCGAGGTGACAGATCGCTCTCTTGTCCCTCGTTTTTAGCATTCAGGTTGATAAGTTCAGATATTTTGTTACATCATGTGTCAGGCGTGTATGTAATACGCATATATTTTTCCACAAAATTAGAAATCTGCTCACATTTTTAGTATCGGTTCGGGCCAGTTAGCCTCTGGAGGAATATGTAACCTTATAAAATACAGTACTAGAAGTAGAATGATTATACGAAGTCGCGTACAACGGGCTGGGGATCCGGAGCTGGAGTCATCATGATCTGTCATTCCGGTCACCCAACCGCCATCTTGGATCCTGGTAACCTTGACCTTGACCCCATGCTCATGAACTTGAATGACCTTGAACCCAAAGATTCTAATTAAAGATTCCTAAAAACCCCCAAAATTATAAAAACTTAAAAAAGAATATTTAAAAAAATATTTAAAAATTATTAAACAATTTTGAAGAAAAACCTACATTTCCGGAGTTCGCCCCACCACCACCCTCGCCAATTTTTAAATTGGCTATTTAATCTGTCAATAACTCTGGTTCGCCAATTAGTCGGCAGACCTCCACACCCTTCCAGCCCCTTTTATCACCATATTATATCTACTGACCATTTATTTTTAGTATCGTCCACTAAAGCGCACTGGTTTGTTAAAATATTCCAGTGCGTCAGGTCGCGGGGTATCCGCGAGAAACGCAATCTGTAGCCATCACTGATGAGAGAAAAAAACATTTTTTAGGAGATGGTGCCTTCGAATATGTAAGACACATCGTTTCACCGCCAGCAGCGACGATAGCAGCAGTTATGGATTGGTAACACACACAATATTCACGAGTTGGCAACCATGAGTTGTGCTTTGCTCTTCCTGCTGAATACGCAGGCAACCGGCGCGGCGGCTCGCTCACAGCTATGTACAGTGTGCTGTCCATCCAGCGGTGGCTTCACTCTAGCTAATCAGACTTGGAATATTTCACACATGAAATATAAATTCCAGCATACATATTTACTATGTCAATCACAAATATATACAGAAACATCAAATATAAAACAACATTCAGTAAAAAAATTCTAAATATTTAACGCCTTACACCAAAGTCAATTTTGAACAATCTACGGGAAAACACCTCACAAGCAAGATGCCATGGGGAAAAAAATTATTATTTTCAATTCGTAAACAATGTACAATATGGTTAGCCTGGGAAGGACCCGACCAGACGAGTTGAAAAAACTTGTGACCTACATGCTAGCTGCTAACTTATCATTGTTGCCCTGCCAGTGAATACATTTATAAAATGTGAAAATATATTTCATCCTCATATTATCTTCGCTCAACTTGAACTCACAGACACACTTCAAGCAGACAACTGACTACTGGCAGACCAACCCTTCACAATACTGAACATAATGACCTATAAATTACCCCTGGTGACCCATAAATGACCCCTCATTACCCAAATTACCCATAAATGGACAATAATGATCCATAATGGACCATAAATGAACCATAATTGTACTAAATGACCCCTGATACCCATATAGATCCATAAATAACCAATAATAACCCATAAATGACCCCTGGTGACCCACAAGGAACAATTAATGTCCCATAAATGAACGATAATGACCCATAAATAACCCATAATGGCCCATAAATGACCCATTATGACCCACAATGGCCCATCAATTACCCCTGATGACTCATAATGGCTCATGAATGACCCATAATGATAAATAAATGACACACAATGACCCATTATGACTCATAAATGGCCAAAACGACACATAATAACCCATAAATAATCCATAATACCCATAAATAGCCATAATGACACACAATGACCCATACTGACTTATAAAGGACCCCTGATTGTGGTGCTAAGTGCAGTTCTGAGTGTAGCACTAAGTGCAATGCTAAGTGCAGTGCTAAGTGTGGTGGGTGTTTGGGTTGCAAGTTGAAATTAATTCCCCATATTTAAAAATAAAATTATATAGCCCTAACATCGAAGCTGAAAGGCGGATATTTTATTTAATAACCTCGCTTTAAAAATATGTATATCCAGGTCCCCCGATATATTTCATCGCTTCCTGGGTAAACTGTACCGAACCGAAACTTTTTTGTAAGGACTGTATTTGCTCTTTGCACTAAAAGTGTCTATCACATTGGTGGGCTCCCACCATGCTTCCTAATTGGATGTTGTGTGACTTGAACTTTGTACAGAGCCATGCGCATCACCACGGGCGGGCCCCCACCTACATTTCCAGTCGTCCGAACTTGGTTCGGGACTGCCTCTCAGCCATTGGAAATTGCCTACAACGTTTCCCTATTCGTAGGGTAAAGTTCACAGGGGCATAACCAATAGAAATTTCCTGCATAGTTTCCCTATTCGCTGTCGCAGAAATTTAACTTTGAATTGTACTGTTTTCCGACTAATGAGCGTTCTCTTTGCAGCTGTCATCGAGGCCCACCCTGAAGTTGCCTTAATGGGAGGGGGAATGAAAACTCTAGGGTATTTTCGTAAAATTTCTATACTTTTCAATAGAATTCGAAATCAACAATGTCAAAATAAATTATTTCTCGTAATTACATAACTGTGTTAAAATTATTTTGTCGGAAAATTATGCAAATATTGTAATTTTTCCTTCAAATCGATGTGCATTAAGTATAAGAGAAAAGGGGGGGGGGGCTATGGAGAAGGTACGAAGGCATCCGTGGAGTGATACAAGGAAAATAGTTCCCAAAATCTGATATAAACTAGAAACGCACCTGCTTCCTTCCATTCTGTCTTGTGAATTTGCTTCATGCGATTCCGAGTGCTTCTCTATGAACATCTTGCTTGCAGACTAGCTTCTCCAGTCTATTGGTAAGTAAATATTATTTCACTTCTGCTGCTCTCTATTTTTAGGATATCCACCAATACGATCACAAGGAAAAAACAGCGTGTGTGTTAGGTGTAAACGCGCATCTCCGATAAATCTATATTAAAAAATAACCAACATCCTGTATCTTAAAATGCATTTTTTATTTAGTATTCCCACGTCTAGTCTTGGAAGAAGTAAGTGTACCATCAGCTGTTGTCATACATGACGTACAGGATATTGCATTGTGCACACGTCGCAAGGACGAGCGCTAAGGCTGTCGGTGTCCAGCTGAGCAGGCGTATATGGGCTACGCGAAGATCTCGCTAGTTGCTTCCTACATTTTTATGCAAAACTTTTAGTTATGTCGGTAAAAAAGGAATTCCATTATAATTTTGGCGTAACTTGAATTGTACAGTTTTTTGTGTGGTAATGTATAAAAATTAATTCGTAATAAGCGAATCGATACTGGCGAGACAAGGACTTACATTGTTACTCAGCATATATTTTATAACAGGAAAATATAAATAAAAAAAAAACACATTCCGATGTTAGGTTTTGCCCACAAATTTATATGTAAATTTGGTATTACTTTTTAACGTTTGCTTATAATAATATGTATGTATGTTTGCAGGATTTTTCTTAGTCATTCAGCATAGAGCTGCCTCTCGCACGTTCTGCTGTGATTGCAGTCGAGACACTCCAACCTGTTCCTCTCATCGCTTTGCTTTGGATAGCTATAGAGAATGTTTTACTACTAATACTTTCATGTTAAAATTACAAGCCGAGTCATTAATTTTAATTTCCAATATAAATTAATCGAAATATTAAGATTTATTTAAAAAAATATTTAAAGTTTCTATTGCAAAAAAACTTTAGTCCAGTAGGAGCGGTGATGACCGAGATCTCTAGTGTTAATCTTCCTTAGCAGATTCGCTGAGCTGGAGCTGATTCCCAGTAGGGAACAGGTGATCTCAGCATGCTCATTCAGCTGTGAAAACCCCTTTCTCCCAGCTACAAAACATGACATATATTCTCAATAGTTAACTCACATAGATCGCGGTGCTCGTCTTCCATCACATAGCATCGCACCACTGCTTCGTCCCCCCGAGCTAGGTTCGTTTCCTAGCAAGTATACCCTGAATATTTTCGTAACAAGTACAATTTCCGTCTTAACATACAGTTTTTATCAAAACTGCCATTCTTCCTTAACATAAACTGTAAGTATTGTTAATAAGTGGATTGTTGAATGTAAACAAGAAATAATACAATACTTTGTGTTAGACCGTTCAGCATCCCATAGTTAAGCAAATGTCCTTCACAAAATAAGTTAACTTTGCATGAAATTCCCGGCCGAAGATGGGAACGCCCATTATACTTTCATTAAGAATTTTGAGCGTTTGGTGTGATCGCAGCTGACGGTCCAACTTGGCGAAATTCACATATGCAAGCGCTGCTTCACCTAGTATCATGATTTGCCACAGGTATCCGGACTGTCAGAACAGCAGTGTCTAGAAAAACACAAACAATACTGCAAAAATGCTGCAAAGAGAGTGCCCCACTGCCTGCTGAAATGTCACAGCCAGGTAAAGATGGATGGCCGCCCGTTTTAAATTTAAGAACTACCACAACATTAATAAACTGCCCATCATTGTTTATACAGATTTTGAGACCTTTCTTAAACCGATTCATGCCTGCGAACCGTACCCCTGTCCTAAATACTCGTATGCCTATCAGAAACACGAGACATACAGCTTCTGCATTTATGTTCATGTGGACAACGATGTCATCCACGCAGCACTAACATCTACACTGACTCAGGGCCCTATATTATATACACGGGGGGAGATGCAGAGAAAAAGTTCATGGAAATGTAGAAATTAGCTATATAGCCACTCACCCCCCCCAGAAAAGACCAGCTATGGCAGAGCGACGAGCTGCTCCTACTGTACTTCTCCATTCACACACGATACTGGCCAAATCCTGCAGAAGGTAACTACTAGATGAAAATACTGCAACGAGAATTTCGCCCGCACTGACAATGCAAGAAGACACGAGCGTAGCTGCTGGATGAACCCTGATGCTAAAACCCTGGAATGTGACAAATGTGGGAGGCAGTTTACCAGAACTGACAAATTGAAGGCACACAGCTCTAAATGCAATGGCACCACTGCCCCACCAGCTAAGCATCGATGTCTTGACACAGACAAATCCATTTGTTCCAGCTCGTCTGATTTTGCCAAAGTGCAGCTCTCGCCATCGCAAAGTTGTTGCTGGGGCTGGCAAACCTAATGCTAATGGGTTCGTGTTGGCGGAGACAGCTTTCAACCATAATTTGAAGACTCTCACTGCAGAGAATACATTCACTACAACGAGCTACATATGTACATTTCTGAATGATATGGAAGTGAGCATTATCAATCAGTTAACTCGGTAATTGGAAACACAGCGGAGCCAGTGCAGTTTTGTATATGCTTGGCCATGTTGTCCTTGCGAGAAACTGACACCCCATACTTATCGAATATCTGTTTTTCCTTGAAGGGGTTGAGCCTGCAATTTCTCTTGTGGTACGGAGTTCGTTATTGCGATCAGTAAACAATTGATCTCAAAAGCAACACTGCAGTACTGGTGGAGGCATAGTACTTACCTCAGACGAAGAAGTGGAAGGAAGGGAAGACACGAAAGACTCATCGACACTAGATACCTTGCTGTCCATGGTGTGTGCTTTTAGGAACGGCCACCTTCACAGGCACAAAACACATTTAAAGAAGAAGTATACGACGAAACACCACGAAAAGAGTATCTCTACTGGGCAGAATCACAGCGGGATGTGCTAAGGCGGCTTGACACTGCAGATACGCCAGGAGGTTACCTGCCAACATTCATATACATTTTATAAATAAATGTGTACCGTAACAAAAAAATGTAATATTGACAAGCAAATATAATGATAGGATGGGATATTGGGACAATGTAGGTACCGATTTTCTACCCAGTTCGTAGATACTTTCCAGTTCATGGCTCGCAGTATGGCATCCTTGGCCGAATACCTGTCTCAAAATCAATTTAATATCACATCCAAGATCTTTAGTGGAAGCCAACTGCCTCTCATTAAACGATAAAGCTTCTTCCTTTATGATTACGTCGACAGCTGGGAGTAGCTGGACGATCAGCAGCTGCCTCCGAAAGAGTCTTTTTACAATAGGCTGAAAGACTCTGTGATCAGCAATGACGAATACGCACATGCCCAGAAGATATGGCAAGAGTTTGACTGTACTAGTCTAATAGAATATTCAGAATTGTACTTGAAGACGGACGTTCTTCTCCTGGTGGAATTCATCGAAAATCTCAGAAATTCGTGTATGTCAACATACAAGTTCGACTGTGCGCACTATGTTAGTGCACCGGGATTTGCGTCCAATGCCATGTTGCGAATGACAGGAGTCGAGTTAGAGCTTCTAACAGACTATGACATGCATGTGTTCGTCAAGGGAGGGGTCCGTGGTGGTGTGGCTCAGTGCATCAAACGATATGAAGTGACGAACAACTCTATGCACCAGAAAAATTATGATCCTAGCAAGCCTTCCATCTCCTTGCAGTATTTAGATGCAAACAACCTGCATGACTGAGCTGTGTCGCTGCCACTACCAGTACACAACTTAAAGTGGAGTGATGTGAACATTGACGCCATGTCCGTAACAAACGATGGGCTATCTCAAGCAGGCTATGAAATATGGCTTGAAGCTCTTCAAGATACACAACATGCTACAGTTAGAAAAGACTGCATGGCTAAATATTGCAGAGGGGCAGGTGGCCACCAACAATTTCGAGAAAGTATTGTTTAAATTAGCGAAAATCCACCTTTTGGCAAGTTAATGGAGAACAAAATAAAATGGTAAAAAATGGAATTTGTGTGTAATGAAAAGCGACTAAAGAAATTAATGGCCCAACCAACTTTTCAGGACAGGACAATTTACGAAGAAAATATTTCCCTGATTTGACTGCAGCTCGAAGCCATACTTTTGGACAAGCCAGTTTACACAGAGTTCGTGGTGCTCGACATGTCCAAAATGATAATGTACATGTTCCGTTATGACGCAATGAAGTCCCGATTCGGAAAAGACACCGAGCTCCTGTACACAGACACGGACTCGTTCCTGTTCTATATTAAAATGGAACACAGGACTTCTATGAGGACATGATTTTGGACACTCAGTTATTTACCAAATTTGACACCAGCGACTATACCACGAACCACAAGTGCTTTTCGCCTACCAACAAGAAGATAGTGGGCAAGTTCAAGGACGAGTGCGATGGGGCGATCATGACCAAATTCGTGGGGCTATGGGCGAAACTGTATACATACAAATGCGAGGGAAAAGTCACAAAACGTGCCAAGAGATTCAGAAATGTTTAAAACATCTGCAAAGACTTCAAATTATATTTTATTCTTTACTGCGCATTTCTGAATCTTTGTATATATGTTCAATGCATTTCGGTGTTATTTCTACATTTCGATTTTTGTGATTCTTCAATATTTGTCCACTGTTGTATATATGTTCTCCACACATGTACGGTTTTCCTGTGTTTTTGTACATATGTTCTCAACATTTGCATATTTTTTTCTGCATTAAACTGTAGGGTTTTCTGAATTGATATCTTATCTTGTTTTTTTTTGTCTGCAGCAAAATTAATTTTTTTGACAAGAATGAGTGTTTTAAAAAATTATAACCTGGCTTCCAAAACATCTGTGTATCATATACGTGTGGCTCTGGCATAAAAAAATAATTTTTTTATGAGAAAAGATATCAGAAAAAATATAATTGTCTCCAGGGTTACAAGGGTTTGATGCGTAGTCTGCCCCAAATCGTGGAGTCGCGCGCATGGTTAAAAGATGTACGTGGTAGGTTTGAGGGGAAGTGAAACAACATGATAAGCATATGAGACAATCACATCCCAAGACGAGGTAAGATGGCTTAGTTGGGTGGAAAGGAGTGGAGGCCTGCCGATTAAATTATGGATATGAGTAATTGACCAATTAAATAACCAATAAAATATTGGAAATGGTTGTGCTGCGGGGACCTCCGGAAATGTAAGTTTTTAAAATTCAATTTCCCTCGCCCAACTTTGTTCCACCAGCTGCGAGCACGTGGCCACAGAGTAAAAGAAGGCAACATCAAACCACTGCAACCATCCCAAACTTTGTGCCGGGAGCAACAAGTGTTATCACGTCCTCGCACTCCGGGTGCTTTCACATTTTCATGCTGTAATAGTCTGATGTAACTTACTGGAATCTGTTATTCTCCGCACACGGAGATGCCGCCCCTTCTTCCCCTGGAATATGTGAGTTAGTACACCATGTCTGAGGCCACATCAGAGTTAAATCAAGTTATTTCCATGGTGAAAGAATAGTATTTACAAGCTAAGTGGGCAAGAATATGGACCACATCATTAAACATGAACAAATTTTTTAACCTGTTATGAGTAAAATGGACGCAGAACTAAATAATGATAAAACATCCAAGATTAAGTTAGAACCTTCTCTTTTGAAAACCAAAAATCCCATAGTTGGCAGACTTTCTCGAGTAACATGTAAATATTTATCATTAAAGTTTAGTTCGCCTTCTCGTGATACTACTTTTGGCATGCACAAACAAAGTAATGTCTGGTTCCTTGGAGATTCTGTAATTAGTTTTATACCGGAAAATAAAACCCAACTAGGTGAGATAGTGCTGCATGCGAGTGAAGGATTGTTTGAGCTATTATCTAAGAAGTTTCTTAGCGGATATTCCGAGAGTGACCTGGGTCGGTATAAAGAGTCAGTGAGTGAAGAAATTTGGGCGGCTCTTAAAAGCGAAACCTTGAGAGCCGACGAGGGTGATTGAAGTGAATGCGGAGTGGCACCGGAATGAAGCGGTGGGGGAAATTGGAGATTCCTGAGAAAACCTGCCTACCAATGGCATCGTCTGGCACAATTCCCAGTTGCGAAAATCCGGTGACCCAGCTGGGGATTGATCGTGGTCCGCCTTGGTGGGAGGCGAGTGTGCTAATTGCTTATCCACCGTGGCCTCTTCGGTATATAGAGTTGGTATTATGAGCGAATGCCAATAACCATTTAGCAGACGACACCCCAAGTTGGCTTTACTGAGTGATATAATAGTTATTGGACTTTTCAAAGAAGAAGAAGGTGGAAAACTTATGCCTGTGTATTGGGACAATCCCAACAAATTTTGTGACCGTCTTAAGTAGTTCTAGCATCAAGACAGCAGAGAACATTTCTCACAACAACAAAATATTGTCAATTATCGAGGAATTAACAGAGGATAGATATATATCTATATGCAATGAAGTTAACTACATGCGCCCCCCTGCACAGGTTCGTTGCACACGAAGGATGGCAATTAGTCTTGGAATAAGTTACCTGTTTGAAGCTGATTTGTGTGACCTATCATTACTATCAAAATGCTATGAAGGCTCTAAGTACATTTTAACTGTTAACGGATTCTACTGTAAGTCTGGAATAGAGATCACTCATGCAATGAAACATGTATTACATGAAAGAATGCCTAAACACATTCACAAAACCAGGATGCATTAGCACTTGAAATATCCTAGGCCAAGTGTGTGAAAACAACATGTTTTGAAGTTGGATGCGAAATGGAGTGGAATGACCTGAAGAAGTAGCCCAACAAGAGTTTCTTTGATATAGGTGGAAACGTCCGCTTAGGAATTTTGGCTTTGTGCTATACATAGAGTGTTGGTTGTCATGCGACGGTATCCTGTCTTGTGGTACTCGCAGGCTAGCGCAGTGGGGCAGCTACCTGTCGACTCAACGGGGCTCTCTGGGATGCAGCGAGTGAGATACATCCCTCGGCTTTGTCGCCGCTGCCACTTTTTACTGCTTTCAAAGTGGCCTGGCTACTGCCTCAATGCTGAACTCGTCACAGCTGAACCTGTCACAGTCCAAGTAGACTATCAGAGGCATAGAAATGCAAAATGAAATCACAGGAGTGGAATAGTATGCCAGAAAATAAGAAGTTTGCTTTAAATGTCTTCTCTGTAAAATGTTTATAAGAAGACAGTATGTAATTTATTTAATAAATTGCAGGAAGTCTACACATTGATTTTGCGAGTATTTAGTCACACAACCTTGTTTCTTTTGAATAGGACACCGGCAGACCATAGAGTCTGCTATGTTTGATAATAATAATAAATAGCACACAGAAAAATGGTCTCATATATTTATTAGTTGTATACACAGTACAACACACTTCATCATTTGTCAACATCTCATAGAACACAACATACACCAGAGACAGGTCACTTCTCAACTACAATACCTTCCCGTAATAACTAAACAGATCCAAAATATCCTAGGCACAACCTTTTTATCTTACAATTCTGAACTACAAACTAACAACAAATAATTTCAAAATACAACATAATCATTAATGCTATCTCCTTCCCTTCTTCTAACACAGGACATCCTTCTTAATTTACCCCTCGATTGTCTTCCACTTTACTGCTAAACTCAAACTCATAGCCATACTACTACTTATGTTATACGACTTTTCAAGGTCATAACCATTTCTCCTTAATACCTTATCACCTGCCTGTATCATACAAGACCTTGGGGAAATTTTAATTTTATATAGTACTCTAGCCTGTTGCCATCGTTTCCCATTCCTATGTACTACTCTGTCACCTTCTTGAAAAACCTTCCTTTCCCTTGTATGTCTATCACAATACTCCATACTCCTCTTATTTTTCTTCCTCAATATATTCCTAGCAACTAGAATGTGTCTTTGCTGACTCTGTACTAAAGGCAACTTAGTTTTTAATGTTCTCCCAAATATCAATTGAGCAGGGGATCTTTGTAATTCTGGAATTGGAGTGTTCCTATATTCCATCAAGGCCGAACTGAGATCCTTTGACTTTCTTAAAATATTTTTTGCTGCCTGGACAAACATTTCAGCTAATCATTCGACTTTGGGTATCCCGGACTACTTGTTTGAAATTCACAATCACACTCCTTAGCAAACCTCCTACATTCCCAAGATGTAATGGCATATTATCTGATATAATCACATCAGGGACTTCATAATTTGCAAAAATTTGTTTAAAGGCATTAATAACATCCCAATTCTGTTTATTCCTAAGTGGTATTATTTTCAGCCACTTCGTTAAATAATCAACTACTACTAAATAATTTTTACTATTAATTTCCAAAATATCTGCACCTAATTTCTGAAATGGCAACTCAGGGATCTCATGAGCTATTAACGGTTCTTTAACATTAGCAACCCTGTAACGCTCATAAATTGAACATGATCTCACCACTCTTTCAATGCCAGCCGACATTTCTGGCCAAAACAGAAGTTCGCATGCCCTTTCTTTTGTTCTAGTTACACGAAAATGACCTTCGTGTATTATTTTTAATAATAATTCATACAAACATTTGGGCACCACCACTCTGCCCTGACAAAAGACAATATCATTAAACACACGAATGTCCCCTCTTAATTGATAAAACACCTTCAGTTCACCTTCATACTTTTTATTCTCCCACCCCACTATATAATTATGCATCCCTATGTTCAATATTTCATCTTTTACAGACTGCTCCCTGAACTCTTTCCTTTTTTCTTCACTCATTCTCAAATGTTAAGCTGCTGAATGTACTACTTCTATCACATCTCCCACCCTGTTCTATTTGTTCACTACTATAATTGCTAAAGAAACAATCAGAAATATATAAATATTTACCTGTTAAATACTCACATTTTAAATCATACTTAAGTAATTTCATTCTAAGACTCTGCAATTTAGGTGAATGTACTTGGCTGACACTTTTATTCATAATACTTACATTGGGTTTGTGGTCAGTAATTATTGTAACAGGGTGTCAATAAATTAAATTATGAAATTTTGTAGTGGCAAATATAATACTCAATAATTCTTTTTCAATTGTCGCATACCTCTTTTCAGTTTCAGAGAGCCCCCTGGAAACATATGCTATTTTTTTACCTTCTTGTATTAGACAACACCTTAATCCATTTTTGAACCATCGGTTTTGAATTGTGATTTCCTTTGTAGGATCAAAGTTTTGCAAAATAATATGTTTATTAATTTCAGTTTTTATCCTATTTAATGCATTTTGATGAATATCTAACCATTAAAATGCATTATCTATTTTTAACAGGTCTCATAATGAACTTGTTATCTCACCTAATTGTGGAATAAACTTCCTCACAAAGTTAATGAACCCTAGAAGACTTTGTAATCCCTTCTTTGAACCTGGAGCTGACAATTCATTAATCGTCTTAACCCCATTGTCATCAACCCTCGTTCCATCTTCACTAAATATATGCCCCAAGTACCTCACCTCAGTCTGAATAAATTGTAATTTATTCTTGTTAAATTTCACACCTTTATTGCTAGCTCTTATTACCTTATAATGCTCCTCTAGACTATTTGTAATCACTAATAAATCATCCAAATATATAGTTACATTTTCTATGTCACTAAAATTTTCTTTATATTTTTGGAAATATTCAGGAGCTGCTTTGATGCCAAACAGTAACCTTAAAATTTAAAACATCCAAATGCTGCCGAAATAGTACAACGATTACTAGACTCTTCATCCAACTTAACTTGGTAATATCCATCTTTTAAATCAAACACAGTAAAATATTTTTTCCCAGGTAATTCACTACATAATTCTTCAATCATAGGCAATTCATAATATTTCCTCTCTATAAACTTATTAAGCTTAAATGGATCTAAGTACAACCTCAATTACTTATCAGGCTTTTCAATTACTAACCCATTCTGTGGGCCCCTTAACCTTTCTTATAATATTCAAGTCTTCTAATTCCTTTAATTTCTTTGCCAGTCTTTTTTGTTAATAACTAGTGGCAATCGTCTAGCTGGTTTGGCAACTGGTATACTATCTTTTTTAAGTAAAATTTTGCAATGCTCTTTAAATGTCCCCACACCTTCAAACACATCCCCATTTGTCAAAATAAATTTCTCCTTTTCTTCATTAACACCAACACTATGTGTTTGCACATTTAACCAACCTAATGCAAAACACATAGCTAACCCTATAATATGTTGGACATTCATATTAACTATAATAAATTCCAATACAACAAATTTACTACTAATGTCACATTGTAATTCTACTTTTCGCAATGGTTTAATTTGTTTACCTCCATAAGCATATGATATAACTTTGGTTTCAGTCATTGAAATTTTCTCATTCTTAAATATTTTATTTACAACATTTTTTGATATAATATTTACCTCTGAACCTGTGTCCACCTTAAATTTAACCTTTTTATTGCATATTTTTAATATTTCCATCCACGACCAAGTGTTATTACTCTTTACCTCACTAACCTTTGCAATACTATCAACAAATAATTCGTCCTCCTTGTCATTTCTACTTTATGCAATTTTGACATCATCTGCTTTCGTATCTTTTTCAATTGCAATTAAGTATGGTACAAAACTTTGAACAAGCTTTTCAAAATTGATACTGATATTTCCTTGAAAGGATAACTGATCGGGTAGCCGACCCCACATTTTCCCCGCGATTCCACACACTGCACCAACAGTTTTGTCCATTCGTGTTCTTACTCGACTGCACCATGTTATGTTTGATAATAATAATAAATAGCACACGGAATAATGGTCTCATATATTTATTAGTTGTATACACGGTACAATGCACCTGATCATATGTCAACATCTCATAGACCACAACATACACCAGACACATGTTACTTCTCAACTACAACAGTATGGATCCCGCTTAAATTCATGTATGTACATTGTGTCTGCGATGTACTTAGTTACGCTTGATAGAAGTGATGAAGGTCATTTCTAGTGTTTTATTTGATTTTTACCTCTCATGGTAATCTTGGGCACGATGTCCTTAAGGCCGGAGTTAATTAAATTCAGTGCTAAGTGTTTCCTTCCTAGGAAATGTACGCAACCTGCACCCTATGCAGTGTAAAAGCATTGTAAGTATCAAGGCGTGTAAGGCGGCCAACAGCCTTATATTTGTGTAGCAGTACAAACTGCTACATCATTTCACTGTCTGTAAGTGCAATTACAACACATAAACCAACAACAGCTGATGGAGACATCCAGGGTTCTCTGGGCCGTCGACCGAAGGACCCTTCACTAGCTCACCCTGAGCTATGGCACTGGACAACATCACCCTGTTGTGCCCCTATCCGAAAGTTCAGGTAGGGAGACCACACCAGCCCCGGAGTTTTCCACACGGCAATATGTTGTCAGAACAGCGTAAATCCACTATCATGTCATATAACAGCAGAATAAATGTTAAGTGACTTGAGAAAACTTTCGTTCAATCGTTCAATACCTTACACCAAAGATATTTCAAGTTTCAACCTGTGCCATGTTTTTGGCATTTATCAACTATAGGTTATTCATGTCAAAGTGAGCACTTATGAAAGCCCTCTCAATTTTAATAATAGTCAATAAATATATTCTATTTTAGTCTTAAACGTTAACTTCAAGGTCTGGTGGAATATACAAACTGTGTTATTACTAACATGGCAATATACATTTAAAAAAGGTGATTAGAGGATAAAAAATGACGGAAAGAAAAATAACTAGGGCCTCAAAAGTGCTCACTTTACTATGAACAGCCTATAAAGACTGACAAAGCTGAACAGTGAACTGATGAACAAAACAGAAAGAAAAAAAAACCACATGAAATGGCTGAGTCAATACAAAAACGTTCTGTGTGTCAAAATTATTTTTAAGAGAATATTCACATGCACTGAATTTAGTAAATTCGAAACGTAATTTTAACTACACAATATATTATTCTTTAGACTATTTTGTCAGTAAATTATAATTAATTTATTTTTCAATAAAGAGTACTCTGCAATTTGAGCGCTCATATGAATTCACAGCAGAAACTCATGCAATACCTATTGAGTATTTTGTTAATTACAATAGTAATTCATGTGCACTTGTTATGTGCATCACTCTTGAATTATTATTATTTAATTAAAAATATTCCAACCATGAAAAGGTGAGTGGTTTTTAGCAACCTTTACTAGCTAATATGACAACATGATGAGTGGGCTCAGAAAACTGAATCAAAAATGAACAAGCAACCATATTCGAGGGTTTCCTTAAGCAATATATACATTTATTTCTTTGTATATTTCTAACACAGCCATACACTACACTCTTTGGTCTTAGGCCTGTGACAAACCAGTGAATAGGGGTGATTACACACAATGTACCATAATAACTTTAAACAAAGGCATTTGTTACAATGATTTTTCTTACATATAGGTAAATATTTGGACATAGTGAATATATACACAACTGATTTACATATTAATATGTTATATCTTCAGTATTTTAAATGACATTTTCACTTATAGTAAGTACATAGTGTTTTGCCAAGACAGTGGTTTTTCAGATATAATATGGGTTTTAGTACATATATTCCTGCAGGGCTTTCATAAACTACAGAGAATTGGTTTTACACATCAGTGAATATAGATTTTTGTGAGTAACACATTGTAACTTGGGCAGACGTAGTAGTGCCGAACATTCACAATGTCAGTGTTTGTTAACAATCTCATTATTCGTTTCTGCATTTTCCAAAATAAGTAGATTGGATAGCCTTCGATTACTACAGGAAACTGTCAGTTGACCCCTCGGCATATGATATATAAGGTTCCGATTAAATCACTATTGATAAGCTTAATGTCTACAGCTCAAAAGTTGTTGGTGCCGAGGGGGCGCACGTGGAGCGCGGCTCCCGAGCAGCCACATACTCTGATGGCTTAATTAAGTCAGACTACGAGAGTGGCCTCGGCCTAGCAGCAAAATGGCCGAGGCCACTCTCAGAAAGCTCTTGAACGCTTTCCACAATTTCAAAAATTACACTCAAATGGACATGATTGTTTACTGGAAGTGACTACATAATCCATTCTTTAATGCTATACATATTGTCGACATTCCAGTGTCTCTAAGAATAATATTTAATTGTGAGAATTTAACTTCACAGGAATACCACCGCACTTACAGGATGATCATAAATGGATTGGAGCCTGTGATGGCAGTTTGTTGATGGATGAGACACAATTGCACTGTTATGTAAGATACTTTATTGCTAATTACATAGATAGTTGAAAAATGGCACTTTGTAGAGTGCATGGCATCTCTGCATAAGTGTTGTTGTATGGGTTTACACTTCTGGTTATCTTCGACAAAAGTTCGCAGTTTCATGGCATCTATGAAATGGAGTGCATCTTTTGGTGCTAGAGTGTACTAAGTGATTTGGACACTTGCACTATTAACAAAGAAAACTCACTAATTTTACTTTGTTGCGTGTATTTCGCACTGGGGACCTGAGGGCAAAGTTATTCCCTGTTACACAACACTGCTTGGGGTCATGAAGCACTTCGCAGAAGGCCAGCAGGCAAGCCGATGCCTTGCAAACTGTAGGGGAGTCGGGTGGCGTGGCGCAAACAGTTCCGATGCTCCCTCCAATTGCCGGTGCACCTGACAGCTGTGGTTTCGCTGGGACACCATTCAGGACCGCTTGCTAATTCCCCCCAAGAGTTACCTCTTGGGAGTAATTAGGCAAGATGGCCATTCGGAGTTACATGATACAGGTTGCCGAGGAAGTGTTCTCGTCGACCTGCACCATTGTTCTCTGGGCTGTTCTTGTTGCCCCAGCATACACTAAATGAGATAGTTGACTGCGGTGGTACAAACAGTCAGGGGAGAACTCGAGAGCACTCGTGTTCACGTCAAAGTACAGACAGCGGCTGTGACTCTTGGAGTGGCGAAGAGAGAAGCACAGACATTTTTATATGCCTATATCTTATTGTTACATTTCGTCTCAGTATTTGCGTAGTTTTTATGTCCGAATCATAGTGCGTGAGTGTGTTTTTTTTATGAATTGGTACGTTTGTGTATGCAATAAGTATTAGCATATGTTTTCCAACACTCTTCCGAATCATACTCCAAACTATGAATAAGGCTAAAAATATATTATCATAATATAAAATTTGCAAAAAATAGAATTGCGAAATCACAACAGATATAGCAAATATTATTTGTTGCATTCAGAAGTTTCATTTAATTGATTTAAAACATGAAAATCATTACTGGACCAGACAGAAATACTGGTTTGTCCTCTGCACCATGATGCACACTGCAAAAAAAAAAAGGAAACAAAAACAAAGTTATGATCCAAAGCAACTAATAAAGGCTTCCATTCACCTCCTTGCGAGAAAACCTTCCACTGCCTCAGGACACTATGAAAAATAATCAAACACTACTGATAATCATCACTAAAAAGTAGATTACAAACTCCTATTAATTGACAATTATGTTACAGATTACACACATAGCAAGACCATGCTCGATCCGCCATTACAACATCCTGTCTACTATCTTTGGTAATGTCACTTCCTTTCAGAGCCTATAGATATATATGTCACATATGGCAACACTATGCACATGAGCTTTACTTGAATTACGAGAGTTTGTTTAAAAATTATTAATACTTAGGTTTGAAAATATTAATAAACAAAGCAGTAAGGACCTTAAAATATTTTGTTTGCATTTGGTGTGTTTTAATTGTTAGATATTAAATAAATAATCTATTTTAGGATAAAGGTATACTTCGTTCGTCAAGTGTGTCAAATTTTCTGTGGACATCGTACTTTTTTCTAACTCGGCTAAACAGGTGATTTATTAAGACCCTGTCACGCTGTCAAATTTTTGCTTCAAATGGCTTCCAATAAGTTTGGTGAAATAAATTTGGACAGTTATGACAACATCGAAATGTTATAAACATATTTATATTTGTCTGAGAAAGTTGGATGGCTTCAGTTTCCATCAAATATTTAAAGATTGGACCGTTTCTAAAATTTATTTGATGTGTGACAATCTCGGACAATCAGAACAGTGTACGACAAAAATTGAATTAAAGAAACCTTAAAATAATGAACAATTGCTGGAAACAAAGAAGGTTATGAAGATAATTAATTTATGTAGAGGCTGTCTCGGCATGAATCTTATTTTAAGTGAATATTGCATATAATATTACGAACAGAGGCATTAAATTTCATTTACAGAAAAAATCATTTGATTAACAAAATTTGATTTTAGTAAAGATGTGAAAATAAATTACAACATCCCAGTCCTTTGTGTCTTATTTGAAGATGGATTATTGTTTTACATTTGGCTACTGGGCTTGGGCAGATCATTATCGGCTCAATACTACCGCCGGTGTCCCATGTGGGGTGAACAGTTATGGTGATATTGCGAATAATTATATTCGGAGTTGTAAAGCCACTCCACACGCCACTTACACAGATAAAAATACACTTTACACTGAAAACACATAAAACCTGGAAAATGCTGGTTTACGAGGTCTTGCTCTATACATTCCATTAAGAAGCGAGACCTGAAATAAAAATGCTGAACTGGGGCTTCAAGTCATCTATTAATGTTTTGACATAGTCTAGATGCCAAGAATACAATGCTCACATAGCTAAAAAGCGAGCCAGGTGCACTAAGTCTGTGGGTGCTAACACTGTAAAAATGAGGTCATGCTCTCCGAATTAAGTTGGCGTGATTAAAATCCTGGGGCTTACGATACTGTAGAAGATGGAGGTGCCTCTCCACCCTGATGAAGAAGTTAATGTTACATTATGTTCCGGTGAATAAAAGTCGAAATGCTATAGTTCCTGATGTAGTACAAGGAAAAGTTTATGAAACGCCTGGGAGTCGCTGACTGTGTAGCTTGCTACGACGAATGCCCATCCCAGACTAAATTAAATGGATGCTGGCATCTTTCTGGCCACTTGCTGTGAAGATGCCGGAAGTCGCAAAATGCATGAGTGTAAAAACTGAAAGTTGAGTACAATCCTTTATTTAATACAATGCGCTACTGGGATAGTTTCCTTAACTAAGTGTGATTTTATATTTGCCTTAATAAAAAGTTACCTGCCCTTGAATACTATATATGCTAATAAGTTATGCACGGCAGTGCAGTTTTATGTTGTCAGATTTACGCTGATGGTTGGTTGATAGAGTGCCTGAGTCTGTAAACCTTGTTGATGCTGTAAAAAAAACCACATGCTCTACATCTACTCTATGTTATCGAACTGAATGAAAACTAACTTGCTCCTGGTCAGATAAAGTCTGTGGAGATTCGACTTAGGTTGGCATGTGTGAAGCCTGTGCAGCAAGTTGAAAGTTGTTGAACTTCACTTTTGATGCAATATTAATTGCTTTGAAAACACTGTATACTCTTGGTATTCACTCAGGGTTATATTTGTTTATATATGCTCTACTTTTTAGGGCCACTAGCAATCATAACCCTTAGTGTTATACAATGGCTTCGGCTCTTCATATTGGGCACTATAAAGCCTAATGTCACCTTCATTCATGCTATGCCCTGATGGCGCAGTTCTGAGTGTGAGCACACATGCCAGATGGTTTGGATCTGAACCAAGAAGCTGTCTTCATGGTCGGATCAAAGTGGGATCATCAGCTGACTCGCGGGTTGTTGAGCGAAATGGGTGCTTTCCGAAACACCGACGAGAGATACTGCTACTGATGGCAACGCCCGATGTTCGAGTTATCAGCATGTTGCACAGTTATTATACAACACAACGAAAGGTCGCACAGACACGTGCAGTTGGCTTCCATCAAATACTATCCCTCTCAGGAGGCCATTCATGCGCCATGCCATCATCCGATGGTTGTCTGTGCAGTTAGGCACAGCCCACTAGAACCGATAACTAGACCCTGCAAGATCGCAGGTTGTGGCACTCCTTTTGAGGCTGTCCTGTTGCTGCTGTTATGAGCAGCATCAGTGGGTGCTGGTGACTGGCACCTTTGTGCCTGTTAGCATTGTGAGACATGCAGTCTCTGCAGGCTATCATGGGACCAATGTGATTCGATGGGATCGCTTGGAGCAGCATAGAGGCATATCTTTTTTCATTATCGCTCTTTTTTCTGCTGCTGGTGGTACAGGTGTGCTGGTTCGGCTGGTGAGATCGAGGGGGGTTGCAGTTGTCCCTGGTGTGGTGTTCCCCTTCGGACTTTGGTCAGGCTGCCTGCAGTGGACCTGTTGTGCTGATCTTGTGGTGCCCTGCTGCTGACATAACAGCTGCAGGGAGACCTACTTGGCTGGATGGACGCCCCCAGGTGGCTCCTTGCTCATTCTAGATGTGACAGGACCCTCTCGAGTAGGCATCTCGGTGCAGGGCACCTCGACGCATGAATAATGAGCAGGCCTGGAGGCATACTGACGATTTAAATAAATGTTTTCGACGAAATAAATATTTTCTAATGAAAAGAGATGTTAAACTAGGTTACCGAACGAATGACTTTAATCACTCATCGAATAACATAAATGTAATGAACTATCTTGGCAAAGCAAATGAAATAAGTGCTAATCACTAACCAAAAGACTTGAAACAAATTCATCAAACTGATTTTAATCATGAGATTATGGAATGAAACTATTTTCCTTAGCAAAGTAACTGATCTCCACTTTAATCACATAATCGAAGTAAGCAAAAACGTATTCATTAACCGAAAGACTTTAATAATGCGATTACCAAATGGAACACAAAATGTACTTAAATTAAACAAATGCCCAACTAATATAAAATTACAACTCCCCAACACTCCAGACCCCCTCCCCTGACAAAAATCCCCTCCCGCACTGACAAAATAAAATGGCTTCCCTCTTACCGCATATTAAAATCGTACAATACCTCAAAACGTTTTCCTATAACCACATAATTCAACAATCACATAATAAAATAAAAACCAAAGCATTTATCCTAACACATGAGAGAAAACTATATGGAACGTGTTCAATGTCTTGCATTACCAAACGAGGCAGGCCGGGTAGAACTATAGCCTCCCGTGAGAAAGCAAGTTCTCCGCCTGCCTCCTCATCAGCACGCACGACACGATCAAAGAAATCGCCGCAAGTTCTCACAATGCTCGAGCTCACCCATTTCGCTGTTTCACCCACCTTCTCCAGTGCGTACTTGACAAGGACAAACCTCTCATGATTCGCTGCCAAAAAAGTAATAGATTATTTTGCCCTGAGTGGCGCGGAGACAACGGAGGACAAGGAGGGAGAGAGACTTTACACTTTCGTCTGCTACATGTTGAAAGCGCCAGCTATCGCAGACCATCCCCGACTTTCCCCGCAGACTTCTACTGCGCATGCACGTTCCTCCAACATCCCCTTACAACCCCACCCCCTTCCCGAGCGTGGACGGCTTCACCTTCACTAAATGTCCCCATTTCTCATGCCGAGACAGGTGGAGGGTAGCAAGACAGCGACCAGGTAACTCTGCTTGCCGTGGGAAGCAGCGTTCCCCGGACACTAAACTTACCGAAGACCTGCAGGTCCAAGGCCAGCCCCAGCCAGGAAAATTTGAAACACCACTAACGTGTTCCCCTCATGTCTACAGTAAACCACATACAATTATTTCAAGTTCAGGAAACTTTTACCCAAACATTTTAGCTAGCTAACATATTCAGCTACCTAACAAGTTGGTATTAATATTTTTTTCTATCCAAACATTTTGCCACCTAACATTTTTAAACGTATGTGCATATATATTTTTCTACAAAACTGAAAGTTTTTAAACCTATCTTCATATACACGATATTTAAATATAATTTTACAAATGTGCTTAACTAAGATTTTCAGTTATTAATTTGATTAATAAACAGAGAGAAAATAATAGTGCATGGTTCTTGTGTATATAAGTGAAGTTTAGCCACTACAAATCATATATACTATGAGAGTAATCACTGAACAGATACCTCTTAGCTAGAATATACATACTTGTGTCTTAAGAGTAAAAATATATATATAGTCGATCGTAATTTCAAGAAAAAATACTACGGCGAATTCACGCCTGAGGGAATAGCAGTTTTAAAAATGTCACATTATCCTTAACAAGAAGGCTCAAACCCTGTATACCAATTCTATAGGATAATGATAGATGAGCTTCTACGTAAAGTCCCAACAAGACAACTTAAAACTATTTTTAGCAGTTTACATACAAGATTTCAGAGTAAAGCCTGTTGTTTGTAAAATTTATTACACGACTTGTTCCAGAACAGAGCATGCTGGTGTTTTTCAATAAACTTTCAACAGAGAATCCCTCTCTCTCTCAACCATGAGATAAGCCCACTAAATAGGAACGAGCAACATACTATTAAGAAATACTCCCTAAAATGCTTAACAAATTTAAATATTTACACAGTTAAAATAATTCTGGAGGCGAGCACTCTAACCACTTTTGATAAACTTTTATTAAAAAAGAGTGTATCCAGAAAATAATATTATTTCAAAGAAACTCTACCCTGGCATTTCAGTCCAAGAGCAGAGATTGTAGATGTTTTGCCTGCTGAAAGCATTCTCCAGCAACATTTCTGGCCGAGCTTATAAATTTTTTGTCCGCTTGCCGACACGACACTGTGGAGGCCGTAGAAAAACCTCTTGTAGCCCTGACACAAAGTGAAATTAATCCCCTGTCTCACTTGCCGTACCCCCATCATGATGACCAATCTCCGTTACAAACAGCTCTTCCACGCATGTAAATTTCTAATAAATAATTTTCCAACATAAGTACACAAAAAAGTTGTGTTACATTGCCAACCCCCATGGCGAAGTCAGGATATGCTACAATGTGGGTTCCCGGTTCGAATCCCGGGTAAGGCATGGATAATATAATTTGAGTTCGATTTCCGGGCAAGACGTGTTCGTTTCTCGGGTATGTTATATAACATTCAATTAATAGATATTTAAAAATGTCCGTACGTGCTGCATTACAAAGACTATTCAGTTCTGGAATTGTATCGCATAGTAAAATACTTATAAAAATTCAAATTAGATCTAAATGTAATCACGGATACCGAAGAAATATGCATATTTCAAATTAAAATATCAACTCAATACAATTGTAAACGAGAAAATTAAAAAGGAACATGTTAATTCATTATAAAATCTTTTAATTCGTTAAAAATCTTTTAATTTTGCATTAAAATAATTTAGTTCATTAAGGAAATCATATTTACTTCAGTAAAATTTCATTTTATTATCAAATCCGGTTATTTGCTTGTTCATGTAGGTTCCACGTGGTAGGAGGGGAGGAGGGTGTTGGCTTATATATACATGTGCTGGAGCTTCGCCTGTCAGTGTTCATCTCGCTGCTGAGGGCTGCAGACTGCTTCTGCGCTTCGCCCGACTCACCACCGCCCACTGCCGCCCTTCCGGGAAGGGGCTAGCCGGTGAGAAGAGAGGAACAACAGCGCACTTCAGTTTACTGCTGGCGAGCAGTTATTGTTAGAACTGTTCGCTTTTGTCAGTGAAAGATAGTGCGGATAGTTCTTTTTTGAACTTCTTCACAAATTGGAAAGTTGTTTCCCTTTAGTTTAATTAGGTTTAAATACAATAAATAAAGTTTCTTTAGTGCTAGGAGAAACAAAGAGCACCAGTCACCCCCTACCTCCCCGGCCTTGTCTCTGGAAGTGGGGAGAGGGTAGGAGGGAGGGGCTTGCATGATTCACACCAGCCAACAGAGTGAGGTACACTGTAAACTTAGTATTAGTTAATGATAATTCGAGGGCATGTGGCGACATGGTCAAACCCAATGTTTAAATAGTTTAATGTTAGTGTTACTTAATGGTGATTCGAATGGGTGATTATAGCGATGTGGTCCAGACTGTTACACACTTTCTTCGCGATTTCTTAAATTTGAATGAAACTTGCTCCAACTTTTATATGAAATAGGCAAAAGATTTTAGATTTTACTTAAAATCGATTAACTTTTAGAATTTCTGTGGGAATTGGTTAAATTTATTCGGGTTTGTTAAAATATTTGTAATTTTGTTAGTTTTACATATTTTTAAGTTGTTTCACATATTTTTTAAACTAGTTTTACATATTTTTAAGATGTTTAAGGGTGGGCTGTTGTATGTTTGGGTGTGAATGATGGAACATAGAAAAACAAAGAAGGAACAATGCTTAACTATGCAAAGCATGTTTGGATGGCTACTAGCCCTGCCTGAATCTATGTTCAGAATGCATTGCTTGAGTGAAGGATGTTTGTGTGATGGTTGTTTGGACCTTGAGTACTTCTCATGAATGAAATGTTTTGATGTATGATGGGGTGGTCTGGACATATCATTTAATTTTAAGTAGCTTTAAGTGATTTAAGGGTGGTTTTTGGTCATGATTGTGAGTATGAATTATGGAACAGCTAAAAAGGGGAGAACTAAGCCACTTGTGCACTGTACACTTGGAAGGCGCATTGCCTTAGCTCCCAAGCTTGTTCTGAACGTGTTGTTTGAGTGAAGGATGTCTGTGATGTATGTTATGACCTTGAGTACTTCTAACAAATTGAATGTTTTGATATGTGACAGGGTGGCTTGGGCATATAATTTAATTTTAAGTAATTTTAGTATTTTAAAAAAATTGCATTAGACTGGGAGTGTGACTGCAGGGGAATGGTGTTTGAATAAATTCCAAGTGGGTTCTTGATGTATTTTTTTTAGGAATTTAATAGAGTTTTGAGGAAGATACTGAATGACCACTATAGTATTGTACTATGGACATAAGGCGAGACGATATCTAAATTCAGGCCCTCTCTACACTTTTAAATAATCGCAAAAATATGTTAAAAATATCTAGAACAAAATACCAAGTACTCTGAGGAAAATTGGTTGGGTAGGTGTGTGACTGTGAGTATGAGTGAGGGGAAAGGTGTTGTAATTTTTGTTTTAAATTTAGTTAGTTAGTTAGTTTTAAGACAGTGTGGGTAGATATGTGCTTGGGAGTGAATTATGGAACATAGAAAAATATTTGGAAACTAAGTCAGATGTAGCTAGCATATTCGGAGGGTGCATAGCCCTGCCCATGTCTATGTTCAGAATGTTGTTGAATGGTGATGAACAGCTGAGTGATGAATGAATAAACCTGAGTAATTCTAACAATTGTGGAATGATTGAAAATAAGTTGTGCATTTGTAATTATATTTTAAGTATGTTATTTAATTGTAAAAGTATAGAATGTTAAAGATTTAAGTTATTTTTAAGAATGATTTAAATTTAAGAATTTTTAAGTAAGTGTTTTAAATGCGTAGTAACAGATTAATTCCTCTCGTTGAAAACTTTCAAGATGAAAATCGTTATCAAATTTATAAAAAGTTTGATGGTGTAAAGTAATTTTGACAGAGTAAAGTATTTTTGACAGTGTATGCTAGTTTCAGTTATGGATTATGGCGAGTAATTTACATTATTTTTAACATTAATATTTAAAGCTTAGTCTAAAACAAATAATTTTTGCTAGTCAAAATAAAACTATTAAATGAGCTGTAAACATAGTCTGATAGCTTGTTCTGAAGCGCGAAGACCGTGTGTGATATATCTGCAGTGTAGTGAACTGTTGCGCGAGTCGTGGAGTTTCCAGAGGGCGGGGCAACGCTTAGCACAGACGTGGAGAGTCACAGTTCATTGCAGCATGTGGAGAAAGGGAAGCAGTGCTTAGCGCAGGCTTCCCAGGCTTTGTGGGCACGTGGCGAGCAGAGGATGATGGGGAAGTGCGCATGCGCAGACATGCGATTGAGCTGAGCAGGGGAACTGTGGAGGAGATGGTAGCTGTCTGAAAGGAAGTTGGGAAGGGGAATGGTATCCGATATGTGGCGCTAGGCGGCCAAACACGGGAGAGCTCGCTTCCTCCTCCATCCCGTTGTTCTCCATATACTCCACTCGTTTCACACAGCTTGCTTTACCCTCCCTCCCTCCTCATTCCTTTCACGACCACACCTCATCGACACTCTCGACAGCTGGCATTCAGCTGCTGTTTCTGTAAAGGACTTCACTTTCCAAGACTATTACTCCTCAATGCGCACGTCCCAGGTGGGTCTTGTCTTGCATTCACACCCCGGGAATGCCATTCGTGCACCACTTGTCACTCATTGCTCTGGCCACCTACATCATCTACCTTCCTGGCTTTAGCCAGGAGGCTTTCTACGTCAGTGTTCCCGCCATGTTTAGTAAACAAACTCCAACATGGTTCAGCACAAGTTGCAGAAATAAACTCTCTCGTGCTGTGAACTATTCTCCTTAGACACAAGTCTTTATTGTGTTAAATATTAATGATTTCACTGTGAAATCTGTTAGCATGAATATAATTTATAACACTATTGGTTTCTGATATAGGAATGGGGTCAAAAAACCATAGGACAGTCATTAGACTGAGTGAATGAAAATTACGTAATTTGGTTATGGAATACATACCAAGTAATTTTTTTTTGTTATGTGATATACTTGTTCAAGATAAATATGTAAAAAAAATGTTACATCCACAATTAAATACATGGTCCTTAACCAAATATTTTGTAAAGTTATGATCATAGATTGATAAAGTAATATATTTTAGGTAAACAATGTATCACTCATTTCTTTAAGAAATAGTCTGTTTCGAGTTAAATGAAACCAACTTTCAGTTTGAAATGCAATTTATTATATTCCATTTTTCGGTCAAACATAATATTTATTTACATATACAAATATCACAGTCTTCTTAGAATATTAATTTACATATACAAGCAATCTTATTTATTCATTTAAGCAATACACTTTGAATTTCATGTAGTGAAGTTCATATCTGGAGGCTGAGACTGACGATATGTTGCAGGGAGACAAACTTGTTATTTTCTCAAATATGTGACATTTTTTATTCTATATGAATCGTTGCTTCATTGAGTGTTAGATTAGATGTAAGCCACTATCTGCTAGAAGATTCACACATTCTTGAGGCAGATGGAAGATTGAATTACTTGTTGAAGGTGGCTGAGATGAATTTGTTATTATACAGAGTGTAGTCTTGCGGAAACTTTTTTTATCTGTACGTTGGAGCAAGTGAAGAGAATTTGTCGAATCTCGAAACCGAGCACTTGAGAACTGATGAGGGTGAAGCAAGTGATGGAACAGTGTTGGATTATGTATAGTCTTATAGACAATAACTTGGTTTAATTCCAACCAGTGGTGAACAGTCTATATTCGGAAATGTATATGTCCATTTTTGTTATTAGTTGTAAAGTATATCCGCTTCCACAAACACTAAATTCTTAAATTCTAGTTAAGTAAGGCACTATTGTAGAGTTATAAAGGTCACTAATATCTGTGGAATGAAAAATGGGGAAAGCTTGAGTTTGAAAGCAGAAAGTTTCTGTAAAGGATTCCTCCGCTATAATGGATATCAAATACTTATATGATATATTTACAGTAAGAGTTATTGGCTGGGATGATGTAGTTAAATCTATTAGAGGCTTCCCACACCTTGAAAAAAATCCTTGAAAGTCTACATCAGTATCTGTTTGGTCATTACATATCCGTACATCAGTCAGTCTACCTGCAAAAGCTGTGCCTAGTATTATATAATTGAGGGGGGGGGGGGAAACTGGAAAGAAAATTATTTCCCAATCCTGAATTAAGATAGCAATGTTTTGAAGGAAATACAGTGGGTAGAGCAGGAAATTTCAACTGTGTCGCTGACTGTGGAGTCAATTGCAGTGCAAATTGTGGAGGAGGATGGGAGGAAGTAGATGGAGCAAGCTGTGGAACAGTAAGGAGCTTGAGGGGCAGGAGGAGGCGAGGGAGGAGGAGCAAATTGTGCTAGACTCTGTTGAGCTGATTGTGGAGGAAGGTGTGGAGATATGGAGCTATGGAGCAATGGTGCTATGAAGCTATAAAGCAATGGAGCTATGGAGCTATGGAGCTATGGAGCTATGGGGCAATGGAGCAATGGAGCAATGGAGCTATGTAGAGATGGAGCAGATTATAGTTGCAGAGAACCAATTCTGTAAGTTTTAGAATGTGTCATTAAAGCACTGCTCTGTGTTAATTGCCTCTGACAGAATTTGCATTCAAAACACACAGTCGAACTGTTCATCTTGCAGGTTGTTCTTTTATGTTGATATAAGTTCCTCAGAGCTGTAAATTCTTTACCACAGAAGCAACACAGCAAAACCATACTCTTCCATGTCTAGAATGGAACTAAAAGGTTCCAACCTTTTATAGGTAAAATCTAGGAAGCAATTGAAATACTTTATTTGTTTGAAATGTATATTTAAGTTTTAAATTGCTTTCAAATTTACTATCATTTAATCAACCTTTATGTGCAAACACATTTATATTTGATTGTTAAATGCATGTAACATTTTGTTGTTAGAAATAGTCTATGTGTGGATATTATAATTAATGTATTTGTAAAGTTATTAAAACGAAAAAAGTAGTTTGAAACAATTAATTTTCCCTCATTTGTATTAAAAAGTACATATTGAAAACATTAAAATGTTTAAAAACACACATTTACATAATTTCTTCCCTTGACAATATTTGTATTATTATACATGCTGGTAAAAGTGCGAATACATTTCTTCGATTTTAGAGTTGTATTCAGACATAGAACATTTAGTCAGATCTGGACAAGATATTAAGTAATAACAATTTTTCGCCTTGTAATGTACAGTGGATACTTTTAATTTCTCATTTCAGTTTCCAGAGATGTAAATTGCAGTTGAGTGGAAAGAAATACTTGTTTACAAAAAAACAGCATAACTGTTACTTTCCAAAACATTTTCTAACAGGTTTACTCCAGCATGCAATTAACTTGGCAATATTCAATTTACGCTTTTATTTCTGTATGCATGAGCACATAACCACATTCTTATCTTGATTAATATTTATAAAGTATTGGCTTGCACAAACCAAACATATTAATGTACTTAATTCCACTCATCCCAAATAATGACATATCACTCATAATTTCCACTGGTGACTCAGGGGGAGAATCATCATAACTTGATTCACCCCAGTCAGTCATCAATGAGCATTTGAGGATTTATCGACAGTTTTCATCTGCAGAGAAGTTCGGCTTATAAACAAATGTTTTACACAATTATTTGAATAAATGACAATTGTATTAATTTTGAATATCTGTTAATTTCCCATTCCACACACTTTCGAAAATACATTTTTGGTCGAATCCACCTTCACATATTTCACAATTATTAAAGTATTGTTTGCAAACCTCTTCAATATTCTCATACTCAATACATTCAATTTCCCAGGTTAAACTGTGGTGTTTGGTTACCCATCTATTTGTTTTCTTGTCTTTAGGACTTAGATATTTCAAGTGAAATGATGGTTTGAAGATGAATACCACTGTGTGTTCTTCCATGTCAGTAATAGCCAATTCTTTAATTACATATTTTTCTGTGGGTTGAAATCCTTACACATTGCAAAAATCTTGTTAATACAGTGTCTCGTAGTCTACTGACTCAAGTCATTATTTTTACCAGCTTATCTCTTATATTGTTACTCACCAATATATAGTGAATTATCACCACATAAGGTTTCATATTTGCTGGAATTGGTGTATTTGCAATAATTTCAATTTGTGAATCATTTACACTATTGGTAATTGTGTCGCCTTGTTTGCTTACATCAAATACAAACAACATTCCTCTGGTTTTAAATGATTCAGGTTCTAGGATTGGTGAGCTCATTTTGTTATAATATATTTCCTGGAACTATGAGTACATATCGTAGTAAATAAGAAATTCCCCATTTCCAAAGTTTGGCATTCAAATTGGTATAGGGATAAGCTTGACTGTTTAGAGACAGTTTAATATTTTTCATATCCCAATTATCGAATACTGATCTATCAGTTTTATATTGTTTTATCAATTTGTTTGAAAACAAATAACAACAAATCGTGGTTTCTCAGGCGAAAAACTTTATTTCACATTCCAAATGACTTATGTGATGTTGGTAGAGCTGTAAATGTCTCCAATATGTCTGCAATATATAGATTCTTCCCTTTTTCGACATATATTAAAAACTTTACACATACACATGTGTTAATTTCAATATATGGCAATAATCATTTGATACTATTTAATTCAAATGTTACATCTTCCTCGTTATTAGCCATGTTGTATATATAATTAAACTGTGTGTTACTGAATGGAATAACGAATTATTCATTAGCATTTAATATTACATGTTTATAGCCCTCAAAAAAGCCCAAAACCATACTTAATGGTATAACAACTTTCTATTTTCCCCTGGGTTTATTTGTAGTGCCCTGTATAAATATTGTTTACACTTTCTATGTGATGTTGCTTTATTGTGTAAGCAATTCCAACATTCTGTGGTTGGTCGATTTCAACGCCATTGAGAAGATATGCAATTCTATTGATTAAATGAAGTAATCTCTTTCTCACTATTCCTGTAGTTGCTGGATAAGTTGCATCGGCTGTCTTTTTAATTGTTCCTCTTAACCTTAAACTTGATTTAGATGGTAATGTGTAAATATTGTGATTTTGTATAGCAATCCTTATTTCCTATGGAAATGTATACGTTCCTGCTTTGAACGACTCATATACATGTATTTCCGTATTGGTGATTGTGCCATCATAACTTATTGATTCTTCAACGTTAAGTATGTCTTCCATTTATATTAATGGTACATTCAAATTCCTTCAAAAACAATTAGTCATCCTATGTTAACTTTATGGATATCTTGTTTTAAATGATCATTTTATGCTTGTGTTTACGTCTTTTTATACCTACTTTCTTCGAAATACATTTTTTTTAGAAACATAGCTTTTTAAATGAAGTGTCTTCTTTAAAAGTGTATTAACTATACCCATTTTGATTCTAATAAACACAGAATGCATGTGTTTATATAGTTTTTTATGTAATCGAATGGTAATTTCTTTGTTTCTAAAAATAATCAGTTTACCATCTTGATCGACAATTGTAACAACAAATTCATCCACTCGATTAACTATCACTGGAAGATATATCAATGTATTCTATTCTTTATTTATTTCATAACGCAGAGCCACTGCACACGTGAATTCATGTATTGAATTTGAGGTTTTCTATTCAAATATTATCTGCCTACAATTTTAACAATTATAGGACATACATTAACCAACAATACATTAACCTATTCTGATGTTACATGTAATTGATTAGCTGGATATACTCTCCTTTCATAACCTAACATATTTGCAATTGAATTGTCTTCCATGAAATCGATATCGACATTTCTATACATCACATTAGTTAATGTATTTGCATTTCCACGTGATAGGAACTTTACATTATCATGTAATGTCGCTTTAAAGAATGTTTCTAAGTCATCCAACTCATAAGCTCCTACTGGTATCACAATCTTATACATTTTTCACAGTTGTTGAACATAAATGATTGATTTTCTATGTCGATGTTTGGTATGCTATTGTAAATAACAAATTCGATTAGACTTATTTCCCGTTCTCCATCTAACTCCAAAACTGGGAATTATTCCGACTACAACTGCGACAAACTTCTACTCAATATCAACGTAACTGACATATTACTAAAAGGTTTGACTAATACATTGACTTATATATCCTATTTATAGTCAAAAAACACAAACATGAATGCCCACAATTGATTGTATTTGGTAATTTTTTCTGTTTTGTAATTGTATCTTAATTTTATGTTTTTCAAATAATTGCGTATTTCAAACTGCCATAACTGTCATAATACAATTATATTTTTATGTTTTTAATTAATTCAACCTAATGTGTTCCTTAGTTTTATTTCGAATCATAATTAACAATCATACATTCATGAAGGTTTGGTTTCTTTGGTAATTTGTCTCTCTTATACATATATCAGAAAAAGGGAATATCCAGTTTCTTTACAAATGCATTAATATCTTTGTTTGTTAATGCAAGTTTCGGAAGACTATTCAGGACTTCCTGCGTTTCTTTTCATGTTTGGAGTTTTTTCATCCTTGACCGACTTTATATGGTTTCAGATACATTCCTTCACCACTTGAGTTACTTGATTTAGAAAGAGCTGAAACACCTCCCATTACAGCTCCAAGAGCTGATAATGCTGGAAATATGAATGGTAATATTCCACCTTTCTTGGTTTTTCATTTTATTTTGCTTTTTATGTCCATGCCTCTTTTCACCTTCGCCCCTATAACTTTGTCAACGACTTAGGCACCAAGCTTTTCACCTGTAGATGTAGACAGATTCTTACTTATAATGCTTCTTTATCAGCTATAATTGTATCCACTGTATGTCTTTCTTTCAAATAGTTTGTTCAATCATATACTATATTTTGTTCTTTACAAGTGTTATCCAAACCTTTTATTCCTTGATCGTTCCGTGCCAGATGTTTTGCAAGCTTAGTTCTGGGTCTGATATAATTGTGTTTCAGTAAATGCAATTCGAATGGTAATTGGTTAATCAATGTATTCAATACTCCACTTCCTGTTTTGTTATGTTTAGTATGGGCCATTGTTTTCACCTGAATGCGAACCTATATATATAGCCCTACATTTATAGTTTTTACATTAGTATGTTACCTAATACTGTAGAAATGAAGGCTATAAAACAAAATGTTAATCTGCCGGTAATTGTAAATATGAAAGAAAATGTAATTGAACAGAAACATGGCATTCTTGTACCTCCAAATATACGTTGTATAATAAACGGTCCTTCTTCATGAGGAAAAACATGTTTTATTATGTCAATGTTGGAACATCCGAATGGACTTAAATTTGAATACGCATATGTGTTTTCTATAACAATACAACAAGAGAAATATCAATGATTAGCGACTATTTTGTCATTGTTTGAAGGAATGCGATATTTCCCTTTTACAAATAAAGAATATATTGTGTCTCTGAATGAAGTATTACCCAATTCCGTCTTTATATTTGACGATGTTTGGTTCGAACTCCAGGGTGAAATACAGCAATACTTTAGTTTTGGTAGACATTCAAATGCCGATTGTTTTTATCTATCACAGAGTTACACACATATTCCAAAACGTAATTTGTGCAATAATGCAAATATGTTAATTGTGTTTCAAATGGACAATATGAATCTACAACATATTTATAATGATCATATTTTATGCGATGACATTTACAAAGTTTAAAAATATGTGTTTTTTACTGTTGGAAAAACAAGTACAGTTTTCTGGTAATTATACCAACGCCTACCCTATATAAAGGCAGATATAGGTCTGGATTTGACAGTTTTTTACTTCCCAACGAAGAATAATGAGTATTTCAAAGTTCGGACATAGCAATATAAAACACAATCATTACAATACCTGTTTAATGAGAAATCGCGATAGGAATTGTGATTTGAATGGACATATATTACGTAGTGTGGGTATGGCTATGTGGTAAATAAACTTTATGTCGAAGACATAAATACCATTCCACTAAACGTATTTAAATTGCAATCGACCAATATTCAAGAGAAATTAATAAACATAATTGGAACTATTTCAAAAGTGTCTACTAATATTAGTTATATTTTGGAAATATTGGCAAATGTGATATTTGCATTGCGAAATATAGAAACTAAAACAAATGAATGTTTGGAACATTAAAAAAATGTAATTAATGAAATGGCAAGTGCTACAATTACAAAACAATTTGATACAAATATGGACAAAATGATGCAATATATGTGTTGAATTGATCAATAAAACATCTGCTTTAGCTACGCAACCAGAATTAAAAAAGCAAATTGATGATTTGAAATCTCGAATAACCTATTTTAGTAATGATTTGAGGTTAAAAGCTATGCCTAAATTAGACATACTTTTGAGTAAAGTCTATAACAATGAAAAAGCGCAAACTAATCTACCTAATACACCTGCTAAAAAACCATAGACTTAATTTATATATAAATAGTTGAAAGTCAATGAAAACAACTAAAATATCTGTCTGTTTCAGAATTACATAAAGTTATATCTGTTGTAAAGGCGACATATTTACAAGCTAAACATGCTTGAATGGAATGGGATGTTTTGAATGAAGAAATGTTTAAACCTGTTACGAGTAGAGTGGATACATTACAGTCTATGTTAAATACATTTAATGAACCACCAGTGGAAATTAAATCGGAATAACCTGTAAAGAAGAAAAACTGTCTCAATTAACTCAACATTATTTAGCTATAAAACAATCTTCGCCTATTCGCGATGCGACATTTGGCGTATATCATAATGGAAATATATGGCTTCTGGGAGATTCGTTAATTAAGTTTTTGCCTGAGAATAGAATTCAAGTAGGTGATTACGTAACTGATGCTAGTTAAGGATTGTTTGAATTGTTATTTAAAAATGTTCTAAATGGTTATTCCGATATCGAGTTGGAGAAATATAAGGATCTCGTTCATCGAATGAATGTAACCAAACGTTCAGATGAGGAAAATCATCTGCAACTACATTTATTAAGTTATATTGTTGGAAGTGGAATATAAAAAATGAAGTTGGAGATACATTTTCTCCTGTATATCGGAACAATACTATGAATTGGTCGATATATTAAACTTATTGCATCGAGAGAGTCTGAGAATAATTCACATGTTAAAGAAATTGTTTGTATTATTGAAGAATTGACTGAAGACGGTTATATTACCAATGAAGTTCAGTAAGATTGCTCAAGAGCTTCGTGCCCCTGCAAGGATAAACTTTCCTAGAAGACGTGTTGTTACTAAATGCTTAAATGATCTTTTTCAAGCTGATTTGTGTGAAATGGCATTGCTTTCGAAATGCAATGAGGGATAAAAATATATTTAACCATAATATATATTTATTCCAAATATGGTTGGAGTATATCTGTCAAGAACAAGACAAAGAAACAGGTTAGCGATGCAATGATCATTTTTGCGAGAAAAATGCCAAATTCTCTCCAAATCTACAAAGGAACCGAGTTCTTTATCATTTCTATCCAGAAACTAATGACCGATAGTGGTATCAATCATTACGTAATGTATTCAGACCTTAAAGTTAGTGTTGTTGAGGGGTTTAACAAGAGCTTGAAACAGCTAATATAAAAGAATTTCTCATCAAAGAGAATGAACAATTGGGTGGCCATTTTGTCTGAAATACTTAAATTTTATAATTCCAGATATCATAGAACTATCAATATGGCACCTGAAAAGGTTACGGACAATAGAGTGATGAAAATTGTGTATAAGAATGTAAAAGTATTTGATGATAGAAAACCTAAGTTTAAAGTAGGTATGTATGTATGAGTGTCTAAGCTGCAATCTGTCTTTAAGAGAAAATACACAGTTAATTGGTCGTATGAAATATTTAAAATTCTTTCAGTTAGAAATTCATTTCCCAGAATGTATTATCTAGAAACCTATGATGAAGAACTTACAAAATACAGTTTTTACAAACATGAATTGCATAAAGTTTCTTCTCCAAACGAATATCTGATTGATAAAATCATTAAAAGGGAAAGGAATAGGTCATTGATTCAATGGAGAGGTTTCTCAAAAGCACACAACTCGTGGGTGAAGAATAAGGATCTTAAAATATTGAAATACAATTATTTGAAATTTTTTTAAATACTAAATAAAAATATTAAAAATAGAATTTGATGTGTTACTCATTTAATAAACCTATCGATATCGATGAGAATATATGTTCAATTATCGTTTAATCATTCCTATTGTTTGGGTTGTAATCTATTAAATTTGATTTATGATGTAATCAATCAGTTCATCTGGTTTAACCTGTATTTCGTTGCGTGTTTTCAGAGCAGATTAGGTTGAAGTATGTATTTACATTCGTGTTGTGACAGGGCTGAAGAGGGGACATGGAGAAATTTGATATTAGCTGGGCATATGTTTAATTAAATTAAATTTGTTTAATCATTAGTTACATTTTGTGGATATTAATATAAATTGCACGATTAAAGTTAATCGGATTTAAAGTAATTCGTTCGGTATGCTAATTGAATATTAATTGTAGTGGGCTAGAACCATACCCACGTGCTCCTGCTCCATCCATGCTTCACTTGCCTAGTGTCCCAGAAGTGACAAATGTGGGCTTGTTCCATCCACACCTCACTCATCTAGTGTCCCAGGAACCCGCTGCATGGTCTCGCTCCATCCACACCTCACTTGTCTAGTGTCCCAGAAGTGACACACATAGTCTTGCTCCATCTGCACCTCATTCATCTAGTGTCCCAGAAGTGACACACATGGTCTCGCTCCATCCACACAGCTCACTCACCTTGTGGGAAAGAACATACCCGCATGAGTGTGTCCCACTCACAAATAAAAACTATAAAATGGTCCTTATACCACTCTTACACCAACCAAAATTAACACCTATTAGACAATTACAGCCCACTCCTCTGGTTATCGGCCCCAGGACATCACAGAGTACACATCGAACCTGCTCCGCAAATATCACCCTTATGACACCAATAAAATATTACAATTTTTGATATCAAAGAACTCTTTAATATGAAGAAATTTATATAAAATATTTAATTAATCTAATTAATCATCCAATTAATAAGATAATTATTTTATCTCATTGGCATATCATAATTTGACACTTGGTAAACTCTTGCACAAATGCAACTTAGGTCACTCTTGTGCTAGGTGTCCCAGAAGTGACATGCTCCTTCTACTCGCATGCATGTGATGGTGATGCAGCAATTGCTGTTGTTGACTGTTTGACTGCTGAGTTGCTTGATGCGTGATGTCGGCCCTCTTCCACTATCCCTGGGGGCGTGTGATCGCTGGTCATTGTGAGGGGAGATGAGTTCTGCATGACCTAGCTATCGGATGAGTCCGTGGCTGATGTCATCAGATCACCTTACGCTGATTGTTGCGGTTGTCCCGTATCAGGCGAATCCGCATGCACAATTCTTGCTTTGTGGCCCTTTGGAGGTCGTCCCGATGAACCTTGATGGTATGTCGAGAGTTGAACTTGACGAGGTAGGTGGTGTTCTCCTGTGCTTGTGTCACCACATGTGTGCCACTCTACGTTGCCCCTAAGTCAACACAGAAGTTTTTCCAGGCCGAGATCAGTAGGTGTTCCTTGATGACCACACTCTGTCCTGGCCAAAGCTGTTTTAGTGGTTGTGTGGTTAGGGGTACCCACCTGTTGATGTATTCAACCTACTGCTCACAAGCTGTCTCCAGCTCTTGCCTTCTCCACTGTTGACGACAGTGCTACTTCTCGCACTCCTGTAGGATAGCAGTACATGACATACCAGTAGCTTTCTAGGTGTGGCGGCAGAGCATGAAGAAGGCGCTGGGCAGTTTTTCGGCCTAGGACATGTGGTCTTTCCCCACACGGAAAAGTAGCTAGGTCTTGAGATCCCGGTTTCTGCACTCCATGGAGTTGGCACGAGGATGGCAAATCGCCAACATGTTCGGTGTCACCCCCCACTTGATAGAGAGGTTATGCCATATCCGTGAAACGAACGAACTTCTGTTGTCCGCCAACAGGGTCCTGGCGTAGCCCCATCATGAGAAGAACTCATTTTCCAGGGTATTGGCGATGTTCTTGGTGCGCGCACTGGGAACTGCATATGCATATATCCACCTGGAGAAGAGTTCTGTCATTAACACCAGGAATCATTTACCCATTGCTGTCTTGGGGTAGGGCCCCATGAGGTCCATGGCTACCATCTCAAACAGTTCCTTTGGTGTTTGTGGTGTCTACTTTGCTGGCCATCGGCACATTGAGCCATGTAGTAATTACAGTGAACTGGATAGTTTAATTGGAAGCACAAAACCCTTTCGAATTCAGATACATCTATTGAAAATAATATAACATATGCAGGCATTCAGTCACATGCTCAATATAATTCACAGCCTTAATCAATAACATTTCTCACATGAAAATACAATATGAAACCAATGTGGCTCAAGAGCCTCGAATTTTAAGAAATCATACAGTTTAAAAATAATAAATAATGATGAGCCACAAATAGGAGCCACACCTTCCAATATCAAAAATGCCCTTTTATAAAACAGTGCTTTACTTATGCCCAAAGACCCCAACAATGGGTAAAAATAACTTTTATTAATATATTGACAATGAAGTTTACTACAAACTTACTGCAATTAAAAATGACAGCAATCGTCGTGTAACAAGCACAGAATTTCCAATAAACACCACACTCTGAAGCAAAGAACTCATTGCTTGCTTTGAAAAGCAAAACATGATCTAATGCAATTAATTGACATGCTTATGTACAAAAACACATAGGTGGCTGGCTCGTTAAAATGATATTAAACACTTGTTTTAACATTGGCGTACTATGTCTCAGAAAATTTCATTAAGGTTCCTTCATATCCAAACAATTTAAAGATGATAAACTTATTTAACCAAAAAACCACTAAAGGTGTAGACTTTGTAATAAAGAACAACATACAAGTAAAAGTACCCAAGCTATGACAATGCCTCAAAATGTTTTAATTGTGATTTAATTCAATACAGCGAGATTCACAGATTAACCTAGTCTTAGACTTTATCCTGTTTCAGGGCGCCGCAATAGACATGCTAATTATTTATTTCCTCACTATTTATACTCATGAATACATGACACATTAAAATCTAAAATCAAACTCTGTAATAAAATGGTGTTACCTTGACGTCAGTTGCTTCCCCCAAGCCCGTTTGCCCGAAGTCGCCGACGGCCGCTGCAGGGAGCGCACTCTGCGAGGCGCTGGTGCGCACCGGTTAGGAAGTGTCTGGCATCGGTAACCAGAAGAATATTATTCCACGAGTGCAGTGAACAGTGGTCACTGGAACGCTCTGCAGAAAGTGCAAGGCTCAGAGCATTGCAGTGCAAGTGCAGTGCAGACATATGCGCCCGCACGCACGTGTTCTGAAATTAGAACTTGTGAAATAAGGTTAGTGTTTGATTAGCAGGTAATTACAAGATGTTCAAGAACAGACGTCCATGCAACCAGTCTGCATGGAGCCCTAACATAATCTAAGCACTCTACGGCGTTAAGTGTACATGTAACAATTTTTCTGTTTTTCACATGTTTCACCCTCGTTTCACGTCACAAAGTATAATATGTTTATTAAAGGGTTTCTTTAATTTCTGTAATTAATTATGTTATAGTTTTTTGTTTCAAGAAACGTGTGTATGTTTATGCAAGATTTGCGTGTGTAAGAAAGTATTTCGCACAGCCCACTGGCCTGCCCAAACTGGCCAGCGCGCTGCAGCGAGAGAGTTAGTCATACTACAAGTGTCTTGAGGAGTCGGATGTGCAGACCGACGGGGTCACGTTTCGCGCACTTGGGCGGCACATCAACATTTTGTAACCAACCACTTAACTGCAATAGACTTTAGATTACCGGAAACTCGTGTGTTTTAGCCACCCAAGACTTCTCCACTCCTCCCTCCCCCTGGAATAACATATCCTGGAAAGGCTTATCTTGCATAGTAATTCTTAGTGGCCATATGCCTTTTTCTCAGTGTAACCCTACCAGCAGATAAAATCCGGAAAGTGCTTTGTAAGTTGTTTCCTAGAGGAATGGTTAAATAAAGACCAGTGAATTAACGTGAAGTGTATGCGTCTTCATTCGCGTTGCCTATAGGCTATAGGGGCGTGGGCCTCCACCTTTCTCGTATTTTTATTGAGTGTACTATGCGAGTGTTTCTAATGGATTTCAGGGTGTTTTTATCTTCGTGTAACTAAATATGGGCGTGTGAGTCACCCTGAGACCTCACTGTGTAGAAAGCATAGTACAGATACGTATTTTCTGTTATTACGATGGATGGAACATCGGGAGGACACCGTCCATTGGCTGTAGGCACAGAACACGGAGAAGAGGAGTCTGCTCTACTGCAACTAGTTGGTAATGAGTAATATAAAAATGCCGATTCGGGCACAAACACAAAAAAAATGGCTAAAAAAGTTGCGTTTGAGTGCATCTGCAAAAATAAGCATAAAAATTTGTGGTTGTGCGCAACCGTAAAAAAAGTGGCTTAAAAATTTGAAAATGTAAAAAAAAAATTTTTATATAATAAATGATTACGAATCAAAATCCACTGATATCTAATATGAAGGCCATGGCAATGAAAAAGGCTAATGCAACTGGTAATGTTTGGAAAGAATATAAATTTAAGAAAGATATTTTTGTGAAAATAAAGAAGAAACCTCAGGAGAAGTATGTCAAGTGTGAAACTTGTAATCACTTTTACAAATCATCTCTCATAAGAAGTCATCTTAAAAGTAGATTGCACAAAGATCTTGCACCAATACATGATAAATCACACGAACCAACAAATGCATGGGAATTTTTTTTAAATATCACAACATCTAATATCAAAACAGAAGAATCTTCAAGATAGATAAGTGAAATGTGTAACTTGTAATAACTATTACAAACCGTCTCTCATAAGAAGTCACTTGAGAAGTAAAATTCATAAGTACACACTCAGATTCAGTGTAGAAGAAATCGAAACAGCATTTCAAAGTAGTATCAAAACTTTTGATGTAAAGAATGTGAATGCACACATAGACCCAATTCATTTCCTAAACGATGTAAAAGAAACTGTCACGGGACTAATTAATAAACATTTAAAATCACTCAAAGTGAACATGAAACTCTTCACTGAGCACAAAAGGGGAATTGGTGAGAATATTGAATATGTAGAAAGCTCCTTTAAAACAAAGAACAAAATTATAGTGAAATCGACTAATCTGGAAAATCAGCATATCCCAAATCAGAGCTGAGATGAGGGCTTTCGAAGACAAGTGATCTCAGTGGGAACTCAACAGAATATTTAAACTAGAAGTGCTAATAAATAAATATGTACCATTCAAGGGTAGTTATTATGATGATCTCCCAGAAAAAATCAAAGCTAAGCAGGCGGTAATTAATTTTTAGAACAATGATCAAAAATGTTTTTTGTGGTCTGTTCTATCTGCATTGCATCAAGTACAAAGAAACCACCACAGAATGAATAAATGCATAGCTTACGAACACGAGTTTCATGATGAAATTAAGGATTTGGAATTTCCAATGAAATTGGATAGCATATCAACCTTTGAGAAAAGAAGTGGAATTTCTATTATTGTATACATATACGAAGAAAAAGATGGCGATAAGAAATATATAATCTCTTCATTAAAAACAACAAAAAATAAGATGGATAAGCAGATTAACCTACTCTATATCAAAGACGAAAAGAACGACCACTACTGCTGGATAAAAAGTCTTTCGGAATTATCACATATTAAGTGACAAATAATGGTCACAAAATATATATGTGATAGATGTTTGCAATATTTCTACTCTGTAAATAAGCTAAAAGATCACGAGCAAGACTGCCGAGATCACGATGGTGTTGGAGTTGAAATACCATCTAAATGGAAAAATGACAAATTAAGATTTAAAAACAAAAATCATTCTTTGAAAGTTCCGTTTATGATTTGTGCTGATTTCGAATGTTTGTTGGCTAAAATTGAAACTTGCCAACCAAACCCCTATGAATGCTACACGAAACCATACCAAAAACACGAGCCTATTAGCTTCTGTTACTATGTAAAATACGAACAAGGATACGATGAACCACCAGTAACTAATGAAGGATCTGATGCATCTAGTGTATTCGTTAAAATTCTAATGGAAGAAGCAAAGTCAATTGGTGATATATACACAAATGAAAAACCAATGCTTCCACTAACTCAGAAAGAACAAATTGTTAATGATACAGCTACCCATTGTTATATATGTGAAAAGTCTTTGAATGGTGGTTCTGTGAGAGATCATGATTATCTTACGGGGAAATTTAGGGGAGCTGCACATTGAGATTGTAACTCATTGTATAGAAATCCATGTTTTGTCCCAGTGTTTATACACAATCTATCTATCTGGTTATGACACACATTTATTCATGAGAGATCTTGGCATCGATGAAAATAAAATTGACCTAATTCCCAGCAACAAAGAAAAATATATTTATTTTATGAAACATGTATGTGAAAGTGCAAATATTATATTTATTGACATATTTACATTTATGGCTAGTAGTATCGATAAACCCTCTAGCAACCTTTCCAGAAGCCAATTCCGAGAAATTTGTAAGCATTTTTCCAATTAACTTCTTGACTTTGTTATAAGAAAAGGTGTTTATACATATGACTACATGGATAGTGCTGAAAAATTTTATGAGACATCACTTACATATCTGGAAGCGAATAACTTATATGAATGGGCTATGAGCTAGTATTTACCCTATAGTGTGCTTAAGTGGAGAAATACAAATATAGATGTAACAAAAATACCAGATGATTCTAGAAAAGGTTATATATTGGAAGTTGATTTGGAATACCCACATGAACTACACAATCTCCACAAAGATCTGCCATTGGCACCAGAGAATAAAATACCGGAAGGTTCTTAAAATCCCAAACTCTTGACTACTCTGTATGATAAAGAAAAATATGTATTACACTATGTAAATCTTAAGCAATATCTATCTCTCGGAATGAAGTTGAAAAAGATCCATAGAGTTCTGGAGTTTGATCAATCAGATTGGCTCAAGTCCTATATTAATCTAAACACAAATATGCGAACAAAGTCTTCAAATGACTTTGAAAAAGATTTCTACAAGCTAATGAACAATTCCGTTTTTGGAAAAATAATGGATAATATTAGAAACAGAGTGGATATACGGTTGTGCACAAGTTCTAAGCAAATGGATAAACTAGTGGCTAAACCAAACTTTAAAGATAGAACTATATTTACTAACTCTTTGGTTGCAGTTCATATGATTAAAACAAAACTGTGCTTTAACAAACCCATTTATGTTGTATGAGTATACTTGATCTATCGAAAGTCTTAATGTATGATTTTCACTGCAATATAATGGAACCAAAGTATGGGGAAAATATTAAACTGTGCTACCAAGATACTGATTCATACATCTATCATATAAAAACATCAGACTTCTACAGTGACATGAAAGAAATGATCGATCATTTTGATACTTCTGACTATAAAAAAGTTAATCCATATAGCATACCATTAGTTAACAAAAAGATTATTGGCAAAATGAAAGATGAATGTAATGGAAAAATAATGGAAGAATTTATTGTATTGAAATCGAAAATGTATGCAATAAATGTGGAAGGCGGTGTAAAGAAAAGAACAAAGGCTGTGAAAAACACTGTAGTCAGAAATGAGATTAGTTTTGGTGACTACAAAAAGTGTTTGTTTGGTGAAAAAGTGTTGTACAAAAGTATGAATTTTATTAAAAAGTAAGAAACATGAACTCTATACGATTAAGTTGAGAAAAAAAGCATTAAGTTCCGAAGATGATAAAAGATTTATTCTTAAAGATGGTATTAATACACTACCATGGGCGCACTACACAATTGAATAAGAGCGATACTATGATATTTTATATAGCAGTAAATGTTTTTAATGGATAACCATCCATTAAAAACTAATAACCATACATGTTTGCGCACTATTGGACTTCGGTGATTCGTTCACTTTTAACATCATAAATTAGATTTCTTTGGCATTCTAATACCACATTACAAATAGTTGTAGCCAATATTGGTTTATTAAAATCAACTGTAAGTTTCAGATTAGTTCTATCTTTTACAATAGCTATTTTTCTGTAAGAACAATCAATAACATACAATGGTCTTCTCCCAATAAGTGACCCAGAGTTAAAGCACAGTTTATTATTACGATAATGGGTATCTAGTTTTGTGTTTGAATTTCTAAAATCATTGTAAGCAATATACATCTTATCGAAAATTCTATCATCAATGTTTAAATTCCAATTCTCTTTGGGAAACACTTCATTATATTCTTAATAGAAATATTTTTGACAAAACTAGAGTCGAACATTGAACCGTGTGTGAATTGCCCAGGATCTTCTTTTCTGGTTTGCTGAAAACCATCAATGACAAAGTCTGGCATATCAAATTGGATTGAATTGAACTGATCTTTTATATATGAAACTGAAATGTGTTTGCATTAGTAGGTACTGGTTTTTCAAGACATTGCCAATAATTAAAACCAATTGGAATTCGGGCTGTTTGTATAATTTTCTTTAATTTCGTCTCCATAAATAGGATCGTATTCAACAATAGGCCACAGAATTTCCAATTTCTGAGTAAGAATTTTAGCAGTATCTGGTCTATTATCTTCATCATCAGATCCATCTGCTTTCTTTGGGGATCTTCTGTAAAATAAAACATCATCACTAAAGTTTTGAATGAATGTGATCTTGTACCCGCCTTTCCAGAATATTTCATTACAATCTCTCATAAACCCAAACAAATATCTTAATGGATAGGTAATTTCGTTATGCTTATCTTTTCTAACATATTTAACTAGTTCTATCCCCAACATTTGGAAGTATGCTGATTCTGATTCCGAACCTAGCAATGTATGCATCAGTGTTGAAGTGATGCCAGGGTTGTCAATACTTTCGATTATACAACCATATATAGAGATCTCTAATTTTGATAAATGGAATGGGAAAAAATTCTTACAAAGATTTAAGTTTTTTCATAATCTACATTTGTATCTCTTTTAGTTAGCTTATACTGTTGGTATACATAAGCATCATTCGGATGTGAAAATGTATTGCCAATAGTAATATCAAACTTAATGTGCTTGTCGTATTCATTCAAATTCTTTTTTGTTTGGTCGTTTGGCAGAAATGACTGACGCTCATCATTTTCAATTTTTTGTTGATCCATTTATCATATAAAGAGAAAATTTCTTAATCAACTACACTTTTCTTATCAATCCATGAATTTTTGCTACTATCAAAACCTAACCATTTAATTAGCAGCTTATTTCCTTTCCTCCACAAAACTTTTTCCACTAAGTAGTCTTTACCATATTTGGTCTTAAGCAGCCCTGGCTCATAAAAAATTCTTTTAATAAGTTCATTTTTTAAATATTTTATTCTATTTGTTGTGGGGTTTGTGTGCAATACTTCACACACCTCTAATACTTCAGTCGACCAATCTGGCGTATATCCTTTTTCAAACAGAATTTTACTTTTACTTATACGAACATTATCTCCTACTGCAAACTTTGGTTTAACCATTTTTCTTTCTCCTCCATACATGGTAATTAGAATAGAACTTTCATTCTTTGCATTTACATTGGTGGGTTTCATTCCAATTGTACTGTTAACAGTGTTATTGTATACACTTATTAATTTAGGTAATTATCCACCCATTTATAGCTTCCCTGCACAGTAAATATCTTCGTTATTTTCCCCTTCAATGTCCTATTAAATCTTTCTACAATGCTAGCTTTCTTTTCACTGTATGTTGAATAGTGTGTTATGTTGTTATTGGTAATTAATATCTTAAATGATTTATTGTAAAATTCTTTCCCTTGGTCTGTTTGTAAATGCATGGGTTTTGCGATCATTCAAAATAGTTTAAAAGTTTAATTAACATTTTCACCAGTTTTATCTTTGATCGGTATTGCCCATGCATATCTGGAAAAAAAATCTATCACAGTTAACATATATTTAAACCCTTTGTTTATTCTGTGTATACCTTTTAAAGATCCAGAATTCATCACAACTAAATCAGCTTGCCAAAGATCATCGATACCAGAAGATTATGAAAAATTACATAACTAATTATATGAATGCTACTCTGGAAAACTGTCTTTAAGGTTGGTTAATATTTCCTGTGCTGTTACACAATTCCCTTTCAGCTTCTTTGACAACTAGTAACCATTAAACTATACCTGAAGGGGGCTTGCTGGCACATCCTGATGGCATAACAATTGGTACGTGAAAATTGTACACTTTAAGAGTTTGTCACAGTTAATTGCAGATATACAAAACAAATCACACACTTTGATTCTGATTATTGCTATTTATGATACATACACGACACACACTTACAAAGCCCTGTAATTCCCATCACAATGGCTAGTACATTTAAAAAGTTAGTTTTGAAAATTTTGAAATCTTTCAAGATTTTAAATTTTTTGAAAAGTGGCCTTTTGAGTCACACCAGACAAGCCCCATATGACACGAGGGTGGAGTGGATGATTGCAAAGATGTCGTGGGTGTACTGTTGTACGTGCAAAGTTCTGGCAGGAAAACTGGTCCAGAGGTATCTCGTTGGTTGCTTATCGACTGCTCTGCTGTGGTCGGCCATGGGGGATCCTCCAAATAACTCAGTTGTTCTCCCTGTCCTCCATGCCTTAATTGAATATGAATTATTTTGCTATGTTTGGTTACTGGTGGTGGGAAGTTTACGGTCGGCCCAATAATGCCGCGGGTGCCCATTGTGGGGTGGACAAATATGCTGATACTTTAATTGATTAAATATGGAGTTGTAAGGCCACTCAACATGCCAATTGTACACTGCTAAAATATACTTTATGTTGAAAACACATCGAACCCTGAAAGTGGTGGTTGGTTGGTCCAGCACACTCTGTGCCATTAAACTGCTAGACCTGAAATCAAAACACTCAACTGGGGCTTCAAGACGTTTATAAATGTTGTGACAGAGTCTACATACCAAGACTACGATGCTGATGTAGTTGGGAAGTAAGTCCGACACACTAAATTCATCGGGGGCTAATATGGTAAAATTGCCCTTGTTCTCCACATTAAGGAGATATGATTAAACTCCTGGGGTTTACATTAGATTCCAGTGAATATAAGTCAAAATGCTATAGTTCCTGGTGAGGTACAAAAAATGTTGATGAAGTGCCCGGATGTCACTGACCGCGTGGCCTGCTCTGGTGAATGCCAGCTCCAGACTAAATGGCTGCCAGTGTATTTCCGGCCACTTGCCATAAGGATGTCGGAAGTCGCAAAACACACGATTGCAAAAATGTGAAAGTTGAGTTCAAGCCCTTAATTCAATAAACTGCTGGAAAAATTCCCTTAACAAAGATACATGTTCTTAAATACTACACATACTACTCAAATTATGCACGACATCACAGTATTTGGTTGTCAGGTTTACTTTGATAGATGGTTAGTAAATTGTCTATCTGAGTCCATTAACCATGTTGATGCTGTAAATTACCACATACTCTGCTATGTATATTCCACATGATTGAACTGAACGAAAATTAACTTTCACCTGGTCAGGTGATGTGTGTGGGGCCTAGACTTAGGTTGGCAAAGGTGATGCTTGTGCCCCAAATCGGAAGTCATTGCACTGCACTTTTGACAAAATAAACACTTATACTCTTGGTATTCTCTCAGGGTTATATTTGGTAATAATTATTCTATGTTTTTAGGGCCACTAGCACTTGTAACACCAAGTGATGCACAATGGAATCAGTTCTTCACAATGGCCCTGATCAGGGGTGCTATGAAGCCTGAAGTCGCTTTCATGCATGCTATGTCCTGATAGCAAAGTGCTGAGTGTAGGCACACATGCCAGTAGGATTGGATTCGAACCAAGGGACTGTCCTCATGTTGCCCACGTGGTAAAATCAAAGTGAGATCGCCAGCTGACACACACTGTGTTGAGCGAAACGGGTGATTTCCAAAACACAGACAAGACACTGCTGCTGAGGGGCCGCCCGATGTTAGATCAGTCAGCACGTAGCTCAGCTAGGGCTACAGTGTTTAAGTGGTGCAACAAACGGTCGTAGAGACACATGAGGTTGGCTTACGCCAAGCAATACTGTTGCCCTAGCATTGAATTTCAGAGCTGTAAGTATGTTCAGAAATGTGTATTGTGCAACTACAGTAAATCCACAACCACTAACAGTGCCCAATAACAACTGTGAGTGCTGAAAGCCCCCTTCGAGGCCATAGTGCTAGATTTTATGGGGTCACACCAAATACACTATAGACCAATACTGGTCAGCTTGAAGATTTCTGTGAGAAAATCTGGCGGTGTTGTCACATCCAGCCAGCAGACAGCATTAGATTTGTTTAATACAATGATGGTGCCCAGTCTTGAGTTTGTGAGTAGAGCGGAGATTTTAGGAATGGTGAAGTTTGAGGTTAAGAAAATTTGAGAAAATGTTGGTTTCACCCAGTAGGTACCAGGCATCGTCACTGCGATGCCATGAAGTTCGGATAGAGCAGACTCTCGGTGATCCCAGAGTCGTTCGACCGACGACCACGGCGATAATCCTATTAGCGGGAAAACTGGTAGTCCTCTAAATAAACAGTAAACTCACATGCATACTTCACTGTGGCTTATTAGGGCTGGCCACACACCCCGAAACATTTAGTAAACGATGCAATGAGAATGAAAACCGAAATAAGCACATTCGACACTTAAATAGTACACTTGAGGTGTTTACAATAATGGTGACGGCACATACTCTAAAAGTACCTGAAGGTATGATGTAATAAAAATTTGTGAGTTCAGTTCAACATAGTTTTTACTAGTCGAAAGCTACAATACTCCTCTAGGAAGCCAATTACACTGTTGTCTGGCTTAACCTGCCGACATAGGTTACACTGTGGAAAATAGTGCGAAGACATGAAAAGTTGTTACATGAAAATTACGCTAACTCAGGCAATTCAAGCACTGGGGAAGTTGAGGGGCAGCTAAATGAAACACCAGAGAGCATATACTAGTGCTGATTACATGACCGGTGAAACAAAGGTTGAATGCCACCCAGAGCACAGAGACACGGAGCACGAATACATGTGACCGAACCCTCGAGATGCTGAATGGTGACTAACTCTCCTTTGTGGCATGCTGGTCGGTGTTGATGGGCAAGCATGTCACAAGGGACTACTTCTTGACATATTTTGCTCAAAACTTACAGTAGACACATGATACTTGCAATAATAACAGCTTATAAAATAATTTAGATTATTTTAACATAAACAATACAATTGCCATTGCATGAAATGGGAAGCGGGTGAAAACACTTTAGGCGAAACATAAGAACAGCAAAATAAATACTCTAAAACTAAATAAAATATTAAAATTCACTGAGGGCACTCAGCAGGACGTCTTTGGTGTCCCTTTTATCAGGGCTTAGCTCGGCATTTGCCGTAAAGCCCTTTGGTATTTTTACCTGGCCTATTTTTACTTGTGTATAATGCCACATATAATTGTACAGGGCCTCTCTGATCATTCGTTGCACTGACACATACTCATTGCACTTGTCATGCACAGCACCGACACGCTGACACACTATTGCACTTCACTAATTAGAGTTCTGGTCCCTGCTATGCTGCAGGGAATTGTAGGGCGAGCAAACAGTCTTAATGGAGAGGACTGCAGTAGGCATCAAACACCCCAAACCCCTTGTGAGACCGTTTGCAGCAGTGCGCCGCTAGCTATAACAGATGCATCTCCTCTGCCCCTGCTGCCTAGGGCGCAACACCTTCGGTTTCATGGAATGCCCCCCACATTGATGAAACTGCTCCTGCTGCCGCTCCATTGGGCCTTGTTCAGTGTCGGATGCTGGGGTGACCACACAAGTTGGCCAGGTCTTGGGTGAATGTGACCGCCGCTTGGATTGTTTGAGGTAAAGAGAGCTAGTCGGGCCACTTCCCTTACTGTCTCCCTTGTTGTTTTTGCTCCTGATACTGATATACCTCCAGCATTGCCGCCGCTAGGAGCGACCCGGACAGGTGTTACAGGGGGGTGGGCGGGACCAAGCTGACATGTCCCTCCAGCTGGTAGATACGGACTTGCTACTCCGCTGCTTGCTGTTGCACTTAAGGGATGTGTCTGCTGGACACCCTTAGAGGGGGTGCAGACACACCTTTATCCCTTCTCCTTGCTGGTTGGAGTTGACATTGAGGTCACTGGTGTGAGTCACCAGGATACCTTGTGCGACCACATGGGTGCTGTGACCCCAGTGGATCCTGATGAACCCCGACGTACTCCGGTGAATTTCCCTTGCTGATTTGATGAAGTGATGGTGATGGATGTGCTGCTGTTTGGGTGGTATGACGATCCCCACACATGGTGTTGCAACATTCCGTGTGGTGACAGACGTGGGGCTTGAACCCATGACCCTGTGCTGAAAATGAAGGAGTGGAAGGGTGAATGAAGCTTTCCTTCCCCTGCCTCACATTGACAACAGACATGTTGACATGGGTTATTGAATGGCTGGTGGGGGGAGGTTACTCGCCACCTGCCTCCTGCTGCCATGTGACCAATCGATGGGTAGGCCGAATGTAAGCAAACATGCATGACTTACCAGGAGTTGAGAAATTTTTACTGGGGATATATGTTATAATGTTTACATTTGATAAAGCACTATATTTATATTTGGAAAATTTCAATTTTTATGCTATCAAATTTACATTATGTTGTTTGGCCTGAGTGGTCTGCATGCCTGCTTGAATTTTACATGTGGTCACTTGCGTTGTGGCCACGTGTGGTTGCATGAACAATATTTGCAAATGAAAAATGGTACACTTAGTTTGTAAATCGCTGTGGCAATGCGGCGAACTAACAAACACAATTGTTTGCACGCTCTTTGCCTGCTTTTGTGCTGTGAATATTTACGATTGTGATTATATGACATTTATTTTGAACACTGCACATGTTCTGTGAAATAATGCAGTACCAGTTTTACTGTGCTGTTACTGTTCACATGCGATTCTGGTATGACGTGGCATGTTGTGATTTCACATGTGGTGGGTGGTGGGTTGATTGTAATTTGTTAACCCATGAACACTTGAACCATAGGGACCACACACACAGGGATTTATTGCGTTGTTGTCACAATTTCACTCACGTGTATCACTCCATCCCTGGTGATTTTGATGGTCTGTGGGCTGTTCTATGCCGGTTATGGCACCCACTGTGTCAGTGGTACAGTGTTGTTGTGCAGTGCCTGCAGGGATGAGGTGGATGTGACATTCTCGCCAATTTCCTGCAGTCCACTGCAGTACTGTGGAAAACAGTGAGAGTTGGACTGCTGTTGCTCTCAGGTGCGCTTAGCCATGGCATGTCAGCTGTGGCAGGTATCGATTTGCCCGGCTGACCAAGTGGTACTATGTTCGCTCCCACTGTGATGGGTATGGCAGAGAGTTGTGGCGTGCCGAGCTATGACAGCTCACGTTCAGCTTTAACAGATACAATACAGCCATCATAACTCATGCGAGTGATAACTGTATATATTGCTCATGTTGTGGCGATGAATGAATAACTGTTGATGGCACTCATTGTGGTATTTTTGCATCGCCAAATTCCGTAGTTCACTGTTCGAACAGGTGATTAAATCAAGAAGTGGTTGTTGACTTTCCCTGTTTGTAGCACTGAATCTATCTCTGCACCAACTTGGTTGTTTATAATTTGCGAAAACTTTTCTGCATTTGGCTGTCCGAAATACTTGTACTTTACTGACATTACTGCTTTTATATTTTCTGTCACTGCTTGGTTCGTGGTTGCTCGCTGAGCTAGAGTCGCGATCGCAACTACAATATGCACTCTACCAGGCACTCAAGCACACCGGTCAAGATGCGCTTCGCATCAGTCATGTTGTTCCAGATGCGAAACTAGTGTGGCCAGTAGGGCTGAAAGCAGCACTATCGTAGCACAACAAAAGTGCAGTGCAACAGTTGTAGACTGGCTGAGCGGCCAGGTGCGTTCATTTGCACTTATTCATAAAATATACTCTCTGCAAAAGAGCGTTCAGTAAATAGGCAAAATATCTGAGACACTCAAAGACAACATTAATTAACAGAGCCCTATTACGTTTTAATGCCCCCGTAGGCCCTCAGAGTATATATTATAAAATGTTGTACTTTTCATTCTGCACATGTTCCACCCACACTTCATTTTATTCAGTGTTGTGTTCATATTAAAAGCTTCTGTATTTTTGTGTGTTTATCCATATAACAACCATAACCAGGTAAGCAATGTGTGTGTTATTTTAGAAATTAGTGGTGTGAGAAAGTAGGCAGCACAGCCTGTCTGCCCACCAACACCAGCTGGCATGCCATGCCAGCAGAGTTATTCATTATACCATCTCACGAGGGTGTGGTCGTTCAAATCAACTCCATCGTGGTTTTGCATGCTCGGGCGGCCCTCAACTTTTTTATCACCAACCATGTCATTCCAATAACATAAATTCTGGGAACATTTGTTTTACTAGCCGCCAGAGATTCTCCACCCTTCTCCTCCCCATGGTTTGCATCACTTGGGGAGGCATAAGTTTCATGTAATTGTTTATGGCCATGTGCCACCTTTGTACTGTAAACCTAACCAGCAGGTTAAGTCTGGTACTCAGGTAAAGTGTTTCTCATAGAAGAGTGTTAATAAAACCCACTAATTTTCGCAAGTGAAAGGCGAGCATCTTCCTTAGGGTTACCTATGGGCGTTTAGGGGTGTGGGCCCCAACCTTCCTGCAACAGCATTGAGTACCTTTTCAAAGTGTTTTACGTAATATTTTTCAAGTGTTTATTCGCAGTATTTTGTATGGGTGTGTGGATTATCACAAGAATCCACCGCATAGTATGCACATTTTCAATAATTTCTATGTATTGAGTAACAGCACTTCAACACCGGAAGGATGCCGCCTTTGGCCGTCGGCACACGACCCTGAGACAGCAGTCAGATCTACTCAACAGATTGTTATTGCACACCATGCAAAGCCTGGCACCCGGGTACAACATCAGAATTCAACATATTTTCCTGATAACTATACTACCGCAGCCCCAACTTTAATTTAACCCCATCTTGCTCCACCATCCACCGTCACACTCGTGACTTAAATTTAACTTTGGCACCAATTCATTATGTTATAATGGAAAGTGAGGTTAGCTCACCACATGGTCGCAGGTTAATTACCACCTCTTGCGACACACATCACTCTAACATCATCATGAAAACAACGTATACTGGATGTGCTACTGTCCACAATGGGACATTACTGGCTGTTACGAATGAAAGATGGAATAATTATAAAAATACACACAATGCTATAAACATGTTCAACCTAAAAATCAACCTAATTTTAATTTACATTATGCTGTCATAAATCTAAGTGCTTGGTGTTCGTCACCCAATCACACATGTGCGTATGGCATTTCAAAATATGGACTTACCTCTAAATCTCACATAAATATTCTCAAACATAAATTACATTACAAAACCCCTTCGATAAACACACTACGCACTGATTAAAAATGTATTTGAAGCCAAGATGAATTATGTAAATAAACCCTTTCATGCACACATAGCATATGGCATGGGAACACATTAAAAAACACTGCTTAAAAAAATACTAATATTCTAAAGAGGTAATGTGAGTTTGTTAATTTGTTTATATGCCTAGGGTAATCTCGGAAAAAAACACATGCCGATTCTTATAATACTTTCACTATTAGAAAGCTACATTCTTCTAGATGGGCAAAGGCTATGTTTAATAATAATAAAAAAAAAAAAAATTCTTGAGAAATGTCAAAATTTGTAAATCAAGTCTGAGAAAAATGAGCTACTTAGCTGCATTCTAAGCACACTCTACCAAAACTACAAGGCAGATTCTTATCATTCTTTCACTGTTAGAAACCTACATCTTTCCAGATGGACATAATGATATAACAAATGGGACCAAAGAGGCCCAGTGGGTAAATAATGCTGAGTGGGTCTGCAGTGGCCCAGTGGCTGGAGCAATCACAAAAGGGGCCACAGTGGCTCAGTGGCTAGAGAGATCTCAGGTGGGGCCGCAGTCGCTAATTGGCTAGAGATATTTCAAGTGGGGCCACAGTGGCTCAGTTGCTAGAGCACTCTCAAGTGAATTCAATGGATACAAATATATCAAGTGGGGATGTAGTGGCCCACTCTCTAGGGCAATCCTAAGTGGGGATGCAGTGCTTCAGTGACTAGAGCACTCTCAAGTGGGGTTACAGTGGCTCAGTGGATAGAAATATACCAAGTGGTGAGACAGTGATCTAGTGGCTAGATCAATCTCTATAGTGGGGCCACAGTCACTTAGTAGATAAAAATATGTCAAGTGGAGCCACAGTGGCACAGTGGATCTTAATATTATAAATTCGCAAGTAGTCTGGAATTGTCGCAGCTAGTCGCAGTTACTCACAAGTAGTAGCAAGTAGTTGCAGTTAGTCATGGGTAGTTGTGGGTAGTCACAGGTAGTCATAGCTTGTCACGGGTAGTCGCAGATAGTCACGGGTAGTCACAGGTAGTCACAAGTTGTCATGGGTACTCGCAGGTAGTCGCGGGTAATTAAAGGTAGTAACAAATATATAGGTACATATTTTAATACCAGACAGCAGTACAAGATGGGGTGCCACACTGTGGTGGTGTTTAGAGGAGTAAATTTGATATGGCGATAATACTTTCCAGGGAAATCTGGGGAATTTTGGATATAGTTATCCGTCTGCCAGGCATCACTAACATAATGCAATACTCTGATAGAGCATTCTCGTGTAGTCTCGGGGTACTCCTTGTGTTGGTACTCCTTGTTGATTAATACTTAATGATGTTGATAATTAAGTGGTTTGCGTGCCATGCAGTGACCTATTCGGGCTAGCCACACACCCACAGTTACACTTGAAAACAGTTTGCCGAATTAAATATACACAACAGCAAACACACTTGGTATGGTGGATAAAGGTTGCACTGTTGCGGGAGGTTGGGCTAGCGCCCTGAAAAGTCTCTAGACTGGCCTGAAATAATAGATGTAGTTTCTTAGACGTGAGATTTATTCAGATTATACTTTACAGGCCCCCCTAGGAGACAACTTAATACGACATGCACTGAGCTTAAGCCTGCAGGTAAGGCGACATTGAAAAATGGCACGTTACTAACAATAATTAATATGATATGAAATTCTTTCCCGGGCGATGCAAGCAAGGGGGAAGTGGAGGAGAGGTGTCTCGAGTGGCTATAACTAAATGGTTCCAGTAATTAAACTCTATCGCAGGTTAATGATCAGTTGAGATAGAAGAAGGGCCACTCAGGTGCGAAAACTCGAGACATGCCACGTATGTGATCTGCTCCTCCGTACGTTCGTATCTTACTAACTATGTAAACATGATGTGCTGGCTAGGTTGCCACCCCAGCGAGTCACATGGAATTACTTTCTAGTATAAGCAGCCATATGAAAGAGTTACCATGTTTATTGCAAGCTAAAAAGACACACATAATACCTCCTTCACAACATACTTAAAAGTAACATAGAATGAAAAAGGTCAGTGAGATGTGGATGGTAAACATGTGGAATGAACAAAACTGAAAATAATGAAAGACACATTACACTGTGATTAATAAAGAATGGGCAGCTTTATTCGATGTCTGTCCAAGTCTATTACTTGTGTATTGAATGGTGTCTGCCTTAAAGCCTTATTTTCCCTTACACAAATTATAGTAGATTGTGAGGGTTCATACTCCTCTACGCCTTGTGGCTTGTGGCTTCTGTAGCCAGACGCTGCACTGAATGGCACTCACACTTACACTATGCTGCACGGCCTGCATGTCGTATCTCACACCCATGCGCATTACTGTGCGTGTAGAGTGTGGATGAACGCTGCTCAGTTGGATTGCTGCACAGTGGGCAAACTATCCTAAGAGGGAACACAGTACACATCAATTTTAATAACTCCATAAAACCTGAGTGAAGTGATGCTGTGCTGCTAGTAAAAATATAAAAACACTGCTTATGAAAATAAAATATAAAAAGGGCAATATAAAAAACAAAACACTATTCACAAAATTAAACATTGCATTGCACTGATGCATACTCAAGTGCGCACGTGGCACGCTGGCTTGTCGGCACTAAGCTGTTCTCATGTGGCGTGGGGATGAATGAATTGGGGAATAGCTGGCGATGTGGGGAACTGACTAGGAGTGAACATGTGGCATATGCCTCATCCAGTTGTAGGGAAAATATGATAGTGGGACACTGTCAAATCTCTGCTACCAATAAATTGCAAAAGTAATCTTGAATGTGTTTGAAATGTATCACACTACAAACTTTTTTTTATTGAAAAATCTATAATTTTAAATTATTATTTAAAATTTATTTTTATATCGAAATATCACTTTTGCCCCCCTCCTCCAAATATTTAGTTCAGAAATGTAAGGGAAGTTGTAATTTATTTTTGCTTCTTTTCTAAATTCAGATTTTATTTATCAGGTTTCGTGCGCAATGAATTTTTATGCCTCTGTGTCATGTACAATAGTCACTTATAATTATATTCATGCCCAGACAGCTTCTTGATAAATAATTTGAATTGCTCATATCCAGCAATAGTTCGTAATTTTTGTCATGCACGATTCTGATTGACTGAGACTGTCAAACATCTAAGGAATTTTAGTCTTGGTCCTGGTCCAATCTTAAAATGGTTGATGGAATTTCAAGTCATCCAACTTTGTCAGGAAAATATGGCGGTTTTTTTTCTTCCTATTATAGGGTCTATACAAAAAAGTTGCCTCCAGTGAACTAGTATGATGCACTTTTATACACTTATGTTTATTCCTGTATACGTATTGACGAATGATATTAAGCACATGTTCTGTAAAAATAAAGAATGTTAATAACTAAATAAAAGAAAACGTCGGGTTATTCATTTCTTTTGTGAGATATCTGTTATCAAAAAAGAAACATTTGTTTTTCAGTAGTTTCCTGTATTGGTTTTCACAATTGTTGTCGTAGTTGTGTCAGTGACTTTGCATGTTGAGTTGTTGTGGTATTTGGTTTTAATGTGTTTTATGTTTACTTAGTCTCAAAACTTGCAGTATTTCTGAAAAAATAATTCAATATGAATATCACCTCAGCTGCAGGAATAATTTCCCTCTTAGAGGAACCGATGCCAGAGTTAAAAGTATTTGCGTTAAAGAAGCTTGATCTGATAGTGGACGAATTCTGGCCTGAAATCTCAGAAGCTATTGAAAGAATCGAAATCCTTCACGAAGACAAAGGTTTTAACCAGCATGAATTAGCAGCGTTGGTTGCAAGTAAAGTGTACTATCATTTAGGGTCTTTTGAAGATTCTTTAACTTATGCTTTAGGGGCAGGTGATTTGTTTGACGTTAATTCGCGTAACGAATACGTCGACACAATTATTGCCAAATGCATTGATTATTATACTCAGCAGAGGATCGCTAAAGCCGATGGCGCAGAAGAAGCCAAACCCGTCGACCCTAGGCTGGAGGCAATAGTGAACAGAATGTTTCAACGTTGTTTAGATGATGGCCAGTATCGTCAAGCACTAGGGCTAGCTTTGGAGACTCGTCGCATGGACATATTCGTCAAGGCTGTAAAGGAATCCGACGACGTGAATAATATGTTATCTTACGCCTTCCAAGTTGCCATGAGCTTGATTCAGAACAGAGGTTTTCGGAACATGGTACTCCGCACGCTGGTAGATTTATATCGTAATCTTGCCACGCCAGATTATGTAAATATGTGCCAGTGTTTGATATTTTTAGATGATCCATTAGCTGTGGCCGAAGTTTTGGAGAAACTCAGTAAGGATACAGAAGATGGTGCCCTAATGGCATATCAAATAGCTTTTGATCTGTATGAAAGTGCTACGCAGCAATTTTTGGGACGTGTGCTTCAGGCTCTTAGAGCTACTGCTCCAATCCCAACAGCTAATGATCCAGTTGTAAAAGTACCAGCAGATGGACAGGCAATGGAAGTTGATAAGCCTGCAGAAGATGATAAGAAGTCCGAGAGAAAGTTGGAAAATTTAAATGCTGAAGAGAAAGCCCACCAGGAGCGTGTGGAAAAGTTGTCTAGTATTTTAAGTGGAGCCATATCTATTGACCTTCATCTTCAGTTTCTCATTCGCAGTAACCACTCAGACATGTTAATATTAAAGAATACAAAAGATGCTGTCCGTGTGTCGATTTGCCACACTGCTACTGTTATTGCTAACGCATATATGCACAGTGGCACCACAAGTGATCAGTTTCTGCGTGACAACTTGGAGTGGTTGGCACGAGCTACAAACTGGGCAAAGCTCACAGCTACAGCATCCCTTGGTGTAATTCACCGTGGCCATGAACAGGAAGCTCTGGCACTTATGCAGAGTTACTTGCCAAGGGAAGTTGGTACAGGATCTGGATACTCTGAAGGTGGTGGTTTGTACGCGCTGGGTTTGATCCATGCAAACCATGGAGCAGCGATCACAGACTATTTGCTGGGGCAGTTAAAGGATGCTCAGAACGAGATGGTGCGACATGGTGGGTGCCTAGGGCTAGGACTGGCAGCAATGGGTACAAATAGGCAGGATGTGTATGAACAACTTAAGTTTAACCTTTACCAGGATGATGCTGTAACAGGAGAAGCTGCAGGAATTGCAATGGGAGCAGTGATGTTAGGTTCAAAGGCCACTCAAGCAATACAAGATATGGTAGCCTATGCCCAAGAAACTCAACATGAGAAGATCTTACGTGGACTTGCTGTGGGCATAGCACTGACCATGTATGGTCGTCTGGAGGAGGCAGATCCACTGATAACTAGCCTGTGCCAAGACAAGGATCCTATACTGCGTCGTTCGGGAATGTACACTATAGCAATGGCATATTGTGGAACTGGCAGTAACCAAGCTATACGTAAACTGTTGCATGTTGCAGTGTCAGATGTGAATGATGATGTGAGACGAGCAGCTGTCACAGGTCTGGGTTTCCTGCTGTTCAGAACTCCAGAGCAGTGCCCCAGTGTGGTATCACTCCTTGCTGAGAGTTACAATCCACATGTGCGTTATGGGGCTGCCATGGCCCTTGGCATAGCGTGTGCTGGTACTGGTCTGAAGGAAGCAATAGGCTTGCTCGATCCTATGACAAACGATCCTGTAAACTTTGTACGTCAAGGTGCCCTCATCGCATCTGCCATGATACTCATCCAACAGACGGAACATCTGTGCTCCAAAGTGAAAGATTTCCGCACGTTATATTCTAAGGTCATAGTCGACAAGCATGAAGATGTCATGGCAAAATTTGGGGCGATTCTTGCACAAGGCATTATTGATGCTGGGGGCCGTAACGTGACGGTGTCCCTGCAGTCTCGTACAGGCCACACAAACATGCTGGCTGTTGTAGGGATGCTAATATTCACACAGTATTGGTATTGGTTTCCTTTAGCGCACTGCTTGGCCCTCGCATTCACACCCACCTGCCTTATTGCTCTTAATGCACAGTTGAAAATGCCGAAAGTAGAATTCCGGTCGAATGCTCGCCCATCCATGTTTGCGTACCCTCCCGCACTAGAAGAGAAGAAAAGGGAGGAGCGTGAGAAAGTCACAACTGCTGTACTAAGCATTGCTGCAAGGGCACGTCGTCGCGAAGCTGAGAAGAAACACCGTGATGAGAAGATGGAAGTGGATGAAGATAAAGATGATAAGAAGGAAGAGAAAAAGGAAGACAAGAAAGAGGAAAAGAAAGAAGATAAGAAAGAAAAGGAAAAAGAAGAGAAAAAAGAAAAGGATAAAGAAGAGAAAAAAGAAAAGGATAAAGATGAGAAGAAAGAAAAGGATAAAGATGAGAAGAAAAGTAACGAGAAGAAGGAACCAGAACCAAACTTTGAAATTCTTAGTAACCCACCACGAGTGATGAAGCAGCAGCTGAAAGTACTCCAGTTGGTTGAGAACAGCAGCTATGTTCCTTTGAAGGACATCTCCATTGGTGGGATCGTGATGGTGCGGCACGTCAAGCTAGACCATGAGGAGGAGCTGGTCGAGCCGGTGGCTGCGTTTGGCCCCAAGCCTGATGACGATAAAGAGCCTGAACCACCTGAGCCATTTGAATACTCTGATGATTAACTCAGTGGTGAGTGATTTATGACCATGCCAAATTTGTTTGGTAGCTAAGTTAAATTATTCTGTTAAGTGTTCAGATTTGTTGGTTCATTTGTACTACTTAATAATGTTAAATTTTTGCTCATGCTAGTTCCATTGCTAAATGTTTGTTCATAAAATAATACAGGTGACCGTATTGTTCACTCTTGTAACTTTATTGGATAAAAATTTATAATAATTTAGAGTACCATATTTTTTTGTGAGGCGGTACCCCAAATCAGACAAAACATACAAATTGTAAATTCACCAAATTTTTTTACTAATGTGCAGTGCAGGATATGCCAATTAGTCTTAATCCAGTGAATTTTCTGTAAGTTGGAAAATATTCAAAATGGTTTTGGGCTGTACTGAAGTTGTATTTCTGTATGGCCACTTTTTTGTATTCAACTAAAAATTAGAGAACTTTCAGTGTGGGAGGGCTATGAAATTCAGAAAAACTGCTGGGTGAAATTTCTTGTATAGGCTGTTCACAGTAAAGTGAGCACTTTTTAAGGCCTTCTCAATGGTCCTTAATCGCTAATAAATATATCTTATTGCAGCCTAAAGCAGTAGGAATATGGAAATTATATGAAAGGAAATATTTAGAAGGGCCTTAAAAAGTGCTCACTTTACAGTGAACAGCATATAGTTGTGTTAATGAAAATGCTTTAAAAAGTGAAATACATTATCATACACAACAGAATTGCCTACAACATCCTAAAAGTCACAAAAATATTTACTGAATGGGAACATTATTATTTTTGTAGTACATACTACGAATCAATAGTGAGAAGGGCTATGGAAATTGGGAAAATTATGAGGTAAAAGTTGTAACAAATCGAAATAAAAGCATTATAAGAAGTGTAGAAACAAATGAATAGTGTTAAGTTTATCCTTAAATGGCTGCAGAATAGTGCATTCATACAAAATCTGCACCAATCTCCTTTCCGAAGAGCAAGCAATCACGAATCCAGAGGGTACACCTGTTTACCATTACACATTACTTTGCGTTCGGTGACCAATGGTTGGAGAGCACTAGTGTTTTTCAATAATTTATGTCGCAGTGCATTGTAGGAATTCACAGATCTAATGGTGGATGTGTAATGGTCGTAGGTGTTTAGAACAGTGCATGATAGCGAGTTTTAAATGCAATTCATTCAGTTAGACGTGTTAAATCAAATAATTGTGTGAAAATGTGTTTGCGCTAATATATACATGAAGTTATTTTAATTATAATATTTGTTCGGTAATCTGAGCGTGTTTAGAAAGTTGTCGAATATGGTAGGCCTACACATTGTGTCGTGGATACAACGTAGTACTATTGATTGGGTGAATAACATAATTATTTCTGTAATTTTTAAGAAATGGGGCTTTTCTGAAAATAAAAAAGGAAAAATCTTGGACAGTGGTATAATTCCACTCTACTAATTACACAGAACACCAATTTACTAGGGACATCAACATTTGACCAATAGAAACCCCAAAAATGATAGTGGGGAGGACTATGAAGATCAGGGAAATTGTGGGATAAAACAAGTGAAACATATGTAAGTATATAATGTAATATTTATTCACGAAAATATGTTAATTGCAAAATGACTGTACAAACATAGCCAAACATTATGCACCGAGCCAGAGGCTCAGTGCCAGCAGGGGAGGAAATCCCCAAAACAATTATACCACCTCACCGGCAATTTTTTTTTTTTTTTTTGTTGTGGCGCGAAGCATCACGCATCAGCAAAACTTGGAGTTTCCCTAGAAATGTTTTTCATGTGTAGCCCTTTTGCTCCGAGATATAATTTGTGTGTGTGTGTTGGTAATAGTGTGAATTTAGGTATTGATTGGTTAGGTCGTTTTAATTTAATGTATTTTTGTGATAGAATCATTATATTTTATCACGAAAACACTCATTATTGCAAACATGTAATTGAACAATACTTAAATTAACAATGTTATCAATACAAGTTACAAATATGTTAGTGGGGAGGTCTAAGAACTGGAGGGAAATTGTTGAGTAAAATTTTATAAAATATGTATTTCTGTGAAAAATGTTACAATTATGTTCATATTTTTCGTTTTACCCCACAATTTCCCTGAATTTCATAGCCCCCTTTACTATCGTTTTTGGGGTTTCTATTGCTTATATCTTGATGCTCCCATAAATTCGTGTTCTGTGTAATTAGTACAGTGGAATTTTACCACTTTCCGGGATTTTTTTTACTTAAAAAAAACCCTATTCTAGAATTTTACCGGAAAGTGTTGATATTTCAAGTAATTTGAGTATTGTATATAATGTTCTGCTTTTGATGTAGTAGTAAGTTTTATGTAGTCATCTTATTTTGTAATACATGACGTGCTGAAATGCCAAGTGGTGTAGGTCACTCATTCATGTATGCGAGATATTTATCTTTAAAGAAGATGAATGCTAGAAAATTCCCATAACAACATTACCACCTTTTACTAATTCCAGTTACTCTTTAATGGTGTATTTGAACTTTTGCCATTGTGAATAATACATATCTCACATGTCATCTATATCTATACTACTAAATGTGATTTTAGAATTTTCAACTTTTAATTTTATTTCATATAGTATATAATTGATAACTAAGCCATATCTAATGTTTTTTTTCATGTATGTATGTCTGACCGTCTGTCCGTCCGACCGGATTTAACTCAAAAACCACTGAACATATTGACACCAAATTTACACAGTCTATAGATAAAAACCCCAGGACCAACTTAGTCTGTGTTTCATCGACATATCGCAAATGGTTCTGGAAAAAATGATCAGGGATGTAGGCCCTACATAGGTACTGATTAAATTTTTACTACAATTTATTACTTCATTAAAAAAATCATTGTTAAAAAAAAGTTTTGTAATTTCTCCTTTCTTTTTTGTTTGTGGGCTGTCTTCCTTTCCTTCCAAAAAGCTGTGGTGGTCCAGTGGCTAGAGTTAATCTAAGTGGGACCGCAGTGGTTTAATGAATAGAACTATATCAAGTGGGGTCGTAGTGACCCAGTGGATAGATATATGCTTTTCTTAGGATTACTGGTACCTGTGGGGAAGTGGGACCGCAGTGGTTTAATGAATAGAACTATATTAAGTGGGTTCATAGTGACCAAGTGGATAGATATATGCTTTTCTTAGGATTACTGGTACCTGTGGGGAAGTGGGACCGCAGTGGTTTAATGAATAGAACTATATTAAGTGGGTTCATAGTGACCAAGTGGATAGATATATGCTTTTCTTAGGATTACTGGTACCTGTGGGGAAGTGGGACCGCAGTGGTTTAATGAATAGAACTATATCAAGTGGGTTCATAGTGACCAAGTGGATAGATATATGCTTTTCTTAGGATTACTGGTACCTGTGGGGAAGTGGGACCGCAGTGGTTTAATGAATAGAACTATATTAAGTGGGTTCATAGTGACCAAGTGGATAGATATATGCTTTTCTTAGGATTACTGGTACCTGTGGGGAAGTGGGACCGCAGTGGTTTAATGAATAGAACTATATTAAGTGGGGTCGTAATGACCAAGTGGATAGATATATGCTTTTCTTAGGATTACTGGTACCTGTGGGGAAGTGGGACCGCAGTGGTTTAATGAATAGAACTATGTTAAGTGGGTTCATAGTGACCAAGTGGATAGATATATGCTTTTCTTAGGATTACTGGTACCTGTGGGGAAGTGGGACCGCAGTGGTTTAATGAATAGAACTTTTTCAAGTGGGGTCGTAGTGACCCAGTGGATATATATATATATTATATATATATATATATATATATATATATATATATATATATATATATATATATATATATATATATATATATATATATATATATATATATATCAAATGGGGCCGCAGTGGCTAGAGCGATATTATTATCAGGAATGTAAATATGTACTGGATTATCCTTTTCTTAGGATTACTGCATAGTAAAAAAAAATTTCCTTATTTTGTTCTTTTTTTTCTATGGGCTGTCCTTTCCTTCCCAAGAGAAGTAGCTAGATCTATTGGAAGTCCTAAATATCATGCTAACGAAGTAGCACTGACCTACTAGTAATAAGTAAATTACACAATTAGTTGTCATATGTGACTTACCTACATCACATGGCATAAATATTTTAATAAAAAAAAAATTTCTTGCACCACTTGGCATAGTTATGTTAATGAAAAAAGATTTACATCACTTGGCATTCATAATAAAATAAGTGACACAATTTGGCATAATTATTTGAATAAAAACATGACACACTACTTCTTGGCATATGTAATTACTTCATTGAAGAAAAAACAGGTTACACCACTTGGCATAAGTTTTTTTAATATAATTATTACATTCATGAAAATTGTGCCATAGAATAAGTAAAAGCACGATCCACACTTTTAAATAAATGCCATCAAATTAATTCTACGTACAAAAATATATTTTACAAGAAAGTAGCCTATAGGTTATTCACAGTAAAGTGAGCACTTTTGAAAGCCGTCTCATTTATAATAATAGTCGATAAATATATTTTATTTTAGTCTTAGACATAAACTTCTGAGTGCAGTGAAATATGTACATTGTTTGTTACTTATATAGCAATATTTACTATGTAAAAAGTTTGTTAACGGATAAGAAACGGCTGAAAGAAAAATTTAGTAGGGCCTCAAAAGTGCTCACTTTACCGTGAACAGCTTATTATTAGAGATGGGATGAACCCAGATTTTGGAACCGAACCAAACCAGAACTTAATCTAGAATATTTTTATCAAACCGAACCTGAACCGAAACTTAAAGTTTGTGTTCGGTTCGAAATTTCGAACATTCGACCCATCTCTACTTACACTAGCATTCGCCAGAGGCATTACCTACTCAGCATAATCTTCAAGATGCTCAAGTTTATCTTCGCGATGTTCTTCTGAACTCTCCTTCAAGCTGAGGAAGTGCATGTGATGAACAATAGGTATGCGTCTTAGATGATCTAACATTGTTTTTCTTGTTATGGTTAATTGTTCTGACGCCATCATAGAGCCTTTCCTGCTGAATGTTGGCAAAACGCTGATGTGCAGGTTGTCCCACTTTCTTTCCTTGTTCCAAGTTTATGCTGGAAAGTCAAGGTCCATGTTCAAGGTCTCCTTATAATAAATTGTTAGGGGATCCGATCATCTGTATTGAAGCCACTGTATCTTTAGCCATGAAACTTGTTCTTTTCAGGGTCCCCCCCCCCCCCCCCACTTTGTTACCACTCTTTCTAGAGATCTTGTTGAGTAAAGAAATCTTGTGACATCTTCACTACCACAAACTGTTTTTTTCCTCTTTGATTTTGCAATAAATGTAATCCACTCTTCTGGTGTGTAAATTGTCTTTCCTTTTGAAAACTGTTTGACTGAACCAAAATTGGAATTGTTAGGAAGAAATCAGTGATCTGACACAATAAATTTGTGATCAAGGTTAGATCTTGAACCAATTTCATACAAGAAAGAGCAGTTTTAATATTGCTATTATGGCCTGTACAAGGACCACTATACATAATAACACTTTTTTTTTGTACCAGCACAGTCCCTGATGTGTCCACAATACACAATGACACTTCTTGGTAATTGTAAAGAATAGTGACTTTTCTGAAAACAAAAGAAAATTCACTGAAAGTGGTATAGGCCTAAGTCAACTCTACTAATTACACAGAACAAAAATTTACTAGGGGCATCAACATATTATCAATATAAACTAAAAATACGATAGTGGGGAGGGCTATGAAAATTAGGGAAATGATGGGGTAAAATACATGTTATGTGGGTTCCTTAAGCACTTTAAATCAAAATTACTAATCACACTGAACACGACGTTCCTAGGGGCATCAACATATTATCAATACTAACCAAAAATACGGTAGTGGGGAGGGCTATGAAGATATGGGAAATTGTGGGGTAAAACGTGTGTAAAATATGTATGTTATCATTTGATTTTCTTACGTAAATATGTTAAATGCAAAAAGTCCTAACCGAACATAACCTAATTTCACAATATGTAAATACATGGGTACTGTTTCCCAACACATGATACTGTATTTCTTTGTGCAGCAGTTCATAGAACACTCGTGAGTTACATATTGTGAAGTTAGGTTGAATTCGGTTAGGTATGCTACATTTCAAATAGTTACACACCCAGCAACATCTAAACCCTTGACGACATACTACAAAATGCAAAAACCTGTTATACGTATACCAATATATCAAGTGGGGCCTCATGGGCTCAGTGGCTAGAGCGATCCAAGTGGGCCGCAGTGGCCCATCACTAGAGCTATTCAAAGTGAGGCCGCAGTGGACCAGTGGCTAGAGCGATTCCAAGTGGGGCCTGCAGTGGCTTAGTGAATAGAACTATATCAAGTGGGTCCGCAATGGCCGGGTGGATATATATATATATATATATAATATAATATATATATATATATATATATATATATATATATATATATATATATATATATATATATATATATATATATATATATATATATATATATATATATATATATATATATATATATATATCAAATGGGGCTCCAGTGGCTGGAGCGATTCCAAGTTGGGCCTTAGAGGCTCAGTGGATAGAGCAATTCCAAGTGGGGCCACAGTGGCTTAGTGGATAGAATTATATCAAGTGGGGTCTCACTGGACCAGTGGTTAGGTATATGGGTATCTACTTCATTAACACCATAAAACATGTGTGAAGTGATGGCAGGGTGTAATTTAATAACTCCATTAAACCTGAAAGAAGCAATATTACTATTTTAAACATAAAACCTTAGTGAAATGATGGTGGGCTTTATTTTAATAACTTCATAAAACCTAACCGAAGCAAAATTTCTATTTCAAAAATATGAAAACAAATCCAAAATTTCATGTGAACGAAGTCGCAGGGTCAGCTAGTAATAAATAAAACAAACTGAATGTATGTGAATTTTCTCTCCTAAGTAGGCGGTGGATACAGTTTTCCTGTGTTGCGAGGATGTGGAATAGTAAGAAAATATTTTATTTTACAAATAAGCTCTATGCTTAAATTTACTTTACCAAACCACATGCTGTGCCGAAAATATTTTCTAAAATTACAAAACACCTTTGTATATTTATTACAGATACGTGTCCTGACTGACTGTTGACAGCGGAAATATTCACTGTCTTCGACCAATTCATTATTTATAGTCGTGCCTGAGTTGCACCTTATCTCACTCGACAACACACCATGATCTAAAAAATCAAATAATAGTGGCCAAAACAATGTTAATTCAATAAACTGGCTAACGTCCAGGTAACACCCACCACATAGCCAACTGTCACGCTCAGAAGCACTCGTACTTGCACCCTCTATTCTTAAAATAACAAGCCTTCTCACGGTCATATTAGGATGTCGCACCACGTGTGCGCAGCAACACTCACACATGCGGGCCAACTAACCTACGGTAAGGCAGGATTTACAACGACCCATCGCATCCGTCCGTCAATCACGTGACCAAGAGCCAATCATAGGTGGCCATTAATTCTATCCGTCCGTCCATTAAAACATTGGTAAGCTTTAACTTTTGACGGACGAACAGATGAAATTACAGCCTTCTAAACATACATGTTTTGTTACTCGTTGATCCAAAGTTCTTTACCAGGCTGTGTATGTGTGCAGTGTTTTGTTTTGGCTGTCTTTTGTTTTCGTGTGTTTGTTTATGTAACTGTAAAATGTAATTAAGTTAAATTTTTCCTGAAGATTAATTGATAATTACGTTTGGAAACACCAGTTCCTTTTGTAAATAGTAAAATCATGCTTTATATGCTATTAAAAACATTTTTACAGCAATTAATTTCTGTTACGTACATGTATGGTTGTTTTGGGTACTTAGAAACACAATACTGCCAAAAATTTCCACTTTTTATGGAGATTTTTTTTCTATTTGTAAACAGTTTTGTTTTTATTAGTTTTGCAGCAATGAATATACGACGGATGTACAAAGTTTGGTTGTAAATTGCTCAGCTGGGAGACAGATGAATGTATGATGGACGGATGCGATGGGCTGTTGTAAATCCTGTCTAACGTTTACACATCCACAGCAAACAGGTGACTGTCGATTCACATTTGTTTGCTATACAACAGCATCACAGGACTATACAACATTGCATCCATCATAAACAGCCCGTCGCATCCGTCCATCATACATTCATCTGTCTCCCAGCTGAGCAATTTACAACCAAACTTTGTACATCCGTTGTATGTTTATTGCTGCAAAACTAATAAAAACAAAACTGTTTACAAATAGAAAAAAATCTCCATAAAAAGTGGAACTTTTTGGCTGTATTGTGTTTCTAAGTACTCAAAACAACCACACACGCAAGCGCGCACACACACATGCACACACACACACACACACACACACACACACAAAAAGCATTCTGTCTTCTTGGAGATCCTAGATTTCTCGACTTTACGTAGGTGAAGTTTATGTTCTATTTCCATCTTTCTGAGATTGTGTGCATTGATTGTGTTGAAGACTTAAGAATCTGGTACTAGTCCACCATGTGCAAGTATCTGTTCTAGGTTGGTGAAAAGAAAAATGAAATTCTGCATTACAAATTTTTCTGTACACTGGTTCTTTGACAGGAACAAAACCAGGCTCCTCAGCTTATTTCTCCTTATAGAAGTCCTACATCTGTCTGATGTTTATATCAGGAGCTAGGTAACACCTGCATGGATTGTAAGAATGACTGTAATGTGATTGGTAGCTAGGGAAAGACTGTGTGATCATGCACCTTATGCAAACTTTCCACAGAGGTTTTATTGCCTGGTGAATGACTTCCGCTTCTGTCACTCCTAGCTTCTTGTCCTGTTTTGATTTTACTAACTGCTCTGCTCATCCTACCATCAAATATCTGGAATGTTCGTGAAAAAATATTTCTTGCACACACTAATGTTTTAAAATAGAATAAAATTTAAGACAGTTGCTGCAATAAGTTTTGAAAGGTGAATAATTATTAATTGAAGAAGAATGAATATTAATTTTACTGTTGAAAAGATAAAAAATGATACATGTATAATTTTGTTGAAAAAGAAGCATGAGAAAAATAAAATTTTGTGAAGATTTTTAAAGGTAACAACTGATGACTTGGATATTTATTTGAAATGTTACAAATGGCGCCTTATGTAACAACTGGCGACTCAGTGTATGGCTGAAGAAGAACTTCTAAATTGAAGTACGGACTTCTAGAACTTCAGAAAGAAATGTGGTGGCTGAGGTATGCTGATAACATCTAAAGTATGTCTGCAGATGCAATAAACAGTTTCCACACGGAGGGACATCGGGCGAGAATTTTTCGGTGAGACGCAAGTACAGAAGAGAAAGAAGAAATTTTTTTTTGTGTTTTGCAAGTTTGGAAGAAAACGTTTGGATGTACATATGCCTATTGTAAAAAGATTGTTTGAATTAATGGAAGAAATGAGTGACTGGTAAAAATGAGAATTTTTTGGATTTGAAGACACTGAAATTCAGGAAACTGAAGTAGAGCATCAAACATGTAGTATGAAACAATCATTTGAATTATTATTCAAAAAATTCGAAGCCATGCAGAAAAAAATGCAAACCAATAAGGAGGTTATGCAGAAAGAAATGCAAATGGTTAGTGTGTGTAGCAAAACCATGCAGAAAAAAAATACAAAACCTAGAAAAATTTGAAACAATGCGGGAAAGATGCAAGCGGGTAGTGAGGTTATTCAAAAATAAATACAAACAGCAAATAATGAAGTTATGCAGAAAAAAATACAAACTGTTAAGAGTACAACAAACTGATATATTTCATAATATGGAAAAATTTTTTGAAGGTAGTGAACAAAATCATAGGGAACTGAAAGGAAATTTAAATTACATAAAAGTTGAATTGAATGAGGTTAAAGTAAATTAACTAGATGGGGAAGAGAAATGTAAAGATAATTAAATGTATAAAACAATTGATCTATCATTAAATGAGGTAATATGCAAACAAAGGTGTGTTACACGAAAGGATGAGGTGATCAAGTATACAAATGAGAGTATAAATTTTGAAAGGTTAGTGAGAAAATTTTTTTGTAAATGTGTAATAGGAAATTCATACAAAACATGAGCAATATGAAATCATTGGGGGTGTCAGAGAAACAACAGGGACAGACATTCAAAATTAGTTAAAAATGTAAGAAAGAGGGATGGGTAAACTAGGAATGTATACACAAGGTGAGAAAGGAAATCAGGAAAAAGAAAAGAAAGAAAAATCATTGGTTGGGGGGTGTCAGATGAAACAGGATAAAATATTCAGAAATAGGATGAGATTGAAGAAGAAAATAATAGGGGTAAATTTTTTTGAGGTACCCAAAGACCGGAAAAAAGTGAAGAAAAGGAATAGAAAAAAGAGGGCAGAAATTCAGTATGATGAATGGTGTAAGGAAAAAGGAAGAAGAAGAGTACACACCAGGAGAAGGGTAGGAAGGAAAAGTAATGAACAGCGACAAACCAAAATTAGGATTAGAAAATAATTTTATATAAATTTGGTGTGGAAGAAAGATAATGATTTGAATTCAGTAAAAAAAATTGTAAAATGATAATATATTGAAGTTGTTGATATGTCAAAAGGTGTGCTAAGAATGGTGGTGATGGTAAACACACATTGGTTGAAAATAATTCCATTTAAATCAGAGTATACTGACTTTAGAAATATAACCTTCCTTTCAAAAAAAGTAAATTAATGGAGGTTATAAAAAAACTTAAATGCTTCCAAACTGTAAGTTATCTTACATAGAAAGTCTAAAGTCTGAAGTCTGTCTCAACTTGTACATGTGCAATATATATTCCAAATTTCAAAATTACTAGGTTACTTTACTTTATATTTAAATGTTCTTAATCAAATACTATCATATGTTCAGTTCCCAGCTGGGTCACCAAATTTTTGTATATGGGAATTGTGCTGGACGATGCCGCTGGTTGGCAGATTTTTTCGGGGAACTCCTGTCCCCCCCCCCCCCCCCCCTTTTACATTCCGGCGCTGCTCCATACTCATCTCATCACTCTCGACTCTCATGACCTCGCTGTTAAGAGCTGCTCAATTCTCTTCTCACTCACTCACTCACTCAAATACTATTTTGATTATTTTTGTTAGCGTTCATAAGTTGAATGCAAATCTGAAGACGTGTGAGTCACTGAAAAATTTTTAATTTAATTAGAAAAATTACTTCAAACTGTAGAAAATTTCATGGAATGTCAAATTGAACCAAATGCTAGTGCCTAGTGGCCCCTCTGGCTGAGCATAAATGGTGGCGTCGTCACTATTATAAAGAAGTGTCATCATGCCCAAATTTAGCTTCTGCTTGCATCTTCAAAGGCATCATATAATCACTAAATTTTATGGCCGACCCTGCGGCCTCTTCTTAACATTTCGGGGTTGCCTACTGTACAAACTCGCTCTAGGTGAGCAAACTACTTGCAAAATGATAGGATGGCACTGGGGATTTTTGGATGGAAAACCCCAGTGAGTGAAGAAATATGCAGTATGTTTGAACTTCGTTCTAAGAAAGCAACGTTGTGACAATGTCACAGACCTAGCAAAATGCTGCAAAGGCACAAATAAAACTAAAATCTAAACTTAAAAAACTTTAATAGAAAAGAAAAGTTTAAAATGTACAAAAAAAATTACTACAATTATAATTGTTTTGTAGTAGTTTTGAAATTTAAATATTTAACTGGGCCCTATAAATGGATGGGTAGTTTACAAAAATTATATTATTAAATTTCCTGAGTCAAGACTGAAAATAATTAAGAAAAAAGAAAAATTACTGAGTTACACAAATGTAAATATAACATACAGTAAGTTAGTTAGTATCTGAAAATTTCATAAAGTATATGTTATAATACTTGGCCAATAGCAGGTACAAATAATGAATAATGCAAAGGCAGAGGTATGCTTGCTATTACATGGTGAACAGTTTTTTACTTAATTGTGAGCTGGACTGTTACTGCATGTTGCTTCTATGACTTCTCAGACAACTGCAGACCACAACGTGTGTGGCAGTTTGCAGTAGTAATTTTATTTTGATCTCATAAAGGCAGTAGTATATTGTGAGGTTGATTTAGTGTATTTCTCAGTTGTAATGTCATTTTTTAGTATGTCTACAAGAGTAGTGATTTTGACTTAAATTGTTTTGTGTTTGCAGATGTCATCACAAAGAATATGGCTGCATCCAATACCACTTCCATATTGTTCTATTCAAGTAAATAGTGTACTAACAGTTGTTTAAAAAAAAATTAATTAATTATTTGATTGTTTGTGGAAATTAGTTAAAAAAAAAAAAAGTTTATACATTTCTTCAGCACTTTTAACAGAAACACTTAATACATTTTTCAAGCAAAAAGTAAATTATCAAAAAATTATTTCACTCATTATTGTATCTAAATAAAATGCGAGACAGTGTATAGTGTAAACCTTTGTAATTTTTATTGACAGTTCTATTAAAGCCTTCGTTTTAGAAGTACATTGAACCTACTATTTTTCTTTATCACAACGTTAAATTATGTAAATTTTTAAAACCAGAGAAGTAAAAATTTAAATGTAAATAATTTGTTTTTATGAATTTTATTTATGTTATTTTATTCATGCCATATTTGACACCCAGTTTTTAAGCTCATATAAAACAAACGAAGAACATCCAGTAGGCCCAGCTGTTCTCTGTTATCCTGAACTGTATTGAGATGCAGTGTTATTGTTCACCTAAAAATGTAAACGTAACTCCATCTCACTGGTGAGAAAGATTTGGAAACACCTACTTAGGGTTCAATAATTGATCACTTTTGAAAGCTCTATTTTAGAGTTTACTTTAAAACCCTTCATATATCTTGCTACATTGTGTAAATAAAAAAAATTATAATGCAGGTGTTTCTTCTCACTCAATAGTTGTAATGTGGGAGTCAATTCGCATTTGCGTATAACTTGTATTGGGGGTCATTAAACCATCATTTAACGTACTTTCTGCTTAATTTAGTGATTTTATTATTCTCATGAAAAGGAAGCACATTGTGATTCAGTCAAAAAAAAAAAAATATTATTTAGAATATCAGGGTCCAAAACCAAGTGTAATGAAGGGGGTAAAAGGAGGATCAGCTTAAACCTCTAATACGAAGTAAAAAAAAATTTAGAATATTTGCGGCTGAAACCAAATAACATTAAATAATATTAATAATGATATCCCTGGACAACATAAACACTTCTCTTAAAATGATAAGGTAGTCTCAATCACGATTCTTATTAAAAAAAAAAAAAAAAAAAAAAAAAAAAAGGTTAGCATGGACCTGTCATTTAAATTGATTTCTATCAGTTTTTACCAATGTTTAACACATTAGAAAAATCCAAGCCCAAATTTGAAGTTTTTTTACTCTCAAAGTGGCTGCTGTGTATATGTGACACTAGTGCCCACAGCGATATATGTCAGTTTCACTGATCCTTTTGTTTTGATAGATTCTTTCAACAGAATTGAATAATTAAGCAAAATATTTTGACAAACATTATTGCTTCAGTAGTGTATGTCCAAAATATTTTGCTTAATTTTTCACTGGCATGGGTATACAATTATCTATATATTTCTGTTCCTGTCTGTATGATCACATGCAAAGACCAAGGCCATTATTGAAAAGAACCATTGCTGTTTTTACGCATGCAATCTGAATTTGGTGTCTGTGTTTTGCATTGGGCATTGATATCACAATGGTGAGGAAACTAAAATCATTTAAAAGAAAAGAAGAACACTTAAAAAACAAGAAAGAGTATTTATTAGTTGAATACTAATTGAGAATAAATAACATTAACAACAGGCAAATGTTTAATGAACATTATTCATTTACATTTAGTAAAATAGACTCTTTTTAATCAACAATAACAAAAAAAATTACAAATGAAATACAATTTATACAAATTGTAAAATTTTAACATAACGTTAACAATTACCATTTAGGAGTACTTCTTTATAAAAAGAACACATAAATGATCCCATAGTGTGGTTTTTGTTTTTGCTTGGTTTCAGATAATTATAGAAAAAAAATTAAAACTTTATAACAAACAAAAAAAAGCTTTTTTTTCTTTGTCACAAAGCTATTTGTCAACAAATCTCAAAGGAAAATAATCTTTTAAGTAGAAAAAAACCAAGGAGAACAATTGTACCTGGGACCGGTAGGTCTCGGTAAAAGAACTATAATTTTCTCAGAGTTGCTAAACAAAACCAGAAACTGGGAAACGGCTACAAAACTGTGATTGATTGGGACTTTTGCGTCAGAGGTTAGATTATTGTAATCAGCTGATATAACTTCAATATAAAAAAAAACAAGAACTAGAACAGAATTTTCTTTGTACGAAAGTAGGAATTAACTTCTTCAAAAACTACTCAAATTAATTTAACCAAGATTTGATTGGCCTGAAATAATCTGTAATAAAATGAAGGAAATAAAAGACAGTAAAACAAAAACAATAAATAAAATATGCAAGATTGAACCTTAATAAAACACTATCGTAATTCACTTAGTGTATGCTACAATGACAAGTTTACTTCAGCACCGAGTACCAACCTTTACATCCATAAAATACCAACAAGAACTATAAATATTTTATTTTCAGTTCAATGACCGACTAATAACAACAGCGATAATGTCTCACAATCTAATCACAACTGAAAATCAACACCAATAAAATAATCTGCAACTTATGACTAGAAGTACCTATCCTTATATTCTTACCTTAAAGTAACGGCTACTTCTCTTGCCCAATGGCCAACTACCCGTGTCTCTCTCAGCATCTCTCAAACCTGACTACTCCTAAAGCTACCCCAAAAAAAGGCTATTTAAAGGATATACCGGGGCCATTTTCCCTGACATCAGGGAAAATGTCCCAATTAATAAAAAACAAACAAAAAAAAACTACTTTTCATTTAGTGTCGACTGTGTACGGCCTCCTCTGGACCGCTTCTTCGATGCATCCTCTCAGTCCGCCGTCTCGACACCAACAACCACACCATTGTCTTTTCACACACACCCAACACCATTGTGCAGTAGTGAGTCCTTCTTTATTTTGAAGACCAGTATGTAGTGCTCGCCACTCCAGGTTCAGCATGCCAATCGGAATACTGGGACTAGCCAAGCCCACCAGGACTCAAACTATGGATTTAGCTGCACCACTGGAACCATCTTGTGGAGATGAAACCTGGACCAGGGGGTCGAGCCAAGGAGGGGTTATTTTCCCATCACCTCTTCTGCAATGTGGGAGTTCCGAACAGTTTGAACACTCAGGGAAGCCCTCGGAACATCTCCCATGTATGCTCCAATACATTCATCTCTTGAAACTTGCAACGTCACGAGGAGCTGTAAATGACATCTTCCACTGCATAGTAGAGTGACCACAACTCTCAACACCCTCATGACTAGAGCGGGTTACTCTTCTCAGTATATCTAAAACATGTTGGTTCAGAGTTCCAAGGAAGATTTCCCTTCAACTGGGACCTTTGCAAACATTGGTAGGTCCTCACTACAGTCAGTATTGTAGACTCACACAGCCACAAACAAACTGGGGGTTACTGGGTAACCATGTCCATTGTTTCATGGAGCTGGAATAGTGGAGCAAAGAACAGTTGCCTGATCTTTCCCACCTCTCTATCATTTACTTTAGGTTAACCCCAGCAAGAAAAATATAACTTAATGGTACTATTTAAAAAAACATCCTATAGCTATACCTCAAATTCTTATACCTGTCATCTGTCAGTGACACACCAAATTCTCTCCTCGACTATGTCAACTACAGACTTGGGGGGGCTTAATTGAAACTTATATTAAGAAATGAGAAAAGAGAAAAATGAAGATGATCACAACAAAACTATCTGTTTCAAAACTTATTCTTGTAGTGTCAAAAAAAAAAAAAAAAAAACAACTAGGAGTTTTGAGCGGCTAAGTTACAACAGCATATTTTGAAATACAAGTTTTCATCTTTTTTTTTAACGTCCCATCTGAGTAGCTTCTACATATTTACTTTTTTTATGCATGAAACACAGATTCAACATCTGACTTAACTCCTATAATGACTGTTTTATCTCAGCATTTGACATCTTCTTGACACCACTCAACTCAGTGATGGGCACCTGTAAAGAAGCTTAACATCTAGCTTGACATCTTATAGATTATTTAGCTATATTTCATTAATATCATCACTATCATATAAGAGAAAAAGTCACAAATAGTAATAACATCAAAGAACACAGAATAAACTACAGCTATAACTTCATTAAGTTACAGAACAATACAACTATTTTCAATACATCCTTTTAGACATTCTCGTTAATTGACAACCACAAGACCACCTTGTGGTCTTCAGTGTCCCTGACTCTGCCACTTGCTCGAATATGATCCACGTTGGGCTCCATAGGGAAATCACTCTGTTCCACTGGACTCGTACTTCCCTTTTTTGTCTCCTTAAACTGTAAAATCTCCAAAATAAATACAACACAAACATCACAGTCAGGAAAATAATCATAACAGTTGATCCTATCTGTAGTCCAAAGATAGTGTCATAACTCACTGCTTCTGCTCTGGGCACAATACCTATTCCAAATAAATAAGGATTTCTAAAGATTATGACTAACAAAACAAAAATGACTAAGCCCAACAAAATACTCTGGAGGTTTTGAATCCAAAAATTTTCAAAACCAATGGGCGTATCCGACAAAATGTGAGGCACTCTGATGATACTAGTGTCTAAAGTAATATTCAGACAAAATGTAGAAGAGGGCCAATTTTCTTCAAGACAATCATTAAAAGAAAAACAAACTGTTTGGGTCAATGTTGGATGAGCAGAGCATGCCATGAGCCCCTAGCAACAGCCTAAAGGCCAGCGCTCCAAACTGCCTCATTCCCCTTTCTCCTTAGCAGCCTACACTTCCCCTGCTGACTTTAGCATGATACTTCCCCTTACCCCTGACAGCACCTACAAACTCATGGTTGCTGTAGCAAAACAAACCCGCCTGGAACCATCTATGGAACTTAACGAAGTCAAACATTGTGGCATGAAAAATTTACAAAAATTTGTTTGAAAACTCGAGAAATGCAGCGGTGGTGAAAAAAAATTGTATATCACGACTGTAAGCGACTAAACTGAAGAAAACATGGAATTATGAGAAAACTACCAAACAGCAGATCCAGAACCTTCAAAAGCAAAATTCCTAGCAAAGACAAACTGAAAAACCTTTCCCTACGTTAAAAATCTTAGAGAAAATAATAATTCAACAATTCAACCAATCCTAACAAAAAATAGTTTAAAATAAGAACTTCCACAAAGATAAAAGAGCACCAAAAAAAACCCAAAAAAAAATTAGTAGGCTAATTTTGGGTTTGTCACAATATTAGCAGGCCGCTAAGTCTTGGGGCTGCGACAAGCTGTGTAATGGATTCGCCGGTGTGCACAATTGAATTTGAACTCTTACTTTATTTATGTAAATCTGACTATATTTAAATCATATATTGTTCCTGTTTATTAATCTTCTTTGGACGGTAATATAAAAAAAGCACAACTCTGTTTCCATATCTTTGTTTCCAATGTTAGAAGTTGTAATAAAAAGGATACACAGGTGAATTAAAGTGGTATGGAGAGCAGAGATTTGGATGGCTCTTAACATCGGGTTGTGAGAGCCGATGAGGGTGAAGCGAGGTATTGAGCAGTGCCGTAATGCTAGTGCTGGGGAAATAAGAGATCCTGATAAAACCCACTGATCAGTAACATTGTCTGGCGTGATTCCCACATGCAAAAATCCAGGAAATCTGGAATCAAACCCGGTTCACTGAGGTAGGTGGTGAGTAGTGTGACCACTATGCCACCGCAGCAGCCCCAGGTGAATTGAACAGAAAAAGAAATTTTGTGTGTACATAGGTAATATTTTGGTGCATTCATAAATGTGAACAGTGGTCATGTGGTTAAGGTGTAAGAATGATAACCAATATATAATATTTATCCAGATACTACCTGCACATTTTTCTAAGAAACAAATAGGTCCACGGTGGTGTAGTAGCTAAAGCACTCACCTCCCACCAGGATGAACCGGGTTTGATTGCCGGCAGGGTTGCTTCCGGATTTTCACACTAGGGAATTATGTCGGGCGATGCTTCTGGTCAGTGAGTTTTCTTGGAGCTTTCTAAGTTTCCTCCTCCCAAGCTAATGCTCACCTAGCCAGCTTTAAGCTCATCATCTTTCAAGACCTCGTTAAGAGCCACCCAAATCTCTCCACTCTAAAAGACATATTTTAAAAGTAGGAGCATGGGTCTTACATGGAGTTTTAGATGGAGATTAATGTGGAGAAAAATACAGGCCTGAAAATAATAGTTGGGTTCATCATAACATATACTGCTTTTCCCTTCTGCTGATGTGTGTGGCTACAACAAGGATGGCATCAGCCAAGTCATTTGTGTAAACAAATCATATAACTTACTGGGGTGGATTGGGGGGTGGCTTTGAGACTGGTCGGCAAGCATGCAACTGGTCCGGTAGGCAAGTGGTCCACATTTGAAGTTTTTGATAAAGTTGTTCATTGTTTTCCATGGACACGTAACTTTTTAAACAGCAATTGCATAACAAATTTGCAAAATTTTTGCCATATTCATGCATGTTTACGCAGAAGATACGACATATCATTAGGTAAGTAGCCTTCTGTGTTTAACATCTTGTCTGTGTGACAATCAGACTGTACCTGATGATGAGTGACAGTTTGTTTTTGCTTGTGTTATAAAACACCGGGCAGGCAAGCAGCACGCGTTGCTGGATGGCAAAATGGTCTGAATCACAAATACAATACCCATCTTATTTCTGATTACATTTTTAAAAAAATTGGTTTATATTTAGAATAAATACTATAGAGCTTGTGATACATTTAGTTTTGTAATATATTGACGCTGTCCGCAGCTTGCATAAGAGTTCTTGCCAACCTGTATGCTAGCTAGTGGGAGCGGAGAGAACTACATGACAGAGCGCTGGCTGTGCTGCACTCTACCGAAGGCCAACATCCACATTGAAGACATATGAGTCGGTGCAGTCAGTGCCTTTTAATGCCACAAAGCATAATTTGTTTTATCAAGTGCTTTATGCAATGCCACGAATCTCAAAATCAGCCTCCTAATAAAGTAACCACCTCTAAATGGATGTAGCAAAATCCCCAGTGTAATCACGTAGCTATCATAGTGCCAAGTAGCTATTACGTGGGCACGCAGATCTTGGTCATCCATTTATATTTCACGAAAGTGTTTATTATATCTTAAACATAGAATTAAAAGAATTGCTAAGCACATAGTGAGCTCTTTTTATAAAGTGAAATAATGAATTGCTAACAATACTGAGTTGATGCTTGCAGTACGATGCGGACTCTTTTAACTGCGCAACACAAAATTTACTTGAAATATTTTTCAGAACATGAATCTTAGTTTGTAGTGAGTGGCACAAATTATTGCACTATGTTTAATTTTCAATTTATCAGTGTGTTATGTATCTTTTGCCTTTCCAGGAAACAGAAATAAATTTTTAATGAAAATAATATTCCCTATAAAATTTAGCAGCATGTAAATTTTATATCTTTGTGTCTTGTATTTTCAAATGTAAAAAATATGCAGTGCAATTTAATGTATGTTTCATCCTGTGTAGTGTTACGTATCATTCACATAATTATTTTTGCAAGGGATTTTCTGTTATGGCATGGCGTCTGCGCCAAGGTGTCACCGACGCCATGTCACCTCTTTAGTCTTGGTTTGACGGACGTCAGGGCAGGTCGCGTACCTTGCAGCTTGGAGGTGAAGCATTTCTTTATGGCGGTCAGTAACTACAATAGACTCTAATTTTTATCTGGAACGCTTTCGTTAATTTTGTGCGCCTCTGTGTATGTCTCCCATCCGGAGCAGACTCGCCGCCCTTCTGGTTTATTCAGTACTTAAATTTTTCTTTCATGGTGCCTATGCCATTTTGCAGTTTCAGCCAGTGCGGGGCTACGAGCCGCATGCCCGTCCACTTTTCAATCTTGTATCATCTCATCGTCAATCTGAATAATCAGCATTTTTCTTCAACGTATTTGTTTGTGTATTTTTATTCTTGCCTGATGACAAGACTTAAGGCCATCGGACCGTTATTCCGCCCGATACCTGCCATGTGTGTACATTCACCTAAGTCTTGGGATTATTTAATGTGTATTTATGTTGAAACTTATTGCAGTGTATGAAAGGCATTTTGGGAAGTCACAATAGCCCAACTCGAGTGTTTGTTTTGTATAAAAAAAGTGTTGGGAAGCCATAATAGCCCAGCTTGAGTGTGTATTTTTATAATTAAGGAAAGTCTTCAGCAATCAGGTAACATCATCGTATCCAGATGCCAGGGGGACACAGGGTCCTTTTAGCCAGGGCTTTTCGACCATGGCCCAAAAAAGGGAGTATCATACTCTTTCTGACATATGTCATGTTTTATAAAACCTTACATACCTATACTTGTTTAACAAACATTATTTTACAATAGATTGGTGGGGATTTTTAGACTACTTAAAACCTGACAGTGGACCAATTAATTTCAATGTAACAAACATATTAACATTCCAAAACTTTAACATTAAACATATTAAAATCAAGTTAAATAAAATAATTACATTAACATTTAAAATGTTTTCTTTAACAATATAAAAACTGTCAAATAAGGTAAAAATACTCTAAAACACATTAAATCATTAATATTAAAAAACCAGAGAGTGGAATTCTATACCTATCCTATATAAACTTCTTCATTCCTATTAGCAATACTAAAATCCATTAATTGATTATACAACTCTAAAGAACTTCTTAACACACTTAAACACAGCCTTTTATACAATCCATAAGTACCAGTACCCAAACCACTCCTCTATAAATTTTATCATCATACATGCTATCTATTGTATCTTCTAATATCTTATATTTTTCCTCTTTTTCCTGAGCAGCTTTAAATAAACTATCCTCTCATTCATCATAAAAACCTCTCTCTCTGTGGCCAGAACTAAGTCTAGTTTGTATCTTTGGCCAGCCACTTCGAGGGTGGGTTCCTCAACCAATGTCACATTTTCATAACACTCCATCCACTCTCAGGCTATCATTCTACATACCTCATTATGCCTTTGAATTCGGGTCCCTTTAATATTAGAGCAAGCAGATAAAATGTGACCAATTGTTTCTGATGTTTGTTGGCATTGTCTACATGTTACCTCGCCACCCTTATACCGGGCCAATGTCACCCTGTTATTCATTTGGCCTGTTCTCATTTTAATGGCCTCGAGGAACCGTGATGCCCTTAGAGTGTCCGGTTCATATACCCACACATTTGATTCGGGGTTATCTTCTAAAAACCTACACGCCTCACCTTGCGTCCGCTGGTCACCCCACTGCTGTCTTGTTCTCTTTTAAATTCTTTTTTAAAATTTTCAATTGTCTTTTTGATATTCTCTAATAATTTGGTCTTCACTCGAATCTTTCCTGGAGGCGTAACATTTTTAACTCTCTATCAATTACTTTACCGATATCCACTTATTTACACACCCATTGCAACGCTATCCTCAGAGCTCTTCATTTTAGTGAACTGTCTAATTGTAGACAGTCCCACAATCTCCTTAAGTCTCATTAATCCTAATCCTCCATCTTCCTTGCCAGTATACAAAAAGCCATCTAAAGTTTGTGTAGGTATCTTTGATACCTTCTTAACCCCTCACTTAATAACACCATCCACGTCCTCCAGGAAAGCTGAAGACACTCCCTGTACCACTAAAGAATAAATAAATCTTGGAATCCAGTTGATTTGCATAATTTCTAATTTTTGATAGGGTTTCAGTGTGGTGCCACAAATCTGCTAAACTTGAGACTCCATGTCTTTTAAAAACTTACTATTCCTTCCATTGGCAAATCTGTAACTAACCCCCAAGTATTCAAACGGATCATCACCCTTCAAACATTCAATGTGCACACCTCCCAATTTAAACTTAGTTGGTAGAAAATTCCATGTTTTATTCTTTACCACAAGGTGACATGACCTGCACTTGGGAACCGACACGTCCATCCTGAGATCAGTCACATATTCATTTAAAATTCCCAACATTTTATCCATCTTGTTTACATCATCAGATACCAAAACCAAAATCATCCACAAAAGCTAACACTGAAACACTTCCACCTTTTAATTTAATACCTTCCATCATTTCCACCTTTTCTAACATCGGATCCATAACTAAGTTAAAAATTAAAGGGGAGAGAGTCTCCCTGCTTGACACCCCTTCTGATTTTTACTCTAACCTCATCATCAATCTCAATATCAGTCAAATTACACCTATACATTCTGTCAATAATATTAATTAATATTTCGGGGGCGTTCTGATTCCTTAACATCTTCAAAATAATATTATGTAGAACTGTATAAAAAGCCTTCTTAATATCAATCATAACAAATACAGCCCCCTTCTTCCTCCCTCTATTAAATAATTGTTGTAAAGTTATTATATGATTAAAAACAACCTGCCTCATTTTAAAACCTATCTGTCTTTCATTCAAAACACTCATTTTCCATCTTTTGATGCAACAACTCAGTGTATAACCTGTTCAATATACTACTAATTGTAATTGACCTAAGATCTTCCACTCCATTATCCTTACCGTTTCCTTTTAGTATTAACACAGTTCTATTACCCTCCCACAAAGTTGGAAAATTTGAAATTTTTAAATTATATTTAAAAATAATGTAATTATTCCAACAACACCTGGCTTGTATATGTGCATTTTTCTAATACCATCTACCCTTTGTGCACCTTTCGCATTCATCCTATTCCTCCTCTTTACTACTTCCTCAATCATAATTGGTGTCAAACATTCATTAATATCCCAACATTTCGTAGCCTTTTCCTTAACTTTATCATTAACCTTCATATTTACTCCCCAAATCTTATCGTAAAAAGTTTGAACTTCTTCTTTACTCATTCCTAAATATTTCCTTTCTTCCCCTAAAGTCTCACTCAAAATTTTATCTAATAAGACTCTAGGTGATCTTCCAAATAATTGCTGAGCTTCTCTAAATTTTTTCACTTTATCTTTTCCACCTTTGGATTTCGGCTTACCTTTAAATCTAGTAACCTTTACCTGTTTTATTTCATTATCTTCCTTATTAGCCCTAGTTAATTCTTTATTAAATCTTTCAAGCCATCCCTCTAACCTCTCTTGCACAATCGTTTTATCATTAATCCCACCATTTTCTGTTAATGCCTTTCTAAAGTCAATCATCCCAACCTCCATCTTCTTTTCCAACTACTTATCCAATTTCTTGCTCAATCCTTCAATAGTTCAATTGAACATCATTAACTATTTTGCATACCCATAATCTATTCCTGTCTCTACCTCATTACCCTTGTTTTCCTTATCCCTTATTTCTCCTCCCCCTTCATCATGCTTTCCATCTCCTCCCAAACCTTGTTATCCACCTCTCCATTCCTCTTCCATTCCTGTTACTTCTTCTGTAGTACCTTTCTTATGTATTTCTGTGCTTCCTTCCCTATTTCTCTCTAATCTTTTAAGCACCCCCTTATCCTCCATTTTCTCGCTACCATCCTCTTATTTCCATCCCATCCAAACTCTTATTAAAAAAAAAAACCATTCTAGTTTTGCCCCTATCTCTAATACGTTTACCAATTCTTCTACTCCTTTCTCTGTTTCTTATAACCCCTGCCACTTCAATTCCCTCGCCAACCCCTACCTCCTGATCAACCACTAAATTCAACCCTACACTCTTCCTTCTCCCTCCACTTCCCAACGTCATTCCCTGGTGCATACCTTCTCCCCTCAACTTTAAAATTAATCTCCTTACAACCACCTTGATCATCTTCTATCATTATCTGTTTAACCAGTTACGGTTCCAACATTTCCAAAAGCTCTGTATTACTACCTACCTCATCCTCACACCTGTTATCTAAATTAATCTGCATTCCAATTGCCTTCTCTCTCCGTCATCAACCCCCAACTCAATATCATCTTTCTTTTTGATTACCATATTGTTCCTTCCCAAATTTTTAATTTCCCCATCAGGGCTACATAACTCCCACATTTTAACATCTCTCCTCATCAATCCATCCTTCTCCTCTTCAACTCCCTCCTGCTTTTCTCTTACCTCTACAAACTTAATCCCTTCTTCACTATCGTCTTCCTCACCTTTCTCATTCTCATCCCTTACTTCAGTAATTTCAATTCCACCCTCATCATCCTTTTTGCTTATCACCAGCAACTTCTCATATCTTCTCTCACATGATTCCCATCACAGTTATCACTCCACGTAATCAATCCATACTATCTAAACCTCTCTGGCGTAAACCTAACCCCACCATTTTCTATCCATGTCAGTAATTCTACTGATAAATCCACTTCCTCCCTCCTCTCAATTCCCATACTTCTTCTCGTACACCTAACTTCAACTCCTTTACTCATCTCTAAATTTCTACCCTCCTTCACAATAATTTCTCTAATCATCACATCCCGATTTTCGTCATCCACTTTGCTTAATCCTATTCCAAGCTCAGTACTCTCCTCAACATCCTGACTTATTCTTTCTACTCTCTCACCATCCTCCATATTCCTTTCTCCCCTATTACTCCCTTCACCTTTTATTATGCTCTCCTCTCCTTCCTCCTCACTCATCTCCCTCTCACTCCCCCTTCCAACTGGACTCCTTCTCTTTTTCCGAAACTGCCTATTCTTCACTAAACTAATCTCCCTTCTCTTCTCCTGTATTTGTCTCATCGTGTACCATGTCATCTCAGAAGCTATCTTTTCATTAATTTGTAACAAAGTTTATATTTATAACTTAAATCCTCAGCAACTCAACATTCTCTTCAATCCAGCCTGCCCATCCTGTCTTTTTTTTGTCCTATCATACGTTCCCATCTTTTTTTGTGTTGTATCTCGGGATGGACTGTCAGCTCGTGTATCGAGCGTGCCCTTTCAGATGCCCAAATTGTACCACAATAACATTTCCACCTACTATTGAGAGCCTCACGTTGACGTATGTCTAATGCGTAGGAGGCTGGCAACTAGTGCCAAGGTGTTGGTCAATAATGATATTGGTTAGGTGAGGAGCGGTGAATACAGTTTTGGATTCTCGGTGGAGATAATTACCCAGGGCGCCAGATATTGTCGGGTTGACAATATCGTGAAGTCTGAGAGCAGCTGCTGACTCGTTCCTCAGATTGGTTCAGACGATGACCACGGCAAATCCTGCAAGTGCAGTTGTTGTCTCCTCGTAGAATAAAATAATGCTGATTGACTGAATTCCTTACTTGTTGCGTTATGGGATATCTGGGCTCCCTACACGCCCATGTGAAGCACTGTTACTTGTTATACCAACTCGTGACCATTTCAAACATACTTGCACAGTAAATTACACTTTAAGAAAATTGGCGGGAGAAGGCCCGTACCTTATATGCCTTGCAGCAAACTGGAAATAAACCACACGTGGTAACTCGTTACTACTACAGTCGTCCCGCATGCTCTTGCCATCGCCGTAGTGCTTCTGTGCTCACGCACGTGCGACATGCCGCAGGTGGCTGGCGTCAGCGTGCTGAGTGGCGGATCTCGTACAAGTCGCACGATCCTCCGTCGTCGCTGCCACTGCTGCTGTCCTCACGCACAACCTCACATTGCTGCCGGCAGCTAGTTGTACTAGCGACTACTGGGGTCTGGAGTCACCCCCGGGTTATTCCCCAGCTGGTGTTGGTATCGTTGCTTCTTCTGCCGTGCTGCCGTCTTCAAGTGTTGCACCCCCCACCGGGTGCTCTTTACTTGCCACTTTCATCCCATGAATTGTGTTTCGTTGTCCGTTAGCACTTGTTTGGGGTAGCCCCAGCGGGGGAAAAATTCCCATTTCAGTACTTGCACGATGTTGGTAACCCTTGCAATGCTCATCGCATAAGCCTCCACCCACAGCAATAACATCAAGTCCAGGCTTATGGTCTTGAACGGTCGTTTCGGTAGGCGGTGTTGTTGCTGCTGTACTCCATCTGTCTTGTGTGATTTGAATGTCTGACACACAACACATTTTTGCATATATTTTCGTACGTCGCGTGAGAGTCCTGGTCAGAAGAAATGCTGCCTGATGTTTTGAACCGTTTGTTCTGTACCTGGGTGCCCTGCTACATTACTTGCGTATGCGTGTCCCAATACTTCCACCCTACACGCTGCTGGTACAATAAGATGCCATTTTGTGTTGTTGTTTGCTGTGCACGTTTCCAACCTCCTTTCCATCACACGCCACTGTTCCACGGTCTCTCTCGCACACTGCTCCCTTCTCTCTCATGCCACCGCGCAGCTGTCTTGCACCTAGACTATTTCCTGGTACAGTGCGTCTACAAGATATCACCGTCCACTGCTCGCACTTGGTTCACCTGTACCTCTCGGAATAACTCGTACATGGTTGGGGGGGGGGGGAGAACTTCATCCCATTCTGCGTCGTCTGCAACCACAACACTTGCATCGGGTGTGCGGGATAATGTGTCTGCCAGTTGATTCTCCTTCCTGGGGATGTGCTCTACTGTGAAGTTATATGACTGTAGGAGCAATGCCCACCGGGTGATATTACTGTGTGCCTTTTTCATTGTGTAGCTCAACAAGGCACCTGTTGTCTGTTCGTAACATGAAACGTTTGTATTCCACGTAAGGCCGGTACTTCTTAACTGCCCACACTACTGCCAACATTTCCTGCTTGTTTACATCATATCTGCGCTCTACTTGTCCCAACTTTGCGCTGGCGAAATCAATGACTTGCTTCATGCCATCCTCCGTGCATTGATACAAGACGGCACCCAGCCCCTCTTGACCGACATCCGTCTGTAAGTAGAGGTGCTTGCCTGGCTTGTAATGTGCTAATTTGGGGCAATAACGGAAACTTTTCTATATTGCTTGAAATGACTTTACCTCCGTGTCTCCACACACGAACCGCTTTTGGGGCGAAAGTAGATCCATGAGAGGGGCGGTAATTACTGTGAAATTTTAAATGAACTCTCTTAACCAATTAATTAGACCAAAAACTTGTGGAGCTGTGTGCTGGTGCGTGGTGCTGGGTGATTCTCTATTAAATTTAACTGTTCTGGGTTAGGGACGTTTCCGTCCTCTTCTACAATGTGTCCCAAAAATTCCAACTTGCTTTTACCCAAATGGCATTTGTTCACGGCGCAGGTAAATCCATTGATTGCGAGCTTCTCCAGTACCATGGAAACGTGATGTATGTGTTCCCCCCAACTGCTCGACCAAATAATCACGTCATCCAGGTATGCTAGTGTGAAGTCTCTGATAAGCCCATCCAGCACGCAGACCATCATTGACTGAAAGATAGCGGGTGCTCCTTTGAAGCCAAAAGGCATCGTGCAAAAATGGAATCACTGGCCATCAGGTGTCATAAACATGGTTTCTTCCTGTTTTACGGGAATTTACCAATATCCGCTTCTAAGATCTAGCAACGCCATTACTGTTGCCTTGCCGAGTGTTATGAGCGCGTCTTTCACATTGATATAAGGTGGCAGATCGTTACATATCTCTTGGTTGATCAGGTGGAAGTGCACGCAGAAACGCTAACTCCCGTCCTTCTTAGGTGCTAATGTAATGGCAGAGTTATATTTACTGCATGTCAGTTCGATAACCCCGTCTGCTAGCATCTCTCTAACTTGCTTACATATTATTTTGGTTTGATGTGGTGTGTAACTCCGTGGTCCTGCGTATATTGGTCCTTCTTGTGTTAACTGGATTTCATGTTCGGCTACTGTTGTTCTTCAGAGCGTGTTGGTTTTAGCAAAAACCTCCCTCCTCTCGCTCAGTATACGCTGAATGCCACCTGATGTAGTTGCGGGATCTCATGATCAAATTCTTCTAATGATACCGGGGGGTGAATCACTAGCAACTGCCCTCTACAGTGTACACTATGCACCACTCTTTTGCGCCAAAATGAATTCTCCTAGCCGCTGGTTCTACTACGGCATTCTGTTCCTGTAACCAAGGCACGCCTAATATTGCATCTTCCTTAACCGCTGCAGTTACAATTGCACTCATTATCGTTTCTAAGTCCCTGACTTTTACAGTTACTGTTGCATGGCCCAATGCTCCGTTACTTACTTGTCCGATAGCGAGCATAATTACATGGTTACTGGATGTTACGTCACTGGGATTCACGAAATGAGATTACACAAAGTTGTGTGATGCGGCCGTATCAATTAGTGTGTGACAGGGTTGACCAACCATTCATGCTCACAAGAATGTGAATAAATTTTGCCTGACACCCACTCACCTACTGAATGAATGCCTGCTGCAATGTTTTGTCGGTTGTTGTTGATGTGGCCGGGGCAGAAAAAGTACCAGGCTTCTTCGCCGCTAATGGCAGTTTCCCTGCATCCTTGGTGTAGGCCCTTTGTAGGTGTCGAGGTGCGGATTATTTGGGCATGCACTATGCCAGTGGAAAACCATTGCTGGGCGACAGTAGCGACACAGGTTCGCGGGTTTCTGGCTTTTGTCGAGCCGCACTCGTGTTTGCCTATTGTTCCCACACCCGCTGTCGCTCAGCTTATCACTGTGGTGTGGAATGTTTTCACTGTTTGCACATGTCATGTTCTGTTACGGTTTGCTCCCGAACTGCTTCGCGGAACGGTCTGCCTGGTCCCATTGCATGTTGTTGTCACTCCCGTTTGCCTCGTGTCACCATCGTGCGGCTCCATTCTCGTAGCGTGATGAGCTCTGGTTTCGTTCGAGGATGATAGCAGCCTTGAGAACCTCCTCCATATTGTTGTTTAGGAAAGGTAGCAGTGCAGCTCTGTATTCCGGTAAGGCAGTTTCTGCAATGATTTCCAGCGCCTCTCGGTCTGGCAGTTGCGGGTGGAATCACTTGATGAGATGTGCCTTTTGCATGATGAACGTTGGTAGTTGTTCACCAGATTGTGCCAGAGTGACTTGCTTTGCCCTTGTAGGGATGTAAACACGCTTCCGTATTGACACTGGAAAGCATGCACAAACTCTTCCCACTGCATGCCGGAGTGGTTTACAGTGTCCCACCACTTTCCTGCTTGTCCTTGCAATTGACTGCCGATGCAACTGGCCCACTCTTCTTCACTCACTCCATAGCGTTTCAGATGTGATGTGCATTCTTTTAAGAAAGCGTGAGGGTCCTCGCTTGCCATTCCAGTAAATGTGGGTAGGTGTTGAAATAGTGTCAGTGTGCGTTTCAGGCCACTGGTGATGTCTGGGCTCCTTCTGTCTTGTCTTGGTTCTCGTTGCTGTTCCCTTTCTGTTTGCCAGCTGGATGCAGGTTGCGGACCATAGCTATTGATGGGAAAGGATGTTAGAGGTGTCTGTGCCGAAAGAGACGTGGGAAAGATGCTTGGTATGTGCCGTGAAAATATTGGTGTTGGTTGGTAGGCAGAAAATTGCGGTAGGTAAGGTATCATGGGTAGGAACACTGGCCATGTGGTGCTGGATGATTGACAGGTGTTACGGGGGCCCCACTCGCAGGTGACGTGTGATTGTCAATATCCTCGACCTTGCAGTGTACTTCCTCGGCGTGCTCTCCCATTTCTTCTGTTCCTTCACTCTCAACGCGACATACCGTGTTTACCGTGGTGATACAATCTCCGTCCATTTGCATTGCTTGCATATTGTTTCCCGTGCTGTCTTCTGCTTGGCATGCTGTGTCACCGGGTTGGTTGCCCGTGAGTAAATTAGTTGAAATGTTGTTGATCATGGTCAGTTTCAACTGTCCAAAGCACTCGTCACAAATGAACCGCAGTCCGGTTGAGGTGTGTAACTCTGTGGGGCTCATGCAGTCCTTGTGCACGTTGCACCATGCACACGTGCTTGGTGTGGTTCCCGATCCTGTGCATAACAATCTCCCGCACAAATGTAATTGGTGTGAATTTTGAATTCCATTCATACTGTCCGAATGTTCTGTCACCTGCTCTTCTCCGCGGTTGCTTGTCGGGCTGGTTTTTCGATTGCACTTGCAAAATCGGGTCCCCATTTCGTGTCTGTCTACCACATACAGTGGTTTTTGATGCAGACACAGCGGTGCCGGTGCACCGTGTTGCATCTGGCCAGACATGGTGGTTTGATAACACTACCACGTGAGTGCGGAAGCGTGAGCGTGGAAGCACGACGCGGGAGTATCGCAGGAGCATGTCAGTCCTGCACGACGCGGGCAGGGGTCAACGGACGGCGGGCTCTTAGCTGTTCCGCTCGGCGTGCGGCGGAGAGCGTGGGGGAGGAGCGGCCAGCTGTTTCCCCTTCTCCATCCTCACTGCAAGACGCAGAAGGTTGGCGCGCTTGACTCCCCCTGTGTCCTTTGTCCCGTTGCTGCGATGTCATGCCGCTGTCCAAGATGGCAGCTCCTCGCCACTTTCTCGCCACTACCCCTTTGTGCTGAAGTAATGGCTGCGCCAAGCTGTTTTGGCACCTTTCAACACTGACCATGTGCGTCCTTCCTGGCATCTAGGAGGCGTCTCGATGCTGTCACGTGCCATACTGGTCGTCTGGTTGACCATGCTGTTCCCTCGTGGTTAAATCCAGGGAAAGTGCAGGAAAAATATCGAAAAATTTGGAAAAATGTAGGAAAAATTGTTCATATTCTAAGATGAGGATTTGCACCAAAGTTGGGCGACATTTGATGTTTGTCTAATGTGCAGGAGGCTGGCAACTAGTGCCAAGGTGTTGGTCACTAAGGATATTGGTTAGGTGAGGAGTGGGTGAATAGTTTTGGAATCTCTGTGGAGATAATTACCCAGGGCGCCAGATATTGTCAGGTTGACAATATCGTAAACTTGGAGAGCAGCTGCTGACTCAGAGTCATTCGGCTGACTCAGAGTCATTCAGCTGACAAATACAGCAAATCCTCCCAAGTGTAGTTGTTGTCTCCTCGTAGAATAAAATTAATACTGATAGACTTAATTCCTTACTTGTGGCATTGTGGGATATCTGGGCTCCTCATATGCCCATACGAAACACTCTTACTTGTTATACTGATTTGTGACCATTTCAAACATACTTGCACAGTAATTTACACTTTAAGAAAATTGGCAGGAGAAGGCCCGTATATTATATGCCTTGCAGCGAACTGGAAATAAACCATACGTGGTAACTTGTCGCTGCTGCAATTTATTCAGATACATTCTTGCATCCCTGTAGGGAAAAACTTACATTTGGTGCTGCTTACGAACCCGTCAGCTTGGCTGATACTGTGAAAAGACACGTGGTCACATAAAATAAATTAAGTACAATTTAAGTCTACCCAGGCGATGCAAGCACTGGGTAGGTGCGAGGGGCGGTAAGGTCTCGGGCAGCTGAAAACAAAAAGGTTCCGGTATACTAAATAACTATTGCAGTGAAATTATTAGTCCAACGTGGTTATGGCAGCCCGAGCACACGAAACATGAGCTCCGACGTAATGCGGCACACCCCTCGCAAAGACGAATGACTACTGAACTTTTTCCGCACGGCATGCCTGCCTGCTTGGCAGGCTGGCACCCCGTGCTGCACTACTTCCTTGCACACAACATTTGCAAATGGGACACGTACCCTGCATGCCGGTTGTTACACATTGCTTATAAAATTAACCCTGTAAATGATATTCATTATAACAAAACATTGCACTCCGTGGATGATGTGGAGATGAAAAACACGTGAATGAACATTGCAGAATATTACAAAATGACACTTTGAAAACACTGAGGGCTTTAGGGCTGCGAAGGCAGGCGTATTTATTAGTTGCATCCCCTTACATGAACTTACCTTGCCCTTTAATTGCACAAATTAATTAAACAGATATTTTATAGGGTCTACTTTCAGATTCCTGCACCACGCGCACGTGGTCGCAGCTTGCTCTGCTCTGCACTTGCGTCGTCCCTTGCCACACTGCACTGGATCTGCGCTCATAGAGCGCGTGCGTGCACACACTGCATTATGGAACATGGTGCGACGGGCAAATGGGGTAAGGAGAAGAGATTAACGTGGGCACACATCAAGGTGTTCCTTTCGTAATTACACATTTTGCATAATGTACTGTGACAGCTTGATATTTATTGTACAGCCTTGCAGACTTTCCACATTTAAATTTAATAATTACTCCTGTATGGTGGTTAGTGAAATGTGATAACAATCCTTGATATTCTAAGAGTTCAATTTTTTCACATAAGGGACACATGACACCCTCAAAGGGATAGTCAGCACTCACCGACTCACCACCAATCATTTTAACCCACCAATCGTGTTAACCCTAGCGGATTCCCTCTCAATTGGTTAGCTGGAGCCCACCGGATATAATAGCTCACGTTCGAGATCCCGTGACCATCCCGTTAGTAGCAAATTGGCATACCAGCACTTGGGTTTAACAGCGCAGATACCTCGCTAGGCATCAATATGTGTAGCTTGTACAACACAGTGTGCACTAAAACACAAGTCTTTAGAAATAAATATTATAAATTATTTTTCTTGGGATGATATTTAAAATTTGAGGTGCTGGTCTTACATTAGAGTGAATAGGTCATGGGTAAATACAGTATGGTGTCTGTGTTCAAATAGTGGTGAGTGACTCAAGCTAAAGAAAGAGCAGTGAGTCAGTGGAGAGAATTGTGTGCATTCTAAAGTGAAACCTATAAATTGTCACGTGCACTAGTGCCTGATGTCATTTGGTGTGATGCAAACTACAATGTCATTGGACTGAGGAGAATGGGAAGAAGGTCCTGTTGAGTAATGAGGTCGTGGTACATTATCTAGCACTTTGACTGTGTGGACTTGGCACATTGTATTTACAGGAGTATGTTGCTTCTTTAGTGAAATATAATGGTGGTAATATAATTGTCTAAGAGTTATTTCTATTTGTTTGGATTCAATGTGTTGATAAACTGTAACATGTACTATCATATTTTAACATGTGATTTTTGGTAAGCATTTAAATGGACTGTATCCATTGCCAAAAATACAGTCCATTTAAATGCTTACAGAAATACTGCAACATCTTCACCACTAAACTTCAAAGATATTAATATGATTTGTTTTCCTGCATCCGCATGATAATTCTCCTGACTGTAGGGCAGACTCATATGTCACAGTTTGAACACAGTCATGTGGGACTGCTAAACTAGCATGTTTAAAGCTCCACATTGATTCCAATAGAACATCTTTGGGATGAACTGGAGAGACCCGCTCAGGAGGCAACTATTCCAAATGCTACAAGAAACATGGGAACAAATTGTGCCAGATGAGCATCAAAACATAACGAAATAAGTTAGGACAAAGAATATAATTTTATTGATTTCCAAAGATTATTGGGGCTGTGGTGATTCAGTGGTTAGACTACTCATCTCCCACCTAGGCGTAGGCGAACTGGGTTTGATTCCTGATGGTGTCGCTCAGAATTTTCACATGTAGGGTTTGTGCCGGACAATGCCACTGGTCGGCTGGTTTTCTCTGGGATCTCCTGTGTCTCCCACCCTTTCATTCTGGCCCTGCGCCATACTTTTTTTTGCACCCTCATTAGCTCTCAAGACCTTGATGTTAAGAGCCGCCCAAATCTCTCCATTCTCCCCCCAAAGATGATAGTATTAGACTGATGGTACTTTTGTTACACTATAGTTAGCCTTATGAAATAAGTAATCCTTTATTGATACTGATCGTACATAGTAAGCTCTATAAAGCACTCCATTAGAAATAAATTATATTTGATAAATTTGTTCAAATATGTTGTAGAAAGTCATAATATATTGGTTAGTTTACCACTAGCTAAAAAAAAACAACTCAATTTAGGGCCTATATTAAAAAACATTTTTGTTGAGAAATAAAATTTAAGGGAAATTATTATTAATTTTAAAAATTCATTACTCTGTGCATTGGGTATGTACAACCTATTCTAGTGATCATGTAGATAAGTGGTAAAATGTTTTAGCTTACCCCAGTAATGTACTCGTAGTCTGCATTGTCTTGTGATGATTGCCTCATCTCGAATGCATACCAATTTTCAGTATTGGCGAAGGAGTAAAATTATAAACTGAGCTCAGTGCTATTTCTAAAGTTGATATAAACGTTACAATAAATGAGTAACTTCAGTATTCTTAAATGGTATGCTTCGAAGGTCCATTCAGGACATTTTAATTTCAATGGGGATCCTTATAACCCCATTGTGTATTCGGATCCTCATGGCTTCTACTCCCATGTTTTAAATTATAGGCTGTTCGTGGTAAAGTGAGCACTTTTGAAGCCCTATTTACTTTTTCCTTTCAGCCATTATTTATCTTTTAACCACCTTTTTAAACAAATATTCTCATATAAGTAATAAACACAGTTTGTATACTCCACTGCACTCAAAAGTTAACGTCTAAGGCTAAAATAAAATATATTTATTGACATATTCTGAAGGAGAGGGCTTTCAAACGTGCTCACTTTATTGTGGATGACTTATAGTTACATGCCAGATGCCTTTGGAATCAACAGAAGTGACTGTCTAATGACTTTTGGCCACAGTATATTTAAAGATGTGCATGAATGACAGTGGTTGCCAACTTTTATGATTGTTACCTCTGCTCAGGTTAAAGGTAGGATGGTTTGGTGTGGCAAGAGATTGAGCATGGTATGTATTTAGTTACAGTAAGTAATCTACACTAATTATTAAAGCAAGTTAATCTTATACAATAGAGAGTGTTGGCTAGATGAAGTGGATGTGAATTGAAGTTAGTAAAGAGGGGGACTTTGTGCCTAACAGGATGTTAGGTATGTTCTAAGAAACCTTTCTTCACAATGTCCTGTGACACACTAATCGAGTAAAGGGGTGATATGTGATCCCTAACCCTTTTGCTAGTATGCATGTCCATTTACATGTGTATTATTTTACTGCTTCTCAGAGTAAGCACTATTTGAGCATTGTATAAATGCATACGATTGCAAATAGTATGTGGTTAAGGTGTACGGGATATTATTGTATTGTAACAAACTACTTGAAGATCTAGCTGTTATGTTCCCCCTTTTTAAGACCAGAAGGATAGGTCAAGAAAGTGTTAAAGAGATCAACCAGGAATAGGGAGAAAGAGACCATTTAAAGTTGATGACAAATAGTTATGGCGGGGCAATGGTGGTGTAGTGATTAGAACTACCAGCCTCCCACCAAGGCAAACAGAGTTCGCACATGGGAATCATGCCTGATTATGCTGCTGATCTACTGGTTTTCTCGGGGATCTCCCATTTCCCCGCCCTTGCATTCTGCTGTTGCTCTATACCTCATGTCACCCTCATCGGCTCTAATGACCACAATAATAAGAGCTGCCAAAACTGTCACTTTACAAGAAGTTATACAATTCAAAATAAAGCGCTCTTAGTTACAACATTTGTGGCTTCAGTCTACAGAAAGTAAGGGCCAGAGGGAAATCAAAGGGAATCCAAGAAGGATAATAAGGAACCTGTGTCCGCTAGCTCACCGCCCAGGAAGAGAGAGAGAATTCCATGCAACTGGTAGGCCACCAGCTGTAACTTTACCTTAGTTTGGAGCAGTTTCCACTCTTCTCGCACCATCCCTACTGCTTTGCCCCCTTGATTGTGATTGGTTGTGACATGGTTGATCATCACTTTGACTAATTAGTCAGAACCACATTTTGGTCACAACTCAGCAGATTGTCCAGCTTGTTTGGAATTTCGAAATTTCAACTCTGTTTTTGAAAGTGGTTATTAACAGTGGGCTGCCCTCTTTTCAGGCCTGCATGTGGCTTTCCTGTTGCACGAGATTATGTAATGAAGCGTGCCGAGTGTATAATAGTGTTCTGAAGGTATGATATGTATCACAGATAGAGTTAGTGTTTAGAAGCTGTGAAGGTACCTGCCAGAACTATGGCGGTTGCATTTTATGTGCCTTTAGTTTGGAAGTACTATGTCCATGAACATGCTACTGACAAAAAAAAACTTAAAGAGACTAAGTGGATGCATGTAAAATATGAAGTGGGAATTTGTATTTTCCCATATTTTGTGCAATAAATCAAAAACATTCTAGCTGAATGTGTCAAGTATGTAAATTCCCATTTTGAATGTAACAATATTCTAACACAATTCTTTCAGCAAAAAAAAAATGTTCTAAAATTTTTTTACAATATTTTGTAAATGTAATATAATTTTTGAATGAATGCTCATAGCAACTGATATTTAATTTAAATTGGAAATAGTTTACAAGTTGTATTTAATGTAATCAATAATAGTGGAAGAATTAACAATTTATTTATTTGTTGTACGTCCTGCTCTGTGACAAGAAATAATTCTAGGGCCGGTTGTTACTCACAAATAATATTAAAACTATTAATTTAAAATGTGTATTGATGTTTCTATGAGCAAGAGAAGAAGTAGTATAGAAATGCCGGTTCGAGCGCAGCCCCCAACCATCAGAAAACCAACGGCAAATTGAATGCCCAAGCCATCAGAAAAAATTACCGGTGTTTTCCTGATCCAAAACATCAGCTGCATATTCGAGCGCAGCTGCAAAAAAGTGATTAAAAAGTAGCATTTGGGAGCAGCAGCAGCCCCCAGTTATCAGAAAACCAACGGCAAATTAAATGTACAGTCCACCAGAAATCATCAACTGCCGATTCGAGCGCAGCCGCAGAAAGTGACTACAAAAAGTTGCGTTAGAGTGCAGTTGCAACAATTGACTGCAAAAAGTTGCATTTGGGGGCTTCCGCAAAAAGTGACTACAAAAAGTTGCGTTAGAGTGCAGTTACAAAAAGTGACTATAAAAAGTGGTGTTTGGGAGCGGTTGCAAAAAGAGTCGCTCAAGAAATTTGAATGCGTAAAAAATAAAATATTGCACATAATAAAGATGGACCAGTTGCTAAATGTATTAAACGGAACCTAACAATTTAAGAAACTTCCGAACTTACAATTGGACAGACCTATCCCATAGACCTTGCTGAAATAAATTATACATGGTATGGATACAAAGTGGTAATTACTTCTGGAAATTTTAAAGTAACCATACCAGACAGATATCTTCAGATTTTCAGCGAAAAAGTTTTAGATGATGTTAATCGTGGTGGTATAAATTTTGCATGTGATGGAATGGTGAATTGTGGTGTTAAACAAAGGCATTCTATTCGGTTTTTTAAAGAGTAAATGATTGTCGTATTAGACATCAGTTGATTTTTATTTGTGCTCATATCTCTATAAAGTTTTAATGGTTATCCAATCATTAAAACACAATTATCGCTCAGACTTCGGCAATGTGCTACAACATAGTCTAATAAAAAATTTAGACACACATCTCCAAATTCGACACATTAAAGTAGCCGAAACATCGAGTTCTTTTTCTAAATATTTCATTGCACTTTGTACAGAAATATTATTCATCTCTATCACGTGAAACTTTAATATTTTAAAAACTTTTAACGTTATTATATAATATGACTACTTCCAACCGTAAAAATATCTACGGCTTCATCTCTAATACCACTGTTCTTTCAGACAAATCAAAGTTAATTAACTTACCTTTTTCATCCTTAATTTCAACTATTATTTCATTAACTTAATTTGTATGCACTGGAAAAAATAATGGATAAGCTGGTTCGTAATGGATCATGTCGCCAAATCCAAATGTTGTTCTTGGTTTAAAAGTGACAATTATGCTAGTTTCTCTATGGTTATTTTCATCATGTTTTAATATCTTTCACTCTGTTTGTTATTTTATCCAGCTCGAAAGATGTATAATTTTCTTTCCCATTCATTGAATCTACACTAACTGAAAAAATTGCTTTTATAGTTTTTTCAAGATCTTTTAAGCTATATTGACCAACTGGAATATCAATTGCTGATTCCGTATCATTATGACCCACACAATATAGCTTATTTCTCCCACAGATAATGTTATGCGTTAACTAAGTAGTATAGAACTGAACTAAAGCCAATGAGTGTCCCTCTATCTCTAAAGGGTAGTGTAGTCTCTTCTTCAACACTGATTTGTTATCTGTTAGTTTGAATACTTTACTCATTTATTATATTATTTAAAAAAATCTATTAATAAATGAGCAAGAAAAACATGAAACATGTAGACTGGGATATTAAAATAAGAATACCAGACAAGACTGTATCGACAAAACGTCACGGAGAATTATTACCTAATAATATTAGATGTTTGATAGTTGGTCCTAGTAACGGTGGAAAAACTACACTTGTGATACATAATTTTATATATGCTCAGGGATGGTTGGACTTTGGTACTCTATATGTGTTCAAAAAGTCTGGACCAACCAAAATATATACATTTAAAGAAAGATATAGATGTAGCATCAAAATTATTTAATGAACCAATAGTATACTTCTTTCCATCAAATGAAGAAATGGTTGACTTAAATGAATGTCATAAAGAGTCTGTAGTTGTTTTCAATGATATAATACTTGAAAATCAAAATATGGTAAGAGATTACTTTACTTGCGGTAAACATAAAGATACTGATTGCTTCTATTTAGCTCAGACATACTCAAAAGTACCTAAGTAGCTTGTAAGAGACAATGATAATTTTCTTTGCATATTCAGACAAGACAATACAAATCTTAAACATATTCATAGTGATTTTGTTGGTGGTGATATGTCATTTGAGAAATTTAGGGAGACGTATTCAAACTGTTGGAATAATGAATATGGTTTTGTTACAATAGATATGACTCGTAAGTTAAATAATGGTAAGTATCGTAATAAAATTAAAGACTTTTTAAATTCTTAGATTGTAAGTTTTGTTTTTAATGGAAGTGTTTCCATTAAAAACTAACATAATCTGATCTTTTTAAATGTATTCATATACCATAACTATTTCAATAAACACAATTGTACCTTCGGGTACATTGTGGGCTTTTGGTATTTTAAAATATATCATATCATCAGGGTATACTTCAAAAGTTTCATGCATGTCAATTTTTTTCCGTTCATGATAACAGTTGATAATACTTTTTTATTTTTCTGGTTTTATTATTATTTCAACTATAGTTCCATCTCTCATAAAAAAATATTCTATTCAGTTATCAAAGTAAAATGCGTTTTCTTTTGAATTGTATTTCCCAACTAAAATGAATAATGCTAATTCTGTTTTTTGATAGTACTCTAAATTGATTGCGTCTATCGGTGCAATGGGATTTCCCACATGTCTTAGTCTTTTTTGTTAAAAATCTGTATTATTATCGACTTCCAAGTAAGTAAGATAGGCTTTATCCAATTATCATATTACTTCTGAGATATGCTATTAATTGTCAGGGTGGATTTCCGCCAAATGAATCAAAATAATATTTGTTGTTTGCTTTTTTCCAATAGCATACCCATTGTATACCAGAATTTGTCGAAACATCTAGATTAACAATCCCGCATTCATTATCGAGTGGCGTGTTAAGTAGCTCATCAATCATAAATACACCCTGAAAATTTTTAATGTTTAATTATTTAACCATTTTATCAATATCAAAGTTACTGAGTGGAGTTACTCTTTTTAAACATTCTTACCCCACTTAACTTTCTTCAATCCCTTGCCGTATTCTTCCATAGCTAAATTATGTCTGCGTTCTTTCAATTCTTGGTTTTTCTTCTTGGCATTAATTACTGATATAGCGATAGATGATGCACCGCCAGCTAACGCTCCACCCTTGTGGACTGTCAAACCATTTCCAGTTTTCATTTCTTTGGGCATTTTCTTAAGCTGTGGGACTGAAATTGTGATAGTCGTCCCTTTGTCCTCCTTTAGTTTCTTGGTTTTTACGATCCAGTTGGTTTTTCGTTAGGAAAGAATCAATATTCAAACCCTTCAACTCATCATTAGGAACTTGAAATACAATGTTTTTTACTTTCATTTATTATAACAAATATTTTATCATTTCATTTTAATTCCCCAGCCAAGCTTACATTTAATATGCATCGCAGATCCAGTAACACCAGCCCACAATCTCTTATTGAGATCAGCATCTGAACTTAACAGTCTTTTGAACGCTTTCGTTTCTAGTTCTTTGTCAACTACATGTCTTTCAGCTAGATCTTTATGATGATGATAAGCTATATCTTGTTCCATTGCAGCCGCATCAAGTGGATTAATGGGTTCATCACCACGTTCAATTCTCTCTTTTAGTCTGGTACCCGGACCTAAGTACTGATAACCGGGTGCATGCAACTCAAAAGGTAGCAAATTTATTATGTCATTGAGTAATCCTTTTCCGTGATGCTCCGACTCCCAGAAAGTATGTGGTATTGTGTTTAACATTCGTATCAGAAGTGGTATACTTTTTGGATTATTCACAATAAAGTCACTAAACTTGCTGTTGAGCATATTCATTATCCTTACTTTTTCATTGTAATAGTTATCATTTCCAGCATTCTCTTCGCCATAAATAACGAGAAGAGTCGATCAATAAGCATGCTAACATCATCCATCCATATGTATTCTTTGGGGTAGTCTGTATATTTCTTTATAACTTTCCCCTTTTTAGGTGAGGGATGTTTCTTTTTAATCGAATCGAAAACTAGCTTTAACAATAGTTTTCCATTTATTCCCTTTACTCGATTTTGGCGTTCCCAAGTTTGGATCATTGTTTTGAAAAAAAATGTGTTCGTATCTGCTAGGATATGACTAAAGTGTTCATAGTCGGTTGCAGTGTAGTCGCTTTCTGTTACTTTCTTACTAGTTAGTAATTTCATCAAACCATCAGTTCCAGTGTATGTTTGGTCTTTTACAGTAAATTTGTCATTGATGAATGTTACTTTGCTATCACCAATATACAATCTACCTTTATCAGCCTTTAGCCCAAAAACATCATCTTTGCAGTCAATTAAGAAATCGGCCACTTTCTTATCAATAAATGTTGTTTTGTATTTAGTTAACTGTGGGATATCAGTTTTCAAACACCCCAACGCTTCGTCATAGCGTTCATCGACATCGTCAATGCGTTTAACGCCATCGTTATAGCGTTCATCGCCATAGCGTTCGTCATCGTCAATGCGTTTAACGCCATTGTTATAGCGTTCTTCGCCATAGCATTCATCGGTGCCTGTTTTACCAAACAGTTTTCTTTCAAAAGATGTTTCTGTTGGTGTCTGTGGGTAGTCAAAATTTTAACAGTAAGTGGAACAAGTTCTTTTATTAAGTTCTTATTCTCATTTGTTACGTGCCCAATTTTTTTACCCGAATCTTGTATCGCATCTATCAATGGTTGATCGTGTTTTTTTTTTTTATTATATTCATCTTGGCGAAATTTTCTAAAAGTTTTAAACTTTTCAATTAACTGTCTTCTTCTCTCTATATTCTTCTGTATATTGTTTACAATTTTTTGTTGCCTCATTTATTATATAAAATGAACAATGATAACTTAAATGTATACTGTCTCAAATGTATGAAAAATACACTAAGTTCATATAAACTTACCAATAATAACAAAGTAAGAATTAAATGTGTTTGTAGGTGTCGTGTTACCAATAACTCGCTATTCACTGGTGGAAGTATAAAAAACGATATTGTAAATGAAATTCATAAACCAATGTGAAAAATCTTCCCCAGAAGAACTGTTCTATATTTTGGTATCAATGATCTTTGGCAAGCTGATTTAGTCGAGATGAATTCTAGATTTTTAAAAGGTATACATAGAATTAACAAAAGGTTTAAATATATGTTAACCGTGATAGATGTTTTTTCCAAATATGCATGGGCAATACCAATCAAAGATAAAACTGGTGAAAATGTTACGTTAGCATTGAAAACTATTTTGAATGATCGCAAACCCATGCATTTACAAACAGATGAAGGGAAAGAATTTTACAATAAATCATTTAAGACATTAATGGTCAACAACAACATAACACACTATTCAACATACAGTGGAAAGTAAGCTAGTGTTGTAGAAAGATTTAATAGAACATTGAAGGAGAAAATGTGGAAGATATTTGCTATGCAGGGAATCTATAAATGGGTGGCTATATTACCTAAATTAATAAGTGAATACAATAACACTGTTCACAGTACAATCGGAATGAAACCCACCAATGTAAATGCAAAGAATGAAAGTTCTATTCTAATCAACATGTATGGAGGAGAAAGAAAAATGGTTAAACCAAAGTTTGCAATAGGAGATAAAGTTCGTATAAGTAAAAGTAAAAATTTGTTTGAAAAAGGACCAAATTGGTCCACGGAAGTATTTGAGGTGTGTGAAGTATTGCACACAAAACCCACGACATACAGAATAAAAGATTGAACAAATGAACTTATTAAAGGTATTTTTTATGATCCAGAGCTGCTTAAGACCAAATATGATAAAGAATACTTAGTGGAAAAAGTTTTGCGAAGGAAAGGAAATAAGCTGCTAATTAAATCGCTAGGTTTTGACAGTAGTCATAATTCTTGGGTTGATAAGAAAAGTGTAGTTTTTTAAGAAATTTTTTTTCTATATAATAAATGGATCAACAAAAAATTGAAAATTATGAGCGTCAGTCGTTTCCGCCAAACGACCAAACAAAAAATAATTTGAATGATTACAACAAACGCATTGAGTTTGATATTCCTATTGGCGATGCATTTTCAGATCCGAATTAAGCTTATGTTTACCGACAGTATAAGCTAACTAAAAGAGGTACAAATACAGATTATGAAAAAACTTCAACTATTGATCTTTGTGAGAATTTCTTCCCATTCCAGTTCTCAAGAATAGAGATCTCTAAACATGGTTGTATAATCGAAAGTATTGACAACCCTGGCATCAGTTCAACAATGATGCATATATTGCTAGGTTCGGAATCAGAATCAGCATACTTCCAAATGTCGGGGATAGAACTAGTTAAATATGTTAGGAAAGATAAACATAATGAAATTACCTATCCATTAAGATATTTATTTGGGTTTATGAGAGATTGTAATGAAATATTCTGGAAAGGCGGGTACAAGATCACATTCATTCGAAATTCTAGTAACGATGTTTCGCTTTACAGAAGACCTCCAAAGAAAGCAGATGGATCTGATGATGCAGATAATACACCAAATGCTGGTAAAATTGTTATTGAGAAATTGGGAATTCTGTGGTCAATTATTGAATATGATCCTACTTATGGAGACGAAATTAAAGCAAAATTATACAAACACCCCAAAATTCCAATTGGTTTCAATTATTGGTAACGTCTTGAAAAACCAGTACCTACTAATGCAAACTCATTTCAGTTTGATATAAAAGATCAGTTCAATTCAATTCAATTCAATTCGATATGTCAGACTTTGTCATTGTTGGTTTTCAACAAGAGTCAAACATGGTTCAATGTTTGACTCTTGTTTCGTCAAAAATATTTCTATTAAGAATGGATGGAATGAAGTGTTTCCCAATGAGAATTGGAATTTAGACATTGATGATAAGATTTTCGATAAGCTGTATATTGCTTACAACGATTTTAGAAATTCAAAGACTAAACTAGATACCCCTTATCGTAATAATGAACTGTGCTTCAACTCTGCGTCATTTATTGGGAGAAGACCATTGTATGCTATTGATTGTTCTTACAGAAAAATAGCTATTGTAAAAGATTGAACTAATCTGAAACTTACAGTTGATTTTAATAAACCAATATTGGCTTCAACTATTTGTAATGTGGTACTTGTAAGCCAAAGAAACCTTTTTTATGATGTTAAAAGTGAAAGAATCACCGAAGCCCAGTAGTATGCAAACATGTATGGTTATTAGTTTTTAATGGATGGTTATCCATTAAAAACATTTACTGCTATATAATACTATAAGAGTGTTTAAATGAAATAAAAACAGTCTGAAGATGTGCATTCTTAAAGTGGGTGACTCAAGTCACCCCTTGTAACAGCGGCTTCTTATACTTTCACATTACATTCACTCGCAACACTTTTTCAGATCAGTATTCTCGCAACGTCTTTCGCTTTGAACCACTGGTTGCCTTCTGTGTCGATAACATCTTTTGTCTGCGGTAGCGTGTCCTTGTCGATGATTGCGTTCGTCGTGTCCAGCAGTGGTTTATACTTCTGGTCGACGCCGTGCTTGCATATGGACAACAACCCTTCTTCAAACACCCAGTCCTGGAATTTTTCAGCCGCTGCCATCTTTGATTTCATGATCAATGCGTACAAGTCTGGTTCATTGATGAATACGGCATGTGGCTGCATATTCACAGGGTGGAACGATTCATTCACCCCTATATCAGCGTAGGATTGCCTATTCAAAGGTGGTCGCGATTCGTGACCCCCTATATCTGCATATGATTGCCTATGCTTTTCTCTGACACATTCTCTGATTGCTTCTTGCGGATTCGCATACTCGAGTATTCTCTCGATGTCTTTCACCTTGAACCATGGATTGCCTCCTTCGTTGATAATCACATACACCTCTCTGCCGCCATAGTTGAGTTTGCAGTTTACAATGTTGATGAGCGATTGCATATCTGCGATACATTTCGAAATGTCATCTTGAAATACTTACTCCAAATCGATTGTCTGATAACATTCCTTTAAGCTCGCAAACGACTTTATGTGTACAATACTGTCAATCAAGTTATCTTGATTCACCTCCGTGATGAAGCAGTTGCCTACAGCTTTAATGGGCAACTGCTCTTTCATAAGGTTTGCAGCATTACGGGATTAAAGTTGGCGAGAAAAAGAAGCACTTGCATATTGGTGTATTCTTGTCTTACCTCATCGATACGAGCACGTACTGTACGCATTTGACATCTGATGACATAGTAACAGATACCACCAGTGTAGATGAGAACGAACCGATAATGTTTACTGATATCTTCCGTTGGTGGTAGCGCACATTTATCAATAATGTCGTTAGCCGCTATAAGCTTCTTGTTCAAGTCATCTAGTAGCAGTTTATACTTTTGCTCAATCTTGTACTCACCTTACTTGCGAATGGATGGTAGCACTTGTTCATACACCCAGTCCTGGAATTTTTCAGCCGCTGTCATCTTTGATTTCATGATCAATGTGTACAAGCCCAGTTCATTGATAAATACAGTGTGTGGCTGCATATTCAAAGGGGGTCGCGATTCGTGACCCCTTAAATTTTCATATGTATTACGATGTTTGTCTCTAACGTGGTCTATGATTGCCTGTTTTGTATTTGCATACTCAAGTATGTCCGCAACATCTTTTGCTTTGAACCACGGACTGTTATCTTCGTCGATGATGACAAGCACCTCTCTGTTATCGTAGACGAGTTTGCCGTTTACAATGTCGGTGAGCGACTGCATTTTATTATACATATGCTTTCCTTTAAGCTCATGCACGACTTGTGAACTATATCAGCGATAAGGTGCTTCGTGATGGGCAACTGCTCTTTCATAGTGTCACTCTTTTACAATTTTGTAGTGTCCCCATGGTAGTGTATTAATGCCATCTTTAAGAATAAATCTTTCATCATCTTCAGGGCTTAATGATTTTTTTCTTATCTCAATCGTATAGAGTTCATGTTTCGTACTTCTAATAAAATTCATACTTTTTTACCAAACAAACACTTTTTGTAGTCACCAAAACTAATCTCATTTCTGACTACAGCATTTTTCACACCCTTTGCTCTTTTCTTTACACCACCCTCCACATTTATTGCATACATTTTCGATTTAAAACCAATAAATTCTTCCATTATTTTTCCATTACATTCATCTTTCATTTTGCCGATAATCTTTTTGTTAACTAACGGTATACCATATGGGTTATCTTTTCTATAGTCAGAAGTATCAAAATGGTCGACCATTTCTTTCATGTCACTGTAGAAGTCTGGTGTTTTTATATAATAGATGTACGAATCAGTATCTTGGTAGCACGGTTCAATATTTTCCCCATTCTTTGGCTTCATTATATTATAGTGAAAGTCATACATTAAGACTTTTGATAGATCAAGTATACTCATTCCAACATAAATGGGTTTGTTAAAGCACAGTTTTGTTTTATTTATATGAACTGCAACCAAAGAGCTAGTAAATATAGTTCTGTCTTTAAAGTTTGGTTTAGCAACTAGTTTATCCATTTGCTTAGAACTTATGCACAATCGTATATCCACTCTGTTTCTAATATTCTCCATTGTTTTCCCAAAAACGGAATTGTTCATTAGCTTGTAGAAATCTTTTTCAAAGTAACTTGTAGACTTTGTTTGCATATTTGTGTTTAGATCAATATAGGATTTGAGCCAATCTGATTGATCAAACTCAAGAACTCTATGGATCTTTTTCAACTTCATTCCGAGAGATAGATATTGCTTAAGATTTATATAGTGTAATACATATTTTTTTTTACCATCCAGACTAGTCAAGAGTTTGGGGTTTTTTGAACTTTCCGGTATTTTATTCTCTGGTGCCAATGGCAGATCTTCGTGGAGATTGTGTAGTTCATGTGGGTATTCCAAATCAACTTCCAATATATAACCTTTGCTAGCATCATCTTCTATTTTTGTTACATCTATATTTGTATTTCCCCACTTAAACCCACCATAGGGCAAATACTGACTCATAGCCCATCCATATAAGTTATTGGCGTCCAGATATGTAAGATAAAAGTCATAAACATTCATGTATTTATTATTTGCTTTAGCATATCGCTTACAATATTGTGAAATTCCACTATGAACACCTATCTCTATCATCAAAATCATGTCGTAATCTGTTAATAATTCTAGTTCTATTTTAGTATGTTTGAGCATAGCATCCCATGCTAACCCTGGGGCTGTGAAATACCATGCTGGATCTAGCTTATATGTTTTGAGACACACATCTCTAAAATTTTCCATTATATCAGACAATATCAACACATCAGATTTGTATAGAGATTTTATGTTGAATTTTTCCCACACCTCTCTTGCAAATTCGTAATCTTCGTCTGTAATGCCGCATTTATTGAGTTTGTTGTAAAATGCATCTTTGGATGGAAGCGATGTCTCACAAAATTTTTCAGCACTATCCATGTAATCATATGAGTAGACACCTTTTCTTGTAACAAAGTCAAGAAGTTCATTGGAAAAATGCTTACACATTTCTCGGAATTGGCTTCTGGAAAGGTTGCTAGAGAGTTTATCGATACTACTAGCCATAAATTTAAATGAGTCAAATCTAATATTTACACTTCCACATACGTGCTTCGTAAAAGAAATATATTTTTTCTTCGTTGTTGGGAATTAGATCAATCTTATTTTCATCGGTGCCAAGATCTCTTATGAATAAATGTGTGTCATAGCCAGATAGATTGTGTATAAACACCGGGACAAAACATGGATTTCTATATGATAAGTTACAATCTCTGTGTGCAGCTCGCCTAAATTTCCCCGTGAGATGATCATTATCTTTCACAGAATCACCATTCAAAGGCTTTTCACATATATAGCAATGGGTAGCTGTATCATTAACAATTTGTTCTTTCTGAGTTAGTGGAAGCATTGGTTTTTCATTTGTGTATATACCACCAATAGACTTTGCTTCTTCCATTAGTATTTTAAGGAACTCAGTAGATGCATCAGGCCCTTCATAAGTTACTGGCGGTTTATAGTATCCTTGTTCGTATTTTACATAGTAACAGAAGCTGATAGGCTCGTGTTTTTGGTATGGTTTCGTGTAACATTCGTCGGGGTTTGGTTGGCAAGTTTAGATTTTAGCCAACAAACATTCAAAATCAGCATATATCAGAAACGGAACTGTCAAAGAGTGATTTTGGTTTTGAAATCTTAATATGTCATTTTTTCCTTTAGATGGTAGTTCAACTCTAACACCATCATGATCTCGACAATCTTGTTCGTGATCTTTTAGTTTATTTACAGAGTAGAAATGTTGCAAACATCTATCACATATAAATATTTTGTGACCATTTTTCGTTACTTGTGATGCGACAAGTCTCGAAAGACTTTTTACCCAGCAGTAGTGGTAGTTCATTTCGTCTTTGATGTAGAGTAGGTTTATGAGCTTATCCGTCTTATTTTTTGATATTTTTAATGGACAGATTATATATTTCTTATCGCCATCTTCTTCTTCGTATGCGTATACATTAATAGAAATTCCACTTCTCTTCTCAAAGGTTGGTATGCTATCCAATTTCATTGGAAATTCCAAACCCTCAAGTGCATCATCACACTCATGTTCGTAAGCTTCGTATTTATTCACTCATTGAGGGTCTTTTTTTACATGATGCAATGCAGATGGAACAGACCACAAAAAACATTTTTGATCATCGTTCTTAACATTAATTACCGCCTGCTTAGTTTTGATTTTTTCTGGGAGATCAACATAAGAACTGCCCTTGAATGGTACATATTTATTTATTCGCACTTCTAGTTTAAATATTCTGTTGAGTACCCACTTAGATCCCTTTGCTTTGAATGCCCCCATCTCAGCTATGATTTTCGATATGCTGTTGGTATAATATTCTTCCAGGTTAGACGATTTCAGTATAATTTTGTTCTTTGTTTTAAAGGAGCTTTCTACATATTCAATATTCTCACCAATACCCTTTTGTACTCAGTGATGAATTTCATGTTCACTTTGAGTGATTTTGGATGTTTACTAATTAGTCCCGTGATAGTTTCTTTTACATCGTTTAGAAAATTATTTGGGTCTTTGTATTAATTCACATTCTTTACATCATAAGTCTTGATCCTACTTTGAAATGCTGTTTCGATTTCTTCTACACTGAATCTGGGTGTGTACTTATGAATTTTACTTCTCAAGTGACTTCTTATGAGAGATGGTTTGTAATAGTGACTACACGTTTCACATTTCACTTGTTTGTCTCGTGGAAACTTCTGTTTTGATATTAAATGTTGTGATACTTTAAAAATTTCCCATGCATTTGTATTGGTGCAAGACCTTTGTGCAATCTACTTTTAAGATGACTTCTTATCAGAAATGGTTTGTAAAAGTGATTACAAGTTTCACACTTGACATACTTCTCTTGAGATTTCTTTTCACAAAAACATCTTTCTTAAATTTATATTCTTTCCAAACATTACCAGTTGCGTTAGCTTTTTTCATTGCCATGGTCGTCATCATATTAGACGTTGGTTGATTTTTATTTGCGCTCATTTATTATATACAATATTTTATTTATTACGTATTCAAATTTTTTGAGCCACTCTTTTTTCGCGGATGCACCCAAATGCAACTTTTTGCAGTCACTTTTTGCAAAGAGTACGCCAACAATGAAGTCTTCATGGGTATATCAAACGTGAAACTATGTCAGTACATACGCTATATAGCCAATAAGAGATTGGTAGATATGGGCTTCAAAGAGCTGTACCATGTCCACGAAAACCTGTTGCTAGATTTCAAGGTCATGATCAACGCTCCCATACACACCAACTTTTTCGAGAATCAAAGCACTGACTATGCAAAAGTTGATAACGGTGATTGGACGTCGGTGTGGAACTAATCCCAAAATGGTGTTAACGCGTATATGATGCTGATGCTTTTGGCTACGGCCTATTCCATACACATCGACAATGATGGCAACCTTGCCAATTATCTCCACTACATAGCTCTAGTGCATAACGTATTGTGCGGCCCACTGTTTTTGCAATCGTTCAGTTTGGACGAATTAAACATCTGGCCCCAGACAGACAAATCTCTCGCGAGCCGTTAAACACGTAAAAATGGTAGTACTTGCAGATCGTTGACGCTTTAATAAAACAAAATAGAATGCCTTTGTTTAGCACCCCAATCCACCATTCCATCATATGCAAAATTTATACCTCCACGATTAACACCATCTAAAACTTTTTCGCTGAAAAGCTGAAGATATCTGTCTGGCAAGGTTATTTTAAAATTTCCAGAAGTAATTACCACTTTGTGTCCATACCGTGTATCATTAATTTCAGCATGGTCTATGGGATAGGTCTGTCTGATTGTAACTTCGGAAAGTTTCTTAAATTGTTGGGTTCCGTTAAATACATTTAGCAACTGGTCCATCTTTTTTATTATGTACAATATTTTATTTTTTTTACGTATTGAAATTTCTTGAGCCTCTCTTTTTTGCAACTGCTTCCAAATGCAACTTTTTATAGTCGCTTTTTGCAACTGCTCCCAAACGCTACTTTTTGTAGTCACTTTTTGCGGATGCACCCAAACGCAACTTTTTGCAGTCACTTTTTGCAACTGCACTCTAACGCAACTTTTTGTAGTCACTTTTTGTGGATGCGCTCAAATCGGCAGTTGATGTTTTCTGATGGACTGTACATTTAATTTGCCTTTGGTTTTCTGATAACTGGGGGCTGCTCCCAAGCGCAACTTTTTGCAGTCACTTTTTGCGGCTGCACTCTAACGCAACTTTTGCAGTCACTGTTTTGTGGCTGCGCTCGAATAGGCAGCTGATGTTTTGGATCAGGAAAACACAAGTAATTTTTTCTGATGGTTTTCTGATGGCTTGGGCATTCAATTTGCCGTTGGTTTTCTGATGGTTGGGGGCTGCGCTCGAACCGGCATTTCTGTACTACTAGAAAAGCCACATACAGCCACTGACTTCTAGTAAATGACCCTTTATTTAACATGCCTTTAGAGTGAGGTAAAAAACTAAGTAATTAATTAAATATAAATACTTTGTGTTTTTCCTCATTCCCCATTAAAAATCTTACTCTACAGGCTTTGAAAATTGTATTAAAAGCATGTTAAATAAAGGGTCATTTTCTAGAAGTCGGTACTGCATGTGGCTCTTCTGACGCTCAGGAGCTGCATGGTGCAACCAAACTTTCAGAGTATCACCATTAAGTAGGTTTTTCAGGTAGGTACAGCCACAAGCATTGAGTTTTGGAGTCATTGCATATGATACTGTGGTAGGAAACTTGCCTTCCTTTGTATACTGTATCATATGACACTATGGGGGTTTTAAACAGTGATCACACTGGGGATCATCAAGAATGCAATGAATGACATTCATGAGCTGTCTTGGCTGGCATTTTGTCGATTATTCTCAGATTCCATTCCTTGAATCTGACACATGCCGGTTCCTGGAGTCAGAAACTGTGGCACTGTCTAGGTGGTTTTGGTTTCTGCTAGGTCAGGTGCATGGTACTTTAACTGCAACTTGTGCCTGGCATATTGGGGCTTTGCCTGTTTATAATTGGGCGAGTTGGCTTCCGACTTGGTACAAAGTTGGGAACTGTGAGTACTACCCTTTGGATGGACTTACACACTCGGTCAGGCTTCTTCACCTTATCCACCTGACCCTTGACCTGCTTACCCAGCAGCGGAGATGGTTGGCTGCCACTGGTGCTGGTCCCGGGTCCTGGTACGCTGCAACTCGGGCCAGCAGGCTGGATGTTGGTGTCTATGCTGGGTAGGCTGGTTGGTTGATGTCGCTTGAACCAGGGGTTGGCCCTCTCATGCCTAGTCTCCTCGCCTGAGGTAGGCGATGATGAAGGGGTGCTGGCTACAATCTAGGCAAATAGGGGCTGTAAACAGAGAATGGGAGGGGACTGGAAGAGGAAGCCTCTCCAGTCGTCAGGCGGCTTGAGTTCTCTCCCGTGGGGTCAAGCTGCAGAGTGCAGTGGACGTTTAGCTGCACGCTTGCTTTTGGCAGCGACAATAGCTGCCATTTATTCCGCCCATCGTAACCCACTCCTGTGAGTGTATGGCACAGAGGTAGAGATGATTCTGTCTACTAAGTCTCGCAAGATGTGAGCAGGTGACGAGTCCCTAACTTAGTGTAATTCCAACAGTATTTGATGGCCAGATCCTGTGTTCCCACAGCCCTTCACCACTGGCACACAGACCAAGAGCATTGGATCCTACAATTCACCTTCCAACCACTGTTGGCTGTGGGCCACAAAATGGGTCAGGCCCTCAGGTCCAGGCGAGCACTCTCTCCGGCACCTTAAGTGCGGTGGACGGAGTACAACCTGGGCTGATTGCCTAGCCACCTCTTGGATTGAGTTTTTAGTGTGGGGTTCCACCTTTCTATACACCTGAGTGTATAGAATGGGTGGCCTGCAAATGTGTATATGCTGACATACACATTTCCCAAAGGGGAGTCGGCAGTCCTACTCAATAGTTCGCAATTGGTTCAGAGAATCCAGGTCACCTGCTGACACCTGGCGAGCGTGAGGTTCTCTAGCAATCAGTACAGATACTCTAGAAATGAAAGGCGCTCGGATTGGATATGTATTTATTACGTAAAATAAATATGGTGACAAGTACTACCTCCTAACCAAGCAAGCATGAATGGAAATTAAGCTACAGTTATACAGATGAAGGTGACCTGCTCCTAGATTGCTCGAGGCAGTAAAAGGCTTTGATGGATAAAGGCAGTTCACGATAAAAATGAGCATTTTTGAAATCAACCTTAGAAAAATTCGCTGTCCCTTCTTCCTGCATATATTTTAATGGACACACTGAGTGACGTGGGGCCAGTAAAGTTGGTAACTATGGAGGGAAAGTATTTCCGTATCTTAACATTGAATTAAAAGTTTCAGGTAACAATTTATAATGACTTAAATTATTTCTTTCGCTTTCTGTTTTTCTAATGCATCAAATTGTAAAAATAAGTAGATTTGTGAAATTTTCTTTTCTTAATAAATTCACAGTTTCACTTGACGATGCACGAATAAAGCAATAAGACCCATGGCAACGTTAATTTGACATAAGGCGAAAGTATACACAATATGCATACAAGTAGATCTTAAGCTGGTCTTTCAAAAGTGCTCATTTTACTGTAAACAGCCTATATGAAAACAATACAATCTTAGCTAACTCTAACTTGGGCATCCAGAAGGAACTTTAAGGGGACCACTTACCAGAAGGGCAATGGGTGTGGTTACCACTACCCGAAGATAGCGGTGGTTGTCGTACCTGAAGGGTCGGCAGCCGCTGGGTCTGCTGGTAGAAGCCTTTGGTGGTTCCTGCAGACGATGGTGAAGACTATGGAGTTCTTGTAGTGGATTGTAAGGACTTGGCTGGCAGTAGAGAGTCCCAGCACCGAGGTGATAGACAAGCTACTGGAGATGATAACTGGCGTTTTTTGGCCGTGCATAGGTACTTATAGTGCGGTCGGCCTGGATTGGAGTGGGAATTATGATGTCCCTCTGGAGCGAGGCCAGGTGAGTGTAGCCACCCTTTGCGCCTGCATTCAGCTTTGGGCAGCTGTGACTGCGCTCAGGATGCTTTGTGGCAGGTGGTCGATCTGTGACCTTGTGCACGCTTTGTGCACTTCGGGGAGGCTGGCGTGTTTCTTGCCCATTTATGCAATGTGCATTTCACGTGTTTGTAATCACCTTCCACAACAATGGTGATTCTATGGGCACTCGTGAATGAAGTTACTTGGTCTTATTTCACGTGTCTGTAATTGTTCTCAGGCTGAGAGACGATCATCTAGGTACTCGTGAAAGACTGACTTGGGTTCGACCCTTCCTCGCGTTATGTAAAAATATGTATCTGGTGATGAGTTTTAGTTCTTTATTAAATATCGTAGGGCACAACACGCTTCAAATCTTACACCAACTCATTTCTTTGTCGAGGATTTTATGTTGGTAACAGAATGGCTAATGACAAATGCAGTGTGTATATTTATGCAATAAAGGAATAAGAAGTAATAATTACTGTGGTCAACTATGCAAATACACACTAATTTCACCTCGTAGTTTGTAAATATCGAGTCCACTGGCGGTGTGCAAGGCCATGCTCTTGTGCTCCAGCACTAACAAAATTTTCACAAATTGTGCTGAATATTTTATTAATCAGAATTTTAAATCTAAAGTTTTATTGGCTGAAAATTGATGGTAGTTATGTTTAAAAATATTACTTTGTCACAGCTCGATTTTGTTGAAGGTTTTTAGCCTCATGCACATCTCAGTGCTATACTGCAGCTGAGCATGGCTGCCACTCCTCCAGTCAGACCCTTACACTGGCTGGAGCTGCAGAGTAAAACAGGAATTCCAATCTTATCTATACCTCCATATGCAGACAGGTTCTGCATGTGCAGGGAACTCTACGGCATTGCGTACTCATCTCGTGCCGTCGAATAACGTTCAAACTAAACTTGTCATCACTCGAAAACTATTGAAGCAAATAATAAAAAAATTTACTGGCAAACCAGTAATATTTTCTAACCATGATGCAATCATACTATTTTATTTACTGAACATATGTTAACATAAAAATTGGTGAAACAATAATTGTCTATTGATTATTTTTCTGGATTCACACAGGAAAGAAATTAGCAAGCATGAGACTTTTTGTTTTATGATAGATGTGTAATATGTGTACGAAATATAGAGAAAATCCAAAGTTTGTTAATATGCCTCTCATAAAGCATTACCACTTGTGATTTCCTCGTTTTTCTCTTGTTATAGTGTGTAGGACTTAAGAAAATATTTCAGCTGTATAGGAGAGCAGTAGCTATGAACTTCCTGCTTTCTGTTACCTTCATTATACTTCTCTAATCTTTATTATAATAATGTTACTAATTATTAATTAACAGATGTTTACTTTGTAGCATACATTATTATTAAACTCAAGAATTGCAAACAAGACAGAGTAAATAATCTATTTAATTACGGCAATTTACAAGTTGCTTTCAATTTCAAACTACGCTTGCCTCATGCAGTGAAAATCACAATTCACAGTTGGAGAAAGTTTTGGTAAGTCATAGTTTGACATGACTGTTGTCATTTTACAAACATTCATACTGTTATCTTTCAAAGTTGATGAGCATAGTGTAATGTCACACAGATGTCAAAATTGGTGACTGGAAATCACAGCTTGGTTTTACTCACTCTGTAGTGACATGAAACTTAAAGGTGCCATATATAATAAAAAAAAAAATCTTATATTAGTTCTTCAATTTTATTTCAAATTCCAAATAACAGGTTCACAATCTTCCAGTACCTACTGCAGAGTCATGAATAGTCATCTTAACGAGACAAACGAAACAGAACTGTGCCACAGTAGTTAATTTATTATTCACATCACTTAAACTCACATCGCGAGAGAAAATTAAGAAAGCAGGAGGGAAGTTAATTCCCCTCCTGGCACGCTACTGACCTCCCACAATGGCAGAAATAATTTGTAGAAAAGAGTTTGTAGACCGAAAGTACTTGAAAAAAAAAAAAAAAGTTAACGCAGGTGCGATATTGTTTACGCTCAATATGCTTCCTTCACGGACTTGTAGTACACTGTTAGTGGGTAGCAGGCAGTTGGACTGAAGTCGATACGTGCCTATCCCCACTCCTAACACCACTGTGCCAAAAACATGACCAAATAAGGGTATAGCATGGCACAGGAAGTCGAACTGTGTCGTAGCTAAAATTATAGAAATTCTTGAATATTCTGGAAGGAAAAAAGTCTATACAATTTCTAAAAGCTTTATCTCCAAATGCTGACACAACATTAACTACGATTTCAGAAAAAGCAAACGCATGACTGATAGACATTCTAACATGGCCAAAACTTCAAATACTGATAAGATATTACTACTACTCGCAAAACAAAATAAATTAACCAAAAATTACAAAATTGCATCATTACAATAGCCAGGTTCTTCAAAGAGTAGAGGGCTTAATTAGATAAGGGTTAATAATTATTTCCTAATTTATTCAGAAACATCACTAAGAAAATACTCAATATCTCACAATAAATAGCTATCCCTTACTATTTACAATGAATAAATATGATCAATACAATCACCTAAAAGAAATTACTGCAACCAAATTATTAAAATCAGGCCCAATAAACTGTATATCGAAACCTATTGGATTATGTAGTTTTTTTTTGGCACCCACAAAACAGTTTATTTTATACTTCTTTCTGTGTAGATTTTTGAGTGCAGGAATTAATGAGGCATAAGTGCTCTGGGTCTGCAACTATTAGCTCTGATGCATTATCTGAATGCATATGATATTAGACATTAGAATATTAGACATCTCAAGCATTTTACAGAGGTTACTGCTCTACTTTATGTATTTATAGTTGGTCTAATGTCTATATAAAGAAATATGTACGTAAACTGTATTTAATATCACTTACCTTGAGATAATTCTCCCGTAATACTTCATAAATTATGTCTGCATGTTTCTGGAATTATAGTTCCTAAAGACTGCGGAGAACTGCCACTGTTTAATTTTGATTTACTTTTGGAGCAGCATTAGTCACCAGTCTAAAGGAACTGAAATAGGAATGGAAAAAGAAAAAAAAATTGTGTGATCCATTCTAGACACAAAACTGCGTATGAACTCTGTCTATGTAATTGCTTTCCTCATTACCTTACAGCAAAATTTATAATCCTTAAATACAATAAATCCAGAGTTGTTAGTGGTAACATGGTAAATTAAAACTATGCCTTGCTGTTAACCAGATCATTAGTGATACTGCTTATTACTGACAAAGTACTAAATCAGGTATTCCATTCAATGCCTAAAACCACCTGAAAAAGTATAAAAAAATAAACCCTTCAAACTTTACCTAGGCAATGTATAGCAAGCCAAATGTCTTATAGGTAAAGAATTGTCACATGTTTGGTTTAGATCAATGTTACATGTTCCCCCTCCCTCTTCTCGCGCCTCTGTACTTGCGCCTACTTCCAGCTAATCTTCAGTATTGTAACGTTCGAGATATTGGAACCACATGTTGAGTCTAGTGCTGACGACCACATTGCTTCAATGACAGTATGATTTGACGCTGGATTTCAGCTTCAAAGTTCTAGTACCAAGAACAGTGTATTTCTCGGTGATGGTAACTGTCACAAGCTAGTGTTGGATGTTCATGCTGCCAAGAAGAAGAAAAAAAGAAGGACCCACATGATTAGTAGCTACTGAATAGGTACGATGTTATGCTAGTTGAAAATAAAAGCAAACTTATTCATACTCTCAGACAAGCTAATAGTGCTACTCACTTTTATGTAAGTGATACGGAGTTAATTTGATGTACTACATGAAGCCCACTTAGCGGTAGGCCATGGAGGAGGATACAGAATATTAAAAGAGCTTGCTATTAAGTATAAAAACATTACACATCATGATGTTAAACTTCACATTCATTAGTGCGAGCCTTATAAAAAAAAGCAACAAAAAGGTGTAAAAAAAAAAGGGTGTACTCATAAAATCAATAATTTCTTTCGAATGTACATAATTCTTTTTGTCAAGTTGACCTGATTGATTTACAGTTACGGCAAGATAGAAGTTTTAAGTTTGTTATAGTTTGTTGTCCTTTAGAACCTCAAATCAAAAATTGCTGAAGTTGCATACAACCGTGTTGATATTTTTACACTATTTGGAGTTTAGCTATTTTGCAGTCTGATGGAAGAGAAGTTCCTAATACGATTGTCAATAGTTTGAAAGAATATTGGCCTTCATTAAAAAGTGTAAGCCCCATCATTTGCAGAGTCAGGTGTAATGGGCTCTAGGGGGTCCGCACATAACGAGCTAAACTAGGATGGAATATAGATTCCTGAGGGAGCCCCCTGGTTAATCAACAAGCCTGACTGACCCACTCTAGCCAGGCTATATAAGAACCAAGAACGCAACCCCCTCCCCCCAGGCTTTCGGCAGAGTGTGAAGTGTCAACATCCGGCCCATCTGCAAGCTATTCAACGTCTTCGTTGGTGAGCATAATTCCGGACAGACGGTAGGGTGGCATTCCCTATATTGAGGTCCCGTCTTAAAGAAGTAATAATCATGTGGCAAGGCTAGGGTATTTGTATAACCGTATTCTTCTTATTCATATTATTAACTTACCATTTCTTGTATAACTGTATTCCCTTATGTTAGTGTAATTATCTCGTCAGTTCCAGAGTATGTAAAGTAAAGTAATTGTATTGAGAATCTTATTGTAGTATTGCGTTAAAGTGTTGTTGTATAATATCTAATGTACTGTAATAAAAGTGTTTAGTTGACTTCCACCTTTTGTTAATAGCCATTAGTATTAGCTAACCCCACGTAAGCCCATACCTAACTGGAGTGTAGTAGAAACGAGGTAAGAAGAGTAGAGAATAGTTGGAGTATTAGCTGAAGGCGTAGGTGTTAGGTAGGCAGGTCGTTACACAGGGCAGTGTCAAGCTGGCAAATCAAGACATTGAAAATGTGATTGCCCCTTGGGTTTAAGATGAGAAAACCGACCACTGGAGTGAGGGTCTGCTGTTTGTTCAGTTAATGAACATGTTACTGATATAACTAATGAGTCTACTTTCCTCAACATGGGAGCAATTAATTTATATAAATAATTTCTTAAACGCTGAGATGGTAGTTAGGTCATGACATCTCATTGAAAGCAATATCAATAGAGATGAAACCAAAAACATGCAATAGTTGTGAGACAATTATACAAATGTGTGCTTTATCTGTGACTTGAACGCAGGAAATCTCGTATCCTAAGCTAGCTTGTAATGAACAGCGTTACGGAGGTCAGATTTAATCAATGTAATGTTTGAAATTATACGATATATTAATCTAAAATACTTACACGGCCATCATTTCAAAAATAAAAGACTGAGCCACTTAAATCATGTAAGTTTACATGGTCTCCTGTTGCATTTTGGTGGAATTTGGTGGAAATTAATGTTCCAAAAATATGGCAAAATGTTTAATTTTTTCAACTGGCACTATTCTGAAAATAGATTTAAAAAATTTGGATCTCTGTGTGCATAATTTATGCTTCTGATGAATACTGCTAGTGTGCAAAATTTGGTCGAATTTTATTGAATTGTTTTATAGTTACAACATACTAAACTAAATTATTTGTATCAACACCATTAAAAAAAGACTGCCACACCTAAAACATGCCAGTTTACATACCCATCATAATGTAGCACTACTCGAGTTTAAAATTTGGTGCGAATCTGTGTGATTGGTCCTCGAGATATGGCATAAAACCTCCACATTTTTCATTTGACAATCTTCATAAATGGAGGACAAAAAAGTTCTGTATTAGCACATTCAATCGCTGCATACTGCCAGTATAGATAGTTTTGTAGATATAGCACACTAAGCTAAAATGATTTTATAGCCACTTAAAAATACGTATATTAATATGGCCTACCACTGTACAATTTCTTTGCCAAATTTGGTAGGAATGGGTTGTTTCCCAAGATATGACACAGAAACTATATATTTTATTTTGGAGCTATCTTACAAGATGGCAAAAAAATGAGAATCTCTCTTAAAAAAATTGAACGGTTGTATTACATACTGCTTGCATACAAAGTTAATTTGAAATTTGTTTCATTAATAAAATGTACAGAGTTTAATTATTTACAGTATATAGCAACAATTTTGAAAATAAGTGCATGACCTTAAAACATACCATTTTACTCCACCTGCTGCAGTACTATTTGTTTGCCAAATTTGGTAGGAATCTGTCAACTGTTTCCCTAGATATTACATAAAAACTTAAATTTTTTCATGTGCACACAGGGCTGGATTTCCCACGTTGCCGCCTGTAGGCCCATGGAAAAGTTTCACCCCTTTCCCAATCTGTTATCTTTTTTCCTCAATTTTCTTCATTTATTTTACAAACCACAGCAATAAGACCATGTGCGTCATCATGAGTGAATTGTTACATATAGGCCTATTAGTTAAAAACAAAGTAAAATTTAAGCTATTGAATTAACTTGTAATAAAACTTCATAATTTACTATGGTAAGCTTTGCTTTTAGTTTGGAGGCATTTCTTCTAGTCTTCCTCTTGGCAAACTCATTGATGTTGCATGCAGTATATAGAGTTTCTATTATTTCCAGTGCCATTTTACATTGATATCAATGTATGTTAAGTCTAGGCTTCTTATTCGCTCCTAGCATATTTTTCTTCTATGCTATCAAATGCTGCATTTTGCGCTCTAATCACGTTTTACTTACATGTCCTTAAGAAATGATTAATTTTTTAAAATATTTAGATACAGTGGTTTTGCATTCTAGTACAATACTAATCTAAAAACAGTTTACATCTCCTCCTGATATAGATTAAGAATGCCAAAAAAAATGTAGAAATGAGGAAGAATCAAAACTGCAAAACAATAATACTTTTTATCATCGCTACACTAATCACTGTGTTCCAGCAATAGGATAGATCTACGAACACAAATGAAAGTACATAATAACATTTTAAATTACTATATAAAATATTACTGCAATGAAGAGGTATACCCTACGTAACAGGAACGAACATATTTTATATTTTTTTAGCAGTTATAAATGTACAACCTTCAATATCAGCAAAATATATGTATCAATAATTAACTTCTTATTTGGAGATCAATTCTTTCCTGCCTTCCTTTGGGTTGAAGCTTGGCGCATTCCTGATCATCTGACATGCATACTCTGTGTTTCAACTTCACCCCATCTCAAGAGTAGTTACACTCGTGGGGAAATCATACTACGACAGGTCAATTAATGTTGTGCCTACAGGATCACTCCCAGCCTAGTGAGTGATTACAGACACGGAATATGAATGAAGAAATTGTATTGTCTACCAAAGTTGCTATGCGGTCGTCCATATTTCCCTCTCGAGATTTTATTTTCTGACGGAACCATTGACACCAGTCAGCCAGTTCCAAGGGATGATACAAGATTGCAGCACCCCTGTTACAAGGACACCGCAGCCTCTAGAGCCTCATGCAGAAGTAATAAAAATGTCAACAGCCTCTAACAGGGGAGATAAAGAAAGGGCGCTGCAGCGTTGAAGTTGAAATAAACCAACACCCGTGAAGACAGGCTAGCACCCCATGCACTCCTCGGACAGCGCACAAGCTGAGATTTCGGGTATATAAGAAGGTGCGAGATCCACACACAGCAGTGTTTGCCGGCCCTCCGGCCTGAAAAAGGCCTAGGGAACCAGCAGGCCTGAGCAAGGCTAGATAGGGCACTCAAGTCTGAGAAAGGCTTAGCTAACTGGCAGTACAAGACTGAATAATGCCTTATCCTAAATCAGTGATAAGTGGTGCAGATCCTGTCTTTAGTTTGAACACTCCAGGACTCTGGCCATTAGGCCACTCGCACTGGCAGTAATCGAGTAAAGTCTCTGGGAGTAAACAGTATTGCTCACTCTTTCACAGTCGCAACAACTTGAGCTTTCTAAGAGAGCAGACGCTGCTAGTCTCTAATGTGTCGAAGTAGGTCTCCTACGACTTCAAAGATCATCAAGTCAAGTCACTGCTAGCAGACGTCTCCATGCCACCAGCCAGAGGTATCTGTATGTCCTCACCTGAATCCCTACGCGGAAAGCATTTCCTCTCATATCCGCGGTAACAGGTCGTGACGACGTCCCTTCTGGATTGCTAGGCATTTAGCTCTCCCATCTAATACTGAACATTAACTCACTTTGCTACACATGTTTTCATGCAGGTCCTTCGCCTGCCAGAAAATTAATTTGATTATTAATTATTGTAATATTTAGAGCTACACATCTCAGTGTTTTCCAAGTGTACCTTCCTTTACCTAGTTGCCAGTGCAATTAATTATCTTACTTGCCGACTAGTGTGAGTGAGCCTAATAATGTTCAATTTCCTTCAGCCTGCACAAGACCAAGGGGTCCTAGGACTATTGAGACCACCTGACCTACCAGGGAGTCGAACCCTCACATTACCAGGCCGTTATTCCAGCTACAATTTCGATCCCAGTCTGAATAAGGACAGCTCCAGGAGACACCAGCTGCTGCCTGGGATTGTGAGCTTTTACTAGTTTTAAAAGGACCTTTTACTATGTGAACACACATCCATTTATTTGTCCTGAGAGGGAGGAATGGGGCGGAGTTTTTTGAGTAGGCCCAGCCTAAATAAAGCCAGACTATTCCAGGAACACCCAGAGATGCTCAGCCCTTCAGCAGGATATAACGCCAGGTTCACAAGCTGGTTTCATATCCTTGCCTACTGTCCTAGTCTGCACAAGGCCGGACCGGAGGAGGATACCGTCCGATAGGACCGGAATATATCCTGGTATTTTTAATTCATTAGAGAGATGCCTTACAAGGCTAAGAGAATTAGACATCCTATTAGCAAGTAATATTTTGACTAGTGAAGTATTTCATTTATTGCATGTCGCCACAAAAATCAATCTGTCGTCGTAGATATTTACAAAAGAATTATACACACAAAACCTGAAAGAGAAAACATTACAAATGACGACATGCTAAAAACGAGGGATAATAATAAAGTTTGATCAAGCCTTACTTGCGGAAGGTGGGGAAAAATGTCTTTAACTAACCTAGAGCTTTCCTAGAGTTATGAAAGAAAAGGAAAATCTTTCAGGAGCAACCTGTGGGTCTTACAGCAAGCTGAACATTTACAAGTGGCAGGTTAAGTTCGCAAACCTCAGGCCTTCCAGCACCTGAGTTAGCGGGCTAGAGACAACGCGAGTACGAGTACACTTTAATAACATGCATGAATTCGCAGCAATTGGCACATGGCAGTTACTCTAGATACATACATAAAACACTTTGATAATTTGGATTTAATATACCTGGCACCGGGTATCACGGTAGTGAATATTTGGGAGCTCTGTGACTCAAGAGTTCAAGTTGGACTCTTTAGTGGTGCACTGGTATTACAAACATACACAAACACTAGCAATGAATAAGAAAATTTAAGTATGTGGTTAAAGACACAGTCCTGCAAAATGGCATTCTTCTTGTAGTTGCATCTTCACATAAACCCTTGAAAACGTATAAAATCATTTAGTGGTGTACCTACACATTAATTATTATAAAAAATCTAAAATTATCTAAGAGTATTGTGAATGAAGGCTAAATCTAATGTGTTAATTATAGAAATGTCTGTCTTCTCCTATCATACACACTGTGGTGTCTGTCTATACGTGATACAATTGTAGAAATTACTGGCACTGTGGTGAGCGTCTCTAAGTAACTTTACGTAATGACGTGGGCTGTCTGCCACTAATTATTCGGAGCCTTTATCACTGGTGAGGAGAAAAACGTATATTTACACTGTTCTGTTTTTATCACTGACAGTGTAATTACTGTTTTTTTCACAAGTCCTGTTCACACCTAGTCGAGTGTCGAATAACTATTTATTTATTCTCCCTCACCGACTCATTTGCTTTCCCTGCTTACTGACAGCGTGTGTCTAGTAGTTTACGACTATGTGTTTACACTGTTTTCATTGCACTTTCACATACTTGTTTTCCATGTGTGCGGGTTTAGCTGGCCTTCCTCTTGGGCGTAGCTCGGCATGTAGTGGGTACGGCCACATATACCTTGACGTGGGTTGCCACTGTAACTCTTGATACCGGCCAGGCGTAGGGTCGGCCTTAGCAGCACGAGGTGGCATCAGGCATCGAGGCTCGGCACGTGGTGTCTGCTTCATCCGGAACAGAGGGCGAGGGCACAACTACTAGGGATGTAATGGCAGTGCGGGGGAGTGATCCCAGGTCCTCCACTCTGACTGCACGGGTTCCTACCCGTAAGGTAGGGCATTTCCTTGCTGTTGTAGCACAAGGGAGTTGCGGTGGGAGACAGCTGTCAACCTTGCCGACGTGAGCATCCCGTCGTGGGGCGGGGTAGTTGGAGGCATCAGTGGTCTTGGCATCTTACGTAGTAGCACCAGGAAGCTGCAGATCACCGTGCTCAACATTGGCTACGAGTGGTGCATCTCGCCGTGGGGCCGGGTAGTAGGAGGCTTCAACAGTCCCAACGTCTAGGTCCTGTGGCAAGGCAGCACGAGGGAGAGGAGTCTCAACCTCAACTGCGGGTGTTGCACAAGGTGTTGCGTAGGGGGAGGCATCAACGTTCTTGCTGCCTTCGGTGGACGCATGAGAGAGCTGCGGGACCCTGCGCTCAGCCTCGACTGTGGGTGGTGCATCTGGTCGTAGTGCCGGGTAGTAGGAGGCATTGACGGTCTCAATGTCCAGGTCCTGTGGCGAGGCAGTGTGAGGGAGAGGGACTTCAACCTCAACTGCAGGAGTTGCGCCATGTGTAGGGATGTTGGTGGCATCAAAGGTCTCGGTGCCTTTTATATTGGTGGCCGATTGAGCGAGAGACAGATCGGGTCTCTCATCCTCAATGGCCCCGATGGGTTGCAAGCTCTTGATGAGTTCATTGTCCGCTGGTCTAGTGGCATCATTAGGCACTTCCCCGTCGGAACTCGAGATCGCCTTCATAGAAGGTGGAATGGCCTTGATCTCGAGCTGCGGAGTTATACTAGGTGCGAGGGTAGATGTCCTGGGTGGTTCTATCCTCACCGATGGTGCTTCTGATCTTTTGCTGATGCGACTCAACCGTCAGGATGTCTGGCGGCCACGCGGTCTCGTGGGCTCCGCCATGACACTTTGGAGCAGCTGGGAGCTTTGTCGTGCCGTGCTGCGACTTTGTCTGCATAGCTGCTGAGGGGATGTATTCTGAGTAACTCCATTTCCCTGAGGCTGAACTCGCGTATCCCCGTCTTGGGCTGTGGGTATTTCTTACGGATGTACTCCTCCTGGGTTCTTTGGGCAGCGATCGTGCGAGCCAACGTGGCTAGTCGGATGTCCTCGGGTTGTGGCATGGTGGTGGGTTCACTGTCCCATTGCCAGTTAACTGGTCGGCGAAGGCCTGTTCCAGGAGGAGTGTACTTGGACTGGTGTCTACGGCCTCGTTAGTTCGACGACGTAGGGCAAACAAGATGGTGGGAATGTGTTTGTCCCAGTGTCAGTGGTCGTTTCCAACACTGATACGGAGGCATTTCTTTCTCTCTTGGTTCCTCAGTTCAGTGAGGTTGGCCTGGGGATGATAGGGTGATATCGTCCATGTTTTGACCCCCCATCCCTGGTTAGCAGACTGCTACTGACGACTCGTGAACTGAGTGCCGTTGTCAGTCAGGATCACCTTCGGGTCTCCCCAATGTGTGAAAATCTTGGCTTCCATTTTGCGCACTATAGGGATTGTTTCCTGCCTGGGATGCGGGAAGGCTTCTACCCACCTGGAAAACTGACCTGTAATGACTAGGAGATAGCGGTTTCCCTTAGTGCTCATTGGGTATGGTCCCATTAGATCGGCAGCTTGGGTCTCCTTGGTCGTGCAGTTGGTGGAGGGACTTGGTAGGCCTTGCCGTGGCAACATGTTACGCAGCTGCTGATGTCCTGTCGGACGTTGTGACTCATTCCGTCCCAACTATAGCGGACCCTGATGTGTCTAGCAGGGTTTCCCGGGTCCCCGGATGTCCAGTCTGAGGGTGGTCACGATAGTGGCGGCAAATGTCTGCTCTCAGTTGCTGCTGTATCCAGATCTTCCACAGTGCACTTGGTTGACCACTTAGCGTCCACACGACGTCATCCTGGGCTTCGAATCGTTGTGAATGCTCTTGCAAGAGCCGATGTACACGGGGTCCTACTGCTGGCTAATCGAGACTTGATGCCAGGTGATTTGCCAACGTGTGTCTTTCTCCAGTAGTGGATGTAAGGCTTCCATGAGTTGTGCAATGTTCAGCATGAAGTTGCGTAGCCAGTTGCACAGACCCAGATACCAGCGTAGCTGTCGTTTATTTGTCTGCTCGTCGGCGTCTTCGATGGCTCGTATGAAATTTTGTTGTGGGAAGTTTCCCTCAGGTGACATGACATGTCCCAGGTAATCGATGGAAGACTTGCCAAAGAAACTCTTGGAGAGCTTGCACGTCATCCCGTGTTGTTCCAAGTGTTCTAGTACCCGCTGCAGATGCTTGAGGTACTCCTCCCAGCTATTTGAGTATACGATTACATCGTTGTGGTATGCAAAGCAAAACTCTCTGCTATACCCGGTCAATACCTCTGCGGACATTAGGTGTTGGAAGGTGGCTGGGGCATTCTTTGCCCCTAACGGCATCACTTGGAATTGTAGGGATTCACCCTCGGGTGTGGTGAATGCCGTATACTTGTGGCTATCGGGATGTACCGCAATTTGCCAGTATCCAGATTCCATATCCAAGGTGCTGAAGATAGTGGCTTTGCCAATGTTCCGCAGGGTATAGGTATGGTTGATGGCTGGGGGAGCAATAGGATGCGTTATCTCGTTTAGGCCCTTGTAGTTAATGCAGAAGCGCAGTTTTCTGTCCTTTTTGGGTACTAGGACCACGTGGGAGTTGTAGGGTGAATTTGAGGGTTCTACAATCCCCTGGTCCTTCATTTTGTTTACCTGGTCCATTATTAGGTCGCATTTGCGGGCAGATACCTGATATGGTCGATTATAAATAGGGGTGTTAGCAGTGGTCCAGATCTTGTGTTGGATTGATTGAGTCTGATGCAACAACCTCCCCTGTCCGAACGCATTGGCGTGTTCGTTTAGTACCTGTTGTAATTGGTTAAACTGGGATTCGTCTAGCTCATGATTCACCCAAGCAGGATTGATGGGTGCGGGTATAATGTCCTCTGGGCATTGGTCCCAATTCACAGTTATCCTCTCGTGCTCGCCCATGTAGGCCCAACGTTGTCCATGGTCAACAATGCACTGATGCTGCCTAAGCCATGGGCAGCCAAATATAACTGCTTCTGACAGTGTGGATGAAACTATAAATTCGGAGGGAGCTGCAAGTTGATGTATATTCACCTATACTCTGGTGTGACCATCTACCTGTAGAGTTGCGTTCGGTTGAGCCATTCTAACAGGTTTTGTTTGTGGGCCATGCTGGCTACTTGTTCTGATGTGAGTACATCTCTCCTGATGAAGTTTGCTGTGGCAGCTGAGTCCAGCAGCGCCAAGACCCTGTCTCCATTTATTTCCGCTTCGATGTGGGGAGCTATGGGCATGTTCGAGTCCTCATTCAAGCCCTGGATTTTGAGCCCCTGTGGTCCGGTGGTGGCGGCCCGCTTCGCACCCCGGCGACGGCATTTCCCGACTTGCTAGCGGGGACAGTTGTTATTCCAATAGCTGCCAGGACAGAACCAACACTTTGGCATGAAGGCTGTGCATGTCTGCAGTATGGGCACATCCTTGTGTGATTCGACTGGTGAGGACTCGTGGTTCCGTGTTTTCGCAGGTAGTGGTTTCTCTTGGCCTGCCCCGCGAAGTTTCATTAGGCTTCCCGCGCCCTTTCAACTTGTTAGTTGATAGCTTTTGGGCAGGCTGGGTAACAGCATCCTTCCTATTGAATGTATGGCCATGGCTGCCAAAACTTCTGATAATACGCACCGGAACATTTGTTCTTTGTGACATATGAAAATTTCCGCCTTATCCTGGGTATCTGGGTCTGGCTGTAGTACTGGGTTGTTACCTGCGCTAGTACCTCCTCGCCAGAGTATTCTGTTGCAATGTGATTGCTGAAATGCTTCCAGTCCGTAAGAAAGTCCCCGTATTTTTCTCACCAGGTTAGCACTACCCCTTTTAAGGTGTAGCTTGGCCTTGTCTACCCATTATCTCGGAGGCAAATGGGTGTCCCGGAACTCCTTTTCGCACTCGTTGGTAAATGCTACCGGGTCTTTGTGCGACCGACCGGCAAAGTCCGTTATCTGGATGTCATCCCGTCCGGTGGCCGGGTAGCTGGGCGCTGTCACAGGCTAAATAAAGATCTGGGACGGCCTTGATCGTCAGGAGTAGAACATGTGTTTCTTCCTACACTTCTCGCATTGGTACACCATACCTGGCATAGTGATGCGTTCATCATGCTATCCTATGCACAGGTTATGGAAGGGTTTGCTACATGTTGTGCATCTGACCTGGTTAATGCCCAGGACAGGGCAAATCACTTTGCTACAAAAGTTTGTGGGTTGCTGCCGACAGTCTTCGCAACAGTATTCGAGACTGACGGTATCTCTTGCCTCGTCTGGCCAACCTAGGCAGAGGTGAGTGAATGGCTTCAGGCAATACGTGCAGTCAATTAGGTATGCGCCTACACCTTGACATTCGGTGTGGCTACACTTCAGGTCTTGAGTATCCAATTCAGAGTAATTAAAAATGTATGATGCAGCATTGATCTCTGGATTTGACATTGCTATAGTTTCTTGGGTGCCACAGGATTATTAATGGACTTCCCAAAGTCTGGTGGGTTATACAGGTAGACTCTTGGATCTCGGAGTCAGGTGACCTCGTTTTGCCTCTTACTGAGTACAGTCAGTCAGCTGACGCCCCACGTTGGGCACCAGAAACTCACTTGACACGTGTCCGATAGTTAAGGCTGGACCACGGTCATGTGGCTTTAGTTTCACTTAAGTCGGTTGTGCATGCAGGTTTGGTTTAGGCTTAATCACAGCTGGATATAGTAGTCAGGCATGTGGCCTTATGAGCAGGAACAACGTTCTCTATTTTACGGTTTCCTAGTCCCTTCGAGGGGTTTGGCTTGTGACTTGTTTCGGAACTAGTCATAGTCGATGATGGGCGGGAGGTGCTAGGGGTAGGTACCTTGTCAGTTAGTGGGCGAGGGGTAGCGGGGTATCGTTGATTACGTCGCTCGCCTTCAGCTCGGGTGGCAGAAAGGGCATGATGTGACAACGCAGAACTTGCCATTCCAGTCCTCGGTTTTGTTCAGTAACCCTCTTACCTCTGGATGACAGGCCAGGTGTATGCGTAAAGGTGCTGACGGGAAAATTGCTGGGTTAACGGCAGTCGTTTTAGGTGGTGCCAATGAATGAAGTAAGGTGGTACAATCTCGTTCGGCTCCTTGGCTAGCTGTAAGTGGGGTTAGACCAGCCAGTTATCTGTCAGCAAGGCGCACAACGCTTTGCTCCTCTCTCCTGGCGCCATGCCTCTCCTTGAATGCCATAAAGTGGGTGTAATTACAGAGCACTCGAAATAAGCACCATGGACGCAGATAGCCCTAACTTAGTGTTGCCTGGCAATAGTCTTGCCAATGCAAGCTCTGGTACTTCAGAAGATCCCCCACTGTTGCGGCTGATCAGAAGCATTGGAGCCGTGTAGGTTGCCAAGACTATCACTGGGTATGCTATCTCAACCAAGGCCAGGCCGTAGCACCTAAGCAAATACACCCGTCAGCACCCAGGTGGTTTGGTAGGGATACAACTCAGGTGTACCATTTCTCCCTGATTGATAAGTGTTGCTAGTGGTCGTGGCTCGTCTATTCTATTCCTCCAGTACCTGTATACTTGGTAGGAATAGAATAACTGGCTGTCTAATGGGCGTGTTTTCAATTTGGAGCCGCCTGAGGGGGAGATTCCAGTTGTAGCTAATTTCGGAAACAAGAATACTTTCCCAATGCTGGTAGGCGGTGCTAAGTTCGAGGTTCTCCCAGTAATTGGTGACAGATTACCCTATGAATGAGACTTGAGGGTAAGAGAAACAAAGCTGTGTTTATTAAAGACTTATTAAACACGGTGACACGTGCTCTCCTGCCAGGCAGACCGGTGGTTGGAAGTAATCCTACCGTATCCAGGTGTAGGTGACCTGGTCCTAAGCTACGTGGGGAAGTTATGTGAAAACTGATGAAGATTACTTAAATATAAACCTAACTCTATATAAGGGCTGTCTGTAGGAGACAAAGAAGAATTAGGTGTGGTATGTATAATGCTACAGAAAGCTTCTGGTAGCTTTTGATGTTGCTGGAGCGTCCAGTAGTGGGGCTGCAGAGCTCTAACGGTGATGTCAGTGGTAGAAGCCTCTGGTGGCTGCTGAAGACTGTTAAGTCGTTGGCGACAGCCTCTGGAAGGGCTGTTGAAGGGCTCATAGTAGTCTAGACTTCAGCACCCAGGTGCTCGGAGAAGACTGCAGTAACAACTCACGACGACCGCCACGCAGGCCTTATATCAAGTCAGCGCGTGTCGTAGCAGCCGTGTGATGTCCCTCATGTGCGAGGCCGGAGTGGGGTTAGCACCTTCTGGCCTGTGTGTATCCTCGGTGATGCTCGTGCATGGCCCGAGGTGGCTGATGGCTTGTTGGCTCTTAGCGCAGGGGAGGGGGGTGTTATGTGCCGCTGTCTTTCACAACCCCCTCGTATTCACGTGTCCGGCCGCCCTCCAGGATTGTGGCAGACCGCTACTTCCGTGTACAAAATGACGCTGGGTTTAAATCTCACAAGTGTAGAAGTAGTAAACTAGGGTTGCAGTGAGACGAGTCTTAATCGTTTATGTTAACTGGTATAAGCTGCATGCATCATTCCAATCCTACTATCACTCCTGAACCATTATTTGAATTAGGAATTTATTTAGACGAAATCGCACCTTTCGGAAGTGAGGCAATATTGCAAGGTTGATTATAAGTCGGACCCACCTATTGCAGAGTTATTAAAACCCCTTCCGCCCACACTGAATCCGGGGCTTGTCGTGTCAAGTACACACCGTATTCCCCGCAGAAAGCTAGCCAATGCCACATGCAGCCCCCTAGACTGATTTTGTGCCCTCATACATCCCCACTAGACTGGTTCCCTATAGAGGACGCCACCGGCAGGAGCCCTCTGAATCCACCTAAATCTGCCCCTACCCTATCCTGTGACAGCTGGCATCACAAATTTTGTTGACAACCTTTACAGTAAGCATAACCAAACTCCCAGGATGGGAGACGTATTTGGTTAAAGTCACTCTTAAGGTTTGGATCCCCTCCTCCTTTCAAGGTCACCCAGCTCAAAGGCCCCAAATCACCACCTACCAACGTGGATCTGTGACCCAGCCAGGCAAACCTCATCATAATTTTCCTGCACAAAGGCTATCTTAAATCTCTTATCCCAGGAGGGAATTCAGCCTCCCCACCTCCCAGGATTAATTTGTTTATAGTCCACTCATGCTTTCTTCAATCTTTTGGAATTGAACCTTTGAAAAATCACCCATGTCAACCTGTTGTGTTCAATCACTTGTATTCTACAATTAATGATTAACATTAAAGTACTGTGTTCTTGAATAGATTAATAATCTACTTAGTATCATCAATAACTTGTAATATTCATTTCGTATTAATTACAAAATTAACAACAGCAAGAGCAGAGACGTGTTGGCAACGGTCGGTAAGAAATAGTTCACAGTTACAATATTTTTCAACCTCGTTTTTATGTATACTATTTGTAAATTAAACGTTGCCAATTGATATATATTGTTAGGTAGCACTGACGGAAACACATTTTTTCATTGCTGTAGTTAAAAATATCAGCGCAAAGTACCGTGCGTAGACTCTAGAGACACAGGTTTTTTTTTGTCTGGAAGAAAGGTACAATAAGCGAAGCGGAGCGTGTCGCTCTCTCTCTTCTTTCTCTCGGGAAGTTCATACCATCTCTGTAGCAGGAAAGGTATACATTTCGTTATTTCTGATTTCATCACATTTCATACTAATTACAGCAACAATAATGATGTTTGAAATTGTAATTTACAACTGAAACAAAATTTTATTGTTTAAATACCTATTATATGTTATTTTGATGCGATGGTGCAACACTTACAAATCCAACAGGTTGGCAGGCATGGTGTGGAAAGGAGAATCTAGAATTTGAACAGCTTTCTCCTAGCCAGGCGCTTGTCCCAATATGGCACAGGTGATTATATCCAGTTTTTATAGTGGCTTATGACTTGCAGTGATGTGGCGACATGTCAATGACACGGCGTGTTTCTGAACAAAGCGTCAAGTTTGTACTCGTGTTTCTTCCTAGGCAAGTTACAATGTTGTGATAAATGTGTTTTTCCACTGCAGTAATAAATATACTGTTACGTGTGTTTCGTTAACAGCTGCATGTGAAATGGCATGGTGTTACTGCGTGGTCATTTGGCTGGCCCTGTGTGTGCGTGATTTCAAATATTTGATGTGCACTATTTATATGTTTTAATTGTGAACTATTTTTATGACGAAGTAAATTATTTACAGCCACGTCTGTTTATTTATCACAACATTGTACCTTCTTTTCCCTAGGTGTTTGAAACACAGTTGTGTAATGAGCTTACGTTTCTGTGATTTGAATGTCTGCCACAATTCCAACAAAATACTAAGCCCATCCAGATAAATTAAAATAAATATAAAAACCAGTTAGCACCAATGCATGTAAATATTAGCAGAATAAACGTTATGTTAGGTCTATATGTTTGCATGTTCACCACTATCTTTTATGTTTGTCGATGCTACATACAATAAATAGTGACATGAGTTGCATGCTTGAATTTACTGTGTCGTTTCGCTGGACTGGTTGTCCTTTCGTTTTATTTTTATTCCAAATGAGGCCGTCCTTTTAACGAAATAACCCAACACATATTAATAACAAAAGGTTAAATACAACTGTTGTTTCCGCCAAAGTTGTAACAAACACTGTCGTGGAAAAATATTAATGTGCATTATGTGTAATGTGCTATATCGTGTGTAAAAAATAGTTATAAAGCCGACCTAAATTGTGGAAATTCGTAGGAAATATGACAGCATTCTTTGAACAGCTGTAAACAGCAACTAACACATTTGACAGTTACAAAAGTAGAAGTCACATGGCAGTGTTTATGTTTATGTGTAGCGGAAAGATACGTAATCAGTAACCAAAAGTAGATATTTAGCAGGGCTTCAGAAAAGGCCAAAGTTATCGTGAATCAACTATAATTCCAGTGAGAGGGAATAGCATCAGTGGTAAGGAAGTGTTAATGTCCTCATCCCACAGCAACCCCTCTTCGATGTTCAGTATTACTATGCCAATAAATTGTCATTTACCATGGTTGGTCATAAGTACACTCATTTGCAAAAAAATATTATTACCCTGAAGGTGCCATTGCAAGGGCATGTAAGTGGAACATGATATGGTAGAATGTATACAGGAAATATTAAAATATAGTAACACACCAAGCATATATTGTAGGGGACCAACACATGTAAGATGCACTTAGTATTGTGTTGGGCCATCAGATGCTTTTAATGAAATGTAGAAAAATTAATAGTGAGAGGCACAAAGAAATGACAATTCATGTTCTTTTTTTAAAATTATTTTAAATTGTATACACTGCTTGATACAACGTAATTGAAAAAAAATTATTTCATAACATTTATTAAAAATGCAACATATTTATTGTGTAGGCCTATTAATTATTTTCATACTAACGGCAAAATTATATAATCACTCCATAATTAAACATGCTATTTTTAACCAATTAATCATCTTGTTTTACACTTCAACATATCGTAGTTGTATATTTCATAACATATTTACAAACAAAACCAACGTTTTGTTGTTTGTACTATATACGAAACCTAAGATCAAAGCAAAATTTGAATTCCAGTGTTTACCCGAAAGGATGACGACCCCTTCATAAAAAAAAATATTTTTGAGGGAAAGTATTTAAACCTGAATTCAAGACTACCCCTGTGAAGTGCTGAAAAAATTATTTATGCTGAAAGTATTTTTGCATGAATTTGTGACAAACCCTTCAATAAGAAATGCTTTTGTATATTTTATTTACTTTAAAGAAAACTTAGTCACAGTGAAATATGTGTCCAACCTGGCTGTATGGTAGCAGCATCTTTCTTACACTGTAAAACTTTTGCTTCCCAGCAAAACGCTTCCTCTTTGCAGCCATTTGAAAATTAATTGCATTAGGATTAGTCAATAAATCGGATTTTTAGGTCATCCCCATCAACATGTTATTCACCTAGTGAATTAGAACCCGCCCGCCCCTTACCACTACACTCAAGATCCAAGTATTTTATTATACTCTGCACAATAAAGGGGCAGGACTAGATATTCTGGATCAGTTATGTAAATAAAACTACAAATAAACATAAAAACTATTTTATTTGTTGTGTTAAAAGTATGTAAACAGTGTACTCAAAACATTAAGCTAATCATAAAATGAACAAAATTCTACAACTTGTAATACAAAATTTAGATAAGTATACAGTAAATACTATCACATAAAAAAACTAATAAAATACATTTCTAGCTGTGAAGACATGCTCACACTTTCAATGGACTCCTTATGAGAACTTGGAGGCACCAATACGTATTTTATAGTCTAGTGAAATTCTTCAAATGCAAGCAAATTAAAATGTTATTTTTACTTCGATAAATGGTATGGTCTTCTCAGTTTAAATTTATTAAATCTTTAGTGTGTATTAACAGCTTATCTAATGTTACGTTTTACACCATGTTTATTGTAAATTTTGTTTTCAACCAGTGCAGTTAAAACTTCATACAGTTGGAGAATCTTGTGGTGCTCACCTTTAAGTCAAAGTAATCTGCTAAAACAATTATTCCCTTTTGTAGTGACATATGAAAACAAAGTATAACGAGCTTAAGAGATAATTTGGTACTTGAGCATCTTTACTTCAATTGATAAAACTGTGCTCTCTTTCCATGTTAAACCAAGTGTGATAACACTTTTCTTTAGATTACAAAAAATGCCACACAAGCATTCTGAACTTTATTTTAATCATTTTTTTTTTTAATAGCACAAAATGTCCTTGGTTGTTAAGCATAAAACATGTGACATTTCATTTCAGATGGTAGTAAGCTAGCAGAACTGTTGCTGATAATGTTTTCAAAAATGTATGTGTAGAGCAATGCATGGAGACTGAACACAGCTGAATGGTTGTGGGCTGTAACAATTCGTCAACTGAAGGAAAGCAGTTGCTGCATTAAGAATGATCTTTGCAATGCTACATGACTGCTTGCTGATAAGAAATCATTACTCACAAGGAATTAATGCAAGACTAGTACAATAATAATTAATCTAAGGAGCACATGAATAATTCTGAACCAAGTGATATTGTAATTCACTGCTTATTGTAGATGCATGTCATCCTATGAAACTACATACTAGGCTTGCAAATGCTGCTTATGCAGCAATAAAATGATAACGTGTTGTGCAAACATGTCTTCACATTACTATTATCACTGTAATGAAATATATTAACATTACATTGTCTTTCAACAACTGCAAAAGAAATGAACTACGCTCACACAAGTTATTAAGTCTTATTTAGTAGTTTAAGAACTTTTAAGACACTGTTAGAACATCAGTATGAATCTCACATTAATACTAATGCTTAAAAAAAGCACCTAAAAAATACAACCATTGCAAAAAAAAAAAAAAAATGGAACAGCAAACACGTTAGTTCCCAGTAAGCATTAGGCTCAAGTTCCAACAGAAAGTTGGTACATGTGAAATGGAACAGACATATTTAGTTATGACTGGAATGACTTACAGTTACTGTAATTATTGTGTACCAAGACTCAATTTTGGCACTGCTAATATCCGCAGCTGCAGAACTAATGTGATATTTGTAGGAAGAAGTTTTTGGAAAATATAAGGGGTGAGTAAGGTTGTCAGTAGGTCAGTTTAGAAAATAATCCACATTCCTATATTAAAATTTTGGCACTATGACTGGTGTTGAAGTTATATACGTTGTCTACACGTTTGATTAGATATTTAATGTTTTTATCTTTACTGTTTCAACAATATGCAAGTATGCAGCTACACACATCCACACATATATTATATTTACACATTCTCATGAAATCTCATGGCTAGTAATGCTTAAAACTTGTTCCTGCCCTGATGATTGCTACGACATTACCATGAAAGTGTGTGTATTTGAACCTGACCTGTATGGCAAAGTGCAAATTCGTAATATTTACAGAAGTTCTAAACAGAACAAAATATTTACAAATAACAATAAATTGTAAAATTATGTTTAGTTAAAAAAAAAAAAAAAAAAATCGACAACTGTCAACACTACATGACAAAATATAAATGATCAACAATAACAAATGTGCCCTGAGTGAAAGACTTTCTAGTTAAGTTAAAAATAAATAAATATGTAGTACTGGTACTTTACTAACGGGAACATGTACATGTAGCAGTGTTTCAAAGTTTAAACACTACAGCTACTAAAGCACCATAAATTAAATTGCTCACACATTTTTTTTAAAAGTTCCTACAAGAACAGCTCATGCAATGTGTACTATTATTTATTTTGTTACTGAATCAAGTTATTTCATATCCTACTAATCAAATAAAAAAGCAAAATTTAAATATATAACAAATTACCTAAACATCACTTGTTTGTTGTTGTAATAATGTGTATGTTTCAATAATGAAATGACAAAAAAATTGATACCAAATAAAAACAATGGGTAAATTTATATAAAAACTTAACTGTTAAATGCTTGTAACCAACATAAAAACAGGAACTTCGATTTCGAAAGTACTTAGAAAAATATGTTGCTGTCTGTTCTGTGCACAAATAAATGATCAGTATTCACAACCTTGTCGTATATTTTATCATCACAAGCACAATAGTACATACTTTATTAATTAATAAAACAGCAATAAATGGCATACTGAAATAAAAGATCAATCACACCCTACAGCTACCTGAACTAAACTAACATAAAATACATAATACGTAGTTATTGAGGAGAAACAAAATACTATAATTTCCATAAAATAAATTTATCTGTCACCATTAACGCTTCTATAATTTTCAGATTGTCACATTCCTGTGGAAAAAACTGCTATAATTCAAGAACAGAGTAAAAATAAACTAACAATTGAAAAGTTGTAAAATTATTTTGTTGACTCAAATTCGAGTTAGTCTTACTTTGTAAAGGATGTGATGGTAGAAACATTTACACTTTTCTTTCGAAAGGTACAAGCAATGCTTGAAAATGTTTGATTTATGTCCAGTAAATCTGCTGTATTAGATTATGGAAAACATTAATTTTAAAAATGCCAGATTGGGCTCTATGTAGTCAACAACTGCAGTACAAACAGCAGAAAGCCATAACTAAACTTTTCTAAAACAAGGTGAATTTGAAATGGCAAATTACTGTCTTTTAAGTCTGGTGTTTACTTAGACAACAGTGAAATCTGACATAGCATAGCTCCTTTCATGATTTATGCACAATACTGTTAGCGACAATTTTATTTTTAATTTGAAGCTTAGCTACAAAATTACCGCATGAGACAGTACTAAGACTGTACAAAGCAGCCTTCCAAAAATGGTTACAATAAAATACGCCAGCCTTTTAACTGGTAATGCGTGTTAAATATACAGTGTGTGGTTTTTGTAAAAAATCCCACTGCCAATTTACATTTCTAAAATTTTTTTACTACCTCACAATTTATTTAAACGCATGTCTACAATCACACAACAAAGCTTGTCTAAAATAAATATTACAGTGGAAAATGCATAAAATGTTGAGTTAACCACACGTTTATATTTTAAAAAACTTACCTTCTGATCTATTGCTTTTAATAGTGTTAGCACAACTGAAAAGTTATGGATGCACACGACCAGCATAATCCAGTAGGCAGAACGTAATGTAGTGCATAATTAAAGAGCTGTGTTCAATGATATCCTACAGGTATGAGGAGAAAACAGGGCAAATAAGTAGAAGGCACTAACAGACCTCAAGATTAGAAACTTCAGAATCGTGAAAGTAGATTGACTTTTAGCCGGTAGGTTTTTCAGCATACGCTTTCTCAGTCTCAATAAATACTGCTAGACAGACATGCCAAATATTTTATAATTGGGTACACACATATATATATATTTCTTTTTTTCTACATTTCAGACTTTTTATTCACATTTTCGTATGATTTATCTAGCAGCAGGCGTACTGCACATTATTTAATAATGGGAGTAATAATAACAAAATCAGCAAACATAAAATTATATCAGAACTTTATCCAGCAACTTCTAACACTTTTTTGGGAAAAAAAATTAAAACTGAAAAAAATATGGCACACACATGAAATATCCAAAATAGCATTAGACCTATTACCTCAAGCTGCAATGGCTGTAGCATTGAATGGTATTTACAATACAGAATGGCCTAGTGTCATCCAGTCACAAAAAGCCTGAGACACATAGAAATATATAACAGAAACACCAAAAAATCAGGGGGTGAATGTGGGGTTACTACACTAGCATATTCATGAAGATCAACTGAACAATACAACCTTGAACTCATGATGGGCTAATTGGATGACTTTGCACTACCACCAAACTATATTTGGTATACTGCAATTACTGAAAATAAGCATCTTAAAATCCACAATTTTTCATAAATAACTTATAGTAGTAAGATAATGAGTAATGGTGTATATCATAATACTATATTTACTGGAATAAACAGCACACAATTTACATGAAATGTTGGTTCAAAAAGTATGATGCGTGGCTTACTCAGAACTTTGCTATGCCACTTGGCAACGCTGCATACAGATAGTCATTCTGATGAGCTCCCAGGTCAATATACAGTTGCTTGTCAGAAGCACTGCTGCACATATGTTGCTATACTGAAAGTATATGGAAGGCATATGTACTGTATGTGTGTAGACTTTGCATTGACTATGAAAGTTGCGTGGTTGCAATCTTAACACCTGCAGAAAAACTGAAAATAATTTAAGAGGCTAAGGAAGTGGAGTATTGTGTCGCAGGAAGAAAATATGTTGTGAAAAGTTACATATGTGAATACTCTATTTACTCAGTTTTAAGTTGCTCCTAAATTTTTTGGGGAAAATTCTGGGGAAAAATTATTAGTATATATCAGGCCATAGATTAAACCACCACTTCAGTAGGAAATTTAATTTCTGTACAAAATTTATCTTTCCCTTCAATAGAAATGGTTCCCCTCAAAACAAACATATTTCACTCTCTGACAAAATAGAATATTGTACTTTTGGAAGCAAATAATTGTAATGCATGCTCCTCTCCAACCCAAGTTCAATTCATAAATTTCAAATAGCTTTCCAGCCGTTGTATTTCCAATATATTCTGCAAAAATAATCACATTTTTACAAAGAAAAAAATTATGCACATGTTTTTCTGTCACTATAAATGAAGTATTGCATTTAAATCTCACCATTCAACAAATACGGTATGGCTGATGCATGCACTATCATTTAAAATGTCAATCGCAACCATAGTTTTTGTATTGTTCACTGAATTGCAGTGTAAATGATCACTATTTATTTACAGTATGATTGATTGCAATTTTTAAAGAATATTGTACCTGTAATTCAAAATTTTGAGGAATACCATTCATGGAAAGATAATCTGTATTTATTTTCAAGCAGCTGTACAGTCCATGAAATTCTACAATAACGCAGTCAACCATTGAGTAAGTAAGGTAAAGTCGACTCTCGATTATCCGCGATAACGGAGGGGACAATTGCCGCGGATAACCCAAAATTGCAGATAATCCGCATACTAAGAGAAAATACAGTTTTTCCAACACTAAGTTTTGTATGGTCGTAACTGAATACTGGGTGTTTCAGTGTGAAACCTAGTCTATCCTTGATATACTACTGTATTTACCCGCACATTTTACAGCTTCGCATAATTTCCGTACCCTTTTATTTATTAACAAACCAAGAAATTTAAAAAAAATGCATAATTTATGTACCTCTGATTTCTAACTTACAAAACGGTATTTAAAGTGTATAAAATATGCAGGTAATCATGGTAGTTCTCTCTTGAACATTACAAGAAATTTGCAGCTACAGGTGATACAAACAACGCAGCGGGATGCTTGTAGTGTTCATTGCAGAGTGACACTGGAATCTGAAGTTGCGTATGGGGCAAGGCAGGCAGGCTGACATCACTCAGTTGCTAGGCAACAGGCGACCTCCCACCCCCTTTAGGAGAGGGGAAACAATGACATGCAAAGCGAACTGCATGTCGCCCGTGTCACACACACACCTCCCACACTATCCAGCGCGTGCGGCATACAGCTGGCTGTTTCAGCATGTGGGAACAGTATTAAATGTAGGAAACAAGTTTCGTCTTCCATTCCCAGTTCTTCAAAAAAAATATTGGGCTTGTTTGGCACACACTAAGCCCAACACTGGCATTCCCGCAGCACATTTCTGATTAAACCACTCCAGCATAGCCTTATCTAGTTCTGCGTACGTCAATAGTTTCATCGTTTTACTATTCGTTAATCCGCTTGTCGAGTCCGCTCGCAAACTAAATAAATTTGGATTTGTTGTTTCGTATATCCCAAATTGTTGTTTCTCCCACTTCATACATAAATGAAAGCTCTTTTACTGCACTTCCTCCTTCAAGTTTATTAATAATTCCCAGCTTCTACTGTAAATTTAAAACCACACGTTTATGTTTTGCAGACATTTTTCAGCTGAAAACTAACAAAAACAAAACTGAATGTAACTACAGACTGGCGAGATAAAATTGACACTCACCATGGGAATGCGATACACGGGAGGACTGCGGTGGTTGCACCAGGACCAGCTATACCTGGCAGGTGGCAGCCAGGCTAGCGAGTTGTGCAGTGTTATCAGCTCGCTGTCTTGCAAGGTAACTAAGCTCATCGTGTCATCAGGAACACATTTTGACATGCATTTGCATAGATAAACAAACATATTTCATTCCACAGTTATTTTCATAGTACTTGTTACGAATTTCATTAGTTAAGATGGGCATTTTATTAAATAACTTCGTTATTTATTTTAATTTTTCTGAATATGCCGCGGTTAAGCTGCACAGCGGACAATCCGCTCGCGGATAATCGAGTCGACTGTATATCAAGAGTGGACACTGCCATGTTAACATAGGCTGTTCACGGTAAAGTGAGCACTTTCCGAGACCCTAGTTACTTTTTTATTTCAGCCATTTGTTATCCTTTAACCACCTTTTTAAATAAATTGCTCTAGACATTTTTTGGGCCAAAAAATCTATGGTTCACGGCAGGTGAGAGGGGAATCGGTTGCTTAGCAACTAGTGCTCTCTCCTTGCATTCTCTCTACCAGCATGTTTATACAGTCAGTCAAAACATCAGTTTCGGAAATCCAACTTTCGAAACTAAAGTTTTAATGAAGTGTTTGAAACTCAGTTTTAGAAAAGTGTACTGCATGTGTTATTTTATGCTGGAAATCACTGGTATCCATTTTACAGAAAAATCATAAATATGACAAGTTTAGGGATGTGCGAAGCTGAATCAAAGATATTTTTAAACTTCAACTTCTGCTTAAGAAATAATCTACAAGTGAAGTCAAAGTTTTGAGCCAAAAAATAATGTTCATTCTGCCATGACCCATATAAAATAATGTGCCATAATTATTTAATTGGGTCCTGGAACTTTTTGATCCTATAGAATTCACAGTGATATAAATAGTTGACATTTAAAACGTTAAATCCTTGTTAATGCAATCATAATTTACATTCAAGACATTATGATCGATTTGCTTTGTTTACATTCGGTGGTATAATTAAACACTGATAGTGCACAAATTCAAAACATGAAAATTCTAAAAATTTAACAACAAAGGGAATTCAGTTATGACTTGCCTTAAATGTGCATATGTAGGTTTCTTTAAAAATACACTGTTTTGGAAAGTGCTCAGTAATCGTGTAGTGGCAGCAGGTTAAAGAACAAACATGACTGATACCTCGCAAGTACATTTATACAAAATAAAACTCTAATTCTTTTATATATTCCTGGATGAAATATGTAGTTATTGCATCTAAAGTGATAGATCACCACACTATAATTTCTACTAGACATCTTTATTAGGTTCACAAATGCAACGCAACCAAATGTACTAGAGCCATATTTACTAGAGTTGTTCTGATACAATGTTTTCCAATACTGATATCGATACCAATCCCCTTCGCACTGAATTTTAGAAAAGGTATTACTGTTCATAATACATTAAAACATTTCTCCTAGACTAATTTAAATAAAGAAAATAACATCTTAAAATACTTCATATAATTTATTGTAAGCCGACACAAAATACAAGCTGACGTAAAACTTTCAAACCCTCTGAAAATGCAAATAATATGACACCTAATGCGTCAATTTTAAATGTTCCGCACGCACTATCAGCTAAGAGCGCACGGAGAAGTTATTAGTCGGGCAGTCTCATGTCTGTTGGTTTACGAGGACGAGGGGGGGTGGATGACCTCTCCACACCGCTACCTGTTGGTGACACCTTGCACACGTGGCAAATGTCTGTCTTTTAAAGTAATTAATACTATTTTACTGCAAAGAAAACGTGTAATTTTGAGACACAAATGAGGCGATAATAATTAATTTCTTCATTGTCTTTAATAATTAATCATTCAAAACCACGTCCTCTGATTATCCTGTAATGCTCGGTGCTTACCTACCCATTATTAGATGGCAAAAGGTGTCAAATAAGCACTTACATATTATCAGTTTATTCAAAGACAAGTGTCTTTTGAAATAAATTAATACAAATCCTTCGATTTCTCCACAAGAAGTTACTCAATATGAACACTTATAATACAAGTCGCTCGATGTTCAAACAATTTTTTGCTGACAAGTGGTAGAGTATATGCTTTTGGGCATATAATTTTATTCGTGAAGATGCTGCCCTTTGGGTTAAACAAATATTAAGTTTAAAGTCATGTTAATTTTACGCCAGATACAATGAAACACCAACCTTTCTGGATGAAACACCAACCTTTCTGGATAAAACAACCTTTAAAACACAAAAGAAAACTTCTTTACAAATAACAATTCCTCTTTAAAATGTTTTGCATAACATTGTCAGGTGAAACCATTTGCTTTGAAATATAAGTGATGTTAAGTTCAACTATTTTGAGCGATGCATACCATATTTACTCGTGTATAGTGTGCACTCGTGTATACTGCACACCATGATTTTTGCAACAAGTTCCAGGGAAAAAAACATTTAAAAAAATAAATTTGCACCAAAAATTTGTGGCACCCTGTTAGTAAGTATGTAACCAATTATTCTTTTTTAAATTAGTGTGTGGTGATTGTGATATGTTTGTAAAATACTTTAATTAAATAACATGGGTGCAAAAAGACAAAATAAAAAAATAATCTGAAAACCTGCTGCTCCTACTACTCAACATTTCCAGCTTGATTTTTTTATTTTTTCTCCTTTCTCCTTTTAGCAGTGAACAGCTCTCATTTTTGACCTGCTAGAATGTCATGCTACCCTTATCTAAAAAAAAGAATAAAGGGTCTCCTCAGCCCTTCTCCCTCCCCCCCCCCCCCCCCCGGCCGCGAACAGGGCTCGCTAGCCTCTGCCATGAAAACCAAGAGAGCTTGGCGGAATTATCGACCAGCAACCAACACCTCGGTGTTATTTGAAATTGGGGGGGGGTAAACATGTTGCAGCTCTGGTGACAGGATGTTGTTCGGAGAGGGAGGGGGGATCGGGGTTTCGACCTAGACATAACTGAATGGTTGCAGAGAGAGAAAGAGAATGGAGAGGTGAGACAACAGACAGTCCTGCCACTTCCCTCAAAATCCTCTGACAATTTATGGCTTTTTTCCCCCCATATATAGTGCACCCCAGAAATTTCTTCCTTTATTTTGGGAAAAAGGGTGCGCTATACACAAGTAAACACAGTATTTGTTCTTATTTTTCTTTTTGTTTTAATGTGCGGCATATACAAACCGAAATACGGTAATTTTTGTGCTTAAAGAAAGTAATAATTTCACTTCATTGTCCACAATCGATACTATAGTATCGGCCTGATATCATAACCTATACAGACACATAGGGAAAAGGCAATGTATCGGCCGATACCGATACTAGTATCGGTATCGGAACAACTCTAATATTTATTTAGCACTTAACAACCAACAAATGCCATGCATGCTGCACAAAGCACATGAGGTGCTAGGACATGCTTGCGCTGTCTCTCTTTGTCTATCTGTCACTTTCCCCATACAACCGGCGCTGGCCCCATCTTTCCCACATGTTTGTTGCTACCATTAGTTTGTAAATTTGTTTATTTCCGCAAGTACTGTTTTTTTTTAAATTTAAATTTCACTGGGCAGATTTAGGAATGTTTAGTAATAGGCAAAAATTTACTGTACTGCACACATACTAATGACTTGCATAAGCTTGAAAATTGTTACTGCACATAATTTTGTTCAAAATCCTTTGACCTCGATTTTTTTTACTTCACTTTGCATCTCAAGAGAGACCTTTGAACATGGTTACAAAAGTTATTTAAAGTTGCATACATTGCTTAATACATAATCAAAATGTTGTATTTCGTAATTTTTTCAAGATGCCACACATTTGTTGTGCATTAGCTATTTTCGTATTTGCACCAAAATGACCCATTGCATTTAGACACTATGTTCAATCAACTAAACATCTTGTTTTGCACTTCAACAGATCCCAGTAGTACATTCCATACCATACAAGAAACCTAACAGTTAACACAAAACTTGAATTACAAACTTTGGTTTCGAGGTATAGTGAAACCTCACATTCGTGACATTTATACTGCACACAAACTCTACGTTCCAAAACTCAAGTTACCAAAACTCTGGTTCCAGCTGATGGTATAAATGTACTGATCTTGACTAACTGGTGGGAGGCGGTAATTGGCTATCTTTGAGCACACTCGGCTGTAGCTCATTGTGGCTTTGCACAAAATCACTTCATCCCTTTGCATGCCTGGCAAGAAGGGAAGTGATAGCCTTGCTACTACCACAACGCCCTTCCTATCTTGTTCAACCTGTGAGGCTGATAGCCTTTACACGGTGTCCCATTTGTATATCTGTATAGTGCCTGCTTTTTCAACTAAAATGAGGGGAAATGATTTGGTCATCCTTTTCTACCTGAAGCTGCAACTCATCAGAGCATGAACTACTTCGACTCGGCTCCTCGCTTTTTGTGCAAGGGGTAGCTTGACAAGATTTTGCCGTCCCATGAAATTTGTTGGGGGGTATGGTGTAGAGCATGTATTCTGGTGCGGCCGGGCACATTTGAACGACTGCAACTTTTGGGTGATACTATCTTTTTTGAACTCTTTTAAGCATTTAAATGTAGTACACCTTATTTCCTCCTGAAGAACATGGTTTTCCTTATGCAGAATGTTATTTGTGATGTTATATTCTTTATTTCGGTGAGTTGAGGTTTAATTTTTTTGTATTATTTACAGCAAAATGCCCCCCTCCCCCCTTTTTTTTTTTTTTTTTTTTGTTAAACTTTATTCACAGTTTAGTAGTTAAAACTTTAAAACTTTATTCACAGATGTTGTACAGCTTGAATTATACTCAACATGAAGTTTAATAAGCTTAGAAGTTGTATTTTATTGCTGTATGTCAGTTTCACATTTACTGAAATCCTGGATGTATGGAAATATTTTGAGAGTCCCCTGAAAAATAGTAGATAGAGAATCCACTCTATTAAGATGTCAGAAAAATTTTGTGCACGTTAACTTTAGCATGCATATTAAACATCCAGTGCTGAAAATTCTGATACATAATGGTTATACTCCTGTTGCTGAAAGAAACTTTTGCTGTCTGATTTTGACAAAAATTATAAAACAATAAAAAATTTGTAACATTAAGTTAAAAATAAATGTTAAATAAAAATAAGAATTTAGTTACATGTTACATTATAAAAAGTTCTGCATGAGGCTTATTAAAAAAATATATATAGTTTTGATGCTTTACAAAGTTTAAGTAAATATAATACTTTTTTTTTACAGAAACTGTTTAAATTTCAGGGAGAAATATATTGTAAAAACTGTTGGTTAACTGATAATGTGAATACTTTCCTGGCATGATAAATCTATTTTGAAATCAGAGCTGACAAGCAACAAGTAGAGTTTAAACTTAATTTATACTGCGTTGAAAAATGCAAATAAAAAACTTCATATTCTTTACTAGTAAATAATGTCACCAGCTCATAAGAAATATCATCTTGCTATTGCAAAAGCTATTTTATTGGACTAATTATACTAATAATACTAATTAACCCAACACCATATCCACTTCTTTATCAAGCTGCTAACATTATCGTTGTTTTCAAAAATTGTTTTTGGGTTCAAGCATTGGCACACTCAAAGCCAAAAACTGAGACTATAAATTACAAAACTGCAGAGAGTCATCGATTTTGAAACTACATGTTTCACTACTACCTAATACCCTGCATTACAAATATATGATGCTAACAATTACAAAATAGTTCTCTCTATATAAAGATAGAAGCATCTGTACTCAACTATTTTTGCTCTTTGTACAGAGGACGGGAGTGGAAAACTTGTCAGAAATAGTACAGCAGCTAATATCAGTCTGATGAAATTGGACGTGTTGATCCACTGATAAAATTGTAACAATCTGGCCATTTGTAATACATGAAAAAAAATGATCAGCTTTGAACAACATGAGTTTTGTTAACACCCAATCTCATCAAACAAAATGGTAAATACAGTATGTTGATTTAGTTTCTCATTGTCTGTAATTTAAGGCTAAAGATATCACTGGAAATACACAATGTTTAAAGCTCCAGTTCATTGACCTATAAAGTAGCTAACGGCTTGGCTAATAAGATCAAGTGCAGACGAGAGTGAACATGTGTGCCACCACTCCACAGAAGTCATCCCAGCAGGTTGGCGACCATGCAGCTATGGCAATCTTCTATGGCAGAGTAGAAACTTCTTGTGTATTAAACCACCTACATAAAGTAAAAAAATTAATTTCATTTCTGTACGTTACATTATACAGTAAAAATCAGTTCGCATATTTTTCCCACATAACTAAGAGCTATAAAAATTTGTTCTCTTCATTTGTAAAGCAGGATTCAGATTATCAGTCCATTCAGAAATGGCAGGTACTAATTTCTGTACATATTTGCACTACTTCACAACCAACATGTGGAGAAATGCTGTAAAATCCAACAAAATATACACAACTGCATTGCATAAGCTATGCAATAAATTGAAACTGTGACTATATTGCCCAGCCTTCAGAAACATTTTACATATGCAAAAACAATGCATGTAATATATACATAGTATTTAGTATCACAAAAGTGTTAGTTTCTACTAACAGCAAACAAAATACAGTGTATAGAACTTCTACTTTACATTAAATACTATGTTTTTTAGTTTTATTTTGGCATGAAATATAAAAATTCCACTTTTTCTATTGTACTAAAAACATATCACAAAAATGTATACTTAGACAAATTATTATTTGAGGTATCACTAGAGCAAGTTTTTGGAAAATATAACAAAGATTGATATCTTCTGAACAGGTGGCAAAATGCACATGTTTGACGTAGCTAGTAATATGGTTATCATCATTCTTCTTGCTTAATTTCAAAAACAGTATTTAAACTAATTATATCTATGAGTTAGGTACCTAATGGAGGTTCATTCTTATCTCCAGATTTAGTTTTAGGAATAGTAGGTTTTTTTCATGGTAGGCTTCAGAACAGAGCTGAGGTGTACTGAGATACATGCTGCTCAGTTAAGAGTCCTGGTTATCTTCCCCACTTCCACATGCTCTCTGTAGTGTTCAGCTACTAGTCTGCAGTCTCCAGTAAGCAAATGCTGCACTAATTAAAAATATCTTGTAGAGAAATGACTGCCTGTGTCGTTTCTGGCCAGTGCCAGAACTAGCTCGTATCAGTTGCATCAAGTAATGGGACTCCAGGCGACACAATTTTCCAGCACGAGGTCACCAGACCAGACATGAGTTAATTCTCCAGCAACAATACCACAATCTCACTTGCTTTCTCTGTATTTAATTTTTCTCTCTTATCCACTCACTCTATCTTGATATTGCATACGTGCTCCCCCCCTCTCTTTCTTCATCTCCTCTACTGCACTATCTTCCCCTCCTTGCTTATGCTTATCCCCTCTCACTTACTCCATCTTCCTCCCTTCTTTCTTTCTCACTCGTTTCTCCTACTCAATCATTCCTCTCTCCTTGTTCACCCTCTTACTTGTCCATTTTCTCTCCGTCCTTTTTGCTCTTTCTTTATCTGGCATGCACACAAAACTAAGGAAAAAAGTTCAACTTCTGTTTTCCAAATTGTTTTCTCATGTTTTGCTCTCTTTTTCTCACATTCTTTGCTCCTTTCTTGCTCCCTATCAGCATATAGGGATAGCGGCATCTGCATGCACGCACACATACAAAACTATACATACATATGTATACATTATTTCACAATACACATCATCATTTCAGTACAATGTTTCAGTAACATGACATAGAAAAACAGGTACTTACTCCTGATAGAAAAAAGAAACATTCTGAAAACATTAGCTAAGGGGGGGTCAAATGTTTGACTTGTGACATGTTACATACCTGAAATAGTATGTATGCATACGCACCTAATACTGATACCATGGTTGCTTACGGACCCAGCGCAGCTGAATGCCAGCATCTGTTCGGATCTTGATGGAGGCAGACTCTGCTGCACGCACAGTTTCTTTCACAGACTGCATCAAGTTCTGAGCATTACCTACAAGCATGTCTGTAGCTTCCTGATCCTCCTCTGTACCTGTATGACAAAATATTTCAGTATGTCACCTGACAGTTACAATGAAACGAGGTAATATTTTGCTTAAGATACAAGGTTACAATAACAGTCGCAATGGGAAACCTGTCATCTGTAAAACCTAAAACCTGTCAAATGATAAATTACAGGAAATTTTTTGCAAAGGCACCAAACTAATTAAAAATAATATTTTTTCATTGAAAGGAGTCATGACTGCATTTGTTTTTCTGAATACAACGAAGCTAAGTTTGTACTAGTAAAAAAAAATACTCATCGTTATGATGTTCCTTAATTTTTTTATTTTATTTTTTTGAAGTAGAGCACAGTAGCTTCATTCCAAAAAATTACGAGAATCCAATAAATTATTTCCAGTTACACAATTTAGGGAAAGGGCTTGAGTTGTTCAAAGCATGTGTCACAAGTTGTAAGATTCAAATTCAGCTATCAAAAAAACATGTAACACAGAGATCACATTTGGATCCCAAAAAAAAAAAAAAAAAAAAAAAAAAAAAGTTATATATTACATCTATTTATATTTTGAATTTTATTACTAATACATGAAAAATGAAACAGGATATCTAAATCAAGATTCATTCTGACGAACAGTGATGAGTCTCAGGATGGAAAAAGTGCAAATTATCTTTTTTGTAGACGGAACCATATTGTCACAAAGAAAGCGCAAATGTCTGAAAACCAAACTGAGGCATAGCTTAAAAAAAAACAACTAATTAACAGGGCATCAGAGGAAGATGAAGACGAAGAAAGAAAGAAAGAAAGAAGGAAAAAAAACACTACAAATTTTAGTCACTTGCTTATCAAAAATAATTCAACACTTAACTAAGTACAGAATCAAAAACTACTATTTTTATTTTCTGCTCCCTACAGTGCAAGTGCTCACTCGAAATTCAAAAGAATGAATTATTTAATTAATTAACAAAAATTTAATCAACAACATAAGTTATAATTTTGACAGATTTAAAAACTACTTTTTAAAATTTGTAATAGTTTTGCTCAATCAACATCAAAGAATAGTTTAATCTATGCTTGAGTGTCATTCTAGGTGAACCTGCAGAAATTAATTACACACATTAATCTGTCACTAATCAATCTTACCTGTAGATCCCTACCTCATTTTTAAACTAAACCAAGTTTTACATTATGTATTTAATACCCCCCCCCCACCCCCCCAATTACATTAGCTATATCCTCAAGTGAACCAGAGTTTCACAGGGCAGAGCACAATTTCACCACTGGCTGGGATGAACACTGCATTTCACATCTTACACCTCAACCAATCACTTTGGTGAACTTACACCTTAATTCAGCACTTCATAATTTAATTACTGGTAATGCACCTTGGTGCTAGGCGAGCCCAAGTCTCCATCTGGTTGTAACATGTGCTATTCGTGGAAACTATCCAACTAGTTCCGTGTTAGGACAACGACTTCCCGATCTTGTAACAGCATTACCTCAAGTACTCGACAGCTACAACTGCTGATGCGCAAGACTTTGGCTGCTAACCCAGGGCTAACGAGTTCCCCTCTTCACACATTTCGAAAGATGGCTGCCTACTGCCTGCGAAAACTGCATATTTCACGGAAGTAGAAATATTAGGCCTACACTCCCATTCCTACTATGGTAATGCTTCCCCCCTCCCATTTCGATCCAATAAATCATTTTGCAATGAAAACTGAAATATCAATTTCATATATTTATGACACTGGATATGTGTAAAAAATCTGCAAATATCTTTACTAAGAATGGTGTAAAATTATTTGAAGCTATTTTTGTGATGATATATACAAGAATTTCAAAAGTACAACAAACAAAGTCTTTGATTCCAAGACAGGTCAGAAATATAAACTGAAAATTTTACTTCAATATCATTGCAAGAGTCTTCTGGATTATTCATCTGGCAAAAACTGTTCCACCAGGTGTAGGGTGCAATGAAAGGATTGGATACTAACCACAACAACATGGGTTTAATCTTTGTTAGGTAAGAGTTACAATAATTTACAAATTTGTGCATTTTTAAGTATCCCACGCACTTACTTTAATTAATATTAAATTGGAAATATTAATGAATGATAAATAAATCCAGGTCTAACATAAATACACATATTTATGACATCTGAGGCAAATAAATTACATAGAAGTATTTAAATACTCGAAAAAACTGTCATACTATTATGTTAACACGTCTAGTATTAATATTTAACAAAAAACTGTTGTCACAAATACAATAAGCATTTCATATGTCAAGTTGGCAAGCTGCACATATCACAAGAGCCAACTCAAAGCTAGTACTTAATTAGCAAAATACTTACTGCTCCCAATCATGCTGTCTGTGACCCAGGGAGAAAGAAAAAAAAGGAAACTATAAGAATTTGCACCACAGTAAAGAGACTGAAAGAAACACCTATTGTTCTACTACTACAGCAGCAGCAGCAGTCACAGTCATGAAGAAGCATCACTCTTTGCTTAGCACTTCCCCCCCCCCCCCCCCCAATTCAGACACACAGCATTACCCTTAAGTCATTCACATATCTAAATAATTATGTTAACAATGTAGGTACTATGTCTACAGAAACTATGGTTTACATAACCGAGATCTGAACATATTGAAATGAAATACAACTACAAAATTCGCGCGCGCGCACACACACACACACACACACACACACACACACACACACACACACACACACATTGTGCAGCTAACTACAAGTACCAAAGTCAAAACAACAGCTGCGAAACTACAGTACTCATGATGTATGCTGTCAGTATGTCTCATGGTGAATAAAGATGCTGAAAAGACTGTATGGTAAAAATCGATTAAATAAGTTTAATTTTATTTTAAACACAAAAACCAGTTTCAGAAAATTTATTTTCAGTCCTGTGCATCCTCTTAGACCCAAAAAAAGAATGCCAAAGAAAACATAATGACGAGAGGTTTCTTTACTATTATAATGAATACAAGTCTCTTTGAAAAAAAAATTGATCACCATGAACAAATTGCACAAGTACAACGAATGTTGCCACACAGTATCGTCATAGTCTGACATGTGTCCCATTTGAGTGTAATGCAGTTTGCTTGTGGGATATGCCATTAGAGAGCATACATGTCCCCCCATCAATCATAGTTGCAAGACACTTAATAAGGCCTTCGTAGCAATGTGAGTAGTGTGAGCCACACAGCAAGTTCAATGAACATGCAGCATGCTGCGATGGCACATTCAACAAGCTTTTGCCCAGCTAGATGAGTTTAAGAGAGGCCACATCATTAGCCTCCAAAAGTCAGATTGGGGTGTTTCAGCCCATTACTCACTACTTGAACCATTCTGCCTACACTGTCAGTTGTTGAACACAGTAGGAACAGGAGCATACACACCCCCTTCGTAAAGGCTCGGGTCGACCTCAGAGGATCACCAGCTGGGAGGGTTGTTTCATCGTACAAGCCGTAAGCACTCCACAGATATCGCTGCACACCATCCAGGGACATGTCATGGCAGCTAGTGATGTGCCTATGTCCACCAGTACCATATACAGGCCGCTAGCAGAGCAGGATTTGTCATTGCGCAGTCCCTTACAATGTCTACCATTGTGACCGGAGTAATGCAGATCATGCATGACCTGCCAGTAACGGGCAGCATGGCAGCTTGCAGATTGGCGAGGAGTGATGTTCAGCAATGTATCACGATTTTGTCTGGATACAGACAACTACTGAATTTGAGTTTGGAGATGTTTTGGCTAGTGCCATGCTTCATTGTATAATGGCACACTGCTCCAATGAGAGGTGTCGTGGTGTGGGCTGCCATTTCCTACAATTCCCATACCCCAATGGCGTGGCGATACATCCAGGAAATTCTGCAACAAAGTGTGCTCCCTTTCCTGGTGCAGCTTGACCTCATTTTCCAGTAGGATAATGCCTAGCCTCACACAGAACGGATATCTTTGGCCTGCCTTCATGCTGACAACATGCTTCCTTGGCCAGCAAGGTCTCTAGACCTCTTGCCCATTGAGAATGTTTGGGACCAGATTGGACTGCAACTTAGGCCAGCTGCAATTACTGTAAATTTGGAGGGTCAGTTAAGCTAGTTGTGTCAGGACCTTCTTCGGGAGGACATCCAATGTCTGTATGCCTCCATGCCTGACTGTATGGCCACCTGTGTCTGTGATGCTACCAAGTGCATACTGCAAGTGTTGGTCCCCTGCAATACAAGCTTGGTGTGATATCATATTTTGATGTTTTCTGTATACATACCTATAACTGTACCCACTTACATGTCTCTGTGATGGCACCTTCAGGGTGATAAATTGTTTTTTGCAAATGAGTGTATATTATTTTCGCCACATTCAAACATTATAAAAAATACATAAACAAACAAACATTTCACTAAAATACAAAATAAAAGAAAACTTGAATAACTTTGTTCTTTTCCTTCAGAAACCATTAAAATCAATTGGAATTTATAGTGCAGAGAACTATAGCAAACATTCAAACTACCGCCAGCAACAAAAAGGGGGTTTGCAAACATGACACAACAAAAGCATGAACAATGCTAACAATAATAGATTGCACTAAATCAGTCAGCATGCTTAAAAATCTACAAAATAGCACATACTTATCTGAAAACACCCAAGTAATGGTAACCATTTAAACTCTGAAGGTGATACTACATACATAGCAACTCAGGAATAAGTCAGGGTTCTGGAGACTTGGTAAACAAGCAATAATTCTAACACAATTTATAGAATATCTATAAGCATAAACAAATGTAGCAAATACTATCATTTTATTTACACTCCAAAACACCAAGGAAGAAGACAATATAGATTACATAAAAATGTTCGGGCCTACTGCATTCCTACTTGTTACACATACAAACTTGTTTCAAACTCAACACTTTTCCATTTCTTTCAATTCGCTTATTGCTGAGAAGTCAAAATGTGTGTGTGGATGCATGCGCATGCCCATGTGTATGTGCAAGTGTGTGTCAATAGGTGTTCACATGTAATAGTTTAACAGCAACAAGAAGGCAGGTACAAACATTTATCTCAGTGTCTGTTATAATTGTAGTGTATAGTATAGAGAATTTATAGTGCTGCAGTTGGCAGCATGAGTAAGTGTAAAGATGGTGTCCGGGCAAGGAATATAACATTGGCAATGAGGTATTTAAAATAACTAGGGCGTGAATCGAGGTTAAAATGTCATCCTTTGGCAGGATGGACGAGTTCGACGACCATTCGGACAATATTGTATCATATTTGGGGCGGTTGCGGCATTACTTTGACGTAAACTCTGTACAGGAGAAAAAACAGGTGTCTGTGTTGTTGTTGGTAATAGGGAAACATACGTTTGGCATCTTGTGCGATTTGGTATCGCCTGAGGAACCAGGTAAGAAGTCATTTGAAGAGCTTGAAGCGATAGTTAAGACTCATAGTCCAAAAATGCTGGCGATTGTGGAGCGGTGGAAATTTCATGGGCGTGTGCAAAAAGAAAACCAATCCATAGCTGAATTTTTGGTTGCCATTAAACATTTGGCGTAAACATGCAATTTTGGCACGTTTTTGCCGGAGGCATTGGGTGATCGTTTTGTCAATGGTCTCTGCAGCCAAAACATCCAACAAAAACTCATTGAAGCTGAACATAATTTGGAGAAGGCATATGCTTTGGCGACACCATTGGAACAGGCAGGAAAACAACAGAAGCTGTTTCAGGTTCCTCAGTCGGTATCGGAAGAGGTGTGTAAAGTGCGGGCACAAAATAAACAGCCACAAGGCGTGGGATCTTCACGGAATAGTGGGGGTTAGAGGGAATGTTTTTGTTGTGGCAATAAGGAACACCTGGCAGCAACATGTCCCTACTCGCAATATAAGTGCCATAATTATTATTTGGGCATTTGGCCAGGAACTGTCATCTGCAGAAGTTGGCAGCCATGTGTGGAGTAAGACAAAACAGGTGAGCTGGGTGGGGGACACATGGGAAGTGATAAGAACAGCCGAAATGAAGTTTTGGATTTGTTTGTCGTGCAGCAACTGCATAGTGTGGCTAATGTGCGTTACCAGGTGTCGGTTATGGTAGATGGTAGACAGCTTGTGATGCAGGTAGATACAGGATCTGCGGTTACTTTGGTGTCAAATGAAATCAAATGAAACCTACAAAGTGAATTGGCCGGACAGGCAGTTATGGAAATCAGACATCAAGCTGCGAACATATTTTGGGGACTTCTTACCTGTGAAAGGGAGGATTAAGGTGTAAGTGTTTTGTTCAAGGAGGAGAAAAAGCAACTGCCACTACTGGTGGTGGACTTGGGTCATCAGCAACTACCTGCTTTACTTGGACGGTATTGGCTTGGACATATCCAGTTAAACTGGGGCAGTATCAGTGCAGAAGGGAGTAAATATTGTGGGGGATGTGGTAAAGGAGAAAGTGCTCACGAGGTTACTTCATAAGTATGATGAAATATTTAATGGAGTTTTTGGGGAAATAAAACACTTTGAGGCCAATTTTACTCTCAAGGATGGGGTTTCACCAGTCTTTCTCAAGGCAAGAAAAGTATGTATGCACTGAAAGAGAAAGTGGAGCAGGAGCTACAGTATTTGGAGCAACAACGAATTTTGGAAAAGGTAAGCTACAGTAATTGGGCTAGTCCTCTGGTGGTGGTACCAAAGGCAAATGGCGAGATAAGGTTGTGTGCAGATGTAAGGGTTACGGTAAATCCGAGGAGTGAGTTAGCATGCCAGTCACTTCCATGTATTGATGATATTTTTGCATCCTTGACAAATGGCGAGGTGTTTTGTGCTGCTTACCAGAAGTTGGTGGTGGGGAAAGAGTCACAAGAGATGGTGACAGTAAATACTTACAAAGGTTTGTATCAATATCAAAGAATGCCTTTTGGGTGGTCAAGTGCTCCAGACATTTTTCAAGCTGTGATAGAGCAGATTTAGTAGGGCATACCAGAGGTAGTGGCATATTTAGACAATATCCTCATACAGGCTGTTCAGTAGAGGAGGGTGCAAGAACATTGGGTTAGGGCCAGAAAAGAGCAGTGCCATTTCCTTGAAAGGGAGATCAAATTTCTGGGGTATGATATCAGTGGGGATGGCATTAGGCCGGCTAATGATTTACAAGAGACTATGAGGAGGCTCCAGCACCAACTACAATCACACAGTTAAAGGCTTATTTAGGGTTGATAAATTTCTATGCCAGATTTGTCCCAGGTATGTCGACGAAGTTGAAACCACTGTACAACTTGTTGGAGCAAGGAGCTTCATGGATATGGGATGTTCAGTGTCAGCAGTTGTTTGGAGATACATAGTAAAGAATGGATTCTCCAGGCTTCAGTGCTAGTACCGTTTGACCTGCTCAAACCATTAATTGTAATGAGTGATGCCTCTCGATATGGGGTGGGAATGGTGTTGTCACACAGGATGCCAGATGGCACAGAACGGCCCACTTGCTTTGCATTGAAAAATCAGTCCAAAGCAAAGCAGGGTTATTGCCAGTTACAGTAGGAGGCTTTGAGCATTGTATTTGCGGTGTAGAAATTTCACAAATACCTATATGGCAACCACTTCACACTGTACACAGATCATAGACCCTTGACCACCATCTTTGGACATAAAAAGGCAGTTCCACCTCTAGCAGCAGCACGGTTGCAGTCGTGGGCTCTTCTCCTATCAACATATGACTATTCACTTGAGTACAGAAAAGGGTCAAACATGGATAATGCGGATGCGCTGTCAAGGTTACCATTATCTCATGTTCAGGTCATAGAGCAACCAGTATTCCTAATTCAGCACTTTCAGAACTTGCAGATTAAGGCGGAAGAGACAGCAAGGGAGACGGAATAGGATGAAGTACTGAGAACGGTCAAAAATATGCTATGTATGGGTGGCCAAATAAAGTCAGTGAGCCAAACATCAAACCTTACACAAGCAAGAGGGATGAGTTTGCAGTGGACGACAACTGTGTAATGTGGGCAGGCAGGGTAGTAATTCCACAAGGGCTTAGAAAGGGTATGTTGCAGATGTTGCATGAAGGTTATCCTGGGGTGGTGCGAATGAAAATGCTGGGGAGAAGTTATGTGTGGGCACGGATGATGAGATTGAGGACATGGTGAAGAGGTGCACGGCTTGTCACTTGTCTAAAAATAACATGCTTCAAAGGTTAAAGGTATCTTGGCCAGCGACTTCTCGGGTGGGGAGCGAGTACATGTCGACTTTGCAGAAAAAGAAGGTAAAAGTCTATTGATTTTGGTGCACTTTGATCTTATCAGATCCGGCATCCACAACTGTTCATATAACAAACAGGAAAATTAGTTTTGGCCAGTGCTGTACACTGACAAGGCTCAGTACCCAAGGATCGTCTGTGTGCATAAATGATTTGTAAACCGTGCGGCGTACTACTAGTCTAGGTTGTAAGGTTTTATATTTCTATAGCAAACACGAAGTCTAAAGTTCATTGGTTTGTGATAACTAAACAAATGTCTTGTAGATGACAGCATTCAATGGATTTATTTTGTTTGTAACACCTGAAAAAATGAATTTATGTGGGTTATAAAAGTTTCCATTTCTGTTACATAAACTGAAAAACTCTTATAAATTTTCTTGTACAACCCCAACAAATCCAGCATGTATTGATATTGCTACTAGTCTTAGGTTTAGTAATATCAAGTTTAAACTGTAGCTTATGTTCTGGAATAAAACTAATGTATATAATTAGTGGAACTCCTGTTCAGTATTTAACTATTGGTACAGTGCTTGTAGTTTTATCGTTAGATACTTTTAAGTTACACAGCTGCTGTACTTTGTAAAAAAAACTTTCAGTGGAAAGTAGCTTTCATAAAATGTTAAACTACTAAGTTTACTCGTAGAATAATAGTAGTATAGAGTTAATAATCCTGAAAGATACAGATTGTAATTAACAAACCATAGAACTACATAATTACCAGCAAATAAATTATTCATTGATTACTGCTGCTATGTGTCTTGTTGAGAAAAGGCCTAATGGTATTGCCAAGGTTACAAAAAAAAAAAATTGGTTTTTGCTCTTAGTAATGTTATTTAAAAATAATGCTCAAATTCTGGATCACATTTAAAATTCACTTATTTCCATTGCATATAAATAAACGAAATTCTATTATCCTGAATACTCTTACAGCTTTGGAAGAAAAACTGTGTGGCATGAGTTCTAATAATTGACAGTTCTTCTACATCTTCAATGTGTAAACGAGTACTGAATTTGACAGCAGAGTATAAAAACTGCTCTTATCAGTGCTGACATTTGACATATGCCTACTGTTACAAATACGTTTTTCAGCTTCTCATAAACCATTCAGTTTTTAGAATGACACCAAGCTTTATATCTATGACCACACTGCCACGTTGTCTGATACCAACAAAATCAAGGATGACTATTGTAACATGCTATGGGCAAAAATGTGTCACAAGGTAGTTTTTTTTACAATAATTTGCAATAATCGTACATTTGCAAAATGAAACCAGTTATATGATCAGACATTCAACAGATAAATATTATTTTTGTAAAGGTAAAAATATTGGACACACCGTAAAGTTTATGAGATTAATTTTGGGTTGATAAGTGCAGATTTACTATGAAAACAGCTGGATTTGCAAAAATTTTTCCAAAAAATATATGCCAATGACTATATGTTAGCCCACTAAATCTCATATTTTAAACGGCTGGGGAGTGAAGAGATCTCTACTTACATCACTAGCACGGGGCTTGTTTCAACTGCCAGCCACCACTGTCGGTGGCAATACATTATTAATTTTTTCTAAGGCTAACTACAGGTTTAATGTAACAGTCTTCTAACATAAATAATATACTGTGCAAAATTTTTTTTGCATTACTGGAATTTGAGATATACTGTGTTGCTCATGACCTAAGAGAAAGTATGGGATGAAAATACACACTTTCTGTACAGAATACCACACCTGACTTGACGACACAAACCAACAATTACGAAAAACAAAACATGATCTGTGGCAATATGCAACAAAATTTCAGGTCATGCAAAACTTATTTTGTGCAGTGTATTTGGAATGCAATAAAATTACATTGTGTCCTCACAAAAATTTCATAAATCTCAAATGACAGCTTGGCCACCACTCTCTAATAAGAGTGGGCATAAAAAGTGAAGTGGCATGCAAAAAAAAAAGGCATCTAGATAGACCCCCAATGGAAAAATATACTTTCTACACCTTTGCTGGGTGGACAAGCAGAAGAACTGTTAAAAAACAGCACAAGAAATTAACTGAACTAGATAATTCTACATGTGGTGCTGTACAGAGCAAAATAAGAACATGGCTTTTACACTGCAAGAAAAAATTGTACCATTTTTCCAAAGACAACCACGATGGGAAACACAGGAGTGATAGTGCAATGAACAGTGACAGTGTTTTGGAGCACATAGGCACTCAGCGCCAAGGGTTCAATGGCCCAGGTGCTCAGCCCGCCCGCACAGTTGATCCCATGCAGGGAGATCAGTCCCTGTCCGCGCCAGACAAAAGTGGATCAAGTGCCGTGCCCACACAGCCGCCATGCGCTGCCAACTGCGAGATCCAGTGCAGGGTGCCACATATGCCGTAATGAACAGTACCACTGGCACAAAGATGACCCCAACCAAGAATCTATGGCAACACAAACACACTGATGGGGTAGGACCACCAGAGGAGCATTCCTACTCCGCCAGTGTTTCAATAATTTTGCCCCCAACATAGGTAAATAACCAGCCAGCCACCTATTTGGGTCACGTGAGTACAAAAATGGATAAAGTTTTAAGGCTACCTGTATGTATTGAAAGTGTCTTCACTGTTGCTTTAATTGATACAGCTGCATCCCATAATTTTTTTCGTGCGGAACTTGTAAATTTTTGGACATCCAGGCTTCTAAATTAACTGTTGAACACGCCACTCTTAAATGGGAAAAGTTTTATCATTGGTGTAACTGAACTTCATGTCAAAATTAGGGATATAGAAATGTGTGTTTCTGCCTTAGTGTGAAGCAAAATTCGCGAATATAACATTTTCGGCATACCATGGCTTATTGATCAAGATGTAATTGTAGAAATTCCTGAGGACAGAATATATTTTGGCAATCAAGTAAGACACACTGTTTGCAAATCCAAGCAGACGTGTCAAAATTAACCTACACCCAGTAACTTTAGACAGTTTGATCATGGCATTCTGGCAGAATACCACGCTGCATTTGAAAGTAGGTATCCTAAATGAAAGAAAGTATGTTTTTGCTCCTTCAGAGCGCCTCAAAAGAAAAACTGTTGCCGAACATGAGATAAAAAGAGTACATAATGACCCGCTCTGGAAGTCTCCAACAGATTATGACGCGCACCACCTAGGCGTCATAAACTGTCAAATAGCAGAAATGATATGCTATGGTGTAATTTAACTGTCAGAGAGCAGGCACAACTCAGCTATAACATTAGCTCCAAAGAAAGATAGAAGGTGGCGGATCTGTATTGATTTCAGGCCAATTAATCAAATTACTGAAAGCGTCCCACCCCCATTTATTAGTATCAACACTGCACTGAACATCTTGGGTAATGCAAAAATCCTTTCCATCTTTTGATTAAAAAAGTGAATTCTGGCAAATTCCAGTAAAACCTGATGATAGATGCTGCCCCAGATGGCAGCAGATATCAATTTTGCGCCATGCCCTTTGGGCAACTTTCCAAAGCGTGATGGTGAAGGTCCTTGATGGCATAATTGGGGACTTCGCCATGGCATACCTAGATGACGACGTCGTGTGGTCTGAAACCTGGGAAGACCACCTGCAACACCTGGCAATTGTGTTGGAAAGACTAGCGATCAATGGCCTAACCTGTGCCAATCATAAATGCAGCATAGGGCAGACCAGTATCAAATACTGTAAATTGGTCACCTAGTCGATAGGGAAGGGAACCGCCCCACGCTCTAAGAGCTGAACATCATCCAAGCCTATCCAGTACCAACAACATGAAAACGCATGCAAAAATTTTTCGGCCTAATAAATTGGATAAGACTGGATTCCAAGATTTTGCAATAATAACAGCTCCGCTACGGAAATACTTTCGCCTGCCAAGATATATAAGTGGGACGTAAATATGCATAACGCGTTCTGTTATGATGTAATTATTAAAAAAAATTAAAAGGAAATTATATCTGAGTTACTTTATCATAAATACATATGTTATTCGGAAATTGTGGTTCATACTAAATTCTGCAAAGTGTACTATTGGTAATAATGAGATTTCAACTCATGGCATGACAATGCAAATATCAGGCTGTAAAAGTTCATTATTATGTGAAGCTAATAAAGAAATAAAGTAGATAAAAGTACAATATATTATTTCTACTGGCACTGAGCTCTGAAACAATCTTGAAATGGACGTGAATGAAACTTTTAATATTAACATTCTTTTATTTAGTGTGGATGGGTGGGGACATTAATGAAATTGAGGGGGAGGATGGTAGTTAAGCTGGCAGCGAGAGACTGGGAGGAAACCAAGCCTTCATCAAATGTTATGAAGTAACATTTTATGTTACTCCATACATGATAGGTTTTGGAGTGTAGCTGAATGTAAGTTAAATGAGATGAGAGAGCATTTACTGTTACTGAGGGGACTTATTTTAGTATATGAGACATATATAACAACAAGGTACTTACAATACAAGACATTGTAATATCAAATGTTCGGGGTGAGCTAATAGACATAACTGAAAATTATATTAAATTACATTATTATTGTGTTTAACTCCCGCCACTATTGGTAATGACTAAATTGGACAAATCCCACCTTAACATGATGCCGGAGGCTGTGTCTAGAGAGCGGCTAGCGACAACCAGACACACCCATAATACAATCTTCCCTGGCTGCTGGACACATATGGAAAGACGACACGCCATGCCTCGTGTCGGCCTATATCGGCGTGTTATTTTGTAAGCTGTCTCCGCTTACTGGCTGGTGGTGAGGGTTTATGCTGCTGGTCCTTTTGCAATAACTGACACAATCCCTGGCATCCTAATTTACTGTCTTAAAGGTGCAATGGTGAATTCAGATGAGGATGTCTAATTAAGGCCTGATTATATCATAACATCTCTCCCAATGTTCACTTGGTAGCAGAGCTCCTTTTACCTCAGTTATCAATCTATCAGAGCTATATCCTGTCAGACAAAATCATCCCTACCCTAGTGAATAGGTCGTCAACCTAATCAATTTTCTTACTGCCACATCAAGACCCCAACAACTATCACTAAAATTCAAAATTTAACGAGACTCCAGCTTGACGCGTGCCATTTTCCTGATATACTACAGCGACTACGACTCAACAGACTTGTTTGTTGCGTTAGCCGACCAGCCCAGGTGATGGAGGGCCTGAGGTTAGCGAACTCCCACAATGTCACATGTAACTGTTTTGCTTGCTGTGAGACCTACAGGTTGCCCAAGAAAGAGTGCTAAAATTTCTTTAACTAATACACCACAACAAGCTCAATGATAGTTATATTTCCACCCCGCTCTCCACAAGTAAGGCTTGTACAGTACATATTATTATTTCCAATCATGTTTTTTAAGTGTCAATCCTTTATGTAATTTGTTTCCAGAGGTTCTTGTCGTATATATTATTGTAATTGACCACAGCACTATGCTGAGTTTTGTCAGCGGCACGGGTAATAAAGAAAGCCCGGGGACACCCAGTACACACGCATCATTTCTGACACTAATCCTCACCACAGAGAGGGAACACACTAGCGGACCGTCACTCCAGATTCCAGGATGAGGGGAAGAGAGAGTGCCAACCCTGCTAGAGTGAGACAGCGCTATGGCCGGTATGCCGAGCGCCACGTGTTTCCAAACAGACCCCAGCACACAGGGCGAGCGCAATTACAGATGTCAAGCATTTTTTTCTTTGACTTTCTACATGTGATCTTCCAGATGAGGGGGAACCTCTTCTCCATTCCCTACTCTACCGTATTCACCAGATGAGTCTTCATTGCAATGGAGGGAGGGGGGGGGGGGCAAATTGATGCATGCAGCTTTCCTGTTATCCTGCAATGACTACGACTCATCAGTCTCACATATTTCTACGTAACCTGAGGAAGAGTCAGTCCCGGCAACATCTTTCACGAGTGTCGTTAGATCGCCAGTACCTTGCAGGGCGATTCTAAACAAGTGAATAAATATAAGCCATCAAGAAGAATGCCCCCCCCCCCCCCCCCTTACTGAGAGCCGGCCACCGCTGAGAGTCTACAAGCCACCATGTGTGAAACCACATCACACCTCTCGTGCAAGCCTTCCCGAAGTGTGATGACTCACCAAGGCAAAACTATCACTAGCCACCACATATGCCATGAAGCACCCTGCAACTGTCACAAGGCAACCAGAAAAAAAGAAACAGAGAGCGAGGGTTTTACCCCCGCCCCAACAGACATCATTTGCCAGAGGCCAAGAGCTGTATATAAGTCAGTGCACACTTGGGCTTGGAGTTATTCCTTGCTCCAGTAGCTTGCTCTAACACTTTGTGTGCTGGGGCCTTTACTGCCCAACAGTCTTCGGCAACCACGAAAGGCTGCTACCATTGACGCTGCCAGCCTTGACTAGAAACTCATGCTGCAGCCACCTGCAGTTTCCAGAGGTTTCATTGTCGATGACCACCACTATCTACCTGAAGCTACCATTGTTGACAACCACCACTAGCTACCATTATCGACAACCACCACCATTTACCAGAAGCTACCATTGTCAACAACCACCATTATCTACCAGAAGTTCATCTTCTTCACCAGTCCACACCACACTTTCTGCTGCTGTTCCTCCTGGATCAGCAGCCGCCTCTACTTGCTGGTAGAGACAACTACACCCACTGCTCTTAAAGCAGTGGTCCCATTTTTTCTATTGTCTCTTCTAGACGTCCCTTGTATAGAGTAGCTGCGAATGAGTTGTTATCATAGCCGTAAACACCACTAGATATCTTGGGTAGTTTAGGAACAGGTCACCTACACCTGTCTAGCATAGGTTACTTCCATATTCACTCTCTGCTTGGTTAGGAGGTAGTTTGCCTCACTTGTATTTATTATGCCTAATAAATAAAGTTTGTTCCTTTCCCGACGAGTATCTGTTCTAGAGGTATTTCCCTTGACCACTAGGAGTATATCTACTGTACATTGTCAACCGAGACTGGGTTTTGATATAGCAGTACGAACCTGAGAGTAGAACTGAGGAGTCACTTCAGGAATCTATACGTCTGATACATACACCATTCGATGGTCACCTGTTCCAGACCCCAGGGGATAGAATGGTAGGGCCCTGACCACTAGAAACTCATCCAACAGGGGCAAGACAGTCACTCCAAGTTGTATCCTAACCAGAGCGCCTACGGTGCCGGTGGTGATATTTGCTTGAGACTGAAGGCCTAACCCCTGTTATAAACTACACCCAATAGTGGTAGGAAGGCAGCCCATATGGTTCAATGCTCTAGGGCTGCGTGCCAGTGGTGGGGGACTGATTAGAGCACTGAACTTGTGCCGGTAACCACTATGTATTTTGGTAGAAGGCAAGGCTCACAGAGAAAGGCGCAAAAGGTGGCCTATACCACTGCCAAGCGAGCATGTATATTAGACCTGCCTACTCCTAGTAGGCAAGCCGAGCGGGACAGTGCGGCACTCGCCCGCCTTCTGGAGATACCTTCATCTAGTATTTAACTATATTTATTTCCCTGTGCACATCCATATTGCCAGGCATTACCATCCCATTGTACAAGATCTGATACAGGGTACAGAGGTAAGGTAAGGGGCAGCTAACCTCAAATTCTGGAGCCAAGAATCCATGGAGTGGAGTCGATGGTACTGTGTTGGTCGGCATGGTACCAACATCCATCAGCCTTCCACCAGAATCGCCGGTCCCAGCCAGCCAACACCAGCTAGACCGTCATTGACCGAAGTAATTCTTGGTAAGGCAGGTACAGTAAAACCGACTAGAATCCAGATTAAGCCAGTTGCCACTCCAATAGAGGAAAACTTTGTTCCCAGTTGCCAACCGACTCATCCAATGCGAGTTGCTGGTAAGAAAAGTAGCTTAAATGTCCAACTAGCTCTAGCCAAGCGTGTATGACCTCACACAGCCAAAGCCACATTGACTGTGCATACAAGTCTATAGCCCGGAACACATCAAGTTCAAAGATTTTGTTTTGACACCACTGTGGAGGTCCAGAAGAATCTGTAGAAGGTATTTAACATACTTTGAGAAGAAGACTTCCAGAACACATTCACCAAGAGGTAGGAAAACTGGAAGTGCTGTATTGTTGGGTAAAGAAACTATTTTGAAGGTAATAGTGTGTTAACTTAGATAAATATATTACTTCCTTGTAAACAAAGCTAGTCTCGAAACATTTTTATACCATCTCATATTTACATTTCCTCCTTCACAGTTACATTTGGTGTAACCAACTTAACTTCAAATATTATCCTATAGAAATTTTTCGTGAATTGGTACATTTAGTGTAGCAAAACACATGAACATTTGGTGTTTGAAGTTTGTGTAAAAATTTGTGAAAATCAAATCAATATGACAGTATTGAGTGAAAAACTTCTTTCAGCCATATTACATTGAAAGTTACTCAAAACAAAAGAACATGTAACAACCAAATTTAAAGAACTGAAGCATCCCAATAATATGTGACCACGTTGCATCAATTAAAAAAATGAAATTATTCTGAAAGCAAGAACAAAATGACAACTTCCACAACGACATAAATCTGTACACCACTTGGTTAACTTTTCTGATCCTTCATTTATATGCTGCATCACCTTCTCCATAAAGCCAAATAGTTAAAATGTATGCATAATATGTTCCATGGAAGTAAGCAAATAAAAACAATAAACATAAACTACAAATAAAAGTTGTATAAAACATACAAGTCAGAAAGAGAAATTGTGACAAATGCATGCCAGAAATTCACTATATACATGTTTTCAACGCAGGGTATGAAACAAGGCAACCCACATGCAGCATATTGCATATTCCATGCACCAATTATTGTATCAATGGCACTTTACCCCCAAGGACTTCTCCCAAGTCCATCCTTGGAATGGTTTCTGTTCGGAGAGGACAGTACACATTAGAACAAGCAGTAATGCCATGTACAGTAACATACAGCACAACGCACAGCATTCATACAGAATAAACAGCAGGAAGAAATTATGTACATATTGATTTTCAACATAAATGTTATGGAATATAAACAAATGTGCTGTGAATAATCATTATTGATTTTTGTAATAGCTGTGATTTTGAAGTTACAGAGTTTCATGCTTAAACACTTGCCTACTTCACTCAAAAACCAACTAAAACATATAGCATGCTAGGGTAATGCAACCACTTAGTGCTCTCAGCCAACTGTGTGCAGGGATACCCTGTAGGAGGCCATAGTATATCTTCTGAATGGAAATGGATACATCTGTGTAAAATAGTTGAAGTAAAAATATTTTGGTCACCGAAATAATGTATGACTCTCAAAACTAATAATTAATAAAACTTACTATAGTGTCAAATATTGAAAATAAAAAATATTTCAGAAAAAATAAAATAAAAATAAACTGAAATACACATACTGGGATAATCTACATAAATATATGCATCTGAAATACTCTGTTACACCACATTAAATACAAGATTAAAATACATATTTAGCTGTCAGCTGTTCATTTATTTACATGTATGTAGCTGATCCATTCCTAAATCCATTATTTTTATTGCTTTGCTTGAAGTAATTTCTTTAGGCAGGACTTACAATTCATGCATAAAAGGAATAAAAACAAAGGAGCTTTTGCGGAACACAGCAGAATCCAAAATTTTTGAATTCTGATATGAGCAGTGCTTGTGATTATTTAGGCTTCAATTACCTACAGTTTTGAATTATACACACACAATTCGAATAAAATAAGCATATATTGTATTTTAAAAATTATATTACACAGCTTTGTAACAAAGTCACATTACAAACAAAAAAAGTTTGTCCATGCCTGCTACAAAATTTACATTACACCAGTGTTAAATTCCTGCTTCAGGCACAATAGCTTGGAGTGGAGAGATTTGGGTGGCTGTTAACATCGAGGTTTTGAGAGCCGATCAATAGCTTGGAGGAAAAAAACTATAAAGAAAAAAAAAATCTTCCTACTTTATTACCTGTACAAAGAACATGGCTGGCTTACTGACATATCTGCTTACAGACAGCTCTTGTACACCATGGGACTGTGTGTGTTCAGCAGGTGAGGCTGTACACTACTGCACAGCGAAGCAGCTTTACCAAGGCTCGCTGCATCACCTGGCTCCCTCATCGTCATGTCATGAGACAAATTGATACATTTGGAAAATATTTTTCGCCATTGGACATCATCATCCAACATCATTCCAGGTTACCACAAGTGGTGACCAGAGAAGCCAGAGAGGAGAAAGGAAGTGAGTGGCTCTCTCGGACCAGCTTTTGCACAAGTGATGTTGCTACATTCAATTGTTTATCGTAATCTGAGAAGTTGAAGAATAATTTCTTACGCATTTCTACTGGACCTTTCTGATATGAAACCAGTGGTTCTGCATGGTGAGTGAAGTGAGTGAAGAGATTTGGATGACTCTTAATAGAGAGGTCTTGAGAGCCGATGAGGGTGATTGAGGTGAGTATGGAGCAGTGCTGGAATGAAAGGGCAGGGGAAACGGGAGATTCCCAAAAAAACCAGCCGACCAACGGCATCATCCGGCATGATTTCCACATACGAAAATCTGGAGTGACCCGGCACATTATTTATTTATACAGTACAGTAGAGAAAAGCTTCATAAGTGTCCATTATACAATATCAGTTTAATATTGAATAACCAATCCTTGTCCAATAACAGTGTCCTTGAAAAATATAAAAATAAGAATAATCACTCGAGGTATAACAAAAATATATTGAGGACACTGCCCTACAAAATATAATTATATCTGGTACCTAGCCAGACCCAACAAAAGCCTCTTACTACAGGAATGACCAGGAAGTGATACTAAAATGTACCAAGTTCATTTAGATTATACTAATAAGTCAAACTGACCTAAAAATATTCACTCAATATCACCTAGCGAGTTGATTATGGATCTTCCTTAAGGAGATGTCTTGCTTAAGATGTGTTGTTTGTATGACGGCCTTGTTAATATGCCGTAAGAACAGGAAAACTATATTTATTCAACTTTAAAAAATATGGTACACACTATCACAGCAAAATGTAGTGAAATATGTTCTGTAAATTATTTTGCCTAAATCAAAAAGTAAAATGCAAAGGAAATTTGTTTCTTAACTGTTTCAATACATTCCGAAAGATGATACTTTTGACTTCAAAACACCATCAACATATCTGAAGTACCACATATTATACATTGTGACACTGAAGTGAAGTGTAAAACTCATGCAAAGGTTAATAGTAAACATTGCAATTTTTATAGTAATTACCTGCTCTACCTTACTCTACAGGTATCATGGCTCTAAATTAAAATTTTAGCACACAGACAAGAGCTTTAGCTTTAGATGCAAATACAGTAAGAACTATTTGTTGCAAGTGTTAGTCCAGTATACGAAGATGTCAACTTTTCTGTTATCTGTTGTCAAATTTTCACACTAAGCATGCAGTTTTCCTGCAATCTATCAGTAAATATTTTAAGTTGTTTTTAACAAAGTTGTTTAGATTGTAGTGCACACACATCTTAAATATAAAACTTAAGAACAAAAATATGTTCATTTTAAAATGAACATTTGCTGCATTTATTTATCGGCTAGCTCGATTTTTGTATCAAAATATAAGCTTATTACAGTGTAGCATGAAATTAGCACACACAACAGAAGAGTTACCCATTAATTTATACAAGGACTTAAGGAAGTGATAAATGTTTACGAGCAAGTGTTCCTAATAACATTATAACTCCCTCAATACAAATCTAGCTGCACATCTCATATAAGTCTTATAACGTGATGACTTACTGAAGGCAACCACATTTGGGCTTCACACGTAAGATGTAATCATCATACCTGTAGAGTATCATAAATTAATCAGTGGTAATAGTTTGTCGTCAAAATTCTTATTTACATAATTTCTTTCTTATGGTGTGGCAAAGATAGATCTGTACATGATTAATTATTATAATAAAGAAAACATGATTTTAAATTTTAGGATAAATATTTTTTGATTTATTAATTAAATTAAGTTATTAACAAAGTATTCAAAGATTGAGTTTACTTGAAATAATCAATGCGCATACAAAAAAACATGTATAGGCCATTCATGGTAAAGTGAGCACTTTTAGAAGCTGTTCCATCAGACATAATAACCAATAAATACATTTCATTGTGGCCTCGGACTTTTGGTCTTGGATATGGTGAATGTATATAATGTGTTTATTACTCACATGGCAGGGTTTACATTAACAAGTGGTGGAAGGATATAAATTGGTTGAAAGAAAAAAGTAACTAGGGCTTCAAAAGTGCTCACTTTACCGTGAACAGCCTATACCTGAAGTGCATCCCTACTCACTAAAACTATTAACTTTAAATACAATTGATATTAATGACTGAAATTTGAAGTTCTTTTTGTACAACAGTTCTTCTGTCACAAAAGCAACTAAATATATATTCTTTCAGTAACTTGGTAAATTATTGCGAATTATGGTCCGGATGAACTTTGAATAAAAATAAACTGGTCTAGCACTTAGCTGCATTTTGTCAATACGAGAAGTATCTCCAGGCAAAGGCCAGGAAACTAGAGATACTCAGTTGCTCAAAATGTGCACATAAAAGCCTCTAAGCAGAAACATAAGCCGCAACGTAAAGTGAGGGCAAGAGCCACCAGAAAGTAAAAGTAAATTGGAATCTTGGACTTGCATTTTGGATTTGAAAAGGGAATCTGGGATCTCAAATCTTTAACCCTCTAAAACACAAAATCATGGAATGTTGAATATTAGTAAATGCCACCAACTTACAAGAATAAACAAACACGTCAAAGTTGAATACTGTGGTGTTCTGTACTCATTGCTTGTAGGGTTGAGAAGAAACCCGAGAGTAGATATCACATTTTAAATCATGCAAATCACTAATTCATTAACTCAACTATGCATCGTAAAACTTGGCTACTGTTACAAGACATGAAATAAAATTAAAAGCAAACGCAAGGAAACTTAAGTTGCTGAAAACTTCTCCCTGCCAATAAGAGCAAACTGTGAACATGTCATGGCAGCCTGAAATTGTTACAAATAGTGTGCAAAATAGCAGTTACACCTATGGTTGCCAGGTATTCTTAGAGACAAGTTGCAGCCGTCTGAAATTCAAGTAGCCTAAAATTGCAGAACAATATAAAAGAACAATAACAGTGTAATAGAAAAAGTATAACAATATCTAGAAAATATATCATATTAAAAATTACACCTAATAAATAAAAATAAAGAAATAGCATTGTCTTACCTATATACAGAATGGAGATATTATAAAGAAGAGTGTTATAATGTTGATCCAAATTATTATGGAAGAGAAATAAGTTTATGTAATGTAAAAATGCTAAATTTAGGTATTACAATGGAAATGATTAATGTGAATATTATTTATATATTTTTTTTGCTGCAAATATATAATATTAAACAATAATTCATGTACTTTTGAACTCCGGAATATTTTCTCACATTTTTTGTTCTTTTTTCATATTTACCATGCTGAGCAAGACACTTCCAAGAGGATTGCACCTCGGCGGCTAGGAAAAGAGTGTGCCCATTCAATGAGTTGGTATACAGGAAGAGACACGTTGGGCACCACTTGACGGACCCTTCCTTTTTTTTCTTTTACTTGTAAAACTTCTACTTTTTTCCTATTTATACGCCTCACCTGAGGCATTCACCCTAAGGTTGGGTGGAGATGTTAGGAGTGTTGATTTCCCTCCAGGATAAGGCAGGTGGATTCATTTCTGATGGGGGTTTTCGTCTGGTGAGTCGGGGATGGGATTGCCCATGTTTGGGTTCCTAACGGGGTATTGCCTTGAAGAAGGGTTGTGATTGGCTGGAGGGGAATTGAACCCTAGGATGAGCTTATGAGCTTAATCAAAAACTTTTCCTCCCAAGGAGCATGACCTTGCTTACCGTGAAGGCCATCAAAATACGGGACGCCAGCTGTCACAAGGTGAATAACAACCAAAAAAAATTAACAATGAAAATGTGTATGTAAATGACAATGGAATGGGGATGATTTTAATGTCCCAGATAGTTTCTTATTTGGCTTCTCGCTCACTACTGGCATGCCTATAATGTGCCGGCCTCATAGGCTTATGAATGGGGATGAATTTATGAGGAGAAGATGCTATCTGGGGAATTCGTGTACTCAACAGTAATTATTTTTTTGATATGCTGCACGCAAAAACTGATATATTATGAAACTTGAATTGACTTAACCAGTTAAACTATTAGCTGACTCCAATGGGATTCAAAATACAATTGTGTTACTCCACTCAAATCAACTTGAACTGGATCCATCTCTAATCTATTGCAATATTTTTCCACTGTTGCAGTCTTATCCCACATGAATACTTTTACTGTTATACAAGGCTAGCATATGTGCTGCTACAGTTCCAGTATAGCTGTTATTCTCATAAGCTAAATGCAACTTTGGTTAGATATTAAAACTATCCCAAAGAAAGCTGATTACTAGTGTTCATGTATGGGATGGCAAAGCCGTTTACTACAATGAGGACCAGTACTCACTTAATGAGAAGATAGAGCAGGAGTGTGATTGTGATGCCACTTGCACAAAATACCCAAAGTTTTGGTCCAACATTACTTGCAGAAAAATATTACCAGTCTTTCAAACAACCATTTTCGTTTTCACTGACTTTTTTTTTGGGGGATCTAAAGTATATTCCGGTTACAATTATGAATGAGTCTCATTACCGTTTAGCTTTCTAAAATGAAAAAATAACAAACAATTAAAATGACCTGATTTATTTATTTGATACTAGAACATTATTTTATTACCTCCTTTAATAACCAAGAGTAAATTTGTATTAGCTCAACCATTTATTTAAACACAAATCTGCACAACACAGAACAATTTGTATAAAAATTAAGTCACAAAAAATAACTTAATTAGCTTGCCATATCTTGCGGGCAAATATATTTACAAATCAGATATGTGAAAGAAAGGCATCAACCCATGTGTCGACTCAGTGTTTAGGGTAACCCATTTTCACATTGCAACTATCTATCCCTACAAATGAGTCCTAATTGACTGCTCAGCCCCTTATGCAACCAACCACGAAGGCATCTCATGCTGATAGGGGCTTCAAATAAAACTTCTAGTTGACTTGCCATTCCAAGTAAAAAATATAGTTGTTAAAAAAATTGGAAATATCATTTTGAAAAATACAACACTTTTCTTATACTAAATTTCTTTCTTTAACAGAGTTGCATTATTAATGTACTTGCCACAAAGTTTAATCCAGTCACCCAAAGTAAAAAAAAAAAGTCTCACCTTGGGCACCCAGCATAGTTGCCTTGACTGTGGACAGAATTTTCAGTTGCGTGCCTATAGTTGGAATTCTCTCGCACACTTGTAGCAGGTTCTGCAATACAGAAAACACCAAATAGCTGAATTGCACATTACTTGAGACACAAAGATTCTTGATGCACAACACGCTGGGTTATCAAACCAACAATTAAGCAAAAAAAATATGGTGTACACAAACAACAACGATGAGTGAGTGAGTGAAGAGATTTGGGCAGCTCTTAACAGCGAGGTCTTGAGAGCCGATGAGGATGATTGAGGTGAGTATGGAGTGGTGCCGGAACGAAAGGGTGGGGGAGATGGGAGATCTCAGAGAAAATCCGCCAACCAAAGGCAGGCATTGTCTGGCACAATACCCACTTGCAAAAATCTGGTGACCCGGCCGGGGATTGAACCCGGTTTGCCTTGGTGGGAGGCGAGTATGCTAACCGCTCAGCCACCATGGCCCCAACAACGATGAAGACCAATATTATAAACTGGTTGGATTACAATTAAACAGTATGTGTGTATAATCTGTAAACAGGAATTAAATTCAGCAAATTATAGTATTCACCTGTGTACCAACTGCACATTTTTTAGTAGCAGTAATAACACTCAAATCTCTCACAAAGGTAGGTAGTTGGGCTTAATGTCTTGTCGAGAGTGAGATCATTAGACGGTGCAAGTTGCACAGGTAAGAGGGATTGGGGAAGGAATGGGAAGGAATTGGCCATAGCCTTTGTTATGGACCAATCCCAGCATTCACCAGAGCTATTTAGGAAAACAATGGAAAACCAAAATCAGAATGGCCGGACCGAGAAATCAACCTGGGCCCTCCCAAATGCAAGTCCAGTGAGTTACCACTGCGCCACCTCGCTCGATTCCTCACAAAGGTACATTTCGAAACAAGTCAAATAATGTAACTCAGTAATCCAAATCCGTGTTTGTTTCCAACTCAGAACCTTAGTTGACCAGAACCTGTGTAATTTGTCAACAAACCACTGATTTTATTTACAAGTACCTTGAGTTTACTAATGCTTCACCAACTGAGAAAAAAATAGTTCCCAATGTGAAATTATGTTTCAACTGCCTTGGGACAGCCCGCAGTAGCATCTTGTATATCATCTCATAATTGTTTTATATACAAATATAAGCATCATACTCTTCTCCACATTTATGCCCAACACAATGAGGTGTCAGATTCCCAAGTAGTATGTTCTACCAATACCGATGCTCCTACTGAGCAATTTGTAGGTGTGTCTGCCCATGACTGCACTTAAATTCTGTTGTCTACAGTCCTCACATCAAAGTTTATGATGTTGACAATCAACCTCACATGATGCATTGCCTTCTTGATAGTGCAGCCCAGGCATCCTTCAATACTGAAGCTTCTGCCAGGTTACTTTCATTACCAGTGCCTAAGATTGGCCTTTCTCAGGGTGCTGTTAAGTTGAAAGGAGCAACTGAATGCAAAATATGGTAATTGTTGGAACCTCAATGTACTTTAACTCAGGCTCTCTTTATAGTGCCTAAAATCACAAGAATTTTGCCACATGCATCATTGGATCCCTCTGTTTTCTGTCTGCACACAACTGGGCATCTTTCCACTAGCATACCCACATTTTGACTGCATCTGTTGATATATTGCTAGGTGCAGATGTTTATGCATGTGTCTTTCTGAGTAGACTTTTGGAGCTTGGTAAACACAAGTATGTTGTATTGAAATCAAAATTTGGATGGATGTTGTTGGAAGAGTACCTTGAGTCCTATGTGAACCCTGGTCAGGGGTTGGTCGCCATGTTTGTAGGCATGGATGGTTCCCTGGATTCTGTACTGAAAACAGTTTTGGGAGATAGAAGAACCCCCTTATGTCATTGTAAAGGAACCCAATGTTGACTTTTATAAAACACCATTCATGGCCACTTACACTCGAGAAGAGTCAGGAAGAAACCAAGTTCATCTTCCATTCAGACCTTGGCGTTGCCTCTTGGAAATTCCCGTGCAAGTGTTGAATGTTAATTTCATGCTTTAGGAAGAAAGCTTACCTCTCGGATGGACACAAAACCACTGTACACAGAATTTATACATGATTATGAAACGTCAGGTCACATGGAACAGTATTTTCCCCAACTCGACATGCAGGTGGTACAGACACTCCACATTGTTTCACTCCTCACCATGGTGTATGCAAGATATTCAGCTCAACCACTAAGTTGAGGGTGGTTTTTGATTGTAGTGCAAAAACCTCAAACAGTGTCTCAATAAATGACATTTTGCTACCAGAACCCAAACTCCAAAATTATGTCTGTAATGATATTTTGAGATTAAGGCTTTACACTGTTGTCTTCTTGTGTGACATTAAGCAGATTTACAGCCAAATTCTAATTCATGAGGATGACCAACCTTTTCAACAGATTCTCTGGTGGCCGTGCAATCAGCCCCAGATTTTGGAATATGTACCAATTACTTACCATGAAAACCCTAAAATGCTTAATTTTTCCTCGAGGCCAGTTGTTAACATTCTTGGTGCTCAGTGGAACCAAGAAAAAAATATTTTCTTGTACCATCTAAGTGTCTATAGTGGCATTGATACCAAACATTTTGTTCTGTTGCAAGTAGCTCGAACATACGATCCCATGGGTTGGTTGTCACCAGTTATAATATCTGCCAAAATCTCGATGCAGTGGCTGTGGACTCAAGGGGTAGGTTGGGATGACCTCTTGCCATCACCCACCAAGGAAAAGTGGGATCAGTTCATTGATGGGTTTATTGAAGCAATCAGCCTCCCATGCTTCATATGCCCCAATGTGGACACTGTGGAAATCCATGGTTTCTCGGTTGCTTTTTAGATAGCATATGCAGCTGCTGTTTATTTGAGGAGCATGGATACTCAGGGGAGTGTGTGTGCATCTTGTAATGGCTAAGTCACGAGTAACATCACTGAAGCAAGTATCTGTCCCTCTACTGGAGCTATGTGGTGCTCACCTGCTTGCAAAACTGATTAACTACTACCATACTTTTCTGACCCTGTACTTGAATGTCATTCCATCCATGCTTGGACTGATTCGAGTGTTGCTCTTGGTTGGATTAAAACCCAGTTGTACTTGTTGAAGACATTTGTTGCTATTAAGGTTTCTGAACTCCAGGATGTTCAGCATGTACATTTTAAAGATGACTTGGCATGACTCAAGGAAGGAAAACCTTGTTCTACATGCTTAAGGTGCTTGGTCCCTTTTTTGGATGATCATGGTGTGCGCAGGGCGGGCGATTGATTGTCAAATGCCAACATTAGGTTTCCTCTAAACATCCCATCATACTACAGAAAGACCATAAAGCTGTTGGAGCTTTGGTAGACCATTACCAGATGAAGTACCTGCACACTGCACTTCAACTCCTGCAGTCTTTCTCATCACAGAAATTCTGGATTCTTTCATTTTGTCTGTTGGTCCGATCCAGAGTCTTCAGGTGTGTGCGTTGTTTCCATTGTAAACCAGTGAACACATCACCACTGATGGGAAATTTGCCTTCTGAGCATGTCACATCTGCTGGTGTCTTCGAGAGAAGTGGAGTTGAATATGCAGGACCCATCACCATACGGCTCAAAAATCGACACCATGGTGCTACCCAGAATGTGTGTGTGTCTATATATACATATATACATGTGTGTGTGTGTGTGTCTGTTTCTCCATTAAGGCCATCCACATACTGGTACTGATCTAACATCTCATAGTTTCATTGCTGCTCTCACTTGTTTAGTCTCTTGTAGAGGTCTGTGTACCAATCTCTTTACATACTGTGGGAACAACTTTGTGAGTGTTTCAAGGCAGATACATAGCTCTTTCAGGCAATTCTGGAAGTCTCGACCTTTGGAAAACTTCCCCTTATCCCACTCAATCAATTTCCATTTTGTCCCTCCTGCAAGTCCTCATCAAGGAGGCTTATGGGAAGCAGCTGTATAGTCAGTAAAGTATCACCTCAGGCAAATTATTGGTAGCCAGATCCTGCTCTTAGAAGAACTAATGACCCTGTATACTTGAGTTGACATTGTCCTGAACTCCAAGCCTCTCACTTCAATGTCATATGACCCTGTGATGTTGCGCTTACACCTGAACACTTCCTGAATAGTAGGCTCCTTGTTGCTGTCAAAGAATCATGTGAAGATGATGAATGTACCCTCTGTCAGTCCAAGAGATAGAAAATGGTGTGTTCTCTTGCCAACCAGTTCTGGAAAAGATGATGCAGTGAATACCACCAACAGTTACAACCTTGTGGGAAGTGGAAAATTCCGCAACCAGGAATTAATGTTGGAGAATTGGTACTCGTGGGTGAAGAGCATGTACTATCCAAGGGGAATGATTTTGAACACCCCTAAATGCAATGTTCAATCAAAGAGTAATGGTATATTTCAATGACCAATGATACTCTAGTGAGCGTGATTATGGAGCACCGTACACAGTTTCTCTTTGCTTATCGATGACATCATTGTTTATGATTAAGACTGTCAAGTGTATGTTTTGCTATGGCTATCCCCCTCTCCAGCACCACCGCTACCCAGCAGACTGAAGGGGAACTAGCCACAGTATAAATAGTGGGACGGTGCCGTTAAACAAGAGTTATTCATCAGCTCGTCTTCGAGCCACACTGTCTGCTCTCTCCACCGCTGCCTTGCCAGAGATCTACCCTGCTCACTTTGCTCCTAGCTCTGTCTACTCTTACTTCCTTACTTCACCATATTCGTGCCGAAGGAAACACATCTCCTTGGTCTCCACCACGCCTCATCACCGGAGCCATTCTTCTTAACCTGCTCAGTCTTCACCACATTTGTACCAAAGATTCATGCCACACATAGTCTACAAACCTAGACAATGTGGACCCTTCTGGGCAATACATGCATGGGAGTAGTACCAGTTTAGCACTCATCTAACCCACCTTTGTTAACTTAGAACCAGGTCACCTCTACCTGGATAACGTAGGGTTAAGCTTCCCTTAGCTCTTGCCAACGTTAGGAGGTAGTGCGACACCACTTATTTATTTCCTTTCAAATGGAATAAACAAGGATTTTTTGACTCAAGGGTATTCTTTCCCATTGACATAGCACCTCTCCTAGTGAACCTCACACAACTCAGGCAATCGCAGGTGAGCCGGGAAATGACTCACACGAGTCATACAAAACAACTGAGTACACATACATGCACCTTGGATGGCCACCCATTCTGTGCTTCATGGAGTCCAGAATGGTAGAGCCTCGATACTACGTACTCTGTCTTCTGAGGCCAGCTTACCTGCTCAGTAGCCCACTCTCTCCACAGCGTTTAGGTACCGGAGTTAGTGTTATCTGAGTTTGGGGAGACCGCTCCCTCACAAGACCGTCATCCACATGCAGGGACTGTCAGCGCTCACTGCGTTTAGGCACCGAGTACTGAGATAGGGTGTCCGTTGAGTCGGCTGATGTTTCACGTGGTTTACACCAGGTAGGACTGCATTTCACCTGCAATCACTTTACGGACGTGAGTGTGTGTTTCAATCCAGATGCCTTACTCCTGTCAGAGTTGTATCTGCGAGAAATTCAAACAGGTGCTAACTGCCTCTGGGTGCTTGCAACAGCTTACCCCCTCTCTCATCGCCACGCTCAATCTGCTCTCGCCAAAGTATCAAGCCCAGACTTTGCGCCATATATAGATACCAGTCACACCCAAGCACACCAAGGACCTATTCGAGGCACCTACACATGTGAATGGGGAAACACATCCCTGGATTGCAGTGTATTTAAGCCAACTGGATCAGCCCTTGGAAGGTCCAACTTCCAGTTTCAGACTTGAATCAGCGGAACCGATCCTGAGAGCTCACACAAGCTTTGAACACCGTATCTCTAACACACCTGTAGTTTACGTACACCCATCAGAGATGAATAAGGCCAAGCCATTGTCTGAGGTTACGCGTTGCCCATATATACCGCTGAGTCAATACTTTGCAGCAAAAGATCACACCAGCCAAACCGGATTTTGTGCCCTGCCACAAAGCTACCAGGCCAGTCCTTTACACTGGACATACACCAGTACCACGTACAGATTAAGAGAAGTCAGAACCTTCTGCAAAAGGGTGCGCCTGCCCTAGCACCCAACAAAACCAGCCTCTTTAACGCAGTGATGACCTTATCAGCCTTCAGTCATCATGCGTCAAAGAGGTAGTAGGAATTTTTCTGGCGCCCAACGTGGGACCATTGACTGCAATAGTATCAACTAGGCAGTTGAAAAATGTCCTCAAGAAAGATGTCCATAACTGACATGAGCGAGCATGAGCTCAATTTGCACAGTTGCAGCTGCAACCGAACACAGCCGCTGTTTGAAGCCAAATTGCCCTGACACGAGGAACCACAGAATTCAGTACGCTCATTGTAAACAACGGTTCCACTATGCCTGCCTAGGCTGGGCAGAAAAACAACGCTTCACCGACGGTTTAGAATACCGTTGTGACAATTGTCAAACACGTCAAACAGCATTCTCTTATTGGATAACCTGCCCAGGGTGCGGTACCCACACTGTATGTTGTATTATGTGTGGGGAAACCTACCACTATAGACGCATAGGTTGGCCAGAGGAATGCATTACCCGACCGGAAATGATGTATCAGTGCAAAGTTGCAGGCGTGCAGACGAATACAGACCACTGCACAATCCCGAACTGGTCTGTCACCTCAGAACAGTTCATTACATGGGAGAGCCCCAACTGCCAAGGTTTGCGGGACAACCTTACGAGGACCTGCTAGTGTTCATGGCCGAATATGAACTGGAATTTCGTGCGCACTAGGTGCCCGAGAAACAATGGGTCTCACGAGCACAGGTTAAACTGAAGGGCAAAGCTCTCGAATGGTGGCAGAAATATAGGGCATTTGTTTCGGAGTGGAGCCACCTCAGTAGCCAACTTGCGCAACAATTCACAGTCAAAGAGGTACTGATGCACCTCACAACGGAATTTTACAGCCGCACACAGACACCCGACAAAAAGACATCTTTTCCTGATGCAAGGAACAGATGTATCACAATATTTTCCCAGACGGAGATGAGGAAAGTTGCGTGCGGCACGTAACCCGCCTGTTGTTCCCGTGACTAAGAAACATTCTACTCATCCCCAAGCCACTTACAGTGCACGACCTTGTAGATTGCGTGCAGGAAGCGGAGTGCAATTTCAAAGCACAAGCTATCTTTGACCGCCCAAAGCCCACAAAGCAGCCAGTCAGACAAACCACCTGAGCGACGTTATAAATCGCCGCCATCCGCATTGTCCGCTCCACGTTTACCGAAATGATGGTATTACCCAGCATACCACTTCAATAAGGACTGCCCACAGCTTCCAGCACCACGGCAGGAATGTGAGGAAGAAGGGGGCACAAACTGTACGCCATGTATAACCCAACCTTACACTGGCATCAACAGTATACCACAGACGAGAAGGACATACCATTCAGCTCCTACATGAGAAAGCTGATTCACCAAAGCCCCACACATCGAATCAGAAGCATTCTGCAATTTCGTCAGGTGAGACATCCTTACGGAAGACCAATGGGCATCCCTACGTCCGAAAACCAAAACCTGTCAGAATGGCAAAACCGGAATGCATGCTCACCATCGACTGTTGTACAACACTCATTGTTGAGTTTCATAAGATCAAAACTCAAGTGGAGTTTGTCATGTCACCCTGACATCCGGAAGAATTAATACTAGGCCACCTCTGACTTTGCAGCAACAATGCATAATAGACCACAGGCAATAGACAGTATACCTGGCCGACAACCACCGTGTAACCGTGAATTGAGAACACCAACTGACCAAGTGAAACCTCAACCCCTCTACAAAGAGGAAATCAACCATGAGCTTACTGAGAAGCAGTTTCCACAATTGAAGGAAGTCCTCGATGAAAACGCCGGCGCTTTTGGATATGGGGGAACACTGCAACAGACAAGAAACATCCAATACGAGATATTGCTGAACTCATCCGCACAAATTTACAACTGACTGTAAAAGGTTTCTGCCAGGCAACACAGCCTCATCATGCAACAGCTGGAAGATATGAAACACCAAGGAGTCATCGAACAGTCAGACTCCCCTTACAACTTCCACGTTGTGTTAGTTCCTAAGGATGGGCAACTACGGTTCTGTGTGAACTATAAAGCCCTGAACGATGCTACACTTCAGATTCCTCCACCAGCCCTCGACCTAGCGCATACCTCGCGAGACGTAGGCGAGGCGAAGATCTTCAGCACCTTGGACATGCAGTCTGGTTATTGGCAGATAGCTGTATACCCAGACAGCCGGAAATATATAGTGTTCACGTCACCAGACGATGAGGCCCTTCAGTTCAGTGTCATGCCCTTTGGACTCAAGAATGCACCTGCAACATTTCAACATTTAATGTGAGCTGAAGTCTTAACTGGCTACATTGGACAGTTTTGCTTTTCCTACCTCGACGACGTGATTGTCTATTCCAAATCCTGGGAGGATCATCTCACGCATCTCCAATGGGTATTGGAACGGCTGGAACTCCACGGTATGACGGCGAAACTTTTGAAGAACCACTATGGAAAGACTTCCATTGAATACCTGGGGCATGTAGTTTCAATCCAAGGCAACTAACCTCAAGCAAAATCAATATGGGCTATACAACTACAACAACATAGAACTCCTGGACCGCTCTCAGCGCGAGCCATTGTGGTTTTTTTTTAGTATCCTTTTACTAAGCCATAGTGCGGGTTTGGGATTGCAGGCCCCTTGGATGAGGGAGAGCAGCTCCCCCTACCCTCAGGCCTCGCTACCCCTCCTACCGCTCAGGCACATTCTCCTTTTGCCCCCAAATACCTGGTCTTCCCATTTCTACAGTGTTCAGGAGAAAGCCACTACCTAGTGGATACCAAGGCACATAGCCCGGTACTCCCCACTGCCAGCATGAGTCCTTCCTCAATCTGACCTCTGAGCTTTCCAAGGCAAACCAGTGGGGAATGAGGTCAGCCCATGCTCCTCCTTCCTTTCCATTTAAGGTTATCCATGATCAGGCGAACCTGAAAGTGGTCCCTCCAGTCTACATTTCTTCACAGTGAAACTCAACTTTAGGACCCCACTGACTGTAAAGGAGTCAACCGGCCTGCCACCAGAAACCACCATCATGATTGCCTATGATTCAAGCTTAAGTTGGAAGTCAGATACCCCTTTTAGAGGACGGAATGGGTGACTGTCCAAGTTGCGAGTGTGTTTACTCAGTTGTTAGGTATGACTCATGGGAGTAATTTCCTCGGGTCACCTGCCTCTAAGCAGTGTGAGGTACACTGGGAGAGGTGCTGTGTCTATGGGAAAGGATACCCTTGAGTCAGTAAAATCCTTTTTTTATTTTATTTGATGGGAAATAAACAAGTGGTGTCGCACCACCTCCTTACGTTTACATCAGGTAGGACTACACATCACCTGCAATCACTTCATGGACGTGAAAGTGTGTTTCAATCCAGATGCCTTACTTCCATCGGAGTGGTATCAGAGAGAAAGTCAAACAGGTGCTAACTGTCTGTGGGTGCTTCCAAAGTATTACCCCCTCCATCACCATAATCAATCAGCTCTCGCCAAAGTATCAAGCCCCGGATTTGTGCAATTTACAGATACCAGTCACACCCGAGCACCACAAGGACCTTTTCGAGGCACCCAAATGTTGCAGTGTATTTGAGCCAACCGAAGACAAAGAGTATGCCAACACAGTGAGTGCCAGTGCTATGAACCCATAAACTTTAAAATTAATAGCAGTCATTACACTGCCTTATTCCAATTTAATTGACACGTATAGTCTGCATACATTGTCAGTGGTCAGTGCAGTTATGTAATTACAGACATTATTCTGGACGCTTAACTTAAGCGCAATGCTCGCATCAAGCTAGTTTCTAACTGCTTTTTTGCAGCAGTATCAGCTGCCTTTACTCCACTAATTACATAACTTGACAGTGAAGAATGGCTCGTTAAGTGTCATGAACTTTGTGAATATTACATGAACACTTGGACACATTAGAGCAGTGCCACATATAGTAATCAGTGATGAGAAGACGTCGTGTGTGTAGAAACATTGGGATGCCGCAATAATTCTTGTTGAAAATAAAATGAACAGAGATAGAAACATAATGTTTAAGTATGTTGGCCACATTGTTAAGAGACTTAAAAAATTTCCACATACTTGGGTTTATATTGAGTCACGATGAGAAAACTAAATAATTTTCTTGCTTTGTATAGAATCACTTTTTCACTCTATAAATCTTTCATTTTAATAAGTCAATATTAATATTGCATTTTTAATTATTTGATCTTGAATTATATAGTGTCTCTTCAAGAAACCTCAAACCGATAATGCAAATTAATCAAGCATTTAAATAATCACATGTTGAATTGTGTTGAGCCTAAAGCAAAAAACAGAACTCAAGAGACATTCTAAAAAGAAAACAAAAGGTTGTGATGACATCTGTATACAGTTGACTCTTGATGTATTATTATTCAGGAGACTGCCAAAAAAATTTCCATATATACGGGATTTCAGTCAATGTGGTTTCTGACATGTACATCAATAAAATACAACTTCTAACATTATAAAACTTTATGTTGAGTATAGTAAGAGCTGTACATTATCTGTGAATAAAATTTAGCTAATAAACACAATAAAAATGAGAATTCCAGAAAAAGTATTACTGTAAATAATGCATTAAAAACATTTTACCTAAACTTGTTTAAATAAATAAAATAACATTTCAAAATACCATATTTAACTGATTTTAATCTTACACCAAATGGAAGCTGATCTAAAACTCTGAAACACTTTGAAAATGAAAAATATATATCACCGAACGAAAGTCAAATTTTGAATTTCCCGTGCGCACTCAATCAGCTAAAAGCGCACGGAGAAGTTATTGATCAGGCACTGTGTTTATGACGGTCTGAGGAGGGGAGGCGGCAGGAGGATTACTCCTCCACGCCGCTGCATGTTGGAGACAGCTTGCGCACAGCAAATGTCTGTCTTTTAAAGTAATTAATTACATTTTACTGCAAAGAAAATTTGTAATTTCGAGCCAGAAATGAATAAATAGGGCAATTATAATTAGAGTTGTTCCGATACCACATTTTCCAATACCGATACCAATACCTCTGCTGATACTCCAATCCCAAAAACCGATACCAATGCCCTTCGCACTGAAATTTAGAAAAAGTATTACTGCTAATAATACATTTAAAACATTTCTCCTAGACTCATTTAAATAAATAAAATAATGTCTTATTAAAATACTGTATATAATTTATTGTAATCAGACACAAAATGCAAGCTGACCTAAAACTTTCAAACCCTCTGAAAATGCAATTAATATGACACCAAATGCAAAGTCAAATTTTAAATGTCCCATGAGCACTATCAGCTTAGAGTACGCGGAGAAGTTATCGATTGGGTAGTGTCATGTCTGTTAGTTTTCAAGGGGGGGGGGGGGGGGGAGGATGACCTCTCCATGCCGCAACCTGTTGGAGACACCTTGCAAGCGTGAAAAACGTATGTCTTTTAAAGTAATTAATCATATTTTACTGCAAAGACAACTTGTAATTTTGAGATACAAATGACATGATTATAATTGATTGACTCTCTGTCTTTAATAATTAATCATTCAAAATCACATCCTCTGATTTTCCCTGTCATGAGTTACACCGCACTAGACTCGGTGCTTACCTACCCATTATTAGACAGTAAAAGGTGTCAAATAGGCACTTACATATTATCAGTTTATTCAAAGATGCGTGTCTATTGAAATAAATTACTATAAATCCTCCAATTTCCCCGCAAGAAGTTACTTAAAACGAACACTTATAATAAGTCGCTTGATGTTCAAACAATTTTTTGCTGACAAGTGGTAGAGTATATGCTTTTGGGCATATGATTTTATTCGCGAAGATGCTGCCCTTTAAGTTAAATAAATATGAAGTTTTAAAGTCATGTTAATTTTACATCAGATACAGTGAAACACCAACCTTACCGGATACAACCACCTTTAAACACAAAAGAAAACATCTTTACAAATAATAATTCCTTAGTTAAATTATTTTGCATAACAATTTCCGGTGAAACCATTTGCTTTGAAATACAAGTGATGTTAGGTGCAGCTATTTTGAGCGGTGCAAACCGTATTTATTTGTTTATAGCGCCCACTCATGTATAGTGCACACTATGATTTTTGCAACAAGTTCCTGGGAAAATTAAAAAAAAAAAAAAAAAAATTGCACCAAAAATTTGTGGCGCCCTGTTACTAAGTATGGAACAATTATTCTTATTTACATTAATGTGTGGTGATTTTGATATATTTGGAAAATACTTTAATTAAATAACTTGGGTGCAAAAGGCGAAAATAAAAAAAATTCAGGAAACCTTATTCTCCTACTACTCAAGATTTTCAGCTTCGTTTTTCTTTTTTCTCCTTTCTCCTTTTAGCAGTAACTGGCTCTCTTTTTTTTGCCATGCTAGAATGTCACACAACTACCCTTATCTAAAAAAAAGTCTCTCCTTGTCCCTTCTTCCCTCCTTTCACGAACATGGCTCGCTAGCCTCTACCATGGAAACAAAGAGGGTTTGGTGGAATTATCGACCAGTAACATGTGTGTGATATTTGAGGGGGGGGGGGGGGGGGGTACCGATCTACTCATAAATGAAGAGTTGCTAAGAGAGACACAGAAGAGGAGTAAGAGCAAGAGATGAGACAACAGCCAGTGCCGCCATTTCCCTCAACATCCCTGGACAATTTATGGCTACCACTCCCCTTTCCTCTTTTTTTTCCGTGTATAGTGGGCACCCCAGAAATTTTTTCCTTTATTTTGGGAAAGAAGGATGCGCTATACATGAGTAAATGCAGTATTTGTTCTTATTTTTCTTTTTCTTTTAATGTGCGGCGTATACATACCTAAATACGGTAACTTTTGTGCCTAAAGAAAGTAATAACCTGACTTCATTGTCTACAATCGATACTCAAGTATCGGCCCGATACCATACCCAATACAGATACATCGGGAAAAGGTGAAGTATCGGCCGATATTGATACTTACTATCGCCGACACCGATACTTAGTATCGGTATTGGAACTCTAATTATAATTGATTTCTTCACTGTCCTCTGATTTTCCCCATCGTTAGTTCCACTGCACTCGGCTCGGTGCTTACCTACCCATTATTAGACAGCAAAAGGTATCGAATAGGCCCATACATTTGATCTGTTTATTCAAAAGATGTATGTCTATTGAAATAAACCAATAAAAATCCTCTGATTTCACTGCAAGAAGTTACTGAAAATGAACTTTACACTTACAATACAAATCGCTTGATGTTGAAACAATTTTTAGTGAGAAGAGGAGGTCAAGTATATGCTTTTGAGCATATAATTTTATTAGTGAAGATACTGCCCCTTGAGTTAAATAAATATTATGTTTTAAAATCATGTTAATTTTACGCTAGATACAATGAAACACCAGCCTTACAGGAAAAAACGACTTTTAACACAAAAGAAAACACCTTTGCAAATAATAATTCCTTGTTAAAATGTTTTGTGTAACATTTTCAGGTGAAAACATTTGCTTTGAAATACAAGTGATGATAGGTGCAACTTTTTTAGCAATGGATAATCTTGATAAAATTTCTACGTTTGCCAGGTGCACTTTGTTTGCTCTGCTGCTGAGCATGTGAAGGCAAGTGAAGCGGGCGTGGCAGAGAAAGAGAGAGAGAGGACATGCTTTATCTTTTGCTAGACAACAACTCCCCCTTTTGAATGGCATGTAAGTGGATGAAGGAACGTACATGGCTGAGAGAGAAAAAAAAAAGGGGAAAGAGAGCGAGGATGCTAGGTCGCCACACTGGTTGCTAGGTAACCACTTCCCCTCTCGTCAGGCGTATAGGAGAGGTAGCAAGCCAGACACACACCGCCGCAGAGCATTAGATCAAAGATAAATGGCGGCGCACAGGACGTATTTCACATCTAATAACTAGACTTTTACATAAACAACCAGCATAAAAACGACTGTTGCGGAAAATCGTAGGTGATGGGACCCGAAATATACTTTTATCGACGCACCATCCGATAACGATACAAGCGGTTAGCTTTATCATTGTTTATATAGGAGTTCTGCCAGGACCACTGCAAATTAACTGTGGATATGGTTTATCGATACATGCGATTACGTACGAGAGTCGACTGTATTGTAAATATTGCAGTGTTACGTTGTTTAAAAGTACTTCAACTTGCTTTCTTTGTCTTGACGCATACAGCATCTTTAGAATTTGTATTCAGACCACCTGAGATCCATCCTGCTATTTAACATTGTTGAGATAGGAATTTATTTTCCCGTTTTTATTTCCCACAACATGAGCTGAGATTGTTCTGTCTACCCCCGAGTTTGTTTTATTCACCCGCCCACCATAATCATGCAAGCAGGACGAGTTCCTATTTCCACTGCTAGATAGTGCTAGTTGTATTACCGTTTGTCCTTTGCTTCCCATCTCCCTACCGGCCGGTGACTTCACAGCTGTAAGCCATGCCTTCGCTACTGCCCGCTCTCCGCTCACTCTCATAACATTAGCCAATCAGCAGCAGTCTCCAGAACAGTCTTAATTTCTAACACCAGTCGCTCAGATACGACTAGATTGAACAGATTTAATTCCCAGTGCTTGCGGCTCAGTAAAGCCCCCTTTGCATCTAGCATTGCTGCTCAGAGCAAACCCTGTATTTGAGCTTTATTCAAGCACTCGTTGCTCTGAATCTGCATTAGGCCTTTCTGACCACTCTGCACTGTTAGTCAAGGCTCCCTTGATGGAAGATCCCTGCTAACCCTACCCCCCTTTCTTCAAACACAAACGTGTATGAGAACAGGGTACCGCCATCCTATAGTCCTTCTTAGGACTAATACTTCCTTACCACGCTTAGTCTCCCTGCGTCGTGCCCAGCCTAGTATACCGACGTCAGCATAGGGAATTATGGCAACAATTGAAGGATTCTATCACAGCCAGACCATGCCAGCTTTGTACCCCAGTCAACACCAGTCGCCTCTACTGGCCCCTACTGACGTACTATCAGTTTCCTGGCGACTCACTTGTACCAAACAACCAGTAGTGAGTACATCATTACGTTTTCTTCCAATTAATTGAAATAAACATGAAACTGAGCACAAACCTTGTGTACCACCTACCTGTAGCTATAGACTCTAGTTCCCAGTTGTGCTCTACCGAGGTAGCAAACGCAGGTCCTCCTGGGGATGTTTGCTCCAGCGCTCAGTACACTTTGGTTTTTACCCACACGCACCTAGCTTGGCCTGCTCTTCCATCTATCTTGTAGGAGGAATGGCTACGCCACACAGGTAAACTGACTCCGGATAGCTTGTCAGCTTGGTGTCTGCTGATCTCTCTACAGAGGACCCCTCAAAGCGAGGCAGATGTTCACCAGGTTGGGGATACTCACCCGAGGCAACACCCACGTGTCCAACCTTAGCCAGTGTGGCCCTATTTCCAAAGCATATTGCGGGTCCCCCCCAGCTGCTGGAAATAGGGTGTCCACAGCGCTGCAGTCGGCTCATTGCTCGGTATGTAAATTGGGAGAACAAGGAGACTGCCTTCAACTCCTCGACGAGGAGTGAGTCTGTGCTTCCATATGACCTATTCCAAGAGACGTGGCCTCAAGGAATGGGTAAGGTTGATCTTACTTGCCTCTGGACGTTCACACCGGCCCTAGTAGCTTCCATTATAAAGCTCCAGCCCAGATAGCAAGCCATCTCTTCAGTGATCAAGTTCGTACAGGACCGACGAAGACGCCTCACTGGATCGTCGAACTCATAGACTTGTCTTCTGCTCCACAACTACCAATCGTCTCCTACCAGATTCTGATCATACTCCGTCCTGCGTCTGCTCCACAACCTGGACCTTCGACACATCAACCAGATCCTCGTATTGTTGTACACTTACTCTTAATGATCCATCGTCCAAGAGTACATAAACCGGTCACAGCTCCCAGATGCCCAATAGTGTTAAAGACAGTCGATTTTGTGTCCTGCCGGCAACCAACCAGGTCGACTCTCTACAAAGGAAAAATTCCAGTATCCCAGAGAGATCAGATCTCAGAATTTACACAGGAGCACCTGGTCTAGCTCCTTGTCAAAAACCACTCTTTAGCTTCCGTACAAATGGCCACAGCAGAATAGAAAGATGACACAGCGCCTCACAAGTGAGGCTTTTGGCAATTTTAGTTATTTATTTGGTAATAATTGCATGTTATTAACAATCATATTTTTATTCCCCACGGGTCGAATACTATTCCGCCTGACAATCCCTTTTCACAGTTAAACTGTGCTAAATTTTTTTATTGTAAGCACCCAAGCTGCAATGCTCTTTTTGTAGGATGGCACGCTTTCATGAAAGAGGCTCGTGTACACCGTATCGTGTCCCTTTCCATGACATGAACTTACACAAAATAAGTAAAACAATCCCACATGAAGAGCTCATGAGAAAAAGACGACAAGAACTCCACCGCAGTTCAGTGCAGCTGCGAGACCATGGAGGAGGAGGAAGAAAGAGAACGCCAGTTTAGATGCATCAGAGAGAGACAGCGACATCTAGCCAGACCAGCATTCGAAGAAACTAAATAAAAGAGTGTCACAGCACCTGCAGCCAACTGGCCATTCCTCCGAGCCAGCTGATTCTCTACACCGCCAAAGGTTAAGAACACAGCAGGAGTACAGAGCAGAGGCATCTACAGAAGAAAACTGGGAAAGAAAAAAATTGCTGTTGAGAGGACAGATCCACATTCTCTCAGAGGAATTTCTTTCTCGACCCATGCCACCCTTACCAATACAGAGAGGAAAACAAATTGTTCTTGCAGGGACAGTGCTACATTCCTTCTAAGGAATTTGTTTTTCGATCTCTCCTTGGGGATGAGTCTTTGTCACAGCAGATAGGGAGCAAATTGATGCATGAAGTCTTTTCAACAATGATAAAAAAGACTTCGCTTCATCAGTGAGGTAGTCTTTTTGCCTGAACGGAGTTTTATTGTTGACATGCAACGAGACATTAGAATCTTTTACTGTCCTCCCCGGCAAGAATGGACGTTCCAACAAAAGATTGTATTATTCACCGGCCAAAGAGGTTATGCATCCAAGGTATCCAAGTAACACTGCACGCCGCTAGATGGCTACACCAGTACGCTTTGCTGTGTCTCTATCTCCAAGCCAGCCAGTAACATCATGTCTTGAGGAAGCTATGCTATGGCTACACCCTCTCCATGCCACCCCTCCCCAGGTGACTAAAGGGGAAGAGCCAGCCAGAGTATAAATAGTGGGACGTCGCCCTTAAACGAGAGTTATTCATTGTCTCGTCTTAGAGCCACACCATCTGCTCTCTCCACTGCAGCATTACTGGAGATCTACACTACTCACTTCGCTCCTAGCTCTGCCTACCATTCCTTCACAGTATTTGTGCCGAAGATAATGCCTCCCCGTGGTCTCCACCCCGCCTCGTCGCCAGAGCCATAATTCTCAAACTGCTTAGTCTTCATCACATTCATGTCGAAGATTCAAGCCACATGTCGTCTACAAACCTAGAAACTTCGGACCCTTCTGGGCAACACACAGGTAGGGAGAAGTACAAGTTTAAGTTATTTTCATAGCACTCATCTAACCCCCCACTGTTAACTTAGAACCAGGTCGCCTGTACCTAGGTAAGGTAGGGTTAAGCTCCCCATAGCTCTTGTCAATGTTAAGAGGTAGTGCGACACCACATGTTTATTTCCTGTCATCAAACGGAATAAACAAGGATTTTACTGACTTGAGGGTATCCTTTCCTGTAGACATAACAATTGTCTCCCAGTGTACCTCACACCGCTCAGGGGATCACAGGTGATCCTGGGAAATTACTAACACGAGTCATACCAAACAACTGAGTAAACACATAAGCACCTTGGATGGCCACCCATTCTGTGCTCCATGGAGTTCAGAATGGTAGATCCCTGACACTAGGTACTCTGTCTTCTAAGGTCGGCTTGCCAAATCAGTAGCCCAATCTCTCCACCGTGTTTAGGAGCTAGAGTTAGTGTTCTCTGAGTCTGGGGAGACTGCCTCCTCATTTACCCACATGCAGGGACTGTCAACAACGAGGCCTGACTCACAACGCTCACCATACTTATGCACCGAGTACTGAGATAGGGTGTCTGTTGAGTCGTCAGATGTTTCACATTGTTTACACCAGGTAGAACTACAAATCACCTACAATATTTCACGGACGTGAGAGTATGTTTCAATCCAGATGCCTTACTTCCATTGGAGTGGTATCTGAGAGAAAGTCAAACAGGTGCTAACTGCCTCTGGGTGCTTGCAACAGCTTACCCCCTCCCTCATCCTCACACTCAATCAGCTCTCGCTAAAGTATCAAGCCCAGGCTTTGCGTCGTTTACAGATACCAGTCACACCCGAGCACCCCAAGGACCTTTTTCTAGGCACCCGCATGTCTGAAGGGAAAAACACATCCCTGGATCACAGCGTATTTAAGCCAACCGGATCAGCCCTTGGAAGGTCCAACCTCCAGCTTCAGACTTGAATCAGCAGAACCGATCCCTGCAGCTCATACAAGCTTTGAACACTGGATCTCTAGCCCACCCATAGCTCATGTACATCCATCAGAGATGAACCAGGCCAAGCCGTTGTCTGTGGTTACGTGTAGCCCAGGTATACCACTGAGAGTCAATACTTTGCAGCGAAAGATCACACTAGTTGAACCCAATTTCGTGCCTTGCCGCAAAGCTACCAGACCAGTCCTCTATATTGGATGTGCACCAGTGCTAAGTAGAGACTAAGAGAATTCAGAATCTCCTGTAAAAGGGTGCGCCTGCCCTAGCACCCGAAAAAACCAGCCTTTAACGTAGTGACAACTTTATCAGCTTTCAGGTGTTACGCATCAATTTTTGTTGGCTTCAGCTTGACGCATGGCGCATCCCTGCACATCTAGAATGCACACTCTACTTTTTTACTTCACCCTCATCTCAAGAGTTGGAATGCTCATGGGGAAGTCATATAGCGGCAGAACAATGGTTTTCGTACCTACAGGATCACTCCCAGCCTAGTGGGTGATTAGGGAGACATGGGAAATAAATTAAATTGTAGCGTCCACCGAAGCCGCTATCAGGTCGCTCATATTTCCTTCTCAAGATTTTATTTTCAGATGGAACCATCGACACCAGTACGACAGAGATGAGAGTTCCAAAGGATGATGCAACATAGCAGTATCCAGAGCCTCAAGCAGAGGTGATGAAATGTCAATAGCCTCCAACAGGGGAGAAAAGGGAAGAGCGCTGCAGCATCAAACTCTAAATCAACCAATCCTTTTAGCGAGGCTAGAAACCCCTGCACCCCTCGGACAGCCCAAAACACCGAGATTCTGAGTTTAACAGGAGGTGCGAGATCCATATGAGAGTGTTTGTCGGTCCTCCAGCATGTGTAAGACCAAGGACCCCAGCAAGTCTGACAAGGCTTTGCCTACCTACCCTTACAGCTTGAGCAAGGCAGAGGTAAGTGGTACCGGTCCTACACCTTCAGTCTGCATAAGACTCGAAACCAGTACCTCAGGACTGACCACTATACAACTCATGCTGCCATTACCCAAGCAAGTCTCCGGGAGTAAGTGCGCTGCTTAGACACTCCAGTCCGCAAGGACTGAGCAATCTCTGAGAGTAGACGCTACTAGGCTCACATGTCGAAGAAACTGTCTCCTGTGTGTTCGAAGAACCACACGTTGGTCACTGTAATTAGACATCTCCATGCCACCAGCCAGAGGTATCTCTACGTCCTCACCAGAATCCCTATCCGGAAACCATCTCCTCTAATATCTGAGGTAGTAGGTCATGACGATATCCCCTCCTGGGTGGCTAGGACTGATCTCTCTAACTAGCACAATTAGGTCACACTGATATTCATATTCATGCAGGTAGCCTTCGCCTGCCATTTTCATAATATTGTCTTTCTGAACGTATTAAATAAATACGTGTACTAATGTGAATCATGTGTGTCGTGTGTTAAATTATTTACTAGTGCTATTATTTGATAATAATGTTTTTATTAATTTCAACGGTCCTAAGGCAATAATTGTTTCAATCACTGAGTAAGTTAGGTGAATCTAATTTCCTTGGATTTTCTTCTGCCTGCATAAGGTCGAGGGATCCTGGTATTATTTGGTCCACCTGACCTGCCAGGTAATCGAACTTCAGATTCTTAAGGACTCTCACCCTAGCTACGACCTCAACCTCAGCCTGAATAAGGCCAACTCCAGGAGGTACCAGCTACTGCCTATGTCTGGGGGTTTTTTCTGTAGCTTATTAAAAGGACCATAGTGTGGTGTGAACTGAGAGGGAGAAATGGACAGGAGATTTATAAATGACCCCAGCCTGAATAAGGCCGGACACAAGTTATAACTCCGGGATCACAGGCTGGTTTCTTATACTTGAGTCTCGTCCCAGCCTGCACAAGGCCGGACTAGAGAGGATACTGTCAGGTGGAACCAGATTATATTCTGGTAATTTAATTACTTTGTCGATATGCCCTATGAGACAAAAGGACGTAGAAGCACACTCAAAAGATTAGCACACCAAACAAGGCAGAAAGAATTAGAAGCCCAGAGAGAAAATTCTACTTAGACCAGGGAAGACCCACTTAGTAAAAACAATCCTGACATTGTCCCTGTACCCTTATTTGAAGTAGGAACCTGTGTACTTGACCTCGCACCTTTCGGAAACGAGGCAATAAGGCAGTATGGAGATAATCTTTTAGGACTGTCATGGCCCAGTCACTCCGTAGAATATTTGGAGTACTATAGACCAGACTGACCCATTGCTGAATTATTACAACCCCTATGTGCAAGGTATGCACCGCAGTGGGTAAGGTAATTTATATTTGCATCCCCCAATCAACCCCAAGCCGACGCCCTATAGCGACTCCCTTGGATGGATTCGTACAATTTCACATCCCCATGAGACAGGCTCCCTATAGATGATGCCGCCGACCAGATCCTTCTGACTCCAATTAATTGGTTTTCATTTTCATTACATCCCTATGACTACTGGCATCACAAACATTTTTGACAGCCTTCACAGTGAGCATAACCAAACTCCCGGGACAGGAGAATTTGAACCCCTCTCTGGGATTTGGATTCCCTTCTTCTGTCAAGGATAACCTGCTTAGAGGGACCAAAACACATCTTTCCAACGTGGGAAGAACTAAGACCCAGCCAGGCAACCATACAAGAGTACCTTGAATTTTACTGTCCAGGAGAGAATTCAGCTTTCCTACCTCCTGGAATTAAATTGTTTTGATTCTCATGAAAGGGAGTAGCATCAAGCTTCAGTGTGATTTACACTCCCACAAACACAGATTAACGAACTAGAAAATTTGAATTTTAGTAGAATATTACGAGACATAAATTTTATACCCTAAGTAATATTTTTTTGCAATAATATTTACTAAATAATTGTGTTATTTAATACAATTGTTTCAGACAGGTAACTTATAGTCATACTATTTAAACACAAATTATTTGTATACTATAGAATACAGTATTTATACTTTTGTTATTTAAGTTGTGCATATGATGATGTAGAGGCTTACATGAATTTACATATGAAAGTGACACAGTCACTGCTACATATGACAGTAACTTGTATGTCACTATAAGAGCTTGTCACATTTCCAATAATTTGTTATGTGCTGAATAAATTTTTGGAATGAATGCGTAATTGATTGCAGGTCGGAACGACATGCAATAGTATTTAATGAGACGTTAAAAGTTTAAAATGGAATCTTTGTTTACGTGGTCAGTACCTTCTGCAACTTCAGCACCCAAAGGTGTAGAGGGTGTAACTTGGGTACATGTTGATATGTTGATGAGTGCAGAGGGTATAAAAAACGCTACCCAAAATTCATGAGAGCTAAATTGAGAAGCAATTTTTTTTTTTTTTAATTTTCTACAATTACATACATTTCAAATGTATTAACTCTGTGTTTGTAAAGTTATAAAATATATTTTTTCAAAATTCAGTTAATATTCGTTATTTTATAATATATATTTAAAATCAAAACTTGCATATACACATCATGAAACTATTTCCTTCCATTAAGTATTTTTATTTAATATTAACCATTCATGACCCTGTCAATCATGATCGGTATAATTACTATATATAAAATACATGTTAACTTTACCTGAAATTCATAATCAGTTTCATCCGCCTATCCAAGTTTATTTTAAACCTTCTATGCCTTTTACTCCACCTCCTCGAGGTGGTGTAGGAGGTGTAGCACCAGAGAGCTGAAGTTGTAATTACACCCTTCATTAGAATGTTGCAGTTGCAGCAACCAAAATAATACTTCTGTGGTGGGAGGCGAGTGAGCGGTTAGCTCGCTCGCCTCCCACCACGGAGATCCGAGTTCAATCTCTGGTCGGGTCACCGGATTTTCACATGTGGGAGTTGTGCTTGATGATGCCGTTGGTCTGGTGGATGCAGATGGTGGTTTTAAGCCAACGGAGCTTTTGTTAGCTAGTGAGAGAGGCTGCAGAAGCCTCTGGTAACTGGTGGTGGCTGCTGTAGAACTAGAAGACCTAGGAGTCAGTAGAGCCCCAGCATAAGTGTTGAGGCGAGCTGCTGGAGAAGATCACTCCTGTCCTTGGCCGTGCACGGTCCTTTATAGTACGCTAGGCATGTCCTCACTGGGACCAGGGTCAGGTTGGGGGTAGCTACTCTCTGCCCGGCACTCTGCTGCTCAGAATGTTATGTGGCAGATGACTACTTGGGGGCTCTCGGAGCGTGGGAACGGAAGGGGGGGAAGGAAGTGGCATGCATCTTGTTGGCTTTCGCAACATCTCATTCACATGTGTAGAATTGCCTTTCAAGATACTGGCAATCTAAACAGCATTCGTTAATGGTGTTGCTTGATTTTATTCACGTGGCTGTTATCACTCACTAGGCTGGGAGCAATCTTGTAGGCACACGTGAATTACTCTGGGTTCGACCCTTCCTCGTGTTACGTAAAATATGTGATGTTTAACGAGTCATAGTCGTTTAGTCATAATACTGGAAAGCGGCACACGTCAATTCGCCCCTCCTCCTCAGTGACAAAGAATCATCAGGTGAGTCGAAGGCGGAGTAGGGGAATGTATATATGTTCCCCCCTCATCAGGAAGTTTAGGAAGGGCCATACGTGAAGAAGTAGCGAAATATTTATTTTTCGGGATTTCAGGCAAACTCCTGAAGTTCGAGGCAGTTGGTATCTGTAGTTGTGCTTGCTCTGTGTGCTGAGACTCATCTGGAATCGCCGCGCCTCGTGGAAATGCGATCGTAGCACTGTCTCACTCTGCAAGCTGGATTTCTCTCTTTCCTCTCGCTCCGGCAGGTTGGAGGAAAAGCCTGCTAATGTGTTCTCCCCTGTGGAGAGGATTTTTGTCAGGAATGACGTGGTTGCCGGGTGGCCCACATCCCACTACATTATACGTGCCATTACGAGTGCTGCATAAACGCTGTGGTTATTCATTACAACTATATATACAACATTACCCTGTGGAAAGAAATTACACAAAACAACAGCATATGTAAAACAACACTGGGAAATAAAAGTATATACAAGCCTTACTCATGGAAGGCGGGGTGGAATGCGAACTATCTTGTTGCTTGCTGTGGTGTATTAGTTTGAGAAAAAATATCTCTCTTTCTTTGGAAACCTGTGGGTCTCATAGTAAGCAAAACAGTTACATATGATGCGTGCTGGGTTTATTAGTAGTGGGCACGGTCGTTGTGGCTTTATGTTGCGTTAGACCAAATACGCGCGTTCAGGATTTATTGAATCCGTTTCCGCATAATCCCCATTACCTTGACGGGGCACGTAGGTTGGCGGCAAGGTACAAAGTTCTCTATAACCTGTCTGACGATAGGTTTGCAGATAACTAACTGGCTTATATTGTTTCCCACTGTGGGTTAGATTATGGCTGTTATCGACTGGCAGGAGGTGTTGCTGGTGTCTGCTGGCTGGAACTGGTGGTGCAGACCACTGGCTGTAGATTGTTGATACTGTACTGGCCAACATGGTACCGTAGATTCTAAGCGGCTGCTTCCAGACTCCAAAACAGGGAGTTGGAAACCCTGTGTCTCAACTTGATCTCATCTACCAGTCCGTGCAAGATGGGATGGTATTCTTGGTGAACATGTATGTGTGGTGGAAAACCAATGTACTTATATACGGGATAGGCTGGTCTCTCTAACAGTTGGGTTAAAGCAGCGCGGTCTCGTTCTGCATGCATACTCAAAGTAGGAGAGGCTAATTCAGACTGTTGCTTGGCAGCAGGGTAGGCTGTCCTTTTCTCCTCTCTCTTTAAGCTGAGCCTTTTCCTAAAAGGCATAGAGGTTTGACACCACTGAACAGTATACGCTGTGTGCCACGGACGCGATACAAATCCCTATATCAGTGTTCTGCCAGCAGTGGAGCCGGCACGAGCTTGGTGGTGCAGAAGGCCCCCCACTACAGGCGAGCAGACCAGGAGCGTTGAGCCATATGGGCCGCCTTCCTGCCACTACTGGATATGGGTCGCAATCAAGGCCAGGCTGTAACCCTTGAGTAAATACCCCCACCAGCACCTAGATGCTCTGGTAGGGATACAACTCAAGAGTACTGTCTCTCCCTATTTGGATGAGTTACTAGTAGTTGGGGCTCTGCTGTTCAATCCTCAGAGGTCTAGAACAGGTGGCCGTCATATGACGAGTGTATTAGACTGGTGGATTACTGATGGGAATCCACAGTTCTAATCTAATTCGTATAGTCAAACGCCTGGTCTCTGTCAGCAATGTACAACGCTGAGGCGCATGCAGCTGCGGCTGCAGGTGACGTTATGGCATGGAGGGGTTCTGGATAGTATTGGGTCCTTTATGGGTAGGTTTACTCCGGGCTTGAGGGGAGTCAAACCCCAGAGTGAGGCGAATGGATGTAGCTCCCCGTCCAGGGAGCTCTATTCTCCTCACACTACAAGAGTCACCAATATGTGGGATGCCAGCGATCCCAGGAGGTGAAATGGGGTGATGATTAGTTGATTGTGGAGGTGGAGGTGAGCATTCTGGCTGGGGAGAACTTGGTAGGTAGGGTGGGTTGACGTGAGGGGATGAAGTCTGGGGAAGGGGGTGTAGCATGAGGTTTTAGATCAGACTGTGACAGGAGTCGAACTCGTACAACCTTCCCAGGCGGTAATTTGTCTGTACAAAACTACGGAAGCTCTGTTCCTTCCAGGTGTGTAACCTGGATCAGTCTGCACGAGTTTAGCTTTACTATGCTAGTAGTGGTGGGAGGCTGCCTAACAGCTATATCCCCGGGTGTCGTGTTGGCTACTTGCTGTAACAGTATTGATCTGGTCATTGTAATTGCTAGTCGGATACCTGGGCCAACAAGCATCCAGGTGGTGATCAAATGGAGAGACGACCTCTAGCAGTATTAATGGGGAGATAGGCCGTGGATTGATGTCGTCGCACGGTGGGCAGAGTACTTCCTCAGATGTCGAGTTTACTGGAGTTTCGGCCCTATAGGCTCATGCTAATGCGTGACGTTCCCTACGTTGCTGCCTACTTTAAATACCTCCTCTCCTACTGAACACTTAGGACTAATGGCAAATACTAATACACAGTTAAAATACACCAAAAATATATAAAACACTTAGGGACACGGGATATTTTAACTACGAACGAACGGTACACAATCAATTAAAATACTATGAAATATTTATTATGTGATTCACCCTGGAGAGTCCCGGATATACTAAAAGAATACAAAAGTAGCAAACACATTAAGTTACCTGGCTAATCACTCTAACAATACGGAAATTACAAGAGTGTGATAAATTCAGGCGAAGGCAAGCCTGGTAATTCAATATAAAAAGTCTCAGCAATGGCAAAAGCTATAGTAACGCAATTTACAGCAGCTAGAAAAATATAGCAACATAATCTTTACAGCATGCCTAATTAACTGGAAGTTACTCAGGGAGGTAAACTACGACGTGCCGGCTTGTTACCGCGGAGTCACGGGAAGTTGACTGGGGTATAGGGTACTGGGGTCAAGGTGAGGTTTACCTGACGATGGAGCTGTCTCTCAAGCTGTTGAAGGAGGCAGGTCTTCAGTGGAGAGTGCCCTGTTGCAGGTTGAGGAGAGGAGAAAGAGTCCTCGCAGACTGAAGAGAATCTTGCTTCAAGCTGAGGAGAGTCTTTGAGCTGACTCGAGAGTCCTTATCGGACTAAGACAGGAAAGTCTTTGTCAGACTGAGGAGAGGTGAGTCTTTAGCAGACTGAAGGTGGGAAGCCAGCGAGCCTGGCATCTCTGCTGGAGCTAATGGATTCCTATTTATACTTTCTCGTATCAGCAGTTCTACAGGGTGCAGGGGTGTAGCATAGCCTTACACACAGCGGCGCGTTATCAGGGGTGCAGGAGCGCAGCTCATTCCTTATTGCCCGGCATGGATGTGACGACAAATTAAAACCCCTGTCTTCTAAGCGGTTGGTCGTGACGTCACAAGGGCACGGGGGTTCTGCGATCTTTCGGCGTTGCAGGAACTTCTTCAAGGACTAAGCAATGAGTAGTAGAAATTCACAAATGTTTATTTATTTTGAGAGGGTGCCTTTTGCATGCATAAATTTGGATGGGCAAAGAGGGATTGTAACTATGCACGTAATTTACAATGAAGTATTCGGCTACCCCAGCTTGTGGGTTTTCCTAGCTTATATATTTCACCCTTAGCGCAGGTGGCTTGTAGATGGGGCCAAGTCATCCGTAGAGTGCTCATTCGCATAACGCAGCATGTTGGAATGCATGAACGCGTACTATTCCTAGCAGTCGCGGTGAAGAACTCTCTCGAAAGAATACCCTCAGTTAAAGGAACAAAGCTGAATTTAATAATGTCATAGTAAATACAGTGACACGTGTTATTCCCTAACCAAGCAGACTGTATATAAGGAATTAACCTACGCTATATGGGTGTAGGTGACCTGGTCCTAGAATATACAAGAAATCAAATTATATGATGGCTAAGTAAGAATACTTAGCGTAGCTAACTAAACTTTGGGATGTCTAGATGAGACAATTAATAAACGGGATCCACTGCTCTAGTAGCAGGGAGTGTAGTTGTCCAGGAGGAATCAGTAGCGCAGGGTGTTGTGATGAAAGAAGATGAAGACACTCTGGTAGATAAAGGCTATCGGCAATTAAGAGCCTCTGGTGACGGCATTGGGAGCAGCCTCTGGTAGCTGCTGAAGACTGTTGTCGACAATGAGAGCAGCCTCTGGTGGCTGCTGAAGACTTGGTGACTCGTCGAAGGGTCCAGCACAAGAAGTGGTGGAGCGAGCTCAAGAATTAGAAAGAATGACTCGCGAGCCTGGCCGTGCACGGACTTATATAGCCGGAAATGCAGGTGCAGCGGTGGGAGGTGTGACGTCGCCTAATAACGTTCCTCTAGTGCATGGCTGGGGGAGGGGGTAGCTACCCTCTGTCTGTCTCCCAGCTTCGCGCGTGTTTGGTGGCGCTCGGCTGTGCCCTGAGGGGGGCTGACGGATTGTAGGCTCTCAGCATGGGGGAGGGGAGGGTGGCATGCTTGCTGACTGGTGCAACGACAGTTTCCACGTGTTCGGAAGTGCCGTCCAGGGTTGTGGCAATCCGCAATGTCCGTGTACTATGTTGGCAGGGTTCGACTCTTACTTAGGTGTAGTAGGAATACTAGTTGCATAAGTTGTATTTGTTAGTATTTATAATATGTGGGAGCGGCACACGTCAATTCCCCCCCAGTTGCGATGAAGTCTCATAGTGGAAGTTGTTAGGCAGTAGAGTCGGGAAGAAAAAAAATTTTTCAATCAGGTAAGAGGGACTCTTAATGTTGGGCTACTTGACCACTGTAATTCTGCTCGCTCTGTGCACTAGGGCCAGCTGGAGACACATTGCACGCAGCGCACCGCCATAGCTCTGTCTCGCTCTTCAGGTGGGCTTCCTCTCTGCCCCTTATCCTGGCAAGGCGAAGCACTGTATGCTGCTAATGGCCCCCCCCCCCCCCTTGTGGCGAGGATTAGTGTCAGAAGTGATGTGGTGTATCGGGTGTCATACCGGCATACTTGGTTTACGCATGTCATTGACAATAACTCAGCATAGTGCTGTGGTTAATTACAAGAATTCTTTACAACAATAACTTGAAAAAAAAGAACACAAAAACAATGGCACAACCAATACAAAGGATAATAAAAAGCTTGTACAAGCCTTACTCGCGGAAGGCAAGGTTGAATTACTTCGGTAAGCTTTGGCTACACTATGAATGCTTCGTGGCAGGTGGTGACTTAGTGACTCTCAGAGCACGTGGAGGGGCGTAGGGGGGTGGAGGTGTCTTAACTCATGATTTGACCTTTCCTTGAGTTATGTAAAATATGTGATGGTTGACGAGTCATAGTCGTTTAATTATAATATTGGAAAGCGGCATGCATAAACTAAACTGTCTTTTGTAGTGGGAAATGTGAGTAAATACTATAGGCCAGTGTGGTCCAACTATTTATAGTCGCAGGCCAGAAATTTAACTATTTGTCAGTTGCGGACCAGGAATTTATTCTTAAGATACACCGCAGGCCAGCATAACAGTTCAAGAGTTAACCATATTAGTATTATTAGAATTGTACCTACAAATATCTCATTTCTACACTATTAAAATATAACATTATTGTCGATTAAATATTGGGTTGAAAAAATATTTAAATAATGGGAAGTTGACAGAAAATGCATGAGAATTTTTTTAAAGGCATTTAACAAAGTAAAATAGCTAATACTATCATGGGCCAGGCAAAATGGCCCTAATAGCCGCATTTGGCTCGCGGGCTGCCAGTTGGACCACACTGCTATAGGCTATTCATGGTAATGAGCGCACTTATGAAAGCCCTCTCATTTGGAATAACAGTAACTAAATATATTTTATTTTAGCCTTAGACGATAACTTCCCAGTTCTGTGGAATCTACACACAGTGTTTATTACTTACACTGTAATATTTATTTTAAAAAGTGGTTACAGGATAAAAAATAGCTGAAATAAAAAAGTAACTAAGGCTTCAAAAGTGCTCACTTTACTGTGAACAGTCTATATCAATGTTAGTTACTGGAATCTTTCTCTATGTTTTTATAACCTAGAAATTATATAAACAAAGTTACATAAAGAAATTTATCCAATTTTTATAAGTTTCAGGGTCCAAGTTTTTGCAGCCAAATTGTTGGGCTGATGTAAATGTGGAACTCTAGCAAAATATTTTACATTACATTTTTATGAATATTTCTTTTTATGGTTGCACTTTTTGGCTAGTATTTTCCTATTCTGTGTGGGATTTATACTGGTGAATCATGACTGTTGTTTATATTTTATACATTCTTATGAAATGTCTATTGCACATTAGGGGTGGGCAAAGCTGGATATTTCATTTCGAAGCGAATTCAAAGTGAATTTGTTAAAATATTTGTGAATTCGAATCGAACATCAATTCAAAGTGTTTTGTCAACAAGTATACATTGCACAAATTATATATTTTTAATAAATTGAATAACTACATACATTTTCCAAGATAGGTAAAAGGCAGATAAAAAGAAATGTTTTCCAACGATAAAAAAAAAAAAAAAAGTTTCCACCATGTATTGTATTTACCTGAAAAGAACAATTTTTTTGACAGAAAAGGAATAGAAAAAATAAGGGGTCGTCCACAATTCGGGGTCGTCTTCAATTCAAAACCTAGGACCATAAATACCATAAATGTGTGACACACCTAGTTCAGTATTTAAGTATGTTACATGCACAACGTTACTAGGTTTCTATTCATAATTTTTTACTCGATAAGAAGTTAACCCTCCAAAATTGGCATGCCATGAGACAGAGGATTTTGACAAATACTGTTCACGCTTAAATACAGTGTGTCCTATGGTTGGATGTACTTTTTTGTGCTGAGACTGTACCTGTCAACTTTGACAAGGGTCCCTTTATCTGATGTCACCCAGAGAAATAAAACACTTTATTATTATTATTATTATTAGTAGTAGTAGGGGCGGGCGGGTTTTAATTTACTAGGCGAATGACATGTTGACGGGATGGTAAAAAAATAGAGTTTGGAGATCCGATTAATGGCTAATTCTAATCTGATTAATTTGCAAATGGCTGCAAAGAGGAAGCACCTTGCTGGGAAGCAAAATGGCTCAAGTTAAATAATATAGGATGTACAATAATTTTTTTGCTTATATGACAAACATTCAAATTTGTCTGTGAATATGTGGAAAAATCAATTTTTTTGACTAAATTTGATTCATCAAATCATAATTGCGTATATAAAGAGTCGATACAATACTTCTGACATGAAATCACACTTGTATTTTATTAACAATTTCCCATTTTTTAAAATTACATTATTGAAAAGTGAGATTTGAATAGCAGTGGGTTCAATTTCACACTTTTCACAGCAGTTAAGTCTGTAAAACTTGCAGTTTAATATCATATTTATCACACTGCAAAACTCTGTTGTACATTAGGAAAATAAATATATAATGCCAATTAAAATGTGAGGTGCCGAATTAAGTTTGGAAAGATAATAAAGTGTTTAGTAATACAAAAAGCTTTTTTTCCAGATAATTCTACTGTTTTGCTATATTGTGAGTAAAATTAGATACTGACAATTATTTTTCTTGGAATGCAGTTTGGACAAATGTGTGGGCATTTTGTTGAGTTGAGGTTATGTTTTCATGTTTCACTAGCAATGCGTGTGGCAAATGTGGGATAAAAAAGTTGCTATTATTAAGCGCACGTTGTCTTCTTTTGCTTTTTGGGCGAATAATAATAAATAATTTAAGTTGCTCAAAAGTATTTTTTTTGTTTTGAAGTTCGAAGTAAAAATTTGATTTCGAATACGAAAAAGAATATTGAAAATATTTGATTCGAACTCGAATTTTCGAAGCTTCGCCCACCCCTATTGCACATATATGAAGCAGATACATGAATTGTAAAGTATGTTTTTTTTCAATGGCAAAGTTTATCCATTAAAAATATTATACTTAATAAAATGGAGCACATAATACTAGTTATAGGGCAGTCTTGCATAAGAAAAGCATGGTAAGTTAATAAATGATGTTAGCTATGAAGTTAAACAAACACTTACTGGATCTCCAAGTACATAACCACCCTTCCAACTACCACTCAGCCCACATTGTTTCTAGATACACACATCACTGTTAAACATCTCCTTCCTGACAGCTAGTAGATATGAAACAACATAATTAAACGAAGAGATATTTTGATGTAAATCTTAACTCACAGTTCTCATTCGTTTGTCAGTACACTCGCGGGCAAGTTCCTTAGCTAGACGTGTGACCTCTTCACTAGCTTCAGCTATGGCTTTTGCACAAGCTATGAGGTCACGCTTGCTTCCACCTTCTCCTCGCACAAGACGACTGAGACGACCCATCAGCACTGCCATCTTTTTTGCTGCCACAATGATGTCGTTATCTTTGCTCGACCACTGTCGCACTTCCTGGTGCAGTCCATGAGCAGCCACCTGAAATGAAGGAAAAATTTATATATATATATATATATATATATATATATATATATATATATATATATATATATATATATATATATATATATATATATATATATAAATCCTAATTATTTTGTCTAGTCAGTGTAACAAGAACCCTAAGTTTTATATATGCAAAATTATATGCACTTATTTTTTCAAATGCTTGAAATCACATTGCTCCATCTGTAGCATTGCCTCTGTAGGTGTGACCAGTGCTGTCCTAATAAAATTAAGTAACAACTATAGTTAACCTGGATACAGACCAGCTTTCCACAGTAAGTAACACATTTTATGAGTGTGCAATGGTTTTGGCATTTAAATTTGTGAAGTGCTTGAACCTGCCAAAGATAAACAACAGCAAAATGGCAACACTAGGAAGCAGTAGGTAATTGCAACAGTCTTAATGATTACATGTGAAGAAAAGAACACCAGTAATTTACTTTGATGGTCCCTTTCAATTACGGGGTCTGCGAAAAAACATCAATATACCATACACGCAAAACCAGCGGTGATGATTATATATCAAGGAGAAAGTGAAACACCAATGTTAGCATATTAACTTTAGTGTGTACTATTTTTAAGTTTGCATATTCAAAAGTTTGCAAAATTTTAGATTTTGAGACATACAATTCATAACTGCACATATAATACGCAAAGAACCTAGATAGCTCATTCACTTTTATTAAGGAGCAGGCAAGAAACTAATTTTCACATCCATACACCCAATTGTGACAATTGCCAGTGTATAATGTCAACAGACATGCATATTTTTGTTTTGACAACATGTAAGGTTGATGTGCTCCTGGCATACTAATAGTTCACAATAAAAAATTTATTTTCCCACTGCATTATAATGTACTGAAGGTTTTTTGTTTCATGGATAACTTCAACCTTAAAACCTTTGCATGGAATCTCTGGAGTTTTCTAGCTTTACTATGTATACGAACTGGTTAAAATTTAACTTTTCCTAAAATAATGTGAATATTTGACATTTCACTAGGTTTACCTTATAGATGGCAGGCACAATGACTGTGGGAATAATTGCTGGCCTTCATAGCAGCCAGGAGTTTAGTCTAAGTTTCTCAAAATCACATTCCCAATAGTGAAATCTAAATTACCGCAGTGTTTAAAATTATTTGTGAGCACATAGTACATGACAGCCAAAATGTTATCAGCTGTCTTCACAACTTGCAAGCTTAATTCCAAGTTGGTGACTGATAACTGAGAAGCACGGTGGCCATATTCATTACAGACACAAAACCTGCCTAACTTCCTTAACTGTGGTACACATATGATACAGATTATTTTACATGATGAACATAATCGCAGCAGCATGAACCTCAGAGAAAATTATTAAGTATGCTATTGTCTCTATCCCACTGACTACAGAACACCAGTAAATTTGTCCACTCGGTACACAATAGGTAACAATAGAATGAAAACTCTGTGCAACTGTAATAACATAACCATGTTTTGTGCTACAACTAAATCCATACAAACAAGGCTATGCACAAAATAAATCATCTATGTAATTTTAACAAAGCAACACAAGCAAAATTGTGGTGGTGGCAAGAACTACATCACTGTTCCCAGTGTGGCCTTTGTAGTTGTCACTGCATCTTGGAGAGATATGCTTAGGCTGTCCTCAGGGATGTCGTTTCCTCCCCTTGCACCGAGTGTGGCACTACTTGTATTGGCAGTGGTTCGTTCTAGTGTTACTGAACTAAAGTGCACTTTCTTTCATTGCTCTGTTTCGCGTTCTTTGCATGCTCCTTGGATCTCCATGCTGATACTATCCTACTCCCTCCTCTACGTGTTTGCACAGCACCATCACATCTGTTTAAACCTCTGTATACCAAGGCCTTATTCCATACGGCCCTGGGCTCACTCACTCACTTCTCTCTGACAAACTTCAAGACTCTCTGCTGACGTCTTCACATGTATCATCAAGATTGTAGCTGTTTCGTACGGAAATTAATTATACTGTTTAAATAGCTAGGACAACATTTGTTAAGGTGGGTCGTGGTATGTAACAGCTGTTGCTGTTGTAATTTTTGTTAGTACACAAAATTTTTGTGGCTAGATTAACAGTAGTAGTAGTTGTTTGTGGTAGTGTCATTATAGAGACAGCAAGAGAATGTCAGGAGGAGTATATCAACCGGAAGTACTCTCCACTACGCACTGGAGTCCATGCTTTTGATATGGGTGAAACAGCCCTACTCTGAAGCTATCCCCTGAGTCAAGGGAATGGGAATGCCCCTACAAAGTAATAGGACACGGAAATGTCTACAGGATAGAAGACAGTTACGGGAGAATACAGAAAGCAACCCGAGGCCAGATGCACCCGTACCCAGACTCCGCCCTGACACCTGTTCAGGACATCTCCACATTGCTGCACCCTGACCTGTCGGACGACAAAGAAGAAGTTGCCCAACCATCTACCTGTGAGAATGCATGGACGTCGCCGCCTCCAAGGGAAGATGCAACAGGACCACCAGTGACAGTGAGTGTTTATTCCACACCAATCCGGGTAGAATTCCTGCAACTCAGACGCACCAAGCCTCCAGAATGGACCATACTGTCCACCCCATCAACATTTCGTCGGAAGTTCACCGGATGCCCAGGGAGAAGTCCAGCAGACAGAGAATCGAGCCATCGACACTACACAACCAGCACCAGAGGAACTTCATCGACTTGCACCGTTACATCGGGGCTGCCACCACGACGGGCAACTCCTAGCCAGCTCAGCAGAGGATCTGCCACTATGGACGCCGCAGCAGCCTCCCACACAGAGAACCCACCTTCAACTATGTAGACACCTACTAGAGCTCCTGGAAACTTGGAGGCAGTCTCCCAGGCCCTGGAGCAGCTCAACCCAGCGGCCACAACCACCAAGAATTGTGCGGTTTCCCTAGCTGCCCACTCCCAGCTCGACGTGGAGGTAACCAGTTTCGTGCACGAGGTGCATCCCAGCACCCAGGCCATCTCCCAAGCCCAATGACATGAGTGTACACAGGACTTACCTGATGCTAGCACCTCCGGAGATTTCAAACACCTTGTTGTAGTTAGCCCAATGCTTAACTCAGTGTACTATGCTCTGTCCTCTACCCAAAGGTCAACCCCGGAAGCTGAAAGCAAGATGCATTGTTTTATTTATCGGCCCACCGTAACTATGCATGTAGGCAATGAGTTCTTTTACCCGCAGCTAGATACTGTTACTAGTAGGATTTTGGTTTGTCTTTGCTTCACTTCCTCCAGCCGGCCGGTAATCGGTATTGTCATGTTTTCAGTCATGAATTTGCTAACCCCCCCCCCCCCGGCACAGTGACCATCTCTCGCCCCTGTGACACCAGCCAAATAAAAGGACGTAAAGTTTATTTCTCCTCCAGACTGGTCTTCATGGTTCAGTCATCCAGCACCCGCTGCTCGGACATTGACTTGCCTGCAACTTTAAGCCTTCGCTTAGACCAGTTCTCTGCTGTCTAGCACTTGCTGCTCGGACAGGCCAGTTCTCTTACACGAACTGTGCTAACTGCCGGGAAAGGATCAAACTGCCAGTCTAGCACTCATTGCTCAGGACAAAAGCTCGTTTCAACTTCGCTATGTTGCAGTATCCAGCACCTGCTGCTCGGAGCTGTTAGCCAGTTAAAGCCCCTTTGCTACCAGTAGTCTGACCACTCAACCTCTACGTTAGTCAGGTGTGTCTCTTCACAACGAACCCTGCTAACCTACACCCCTATTCTGCACACACGTGCCAGAGCAAGGGATACCCTTCCTTACAGTTCTGCTTAGGACTATACCCGTACAATCCTAGCTTAGTTAGCCTAGGGATGCATCTGTATTTGAGCGTTACGTCAGGACACATGAGCAACAACAGGAGAGAGAATAAGTATACATAGTTCCAATGCTACACACCCCACATACCCCAGCTAATTCAACCAGTCGCATCTACCGGAGTATAGAGCTTTAGCTTCCTGGCAATAGCTCATGCCGATGCAGGAGTTAGATATTATCACATGCTATTTCCCATTGAAAGGAAATAAATGTGTGCTAGCTCAATCCTTGGATACCAAATTTCATACTGCAATTCCTGTAGACTTACTACCTCGTTCCCAAATGACTATCCACGAGAAGGGGATGCAGGTAATCCCAGGAAAGGTATTCATACGAGCCAAGACACGCCATTTTAACCACAAGCACCGATTATGGCTATCCTTTCTATCAATGAGTAGGTAGAACAGAGGTGCCAACACAGGTACACTGACCTTGCACCAGCTGGTTGACTTGGTGTTCACCAATCTTTCCACTGTACATCCGTGCCACGAAAGACGGGCATCCCCTGAGTTGGCAAGACTCAGTCAGGGCAACACTCACATGTGTGACCCGAGACAGTGTGGCCTGACTTCAAGTACGTACAGTGAATCTGTGCCAGGTACTGGAATAGTGTGCCCACTCAGTCGACGGCCTTCACGTGATATTACACATAAATTGCTATCCAAGGAACCTGCCTTCCTTCTCTCGGATGAAGAGGGTATTTGTGTATCCCAGTGCCTTATACCCCCGAAGGTGGGGATTGAAGGAAAGGGTGAAGCAGACCTTACTTACTTCTGGACGCCTGCATGACCTATCCCCTGTACTTGTAAATTCAATAGCTAAGCTTAACCCTAGGGAGTAAACCCAGGCATTAAGGCACCTACAGGATCCTGCGACACCAGAGATACTGAAGGATTTGTTTGCCGACCCTATATGCACAGGCCTGGCAGAGTACCCGTGGTAGATAGAAGGCCACCTCAGCCAGCTTGATCAACCACCTACGCCAGCCATCGCCCACTTGGTACCAGCTATCCTTAGATCAGTTCCTCAGCCCATACCTCCATCCAAACCTGCAGAACCTACACCAGCTCCACTACCAACCATTGTTCCACACAAATCTACCACCCTCCATCACCCATCAGGTATCCTTGTCAAGGCAGTGCCCCTGAAATGCAAAATAGTACTAGCCAAACCTGACATTGTGCCCTGCCGGCAAGCAACCAGGCCTGTCCTGTACAATGGATGAGCACCCGTGCCTAGTCAGGACTAGACCTCTCAGGAGATAGGAGAGCAAAGTCTAGCTCCTAGACAAAAAGGACCCCACTTCTGAGACGTGTAAGTACTTACTCCCAGGTACATCACGCGCCAAAGAGGCGGTAGGATCTCCCCTTTTTCTGGTGCCCAACGTGGGGCCCTTGACTGCCATAGTGCTGGCCAGATAGCCACAAACAGATTGAACATGCACCGTATCGCAGCAGGAACAAGGTACGCCAACTACAGAGGACTTCAGGGAGTCCCTGGAAAACACCCCATGGTGCCCAAGATGACATCCGAGATGTCAAATACAGACCCAAGTGAACACGAGTTTGAAGAAACCAACTCGGCCGCAACTGAATGCAACCGCTGTTCGCGGTCAGGCTGCCCCAGAACGGGAGTACATGGAATTCAATGTGTGCATTGCCAGCTCTGGCATCACTACACATGCCTCGACTGGGCCGATGAACCTCGATACACTGATGGCCTTGAATACCGGCGCGAGGACTGCCAAACCAGAAAGACTGCATATTGTAGTTAGGTCACGTGTGTCGGACACAGGATCTACACTATCAGGTGCATTCTATGCAGTGAACTGTTCCACCATGCCTGCATTGGCTGGCCGGACGAGCCCCTTATTAGACCAGACCTTTTATACCAGTGCGAGGTATGCAAACGGGCAGCAGAATACTGACCTTTTAATCCAGGCCTTATGTCACTTCAGAGCCAAACACACTGCTTAAACCTCTGTATACCAAAACAACTACATTAAATATGTAAACGTCTTTCATATCCACTTTTTTCTGCAAATTTGCAATTTTTTTTTAATTCCAAAGATTTTGCAGGATTTAACACAATGATTTCAGGATTTTACAGGATTTGTACATACAGGAACAAGGATTTCAGCTTCAGGACTGATGGCAGCCCTGATCTAGAAACTTTGATTATAATGTATATATAGCAGCTATTTGGTATGTCTTCCCATTTGACAAAAAAAAAATTTGTGCTTCTAAGTCATTTACAGGTGTATAATTAATCTCCTACGGGAGATAACACTACATAATAATTATGATGTAGACACTTTGTTTATCATGTATATATACCGGCTATATGGTATGTCTTCCCATTTTTGAAAAAAAATTCAGAGCGGATGAGCTATTGTGGACAAGCTTAATACAGAAAAGCGGCCTTTCTTTGCATGCCTCAAATAATTCATTTCTTTTGTTTTAGTTTTTCTTTTGAAAATGCAAATCAGACGAGCAATGACATGTTTCACAACACGTGAGGCACTGATACAGCCCATCTGCAGTGCACGCCGTACTTCGACCTCTGTTTAGTTTTATTTGGATATGAGCTTCTTTTCTCATTCTCACTTCCTCACAATCAGGCCCAGCAGGGAGTGGGGAGTGAACCAACTTCTCCAATCCGTGTGACAAACAAACAAACAACTTGCAGCAAACACCGCCCTTGGTGAAATAAGTACATCCTTTGCCTGGAAAATGCAGTATTTTTTAGTTATTCTTGCTTGAATTCATGTGACCCCCTTCATCACAGTGTGTTTCTCTCCCTTTGGGTGCTGTCAAGTGCAGCGATGCAGATAAAAAAAAAAAAGTTTTGATAGTAAGGGGCTAAACGTTTCACAAGTTACGGCGGTAAATAACAACACTTGCGCTGTGTTTGACAGATAGATGCCATGCCCCATTAGAACACTGCCTTTTTTTTTTTTTGCTACTGTACTCGGTCACTTTCGGAATAGTGCGGAAAGCTATAACGTGGGTCTGAGTAATGTCCCACAACAGCCGCGGTATATTAGATTTTTACTGTATGTAATACAAAAATATATCCACACATTAAGTGTGCATATACACAATATTCCTATGAATGCAAGAAAATATACTCTACATAAAAAATCATCAACCGACAAAAACTGTGTGCCCACAACCCAAGTCATCACTTCAGTGTCAGATTTTCCTTTAAACTATCCATAGCATCCATGGAATTTTATATTGAAATAAGCCATTCAATAAAAAACTGCAAGAATACCATTCCTTATGGATTTATCCATGGTCTCTCTGCTTTTTGGCCTCTAACACAAAAGCTGTAGGTTCTGTGAAAAAAAAAAAAAGTTCTCTATGCGAAAAATGCACTTACAAAAACCCATTCATAAGTGCAGTACTGACCATGATTGGCTGGCTCGGAAGAGGTGCTTGTAGGAACATGTCATCCTCATCATCCGTCTCTGGAGGTGGGGGTCGTGGAGGGGGAACCTCACCACCTGGCAGAGGTGGTCGCGGTGGGGCAAAGTCTGCAAATCATTGTGGCACTTTCAGCAAATGTACATCTTAGTGCCTTAAGAAATTTTATATATATATATATATATATATATATAAATAAATAAATAAATTTCTGGCTAACATCATGAATAAGTATTGTCAAACCATTTCTTAAAAGAAATATACATAAAAAAATACTCTAAAACAAATGAAAATACTGTGAAGATCACAAACTGTTCATTAATTTATCCAAGCAGGTTTTTTTATTATATACCCAAGCGACTTTAATATGTATTTTAATAACTCAAACAACAAGCTAAAATAAACTCACTTAGCACAAACATGGCAGGTGTAAGCATTTTTCTTACCAATGCAGCTATAATAGCAAGCACCTTCTAGTTTAGTGCAGACATGGAAAAATAACATGGACACTGTAGCATTTCATAACTGCAAACATAAGACGTACATGCAAAACGTATGCACATTCCACTCCAATAGTTCTACACAAATATATTACTAAAGCAGTGCTGATGATTACGTGAATGGGCCCACCCTGCTGTTGAAATACACTTTTAACTATTACTTTACACGTGATACTTCTCCAATACAAAAAAACTATTATGTGAATGTGTGTCAGTGCATATGTTCACAAGTCTTCAGCATTTTTGGGTTGTACTCAGAGAATTAGTGATCTACCGTACATGGTATACAAAAAGGTTGCAGTGTGTTTTTTAACTTATTTATCACCATTTTTAAGAAATATCATAACATTTGACACAAGCAACACATGTGCAATTGCTGCAAGGTGGTGCTGCATTCAATAAGACCCTAAATAATTTTTAGTACTATGTACATTCATTTCAGTACTTAATTAAACTAATTAATTAAGAAACTAATTCATTTCATGACCAATGTTTCTTTCTTGAAATTACAATGTGATCACAAAGCATTCAGATACAGTATTGTTAAAACTGCATACTTGCATGTCTGTATTAGTTTGGTGGGGTCAATATGGATAATACATGACATGCAACATGTTCCATCATTACAGGGTCTCATTTAAAGCAGCACTATTATGTCCCAACTTGCAAAGTGCCTATTTGCCAGATGTTGCAATTCAGAGTTATAACATCATGCATTAAATTCTCAAAAACTGTGGTACATAAGGTAAGAACACAAGGTGACCTTTTTATTTACTAAATATATAACTTTTTAATTCACAGGGAACAATCAAAAAATGCTGAAGGGTTACATTATAAATACACAAACAGGGCTCAAACCTCTCATCCTTTATGGATGGGAATTGATATTGGCACCCAAGTTTTCATAGTTTGCATTTTATCAATCAATAATGCATTATACAGAAGCTCAGAGAATTCTATTTCATTCTGGCTGTGTTACTAGCAATAGGTATCAGTTTCCGCTACACTTTCAAGGGGTGATTACACCCTTCCGGAATATATTTAGGATATATGTCATGCATATATTTTATACTTGGTTTTTTGATGAGGAATCACCTGCTGAAGTTTGTCGGTAGAGTTGACTTCCACGCTGTGTGTGTATATGCAGGCTGTTTCAGAAGTGATGGTCAAAAATGTAGAGATGAGACTTACAAATGAAGATAAGCAAAAAAAATCAACTGTTTACGAGATAATGTCAGTTTTGGGCTGGTTGAGGCCAGCTGAATACTAAGTATGAATGGCAACATAAACAGTACAAGTCCTAATTGTGGCTTCAGCACCACAGAAATGTGATTGAACATACACAAAAACAACAGTTTGTGTTGAACATTAGTGACATCTGTGAATACACAAGGCACAGTAAAGTATGAACATGTTAAGTGAAGACGTTTACAGTAGGTGTTCAAAATGCTGACCATGCACTTGAATGCATCTGCCTTAGTTATCTCTGCAAAGACCCGCGAATGTGCTCGAGCAATCGGGGGTCATTCTTCATTTGCTGGAAAGTCTGTACAATCACATGCTGCCATGCTTCAGGTGTGGCAATGTCTGCTGTTTTGTAAACTAGGCTTTTGGCATAACCCCATACACAAAAATCCAATGGATTTAAATTCGGTGATCTAGGAGGCCATGGTACAGGCCCTCCTCTACCTATCCATAGCATCTGTTTAGATATTGTCTTACATGTAGAAAGAAATGTGCTGGTGGCTGGTGAGAGAGAAAGGCAGTTGTGGGTAAACCCAGCTTCTGTAAACAACCCATAGTTTAATAACTGGGAGTCATGGGCTGGCTGGTATTGTATCTGCCGGCAGAAATTCAATCTGGGAACAAAGTCTGTGTTCTTAAGACCTTACATACATTGGATATGGTATGGGTACAGTAATTGGCGATTTATGATTCACCATACACTGTTTGCATTTATTCCTTCTTGCATTGCCACCCTCCTATTCGGAGTTCCTGAGTTTACATCTACACATTCTGAAACATCTTCTACTTCAGGAGCTATGGAGCTTAGTCTACCTGGTTGTTGGTGGGGTGCGAAGGACCCATATTCTCTAAGGCGTTGATGAATCCTGATGAATGTTTCCCTGTCAGGATGCCTTCTCTGAGAAAATGCTTCTGCATAAAGCCGCGCAGCCTCCAGTGCATTGAAATTGGCTTTGCCGTACATGAAATGAATATCTGCATACTCTACGTTGCTGTAATCGTGGTCCATATTTATAACACCTTCACACAAGTAAATCACGCTTCTGTATGTATTGTTGGAGACCTTTCATGCACAATGTACATAGCCACCACGTTCATGACACACTGCTTGAAGGCTCACTTGATGTGAAAGGGGCCGGATAGCAAATGGGGGGAGAGGGCGGTGTAGTACAGGACATGTCAGTTGCAGCTGTAAACAAAACATTGCCACATTACGTTATCCAGGCGCTCGGAGTTCACTGGTGGCCCAACCGACATAAAAATGCAATCATCTCGTAAATGGTTAATTTCCAGATCCATGTTTACTGGACCCTTTTTGCTTCTCTTCATTTGTACATTTCATCCCTACATTTTTGGCCATCACTTGTGAAATATCTTGTACATAAACTGCTAACTGCTTGTGTTCTATTACAAAAACTAAGTAGTATTATCATTCACATTTTGACAAAATGTGTTTCACATATATAGGTTCTTCTCATATTATAACGTATATCTTCTTTGGAGGGCAATGAAAGGCATTCTTTGTGACCTGGTAATGCACTGCATCTGAAAGAAAATGACATTTTCTGCATCAATTTCTAAAGAAATATGAATTCTCTACAAGTTGTGAATGTATATTGCATCCTGTCAAATGTAAAATATATGTAAGAAACTTTAAATGCCAAACCTCAACTAGTACTGCAATTTTGAGGTAGATAAAAAGTGGTAAATTCAGCAAATGCAAGCAAATATATAACAAGAAATGTATTTAATACATGCTGTAACTATAAGTATGCAAAGAAAGTATCCATGCTGAAAAGAGAAATTGCTTCCACATTTACAGCACCACTTTACTGTTATCACAAGTTGATGGACAAGCAAAGCATACAAACAACAAGCCAAGTTTAAACAACATGCCAAACCCACACATGTGAGAGCATAGCCATGCTTGTAAAGCTATAGTAAAACTGTATCAAATAACTCAATAGTAATAAATAAAAATAGGAGGGGAAAAGGTTGGCATAGCATAAAAGGAGGGGCAGGAATCAAACTGAGTAAAATAAGGGGGCAATCATAGAGCAACACATGCATTGCATTACTAGGTATTTTCTTGACTGCATCACGAATGCATCAATAAATCTTTGTATTAAACTTATAAAACTTCTAGCCAATGAAACAATTGTGTTGTTCTAAGGACTTCCAGAAACTAAAATTTTTACACCATATAAAAATAATGCTGTCATACAGATTCATGTAAAGAAAAAACCTAGAAGCAGCCACAAACAAAAGCAGTGAATTAGGAAATGTAGTTATGTCATAATTGCCTATTTAATGTAATATTGGTTGCGATTGCTACTTTTCATTTTGTATAATTACTGCAGCCACATATGTGTTGGACTACACAATATAAAGCATATGTGATGATTACTTGAGACCTTTACAAATGGTGATCAATTGTGTCTTGTATAGAAGGGACTGTCTGCAAGTAGAGCATGTGTTATGTATGCCCACATTAGCACTGATGAACAAAAACCCAAACCAGAAGCATTTTAAAAATGATCTACTTCATCTCACTGTGCACTGAAGTCACTTCAATGAGTATAACTCTACCTAACAAGAAAGACAGAATTTGTATGGTATTCAATGAATGACCATGCTCAACCGCACTTCAAGTCAGAGATTTAAAAGCCAACTCATTTGTATTTAAGGTCATAGTAATGTTGTAAATACACCAGGCCTCGATGCCGGATGGAGGTGAGACCAACACCACTGTACAGCCTTCTGTACGGGAGGATGAGCTCACCAGAGCCGAAGAGGCAGGGGTGTCCGAAGAGCCCCTGACACAGGCGGCAACCCAGACACCGCCCCTCCAGGAGGAGGAGGCAACCAGTCGTGTCTCTGTGCCTGGTGGCGTTGGACTGGCTACTGTCGAGCGTAACACTCAGGAACTCAGCGGCCAACCCACGACTGGCCGGATGAGAAAGGAACCATCCCCGCACCTACCTCTCAGAGTCAGCCGGGACGTTACCATGAGTCGTCAAGGTGACCCACATTCAAATTTACCTGGCCTTACCCGCAGCGTGAGGCTTCGGAATGAAGGTCGACCATGCAAGATAAAGACTTCCCATAATGAGTGAAAACAAGCTATAAGACAGCTAGGGAGAAAGTTAAATATGGACTCCACAACTGCAGTGTGTACAATGGTACACCAGAGAGTTTTGAAAATATTTGTAGTAATTTTGAGTGCAATATGTTTTTTTAATTAACTATAGGTGGCCCGTACACCAATTCTTAGTGTAAATAATTTAATTGGTACTCATGTTGCAAATATCAGGTAGATAGAAGCCGGCCTAAGTAACGGAAGAATTAGAACCGGCATCACTAGAGATTGTAACAACATAAAATTACCTGCCCTATGACCAGTTAGAAGGCTACAGAGCAGAGTCACTTTAAAACACCTTTAGTGTCACGGCAGGTAGACCAGTAGAATTGACACAGTCCTCATGAGTGGGACTTGTTTATACATAAGTGATTGATAACTTTTTTCGTGTCCGCCTGTAAATTGGCTTATTCCAAGTGAAATCTGTTAAATGATTTTTGTAAATAAACACAGCCCTTAGCTGACTTGTGTGAGCGGCATGCTTATTACGTAACAAAAGAAGGGACGCAAGCATTTGCCCGATACCAGGCCATTACTGCGTGACAGCTATCCTCCACAGGGTGTTGAACCCATTAGCAGGGACGCTCGCTCGGCCAGACTGTATGCTAGAGAGAGACAGCGCTACTACACGCCAAGAGCGAAAGTGACATGCCACGTGCCGGAGCTCTCAGCCGCGCACGGAAGAGGAGCGCACCACAGAAGCCAACGCAGACTTTTCCGAGTGACAGTTTTACATCTCTTGCACCCACAGCTGTCTACCAAATGTGTCTACATTGCAACAGAGGGGGAGGGGGGGATTGATGTTTACTGACATATATATAATAAATATATTTATAAACACGACTTTGCCTCATCTTCACATGCCATCAAGTCACCCCAGGCGGGGTTTGGTTTGAACTATGGACAACTTGCTACCAGGGCCTACCAGCATGCCCCTCGGCAAGGGGCACCAACGGATACTGCAATCAAGACCGTATTCACCTTTATGTCAGTGGTCATGCCACCCCACATATGATAGAAGCCAGCCGAGCGGCCCAGCGCTGTGCCACATAGAAGGGAAGCCTGCTTCCAGTCTCCCCCGACAGATGGCAGACCTTGCCCTTAAGGGAGGAGCTCCAGCATGAAGTTACCCAAGTGGCCGAATGGTCCGCAGGCCGCCGTTGATATAGGCAAGCGCATGGCCCAGAAATGTCAGTCGATTCTCATCAGCTCGCTCCGCCATCTCGTGTGCAGGAGTTCTCTGCTACAAATGCTTTCCTCACGAAGGACCCCCACTCTCCAGGCTCTTCAGGAACGAGATTTCCCAGACCTTCAATCTCCGAAGAAATCTTCGTCCGCCTTTAACACTCACTACCCCTCTGGTAGTGACACCAGAGTCCCTTTCGGACAACATTATTAGAGTTAGTTAGGGTCAGTTAGTATTATAGCTACCAGTCGTATCTATCTTATCTAGTTTAGACCCAGGTCCCCTTCACCTGGTATTTCTGTAGTTTATTTCTGTTTCAGTTCATTTTAGTTAGGAGTTTGTATGGGCCAATATATCTATTCGTCACGGGAATAAACATGTCATCTTACTTGACCTCCGAGTATTCATTTATAGGGTGACTGACTATAATCCCAAGTAGACGTCGGCCCACCAAGGAAAAGCAAGAGACAGTGTTATTTGAAACCGTATTTGCCGAACCTAGAGTAGAACTGCGGGCTCCTTTAACCGGACGTATGTATGTCTCAAACACACACATTAGACAGCCACCCATCCTGTGCATGTATCAAGTACGGCAAGGTACTTTATGCACATGTACGGTAGAGCCACAACCATTAGAAAATCAATCCATGAGACAGCTAGTCAGCCAGTCCACTCCATCCACAGCATTATTTATGCAGAAAGGAGTAATGAGAATGGTTCTGGAGGTCTGACCCCTTTTGGACTACACCCATGTTGCTGTCAGACATGCAGGGTAACTCACAGCTCCAACCACCACATTGAACTTTGCCAGTTGGTGGAATGGGTCTGACTCTGGTTGGCTTGGCCCCGACTGGCTTTCCATCTACGTAGGAATCTTCATTGCCTGCTCTTCCTTAATGTGGCAGACCTTAGTTCCTACCTCTATGTCATGCACCCGTAGGAGTGATGTGAAATGGACAGCGAAGAGGGTAGCTACTGCCCCTGAGCCTAGCGTGACCTGCAACCCAGTGCCAACTGCACTCTGCAGTTTAATGCCTGGGAACGAGCTCAAGCCGCCCGCCAACTGGAGAGGCCTTACATCCCAGTTCCCTCTAGCTCCCTCTTTCAGTCACCCCACAAGACCGCCGGCAAGCCACATCCCACCGTTGAGAGATTCCGCCCTTGATTTCAAGTACAACTGGGAACTGACAATCCTGGGTTCCGAACCAGCAGGATCAGCAGCCCTCCGCGGGCCCCCATCAGCCCCGCCAACCACAGCACCACATTCAACCATGGACTGGGCACAAGTTCCACCCACCACCAGCAGTGACAGCAGCATAGTTAGGAGCTATCCCGGGCCACACCCAATACAGGTAAACCCGTGGCTGTGTGTCAACCAGTAGTATGAAGGACAGTTAAGCCCACACCAGAATTTGTGCCGTGCCATCAAGCCACACGCTCCAGCTTATATACTGGCTAGGGTCTGGTTAGTAGCCAATAAAGTTAGCCCAGTCATATCGCCCGTGTCTCTGACAGACACACTAAAAACTTGCCCAACTGTGATGTCGTCAGTCACCCGACGTCACATGTCAACTCAAATGAGGTTATGTACAACATAATAGATTACTTCAAAAGCATTTAATTTAAATAAAATAGTATAGTTCATAAAATAGAAAATATTTTGCAAAAGGACATAAGGGTTTATGCTTTTTCAACAAATTTTTGTATTTTTGTACAATATTGTTATACTGCACTTATAACGAATAATCTCATTTCATGGAACCTTAAGATAACAGCTAAATGTAAAAAACTACACTATGTTTTTAACATTTTTATACTTTGTCTACATTTATAAAGCTTATATTATTTACTTCTGTAACAACTTTATATATATATAAAGTTAAAGATTCTTTTTGCCGCCACAGTAAAAAAAAAAAAATAAAACATTAGGAATTCACAGGGCCTTTTTATTTCTTTTTTATTTTCACAGACACATGACAGTTCATGTGTTTTTGTGATTGACAGGCAATTTCTGGGACTCGCCACCCAGTTTCCATTGCTGCACTTTGCCGTGAAGGTTAACAAAATGTATATGCAATTAACAAAACCACCAATTGACAGTAGTTATCACACTTAAAGCAATGACGTCCTCAACAATAGAAGAGAAATAGAGTACGGTGCTCCGTCATCACGCTCACTAGAATATTGTTGGCCAAAGAAATATACAATTGTTCTTTGATCGAACAATCTGACGAGAGGTATTCGGAATCACGACCCAGGCCTAGCTAGATACGCAAAGGCAGTTCAGCAAGCATGGTACTATTACCTTGTAAAAAATAAGTGGTTACTTTTTCTTGTTACATCTACCGTATTTCAGCGTGTATAGGTCCCACATTTTTACAAAAAAATGACAACAAAAAGTGGGCTGTCGCTTACGAGATATTGGTATAAAAATTTTTTTTCCCTCTAAACCATGTTAAGAAATTTGTCAACATACAGTATACTTTAATGTTTTAAGTTTGTTTCTAAGGAAGTCAATCACTCATGTGTTCAAACGCATATGGGTCGCACCATACTTTTGTCTGCATGTCCTGATAGTTTTGTTTTGTATCACCTCCAGCCACCACCCAGCTCGCTTGCTTCCTTTCTCTTTTGTCTTTCTCCCTCTAACTTGTCTTGTTACGTAGTCTCCCTCTCTCTCTCTGGCTGGATAAGACAGTCAGTAGCAGCTGTGTGTGTGTGATGATGCACACACAAATACACCATTGCCTGCATGGCAACAGCAGGTACGACTGGCAGGCTATGCTACGCACAGCACACATGGTCTGTAATTCACACACCGTGTTGAGGCATTTTAACATATCCAAATAAGTTTTATTGTTCTATGTCAAATTTATTTAGGAAGAACCAACACAGTATAATCATTTATAAAAATATTGTATCCAACAGTAAAATAAACTTTATCGGCAAAAGTAAAAACTCAGCATAAGGCTCGCACTCCATTTTTTGGACACACAAAATCTGCATAAAATATGCGACCCATACTCGGGCAAACATGGCAAGTTGGGTACTATATTCTTGTGTGTATGTAGAACTACTGTTTATTTGAAGATCACCCTATAAGTAGTTCTATCCTTTCCCATCTCCAGCTGTAAACAAACACGTTTTTAGTTGAACAAGTATGTTGTTGCACAACTCAAAACTTTCATTAACAATACCAGTAACTAATAGCAAACGGAAAGCTATACAAAGGCGGGAAGGGGAGGAAACAAGTGACATAAGTGAAAGCAACAAACAAAAGGGATGGGAGGGGCTGTGGCGACAAAGGGCATATCAAAGTCCACTCCCCTGCAGCTACTCACACCCTTCACTCTGTCTGGCAGAATATTATGCTGTTGCCACTTTTCAGGAGGCGGAGGCCAGCCGGTGCGGCGACAACACTAAATGGCAAACTAATTAGTTTAACGTTGCCATAGTTTGCTGTTGCCGCAATAGCACGATGAGGCCCGGCAATATTTACAGGAATACAAAAATTCAGTGTGGCCTAAATTTGAAATATTAATTATTCCTAATTTTTCATCCAAAACTTCTGGTGCGGTCTACACATGCATGCAGCCTATACACGCCAAAATACGTACCTGTTTTATTTGTTGTTGCAAGATCTATATTACATTGTTTGTACTACTTAAATTGTCATGATGATTAACAAATTTTAATACATTTCAAACCAAATAAATAGAAATTAAATACATATTTACATGTCTGTAAAATAAGAAATATCAACATCTGGAATGTTTCAAATTACATTTACATAGGGAAAATATAATGTAAAAAAATCACTTAAAATTCAAAATATTAATTTTTAGGGCAATTTCACATATTTTAAATTATTTATTTTGTGAAATTTGTTGCATAAAGTATGTTTGTATATATTGTGAACATCCCTACACATAGTGCATAAACAGACTGTATCATTGTGGAGCAGATGCCCCAAAATATGGAGGTGGTTGTGTAATTCATATTTGGACAATTCCATAATACACTATATTCTGTAAAAATACATTATAAAACTTGAACTATGCTTTAAATGCAATCCAAACCGTTTATTATAGTGGTTTACAAAGAATGTAGTCCACAGAGAAGGTAAAATGAATAATGGAAGATGACAAGCAGTGACAAAGTCAGTTATTTGTCACTACGACTTATGTATCATTGTCACTGGTTGTCACCATTCCGGGAATGTTGTCACTACTCCCATCTCTAACTAATGCATTCTATTCTACAGGAAAGGCACTGAAACTCATTTCATTAAATGAATTTCTAATTGTAGTTTGAGTGGAAATGAATACCTGCAGGCATGGACTCATGCATGACCAATGGGAACATGAACTATGTTTCAGACTAGCTAGTCCCACACAAAAAGGCCAGCTTCCCCAGGCTCACGAAGTGCTACAAACAACATCAAACACAAGTCATACGCAAGATGCAAATTCACAACCCCATCAACAAATTTGATGCAACAAGTGGCATTCACTCCTGCCCTGAGCAAGATACCTCTGTCAGCGTGATCATCGTCCGACGTCAGCTCATGGTATAACAGATCTGCATTATCCCCTGCAGGGAAAAAAGGCAAAAACACATGTGGCATCATTTAAAGATGTTTGAAATAGGTCACTGTATAATGTGGTGGTAAATTTTGATGACACCACAACAATTTTTTTTAAAGAGAAATGAAACTAAGTTAAAAATCTTCAGTTATTTTTACAAAGTTTATAACTATGCTTGTATTTGACAAAATTTATGTTGTCCAGAAAAACATACTACCACAAGAGGTAATATTTTTTAACATTTAGTAATGATATTGCATTCAAACTTTTTGTGTGATGAATATTCTCAATGCGGAGCTTTAAAGTAAATATATCAAGTCTGGACATGTGTCATAAGAATTGAAAACTGACAATACATGCAGAAGTGAATACCTCTAGCCCATTTTGGCAGGGGACTGACAGCCCTCATGCCTGGGGACCTGTGCCCCAATTGGGGAGACAGCGGAGAGGCTCCAGGGCTTGGCTGACCCCGCATAGACTGCCCCACTGCATTGTGTTGGGGGAAACAAATAATACATGAATGAAAACACATAACCAATAGAACAAAATACATCCAAATTATAATAATAAAAAAATAAAAAAACACATGATGTCAAAGAAAATAGAGAATTGATGCTATAGAAGCAATAATCAACAAAGTGAAAAGAAAATAATAGTTCACCACATATGCATGCAAAATTTCTAAAACCCATAAAACCATCAAAAATATTTTCATCACAATGTTGGAGTTTATTTAAACAAATCTTTGGTACATAATTCATTAATTCCTCAAAAATCTATAATTCAATATCAAAACTATACATTTCATAAGTTTTAAAGTCTGAACAAAATGTTTTAAAGAGAAATATAGTTCAAGGAGCTTAATAAATTGGCATCAATTGCTATTAAGTCTAGTTTATTGGTAGGAATGCTAGATTTTGAAGGCTTTACCTGCTATAGCGACCTACAGTTTCTTCAATAAAATTCTACTAAATGCAATCATTTATTTTGAGAGAGAAAAACTGAAATGGCAAAACAATGTTATTCCACTGCTGCACTTTCAACTTTAAGCCAAGTCATTAATTGTGAGTTATAGTGTTAGTCCTAGGTTTATGCAGCTAATTTATAAGATGGAAGAGGAGGGAGTGAGGAGAGTAGGAGGAGAGAGAGAAGAGAGAGAGAGAGAGAGAGAGAGAGAGAGAGAGAGAGAGAGAGAGAGAGAGAGAGAGAGAGAGGAGAGAGAGAGAGAGAGAGAGGAGAGAGAGAGAGAGAGAGGAGGAGAGAGGAGAGAGAGGAGAGAGAGAGAGAGAGAGAGAGGAGAGAGAGAGAGAGAAGGAGAGAGGAGAGAGAGAGAGAGAGAGAGAGAGAGAGAGAGAGAGGAGAGAGAGGAGAGAGAGAGAGAGAGAGAGAGAGAGGAGAGAGAGAGAGAGAGAGAGAGAGGAGGAGGAGAGGAGAGAGAGAGAGAGAGAGAGAGAGAGAGAGGAGAGAGAGAGAGAGAGAGAGAGAGGAGAGAGAGAGAGAGAGAGAGGAGAGAGAGAGAGAGGAGAGAGAGAGAGAGAGAAGAGAGAGAGAGAGAGAGAGAGGAGAGAGAGAGAGAGAGAGAGAGAGAGAGAGAGGAGGAGAGGAGAGAGAGAGAGAGAGAGAGAGAGAGAGAGAGAGAGGAGAGAGAGAGAGAGAGAGGAGGAGAGAGAGAGAGAGAGAGAGAGGAGAGAGGAGAGGAGAGAGAGAGAGAGAGAGAGAGAGAGAGAGAGAGAGAGAGAGAGAGAGAGAGAGAGAGGAGAGAGAGAGAGAGAGAGGAGAGAGAGAGAGAGAGGAGAAACCACCACCAAATGACATTTCTACATGACAATAATCATATTATAAATTCCAATATTTCTTTCTTCAAATAAAAAAATGTTATTTGCCATCAAAACAATTTCATCCAGGAAAGCCACATTGATAATCCAAAAGATTCATACAGTTTATGAAAAAAACTGAACAGAGGACTGTATATACAATGAATCAATTTTTTAAAATGCTTTTAACGAAACATTACAAACAGTACAAAAGACAGGCTAGAATAAGAAATGACAGATAAATTTTTCATTTTCAAAAATATTTACATGATTGAATCACACAACCTGTACAACTTTGCTTGAACATACAGTAACATAAGCAACATTCTGCTGCTACAGTCCAACCATCAGTAATATTTTCTGTAAGTCTTCATCACCTTCAGTTCTTGACTCTTATATGTTTGTAACTAACAGTAACAGAATAGCAGAGGAAACACTTCCACCTCTGATGTCACATGAGAATGACTTCACATTGAGCTGATACACAGAAAGTAAAACATCTTAATCACCAATGCTAAACACCTCTATACGTAGTAGGATTATGTTGTTCCGCCTGCCTTTCCGGTGTAGGTTGAGGAAGTGCACTCAACTGTCTGGCAGCAAGGAGCACTGCGTGTTGCTCCCTACGTTTTCGGCTGTGCCTTTGGTTGAAAGGCACCAAGTCTCTGCTCACAGTTTACTGGTACACTTTGACGCGAACAAACGAAACACAATTTACAATGTAAGTCCAGTTTTGGCTTGCTGACCAGCCTCTATAAAGTCTCCACTGATCCCCCATGCTATGCGGGCTGATCAGAGACGGGAAGCTGTTTGGGTCACCAATGCCACCACTGGATGTGTGTTCACACACGAATGGACGGTATATCCCGGCACTGGCAGCAATGCTGTGGGATAAGGCAATAACTCGAGACTGTCGCCCCTCTCTGGGTGAAGGTGTTACTAGTGGTTGTGGCTCCTCTGTTCCTCTCCACCGGCACTGGAAGAAATGCTGTGGTAGTTTGGAAAGCAACAGATGGCCGCCCAATGGGTGCGTGAATATATGACAGACCTCTGAAGGGTGCCCGTAGCTGAAGTTAATTTGGTTGTTATAAATTCCCCGGCAAACAGACAGGTACTCTAAAAAACGAAAACAGAAAGGTAGGAAACAAAAGTATGTTTATTGAAGTCTCAATAAACATGCTACGCATACTACCTCCTACCAGGCAAATAAGTGCTGAAGGTTACTACGATGTTCAGGTGTAGGCGAACTGGTTCTAATGGAGAAGAAATAGGCAGACGAGAAAATATGTAATACTTTTAACTGTTCTAATACAGATGTCTTGAAGACAAAGTGAATTAAAAAAGTGTTGGTACGCATGTTCGCTAGTCGTTGGTTTGAGTGGTCATTGATGGTGAAGTAGCCGCAGGGGGCATACTCAAAGCTTAGAAGATCTCTGGAGGTCCCAGCACTGGCAGCAGTGCTGTGGGATGTCGCGAGAGATGGACCAAGAATGACTGCCCGTGCCTGGCAGCGTTTGGACTTATATAGTGGAAGCTTGTAGGCTGCCAGTGCGGGCTGCATGGAGAGCGTGACGTCCTTCTGCCTTGGTTGGTGTGGGAATACTCTGGTCATTGGCCTTGCCCGAGATCTGGGCAGCTTGTAGACTCTCAGCGCGGGGTGGCGGGGGATATCTGCCAGGTTGCGTATCCTCAAGGTGAAGAGAATTTGATCATAAGTTCCTGTTGTTTGTAGGGTAGACAACATGTCACTCAAGTCTGTAGTGGTGGAAGAGGTTCTCTTGGCGATGAGTCGTAATCGTATTTAATTAGTTGTATAAGCGGCACTCATCAAAATGTAAAAATTATCTGTGTGCTATGAGCCACAAGCTCCCTCTGCATGCGGGACACAACTAAAAATGATGGAGATATACTCAATCACTGCAGACATCTCAAGCTATAAAATGCACGCTGACCTGATACAACTTCCAAGCCAGTGAAATCATGCTCCTTAGGGGCCTTTCCACATTGTCACCAAGCTCTTCTAACACAGACCTACCAACAGTTAGTACAAGGAGTGCTAATCCTAACATCTACTGTCTGTACGGGGCAGTGCAACATTTTAACCACTGCTGGCATGAATCAGACCTCAGTGAACTCATCACCAAAGACAAACAAAGAGAATCAATCATCCCACACTACTACTTAAGTTTCCAGTACACTTTTAGATTTTACACCAATGTATCCATTACCATGGACAAAAAGAACTTCTTCTTGAAATTCTGTTTCAAGCCTCAACACCTGAGTACTCAGTAACCAATGCCCCTCCTACTGGTTGGGCCTAGGTTCCATCAAGCAGCCCACACCAACAAGGCAGATATTCCCCAGGTAACCAGTATTCCAGGTAGCTTAAGGAAATGCTTGACATTGCTCTCTTCTGCTTGAACCCAAGCGGTGGCAGATGCTGACGTACCATTCAAGGAGCCAGTGAGTTGCCTAATTGTTTTACTGGATATGACACACTATCTAGCCGTTCTGGAGTCATGTGTGGTTCCCACATTTAGATACTAGGGCACTGTACTGTTCCATCACCTTAAGCATTGAGATGTCCATTTACAGAGAATCTGTGACTTCTTCCCTCCACAACCACATACAGCAACAACACATACTGACACCTTAGGTAGGAGCATCTCTGCTTGTTGCATCAATTCCTCCCCAGCAATGAATGTGATGCAGTGAAATGCTAGATGATACCCTACAGCTGTGATGTCACAATATAGGGCCAGACAGAACAACTACCTGTGATTTCAGCAACCTATGCCATTAAACCAGTTTTGCCAGATAAATAGCTCAGACACTGTTTACAGAGTTAATTATTAGTCCAGGTGACTACATTCATATGCTGAACATGACTCCATTCCCTACATCCAGAACATGTTGCCATGCAACAAATTTTTGCACCAAAATTACATACTTCTCTTCTTGACCACCACAGCGCTAATTTGGAATATCATACATGGAAAACTGCTTGTGTTTACAGGGGTTCAAAGCATGTCATTATTGAACTCTAGAACAATGAAAAAAGCTCCTGTTGAGTGATACATGCTACTTGCTGTGGTATTCTGATGGATGTGAATGGGTGTGGTAAATGCCTAAAAAGAATTAGTTAAAAAACTGTTTTGTTCCCTTTGTGAGGTTTAAAGGTGATGAAATAATAGAATCTTTATCTTGTATACAACATGATAGAATTTAGATTTGGTAAATTTAATTTCCAGCATGACACTACATTAGTCATTATGACAAAAAGGCTATAAATTAATATTTTAAGGATGTGAGTAGATTAACTGGAATGATTGAGCTATGGTCCTGCCTCCACACCATATTGAACCACGTTGGGTTCGGCTAGCCTCATTCATGTAGAGCACAAAATTTGGTTCACCTGGTTTTGTAGAAATACTAACAGGAAATATCCATGTCGGAATTATACTCAATTTATTGTTGAAGGTCGGAAACAGTTACATTTTATGTCAGTACGACATCACACGACTCCCCTTCCTTCTTATTTACACTCACAGGTACAGAGTCACATTAGCCTTTACAGGAAGTTAAATTTACATCTCGACTCACAGGATTACATGGTACCACACAAGGTAGTTACATCTACTATGGTTGTACGAATATACTGAATGAAAATGTCACACCGATGCGACCGACATGTTGTTGCTATAGTAGTTGTACTAATATTAAGAACAATCTCTGGGCTAGCTGCCCGCAGCTCGGCGCGTGCAGCTACCCCCCTCCAAATTACAAATCTAAAAATACACAACTGGCCGGGGGCTCGTGACCTCCTATTGGCTGAACATTACATCATGGCATGGCTTGAAACTACAAAACTGCTGATGGCATGGGAAACATGAAAAAAAATCCAATCTCAATGTTGCATCACCTCGCTCTGAAGACTGAGAATTCGAAAGGGCCATGTAATAGACAATACTTGAAATACAGCCTCACATTTAAACTGATAAAGCCCTTACTTCTAACATGTGGCATGAAAGGAAAAATTTGGACAATTACACTCACTGAAAATTTAAACTGGGGATTTTAACCAAAAGTGAAATTGAAAAACTATTATAAAAGTGATAAAAATGTGTATAAACTGCAATGCTACAAGCTGTATGCATATCACAGTACAATCATACTTTACTAGTAATATTTCTCCTATCCTAAGAAAAAATCATATACTTTATACTAATAAACACAGTCTTCAAAAGCCCATTTCCTCAATCTTAAACATTTAGCCACATCTCACTACTAGCAGAGGACTTCCACTTCATGCAGATATATAAAAGTCACAATAAAACAAAACAGACACACTACAGCCAAATGTTGCAGCACAGATGGTGGTGGTTTCCATCTCAGAAAGTAAGCCCATGTTAAAAAGTCAGAAATCACCCATGTTAATAAGCCTCTACCTTTCTCACTGAAGTAATTGTACTGTTGGGATGGCTGGTATCGCTCCACATTGATTTCATCTGGAAAATATACAGTATGTACATATCATATAGCATTCTCATATATACATGAATCTATGTCCATTGACCAATTTTTTTAACAGCTTCTGGTACACATATTTTATCCTTACTACCAAAATTGCCATGCTGCATACTGAAAGCTCCAATGCGATCTGTTAACACAACTGAATAACCATAACATAATCCAGGTTCTGAAAAGCATAAGAAAAGGTAATGAATTAGATTAAACCAAACCCATGCACATCTAAAAGTGAAGAAATATAAAGCAATATATACACACTTTGTACCACAATATTACACATAACAGAACTTTGTAAACCAACCCACAGCCATGCCAACGACAGGAGTCAAAAGTTTGGAAATGAAAGGTCAGTAGGCATTCAAAACATATAGAATGAAGTAGAAGAAAGACTGAGGGCTTTAAACATTTCCATTAGAACATAATGGAATTGAATTTTACTACAATTAGACTCCCAATATAGATGGTTTACACTCTGAAATCGCTAAATGTACATCCAAACTGGTCCCAAGGGAAGTTTTGTAAAGGTGGCTAAAGAGTCAAAGCTAAAAAATAAATACTCTGCTGAAAAAAGTTTATAATTTAATTTGGACAATGAATGCGATGACCATTGAAAATATATTAAGAAAACTAGCTCTTCAAACCAGACAGGTGAAGTTATAACTAGGCCATTAGTAGCATTTCTTAAGTTATATTCTTCTCTCTCTCTCTACCTGAAGCTATTAATTTATTTACATGTTGTGTACACTTCCTTTTCTACCCCTACCTCCTCCACTTTGTACCTACACAAGAGCTGGTAAAAGAGCTGAAAAAGGTATTTTTTTGGTGTGTACTCACACCACTTTTCAATTGACCTTCTGATGGTATACGCACATTTTCAGTTAAGTAGCTTTGGCGTGACATTTTATACTCTTGTCCAAGTGGCTAAATTATAAGTTACACTTTTCTGTAATGCTATTTTACTAAATGGAGGTTTTGGCAAACATCCAAAAAAATTATGTGTAGCTTTGAAGTTCCATATATTACTTACATTGTTGCCATTTTGCTGTGACACAAATAAGCAGTATAATGCAAATTTTCTTGAAACGCACATTTTTGGTGAAATTTTGCACTACCTTGTGCACTGTCACTTGCATAGAAATAATCTTTTTTTTTAATTGTTCTCCTTCAGGATTATAATGTATTGGTGTAGTGATATGCCTAAGTAGGTAATAGGGCTGAAGTCTGGCAACCGTTAGTTCTCACTGGTTTTGGTGATTTATCCAAATGTAGAGTACTACAGTTATTTTCTAGAACTTAAAACCAATTTTTATAACAAAAATAATAAACATAATTGTATTTAGGTGCATGATTAGGCCTAGTGAACCTTTATTTAGTTGTCACATTATCTTATTGTCTGCCATTAAAACATTTTCTTATACATTAGTTAATATTATCTATGATTTACTTTGTTATACAGAATTTAACATACATACTTGGAAACTTCTTCTGCAAGATATGTATACATCTTGCAATACCCTGTCAAGAACATTTAGAGTTCTGAAAAAACCTCACACAGCCACTATGCTAAGTTTGTTTCTTTCAACTACACAAGCTAAACAGACAAGCAAAACTGCACAAAAACTGTTTATTTTAACTGGATGTGATGTAAGGTCATTTAAAAAGGGTAGTTACTTTCAAATGGTGTAGCTACACCGGGTCAAAATATAAAAGTGAAGTTTAGATTTGTTAGATTTTTATTGGTGGTCAGAAATGAGATCTGATTTTATGATACAACTAACAGCCCGGCATCGCTTCGCTCAGGTTTTATGAGTTATTAAAATACATACCTATATATTTGTGACTACCTGCGACTACCCATAACTACTTGCGACTACCCGTGACTACTTGTGACAACCGGTGACTACTTGCGACTACCCGTGACTACTTGTGACAACCGGTGACTAGTTGCGACTACCCGTGACTATTTATGAATTTATAATATTAGATGATATTAAGATCCACTGAGCCACTGCGGCCCCACTTGATATGTTTCTATCCACTGAGTCACTGCGACCCCACTTGAGAGTGCTCTAGCCACTGAGCAACTGCTTCCCATTTGGGATTGCTCTAGCCACAGAGCCATTGCGGCCCCACGATATCTCTCTATTCACTGAGCCCCTGTGGCCCTACTAGGATCGCTCTAGCCACTGGGCCACTGCATCCCCACTTAATATATTTCTATCCACTGAGCCACTGCAGCCCCACTTGGGATTGCTCTAGCCACTGAGCCTCTGCGGCCCCATTTGGGATTGCTCTAGCCACTGAGCCATTGCGGCCCCACATGAAATCTCTCTATCCACTGAGCCACTGTGGCCCCACTGGGATTGCTCTAGTCACTGGGCCACTGTGGCCCTACTTAAGATTTTTTAATCCATTGAGCCGCTGCCGCCCCACTCACGATTGCTCTTATCTACAGGGCCACTGTGGCCCCAATTGAGAGTGTTCTAACTACTTGGCCTCTGTGGCCCCACTTGATACATTTTTATCCACTGAGCTACTGCGACCCTACTTGGGATCGCTCTAGCCACTGGGCCACTGCGTCCTCACTTGATATATTTCTATCCATTGAGCCACTTCAGCCCCATTTGAGAGTGCTCTAGCCACCGAGCCACTGCGTCCTCAATTGGGATCGCTCTAGCCACTGGGCCACTGCATCCCCACCTGATATATTTCTATCCACTAAGCCACTACTGTCTCATTTGAGAGTGCTCTAGCCACTGAGTTACTGTGTCCCCACTTAGGACCGCTCTAGCCACTGGGCCACTGCAGCCCCACTTGGGATTGCTCTATCTACTGAGTCACTGCAGCCCCACTTGGCATTGCTCTACCCATTGGGCCTCTGTGGCCCCACTCGATATATCCCTATGTTCATCTGGAAGAATGTAGCTTTCTAAAAGTGAAAGAATCTTAAGAATCGGCCCTTTAGTTTTGGTAGAGTATGCTAAGAAAGCAGCCAAGTAACTCATTTTCCTCTGACTTGGTTTACAAATTTTGAAATTTCTCAAAATTTCTCAAGGACTTCTTTTTTAAAATTTGATATTGCCTATGACTATCTGGAAGAATGTAGATTACCCAAGACATATGAATGAATAAACAAACTCACATAACCTCTTTATAATATTAGTATTGATAAAGGTTTGCAATATTCTGGTAGGTGGTGGTGGTGGTGGTGGTGGTGGGTTTTCATAAAAGACAACAGTGAACCAAGTGTATTTGAAAGCAAGATAAACTTAAAATAACCTTAACATTCCACATTTGGTGTTTTTGCAAAAATTATCACTTGAAGTTAATATGAACTTTGTAAAAGCTTACATCATTTTAGAAATTATTTTTCGCTACATTTGCTGAACAATAAATAGAGGTCTATAAAGTGATACAGTTACGTATGTCCATTATGAATATCAAACTCTTTTTAAATGTGAAATGCTGAAAATGCAGCACACATAAAAACATGAAGCACATCTGGGGCAGAAGCTGCACAGAAGTTGTTCCATTCAACTCCATCAGCATGCTTGCAGCAACAGAGGAAAACTGGGTGCAGCTGCACTGCACTATGTTCCTTGTTGAAAGGAGGTACCATCACGACTGTGGATGGCTGTCCACTTTGGCATCAGTAAAAGGGTGTTCTTATGTGGAAGGTGATGTCCTCTGTTCAAGACTGTGAACTCGAATTCATAGCTCTGTAGGTTGCAGCATAAACCCTTAAATTTTACCCGCCCATCAGGGGCTTTGCTCACTACAACTCCTTGCAAGTCCTGGAGATGAGAGGTCCATGCTACTGCTAAATCCATAGGCGGTTTCTATCTGAAGGTCCACCCAGACTATCCAACTAAAAATAATCCAGTATCACAGCTGAGGCCTGAGGAAGTGAGACAGAGCTGCTCAGACTTTGTAAATATACTTCAGCCCTCACCTTAGGGTCTCTCAGAACATAATCAAAACTAGACTCTAAATACGTAGTTCCGAACCCCATATCAACTTGGCAAAAGAGTATATCCAAGAGACAATTGCAGTAGCACGGTCCTGTGGTGAGCTCCATCAGGAGCAGCTGGTGACAATAATGAGGTAGCCAGCACACCCCAAATCACTTCTTCCTGGTAATGAGGCTCAATGCAACATACACGAATTTGTTGATAAGTTCTTACCAGGTCAGTTGTAGTGTAAACTTAGGTATCATGCAGGATATTGTTGCAGTCATATAAAAAAAAAGGAATGGGACACTGGTCTGGTTGAGTGACCACATTCAACTTTCGGTAGTCTCAGCAGGATCTCCAGTCTCTGCTCTGCTTCACTAAGTGAAGTGGATGCTGGTCCCACGGTCTGCAGAGTCCTTGCTGCAACATGATCTCAAACTCTTCTTTGGCTGCATACAGCTTCACCAATGAGCGTCATGTAGGAAGTGAGATAAAAAGTGGTAGACTGGAGGTTTCAATGTAATGTTTTACCTGGTGGACTGCCCTTGATTGCCTGAGAGGCAGTAGTTCATGATAATTGATGTTTGATTTAATAATTGATATTTATATAATATATTGATGTAATAATTGATGTTTGATAGATGTAATAAGATGTGCATACACAGTTTTACAAAGCCTAGAGTTTTTGGCAAAGAGGTGCAATCCAATAACCTCTACCATTGTATGTATACGAGTAAGTCAACATGTGACAAGAAATCTGAATGATAGGCTTAGAAACATCAGTTATCATAAAATGCCATTTTAAAGAATGATGTAGCCTTAAATCGAAAGATAACAGTTTTTGTCCAAAAGTAGAGATAGTGGTTTCACTCATGGTATACGAGGTTGTTTGTTATGTCGGTTCTTTGTGTGTTGGCAGAATTACATAAATATCTGCATCGCTGTAAATGGGGAACCAGAGTGTACTTGTTTTATAACAACATAGATGCAGTGGAGGGCGTCCTATGTAGATGTCCCAACATTCATACTGGTGTTAAGTTTCCTGTTTGAAAAGGGTTCCAACTTCAGGATGGACACTATTTATGTGACCCCTCTTCAATTTGTTGTGTTGGTTCTTATTGCACTAGTCCTGATGATGAGACTGTAACTACCTCCAGAATTGATTACAGTTGCACTTTGCATTCCCAAGTTGAAATACCAAGCGACTCACTGCAAGAGCTTCTAGATGGAACTGTTTCCTTTCAACCAACAACGTCAGTACAGCATTGGAAACTTTATCACTAGGCAGTTCTTTCATCCATCTGTGGAGATGAATAGGTTTGGTGACCAAGCTCCAACTCTGTAGGAAAAATTTTCATTATTTTTTCTTTGCCGTTCAAAAATCAATCTACTAAAGCATTTTGAGAGTTATACACACATCAGTGGCAGGAGGATCTATTATCGTGTCATTAACCACATTTAATGTGTCAGTGTCTATACCTACAACAATGTGGTTGATATTTGTTTACCTGTGGAAATTCTGCCTGTTACTGTTCTGCTTCATTACTTTAAATGGAATTATAATTTTTATTAAGACCCCTCGACAGTGGTTGTTGGATCGGCCTATCTGGAAACATGAAATGGCCTGCACATTCCCCAGACTTAATTTCTATGGACTTTTATCTGTGGGAAACAATAAAGCAACAGGTCTACAAAGGCCCACTGATGGCTCCCAAAGACATGAAAGGCCATATAACACGAGCTTGTTATACGTTAAGTCCAGATGAAATTCAACATGCACTATTTTCTGTTCAGAATTGCTTTACAGTATGCATCAATGCACAAAGTCACCAATATAACATAATACTAAAATAACAAAGGAAGCGTAGTCTGAGGCTGGCGTTTATTTAAACAAATGCCAGCTACAGGATGGCTACAGTCGCTACAGGATGGTGTTACGTCGGCCCATTGTTCCGTGCAGCAGCACAGCTTGCTTCGTCATTAACCTTCAGCGATCTATCCTAACACCCTATCGAGGGGTGTTAATAATAATGAACATTTCATTTAGATTAATGTGGTTGACCTTTATTACCCTTCCATGTACCGGGACATTATCACTATCAAGTTATTAGCGCCTTGGACCCAAACAAGTCTTGTATAGGCTGTTCATGATAGAGCTAGCACTTTTGAAATGAACCTTAGGAAATGTCACTGCTCCTGTGTGGCATATATTTTAACAGGCTCACTGAGTGACATGCACCCAGTAAAGTTTGGGAGCGATGGAGGGAAAATAGTTCCAGTTCTTAACATCGAATAGAAAGTGCTTACTAACAATTTGTAATAACTTAAAATTATTTCTTTTTCTTTCTTTTTTTTTTTAAATGCATCAAAGTATTAAAATGAGGAGATTTACAAAATATTTTCTTTTCAAATAATTTCAGTTTCACTTGACCGACGTATGAATAAAGTGGCGAGACCCATGACAGTGTTAATTTTACATATGGTGGAAGAACACACAGCGTGCATGGAAGTAGATCTTAAGCAGGGCTTTCAAAAGTGCTCACTTTACCATGAACAGCCTATTATATATATATATATATATATATATATATATTAAAAATTTAATTAATCAACTATGACATTTTTCCTGTTATCTTGTACACTTTTGAAAGGCTGTGACATGTTATGAGAAGTTTTTTTAATTAAATTGTATTCATTTTGAAATCATGCATCTCTATCAGATCACTTTATGTGGCTAATTTGTCACACATCTGATCAATGCGTATCATTTTCAGAGCAGAAATCCTAAATTCTTTAACTTGGTTGATAAACTTATGGTGCCACTCAGTCATCTGCAGTTTCTCCCTTTATCAATGGCTTTTACTGTGAATAGTATTTTTTTTTTTTACTTAAATATAAGTTCTTTATATACTTTTGCAAAGTTTCCTTACTGCAGTCGATAATCATTATCATCTCTCACAGAGGGTCTTAATTTGGTTTTCTTTACTATGGGAAAATCGTAAAAATTTTGTCATGTAGAACCTTTGATGAAGTTATCTAATTCTATGTGTTTTTTGTAGCTTTAAGATTTATTGTCAAGAGTTCAGAACTTTGAATGTCATTTACATTTCATCACTTTAACCTCTGCCAATATTACTTTCACTAAAGATTTTGAAATGCGCGTTGCAATACTCTAGATGCAACAATGTTGTGTTTTAATTGGTGCATTTTCTTCTCCTTCTTAAGGTATATTGTAATATAATAAACAGTATCTTGAGACAGACCTTGTAAGGGCTGACCAGAAGTATGACAACTATTCAAAGTACACAACATACTAAATAATTACATTTTAAGCCTTCTATAGTTAACTTGCACACCTCATTTTTAATCTAATCATGTAGAAAAACTTGATACAGTACACTAGGTCTGTGCTTCATATAAAGCATATAATTTATACTTAGTAGGATGCAAGCCTGCAACAAAATAGAAGGTGCTATGAAATATGAAAATGCACCCAGAATTATGCTATACTATGGAGTCCATAGTCACAAATCTTTAGAGTATTACAGTGCGAAATGACACCAACAAGCCCAATGTTCTACAACCTGTCTCAAGACAAACTGACACTTTCACCCAGTCTAAAAATGAAATAATGAGACTGGGGTTTGTGCAGGATAGTTTGTAACAAACTGGGCTGTAGCACCCCATCCAAATAATATAAGTCTTTGTTTTCTTATGTACTGATACAATTATTTGCATACCCTACATTTAAAGTCTTATTTACAAATTAAAACTTACAATAATCTTGTTGTAGTATACTTTCTTTGTGTAAATGAGTTACATTAGTTTGTTACTATTGATGTTATAACCAACCTCAGTTAATAGTTTAGTATTTACATATTTATTTATATATGTAGTTTGTACTTGCTTTCGTTCTGCTGATTTCCAATACAAAGTGACACGTCAAATGTTTCATTCAAAAATACTGTAAAATGTAACCACATGAAAAATTCAGAGAAATGCTTAAGTTGGTTTTGGATGATGCACCAGATCATAATCATAGTACTTTCATGCCTTCTACTGAAACATTATTATGCTTAATTGAAAATGAAACTAAAAACAATATAAATTACAAAACTATCAGCATTTACTCTTTGCTAGATTTAATTTTTATTGATTTACAATCAGCACCTGCTCATTATAAGGATAATTCATAAACTATATTGTAAGGAAAATTCAATGGAATGGTAGCATGATACACATGCCAATAATAAATATGTATGTATACTAGCATCTATGCTACAATAACTCGTCCATGATAGTTTTTAGCACTACATGCTTACCCTCACATAGAGCATAAAAGTTTTACAAATGTTGTGGACCTGTAGAAGGCATAACTGGACATTATTTGGTTTTACAATTATGGTCTGAAATGGCTCTTTCATACCCAACGTAACACTGGTAGTATTGCACACAGGTAAGCTATTGATGCATACTAGTTATCAGAGTAAAAAATGTCATTGAATGCACCATTGCAAATGAGACAAGACACATATAATGTAGTTACTTAAGTTGTCAAAACCAAAATTACTAAGTATCAAATTACAGCACTCATTTACCCTTAGGCATATCATACTGGAATTCTTACGAAGTTTCCTTCCTTTGCATTCTACGTTCACAAAAGTTCTTCAATGACAGGGAAAGCCTTCTCTGCTAACACAAATAATCAAGATGCAGGATGGTTACAAAGGAAAGTCAGTTTTGAAGAGGGCACAATATACCCCAATATGTGATAACCATTGTGCATGCTAGTAACCTTGATCTGGTAGATGGTTCAGTTTCAGTGCATAACAGTACCTCAACTTCAAATCTGACACTCTTACATAGCCATAATAAAGGTTAAGAAAGCCTAGTCAGATGGACAGACAACATTAACATAGTACAAAAATAGAAATTTTGATCATATACAGTTCTAACTGATATTTTCACAGCTTTTGTCATGAAAATCCTTGCTGATGATGCACTTCATCTGTAAAAATCTGAATATACAAGAACACACCATACATCTTTGAAATTCAACTGTTATTTTAATTTTATATATTGTATTTGATAAAAGTAACTGAATTACTTCTAATCAGCTAATATCTTACATCTGACTGGCCATGTACATTCACTTGCTGTATTGTTCATGCAAATACATGCAAAAGATGCCCACTATCAACTGTACAGCCAATCTGTAAAACAGCCAATCAATTTATAACTGTAGTTGACAAGTTCACAAACGACAGTAAAACTTTGCCTAAATTATGAAAATTTATGTAAATAATAGAGAGCACAAATTATATGTTATCAAAATATCACTGAATATTTGCAGACTGTCAGATAAAAGTTCATGAGTCATCTTGAAACAAATACAAGTCCTAAAAAGAATGAAAAAACTTACATTCCTCCACTTTCAGCATGAATACAAATAACTGGGCAAAAAAGAAAGATATACAGCCATGTACATGTTTTGAGCAAAAAGTTATTTAAAATAAAAGAAGGAAAGCTTATGTCAAAAGGACAAAACTAGATTTTCTCATTCATCTACAGCAGGGGTGGAGAAATAAAATAGTCCCAAATATATATGACATGTCACCATAAAATCTGCAGGCTCAGTCTCATAAAACCAAGCATCCTCACATATTTGGAAAAAAATATGTATTCTTAGGAATTGCTGTCTAGTTGAAACTGATTCAAAGGATTATATTGGCTCATATTTGTTAATTTAGGTACTATGAAAAATTACCAAGGAACTCTAAATACACGACATTATAATTTTGGGAAACTATAATTTATCTGCAGGAAACACCCCCAAATTTTGCAAAATAGCATTTGTACAATAAAAAATGCAAATAGACATAACTTTCAAATTATCTATTATTACCACACTCTCTCATGCAGCAAAAAAAAAAAAAAAAAAAAAAAGAGCAGCAAAAATTATATATATATATATATATATATATATATATATATATATATATAAAAAACACACGCACGCAACTCACCCACACATGCACGCACACACGCACAACAAAATATACATATACTATATATGTACATACTATTTTGTGTTAGAGTATGTGCTTTAAAAACAAATTATTTGTTAATCAATCATGGAAAGTAGCATTAGCAGCAAGGATGTGTTCATACCATCTTAACCCAAGCTGTAGTCATTCTTAAGGCAGGGTGCAAGAAGTACATATACGTTAGTTTGAAACAACTGATACCTCTGTTATCATTTGTTAAATGCTGATAAATATTGTCAGATGATGGTGCACCAAGACCAAAAATGGAATTAAAATCCACATTAAAAATGTTGCCCAACTCAGCATCTACGAAAAAAAAAAAAAAAAATATATTCACAAAAAAAAAAGTATTATTTCAAAGCTCAAAGATCCATTACTCAAGAAAACAATTTATAAGCACATGAAAGGCCTGAAAATTGGTGTGTATTTTAGAATAATGTATATGTTCATATTATAATATAAAACATAAGTATTTCTAAGGAACAGCTAGCTGAGACATCTACTGTGAACAAATACTTTGTGCAAATGCTTTAAGTCTTTCTACAGCTCTGCATTGCTGTTTCAGAAGTACAACAAGAAACAAATGCTATGCATGAGTCAATTCACATATAAAATACAAACACATTACCTGAAGACTGTGGTTAGTACATGGGAAAATACTGTGTTGTATGTGACAACAAACAATTACATGAATAATTGTATATTTTGAAGATAACACAAGTTTGTTTGGTGACTAATTTGATTACAAAAACCTTATGAAAGGAGTCTATATGAATTATAAATGCTGTGCTATATTTAATTTAACTATGGGCGTACATTTTTACCGACAATGTGATGAGGACTTATATGTTATTAAATCACAAGTCAATCAATTGGAAACAACATCTATTATATATATATATATATATATATATATATATATATATATATATATATATATATATATATATATATATATATATATATAATAAAATGAAAAAAAGAAATATTATCATACTCAGTCAATTTGTGAATGAATTGTATAGTTTACAAACAGTAAATTAAATCTGTGTGTCAGTGTTCTCGTTTTGTACCAAGTGTAACTTGATTTGTCCAATATCTCTGTACATACATGTGCTTTTGAAAGATATTAAGGATACACTAAACTAATATACCACACTATCACTTTAATTATCACCACATTACAAAACCTACTATTTATTACAGGCATATAATCAGCCAGTAACCTAATTGAAACCATGCATGGATCAAACTAGATAAGTTTTGAAACTACTGAAAAAAACACCTGTTCTGTTTACTCAATGAGAAATAAGTAAATTATATACAGACACTATAGGAATAGTAGAACTGCATGGACCAATTATGGAGGTATTACTAGTGCTAATGTGTAGTGTATTATAAAATCCTGCACAAAAATAGTAACTTCTTAGTTACTTATCAAAATACATTTTTTTTCAAATTGATTGAAAATAAAAAAAAAAATGCAAAATAATGAAGTATTGAATTTCACTATGGATTTACAATGCATAGTTATGCACATAAACACTAGTAATATTACAATGGAATATTAAATGAGTGCAGAATGTGTGTTTTGTACTATCCTTGGCTCAATTTCCTAGTTATAAGTGTAATGCCTTTATAAGAGTCAGCGCACACACATCACATATTGACCATGTAAAAAAAATTGGAGATTGTAACACTGTGGTTGTGTAGAGGAGTGAGAACTGATAAACAAATAAATGAGAATTCTTTTATTATGGCCAACAGTTTTATCTCAGCAGCCCCATGAATCTAGCCTAGCATATGACTGTGCATGGGGCACAGCAACAGCTACACAATAGTGCTGTGATGAAGGCAGTAAATTATGCATTGTAAAGTTCCACATGTTATGTATCATGTAATGACAGTACACATTAATACATACCACTTAGTATGAGCATAACAGATGAAGTAGCAGTCCACAATAGGGATCCATGATACTTTGCTAGATGGACAGGATATACATCAGATGTTCAAAGTGTCCATGTCCATTCATTGACTTGGATGTCGCTACAGAATATAACCTTGCACATTATTCAGCATCTCCTTATTAACTGTAGTAAATCATAACATGACAATTTGCCACCATGTCTGCAATGTCATTTGGTAGCCCTGTAGACAAGTTTCTTAAGGAAACCTCACTGGAAAATGTCTAAAGGATTGAGGTCCAGCGATCTTGCAGGGCACAGTACAGGGCCACCATGTCCTATCTACAAACCAAGGAGGGTGTTGTGAAGGGTACAACAGCTTTTTTGTGTATTGGTAGCAGTGATCCACACATGATCATATGGTAGATTCATGGGGCTGCTGAGACCAGAGGGTTGGTCATAAAACAAAATTGCCAGCGTAGTTCAGCATGAATCCATATAATTGTGTGATAAATAACAAAGCAATTTTTGTTTGCTCAGGCTTGTGGCCAAAAAAAAATATCACACTGGAGAGAGTTACAACAGCAATAAAATCTTTGAATCAGTTACATGGTTTTATTTGCATCTTAACCGTCACCTACTCAGTTCACAGATCAAATCATTATACAATCTATTGATTAGTTTCGTGCAGGAATTAGTCTTCCCTACAAAATGTATATACACAAAACTGCAGTGCCAATGGATGTACTACTGAATGAGCAAGTTAAACAAACAAACAAATTACAATTTTTAAAGGCTTGATTGGTTACATATATTAAATGTTTTGTATACAAGCCCAACTCGAAACCAGGAATCTTTGAAATGCTGGGTATTAAAATACCCATGCAAATAAGCCAACATTACCACAAAACTGCTGCCTTTGGTGGATCCTCAAAACATGGGAAAATGCTGGTGGAACAATGTCCATCTAACATGTGTGTTGCTTCCCATTCCCATGACACTGATGCAGCCTCGCCATTCTCCAACCCAGCAGCTTAATGCCAGGAACCTGCATAACTTCATAGTCTCTGAGCATGCCACACACTGTTTGTATGAGCGTGGTGCAGCATGGCATATTAGTTAGTAATCAGCATTATGGCAACACTGTTACCACCAACTTAACAGTTCAGTAACAGTAAAAGGAGAACCTTATATTTGCATGAGCGCCTCAAATCTGCTTCCAGGACCCACAACCAACAGCAATTACTTCACGTCTTCTAAACCTATGTTCCTCATCATGGACAGTGCAACTTCTTACGAACAAATTTTGCAGTCATTTTCACAATGGTATCTATTTCTTAATGCAGACAATCCATTTCAGCCCACAGCAAGTTATTTTTTTTAACAGCTAAATCAGCCAGTTTCTGAGCTCATCAGTCAGTTCAACATCTCATTTTGAGAAGTTGTTTGCAGTCATCTGAAGAGCTGATACCTGTTAAGACTACCAAGAAAAAAAACTTGCACCAATTTATGCATTATATTTCAAGTATAACAGGGTACTTCTATCCAAAATAAATCATGCAAAGTAAGTATTGCAATTCATCAGGTTTTACACTGCATAGTTATGCACATACAATGCTATTATTATTATTATTATTATTATGGAATTTTAAACAAGTATTAAGAATAATAGGTAAATGAAATTAACCAGAAAAACTTAAACATGAGCAGTTATCAAAACTAAAGAACCAAACATTCACTACTCCTCTCCAGACTCAAGCAATTTCTAAAATTGCAAAGTGCCAGTACTTGTTTTCATAATGGCAAACTTAGTGTGTAACTGCATGGCCACCAACAGCTACACCTAACTGACAAGTTGACAGACAACCTGTGATCTCATGACTGATGGGGCCAAGTCACTCAGACTAATGTAGATCCTCCCCACCCAGTCCTTTGTATGCTCACTTATAATTTGTTCACCTACCATTTCTTGGTGCAGGCCCAATATTCATAACAGGTAGAGATGAAGAGCACAATAACCAGGGGTTTAATAACCTTGGAAACCACCTACTGTATTGCAATTGCCCACATGCCATGGATACCAACCACCACAGCAAATGTCGAGAAGAGTACTGCCATTGCATCACATGCTTTTACAAAAGCTCTCCACACAGAATCAAAGACGTTGGGAGCAATACAAGAGGTAGCCAAGTGGCTATCATCAAAATTCAAACAGTTCTGTTCATCTTTTGAGGAATCCATGTATCCCAGACACAAATGGCAATATCCACTATCACAAGTAGTATCTGAAAATGTCTACCCACTGTCTTCACAAAAAGATACCACCTCCGACATGCTTATGTCATAGGGAATCCTGTTTGCTGGGACACCCGTATCTGGTACTCACCCCATAGTCACTTCTGTAACTGAGCATCGAGAACACCGACAAAAAATGGGAAATACTGAGGCTATCAGTACCTCCTATGACAACTGTCTGACCAACAGTACCTGTAGAGTGGCCTGGAAGGTAAGTTATATCCCTTGCCAAGATAGACACATTGTGATTTACAAGACTTTCAACTGAACATCATAAAAGGACCAGAAAATAATAAAGATTTACCTCAGACATATTAAGAAGGTACTGATGTCTTATGTAAAAGTACCTAAAACTCTCAATCATTTATGTATTTTATCTCTGCAAGTTGAAGAGTTAAATAATACATCTACAAATAAAATTTTTTTTTTTTTTTTTTTTTTTTAACATTTTTATATGTAATTTGGCATGTCAGTACAATTTTATACAACACAAAACACATTATAATGTGCCACATTTTAATTTAAGTAATAAAATATCAACACTGCATGCAATTCCCTTCCAATGTTACACTACAGCATTAAGCTTTTGTCAGTTTAATAATTACAAAGCAGTTATATACACAGCATTAACTTTACCACTGCCCATTGCAATTACAGTAGTTTCAAAATACAGAAAGATGAGTACGTTATACTAGTGAATTAAGAACCAAAAGTAGCAACACATACAATCACGTAGCATGCGCCATAAAGTGGAATAGTTTCATCCATTATATGGTTCATTATATTAAGAGACAGTTTTTAATAATTTCCTTTCCATATGAAATACGTGGCTAAATTTGGACAATTTAAATAATCAGCTGAAATAATTATTTATTGAGAGGAAGCAGTTACAACAGTTGAGAGGACTTCTAAACAAGAGAGACAATGAACTGTTGCAGATTTTTTGAAATGCAACAATGCACAATTTAATACCACAGGAAACATTTAATTTTCTACAATATGTAATATAGGTACTGTATTTGTCCTGACCTGTTGTACTTCTATGTACACTAATCTTGAATTTTTCATCAACTTACAAATTAATTTTTACATTTTGTTGGGCTATAAATTAAACATTATTTTTTCATGTGACAATCACAGTTTCAGTAATATTATGGGCCATTCCGAGTAAAGTCAGCACTTTTGAAAGCCCTACTTAACTTCAATTTTCATCCATTTGTATCTTTCACCACATATAAATATCATTTTGCCATGTGCTTTATTTTTGAAACAATATGTTTAAGTTTCACTGCTCAGAAAATTATCGCCTAGTGTACTGATCAAATAATTAAATGTAAGAAAAATATCAAATATCTGCAAATTAATGTCTATATAATATCAGTTTAGGTACAAAATTATAATTTCCGATGCTGTCTGCTATCTGCTAACTAGTCACAGGTACATAATATGGAGGTGAGCATTTTCTATCATCCTTAGTACACCAAGTTTGTTCAACTTCAACGGGGTAGTTTGGATAGCTGGACATTCAATTAACACAAGAGGAAAGAGGGAGTCACAATTAAATTTGAAAGTTTGTCCTATACAGCACTGTGGACTGTAATATACGCAAATTGGTACGGAATAATATGGAAATTAAAGAAAACCTTACTCAGGAATACCAACTCTTTTATTATACCCAAGTCCACAAAAGAGATACATGTAAAAAAAAAAAAAAAAAAGTTACTGGATTTAAAATTATGCTACGTTTAACAGGTTGGAAACCATAAAGAAGTATATGAATCAATAATCTCACTGTTTCACATTATAAGCAAATTCTGAGTTGGAACATGAAGAGAAAGTTTTTAAAAGGAATTCAGATTATTTAATGTTCACTACTTAAGTAAGTTCTTGCTGAATGCTTACAACTAGAACATTTACAGAGAAGAAAGTTCATAAGTAAATATATATTATATTTGATGGGTTGCTTTCTACATGATGTGCCTCCACTGTCTTGAAACAGAGGGAGCCAAGTGTGGGCAGAAACAGAACCTCAGTTGGACGTTTTGGAAAGGCAGATTATTAGGACTCACAGAAAGAGGGTAATTAACACATTTCTATAAAAGTTACCCGAAAGGCGGAAATGAAGGGGATGGGGGGGATTGGGGGAGGTAACCGAGCTAAGAGAAACTTGTCCTGTGAAGTATTTGAAGGACAACTGGCGTGGCTGTACAACCTACAGAGGCGAAAAGGGTAGCCTGAAGCTACAGAAATGTTGGGAAGGCATCAACAGGTTCTGAAGCAGATCAATGATGTGGTCTTTTTGGATTTGTCGTCAAGGCTCTCGGTTGAAGCCTAAGGTTTTCCACAGCAAATGAATAGCACTCTATGAAAGTCTGGAAGTTACAGAGTCTGTTCAGGATAAACAGACTCGAGGAGACAGCAGGGTTACATGCCACTGCTCTGCGTCATTTCCATTGCCCTCCCACTCAAGTGTACAAAGAGTGGTGTGTCAAGAGCATCACTGGTAATCTGAGAAGTGCACTGCAATTTACAAAGGGGAGGCTGCTACACATGCAACATTAAGCCTATAGTACATGTGCAACATCTCTCCTCTTTCTCAGTGCAACTCGGGTAGTGAGGAACCTTCTGGATCGGGGCAGAAGATCTATAAAGCATAGTGGTCCTCCAAGTTGAGTGTACGGCCTTAAGTGCCAGGGGAAGTGACAAGACAGCAAAGTAATGAGTGGTGACGACTGTGACCAGATAGAGTGAAGTCTGCAAACGACGAGCATCGGTACAGTAATGAGTGAGATTTACAGGCAGGACTACTGATGCTTGAGTGACGGACACTTGGAATGATAGCAATAGGCAGCTAGATTGAATATGTGTAAATAATAAGTGTGAATTAAATGAGTGTAACCAATAAAAAGACAGCGATAATGACTTTAATTAGAATTGAGATTGATATTAAATATTGCACTCTCTGAGAATAAGATGTATTAATAGTAGAGATAGGTAGTTTAATGTTGTAAATAAAATAGTTATATATTATTATAACATTATAAATAACTAAACAAAATTAATAAATTTTGTTTCTTTTTTAAAAAATTGTATTAAGACCACCATTCTTCATGAACTCAAATACACCCTGGTGTTTTGTAACAATTCATATCCCATTGTGAAAAATATGATACATATCAGAATTTATTTGATAGCTGTTTAACTCATTTAATGATTTTAATGAGACATACATATGTATACAAAATTTTTGGAAACTCAACACCCAAAATGCATCAGACATAGTGTGTCTGGATTAAATGTAATACAAAACCACTGCATGCTTCTGCCTGGCTAAGTACTTTAATAGCATTGAAATTTGTTTTATTTTCTACAATTAATGTTGGTGGAGAAATGCTGTGCAAACATGTGCAGTATGAAAGAGGTTGCATTGTAACTAGGCATGCAGTACTACTATTGAGTAAAGATATAAACTAGAGTGGCCATGGGATAGGAAATATTTTGTCCAATTTGTTGTGTTAGTTATTTGAATGATTTAGAGGAGCACTAAGTTTCCTTGACTGGGCGGTAAGCAGGTAGCAAGCGATGCAGCAAACAAAATACCTCACCACCCATGCGGTGTTGCCAGTTTCTGCAGCCGGCAAAATTAGGTTTTCACCCTAGCCATCGGCTCTTCAGCTCACCCATGTGTTTGTTCACGTTCTGCTGAAGGCGAGCCTGTCTCGTGCGAGTTATCGTTGAAGTTATGAATACCCAACTCAAGTTTTACTAGTGGCGACCATGGAATGTGTTAGTTACCAGTGGTATTGGTACGTCGGTTGTCAGAATAGAGGAGAAAATGGAGTTGACAGCATTTCTATGTTTACATTCCCTGTGAAAGGGGAATGTGAGGGCTCATCAGGCATGGCCAAACTCCACTGCTCAACTCATGGAATGGTTGCACAAGAAATGGTCACGAATCCCTGTGGATGTCCTGCAAACACTCATATAGAGCATGCCAGACAGAGTGGCTGATGTTATTGCCGCAAGATGTGGCCCTACAAGATTCTAACAAGGTGACAACCATCGAGTAAACATTGTGGACAGGTGCCCAATCACTTTTTGGTCGATAGTGTATATGACAAGCATGATTGGTTTTCTCAGCCGAAAGTTTGTTCATGAAAGAAGTTCATTGTATCATTATAACCCTAGTGAAGTGTCAAGTTACTAAGCCAGCTGTTCTGGTAAACATTGGCCGCACCTGACGAGCCCTCACCCGGCATTCCAATTCGTCCCAAAGATGTTCTATAGGGTTGAGGTCGGGGCTCTGGGCGGGCCAGTCCAATCGGTGAACATTGAATAGTAGCCTTGAAACATGGCACTGGCATTGCCATCCTGGAAGAAACACGGGTTCCATTCCGTAAAAACACCAAAATGTTGGAAGCATTTCATTATCCAGAATGTTACAATAGGCCTCTGTGTTCATGCTACCATGGCCAAACACCAGCAGTCCTACGCCGAAGGCCGTGAAACACAAGTCAACTGATATATTGAATTATCTAACTTCACGGATGCCCATTTACTTTTTGGTAGATAGTGTATATTTGCTATGCAATTATTACATCAGCACAGGGCTGATGAGAATTTGTTAGCTGAATGAAACACTCTTAGTTTTGAAGAAACCTGCACCTACATTTAACTTTGCTGAGTGCTGTTCATTAATACTTTGATTGTGGCATTATGGTGTGCTCATTTAAGCATTTTGATATAGTGATTGTCTATTGTCTAAATTTTACCCATGCTTATTTATATAGCTTTTATTCTACTTGTTATGGAAACTGGTTCCTAATGCTACATATGTATTTATTTTTGGCAGTTGTATTTTAAACATATGGCTTTTATTATGTGTAAATTGAGGCACAAGAAAGACAGTTTTTTTTTATAAATAATAATCTTGGCAAAGGCTGTTTGTAATGTTCCTGAAATATTTACTGAATTGTAGAAGGATATACAAATGTAAAATAAACAATTGAAATATTATGGTGGTTGTAAAAATTTATGATAGATTAGTACAAATTTATAATGTGCATGTATATAAAAAGTGTTCGTTTTTATGTACAGGCTTTTATGAGATTCTATCAGCTATCTCATAATTCTGTTGCGACTAACTGATCACCAATTTCAAACCTGATTTTCTTACGCGAAAACATTGATGCACTACCAAATACACTAATCACAGCAATATTATCCACCTTCCCTTCATGAACTGGAAAAGTCTTCCAACATATTATATCACGAGTATCAATGTCACTAATTTCCCTAGGCAAAGGATCCTTCTGAATATGTGACTTCCTGAAGAAACACATTTCCAACAAACCACTACCTGCCTTAGCAGTTATACCTTGAAGACCAAAACGGTTATAAAAACGATAATAAAATATAACTCTCTTCCACATCAACAATCTTAACAGCCCAGGAGCTATCGTCCTTATCGACATCCTTAGAAAAAGGAAAAATATTTCGATATACCTTCCTAGGATAATTCCTAGACACGCGAGTCTGCCGAGGAACCATTAGTGATGTGTCTCGTCTAACGACACAGAGCAAAATGAACTTCATGAACAAATCACAACCTTTGTATACCCACGCAACTGATAACAAAAAACGATAGAAAAGATAATAACAATGAGATGGAAAGCGTAGCGGAAAGACAACACTGCAGGGCGCTATCTATCTTGCTGGCCACTTAGATTTCAACCCACCATCTCAAGTACCAGATAATGCATATATACAGTGTATTGATTTTAAATGTGACAGCTGTCAGTAGCTCTAGTGCCTATATGTAGTCGCTGCATGATGATATATTGTAAACCCATACCAGACAACCAAATTCGGTCAAATAAACTGCAATGTCATCACAACCACTACAGCAGCAAGAAAATTACTGTAACATTAAATAAGTATATATTGTAATTATCTGATACAACGGTTGTGGTCTAGCCTGCGGAATATGCAGGCTAGGCCATGACAGGTGTATCAAATAATTATGGTATGTGTGGGATATACAATAACTACTAAATTTGCTCGCTTGTGCCTATCTGCACTCGCTCACAACTCTCTATATGCTTTTATTGCATCTGGAATATATACAATAAAAGTGATTAATGGGATAAAAATGAATTAAATGAAAAACTTTGGTACAGCATATAATTGCGATATGTATTGGATGTACAGTAACTACTCAAGTTGCTCACTCGCGCCTATCGGCGCTTGCTCGCAACTCTCAACCTGTTTTTATTGTACCTCAATTATGTATCATAAAAGTAAATGTCAAAAATCATAATTGTGGTATGTATGGGTTGCCTAAAAACACCACAAGGTGCTCACAGCTGTGTGAATATTATGCTATGAATAAAATATGGTATATGATGTTCATGGTAAAGTGAGCACTTTTTAAGGCCCTTCTAAATTTTTCCTTTCATTCAATTTCCATCTTCCTGCTGCTTTTCAATATAAACATTGCAAATGTGACAAACACAGTGTATACATTTTGCCACCATCAAAATTGATATTTATTAGAGATTAATGCTGATTGGGAGGGCCTTCAAAAGTGCTCACTTTATCGTGAACAGCCTATATATTATAGTAAATTTGTACTTAAATTAAGGTATGATTTCCAAATGATCGTACATATTCCAAAAGTTATGGTACACTTTTCAAAATTACTGTATACATTCCAAAAGTTATAGTATGTTTGTACCATAATTATGGCACAAGGAAATGAGCATTAAATTTAGATACTTTTGGATATTCTCATGCGATACTCGATACTATGAAGTATAGAGGGTATCGAGGTATTGTGGTGGTATCGAGGATCCCATCCCTATTTATTATTGCCTGAAGTGATATCTTTATTTCGTTATTTATTGTGTACCAACTTGCAGAACATTATATGGTATGTTTCACGTTCGTAATGTAGAAATTATAGATGTACGTAAATTTTAAATGGTGCACGTACATTTTAACAGCTGAATTGCAACTTTCTGTTTTTATTTTCATACTAATAAATAAATCTACAATATTTAGCAGTCCTACAAATTTGAGCTGTATTGTATTATTAAAGCAGAAGACAGACATTGCTAAGGGATAAAATGGTGGTGGCGTTGGCAGTGATGGTGGTGTAGAGATTGAAGACAACAACGAGGATAATGATGATAAATGAAGCGTTTATTTCTTGTCTCATTACTTTGGACTCTCCAACATGTCAAGAAAACAAACTTCAGTTTTGACTGAGGTCTATCAATACAAATTCTATGCAAGAAGAGCAGCTGAGGAAACTTCCAGGTTGCATAACCAAGGTGGTTAGCCAAGTTACACTGTTCTAACTACATCAAAGATAAGTGGTTCTGACAATTATTAAAGTGACAAAATCTGTCCATTGCTGGGACACAGAGTAGTTACTTGCCGCTGGCATGTACAACCTTCCTTATAATCTTTGTGCAATTTATTTCACTATGGCACTCTAAAAATCATTACTCATCCAAACTTTTTGAACTGTTTCCAAGAGTTACTAATAGTTTCAATGTCTATGTAGGAGTGTTATTAACATCACCATGGGATTTTCAAGTTCTGCAGGTGTGAAGGAACGAAGAGCATACTGTTACATTAATTCATCTTGACAGCACTGTAAGAACAAGAACTTATCCACATTTCTGGTATGCCATTGGCTAACGGACTCGTGTGGGTGGGCCGTACATTCAATTACCACTATTCATTTCGTAACTCACAAATACCACACAAAAAGAGGAAGTGATGACTTACAATGCACGAGAGAGAAGGCCCATGACAGAGAGACCTGTCATAAGAACATGTCACAGCCTTACCATTGATGTGGAGGCTGGTCATATCTGGAGGTGGAGGCAGGTCTGGAGTGACTGTCACTGCTCGGCGCACCTCACCAACTGCAGACAGCAACTGCAACAACCAACCATTTACTTCTCTGTCTGTATGTGTTTTCTGATCAGCAATTACAAAATGACTTCAACAATGTCTATCATGTATAGCAACATCAATACTTTTACATATACGAGCCATTTCATGCCAAATCACCTAGGGTCATGTGTTCTGTACAAATTTCCTTTAAAATTTTTCTCAACATAGGTACTTATAAAACAGGCTCATCAAACTCATGGCCCGTGAGTCGCACGCGGCTCTTGTCTCTTATCTGTGTAGCCCCAGCTTAGTCTATGGAAATAAAGTAAAATGTGGCCTGCAGTCAGTGTGTTTGTAACTTAATGTGAAAATGGCATGCATTATAGCTGTTTTGAAACTATATGACAGGTACAACCGGAAATGGAACATTTTGCTAGTCCGATGAATTTTAAAATGTGCTCAAGCATAGCATAATAGCCTCACTAAGTGCAAGGTGTAACCAATCAAGTGCACTACATCATTCCCCTTACTCACCCCTCCAGCTTCCATGGATACTTTCTCAGAATCAGGCATAAGAGGTGATGCGAGTTCACAATCAACTGAGTCTGGCCTAAGCTGAAGTAAAGTAAATATTATTCTTTGGTAAGGTTGTATGTAATCTACTATGTCTTTCTTAAAAATTAAAATTCAGCTATGAATATTGTATTTTTTTTATAAGAAATGGGAATTAAGATTATTTTATTCTGTGAAGAGAACTATAAAATTGCTTGCTTAGGGTGCAATACCTCTGGGAGTGGCAATGAACCAAATACTACCATAGGCAAGAGAATTAATTTCGCAAGTATGCCTGTATGCATTAAAGATGATGTGTAAGCTGTAATGACTAGGGTTTAGATTTATAGTTAACGTTTTGGGAAGCATTGAAAAGCAGCTGTGAAATGATGAGTGTAATGATTTCACAACTGTAGAGAGTTAATTTTTTATTTTCTTTTTGGAATTATTTACCCATTCGGTCTTCTTTTGACTATTAAAATTTACAGACTTGTGAATAACATAACCTAACAAATTCTAAATGTTCTTTTTTTGACTTTAGAAACAACTCACTCTTGAGAAACTGAATCTCATATTCAGTCAATACTTGTTGTAATTTATAAAACAACTAAAATACTCTGTGAGGAGATACCTTTGTTTTACTATTTTATTATGGTTGTTCTGTGCTGTATAACATTTCATTGCAGTTGAATTTATAAAGTCTGTTTATCAAGAACAATCACATTATTCTTTATTATTGAGTAGTCTACACCTATCATTTATCTTCACACCTGGTGGTGAAATAGGAACATTTTAAATACCTGCAAGCTTTTTTTGCTATAGTAGAAAATTTAATCATAGAGGTACATGAACATAATGAGTAGTCATCGTTGTCTGCTTGATTTCATTTTGACGAAAGTGAATTCTTTCCCACACCTTTACATGTTATTGATACTGGAAATAATGTAATAGTATTGATTCTCTCGGATAAATGAGTTGAGCTTTACCAGATGCTAATTTAATGTTGCGATGGAGGTTAGGTTAACCTGACAGAAGCAACCCCCCTTGCCATGATATTGTTATGTTGTTTTTTCTTCTTGCTGGTCCTTCACCAGTCCCCTATTTATTTCACCCTCCTACCCCTTTACCCCACTCCTTTTCCCCTGTTGACAATATATACTACTTGGCACTGTTGGTGAGCCACGGATAGACACAATCTTCTTGGGGTGCTGGCCCTATCCAGGGATTATATTTTACGGGCAGTTTGATCAGAGGGGTGAAAAGCAAGGTTGTGGGTTCCTGAAGCTGAGGTACTGACTGGTGGCGTCCCCACCGAGCTTTTTCATTTAAGAATTATCTTTTCGTATTCCTTTGGGCATTTGATTTGCGATATTAGTATTCGTCCTCTCTCCTCAGGTCCTTGTGAGTGGGAACAAACTCCAATGCACGTCAAAATGGGATGGTTTAGCTTGTTTGGTTGCTTGATTTTGCACAGGGGGGGGGGGGGGGGGGGGGTGAAGAAATGTGGTAAGAGCCGAGTGGGTTTGGCATTGGCTTGGTACTGCCATTGTTCGGCACTGTCCCTCTTCCAGTTTCTAATGTTGGGTTGAACTGTCTCATGGGTGCTTAGGTCACTGATCAGACTGAACTGACTTCTTTCATTCTCCCCCCTGATGGGAGTAAGGCAAAGGGTCAATGGTGGGGTAAATCAAAGGATGAGGTTGACAAGCCACAGGCAACGACGAGGTAACACCCTCTATCTTCGCCATAGCTGCAGGCCCTCCAAAGGAAAAACATTAAGCTGTACACACCACATTTGCCAAGTGTTTGATACCCAAGGATCTCATGCAGGACGGCTGCTGTTCACCTGAAGTATGCACCGTACATCTTGAGGATGGATAACCGAGCACTGACTTGGTTGCATACCACCAGTGATACAAAGTTCAAACTTGGCCACTAGAACCTTCTGTTGCAAGAATTCTCGTTTCCCATCCAGCACTGCCTAGGGAAGCAAAACAAGCTAACTAATGTTATTTCCTAAGCTTCCAACCACCGAGTATTTGCGCGTGATCTGTAAGATAGGGAGCGGATAATCCCCACCCCCCTAGCTCTGCACCAGGAAGATTGAACATGAGTAAGATGTGTAACTGATGAAGGCACAGCTCAGTCATGCGACCTTCACCGTGTAGCAGCAGACCTACCCAGAAATCGAGGACATATTGGCCAAGTACCCATAGTGATTCAAAGAAGAGCAATGCTACATGTGGACCTGCCCTCACTCCAATTCCCAGGTCTGAAAACAGTGGGTACAACACAGCCTGAGGTTAAACATCTGTTACTACCACCACAAACACCTCTATGCAGGGCTCCTGGAGTCAAGGAAACATAGTGAGCTTACCCACAGGTAAACCCAGGACAAATGTGATGATTGCATTGTCTCAAAAGTTGGCAGCATTGTGTGCGCGAACTATGGTTCACACTAAGCTCTTTGCATTTTTAATTTGTGTTTTTATATTGCTCATTAATATTATAGAATTTATATGTATTTTACTAGGAATTAATTTTTAGATAACAATCACATTATGTTTTATTGCTTTTATTTCTCAGCTACCTTTTCATATTAATGCTTGCATTTGTAATTATTCTCTATCAGCTGAGCGTGATCATTGAAATGCTTTGCTTTTAGTGTGTGGTTCGTGTGGTCGCCGTTAGTGGCACACGGATGACAGTGCTTTTACCCTTGTAGTAGGTCAAGGCAGAAGTCCATCGCCAGTCTAGCCATGAGGTAGCACAAAGTGTTATCGCGATGTCAGTTTTTTTTGCTGAGCGTGATCGAGAGAATTGCAACAGTAAAATTTGATTGTCATGTAACGAGGCTTCGGCAGTTAAAAATATTTGTACGGTGCTAAAGACGTCGGCGTGTTGGTTGAACATGAATTTGTTAAGCTGTTGCACTAATAGTCTACGCGAAATTCACAGTAACTTTTGTGTGCCTTTTTCCGCAATGTTAGTTAAAGTACATTGTTTTATTAGTCATGCCACGTTTGCAATTTTTGACGTGTGCGTGAGTAGACTGTTGCAACTAAGGCACATAAATTGTGTTTCTGAATAAGCATGCCAATTTGTTGGAAAATATTCTTTGCCACGCCAGGTGGCATGTGGGCAACCTCAACCAAGGACACAGCCCATTTTGATGGAGTGGGACATCAGGCTTTCTAGCCTGTGGCTGCTAAGAACGGCGTGCATTCTTCTTGTATGCCTGGAGTTTTCATACATGGTTAAGACACTCAACAGAAAATAAGGTACTGTGTCTTCGATAATTTGCCAGAGAACATCACGAGCGGTTACGACGGAAAGTTTTCGCGATTTTGACTAGCATGCTTCACTCGTGCGGCCTGCAACCGGTGACCACTTTTTTGTGTGTAAACTGTGTCTTTTATAATCATTTCAATGCCGAGTTTTGGATTTTAGCACCTGTGTGTGATTCGTATATTTTTGTTATGGTGCCATATATTAACTTCCTCACGATTAAGGCTAATGTTCCATCATGTATTCAAAGGAACTCAAAGTTTTGTACAAACAATTTTTCCAGTGATTGGAAATATAGGAACCCAAACGTTACTTGCACAAATGAACAATTAGTAGTGTCGCTAATCCTGCACATACTTTATTTTAAAAAAATTCCACAAAGTAATGAATGTATTTTTACCAGAGTACAACTGCCTTACAGTATATATATTTAATAAAAATATATTCATAGGGATGAAAAGACATAAGGTGTTTTGTTGAAGATGAGCGCTGCTTGTCCCTTGATGTGTTATAATTTTTCAGAGGTGGTAACCGCAAGTGAGGTAGACTTGAGGTGCCTGAGCCCTTATGGGACAAGAGCGACTCACAAGGTGAGGTGAAATGTGGAAGTGTACTTTCTGCAGTGTCAAGCATAACAAAAGTTTGTGAAAAGACAAAAGAGAGAAATTGTTTGGAATGTTGTAAGAGAGGGTTCGTTCGGCTGAAGCCATTGGAGACACCACAATAAAATTTCCTGCTACACGGTTCTGGAGAACTGAGGAGGAAAATCGTCTTATGGGACTACTTGGATGGATGTAGAGTCACACCACTACACCCTGGACAACCGCCACTCTTCTCGACAGACGAATAAGGTTCCGCTGATGAATTTTATGTGCAGAAACTAGCTGCAGAATTCAACAATGTCTTGCATCCAAGTAAGGTTTATTGGTATAAATATAACGAAGGAAATGATCAAATCACATAACATATCAGTTGCTGTTTGGGGTTCAGAATTATATTCTGGGGCCATGATTGACTGATTAAGTAATAATCTACTTAAGTAATTTGATGAAAGTATGCTGAATCATAATTGATATAGAATTTTGAGAATCTCCAATAATTTTTACATTCGGAGATACGTGCCCCCAGAGGTCCCACTGATAAATAGAACTGTTATTCTCCCTTGAACTAGACATCTTAATTAGATGTAGTAGAAGACAGATTCAAGAAATCCGTATTAAAAGATGATTAGCTAGAACTTTGACTTCCCATGTAATTGTGTTACCTGGTACCGAAATTACAGGGTGCATTTTAAAGTTAGGTTTAATTGATTTTAGAAAATTCGTTACAGTGATTGATACAACTGACAGTAGTGTCCAAATTATTTATTCTCTGTAGTAATAATTTCTAAGGTGATTGTTGAATTCATTTATGTTCATCTTTCATGTTTTCCTTAATTAAATAGTAAATAAAATTACTATGTGTTGATCTTTGGTAATTTTTTAGGTTTATTATGGTCTTCTTATCAAATAAGTTTATTGATAGAATTGATGCATGTTTCCTGTACTTAAAATGACAGAGATTTCCGCTCTGGTAGCAATACATTTCTATTTCATTTGAATGATTAATATTCCATGTTTAGAGAAATATGATTACCTTGCACATTCTTAGAAATTTAATTTTATTCCTCTTCCGTTACTGAGTTTACTAGGTCCGAACTACATAAGATAGTAAATTACCAGATATATTTTCTCCTGAGGTCATACACCATGAGATGTGATTCATTACGTAGTGTCTAGCCATATGGAGCATCTGCCAACTGCACGGACACCCAATCCCAGTGTTAGATGCCTAAAGCTGAACACTGCGAGTCAGGCCTCATCATTAACAGTCTCAACACATGGGTGTATGCCCCAGCTGAGTCTTCCCAATCCAGGGAACGTCCCTTCTGGCACTGAAAGTGCGGAGGAAAGGGTGAGCACCGAACTGACAAGTTGGTCTGAAGGCAGAGTACCTGTGAGTGGACTCTAACGTTCTGCCTATCGAAGTATGCAGAACGACTGGCCATTGTGAGTTCATGTGGGTTGAAAATTAGTGTGTTGGCTCGATTGAGTAGAGTTCACTGGTCACCTACCTTTCTCTCGAGGAGTGAGGTCAACTGGTATAGGTGCAATGTCTACAGGAATGTGGTACTAATAAATCAGACTTAACACAATGTTTATTCCGTGTGAAAGGAAATAAACACGCGGTGTCACACTACCTCCTACGTGTACAAGAGCTTAGGGGAAGCTATGCCTATGTAAGCCAGGTAGAGGTGACCTGGTCCTGAGCTACAAGGGACGGGGTAGACTAGCGTTGTGAAAACAACTATAACTGGACTAACTCACTATTCCATTGTTGCCCGAGCCGCAGTGTCCAAGGGTGTAGACTACTTGGCGTTAGGTCTCTTCGGCACAATGCTTGAATTACTAAGCAGGGCACGAGAGGAATGATCTCGGCGAGGAGACCAAGGATTAGGAGTCCCTTCAGAACTGAAAGTGCGGTGAAGAGGGAAGGTAGAGCTTAGGAGCGTGGTTGAGCAGACTGGTCAATTTCTCCAGCAGCGAGTGTGGTGGATAGCTGAATACTGGCCGTGAGTCGAATTCTGACTCTGTATTTATAATTTGCCGGGCGGCTGCCTCTGCATTCATTGGCTGTCATCTCGTGGGCAAGGGGCTGCCACTGAGATGGGCATGGTGAAATCATAGGTTCTCTGGCATGAAGTCACCAGCCGGCTTGGAGAAGGAAGGAAGACAACAACGAAACATACTTGAGAAGACATCTAGCTGTGGGCGGTAGTACTCCATGCCTCTGATGCATATCCTCGGTGGGCTCGAGACCAATATAAGTTGCGGTTGGAACATCCATTCTTGCAGTGGCAAAAAGTACAAGCCTGAAGTCATGTGGCAGTCAACAATGAGAAACTCCATTGAAATCAAATGCAATGCTATGCCATGCTGATGAGTTGAAGTCATTTAGTTACCATTGTTGCCAACACATCATGCATCAAGACTTCACGATATTTCATTGTAACAAAATACATTTTCTGAAAGAATAACTTATCAATGATCAGGCTAGCAATTCAGTAATCACATCCCAATGAAAGCATCTGCAGTAATTTTAATGCTCTTCCATCACTTGTGACGAGAGTATGGACATTGGTGGCAGAGCATAATTAGCTGTGATTGATTGTGCTGGTGATGTACAATTAAATATTTTTGAGGAATTATTGGAAATGGTAACATTGCACAACACTAAAATTAGACAAAGTGATTCAATTCTGTTTTGGAACTCCTGCAAAAAAAAAAAAAAATGATTTACCTCTGTCAAAATGGTCCTCTACAGTGATGGATGGGTCCCCATCTATGGTAGGATAAAGCAAAACTTTTGTGGAAAAATTGCAAAGAAAAGTAAATGAAACTTGTGAAATATATATATATATATATATATATATATATATATATATATATATATATATATATATATATATATATATATATATATATATATATATATATAAGTGGTTAAATGGCCAGATGGTAAGATGATGTCTAGGTCACTCTTTCGGGATGTGTAGGATGAGGAGGGTAGTGTTGTTTCTGGCTTCATTTGCACTGTACATACTTATTTGGTCACAAGTACCAGGTATACAGGGTTTGGTAGTTTGGTAGTACTATTATTACCAAACACTTAACCTTGAGGCTAATGATGAAAAAAAATAGGCAAGCATCTCACAGCAACACCTTGCTTAATGTGTATTTCTTTGAGAATGTAGTATCCGCACATGTCAACCAAACAATACTAAAGGAAGGAAAGGAAGGTGTTAAAAAAAAACCCACGAAATGCCTGACACCATATTGTAACGGCAACCAAGGCGCCGCACACAAACCTCCTATAGCTTGTGGGCGAATTAATTGTTTGGAATACATGCTCCACATAGTCAAGGACCTGGTGCATATTTAAGCGACATGCAAGGAACAACCCCCCCACCCCCAGTCTCCTACAGACGGTCACTGCAACTTCAAGAAGTCAGTCAATATATTACTTGTCGGAGTTGACTACAAAGCAGCAGAGGGCATCACTGCAGACTAGGCCTAGAGGAGCTCTAGGCCATTCTGCAGTCTGCTATACTGGTGAGTATAATCATTGTAGCAGTTAGGCATAACGCTATTTCTCGAGTCCCCGTTATCGTTTGCCTAACTTAATACCTCTGGCAAGGTTAGGCAGTCCATATAGAGTCTTGTAACTATAATAACTTGTACTTGTAATTGTTGAGAATCAATATTCGTGTAATTAATAATTGTGTATTTTATGGTTATCGCTGAGTGTGTAATTATTGTCACAATAAAAGGTGTTGTGTTAATGAATTCTGGTCTACCAATCCGTCTAGAGTTTACGCACCCCCTGAGTAGTCCCTTTCTAAGGCTGTACGTTATGTTAAACAGTAACTGGATTAGAATACAGAGTGAAGTGTAGACCAGTGGCTAGGTCAGTAGGAGGCAGGACTGCTACACTGGTGGAGGTGCCTCTCGATCCACCTCGCGCTTAGGTGAGTATGCTCAGCTTATAGATAATTTCACGTTGCACTTTGTGTTGATAACTGTACGCAGCGAGAAAGAATTGTGGATGTGCTTCACGCAAACCACAATGCGCTCACGCGTAGCATTTCAGTGTGTCTTATAACTTACGTTAATTGCTTTTATACCCCAGAATTTTTACGTGGAATAAGTTTCAGAATATAATTCAATTGTAATATCTTGTTTCTTATTTGTTTATTTGGTCATACATAGATTATTGTGCTGAACCAATCTGTTAAACAGCTGGCAGTTATGTCGCCAGGCTACATAAAGTAAGCGATAGTGTGACAGGCCAGTCCACCACGTGCGCATGTCAGCAGTTTGCGTAGGAGGCCTTGCCAGATCAGCAGTTGACGTCACATTGCTCTATCTGCTATCCTTCACAATTGCTTGTATTTTTATGTACGTTAAGATAATGCATGTAACCTGCTTGTAATGCATGTGGAACAATCTGTTCCCTTATTAGCGAGAAAATCTCCACTTGTGTTGTGTGTGTTTTTTGGAGGTATTCTAATTTTCTTCTCCTTTGTATTTAGTATTATTTGTAAGTTACACAAGGTGCGCAGCACCAAATATACTACACACCTACATTCCAACATGTCGACATGACTACAGAACACCCCTCTACCGTACACAATATAAGGAAATGAGTTAAGACACTATTAGTTGATTTAGGCGATGCTAAATGTGCACTTCACATACACGAACAGTTAAGACACCAGTTGACCAGTGATAACACAGAACTTATCACACCTCTTAAACACACTTCCCAACATCAACACCTCTCAACATTTAACGAACCTGGTACAAGCGGTTATCTCAGACCACGTCCACTCCACACACTACGGACAACAAATCCACTTGTAATTTCCATTCCCAGCACAAATACTGACATTCCGCAACACAAGTATACAACCATAAATTACACAACAGAACATCAGTCTGTAAACGCCACTGATAACCCCATAAATCCACACAACATTCCAAACCCCACTTCAGTTATTTCACAACACCCACAAAAATCCCCACTTTCTCAGGGGAAAGTAATGTAAACGTAGAGGAATTTTTAGACACATTCAGCACCTCAGCACCTCAAGCAAAGTTAATGGATGGTCTGAACTTGACAAACAACACCGCCTAAAGTTCTATTTGAAAGGTACTGCTAAAAGAACTTACGAAAATCTTTACTATGCCAGTGCGGCAGATATCACATGGAGACATATTGAAGACAAATTATTGCACACATTCACAACACTAGACACAACAGACAAGTACAGACACCTCTTACACAGCACAAAATAACACCCAGGTGAGAGTGCCCAGGCTCACATTGAGAATGACTTTTTACAAAAACAAGTGTACACCACAATTGCCTGAGTCAGAATTTGTCAACATAATTTGGGAATCTCTATTACAACCCCTTGCTGAAAAACTTGTGCCGTTAGAGAAAAAAACACTGAACCAGCTACTACACAACATAAAAAACATTTAGCTTGGTATGTATAGATACACTCAAAACATTCAACAGACCTCAAAAAACCCACGATACGTTAAACTCCGAGAGGAGATAGCTATTTTGAAAGAACAGTTGGACACACTCAGAAACATGAACAAATATACTGCACCATTCCCATGTCCAGTAAGACACGTTCAAACACATATATTTCCACCCCCACCCACAATCCTACAGAGCCACGCACATTCAGACCACATACAACCGCCCCACGGTAATTGAATGGCCACAGAGAAGGGAAACATACAGACATCTGGGACCCTATAAACATTGCACACACCACCAGGAAAGTCCCTTCATGGCAGAACCAAGAGATTACGGGAATTTACAGAGGAACATTTCTGGAGAAAAATACATGGAAAAACGTCTCTCCCCCAATCAGGAAAACAATGTCCGGGTTCGTGATGATTGTGGGGCTATTTTAACAAAGTTGTGCCAAGGCATTCATATGTGGATATTGCTTGATTCAATTCCAGTAGTAACCTGCCTGAGACACAGAAACCACCCCCAGTTCAATAAAATGTATGCGTACCACATGAAAATAAATTCCCACACGACATGTCTACATTTCAAGTAAAGGATAGTGTTGTAAAACAGTAAATAGAGAACAGAAATCTAAGTCAGCAATACATTTCACGACACCAAAATTGCCGCATAACATCGCTATGTCAGGCAAAGTTCTGCCTCAGCGGATTGTAAGCAAACCACTGGCAAAGCCAGCTATTACAGTTTGACCACGTGAAGTTTTGTCACGAGACAGCGCAGGCAGCCCATACGAAATTCGCAAGCGCATCACTTCTCCCCACTGCACGAACCAGGCCACCGTTGCCATACCGACACAGCAGCGCGACCCACATTGCCACACTTCACCAAAGTGCCGCCGACAAGCAGAATGACGCTGGACCACGTAGTCTTGCGCAGGACACACGTGTGTTATGCTTTTACATGGGACATAAAAGTTGTAATTGCAGTTTGTTCCTGAGGCAGAAGTTTGAATTTTTGACAGATATCAGTGATCGATTTAGAAATTTTAAAAACAAATTCGGGCCGATGCCAAAAACAGTTTTTGTAGAGTGGTTGTCATGAAACCGCTTGATTGACACTTTGTTGAAAAACAAATTGAGCAGGGCCGCGCCTCAATCTAGTTCACGAAAACAAGTGCACCCCAAACCAAACATGGAATGTCAGCATTTAGAACCTTGCACTGCGACACCACGCGTACTTGTCACAATTGGAGGAAAACAATTTTATGCATTGTTAATACTGGGTGCTCGTGTGGCAGCATAGTTGGTACAGTCATATCTAATCCAAACCTTTAACCTCTAAAAGAAGCAATAACAATAGTTGGAGCGATGTCAGTATTAACTTCTCCAAAATTTGAAACAACTATTAACTTAAGCATCCATGGCCACACCTACCCACAAAGTTTTTCAGTTGTTGACAATCTTAAACAGGATATCATTTTAGGTGTTGACTTCATTAAACGGTATGACGTAATACCGATTCTGAAATACAATATTTTATTCATCCATTCATTAATTAATACACCTCAGGGTCCCTCAAAGTTAACACTTGTTCCACAAGTTTATATTAATGAGATTATACAAGCCCATCATGATGCAATATTCGGTGGAGGTCATTTCGGGACCCTCAAAACCCTTGAAAAAATTAAGCAGTCATATTACTGGGATAACATGAACACTGACATTAAGAAATATGTAAGAGCATGTCCTATTTGCCAGAAAACGAAAGCGATTAATTCTAAACCAATGGGTCAGATGACATCTATTCCACCCAACAGCTTTTGAAGACTTGGGCGTTGGATGCAAAAGGGCCTCTTTCTACCACTGTGTGCAAAAATAAATACATTCTTATCTTGACCGAGTACTCTACTCCTATGTTGTTGCCAAGGCTGTTCCCTCAATTGATGCCGCCACTTGTGCGGACTTTATTAAACAGGTCGTTTTGCAATTCGGTTATCCTGAGCAAATTTTAACTGACAGAGGTACTAGTTTCCAGAATGAATCAATTAGTCATCTTCTAAAATCTCTAGGTATAAAGAAATTAACGACTACAGCCTATAATCCTAGGTGTAAAGGGCTTGTAGAAGCGTCAAATCATATAATTGGGGAACAACTAACTGCTTGTACAAACACTGATCAAGCCAACTGGGATTTGTACGTAGATTTCATTTCTTTCAACTATAATACTAGTATTAATATTATGACTAAGTTTACCCCATTCTAATTATTGCACGGAGTAGAGGCAGCCCTACTGGCACAAGTAGTAGCAGGTCAACATTCCTAAAGGGCGCATGACTGGTGCCAAAAATTGTTTGAAACCAGTGAAACTGCTAAAGTGAATTTACTTCAGGCACAATGACTGCAAAGACTCAATTTGACCACGTTCCCACAAAAAGAACAAGTTAAGTATTAACGATTATGTGTGGGTTCGAAATAAAGGTAGGCAGAAAGCGCTTACACACTGATACCGAGGTCCTTCAGAGTAACTGACTTGCTAGGAGTATCTACTCTCCGTGTTCAAACAAATAAAACAGGACCTCCCAAATACGATACAGTATGTACCAGACATACTAAACTTGACTTTACACACTAACACAGGGCCATTCTGATGGTAATTAATTGTTATTTTTCCATTTTCAGTGTTTAATATGTATTCTAAACTATGTTACAGTATGTGTCGCTAACTATCTTAGCGCATCAACGTGTCGTGAAACGCTCTGAGTGCTGTTCACAATGCCGCCAGGGGGCCTGTTCTCACTGCAACTGGGGCATGCTGACAACGCCTGGACTCAGCACGTGCATCACACAGCAGGAATCGGCCAGCGCGAGGCATCCACCTAGTATTCCTGTCTGTCGCCGCACCTCTGAGCAACTGCTGAGCGACCAGGGGTTATGGAGAAGGGGAATATGGCCGCCAACCTCATCCCTGGTGCTGCGCCGCTTGAGCAACAACCACATGCTATTCTCATTGCCAGATGCAGTTGGTAGCAGTACGCAGGCAAAAGTACACTCTGGGCATGCACCAGCCATCGCCATGGCAACCCCGATCGATGGCCGCACCCGAGAGGAGGAGTGGGGCGTGCTCCCAGTCGGCATCACCTACAGAGCAGACAAGGTCATGGCTGAGCTCTGTTTTCTTTTCTCAGCTGTCCTGACAGTGCCTGCCACCTTCCGGACTCACACTGGGATTTACTATTCCCGGCAGACGTTGATTTTGTGTATGAGCAGAGTATACCACTTATTTACGTCAACTTCCCACCATGCCTGAAGCCATTAATCAATATTTAAATGTTGTGCGTGCTAACAGAAATTCAACTTCATGTGCTCATGGAAAAATTTTATATAGTTGTTTACAGGCAGTTGAAAATGGTGTATTAAGAGAATACTACAATGATGTCAGCACACAGTTTAGAGGCAAATGCGGCATTCAGGTAATTGGAGACGTGGGTTCCTGGTGCTGTAACTTGCTAACTAATAAACACTTACATGCTTTGCTCCAAAATGATGAAATGTTAGATCAACATTAAGACCCCTGCCAGTAAATTCTACAAATGAAGCCCTCTACATTAGTTTTAAAGTGGTCAATGAAATCAGACACACAGTGGAAGCAAAGATAAATTCCCTCTCAAAAGCAATTTATGGTATTTCTAATGTTTTGAAAACCCACCAGTCAGCCATGAGTAAGTTTGACATAATTGAGACACAATATAACTTGTTACGTCACAAGTATTTTGCAGCTACTTAATAATTTGGTAATTGAAAATCCAATTCAATCTCTTAGCCACTCATGCCAGTTACACAGATTACCACTTAGTGTAGTGAACAAGTCACAGTTGTTAAATGATCTGAGTAAATTAAATGTCCAACTTTTGAAACTAAACTAAACTCAACTCTGCGCATTGGTGTTTCAGATATTTTTAAGTACTATTCACATGACTTAACAGAATGCTCTCTCTCCCAAAACCAACTAGTCATAAAATTACAAGTGCACGTTAGAAGAGTTCATGCCTCACGGAAAGTTTACCATTTAAAACCAGTCCCCTACCGTTTTGGCAACACATCATGCACAATTAAAGTCCCATTACCTACCATTGCGATTGACCTAAAGGCAAACGTTGTCCAGGCAATCTCTCCCCCACCAGAAATGCCACAGGATGTTATATTCAACCCGGAAGAATCACTGACATGTGATAGTTCTAAATGTGTAAAGGTGGCAATTCTTCTGTCAAATGTAAAACCATTGTTTTCAGCATGCAAATTTCACTGCTCCCATGATAATTCTTTTTCAATTGTGCATCTATTTCCACATCAATATGTTTTGACTAACCCTCCTGCAGGCACAGTGTTAGAGTGTGTGAACACCTCACTAAAAGTAAATGTTACCAATTATCACATAGGAACAGTATTACTACATGTGCCTTGCAGCTGTCAGGTTGCCACACCTGACCACGTTCTTGTAGAGGCCCCGTATCTGTGTGACGTACATGCGCCAATCATTCCCCTCAAACAAACTGTTATCCCTGTTCACTGGCTCACACAGCAGTCGTTCCACCTATCACAACTTTCCCTTCAAGATGGAATACAATTTTTTAACATAACTTTTGCCTTGACACTGACTGGAACATCAATCACACAGAGTTGCTAGTACTTCAAGACTTAGTTCCAGTTTCTCCAGGTGGTAAGTTCAGGGAAACAAAACTGTTTTCCATATTGGATCCCACCCATTATGATTATACATCGATGGGCATAATTTTTTACTTGTGGTTGCAGTTATCTCGTTTTACATAAAATTGATCAAACTATCTATTTTACTGGCAAGCATAATCCACCCCAGTAACTTTACTTTTGCCCAGTAACGTATACAAAAGATTACTGCAAACTTAGTCTGTACAAGAACAGAAATATTAAGTTTCAGAATATGTTACCTTGTGTTTACAAGGGTGACGGTTGTCACCTTCCATAATATTTGAGATATACCAAAACTTCCCAGCATGGAGATAGAAATGTGGTAATGAGACTTAATTTACAGAGTCAATGCAGTCATACATAATTGATTATCAGACCTAAAGGTCTTTACACATTGCTAAAGTGTATCTTAGTAGTTTGAGAAAAATGCCTCCAGCATTATTAATTCATTACACATTTTTTTATTACTTTTGCAGTTGCAAATCATTTTTATTACTATGTTATCTTATGGGTAATAAGTTTTGCAAAAGACATTGCTGATTCAAACTACGGTATTATCTACACAGTTATTCATTACTTCATGATAAATATTGATACAGCAGCAAGAAACTTGGTAGTTTCTTTATACAGTTGACTCGATTATCCGCGATAATGGAGGGGGCAATTTTCACGGATAATCCGCATACTAAGAGAAAAATACAGTTTTTCCAACACTAAGTTTCGTATGGTCGTAACTGAATACTGGGTGTTCCAGTGTGAAACCTAGCCTATCCTTGATATACTACTGTATTTACCTGCACATTTTACGGCCTTGCATAATTTCCGTACACTATTATTTATTAACAAACAAAGAAATAAAAAAAATGTGTAATTTATGCACCCCTGATTTCTAACTTACAAAACCGGAATATAAAGTGTGTAAAATATGCAGGTAATCACGATAGTTGTCTCACGAACATTACAAGAAATGTGCAGCTACAGTTAATACAAACAACGCAGCGGGATGCGTGTGGTGTTTATCGCCGAGTGATACTGGAATCTGAAGTTGTGTAAGCGGGAAGGCAGGCTGACGTAACTCGGTTGCTAGGCAACAGGCGACCTCCCACCCCCCTTTAGGAGAGGGGAAACAAAGACGTGCAAAGCGAACTGCATGTCGCCCATGTCACACACACCTCCCACACTATCCAGTGCGATCGGCATACAGCCGGCTGTTTCAGCATGTGGAAAACAGTATTTAATGTAGGAAACAAGTTTTGTCTTCCATTCCCAGTTCTTCAAACAAATATTGGGCTTGTTTGGCACACACTAAGACCAACACAGGCATTCCCACGGCACATTTCTGGTTAAACCACTTCAGCATAGCCTTATCTAGTTCTGCATACATCAATAGTTTCATCGTTTTACTATTCGCCAATCCACTTGTCGAGTCCGCACTGCTCGCAAACTATATAAGTTTGGATTTATTGTTTCGTATATCCCAAATTGTTGTTTCTTCCACTTCATACATAAATGAAAGTTGTTTTATTGCACTTCCTCCTTCAAGTTTATTAATAATTTCCAGCTTCTGCTGTAAATTTAAAACCACACGTTTACATTTTGCATACATTTTTCGGCTGAAAATGAGCAAAAACAAAACCAAATGTGACTACCGACTGCGAGATAAAACTGACACTGGCCGTGGGAATGCGATATGTGGGAGGAATGCGGTGGTCGCGCCGGGTTCCGGCTATACCTGGCAGACGGCAGCTAGGCTAGCAAGTTGTGTGGTGTTGTCAGCTTGCTGTCTTGCAATGTAACTAAGCTCATCGGGCCATCGGGAACACGTTTTGATGTGCATTTGCATTTATAAAAAAAACTTATTTCATTCCACAGTTATTTTCAGAGAGCACCAGTTACGAATTTCATTAGTTAAGACAGGAGTTTTATTAAATAACTTCGTTCTGGCAGTGCTTGAGTTAATTTCCAAAATTTATTTTTATCTTTCTGAATATGCCGAGGTTAAACCGCAAAGCAGATAATCCAGAGTCTACTGTATACATAATCTGGAGTAATAAGACTACTGTCTTCCACAAATTTATTAGTATTTAAGTTAATTGTAAATACAGTATTTTTATTCCCTACCTTTATTACCTACAGGCATTTACTATATGGCCCACGAATGTATGTTTTATATGTGAGAAATAATTGTTAACCAAAAAAACCACCTAGTATATAAGACATTTGTTAACTATTGATATAAGTAGAGATGGGTCGAATGTTCAAATTTCGATCCAAACCTGAATTTTAAGATTATGTTCAGGTTCGGTTCAAAATTTATTGCCATGTCAAAGATCGGTTCTAGTTCAGTTCAAAAAATTTACAGGAATTCGTGTTCAGTTCGAAAACGTGCTAGACAGGAACATCACTAATGAACTTTGAAACGAACTTAAGTATTTACCCATATACAGCGTACCCATTAACCCCCCCCCCCCCTTTTACAAAATAAAGGAAAACATTTCTGAGGACTGGTAGAGTGGTAGTCGTAAATTATCCACTCATAAAACTGTCCCGAGATGTTTAAAGGGAAGTGTAGGGGAAGAGTCTGGTGGATTGCTGTAGGCTGTTCACGATAAAGTGAGCACTTTTTAAGGTCCTCCTAACAGGCATTAACTGCTAATAAATATATCTTATCACAGCCTCAGGCATAAAAAAATTTTTTCCCTGAAAACTTGTTGCGAGAATCATGGTGTGCACTATACATGAGTAAATATGGTACTTCACTTCAAAGAAGTTGAAAAATAACAATGCAACACAACAAAAAATACTGAACAAGTTATATTTGATTGTTTTTGTAGCAGTGATGACAGCATTATATCTTGAACTCTATAGTGTGTAAAACCAGGCACTATTCTTTATTTAAATGCTTGTATACAAAATAAGTGATTTGATTGAGTTTTTGAAAAATTACATCTTCAATTAACATTTTTTTTGTTGCTAATTTGTGGTTCACATACCACGTCTAAAATGACTAGAAAGATACATTTCTCCGTGTTATGAAAAATTATATCAACCAAATCTATAAAAACCAAAAGTTAATATTATGTTAATTTTGTACTTTTTTTCCACTCTAGAAAAAATTTGGCCATTACACTTTGGAACTATTAGTGGTGAAACTGTGCAGGTTGTGTGTGTGTGTATATGTATTATGTGAAAAAATATGTGTGAGTGTGTGTTTAAACAATTAGACATGAAATTATGGATGTGGTTATATTAGTTTGTTTGTGTTTTATACTTGAACATATAGGGGCTGAACTATGAAGTCTGCTTGTATGGTATGTTGTTTTCGCTTTGCACCTTGTAGCCAAGTCCAGAGGTCCAGTATCAAAACTCATTACTTTAGTGGGCAACACTGCTAAAATGATCCACGGGACCACTGTAATCAATGTTAAGAACTTAAATTGCATATATATATATATATATATATATATATATATATATATATATATATATATATATATATATATGAATGCGTGCACACACACACACACACTCCCCCTCCTCCTTTCCCCTCCCTCCCTCTCTCTCTCTCTGCAATTTCACCTGCACCACGTGACGAACTTCATCCAGCAGCACCCGTGCCACCTAAGCTTTTTTTCACACCTGTGTGTGTTTATTGTGAATATTCATCTCGTGCCCCATCTTATTTCATGTCTCATTCAAGGGTCTACGTAATTGTGTAATTAGTGTATGGTGCAATCACTCCCGTCCTAGCCGGCTCGGTATATAGGCCATCACCACACTAACCACGTGCTGGAGAGCGAGCCCCAACGAGTTTGCGTTAGTGATGCAGAGTATTCAGTAGTGACAGTGTCCTAGCCACATATGTTTTATCTATTGTATATTTCAGTGATTTTATTAAAAGTTTAGTATTGCCAACATGTTTGTAAGTACGCACGGGTGAGATGGACACACAGAACCCACAACATCCCTGGGAACCCTGAGTCTCAATAGTGCGGTGATTGGAATGCACCGCTGGCGCCCAAATTACCAGTAAGTATTTGTGTCATAGTTCGTCTCGTGTCTCACCTGACGGCATCACGGCGTTCCCAAGTGGGGCCAAGTGTGTTCATCCGCGTTGCGTCATCCGCAAGAAGATGGTGGACCTGTACAACCGCGAGAAGCCCTCAAGACATCCGTGTCAGCAACCGCAACATGCTGATGATCGATGTGTGCATTGTGGGAGATTGAGTGAAATTAACTTGTTTGAGGGAAGTATGTGGGAACAACCATTGTGTCAATGCACGTCCGACAATGTCTCTACGCCGTCAGAGCAACGCCTGTGCTCGCGCACCGGATGTGACAGGGCGGGAACCAAGTGGGCGCAGTGCCAACAGTGTAGGAAAATCTCGCATTTACATTGCATAGGGCCTGCGGAGTTTACCACCTACCGTGATGGTGTTATAAACTGTGACGAGTGCTGTAAGACGAACTGTGCCGAGATCGCGCAACCACCAACACCCGAGGTGAAACCCACGCCGCCAGTAGGCTTAACTGGGCCAGATCGCAATTTATTGCTGCTAACTTTCTCAGGATACGACTCAGAGATCCGGGTACGTTCCTTTCAGTGTGCGAAGAGAAATTGCGTACGCATGATGTACATAGGGATGACTGGATTGAGGTAACAGCCAACAGGTTAAGGGGAACCGCTGCCACATGGTGGAACTTGGTAAGGGACTATCGAGTCACGTGGGAGGAGTTCTGTGAGAGAGTGCTAGGTCGATTTGACACCAACGTTTTAGAAATCATTGTGACATTGTCAACAACGGACATTAGGCCGTATCTGAGACAGGCAACAAGGGCAAGTGTAGAACAGTTTTACGTGCTGAGCATGTTTGTATGAACAGGACGTGTGAGCGGAACAGGCATACCAATTCCCAAAATCGAACTTTCACACGTCAACATCTACAGTGCTACCAGATGTTACACGACTGCCGCCAGTGTTTACACCCGTGAGGCAGAACCGTGGATACAGAAAATTCCACCACAACAGGGGAAATGGTTACTAGGGCAACAGGTCGGAAAACTAAGTCGGGAGGTTGGCGAAACTGCACCTGCACCAATCTCGCCACCATGTCGTATCAATCCGCCTAATGAAGGTGCAAAAGTATTCCAGGTAACAGACAGTACCGTCAAAGCACTGCGACTATGTGTTGAACTTGAAGGGAAAAATGTCACAGCTGTTATTGACACTGCCGCTGGTCACAACTTTGTGCATGAGGGTTTAGTACAAGCAATAACGACTAGGGTGCCACCAAGACTTCTGCAATTCGCTACCACCCACCACCAGGGAGAAGCAAAAAGTGTGATGCGCGTAACGGTAGGAATTAGAGAGCTGCGTACCATGTGCGATGAATACATTGTGCCGGACTTGTACGAAGAAATGATTTTGGGACTGCCATGGCTTGTTGACAACCACGCCGTGATACAACCGCACCTGAATCGTCTGCACATAGGACCATGTGGCTGATAGACTGTTTACGCAGTGGGAGCAACACCCCCAATAACAACAACTGCTGTGCCGCTTGCTGACTTCGAGCACGAGGTGCCCGCCACACATCAGCACTGTCTGCAACATCTGCTGGACCAGCATGCCAGTGTGTTCCACACTGAGGGGAAGCTGCAGCGCACCGACGTCATGGAGCATGCAATCGCCACCACACACCGAGGACCCGGTGTACTCCAAGCCACGAGACCCAGGTATTTTCTTCCGCCGTGTCATCAACCAACAGGTATGTGAGATGCTCAACGATAATGTTATTGAACCTACACAACGTCTCTATAATTCAGGTATAACCCTTGCTCCAAAAAAAGATGGCAAATGGCGATTTTGTGTCAACTTCAGACCACGTAACAAAATAACCATAAACATGTCGTCACCAGTCATAAACATGAAGGACACTTTGTCAACATTAGGATCAGCTTCAGTATTCACGTCACTTGATTTAAAGTCTGGATATTGGGAAGTGCCTATCAGCCCGCAGGACAGAAAGAAAACAGCCTTTACTAGCCCAGATGGATGTAGATTTCAGTTTGTAGCCATACCATTTGGTTTAAAGTGTGCCTCTGCACCATTCCAGAACTTAATGTTTAATATATTGGATGGATTTATTGGAGACTTTGCGATGGCGTATTTGGATGATGTACTTGTTTGGTCTAACAGCTGGGAAGAACATTCGCACCATTTGAGCCTTGTGTTTGAACGGCTCAAACGTAATAAACTTTGCAAAGTGGAAAAGTGTAAGTTGGGTATGAGTAAAATGGAGTTTCTAGGGCATTATGTAACAGAAAACGGACACGAACCAGAACAACAACACATATGGGACATTCAAAACAAACTCACACCCAGATCACGTAAACAAGTCAGGAAGTTTTTTGGCTTAATTAATTGGTTAAGGGAATTTGTCCTAAACTTTTCCGTAATCACTACACCATTAACTGCTTTGCTGTGTGAGAAACATAAATTTGTCTGGACACCTCAAGCTGATCAAGCGTTTAAAGACATCAAACTTGCATTCCAGAACTGTAATCCACTGTCTAGATTCAACCCAGAGTTGCCCATAGTTGTACAAACAGATGCCAGTCAAGAAGGCATTGGGGCCATGCTGTATCAGGAGGGAACACACGGGGAAAAATATATCTATCATCAGTTATCACAGTGCAAAGTTCGGAGACGGAGAACGTAAATATCACGTTAACGAACAAGAATGTTTGGCCATTGTACATGCATTGTGGAAGTACTGGCCGTACTTGCTAGGGAGGCAGTTCACACTCAAAACTGACAACCGATGCCTTGTATGGTTAGAGGGAATGCATAACAGGAAAAGTAAACTTGCCCGCTGGGCGCTGTTACTGCAGAAGTATGATTTCAAGGTAGAATACGTGGCAGGAAAAACCAACGAGATCGCGGACGCCTTGTAAAGGAATCCTTGCCCGAATCTAACGGTAACTGATGATGCAGAGTGGAAAGAGACGCTACTGCCGTGCTGTGAAATACCAAATGCAGAAACACAAACTCTCATTGTACAAAACATTGCTGCCACACCACCTGGCGAACTTGTTTCATTGAATGTACGTGACGTGTTAAAAGAGGTATACACCGCACAAGAGAATTCCCCAGATGCCGCTCAACGCCGACAACACTGTGCCACATGCTACACAGAACACTTGAGGGTAGTGGACAGGGAGATACAAACCAAACCACCTGGTAACTGTGCGCAATGGCGGACGTATGTACCGAGAGAGAAATAGTAACTTGTGTTAAAATACGCACACGACAGTTTGGAACATGGACATCCGGGACCGAGCAGACACGAAGGAACGTGCAGAAATGTTACACTGGCCAGGGATTCTGGGAGATTTCAGGAAATATGTACAGAGCTGTGTCACGTGTAACACCTGTAAGCCGCGGAGAGCAGATGGCGATGCTCCACAACAGCCAAGGCTGCCAACCGAGCCATTCAAGACCGTAGCTATCGACATCATGGGCCCGTACCCACGTACAAAAACTGGGAAAAGATTTCTTATTGTTGCCACAGATTTGTTTGCCCGTTGGACCAAAGCATTTCCTGTCAGCAATGTTCGTGCGCACACCGTGGCACAAATAATGCAGAACAAGTTTTTCCAGAGATGGGGACACCCCAAATATTTGTTGACGGACAATGGAACACAGTTTGTAGGGCGAAAATGGAGGGAGTACTGTACCAGGTGGAGAACAGAACACCGTTCCCCCTGCCTACCATCCTAGGGCTAACCCAACCGAGAGACGAAACCAGGACGTAAAAATCCAATTACGTGTCCGGTTAGGTGAGGATCATACTAGGTGGGCCGAATTGATCCCGGAGGTGATGTTTTGCCTACGGAATAGAGTGAATGCGGCAACCAGCAAAACACCCGCAGAGATGGTACAAGGTCGCAAACTCCGCGCCCCCGGAGCACCCTGCGAAAACCCGCCCAGATCACATGAATAAAATAACCGAACACCAGGCGCAGGTACATGAAGAAGCCAGGGAGAACCAGCTCGGCTATTGTAATGTGTGGGTACCTAATAGCAAGAGGCTGCCACCCAAACTTGTACCCGAGATGTACGTGTATATATTAGAAAACCCGTTATCGGCTGCGGTGAAGCAATACTGTGCTGGACTGACACCTAGATGGGCAGGGCCAATGAGAGTAGTGGAAAAGATGGGAACTTCCACGTATCTAGTGAAGTTGGAACCCAGACGTGTCACGAAACGGCACCGTGAAGACCTGTGGATAGCCCAACCGCCTCTAGGGAAGAAAGACGAGGAGACAACGTTATGCCCAGTACCGCAGCGAGTTCAGAGGAGAACAACACTAACACGGAAACATCCAGCCAAAGTTGTGAACTGATATTTAAGGTTTTTACACAGACTGAACACTCAACATCTAGTAGTGAGGAGGTGGAAACAAGTAGTACCGCAACACAGTTTCTGGGTTTTTCAATCAATACAGGTAAAAACACAACGAATCAGAGCGAGTTTAAGGGGTTTCCAAGTGTACACGAAGAAAGTGGTAACACCAGTGCACACTTAAATTTAAACACAACCAGTGCCACTGAGTTGAGTTTTAAGGGGTTTCCCCTGGGCACAGCTGAATTTGGTTGTAACCAAAGTGTAAACGTAAACCTTGATACCACATGTGAAGGAGAGATGCCTTTTAGAGGCTTTCCAGTTCCCGCATGGGAGAGCCTATAGGGCAAGAGAGTCTGAAAGGGTTTGGGGAAACTAGTAGGGCAGTGAGTGTGACGTCAAAGTGTCAACAAATCATAACACAGCACTCGCAAGAGGCGAGCCGAGTCACCACCACGTACCCACATTGTTGTTCCTGCCTACACCCCCACCCCCTACTAAAACCTGAAGAAACCGACAACCTCTGAGGCCATATTTTCTTTGCCCTCAATCGGCAACCAGCTGGGGAGAGCCCACCAGAGCAATGTTGTGTTGTTTGCACCGTCTTGGCCTTCGAGGGAGGGGTCGTTTGACGCCTGCTAACAGCCAGCGGCGCTAGAGCCCATGACGGCACTCACGTATCACGTGTACCGCACGTGCGCAAAGAAGCAGACAATTTTGAACTTTCCTATAAATGTTAATTTCAGGGTAAAATGTGTTATATTGTCTTTACAGTGTTTAATGTCTTAAGATGTTTTAAAGTGCTTGTACTAATATTAATTGTTTGGTTATGAATATTCAAAGTGCCTGTAGCGCCGAGATTAAAAACACTTAATATTCTGGCATGAACGCAATCACAAAGAGACATTAAAATAATATTTAAATTCGTAACAAAATTATAGAAATGTAAAACAATGTCTAATTTAATTTGTGCCATTTTATTTTCACTTAAAAATATTTCACTCGGCGTGCATAGCACTTCTGCTTATGCGAACCCCGTAGGCGGCCATAACAGGTCTGTGCGAGACGCTTGTATCTGGACAGTCTGTCGAAGAGAGCTAGAGAGGTAAGACACTGTCACGTGCACACTACAACTTTTGTTCACTGATGTAGGTTTCCATAGTCCATGTAATTTACCAGTTAATCTTTGCTTGCGTACGTTTTTGCCAGACATTTTCCCCAGTATTACACTCCCGCTTTACTAATTTCTTACGCCCCTGTGGATTTTAACTTAATCGAGGGGAAGGAGGAGAAAGATGTTGGAGAGGTCACGTGACCCACTCATTTTGAATCAGACGCCATCTGCCTATGTTTATGGCATTTCATTGTGGAGAGGTCACGCGACTCGCACATTTTGAATCAAACGCCATATGCCTATGTTTATGGCATTTCGTTGTAACTTCTACATAATTGCTACACACAATTTTGAGAGCTTTATTTTTCTGTATGTATTTAAGGGTAATTTCCATGTTTGAATATTTTACGGCAACATTATGTATAACCATGTGGCTGACTGAAGTCAAGTCTTTGTATACGCCATCATTGTGTTTTAAGAGCTTATTTATATAACATTGTATGTGCAATAGTTTATTTCAGGGTTCTATGCATTTTTCATTCAGGGTTTAATGTATTTTTCACGTAAATTGATGTTTTTGTTCTTGACCATGCGGTCACAGTAATGTTTGATTTTACCGCCATCAGGCATGTTACAAGGCTGTAACAACGCTAATCGTAAAGAGAACCATTTGCCAAACACGAATAATATTTTATCTGAATTTAGTTAGCTGTTTCCATGCAGAAATATTGCACTTTCACCTGTACCACGTGGTCTGCTACGAACTTCATCCAGCGGCATCCTCGCCATCTAATGTTGTTTTCACACATGTGTGTGTTTATTGTGAATATTCAGCTCGTGTCCCCTCTTATTTCATGTATCATTCAAGGGTTTATGTAATTGTGTAATTAGTGTACGGTGCAATTACTCCCGTCCTAGCCGGCTCTGTGCATAGGCAGTCACCAAACTAACCACGTGCTGGAGAGCGAGCCCTGACGAGTTTGCGTTAGTGATGCAGAGTAATCACTCATATTAATGTGTATTAAGGGTATTCATTTGTAATTCACAGTGTCCTGTCTTCAGGGAAAAACCGTCAGTTCACCGTAGCGGCTGTCGGCCCTCTTCCCTTGTGAAGGCTGTGCTTTCCCGCACCTCAGTGAGATCATCCATTTAGGCGTGCGCTAGATTAATTACGGGTTGGGGAGCACCAAAGCGGAATTGGCTAGTCATGACCGAGATAACCATTTCATTGGCACGTCAATGTGTATAAACAATATCAATAAAAACAAGTCTACAGTGGACAAAATTTTTTATTCAGTAGTGACAGTGTCCTAGCCACATATGTTTTATCTATTGTTTATTTCAGTGATTTTATTAAAAGTTTAGTATTGCCAACGTGTTTGTAAGTACGCACAGGTGAGACGGACACACAGAACCCACAACATCCCTGAGAACCCTGAGTCTCAATAGCGCGGTGATTGGAATGCACCGCTGGCACCCAAATTACCAATAAGTATTTGTGTCATCGTTCGTCTCGTATCTCACCCAATGGCATCACTATATGTTAAAGAGATCATATATTCTCATTATTTCATGTACTATTTATACTGAAAATAAGTCATAGTGTTATATAAATTGTATTGAATTTTACTAAAGCAGTGTGGCTGAATTGTTGTTGCTACCAAAAGTAAGCAAATGTTGAAGACATTCTTTTTAATGTCTTGCATAGACAGAAAGCATAAAGCAAAAAGACTAACTAAAATTGAAAATATAATCTGAAACAGACTCTTTTCCAAAGAACGCTAAATTGTGTTACAGTGCTAAAGGCTCAAACTGAGAATAAAGGTGTGTGTTGACAGATATTTCCAGCAAATTACAGTGCGTCTCACACGTGAACATTAAAAGTGAACCTCAAAAGTATGAACAGTGAAATTAACTTCACACGAATTTAAATGCAATTATAAACATAACATTGTACATAACTCCATCAAAATGAATTTTACTTTTAGAGTTTTATTATTTGCTTAAGCTTTACATATAGCATTGTAATGATCCTGTTTGTATAACAACCAAACTGCAGGTTAGCATTTACCATATGGTGACATGTACAACTGTAATCTTAATTAATTTCCATTTAATTTTGACAGTGAGTGTTCATGATTATGTGTAGTATGTACTTATCTGTTTCTTTATAAGATATGTATAATAACTCTAGAATCTAAGTAACTTGAGGTTGTAAATACGCAGGCCATGCCGCAGGTCTGCCAAAAGCGCCACATCAGAGTTGTACTAAATGCCACTGCTGACAAATGAAGCCGTGCCCATCCGGGGCTGCCAACTGTCATGTAACTACTTCATGTACCACTGGTACCACAATCACTAAAATGTTTAAGTGTTCCTTTTACATTCACATCACTTTTATGGTTATTGTTAATTGAAAATATGGGATGTTAGTGAACATTACTGAGAATTAACGTTCAGTCAGCAGGTATGTTAACTTGAACATAAGTGCATTATTAAATATGGCGTTGGATATAACACACTCCCCTTGTGGTCGTGCTATACAACGTGCATAGGTCTTGTTGATTAAATTAATAAATATTCAAGATCGACCTATTCTTAAACTTCTATGGTTTCTGATGTATGTAATTTTAATTGAATATTATTACCATTTTCTACCTTGCCCGTTGCATACAAACTTAAAATGACATACTTCTGAGTATAATGCAGTTATAACTCCCTTGTAAAACTACGACTTGAACTTAGCCTTACATCTCTAACACTGCCTCTAAAATAAAATATTGCATATGCCAACAGCTGTCTACGTTCACCGCCTGGCTTGAGCTCCTCAGCCTCTCCAGTACAACTGCATATTTACCTTCGAAGATCCTTATTACTCTGACTACTACCACTACTACTGCAGCTGGGGATGGCTGCCCTTTAGAACGGGGAGATGAGGGGGGGTGGGGGGAGGTTGTGTAGCGGCAACCAAGGCACTGCACACAAACATACTAAGGTTCAACTGAGTATAGCTTGTGGGCAAGTTAATTGTTTGGAAAACATGCTCCACATAGCCGAGGACCTGGTGCATATTTAAGCGACATGCAGCCCCCCCCCCCCCCCCCCACAGTCTCCTACAGACGGTCACCACAACTTCAAGAAGTCAGTCAATATATTACTTGTCGGAGTCGACTACAAAGCAGAGGGCATCACTACAGACCAGGCCTAGAGGAGCTCTAGGCCATTCTGCAGTCTGCTATATTGGTGAGCATAATCCGTGTGGCAGTTAGGCGTAGCGCTACTTCTCGAGTCCCCATTACCGTCTGCCTTACGTAATAACTCCGGCAAGGTTAGGCAGTCCATATAGAGTCTTGTAACTATACTAACTTGTACTTGTTGAGAATCAATATTCGTGTAATTAACTAATAATTGTGTATTTTACGGTTATCGCTGAGTGTGTAATTATTGCCATAATAAAAGGTGTTGTGTTAATGAATTATGGTCTACCAATCAATCTAGAGTTTACGCACCCCCTGAGTAGTCCCCTTCCAAGCCTGTAGGTTATGTTAAACAGTAACTTGATAAGAATACAGAGTGAAGTGTAGACCAGTGGCTAGGTCAGTAGGAGGCAGGACTGTTACAATATCAAAGATGTTAGTAAATATTCAGTACTTAAATGTTCAGAGTTATATTTGATACAGAATTTGGGTATCACAAATATACAGTAGAAACCTGTTGTAGAGACATTGGTAACTGTGAGAACACGGGTATAACGAGGTCTTTTTGAGGACCCGTCAAAAAATCGCAAAAATATTCCATGAAAAACTGTAACTTTACGAGTTGAGACTGTGCAGTGAGATCGTGTGAAGCAGGCTTGCAGCAGGAGTCATAACTGTGTGAAGAGCTCTTTCGTTAGTTATCTGTATTCCGTAACTCCACTACCCTCACCCTGCAAAAATATTTCATGCAAAATTGTAATTTTACGAGTTGAAACATGTGCGGCGAGATAGTGTGAAGCAGGCTTGCGGCGGGACTCATGACCACGTGAAGCGCGCTTTTGTTATCTGTATGCCGTAACTCCACTCCCTTGCCCGACCATTTCCATAAGTACCTTGTACCACTCTCCCAAGGTGCATTGTTCTATAAATAGAATCCCGCCCTTTCTACCTTGACACCGTTTTCATGAACCAGTTCTGCTTTTACGTAGTCGTTCACTGTCATTGTGCTGTCAACTGTGTTTGGTTTCAAACAACTTGGCATATGTGGATCGAACGTTATTGTTAAATGAAAACAAATTTAATTTAAACATAAAAGTCCAAGCGATAGCTGGAATCTAAAACAGCTACATATTAACAGATTTTCGCTGGGTTTTTTTTCCATACTGTGGCATACCAATTAAAGATAGGGGCACAACTACTACTACGTTTTATCGCTGTGCTATAACGAACTTAATTTTAATCCATTTTTATAAAGTTTTCTTGAATATTTGCTGACTTTGAGTAAGTCTCAAACCATGCAGGTTTTGTTAGTTGAAAACGTATAATTTTCCAGTGACTACCGTATTTACTGGTATAATTCTCGCACTGGCATAAGTCATGCCCTCATTTATATGGTGCTGATTTAGGGGAAATTTTTTTTTTTTTTTTCATATTCCAGGCAGCATATTTCTCTCAACGAGACATCTAATGCTAACGGGCCCGTGCTTTGTTCGACTGCGCCAGGTTGCTGACACTTCAAGGTTGTCGGTCCCTTTATAAATTTCTGGCTGCCGCACCCACGCTGCAAATATAAAAAAAAATCAGTCACGGAGTTTATTTGTATGCGGGTGATTTTTTTAATGGGGAAGGGAATAGTTTACATTTATATCAATTTGTGTTTAGTATGAATGCATAATGGGTAAATATGACAGTCTAACTGCTGCACTTAAACTTCAGGTAATTGCACATGCAGAGGAACACAGCAATAGAGAATCAGGCCGAAAATTCATTGTTTCTGAGTTTAATTTGCATGTCATGTTTTCCCAATACCAGTACCCAGTACGCTGAGTAAACCGGACCTGTAACGACAGCAGTGGCGGAGAATAATCATGTAGCTACCGACAGACCGACCGCTGCCCCGCCCAAGGATCACGGGCTGAACGACAGCGGCAAACAGCCGCGCCCAGACATGCTGCAGAGGATCTAGGCGCTCGCCCAGCTATGTGCACATGGCAATGTTTTGCTGCTAGTCCCAGCACATGAGTGATTTAATTTTGAATATGTATCTTCATATCTACTATCAATAAATAAAGTACTGTGTTTTTAAAAAACGTATCCCCCATGGTTGACGAGGGATTACTTACAATAGACCCCATTTTAATGTTTATATGCATGTGTCTGGGCAATTCCTTGAATAATTCAAGCATCTTAATTTTTTGCACTAAAATCCTGTAATATATGTACGAGAATTATGCCAGTAAATACAGGTATTTGGTTTGAGGCTGTCGTGTGAGCTGTGACGGGCGAGTTATTGCTTACAAGGCAGTGCTTCGGCGGCCAAGTAAGTGATAACGGGAAATACTGCGTAGGCCAGGCAACTGATTGTGGGACAATGCTGCGTAGGCCAAGCAACTGATTGCAGGCAGAGCGGCTATACTTACGTGGCGGTCAGATTTTCCGCTCATTTTCACGCAATTAGTTTTCATACAACAGGATATTTTTATGTTATGGTGGTTTGAACACAATTTAAAAGCAATTTTAGGGGATTTTCAAGTAGTAGGCCCTACTGGGGATCAAAATCGGTCTAATTCAGGGACAGTGAGGACACTCTTATAGCAAGGATCGAACCTGGAACCGTGACATCTCGCTATAACGGGACTTTACAGTAGTACAGAAGTAATTTTGGAAATACTAATATAAATGTATATCTCACGTACATGATGATAAAACATGAAATACTACCAAACATTGTTACACGTACTTATCCACATAAGGCCACGTTCCTTCAATTCTACAGCTTTTGCGAGAATTAATTTTTTGTACCTAAACTGGATTCAATATTGTAAAACCCTCTTAGAATTTTGTTAAAAATTATTTTTGTTATGTAGTCAAATTTTTTCAACACAAAAAACTGTATCATTTGAACTAATTATTAAATAAACCAAATTTTTGTTAATTAATTAATTGGATAAAAGTATACAATTTTTTGTGTCTGAAAAAAATTAGACTACATAATAAAAACAATTTGTAACAAAATTGTTAGAGGATTTTATAATATTGGCTTCCGTTTGGGTACAAAAAATTTATTCTCACAAAAGCTGTAGAAATTAAGGATCATAGCCTTAACAGTGCTATCAATGCAATCCTACAACAAAAATCTACAAGTATATTTATATGGTTAATCTCACGGAACACACAAGTATACTACCAGGGGACACATCATGCAAAGTAGCCATAGATAAAAGTTACATAACAAAACTCACTTAAAATATGTTGAGGAATAGAAATCTTTTCCTGTATAGATAGCTTCCCTGTATGTTAAACTTTCTTTAATACAAGCTTATAATATTTGCATAATAAAATATTTTCTTCCTTTACAACATAATACCACACACGTCAAATTGAAAAAAAAAAATTGGGTCAGTCCTCTTTCTCAATAGCTTCAGATAGACCTCGTAGGAAAGAAACCACATCATGTTATGTTGGAAAAATACACTTACCGCTCTGTTGGAATCCTTCCATCGAGAGATTGCTACTTGATCTTGTGTGTTCATTGCCACAGCCTTGGCATCCTGCACCATGGGTGTCACACCTGAAATAACAGTTAACCCCTAATTCATGAACGTTTCTCAATCTTCAGAATGAAAAATGATTTTCTTCAGCATTATTTTATAAAAAAAAATCAGACGAACACAATTTTATATGTGCTCTGAAATATATAGGAACAGTAATGCACAGCAGACCCACAATTCTACGAGGTGCCACTGATCTTGAGAACAACAGTAAATTCGCTTCCCCCAAAAAAATTACATTAACCAATGTTTAAATCCTCAAAAATCTAGAAATTTTTTTCAATGCTTTACAACTCCCTCCCCCTTTTTTATGGAATCAGCAATCTGTGTTTAATTATTTATAGCATAAAAATCCCATGATTTCAAAACTAAACATTAATTTAATTGAATAGGTACGTGTTTGCAAAATAAAATAATACCTAAGACGTATACACTTGACCTCTGCTTGTCACCATAAATGTTTATAATCATAAAGTATTACACAAGTTTATTGACCACAAAGTTTATTTTGACTGGCTTCTGCAAGAAAATCACGGGACTCATTCATGAAATATCAATTAATTTCAATAGATAGACATCTTGTAAATAAAATTGAAGCATGCCGCTTATACTACTAATCAACTACGTTTACGACTCATTACTCTGTACGTAAAATATACCCTTACTTCAACCTGCGTAAGAGTTGTCTACTTTAACCACCCATGAGAGAGTTTGTGCACATACCACTTTGTACACAAATTCTCGGCTGCTTAAATCGCCCGGGCGGCCGAGCATGTGGCCACAACATTACGCAACCAGCAGGCACGCCGTCCCCCCCCCCCCATGCTGAGAGCCAACAAGCCGCCCGCCACCGGGTAAAGCAGAGCGCTATGAATGAAGCAGAATTACTAACTACTGCTGACCAGAGATTTCAACTCCCACACCAGGGCAGGAGGACGTCACGTGCCTTCCCCGTACCTTGCTGCGGCAGCATAGACTTCATCGCTCTATAAGTCCGTGCGCAGCAGGGCTCAGCAGTCATTCTTGTTTCTTCTCTCCGCACATCTCGAGCACTGCTCAGTGTTGGGACCTCCAGAGATCTTCCAAGTCTTAAGTACATCCCCAGTGGCTACTTCCAACAATGATGACCAGTCATCCACCGAACAGCAAACACACTAACATTTGTTAACTTCACTTTGTCTCTTCTAGACACCTGCTTTCTTTAGTACAGTTTAATAGTAAAGTATTTTTCACGTCTAGAACAATCTTTCCTTATTTAACCTAGGACCAGGTCACCTACACCTAGCTAACGTAGGTAACCTTCAGCACTCCACTGTTCGGTAGGAGGTAGCACGAGTCAACGCTTTATTGATTTCTCAATAAACATAATTTTGTTTTCTTTACTTAGGCTTTTTCATTTACAGAGTATTTTGCTATTTCATCCGCTAGGAGCAATTTACACTGTGCACTGCCCAATGTCTTTTTCAAAGGGGAAGAAAGAGTAAACTGTGCCGAAAATCACCCAAGGACAGCCAAAGTTTATCCTGCCAAGCCAGACATTTCATAGCAATCAATGTAGCACACACTTGATCATCATACGTACAAAGCCATTGTTTTAATTTTTAGATGTATACCCTGTGAAGTAATTCATATTACTTATATGTATGTCTTTTACATAATGTGTGATTTGTGAGACAGGCAAATAAATATGGTCATTAACATTTTTTAAGGCCTTCGGTAATTGGTGGTTAAAAATTCTATATTTGATTTTCTGATCAAATGCCACTTGTGCTCACCATGGTATGCTCGAGCTCAATGCTTGTAGATTAGTTTATGTTGTATATGTCTGTCAAAGATATAACTTTCATGCGTGCCCGGTTAAGGTCTGCTTGGTACTATCGCCTTGTATTTGTATGCTAGACCAATAGCGTAGTTCTATACAGGTTTGTCAATGGCTGGTGAGTGGTTTGCTTTGCGCGGCTGTATCCACGGATATATTTCTTCCCACTTAGATAAATAAGAAGTTTTTCCATGGCCTTTACTTTCCGCCATTGGCAGAGCACCTAGAAGCAAAAAAATTAATGCTACCTATTGTTGGTAAAAGTGTTACTAAAGGCCAGTGTAATTAATGTATTAAATAACCTATAAATGTTTCTTATGTGAGGAGTTGATTATTCCAGTTATACAACAATATTGCACAAAAATGCTAAGGGCGATAGGGCATTTTGGTTAAAGTGAGCACGAAACACTGGCTTGTCGCTCAATTCAGACTCTGCAAGAGATTAAAGCCTAGTCTACAATGTTGATGTTTCCCGCAGACGGTCTACAGACACCTAATTGCTGATTGGTGCACGTGACCCTCTGACATCACAGCTCAATGTCCCAAAATTATTCTCCTACTTTAACTTTTTGTCTGTGGACGTGGAAGAATTTTTATGTTTTGTATATAATTGTGTGCGCAAACGGTAAAAGCAAATAATCTCAAAATCTATGCCCCTGCCTCGAAAACTAAATTTTATTACATAAATATTCAAAAAGTACTGGCACGAACAAAAAGCATTCATATTTCAATAAAAAATACACAACTGAAATTTATTTAGAGCTAAATCTAATAACTCAACTGGTAATAAAATACTTGACTTGAAAATAAAGTAAAATAGCTAATAATCGTCTAAAATAATAAATTAAAACAACGTAAAAACATTGACAACACTCTTTCACATGGAAATATTTAGCTGTCATACTACGCTGAGGTTTCAATATTTAGGCGTACAAATTAAGCCTACTTATAAGGACCAAGCCTTGTAAGTTAAGTTACCATCACGTAAATTTCTTAAGCCTACTCTAATATTATATAGGCCCCAAATTTTTTCTGAAGTATATATCTCTCGCCTATTTTACCATCACCTAGCATTTAAAATGAAACATAGATTAAGCCTTTGTAGAATGAATGAGCATGTTTATTTCCTATATGTTTTTAAAGTGCTTTAAGCAGGCCTAAAGGCTATAGACTGAAAACGCACAGGAATTTTGTTATATATCATTAGTATTTATATGTTGATGTGGTAAAATAAAAATGTTTCTGTATTTTAATAACAAAGTACAAAACATTTTCGTAATTTTGTTAGGTTCAACGTTATACATTCTTGTTGAACAAAATTGCGATGAACCATTGATTGTACAGGTGCTTCTTTTAAAACTAACAATGTTATGAATTATGCGATTGCGATTACAACTGAAAAAACGTACATCCATTAATTTAACACAGAAATGAACTTTATCAAAAAACTACTTTTTTGTCGCTAATTCCTGAGAGCTTCGTGGCTTTCTGCGTTCAAACACTTGTCGCTGCTTTGTAATGCACACATTGCTCTGTAAGGTATTTGCATATAAACAAACAGGCTGTTCCTGACGTTACAGGCACATCAAATTGGCGGTGACTGTTTATACAGAGCCAAACCATTAGTCTCTTATATTATACAAGTATAAATAAAGGAAGGAGCATAACGCGAGTCTTAAAATTTATCGCACTAAGCATGGTAACCAGAAAGATGTAGGAAAAATCACTATTGTCATTCGCAAAAAACAACTGCTTAAGTTGGAAAAACACTTAAAACGTACAGAGAAGGTATATTTACAATAGAATCCTTGTCTTCAATACTTCAATTTGTCGACATGTAATCCATCACACTAGCAACCATAATTCTATGTAATACAACTACTGCGATCCGCTATGCCAGCGGTGGCGGTCAGGCTCGTCCAGGCTTTCTTAACCTGCCACTCCCCCCTCCCTTTTCTATTGCTCTTCCCCCCTCCCCCTTCTGTGGAAATAAACTGACAGTTTACAACACTAGCCCCTCTGCTGACCTTACCATCACAGCAGGGGCTAAACAAAACGTGCACACCCTTTTAGTTCCTAACTTTCTCTTGGCGCGACCTTGACTACACCATTCACCGGCTGCTCAGGCAGCAGACATGGTGTTATTGCACAGTAGGTACCATTCTGTTATGGCAGATTTCATACGTAAGAAATCCCCGCCGCTCGGAAAAAATCCCACACATTTCCCATAGCCTTTAAAATCCCATACATTTCCTGCAGCCTATCAAATCCCGTACATTTCCCACTTTCCCCACATTTCCCGACTGCTGGACATCCTGTTACTGCCACACCAGCCACTGAAGAAAAGGGGCAGACCACAGGCAAAAGGGCAACAGAAAAGAAACCACCACCAATAACACTAGTACCAAGTACGTGCCAACGGACTATAGTAACTTAAACTGAATTGGTTGAGCAAGTGCCGCTATAAAGTCGCAACAATAAACTGACTATTTCTCATGGCAAATCACTGTCGCAAAATCCAGTCACGTTGCGATTGTATAGCAAAATAGGGGAAAAATGTATAGGAATACAATCCCCAAGTTACCGTGTGCGAACCCATGATGCTCCAACACAGTGCGGGATCCACATGAGGTGCAAAAGAATCAAATACTAACCACAGTGACGAAACTTAGCGTAGTGAGCAGCTGATGCACGCGTGATAGGACACTGCAAGTGCAGAAACCAACTCCGTTGGAAGATAACTAGGCCCAAGCCTAAAGCTAAAAAAAGGCTTAATTTGATGGGAATATGTAAATAATAATAGTACGGTATTAGATACTGATATTCCAGTAATTCTTATTGTCCTGTACTAGAAATAGAAAAATGAAGTATGACAATTGTAGGTAACGTACGGAAATTTAAATAGAAATATAATATTAAATGTCATGTTAGCAATACTTAAAATGCTGGGATCGTAATGTGCTGAACCTACATTACGATTCCAGGGTATGGATTAGGAACGCAATGACACACTTATCGGAACTGAGAGATTTAATTTGTCCCTGCACATATCAAGGTAGGTGGTTTTGTAAAGTAAATAAATTAAATTCATAGAAACCCACAAATAAACACCTTCAGTGTAAAAGAGTAGATGTTTATAATTATATTTGTTTTGTCTAGTTACATAAGAATTGCTACTTTACCTCTTTGATTTGACTTTGATCTTTGAAGGATTTTTACAAAAAAACTTGTTCTAACTGCAAGAAGCTTCGCTGAGACAAGTACAATTCCTAAAAGCATCTGACAATGAGTCATCGTTAGGATAGCGTAAAGATTTGTACGCGTTATTGTTTAGTGGTAGGTCATAATTCACCCTTGTTCTTTAAATAGGATCAAATAAATCCAGACTTAATTTTTTTTGCACGCATCAGACTAGGGAATAGAAAAGATGAAACCCCAACCTAGGTACACCTAACAATTATTTACTGTGTAAGCACCCAACCAGCTATGGAGAAGCCTTTTTCTTTTTTCTTGGGATACGGTAAATAAATTTTGATTACTCCTCCCTGTCCTTTGTGAGCAGGACAACAATTGCTACACCAGTGTCTGAGACACAATAGCTCGTGTTGCTACATTTTCTTTTAAAATAAAATCCTACAAAGAATTATACTGACATGACAAAAGTCATGGGATAGCGCTATGCAACTGAATGACTCGTGGCGCCACCGCTGCAGAACGACGTTGCACAGCCTAAACCTGAACGGGTGGTCATGTCATTTGGGTTTACTGTTGTTTACATGCTCATAGCAAGGTGAAGTGATGTATCAGAGTTCAAACAGGGCATGATTGTGGGTGCCAGAAGGATGGGACATTCAATTTCAAAAGTTGTGTAGACTTTCATTTAGGGCTGATTGGTTGTCACATTTTTAGTCTGGTTCAGTTCAGTTTTTGGTTAAAAATGTCAGTTCTCGGTTCGGGTCGGTCATAGCTACACATTTTTATGAGTGCAAACAAAGATTAAATATTTTACAACAGTTTTTGAATTTTGACTTGTAAAAATCCAATCTAATGAATATTTCTCTGCTAAATATTTTAAATTCTGTCAAATTTAGCGGAAATTCAGCTGAAAGAACTTAAACAAATATATGCCACTAGCAATGCAAGCGGTAGCCCTTGCCAAAAAATTGCCCGCCCGAAGCAAAAACAAAAGAAATGTTCTTTTTTATTCTTTTAACTACACTCTTGGAGGCAATGAAATCACACAATAGCGAGGCCATGGCTGGTTTATAATCAGACTGTTAAAAAACGTGGTTAACCTAAATTGATTGATGTTGCCGAAGAAAATGACAACGTGGTCAGCAAGCAGAGAAACATAACAAGAAAAAACAATCCTGTACAGTATTGTGTCCATGCAATGAACAAAACTTACCCTTTCAATGGAAAGAAAAAACTGCATGAGCAAGTGTGGTAGCACTGGCTCCGTAGCATCATATTTATTTGCTAAATATATTCGAGGGAACTGTTTACATGCTTCGTTAATATGCAATTATAATTGAAGTAATTTATGTTACTAACAACTGTGTACACAATTTGAATATATAACAACATTTAACAAAATGAAATAAAATCAGACATAATGAAAGATAAAACAGTATTCCTGTATTGGCAATGCATGGTTTATTGGGAAACCATAACCTCTTTATCCCGGGGAACTATTTAGGATGATTTTAATACTACAACATGTAACTAGTAATATTGTAAATATAATGCCACAGATATGCTACATACCGTGATATAAGTGAAAGTGTCATTATTTTTTAAATTGTTAAGTAAACACTCAGTTCAACGGACTAATTGGGGGGGGGGGGGTCCAGTAAACCAGAATGTTCGGTAAATGGCAACGTGCCAAAATCATGTAAATCCACTTCTTAGAGTGGAATGTATACAACGTATATTTGTGTGGAACACTTAGTAAATGATGTCAGCTGTGTCCGAAACTGCTACGAGACCATTATTTAGGTTACTAAATCGACCACGTGACCAATTTTAGGCCCCAAATATTGGGGGATTTAGGGCTGAAATTAACCGAGGTGAATTAGCACACTAAATTCTCAAATAGGTCCGTAAAGTCGTCTGCTGTTGTTTGTTTACGTTTTATTTCCGCGTTGTGGTGGAAATGTCGGTATTTACTGTTTTTGAAATGCTGCACAATACATGCACGTGAAATATGGAAAATTGGGGATCAACATACAGTTATTTTTAAATAAAGTTAGCATGCTGTATTAAAATTGCTAAAAAACAAGTGATCAGTTGTTATTTGAAATGGAATGTTAATTGAAGGGAGCGAAGAAATAACGAGAAGAATGATATCGGCTAGAAACAAATAAGATCAGCTATTCGCAAGACAACGAGGTTACCTGAAAATGCTTGGGAAAAAGTTATTTTATTTTATTTATTGATGGGGTGACAAACAAAATAACGTTGAAATTGCACAAGCCTGTAGTTTCCACCTTTGTCACATGTAGCGCTGTTGCAAGCCGTTTGAAACCATCCATCCTAAATTCCTAAACCCTAATTCCCCAAATTTGCCATTTCGAACACATCTTTAGAGACAAAAGACATGCACGGGGATAGTCTTTTTCCTGTTTCCTACCCGTAACCTGTCAAAACCATTTCTGTGGTGCTAGGCCGTCTTGCCCCATCTACTCCCAACCTCTGCCCATTCCCATGTTATTTTTGGAAACGGTTCCCATCCCCTTGCCCGGAGTGTGACAGGCGACACAACAGTTAAATGTTTGGAAAAACACGCCTGTTTAGCTGGCGGTTGGGCCGCTGTTTCACTGCGATGAATACAGATGCATGCAGTGATAAACTTACACGGAGTCTGGAGGGGAAAGCTGTGGTGTTGAGAAACACAGTAAAGGGGTTGGAGTGATTTTCTTACCAAGCTAATTTTTGTATGATTTGTGATGACGTCAGCTCTACACACAAAAGGGCTGCAAGTAGGACTCTTTAAATATGTTAATATTTTCTGTTATCTATCACTCTCGTTTTTTCCTTTCAGTTCGACATCATTTTTCAACACAAAATTCTTAAGTTTATCTTTTGCACGACGTCACCACACACCACACCCAACGCATCTGTCTAAAAAATAGCTCTCACTCCCTTTGTCGTGTACAGCTGTCAACTCGCGTGTTTGCTATTCACCAAAGAACAATAACCATGTCAGTCCCGGGCCGGACGTGTCGTTCTGTCAACTTACTTGCACATACACACCAAAAAACAATAACTATGTAGTTCCTGGGCCCGACGCATTGTTCTGTCTACTTACATGGATACACACCAAAGAACAATAACCATGTAGGTCCTGGACCTGATGCATCATTCTGTCAACTCACACATACACACCAAAGAACAATAACAACGTAGGTCCCGGCACTGCATGTAATTACACACCGTGGTAGAAATAATTTCACTTCAGATTTTATCCGTTAAAACGGAAGTCCACTGAATGGAGATCCGGTAAAACGAGAGTTTACGTAATTTGTTTAACTTTGGTGCAAGAAAAACCTGACTGGTCAGTTTTTTTTTTGAGAATTCGGGTCGGTTTCGGTTTTTGTAAAAATGACCAAACCGAACTGAAAATTAGGTTAACCGATCAGCCATACTCTCAATATTCCTTGATCCATGGCATTATGATCCATCATGGACAACACAGTGGCCATCAAAAGTTACTTGATGAACACGACCGGAGGAAGGTTGGGTAGAATTGTCCGTGCTAACAGAACCAGGAACACTTGTTCAAATCACAGCCACATTCAATGCAGGAGGTGTCAGACGTGTATCTAGCATATCTGTGCAACGTACATTAACTTCCATGGGATATGGATGCAGAAGACCCACCAGAGTGACCCTGTTAACAGCACGACACCGGGCACAACGCCTCACTTGGGCTCGTGAGGTTGCGAATTGGACCCTAGAGGAATAGAAACATGTGGCCTGGTCCAATGAGTCACGATAAAGGTTGTTTCAGGCTAATCGCAGGATTCGGGTATGGCACAAACCAAATGAGGCCATTGATCCCAGTTGTCAACAAGGCACCGTGCAGGCTGGTGGTGGTTCTGTAACGGTGTGGGGTGTGTTCACATGGCATGGGTTGGGTCCACTTGTCCATGTACCCACTAAACTCGATGGACTTTTGTTTTCCTGACAATGATGACCTGTTCCTACAGGATAATGTGCTCTCTCGTCGAGCTGCGGATGTCCAGAATTGGTTCGAAGAGCATTCTGGAGAGTTCCAGCGAAGGGTGTGGTCAGTACGTTCCCCCGACATGAACCTAATCAAGCATTTATGGTACCCAAGGATCCTGCACCTAGCAATACCAGGGAACGTTGGGCAGCTATTCTGACAGCATGGCTTAATGTCTCTCCACAGGTCTTCCATCCACTTGTGGAGTCCATGCCACGTTGAGTTACTGCACTTCTTTGGGCTAGAGGGGGCCAATACACGTTATTAGACGGGTATCCAATGACTTTTGTCATGTCAGTGTATTAAAAGTAAGACATGCCATCAGCAAGCTTGTGAACTGGCACGTTGAAATTTCAGAAGACCCCTGCACCTTACACATATGGTTGAGGAAACACGCAGTCTAAAATTCCACACACTGTAACCTTGACTCACTCCTTCCTCAACCCCAGCCTTTCCCCTTCAGCAGAGAGAGTCACGGACCCCTCCAACCACAGCTGATGTCCACGAAACCGCTTGCTACTCCAAAATGTGGAAGAGGGGAAGTGAAGGAAATCGAAGAGGAACAAAGGAACATGCTGAACAGTTAATTGGAACCAGAAGCAGACGTGCCAGGCGAACTCAGATAACAGCTCTTCATGCATCAGATAACAGCTCTTCACACAGCCCGTTCTAGCAGCTACACACAGAACAGCCGCTGCTACAGAAGCAAACCAACGAGAGAGATGAGCTGCCCGGACCCATATTGCCCAAATTGAAAAGTCTGTTTTTCTACTCCAAGATGAGCCTCGATCAAAACTAAGATGGCAAAAGGGGGGGGGGGGGAATTGACTGACGCATGACCCAATTCTGTGCTTCTAGAACAAGTGCTCTACCTATGACTGAGTATCATCTTGAAAGGCATGAAACTTTATGAACTAGTCATGTCATTTTTAAAACAGTAATTAAGGCAGGAGACACGCCTACAGGGTACAATGGAGAGCTCCAACTGATACTACAAACACGTGATCCTAGATTTTGCTGTCTCTGGCCACATGCCCAGAAGCCAACACCCCCCCCCCCCCTTCCTTATGAAGATTGCTCAATTGCTCTCGCTATGAGATTGCCGACTTCTCCAGGACGGTTGCGGTATATCACCACTATGCACAGCCCACTGGAGCATCACAGCCTCCATGAGCATGTGGGAAGGCAAAGATGTGTCAATGCCTCATTGCCTAAGTAGATAAGGGATCCCGGCACCCATGCATGACGTCAGAATGACCAACCCTCTAAAGACGTAGTCAAGTTTCCTTCTTCACCCTTCTGAGCTTCTACAAGCTGGAATTTTAAATACAGAAGAACCTGACCAAACCTGCTGTTCATTCATGTACATCAAAAAATTAATAATAATAAAAAAAATCCTTTGTAGAAGAAATTATGACACGGGGGAAAAAATGGCATTATTTACTATTTATTGCTTTTTTGATAAATAGTCCACGATTGTATTATTTTGCTTTTGCCTCGGCTGTACTGCATCTGAAAGTAGTCGACTGTACTGAATTTACACAAGGGTGCGTGGTCCGGTTTCAGTCTTCCCAACTTAGGGAACACAACCTCCTCAGTGAGACTGCTCTGGAGAGATTGTGAACACCAAGTCGACAAGCTGGCTCCCAGACAGTGTACCTCTGTAGGGCTCCTCATATCCTTCTATCCCGGGATTGCTGAGGACTACCTCTACTAGTGCTTGAAGTGTATATAAAGCAATGTGATTGGCTTGAATAAGCATATCTCATGATTACCTGCAAATACGTTTTGCAAGGGTAACTACAAGGTAATAGGCTAAAAGAATGGTACTCAAATTAAGAGCCACTCATGTTTTATTTTGTGAGAAAATAAAAACATGGTGAAAGCACTCTAGCTTCAGGCCAGCGTCGCTGGCTTTATATCTCAAAAACTAAAGTTACGCTGTCCAGTTGATGCGAACAACAACAAAGAGTGGGAATGCATTATGAGTGTTATTGGTAAACAAACTCTTACATTGTTGGTGTGAATGTTGCTGGAATGACATCACGTGATCGCTGACACAAGCTTGGGAAACTAAGCCGGTATGTGACAGGATGATAGTCTTGAGAAAGACTCAGGATATGATCCACTGTACCTATGGGCGTAACTGCAAGGGGTGTAGGGCTGCGGAGTATGTAGCAGATATCTCCTAACTAACGTAGCATACCCTACCACAAGCTTACTTGAAGTACCGAAGGAGGTTCTGAGCAATGCATGCTAGAACTGCGGCACCAATACAAAACTTAACGAGCAAGAATGGGGAAGTTCCTGTGCAACACGTGCTGGACACTATTGATGAATACACAGGTCGTATCTGAGTGATGGGCGCTAGAAACAAAGAATGACCAAGAGACGTAGGCCATCTCAGTTTTTTTAATAATTGTGGGCAGGTGCCCAACTCTCATTGGCTGGTGCCACTAGGGCGAGGTGAAGTCACCGGCTGGCTGAACGGGGATGCAAAACAAAAGACAGGCGATAATTACTACTAGAGCGTTCTAGCGGGGAGTAAATAAACTCTCTGTCTTCTATGCACAGTTACGTTGGACCAATGAATAAAACAATCTGCGAGGCAGACAGTACAATCTCATTTCCTAACTTAATGAATTTAACCTTACTCCAAGCAAGGGGACCTAAGGATGGAGCTAAAGTTGTTAAAATTACATTATTCAAAAAGCGTCATGCAATAGTACAGTCATATATTACTATTGATCCATATAATATTATGATGTGGATCGATAGTAATATATGACTGTGTAACAGTGAAGGTACTTGGTTTCACCTGCTGTTAGCCTTCAGGAGTGAAATCCAGATCAGAGATTAAAATCTTGGTCCTGCTGAACTGAAACATAACCTCCCAATGAAGAGCCAAAGTATGTACAGCACACTATATGTGTGTGTGTGTGTGTCTATATATATATATATAACAATAAATTTATTATGATGATAATTTACAAATTATATTAGTAAAAATTGAGTATCTGGAGCTCAAAATAATATTTAATGCACAGTTATAGTTATCAGATATAAACACTGCATAGATGAAAAGAACTTTCATAGATGTAATGGTGATGCTATCAACACTAGAACTACTCCAGTTAAATGTTACAAAAAGATTCGGAAACCATTTCATCTCATACCACGAATCATTGTCTCAAACTCTTCAGTACGTAGCATAATTAATAGCATACAAAGATGTGACCACAAACCTCTGCGCACAGTATAATATAATGTGTAGACCTCTTTGCATTTAATCACAATCACAGATTTGTATTGATGTGTGATGCATTTCTGCGCTTCTAGGAAGCACTCTCTACACTACGACTGCGCCCCATCTTGGAAAGCATTAATCCTTATGGGCCAGTCACGTCATTTGAAAAACAGTAATAGAGGCGGGACACATGCCTACAGGGTACATTGGAGAGCCCCAACTGATACTTCAGACACATGCTCTTAGATTTTACTGTTCACCGCAACTCACGTAGAAGCCATCACATCAACATCCCTCTCCGAAGATTGTTATAACTACTAATCACAGGCTCCTCCAGGACAGTGGCTCCAGTTCTATAGCACACCGCTGGAGGGCAGCACACATTCCGTTGTAGCACACATTCTCCAAGCACACGCGGCAGGGCAATTATATGTCAACACCTCGGTGCCAAACAGATAAGGGATCCAGGCACTCCATGTGTGACGTCAGAAATTCCAATCCCCTTGAAGTGGGGCCAGCTTCCCCCTTCATCCTTCTGAGGACCTACGAGCTCAAATTTTTAATATAAATAGGGCTTGCAGACCAGACCTCAGGGCAGTTTGCTGTACCTTCCTCTGCTGCGGGGTCTGAAGGTGTCAGCTAAGGGTAAGTGCTAGCCTGCCCTGCTCCCCACTGTAATGGTCAAGCACTAGATCCCTTCGCGCATCAATTTCAAACGTCCTCCAAAGGGTCCTCAACAGTCTTCAGCCACCAGCAGCTCTGGAGAACCAACACTAACCAGAGGGTCTCCACCTCTTAGGCGACCTACAGCTCCAGAGGCCTTCGGAAGCTAACGCCAACCAGAGGGTCCAGCCAACACCACTCTCGTCGACCTCTCTTCCTCCTGGCTATCCTTCCACGAAGTATCTTTAAGTCACGACGACGATGTTCCCCTCTGGGTTCTAGCCAAACTTACGTCTTCATCACCCTTCTGGTGCTGAACCTCTATCTCTACGTTTCTTCTGAACATACCTTATTAAAATTAGGGAATTGTAATTTAATTGTCGCCTTATTTAAATTAACTTTACTCACCAGGTCATACAGCGCACACATTCAATTTCACTTTGCAATCAGGTTGCCTTTACCTGATCTTAATGCCCTTGATTTTCAAATAATTAATGATAGTAAATTACTACGAGAGTGCACTCCTACTTGCTCAAATGTGTATATAATAAAGCAAACTTATTTACTTTTTAAACTAACATCCTTTATGTTCCCATTGTAGATATGTACCTTTTGATTTAAGCCCTTAAGGCCTTATGAAAGTTTTATCTTGAGAAATAGCTGGTGGAACTGCTTATCTAGCCCCCAAAGCAGACACACACATGCTAAATGACAAACCGAGATCTGCCGTTAGGTAGTTCTAGGGAGTGCCCAGATCACTAGGAACACAATCTACAAGTGGAATCGAGTGACCACAGTATCTCCCTACTCCACCCCCGCTGTAGTGGCCGAGTGAGAGAGAGGAGTGCATTGACCACCCGACCTGCTGTGGAGCCTCGCCTTGGCATACCTGAATAAAACCAGGGTACTGTCTATGCTGTGGATATTCCACCCACCACTGAAAGACCGAGCCGGAATAACAAGAGTGTGCAAACCCATTGGAAAGCCAGAGTGTCCAGCTGCAAACATTAGGGTTTCATTTATACACATGCTTCTTCTTGAGAGCTTTCTTTCGTCATACTCATGCCGTACAAAAAGAAATGTGTTAAATACAAATGTAAATTAGAAATTCCGAATATTATCAACAAACTTGTTGAAATAGTTGGCACCAAATAAGAAAAACCTCTTTCACTATTTGAAACTCCGACTCAACTGCCAATTGGACCGCACCCAATACACTTAACGATAGTCAAATACAGGGACGCGCTATTAGGTCTTGACCACCTTTGGATAAAGCATTCTCCCAGACAATAACCTTACTTCGACTTGGAAGAATTCTTCAACCACACTGCCACAGTCAACACCGGCCATTGTACAGCCACCGCCCACCGCAGACAGCCAGCCCAAGAGGAGAGAATCAGCACAGCTTGGCATTAATAAGGTAAGGTCTCGGGGACCTATAATTCTTACTACTCCAGATTTCGTTCCCATAAGGAAACCTATGAGACCTACGCTATGCAACGACAAGGCTATGACACCTAACTAAATTCCTGTTACATTCTGACATTTTCAATGTCCTTCGCGATACATACTGGCAACGCATTGGTAAAAGTCCTATTCAGCTATTAAGATGCAAACCACTCAAAACTTACCTCGAGCTTTAAATTCACGTTGATGTTAAAGGTCTCGGGTTCTATATCCAGAGCAGACACCAACGAGCCCCTTAACAAGAAACCCCTGTCCTAATGTGGCTAACACCCCAACTAGCCAGCACACATGCTACTGCAAGCAAATTGATTCTTGGGCTTGTGTTATGACTCCGACCTACGCCAGTCATTTAAATTAAGTGTGAAGTGTTTTGTGATTTGTTTAAATTAATGTTATTCCACCCAAACAGAGAGAAGCACATGACAGTATAATAACGGAAACATAGATATTAACGTATCAAGCAGAGCGCTCATACAACCATTGTTGTAAAGTAGTACAGCAAAGTACCCATTTCCTCTTTATTTAAACAAAGAAGGTATACTATACAAGTTGGCTATTTTTAGCATGTTGCTGAACTGGAATAAATCTTACGTGAACATAAATATGATTCCAGTGATAATAATGCATAGACAAGTATCAGTTTCGGTATCCGTAGTGGCATCAGAAATTGGTGGGGAGTATTGGGGTATCGAGAATTGGTTTTGGAAATAAAGGTATTGGAACAGTTATAATTTTATCACTAGCAAAAATATTTTCAAATTAATTCTAATTGCAAATTGTTCCATGTCTGAGATTTTTCTTATTTTTACTCTGATTTTCAGAATTTGGAATTTTTTGATGGTTCTAAAAAACAACCTCATAAAAACCATGGTCATAAAATCAAGGGTCTTCTATAAGATGCATTTTTATTTTGAAAACAATGTTTCCAAATAAAAATAGTTGGTACTTGGAGAATACAAAACTTAGTAAACAAAACACCAAACTTCTACAACTGAAAATTTTGTTCAAGTTCCCTCCCATGGCAGCTTTGGGTTTGCAGGATGGTTGTATAATTAATGATAATTTGCCATTACTCACTGTTCTGCAGTGAATCGGATGCCTGGTTGACCCGAAGGATGAATTTTGGGTCCTCTGAGTTGTCACTTTCCTGCTTCGCCACCATCAGAACACGATTGGCCAGCCTGGCAATGCTCGACGTGTTGTCCACCATCTTCTGTGGCTGGTTCTTGCGAATAGATTCTTCACAGAGAATTGTGTGCTTCTGAATCTGCTCCTCTGCAAACACAAGCACCACACACACTCATACTTATATAATGTGTCCATTGCAAGTTAAATTTTGAAGATTTGAATATCAGTTTTGAGATACACTTGATGAAAAGACCTGAAATTACTGCTTACAGTGGAACATTATGAACTTATATATGATGGGTTGAAATTTGAGGAATCAAGTTAAGTATAACTAACAAAGATTGACTTGTCATTAGAGTCAAGTTTTTTTTCAGCAGGCATGTAAGACATGTAAGGGCTTTTATGCTAAAAATAAAAACATTTGCCACTAACAATCATTTTTTGTGTCTTGCAAATTAATAATTTTACTTTTCTAAACAGTTAGAGTTGTGCCACAACGAAAAAATTAGAAGCCCTGCCTACCAAGCCAGCAGCCGCGAACTTCAAATGGGCAATCAATGTTAAAAGAAATTCCTTCTGAATACGTAAATTTTAAGATAACTATTTCAAACAAGGTACTCTAAGTGAAATTTCATAAGAAATGCTGCTATGTTAAGACATCTTGCCAATTGTTTTGTTTAATAAATTTTTTCTGAAATGAAACAATGAAATTGACATATGACAGAAAAAATAAATAATAATATAAAAAATTTTTTTATATAGCAATATTTTCTGAGAAAGTCAATGTCAAAGTGTTTTTTTGTATGAAATAGTTATTTTTAAAATGGATGCAATTGCAATGGAATTTCGTTTAACGTTGATTCCCCATTTAAAGTTTGTGGCTGCCAGCTTGGTAGGCAGAGCCGATAACTCTGGTACATGCGTTGACACACTGTTGTTGCTAGTGATGTTTGGCTGTGATAAAACCAGATAATACAAGACATGCTGCTTATTCTTGCCACCTGTGTGGTGCTGCCGTGCTGGATGACAGAACATGACTGGAAATTGTAAAGGTTGGCAGGTACAGTATAAGTACGACACAAATACATACAACCACAAGACGTATTTAAACATAAGAAACACCTCTTTATTACATAGCACGTCACACCTTCAACAGAAACATGCATAGAAACAGTACACTTACCATTATTTTTCTCATATAATTACAGTTTAAAAATTTATGTATAAAAAAAATTGTCAGAAACTTTAAATGTGGATTGATTGTAAGATGCTCATGGACCAGCGCTCCCACTCAATTCCTGTAACTGTTATATTATTTCTGTCAGCATCATATGGCTAACATTACCGTTCCTACCTACCGTAGTCATTCACTTGTAGGTGGGAGGGAAAAAGCAGTGCTGTGAATCACTTAACCAGGCAAAGGATTATTCTTTTTGTTAGAAACTATGGAGAACATCTCTACATTGACCCCATTCATTGTAACTGTCTATCTATAATGCCTCGTTTTTGAGGAACTGCAAAAAAATTGGGTGGGTAAAAGTACATCATTTGGAGGAAATTGATTGAAAAACAAATTTATTGTACTTTTTGGATGCTGCATTTCACATTTTTCTTGGTTAGCACTGTACTAAATCTAGTGCATAGCTAAATAAGATACCACCACCTAGGCAGCCAGAGGTAGACAATACCTATTGATTCCGTCCACCCTCTGCCCCTCAGGTAGCAGAATGTTGCCACGCGATGCGTGTAGGCCTTCCAATTGTGGTCTCGCTCGGCACATAACATTCTGTAGTATAATTTTTTTCTAAAGATGTCTGTTTGTTAATGTAGATAAATATTTTGTTGAAATAATTTCTGATATTCCACAAGGAGTAGCCATAAAATGAAATTTTGTTAGAAAAAATTTGTTTGTCTCCAATGTTACAGTTTTTGTAATTGGACTGCGACAAGGGAGGTCGCACATAGGTACTTTTTTGCTGTAACATTTTATGTGGAACACGTTTGTTTACTGATATACATTAATATTTTGTTGAATTATCCTGTTCTTTCATAAGAGGCAATCCAAGATTGAATTTTTGCTTTGCAAAAAATAATTAGTTTCTAATTTTTCATTTTTGTAGTTGATTTATAACAAGGTAGTCACATATACCTTACATACATTTTGTGAGATCACTTTATTTGGAAGACTTCTCTTTATTAATGTAAATTAATCTTTAGTTGAAATAATCTCAGCTTTTTCCCATCAAAGATTGAAATTTCGGTTGCTGAAAAATATGTTGTTTTCAATGTTACTATTTTTGTGATGATGTGTGATGACTTTGCCCCATCTTTCAGTGCAATGTTCATAATATACGAATTTTAGTTACCTGAATTTGGTAGGCAATGCCACGATGATCTGGTAACTTTCATACAAGAGTGTGAAAGGGAACTTCATAACCACAACATACCAACTAAACAGTGGGTTAGTCCCACCCACAGACAATTACAAGAAAATGCCCAGGAATGGTGGGCGAAATACGGTGAATTTCTAACAGAATTGGAACATCCAAGCACTCCCCACACTGCCCAATTTACCGGTGAGGAAATGATTGCAAGGCTCATTTCTGAATTCCATACACGTGTCCAAAATCCAGAGGAAGAAGCTTAAATTTATATACGGAGAAAAACTCATCTATACCAGTGTATACACCCCAATGAGAGTGGAGAAAGCTGTGTATAAAATATTACACATACGCTACTTCCCCCATCAAGGAATTTACTTATAATTCCTAAACCCTGAACTTTAGACGAGCTTGTGAAGAGAGCAAGGGAAAGAGAGAAAAACAACAAGACACAAGCTGTGCTAGATAGGCCATGTGCTGCCAAGATCAAAAGCTCACCCCCTCCTCCTTCCGAGAACAAGTCCACCCAAAGTTCACTCCCACCTCCTACACCCACACTTTCCCGGTGTTGATTCTGTTCTGGAAGGCATTTAATCAGAAATTGCCCCGAGCGACCAGGCTGATAACAGGAAAAGAGGAGAAACAACATACACGGTGCTAAAACAACACACATGCGGTGCTAGACACACCGCAGTGCAGCACAACCATTAAGGGACTGGCCCAGGTGGGAAACACAGTGACTGGGGTGTGTGCAGGGCAGCCACCCTAGGCAAAAAAAGACCCCTCAATGTCACAAAATTAAGAGATACTGATGACCAGAGCATACCACCTGATGCTCCCCATATCCAGGTGAAAATAAATGGATGCTCTCGCCTAAACTTTGCTTGACTCGACTGCAACCGGAAACTTCATGCGAAATGACCTGTTGACAGCAGAGCCAAACTGCAGCCCCAGACTCATCAACTCATACAGATGGTCCAAGCCAGCCAGACCTTAAAGGTTGATGGAAAGACTAACATTACCATTGGTATCCATCACCTCACACATATGGCTGAATTCACAGCATTGCCAGATATTGCGGAGGAGGTTATTCTAGGCCAGCCTTGGCTTACAAATCAGCAATGTGTGATGGACTATGGTAAGAATTGCATAAACCTTGGGCCAAACAAGAGAATAACAATCTACTGGGAACACCAGTCAGAGGTGGTCGTGGCTCCCCTGTTGACCACAAGGATATGCAACCCGATATGGACACTGCTAGAGTTTCCAAACTACGGAAAGACATAGCAGAACCTGCACAGGTTCAGACCCAGTAAGGTCAGCACACCCATAGGTGATCTCGGAGGTGACTCCGGGGCAACTAAGTCCTTGTCCCGATGGAATCAGAGATAATCCGGGTCCTGCGACCCAGGCTAATGAGATAGAGGGAGATGAAGACCTTACCCCGCAGCCTACTCGAGGGATCGAACCCATGGTACCTAGGGAACTCGAACCTCAAACAGCCACTGGAGAGGAGACCTCACCCTCTGTTTACACAAGGTCTATCCTCCTACCAACACCTAGAGGGGGAACGTCCTTACGTGCTCTCCCTTAAACTCCCAGTTCTTATTTGCCCTAACCGAGCAAAGGGGCGCAGTGGTAACTCACTGGACTCGCATTCGGGAGGATTCTGGTTCGATTCCCGGTCTGACTATCCTGATTTCGGTTTCCCATAGTTTCCCGAAATCATTCCAGGCGAATGCTGGGATGGGTCCCAAACAAAGGCCATGGCTGATTCTTTCCCAATCCTTCCTTCAACCCCTCTTCCCTGTGCAACTTGTACCATCTCTAATGACCTCAGTGTCGACGAGACATTAAGCCCACATACCTACCTACCTATTTGCCCTATTTGCCAGCTCGGCGAGGCAAAGGAACAACCCTGGGATCAGAGGCCTCCTGGCAGAGCCCTCTGGACAGAGCTCCCCGCCAGAGGCCCCATCATCCTAGTACCATAAATGAGGTCGAGGAACCTCAGCACACAGCGAAGATGGAGGACTCATCAGTACCTCTACCTTTCATCCCCACAACATCAGCAGCCATATTCCATTTTGTTTCTTCCCCAGCACAGGAGGAACACTCAGAGGAGCCCGGGCTGGACATGCCACACTTCCCGCTGCCACCCGGTTCAGTTCCATCCACACCATCCCCAGGAAACATGGAGGGCAAGGAGAGCAGGGCACCAGGTGTGCAGCCCCTCCACTCACAGACAGAGAAACCGCTGTCCGATGACGTCGGGGCGACTGCACAACCAGAGGCCTTTTCTGCAACTGCAGAACTCCAAGCTTCTGAATCAAGGATTCTCTGAATGACTCGGGAGGAAATGTCCCACCCAACCCCAATTGTGCAAGCCGAGGTACACACAGTGCCTCCGGCCCCAGTCGCTACGCCTTTAGATGAAGGTGTAACCTCAACACACTGGAGAGGGAGAAGAAGATATTCCCATTCGACTCCCTCAGATGGCCATCTTTGCGATGCCGAGGGAGGAGGAGAAGATATTACCAGTCCACTCCCTATGACGGCCGAACCACCGCAGGTAAAAGGAGGTATCTGGACAAGAACAAGATCTCTGCTTGTTCTTGTCTCGGCTTGATCGGCAAAGCCGGGCCGATACAGACCCACCCCCTCATGACGGTCCCGTTGGTCCAGGCGGACCCAGGCATCACCAAGATCCTGACACTGGAAGGCATCGGTGCTTCAGATGCGGCCCCTCTTGAACGAAAGATGGATCACCAAATGGTCACCGGGGTAGAGGAGTCCGAAGAAACACGACCCCAGGTGACCCCCTCAACAATGCCTTTCCATGCGGAAGAGACACCCAGTGAATCACGGGTGCACGACAGTCTCGCACAGAACCCCTACTGGGATGAGTACTGAGAATGCAGCAACCAGAAGAGAAAGATGCCGCCACGTGCCTGCCGCTTCCCACTTCGACCAGGATGTTACAAAGAATCCCCCTGGCGGCTCTCAGCAAGGTTTGTGGCCCTACCCAGAATGCATAATACTCCAGAAATGAGGCCGAATGAAGAAAAGGGAGATGCGAAGACCTCATACCCAGTAAACAGTAAGTAAGTTAGCAAAGGCACTTTCACCACTATGTAGTGCCGTGAGTGAATAAATCAGTGACTGAGTAACAGTAACCAATGAACAGACTTTTCTCAGCTTGCTTATGCTGACACCCACCTATCTGTTTACTCACGACACATGAAACCAGTGACGGTATTCCAGTGAAAGACTAGCGCCCAAGTTAATAGCTCTACCCAATATTTGTTTCGGACGCTTTATGTTTGAGAGTGCTGGAACACATGAAGAAAGAACACGCAATGAGTGATGTGCGAACTCATTGACGTGTGAAGTAGGACTTTCGAAAGAAAGTTAAGGCCAGTGCCTACAAGATAATAATTTCCACAAGAAAGATAATAATTGTAAATAACAATTCTTTAATTATTAAGCTTGTTTCTCAATTTGAGGTTTTGACTGTTAACAATTTTCCTACTGCTGAATTGCTGTTAAATGCAAGGTACAAACTAAAACTGCTGTTAAATGTAAGGCTCAAACTAAAACTGCTGTAAAATTGCATGTTTAATTCCAGAGTTACGAGTCAAATATACCTAGTTGTTGAGTAGTGCTGTAAATAGCCTTAGAGTGTGTAATTGTATTTTTCATTATTATTGTTTAGGGTCCTTGTTTTCATCATAAACTTTCGTAGCTGAACAATTGACAAATATGTGTTTGTTCACGAGTGTTCTATAGAATGCCACTTTATACTAAAAAAAATGGTTAAAATACGATTCACGATAGTGATACTATAGATAATGTGTAACATAGATAACTTGTTATTCATGTATTAGTTTGGTGTCTTTTAACTTAAACTCTTCAAGGACGAACTATTATATAAAATTTGCCGAACTTACAATTGCTGTAAATGCAAAGTAATTCTGAAAGCAGTTAAAGACAGACCATATAAAGGAAAGTGTAAATAATGTTTAGGTTAAGAATCTGTAAATATATTAAGAATTCAAAGTTATCATATGCTAGTTTTAAGATTTTGAGAGAACACCATGATTTTTTTTCTACTTCTGTAGGTGGTCTCTGCACGCCAATGTTAGAATAGTTAAATATTTTTATATTTTAATACTTGTAATTGATTAGAAATTAGGGACTTTAGTTTAGGATCTTCGTTGGTTTACGGAAGACCTGTGATTGGTAATCTCAGTACAAACAATACACATAAATTTATTTGCAGTGCGACAAACTAACGGCTCAGGCAAAGCCAATAACTTACAGTACTTTATTGAGTATAAGTTGCCGGCACATATGGGTCGCAACTATATTTTCAAGGTGCACCGCAAGTTTGTTGGATGTAAGTAGTTTGTTTGGAATGTACAAAGATAGCGCTTCACATGCTGCCTTAACTGCCAGAGCTTATATATTTATTGGAGAAAAAAAAAAAAATATAAACATGTAATTTAATTTGAAGTGATATTTTTATGAGAAAAATTTTATTGAGCCTTCGTTATATTTATTTCAAGTATTCCTAACGATGTATTTTAAAATCAAAAACCTAACCATTACTGTATTTACTTGAGTGTAGCGCACCTTTGTGTATAGTGCGCAGCATGATTTTTGCAACAAGTTCCAGGTAAAAATTAAAAAAAATGAAATTGTACTAACAATTTGTAGTGACTTGTTACTAAGTATGTAACAAATTATTACTTTTTTACATTAATGTGTAGTGAATGTGATACGCTTGGGAAATACTTTAATTAAATAACTTGCGGTGCTGAAAGCCAAAAAATTGTAGCATATTGTACGATCATGGTAACCTACAGTCATCAAAAGAAGAACATCAACATCTGCGGTGGGTGGCTGGCTTCCTTTTCCTTTTTTCTTCTTTTAAACAGTGACATTATGATCTTTATTTTTGCCGTGTTGGAATGTGACACTACCCTTCTCTCAAAAAAAAAAGTTGTGTCACCTCTTCTCTTCTCTTTTCCCTGGACGTGGTTGGCTATTTCTACCTCATACGGAAACAAAGATGGCTTGGAGAACTGTATCAATCGGCAACATAGGGCCTGGAAAAGGGAAGGGAGGGGAAATATAAACACATGGAAACTCCTGCTTTGGGAGAGAGACAGGATGCAGGCTTTACGGATGTACATGACTTCTGTGTATGGGGGAACGAGGCAGTGACCTACACGTAACCTTGACACAAGGACTGAACAGTTTTTTTTTTCTGTGTGCAGTTCAGGTTACATTACTGATTTTCTCTTTTATAGGTCACACTTCTAGTTTTCAGTAAAATTTTAAAATAAAATGTGCGACTTATGCGATAAAATACGCTACTGCACACAAGGGTCATAAACTTTTAATGCCCACTTGTAATTGCACTTTACAGGACAACCGGCTGTAAAATAATTATACTGAAAGTAACCTAGCCCTTAGATATGTTTTGTGAACTGGTACACTAAAATAAAATTAACAAAGCCACCACGGCATTTCACATGACAGTGGTCAAAACACAATTAGTTTCATGCAATGTGACCTAATTCCCCCAGCCTTGCCTGTCGGTCCTTCCCAAGAGAGCCAGAACATCTAGACAGATGTAGCCTCCACCTACTGCTCCAAGCGCAGTCAACGGGAAGCGAAGAGGAGGCACGTCCGAAGGAAAGAGAGATACAGAGCAACCTAACGCGCTCTAACTACAACCAGATGTCGCCGCCCTGCCGACCCCGATAATGGAGGCGGCACATTTCTCCACTGCTCCAGCGTGCAGAGAAGGCACCGCGCTAGAGACCAAGCCATATATGCCTCAAGAACCGAGCTCCAGACTGTTCAAGCTGGAAAACTTTTTTTTTGCTCAAAGATGGTTCTACGTTGAAACACAATTTTGGGGGGGGGGGGGGGGGGATGAGACGTACCCATTCCTGCATCTAGCAAGCACACTCTGCTTTACGACTTCATCTCATCTTTGAGCGCAATGTTCATACCAGTACAGGTTAATAAATCACAACAGTACTGAAGAGGCAGAACACGTGCCTACAGGGTACCACATGGCGCACGTCAGATAAGGGATGGTAGTGCCTCCTCAGCACCCTAGAATTCTCAACCCTTATGACTGAGGCTATCTTACCCTGCACCCCGCACCTCTGAGCACCTCCAGGCTCCTTGAAAAGATCAGTATAGAAGGGCTGGCACGGCCAACACTCTTCAGTCTCTGCACCTCCACCATTCACAAGGGCCGGAGGTTGCCATCGGGGTGCGTGACCACTGGGGCTTACGGAGATTCCACCAATCACAAGGGCTGGGATCTCAACCCAGATGAATTCATCGCTGACCAGAAAACACTTCTTCAGCAGCCGCTGGGCCTGTGCAGCCACTGGAGATCCCGCAGCTTCTGGGAGACTGGCCCCCTCCAGAGGCTTCTGAAGACAACATTCCTCTCCTACCACTCCCTCCCAGTGGCGAACCCAGAAATTCTGGTAGCAGGTCACTTCGGCGTCCCTACAGGACCTTCCTACACCCACCGATGGTGTGGCAATGCAGACAACTACCCTTCTGATTGCCGCCCCTCTCTAGTATTCCTTCAAAACAACCCCTCTGTTAGTGAGATGTTGAACATGTTAATGTAACAGGAACTTTTTCTAGCCAGAAGCAATTGCCTTCACATTAACTTAGCTTTTCACCAACGTTGCCTTTACCTGGCAGTTCACGTTAGGTTAAACTTACGCAAGCAAGTTATATTAGCATAGGAGATAGCGCGGAGCCACCGTGTTCTATTACTCTTTTAATACAACACGTGTTTCTCAATATATTCTCTGTATTATAATTTCTTGAAAGTACTAAATTTACCTTAAGTAAGCACAACTCCCTGGGGAAAAGCCAGCAGGCCAATCAGCACAAAGCTAAATCCACACACGTTAAGAGGCCACTAGAGCTTTGCCAAACTAGTAGAGTTCAACGGAACCCAAAGCACTAGGTACTCCTCTACCAGGTGAATCGAACAGACTGGGTATTTTATACTCTGCTACCCCTTCAGCAGGGGCCAAAAAGGAGCTGGAATCACCTTAGGCTAATCGACCCCCTGTGGTTAGCACACCTTGATATTCCGGTCAGGAAGTGACTTGAGTGGCCCAATGTTCTGTCCACCACTTGCAAGGGCTGGACGAAAGGAACACGAGGTGGTGTCTCATCGTTACAAGACTAGGTATCCAGAAGTACACAGTACAGAAATAAAGCACCGGCTTATCTCATGTGGGGTGTATTGTTCCTTTCCTCATGGCGTACTCTCAGAAGGGAGATGTACGGAGAAAGTTAAAGAAGGTTTTACGTGCCTAAGAAGGTAATATAGCTTGCCTACTCCTTTCTTCTACTGCCTACAGAAGATCATCAAATCAGAAGGGCAGAGTTCGTCTGGAATATAAAAAGGTCTCACCCCTCTCTTTTACCGCCACTACTGTTTTCTACAGTTAATTAAAGTTGAAGGCCCTCCTCATCCAATTTTAGAACCATGGTTGTGCGAGCCCTATTCTCCCCCTGCAACTGTCAACAGCCCAGAACAGATTCATAGATCTATGCAGCCAACTGGTCACCCAGACGACCAACCACCTGCCAAGTCACTGAGCCAGCCATCGAAGAGGAACATCCCTCCTCCCAGTAAAATAAAAGATCGGGAAGTGCGAAGGGTTGCGACAGTGGCTGTAGATTTTGTGCCGACAAGTCAGACCACTAGACCAGTCTTGTATACTGGACGGGCACCTAAGACACAATAAGGGCCCTGCCTACCCCAATTGTTTCTCGCGATACTGGCATCACGATATAAAGCTGTTTAAGTGACTACGACTAAAAATTCCTTTCTAAAACATATCTCGCCAAGTTTGGTGTTGTGTTTAACTTCCCCAGTCATTCGTCCAAACCTGATGCAAATAAGCCCAACATGTAGAACCTCATCCCAGGAGGCATGCATCATTGATTGGCGACAAAGGAGGTTGCATATACCTTTCTGTGGTTTCATCCTATTCGGAAGATGTCTGTTTATTACAGGAAATTAATGTTTCATTGAAATATTCTCTGGTTTTTCTGGAAGAGGCCATCAAGAATTGAGTTTTCGCTCACTGAAAAGTACGGTTTCTCCAATCTTACAGTCTCTTTAAATTGTTTGGCGACAAGGGAGGTCGCAAATCCCTTCTGTGGTATAATTTTATTGGAAGAAATCTGGCTATTGAATTTAATTAATAATCCATACAAAAATCTGTTGATATTTCACTAAGAGATAATTGAACATGGACTTAAAATCTTTCTTGAATCCTCGCACTGCTCAATGTTTTTTTTTACATTTTGGGAGACAAGGTTAGACAAATTATATGCTTCTCTGATATCATTTATTTTAGAAAATGTTTTCCTTCTTATTAAAATATAACCATTTTAAATTTAAAATATGTGTTGTTTTTGCACTACAGACACTCAAATATGGATTCACAATGGTTGGTAAATTCTTGCACAACTCTATGATTTTATAATTTTGGGTGACAAGGGGAGGGTAAATATACACATCTTGCTTATCTTTTTCAGACGACATATGTATGTTGAAATAAATTAATATTTAACTAGTGATCCTGCCCGGCTTCGCCCAGATACAATTTAGTTTTTTTCTGCCTGCTGCAGTACGCATGGCCACACGCACGCCTCGTACACCCTTCCCCCTTGAACCTCTCTTGTCGCCGCATCATCACACCCTGCCCTGCCACCCCTGCACATGTATAGGCATGTGCATGCGTGTCTCAATTTTAGAAATTACTTTATTACAAAACTTTTCATGACTTTTAAATTACTGGTGATAATTGTATGATATAAAGGATATTTCTTATCTACATTACAGAGTTTTAAATATGAATTAATTAATTTTGATAAAGATTAAAAGTTTTTTATGGTTAGAAAAGACAGTGAATGTTATGTTTGTTTTTATTGCATAACTTAAATTGTAAATACGCTTATTACTACTACTCCATTAAAGATATATATATATATATATATATATTACCGCTGAATGTTTTGTAGATCATTTAATTCTAAACAATTCTTTCCTATACGACTTTGCTATATCTAAGGATTAGACAGTGTATTCCACGAGAGTGCGCTGGCGTCAAACTTTTTTTCCCGACTTGATTCACTAATACCATTGATGGTAAGCTCCCATAAGTGCTACGGCAATTTTTAATACATATAAGCCTTCTCAATAAATGCAGATCACAAAAGTAAAAGCCACACCAAAATCCATTCAATGGTTCTCGAGATTAGCACAGTCATACAGACAGACAAATGAGCACCACAGACTTCCTTTTATACTATGTATTGATTAAAAAAAAAATTATATTTTCGTGCTACCGACCCTTGAATACAAACGTGTTGCAAAAATGGCAAATTCTGATGTATAGGGGTTGGCGGTGTGTCAAAATTACTCCAAAATTTCCCAAAATATAAATAGTGACCTACCTGTCCTAATGACCTTATTTCTGGAAACATTGAGGGGTCATTTAATTAAGGTTCTACAGTAGTACTAAACTTTGCTCTTGGTAAACCTCAACCACATGAGAGGGAGGAAGTTATAAGAGGAAGGTGTTATACCTGTGTATAGTCCATTCCCGATTGGAAGCGACTTATGAAAATCAACCTTTGAAAAAACACTCTAGGCAAAACATGTCAACCTGTTTTTTCAATAACCACCTGTATTCCACAAATATATAACACTGTGGTTAACTTTAGAGTACTGTATTATTGAATAAATGAAACTACCTTGATATCTTCTATAACTTGTAATATTTCTTTCTTTTTAAATATGAATTAACAACAGCAAGAGCAGTGACGTGTTGGCAACGGCTGGTAAGAAATAGTTCACAGTTGAAATAATATTTTAACCTAGTTTTTTAGTATAATATTTGTAAATTAAATGGTGTCTATTGAAATATTTAAATATTTAGGTAGCTCCAATGGCAATATATCTCATTTTTACAGTTTAAAATAACAGCAGAAAATATTGTGAGTAGACCATAATGGTACGGTGTTGTTTTATCGAGCAAGGGCAACTTTGAAGCAACTGTCAGCTAAGAGAGACTTGTCGTTCTCTCTCTGTCTTTGTCTCTTTCACAATCGAGAAGTTTCACTTCGCTAGTATGCAATAAATTTGTACATGTTTTCAATTGAAGCATATTTCATATTTATTACAGCAAAATAATGATTATTGAATTTGCAATTTACAACTGAAAAGAGATTTTAATGTTTGAATACTTATTTGAATATATTTAGATACGATGGCGGGGCACAAATAAAGTGAAATTGGCAGACATGGCGTGTTGCTTTTTACCAAACGAAGCTTAAATTATACTTACTCCGAAAAATAATTCAAATTACCACATCACGTTTGTAGATGTTGTATTTTTTAAACCTACCTAAGAAAGTTAAAATGTTGTGGTAAATCTGTGTAACCGCGGCAGTAATAAATATAATGTTAAGATGTGTTTCGTTAACTGCTGCGTGTGAAATAGAATGGCGTGGCTGTGTGGTGACCGTTTGGCTGGATCTGTGTGTGTGCGTGATTTCAAATATTTGATGTGAACTGTTTTTATGACGAAGTTATTTATTTACATCCACTTATGTTTATTTATCACAACGTTGTACCTTTGCCATGGGTGTTTGAAACACAGTCGTGTAACATGATTTACCACCAATCCCAACAAAATAACCAAGCCCAGCAAAAATATATTTCAATAAACCTAATACACAGTAAGTAGCAATACATATAAATATGAGTGGAATAAAAGTTACGGTAGATTTATTTGTGTGCATGTTCACATATATTTAAAGATTCTATAACAAAAAACGAGCGACACGAGTTGCGTGCTTGATTTTAATGTTGCTTTTTCATTGGACTATCTATTCCTTTTTTATTCTAATTGAAGCAGTCAGTTTAAAGGAATAACGCAACACATATCAATAACAAAAAGTTAAATATTATAGTTCATTACCCCTGCAGTTGTAACAGTGTTTAACACAGTCGCGGCAAAATATTAACGTGCATTACGTGTGATGTGCTATGTCATGGAAAACAAATATGTTAATGTAAGGTAACAGCAAGAACTATCATTAATTCAGTAAACAACACATTTGACAGGTATAAAAGTAGAAGTCACATTTCAATGTTTATTTTTAGGTGTAGCAAAAGTATACAAACACATGTACACACACAATGGCATGTAAATATTGATTTTGACAGATACTACATGGCAGTCACATGGCAATGTTTGCTTACAATTGTCGGAAGGATATGAAACGGGCCTGCAAGTAGATATTTAGCAGGGCTCCGAGAAAGTTGCTTCCAATGGGGAATGGACTATACATAGGTACACATTAGCAACTATGGTGCTAACTCAATTTTAACTTGAAAATGTTATACGGAACTCAACTTCACTGGACTTGAGTTTCATACAACTTGACTCGACTCGAAACTGTAAAAATCAAACTCTCCCATCACTAGAATTTATTTATACTGCAATATTATTATTATGACACGTGCCACTTTATCTTACTATTAACTAAGATTACGACTCATCTCACATCACACCAAGCATATCTACTTCCACCCACGTGAGAGTCGATAGCCGCCAACCTGTACACGGACGTTGCGGGTTGCCAAAATCCTGGAGGAGGGTGCCTGAACATGTGGATACGGAGGTTGCCCAAGCCAGCAGACATGTCGCCCTCCCCTCCCTCCACGCTGAGAGCCAACAAGCCATCAGCCACCTCAGGACACGGCTGAGTGCCACCGAACATTCACGAAGCTGAAAGATGACTAGACGGTTGCTACACCAACTCCAGCCTCACACTAGAAGGACGTCACACGCCCCCTCCTGCACCCCACCATCGCACCTGTCCTTCAGACTATATAAGTCTGTGCATGGCAGGGATCGCAAGTGATTCTTTCAGATCTTTGAGCGCGCTACACCACTTCTAGTGCTGGGACCTCCAACGACCTCCAAGTTTTCAGCAGCCCATTGTCGACTACAGTCTTCAGCAGCCACCAACGGCTGCTACCATTGCCATCACCAGAGGCTTCTGCAGCCACAATGACCAGAGGCTTCAGTGACGCCAATAGCCACCAGATACTAGAGCACTGGACTTTAACTTCTCTGTCTCTTTTAGACATCCTTTACTAGTTAGCTTCGTATAGTATTTATATTTAACAGTCAGTTAGTTATATTTCCTGAATAGCCTAGGACCAGGTCACCTACACCTGGAGTGCGTAGGTTACTTCAGCATACCGTCTGCTTGGTAGGAGTTAGCACGAGTCACTGTGTTTACTACGGAACTAATAAACACAGCTTTGTTCTTCTAGCACCGAGTTTTATTTACAGAGCAATCTTGAATACACCTGCTAGGAACAATATGAATTGTGCACTGCTGACCGAGACTAGGTGTTTTTAATACAAACTAGCTACGACTGGGGACCTCCTTGGGGAGCCCACCAGTTCTATATATACAGGAGTCGACAGCCACCTGTTCTAGACCTCCAGGGACAGAACAGCAGAGCCTCAACCACTGGAAACTCCTCCAACCAGGGAGAGACAGTACGCTTAAGTTGTATTACTACCAGAGCACATAAAGTGCTGGCAGGGGTATTTGCTCGAGTGTTACGGCCTGGCCTTGGTTGCGATACCACATCCAGTAGTAGCAGGAAGGCAGGATGGTATCAATGCTTCTGGTCTGCCCACCAGTGGAGGAGGGGGGAGGGGGCCCTCCTGGAGTACCGGGCTCGTGCCGCCAGCTGCTACTGGATGTACACTCTTCTAGGGATTCGTTTCGCGTCCATGTTGCACGACCCGTATCATTCAGCTGTGATCTACGCTCTATGCCATTCAAGGTAAGGCATGGCTCACAGAGAGAGGAGCAAAGGATTGCTCACCTCGCTGCCAAGCAACGGGCTGTATTAACTCCACCAACTGTGGACAGACAGGCGGAATGAGACCGCAATGTCTTAGTAAGACTTTTGGAGAGACCGGCCTATCCTGAAACAGATTATATTGTTTTCCCTTCACATATCTGTACACACCAGGACTATCCCCCATCTTGAGTGGTGTAGTGCATGGATCTACGGTCAGGTACACAATCTCCAACCACAGGTTCTGGAGCCCAGAGGGAGTCACCTGGAATCTACAGTACTGTATTAGCTGATAAGGTATCATCAACCAGAAGCCAGAGAACTACACCGTCAGCACCTGTCAGCAGTCAACCACCCTTCTTCAGACGGCTGAAGAACTAATAAGTACGACAGATAGTCCCAACACCTCCCACCAGTCACCTACTTTAACATGTAAACTCACAGTGGCAGACAACTGCTAGAGACTAGCAAGCCAGGCTATTGAAAACTTCATTCTGACACGCACAGCGACGTGCCCCATTAACATATCGAGCCGAAAATGTACATTGGAGCAATAAATTCCCTAGACGCCCGTGCTGGTCTAGCACAGACGAAGTCACGTCGACCATGCCACCTTCTCAGTAACCCGGGCACACGTATAGTGATTTTCTGGCGCCCAACTTGGGGCATCAGACTGATTAACTGCTCGCAGCGAAAAGCCGAACCAGATCAAGCAGACGCAGAGACCTAAGGGTCAAGCCGGGAAAGCAAAAGGACTTTGGGGAGTCGAAGAAACACTCCGCGGCGCCTATAGCCATAGTCATGTCAAATTCAGAGCTTAACGCCACCAATGGCGTGGACCATGACTCTGAACACAACATCACAATGAAGAAGTGTAGCCATGCCGACTGTTCTGGTACTGTCTCCTTTCTTATTGAATGCAATTACTGCGGAAATGTTTTTCACCACGTATGCTTAGGCTGGCCCATTGAAGCCCGTAAGACAGAAGGTTTGGAATACAGATGCGAAGCCTGCCACATGCAGCCAACCACATTCTGTAATGAGGTCACGTGCCCTGGCCGAGGCATTAAAAAAATACCTTGCACCACGTGTAGCAAACCATACCACCACTAATGTATAGAGTGGCTAGACGAGACAGTCATAATGTCAGGCATGGCCTATCAATGCAAAAGGTGCAGCAGGAAACACACCTCACATTCCCATAGGTCTAACCTTTCGCGGATATTTATACAGCCCGGTACAGCACCAGGACATCCAGCAACAGGCCGGGATGACGACATCCAAATTACAGACTTCGCGGGCAGACCTCACGAAGACCCAGTAGCATTCACGCAGGAATGCGAGAGAGAGTTTAAAGAAACTGTCCTCCTCCCAGCGAAACAGTGGGTAAGCAGAACAGACAGAAAGGCCTAGCGCTAACGAGGTGGGAACGCTACGGTGAATTCTTCACTGAATGAAAACACTTCAGCAACTGGCTAACTACAGAGTTTACTAGTGAGGAGATGTTGCTTAGGCGAACCCCACAGTTCTACAGCCAGACCCAGATACCCGAAGACGCAGTTGAGGTTTTTATATGTCGTACGGAACAAATGTTTCAATTAGTATTTCCCGGGGTTGACAAAGCGACGTCCATCCAATCAATAAGTCGAATGTTAATACCGAACTTGAGAAACGTTCTACTTACAGCCAAACCGACTACCATTGACAAACTGGTAGTACGTGCACGAGAGGCAGAACTAAATTGTGCAGCACAAGCAGCAGTCGAGAAACCGCAACCGGTAAAAACACCTGAGTGACGAGTTCCACTGGTTGAGGCATAGAAGAATGTACCCGCACCCATGCAAGCCTCACATTCGTACAGAAATGCTGGTTTTGCCCTGGCAGTCACTTGAGCAAGGACTCTCCATGCAAACCCGTTGGATCAGGGATCCCAACTAACAAATCTAATCGGACGGAAACCCAGACGCAATCAAAAACCACAGAGAAACCTGCCCCCACTACTAAGGCAGGAAACGACGCCGCTGGGATGCGAAGCGGGCCATCACCACCGGACCACAAGGGTCCAGCCTTAAGGGGTTAAACGAGGAACCGATACCTCCTATAGCCCCCATACAGAAGAGAAGATCAATGGAAGCAAAGTACTCACGTTACTTGACTTGGCCGCCACCGGAAACTTCATACGCAGTGATCTAACTCCATGGCAATTATCTGCTATGTGACCACATCTTAAAACTGTATGAATGGCACAAAATGATGCTATCCTGCAAGTTGACGGCCGAATCACCCTAACGGTAAACCTACAGAGTCTCTGCCCCAATGGAATTTGTGGTCTCACCAGCATTATCAGAAGCAGTGATATTGGGCTGTCCTTGGCTCAAACAACAACAACAATGCATTATCGACCACGGGCAATACTGGGTATACTTGGGAGATAAAGAGAGGGTAACCGTGAACTTCCACGAGGACAACGTGCCAACGCTCATAGATCCGGCTCGAATAAATCACGAACTGTAAGGACCGGATCCAACGTCTTAATCAAGTACTAGACGAATACGCTCGTGCATTCGGGCATGGAGGATTGTTATGCAAGACTCGTTCAATTCAGCACGAGATCTGGACAACAACCGAAGCCCCGGTATATAACCGACCCTATCAAATATCAGCATGATGATGCAATCTAATAATGAAACAGGTCAATGAGGTGAAAGACTAACGGATTGTAGAACCATCCAATTCACCCTACAATTCCCATATGGTCTTAGTTCCAAAAAAAGACGGCAAGCTCAGGACTTGCGTGAATTACAAAGCCTTAAATGAAGTAACATATTCCATTGCTCTCCCAGCAATGGATCTAACCCACACCCTGCAAGATATCGGCAAGGCAAAGATATTCAGTACCCTGGATATAGAGTCCGGGTACTGGCAGATAGCGGTACATCCCGACAGCAGAAAGTATATGGCATTTATGACACCCGAGGATGAAACCCAACAGTTTAGGGTAATGCCCTCCGGATAAAAAAATGCCGCTGCCATGTTCCAACGCTTGATATCTGCAGAGGTGTTGACAGGGTACATTGGAGAGTTTTGCTTTGCATACCTCGATGATAAGATAATTTATTCCAACACATGGGAGGAGTACCTCAGACATATTCAAAGAGTTCTCAAATGCCTGGAACTCCATGGCATGACGTGTAAGCTCTCTAAGAGTTATTTTGGGAAATCATCTATCGACTACTTTGGCCACGTGATTTCACCTGAAGGAAATTTCCCACAATAAAGCTCCATACGAGCCATTCAAGACGCTGAAGAACCCTCTAACAAGAAGCAGTTACGACGGTACCTGGATCTGTGTAACTGTCTAAGAGACTTCTTGCCGATCATCACTCACCACATGGCACCACTTCACCCGCTCCTCGAGAAGGAGACCCGTTGGCGATGGAGACCGAAACAACAAGAGGCATTCCGAAATCTCAAGGACAGCTTTAGGAACATTCAGCAGCTTCACCGGCCTCAAGGGGACCAATCACTCGTGTTACAGATAGATGCTAGCCAGAACGGTCTAGGGGCCGTCCTCTACCAACAGTATAAAGATGGTAACCCTCATGTGATAGCGTATGCCTCGACCTGGTTCAACGAAACTGAGCAACGCTACCACATTACTGAACAGGAGGGTCTGGCAGTCATCTGGGCGGTAAGAAAATACCGCTAGTACCTTGAAGGCCACCACTTCATCTTGCGTACCGACTCAAATACCCTACAATGGTTACAAGAGTCCAGAAACGCCAAGGCCAAGCTCAGACAATAGAATATGTTCCTCACAGAGTTTGACTTTGAGGTACAACACTGCCCAGGCAAGACCAACGATCTGCCAGATGCCCTGTCCCACTTCCCAACCCTGGAGGACGAGAAAGCCGAAGAGGAGGAACAAAGTCCGGAAGAACAAAGTCCGGAAGAACAAATCCACCTTCTCTAACTACAGATAACCTGTCACCAGATCACTGTAAGTCAGCAGGAGAATTCCGACATTCGCTGTCTTCTACGGGAGCAACCACAGTGGTTTGAATTAAGAGATGACATTGTGTGAGCGTGTAGCGGAAACCCCACCACCCGGTGGAAAATACGGGTCCCCTGCAATTATGCGACGATATATGCCATCATCACTACAATCATCCTCAAGCTGGACACTTGGGTACTAAAGAGACCCTGCTCGACATGGGTGTGTGATACAACTGGGATGGAATGAACCGCAATGTCGGTTAGTATATAAGCAACTGCATCATGTGCTGCCATAGAAAAGCATATCCGGTTCCTCCACCAACGGCACGACCAAGGAGAACCAAGACGGTGTGGACACACGTAGCTGCTATCTAATGGGGCCATACCCCAGGAGTACGAAGGGGAACCACCACTCACTTGTAGTTACAGACCAGTTTTCCAGGTGGGTAGAAGCATTTCCCGTACCCAGCCAGGAAACCACCCCAATCATACGGAAAATGGAGACCGAGATATTCGCCCGCTGGGGATACCTGAAAGCTATACTGACTAACAATGGCAATCAGTTTACAAGTTGCCAGTGGCAGTCAGCTTGCCAAGGATGGGGGGTAGATATGCGGACTAACCCACCACATACCACTCCCAGGCCAACCACACTGAGCAGAGAAATCAGGAGATAAAGAAGTGCCTCCAACTCGGTCTGGGTAATAACCACTGTCACTGGCATTAACATATCCAAACTATCTTATTTGCCTTACAACGTCGGACAAACGAGGCGGTAGATACATGCAAGTCAAAGTCAATTATTTCTGGGTCAATCTTTACGCCGACCAGGTGATTGGCAATGGGAAAATGAGCCGACGGATATGCTGCAAACCTGAGGACATCCAACTATCCTAATTAGCTCGCACCACTGAGGCCCAGAAAGCCCAGGATGCCTACGTCCAACGAAAGTACCCCCAACCCAAGACAGGGGTATGAGAGTTTAATCTTAGAGAAGCCACACTACTCAAAACTCATGCTCTCAATAAGGCCAGCAACCAATTTAGTGCTGGCCTCGCTGACAAATGGAATGGACTGTACCACATAGTTGGCAAGCGAGATGTCTATTGGGCCGAAGACCTACGAGGATGTATCCGGAAGGCCATCCGAGACCAGATCTGACCATTTCTGGGGGAAATGCCCCAATTCGAGGATGGTGACACCAATGAAATAACACCAGGGCATTCAGAAGATGAGGACGACCCTATGCCAACAATGGCACCTTCCGAAGTCGAGCCAAGGCTAATGAAGAGGCCCAGAGCAAGAACTGTAGAAATGGACAGGGAGCTAAGCTACTCAGCACCATGGAGATTAGGCTTAGACCAACGCTGAGGGGCAGTTTCCGTAAGATCACTGTCTTCGATGCCTAGCAGCTACGCACGAAAAGTCACTGCCAGACATGACAAAGCAACCCCTAGCTGCTCCGAAGTGTCATAGCGTAATCTCCGAGACCGGGAGTACAGCCAGACACCCTGCCAATCAAGCCGCATCAGTGAGCGATCGGAACTGCTATCGGTGAGGGGGGTACAAACAACTATAGCGCCTACCCTCACAACTAGTACAACTCCCAAGCTAGAGATCAAGGCCGTTCCAGCTTCCACGAAGTCAATCTCTGACTCGGAGGAAATTGTATCATCCCCTATTGTGCCACTACCCAGCGAGCACGCTGTGGACGCAGAACCCAACTGCCGCACGAGAAGACATGCCTGGAACAGGGATCAAGGTCATTCCAGCTTCCATGAAGCCAACCCCTGCTCCTGTCAATGAGGATTCGAGACTGCAGCGGACGTTGAACATAGTCAACGAAAGTGTTCCGCCCCAACCTCCTGCCACGCAGGAAACTCAACCCGTCAGCGCCATTGAGGACGAGTGGCAAATTCTGCCTCCCGCTCAATCGGCTGCAGATGAAGAAGGCACCGAGACAGTCGATGCCTCCCACTACCCTTCAGTTGGTGCAAAACCTGCAGTGGAGGTCGAGGTCCATCTCCCTCACACTGCCTCGGCGCAGAACCTGAACATCGAGACCGTTAATGCCTCCAACTACCCGGCCCTACGACGAGATGTATCAGCAGGTAAAGGGGAGATCGGTTGTCTTCAGCACCTCTCTTGCACTGCCACTTCAGGCAAAGAGACTGTCATTGCCTCCCACGACCCCTCACCTTGTGCAATTACCTTGACGAAGGCCCAGGACATCGAGATCGTCAGTGCCTCCAACTACCCGGACCTTGGGTGAGCTGCATCAGCAGTCGAGGTGGAAGGCGGTCAACTACCACTCCTCACACTGTCACAGAACAGAAACATCCTGCCCTATGGGTAGGAATCCATGCAGTCTGGGTGCAGGACCTTCCTGACACAAAAGAGTTTTACAGTTTAAGAAAAATGCTGCTACCATACAGCCAGGTTTGACACACCTATATCATTGTGATTAGCATTAAGTAATTCATATATACCAAATTATTCATATAATAGCATTTCTTCTTGAAAAGATTGTCATAAATTCATGCAAAAGTACTTCAACCTCAATAATTTTTTCAGCACTCACAGGGATAGTCTTAAATTCAGGTTTAAATATTTTTCCAAAAAATATTTTTTTTAGGAAACGGTTGTCTTGGATTCAGGGTCACCTTCCTTTAGGGTAAATACGGCAAATTCAATTTCATTTATTAGTGCAGTGTTATGTATGTTAGTTTGTAGTGACCTCCATGCACCAATTATACTCATATTAACTTCATTTCTTAAAAGTGTATTTGCATGTTCGTATAGCCGGTCGACCTAGGTGATGGAAGGCCTGAGGTTGCCGAACGCTAACCTGTTACGCATAACAATTTTCTTGCTGTGAGACCTACAGGCTATCCCAGAACGACTGTTCCTTTTCTTTCATAAATCACCACAGCAAGCTCCGTAATAGTTACTAAAATTTCCCTGCCTTCCGCGAGTATGGCATAAATATACTTTTTATTCTCTCTCGTATCTGTCATGTCATCATTTTTATGTGTTTTTATTCCAGGTTCATGTTGTATATTCTTTTGAAAATAACCACAGCGCTATGTTGAGTTTTTTATCGGCGACATGCATAAATCAAGTAGGTCAGTGGGACACCCGGTACACCGCATCACTCCTGACACTAATCCTCACTACAGGGGGACAAACCTATTAACACAGTGCAGCGCTTTGCTTCACCTAAGCGAGGGGCAGAGAGGAAGCCAGCCCGAAGAGAGAAAGAGAGACAGAACTACAGACGGCGTGCTACGCGCCACGAGTTCTCCAGCTGGTCCTAGAGCACAGAGCGAGCGGAATTACAGCGGTTAAGCAGCCCAACACTAAGGATCCCGCCTACCTGTTTGAAACCTTTTTTCTTTCCTTCTCCTACCCGGAACTTCCAGATGAGGAGGCCTACACCTTACTCCACCGAACTTTCACAATGAGTCTTCATTACAACTGCCATGGGGTGGGGGAATTGAATTGACGCGTGCCACTTTATCTTACTACTAACTACAATTATGACTCATCTCACATCACACCAAGCATATATACTTCAACTCACATGAGAGTCAAACCCCGCCAACCTGTACACGGACGTTGCAAGCCGCCACAATCCTGGAGGGCGCACGAACATGTGGATACGGAGGTTACACAAGCCAGCGGACACATTGCCCTCCCCTCCCCATGCGCTGAAAGCCTACAAGCCGCCAGTGCCACACACCTCAGGGCATGGCTGAGCGCCACCGAAGATTCATAAAGCCGAGAGATGACTAGACGGTTGCTACTCCCACTCCAGCCTCAAACCAGAGGGACGTCACATGCCCCCGTCCCCCTCATCACACGTCACAATTGTCCTTCGGACTATATAGGTCCGTGCACTGCAGGGCTAGTAATGAGTGATTCTTTCAGATCTTCGAGCGCGCTACACCAATTCTAATGCTGGGGCCTCCTACGACCTCCAAGTCTTCAGAAGCCTACCAGAGGCTGCTCCCATTGTCGACAACAGTCTTAAGCAGCCAGCAGTGGCTGCTACCATTGCCGTCACCAGAGGCTTCTGCAGCTACAATGACCAGAGGCTTCAGTGACGTCAATAGCTACCAGATACCAGAAGCTTTTTCTACAGTAGCATTGAACATTAACACGCCCTGCTACTAGAGCAGTGGACTTTAACTTCTCTGCCTCTGATAGACATCCCTTACTAGTAGCTTCGTATAACATTTATGTTTAACAGTCAGTTAGTTATATTTCCTGAATAGCCTAGGACAAGGTCACCTACACCTGGAGTGCGTAGGTTATTTCTAGCATCCCATCTGCTTGGTAGGAGTTAGCATGAGTCACAGTGTTTATTACGGAAATAATAAACACATCTTTGTTTTTCTAGCACCAAATTATATTTATAGAGTAATCTTGAATATGCCTGCTAGGAACAATATGAATTGTGCACAGCAGACCAAGACAGTGTGTTTCTAATACTAACTAGATATAATTGGGTACTCCCGTCTGGAGTCCACCAGTTCTATTTATACACGAGTCAACGGCCATCTGTTTTAGACCTCCGGGGATAGAACAGTAGAGCCTCAACCACTAGAACTCCTCCAACCAGGGAAAAACAGTATGCTTGGGTTGTATCCCTACCGGAGCACCTAGGTGCTGGTGGAGGTATTTGCTCAAGCGTTACGGCCTGGCCTTGGTTACGATACCACGCCCAGTAGTAGCAGGAAGGTGGCCCACACTGCATCAACGCTTCTGGTCTGCCTGCCAGTGGTCGGGGTCTTCTGGAGCACCGAGCTCATGCCACCAGCTGTTATTGGATGTACACTCTTCTAGGGATTTGTTTCGCGCGCGTGGTGCACGACCCGTATCATTCAGCGGTGATCTACCCACTACGCCATTCAAGGTAAGGCACGGATCACGGAGAGAGGGGCAAAGGATTGTTCACATATCTGTAAAGCAACTGGCTGTATTAACTCCATCAACTGCGGACAGACAGATGGAACGAGACCACACTGACTTAGTAAGGCTTTTGGAGAGACTGGCCTATCCAGTACCTGATTATATTGTTTTCCCTCTGCATATCTGTACACACCAGGACTATCAGCCCGTCTTGCGTGATGTAGTGCACGGATCTACGGTCAGGTACGGGATCTCCAACCCCAGGTTCTGGAGCCCAGAGGGAGTCACATGGAATCTACAGTACTATAAGCTGACACGGTATCATCGACCAGAAGCCAGAGAACTACACCGTCAGCACCTGTCAGCAGTCAACCACCCTTCTTCAGTCGGCCGAAGAACCAATAAGTAAGCCAGGTAGTCCCAACAACTCCCGCCAGTCACCTACCTTAACATGTAAACTCACAGTGGGCCAGAAGGTAGACAACCGCAAGAGACTAGCGATCCAGGCTATTGAAAACTTCATTCTGACACACACAGCGACGTACCCCATTAAAATATCAAGCCGGAAATGTACATCGGAGCAATAAATTCCTTAGACACGCATGCTGGTATAGCACAGACAAGGTCACGATGACCGTGTCACCTACTCAGTAACCCGGGCACGCATCAATTATTTTATCTACACATTTTCATGCTACAGTAGTTTTAATCGATATACCTGAGTTTTTGATGAAATCAGCTGAGTCAGTGGCTTCATCACACAACGTCCTCATTCTCTGAATGCTGTCAGAGTACTGAGACACCAGGTTCTGGAAGTGCTCATCTGCAGCTTTGCTCTCTGGGTAATTCATACGGATGCGGCCAGCACTAATCAGCTGTGGTGTCAAACTTTCCACCTGTTAAACAAAAATATATCTTTGTTTATTTTATAGCAATGAAATAAAATTACAGCATTATAAAGCAAAAGTACTGCACAAAAAATGATGAAAAAGCTTTGATACTTATTACAGTTAAACCTCTCTTATATCTGCCACATTTAGTGCATCCATCTTTCAATAATGACTCATTTTTGAGGAACAGTATAAAATACAGGTGAAAAAATTAAAAAATCGGAGGGTAATTAGCTGAAAAATAAATATGTTGCACTTTTTTAGTTGCTACACATTGAGTTTCTCTTGGCGAGCACTGTACTGAATTAGGGAATGAATATCTTAAAATAGACACCTCCTCTAAGTCACCACCGCTAGCCAATAGCCTTTGACTCTGCCTCTCCACCTACCCTCTGCCCCTCTGGACGTTCAATATTTCCAGCACAATTACCGTCATGCGTTTACCCTGCCACTGTGCTCTTGCTCACTTGCTTTTGCACTTTATTGTGTAGGATCTCTCTTCATTTTTTATTAATGTTTGTTGATGATACTTTTTCTTGGATTCTGATTTTGTAACTTTTTGGTTTGATTTTGTGAACATCTGTTAACAACCTGACACGCTGCCCTTCGCATTTGGGCCATTGACAGACCTGTACATCTTCTGCTCTACAAGAAGGGCACCTGTATTCCAGGCTGTCTGTGTAGCGTGGCGTGTCGTCCCATCCGAAACATGTGTAATGGTATTCACGGTGGCAGTAGTTGCACATTATGAAATTCACACTGGTGCCTGGGCATGGGGGATGGGGCAAGGCATGTTGCTTGCTCCGGCGGCGTTAATATCTGCTAGTGTACAACGTGCTACCGCCAGGCTCGCTTAAGAGTCCGACATGGTTGATAGTTGGGCACCATGGGGTGATGAAGCTAATAGCCTCATGTTGGGGACTAATTGACGCATGATCCTACCTTGAGGGGTAGGTGGTTAAGGCGCTGACTACCCTTCCAAGTTCCTCAAGTGGTCTTACCACGGCAATTAGAGTTTACGCTGGCCTGGCGGCTTGTGGAAGATGCTGAGGGAGGCCACTTAGGAGGAGGATACCATCAGAAGACAGGGGAGTCAAACACCAGAGTGATGCGGAACAAGATTGTTTCCCGTCTAGGGAGTTCGATCTTCCTCAATACTACGATTGGCAAGAGGCAAAAGGGTGTGTAAGGTAAGAAGAGATTTAAAAGATTGTGTGGATGGGGGTGGAACAACTGGCTGGAGAGATTGGGGTTATTCGTATGGGCCGTGTAGGCCGACGTGCGGAAACGAAATTCGTGGGAGACGATACTATGCGAGGCTAGGGGACTACCTTTGGCGGGAGCCGAACATGGACCGCCTTCCCCAAAGTCAACTTAATCAAGCACGTATTCAGTTCGTCCTTCGGAGGGACTATCTTGGTTGGGGTAACACTTGCTACCGGGGGTAAAGTCTCCGGCTGAGTAGGGGGGGTGTCCCCTCCGGATCGTATTCCGGCCAACAGGCACCTAAATACTTATTTAAAGGTGACCAATGATCGAGGGGGACGAAGGGTGATATTGGCCTAGGTATGAAATCAGGTTCCGAAGGGGGAGTCTCGACCTCATTTGTGGCTTTGGTATTGGGGTTGGACGTTAATGCTCCCTGTAATGCACGACGTTCTCTATGGCGTATGCGACACTTAGTGCCATCCTTCTTAGGGTGTATCTGTACTGTCCCCTGACTTTTTCGCTGACGTGCAGTCCTGGGGGCGACTTTTGTAGTCACACCCAAGGCCCTGACATATACACGTGTAGTCCGATATCGGGACGTCACTGATGGTAGACGTGGGAACACCGGAAACCCTGGAGCTGCGGTTTGACTTGTGCAGACTAAGGCTTTCTGCAAGCTCCATCTCCTGTAGAGTTCGGCGCGCCTCACAGCTAGTCTTCAGTGGAGTTGTGAATGTTACCCCTGTCACAAGAATTATTGACATACAGCAAAAGAATACACATTAAGAAAATGCTCATGACTCGGGAATTAATGTTAAAATGACGGTAAGCATACAACGTAAGTTCATGGAACTTTTGTTATGTTACTTGGGAAAATGGGAAAGTCCCATTTAATTTATAAACTAACTAAACAAGTTATAATTTGGGTTATGCAAGAAAACAGACAAAGGTGAGCATGAAAAATAATAATAAAAATACTAATTTTACATCTATGTAAAGTATGCTCTTTACAGCGTCTCCAAGTTCACAGGGATTTATCCAGAAGGGTAAATTAAGTCGCGATGACGTGTGACCGCGGAGTCATGTAAGTTGACAGAGTAAAGGGTGCAGGCTGCAGGATGTTGGATTACCTCTGGAGGTGAGCCGCCCTCGCAGTCGGGTGGTGCAGTGGTGGACGAGTCTTCTTCAAGATGCAAGGATGGAGCAGTCTTTACAGTCTGCAGAGGTGGTTAAAGCGCCGTGTTGCAGGCCGAGGAGAGGTCTTCTGCAGACCAGGGAGTGCTCACTGACCTACACGGCCGGTGAGCCCAGCGTCTCTGTCAGGGCGTGCTCTTGGACTTCCTTATATAGTGAAAAACTCCATGGTCAGTGATCTTTCAGGGGTGTGGGGTAGAGCAGCCTTACAGCGTAGGGGTAGGTTTATCAGGGTTGCGGCACCGCCGCTCATTTCTTATCTCCCTGCATGGAGGCAATGACAAATTTAAACACCTTGTCCTGAGGCTGGTGGGACGTGACATCACAGGGCGGCAGAGGTGCTGTTATCTCGTGTTGTCACAGGAACCTCTTCCACAGCTAAATGTAGGGTAGTGGTTCATCAAAAATATTTTATTTATTCCCAGCGGTGGCGCTTGCATGCGAGATTCTGGGCGGGCCGTACATTTAATAATTAATCGCATTAATCACTTTTACGTACGTGGCTGTCCAACATATGGAGTCTCCTTGCTTGGTATGTGAAATTACTTTGCCACTATTTCGGACTTGCCCTGAAATGGGGCAAAGTTGCCTGTAGAGAACTGGGCAGCATGTTGGCATGTATGTATCTATCTATCTATCTATATATATATATATATATATAATATTTATATAAATCTATCATACATTTACACATATTTTACAGTGTAAGTAAATTATGTGTGGCCATCAAAAATTTGTTTTAAAGTGAGGTTACGACTATAGTAAAACTAAAATGATGCATCTAAAATTATCTTAAAATAATTTAATAAATACTTTGATGTTAAAAAATGCTACAACTATGTAATATATGATGCTGAGGCAATGATTTAACCATTCACATGCCACCGCAGAGTGATTGACACCTGCCAGCCGCTGTGAACTTGCAACTCTGCGCCTGGCTAGGTCAATGTGCTGGCAAGTATTCTCACGTCCCACTTTCCACCCTTCCCAGCAAAACAGTCACTGTTTATATTCTTGCAGCTTTTACACTTTAGCAACACAAATTTAAAGACCATTGATAAAAATTTGCAATTAAAAAAATTGAAATGGAATTTAATGAAAATGAAAGAGAAAGAATAAAAAAAATAATTAAAAACAGAAATATAGAATAAATCATTCTAAAATAACATGAAAAATAAATCATTATTAGTGTTATATACAAGAATAAATATGGTAATCCATATTCGACGGTCCTTGAATTAGTCCATGCCGATATGGAGTGGTTGGTGTGATCAGTATATTGGTGTGTCTATGATGAAGGGGGTGAGGTGTGGGGAGGCTGGCAGACTAGCTCACTTGTGGAAGGGGGGAAGGGTGAGGCCGATTAGCGCAGCCTATGAAATGGCGCAGAGGTATGAAGAGGCGTGCTTGCAGACTACAGGAGCTGAAAAGAGAGGTAAAGAGGAGGATGGCTCTACTTTCTGCCTATAGGTGTGTCTATAAATAGCTTATTTACTTGCCTCCAGCATGGGGTTGCTGCCTGCTGGCCTGCCATGTTCAGAGTAGAATTGTTCCGATACCAATAGCCCGATACCAGTACTGATACCAATGCCCTTTGCACTGAATTTTAGAAAAAGTATTAGTGTTAAGAATACATTAAAAAACATTTTCCCTATACAATACATTAAAAAACATTTTCCCTAGACAATACATTAAAAAACATTTTCCCTAGACAATACATTAAAAAACATTTTTCCTAGACCCATTAAAATAAAGAAAATAACGTTTAAAAATACCATATATAATTAATTGTAATCCAAAACAAAATGCAAGCTGACCTAAAACTTTCAAACCCTCTGAAAATCTAAATAATATGGCACCAATGTAAGTCAAATTTGAAATGTCCCGCATGAGCACATGGAGAAATTATCAATCGGGCAATGACAGGGCTGTCTGTTGGCGGCAGCGGGAATATTACCTCTCCTCTTCATGCCTGTACTTGTTGGCAACATCTTGCATACATGGCAAATGTCTGTCTTTTAAAGTAATTAATCATATTTCACTGGAAAGAAAACTTGGTAATCTTGAGAAAGAAATAAGGCGATTATAATTTATTTCTTCACTGTCTTTAATAATTAATTATTCAAAACCATGTCCTCTAATTTAACCTGTCATGAGTTACACTGCACTCGGCTCGGTGCTTATCTAGCCGTTAATAGATGGCAAAAGGTGTCGAATAGCCACTTACATATTAACACTTTATTCAAAGACGCATGTCTATTGAAATAAATTAATATAAATCCTCCGATTTCCCTGCAGGAAGCTACTGAAAATGAACTTGACACTTATAATTCAAGTCACTCTATGTTCAAACAATTTTTGCTGATATTAGTGGTAGAGTATATGCTTTTGGACATAAAATTTTATTCGCTAAGATGCTGCCCTTTGAGTTAAATAAATATAAAGTTTTAAAGTCATGTTAATTTTATGCCAGATACGATGAAACACCAACCTTATGGGATAAAACGACCTTTAATCAGAAACGAAAACATCATTCCAAATAATAATTCCCCGTTAAAATGTTTTGCGTAACATTTTCAAGCGAAACAATATGCTTTGAAATACAAGTGATGATAGGTGCAACTTTTGAGATACGCATAATCTTCATAACATTACATCCGCCAGGCACACATTTGCTGCAGGCTGGCTGCCAGCATGTGAACTTCAGTGTGAAGGCAAGGCAAGTGAAACGGGCCTGGCAGAGAGAGAGAGGACGTGCTTTATCTTTCGATAGACAACAACTTCCCCTCTTGGTGGCGTACATGGATTGTGAGGGGAGAAAGGAATGTGTGTGTGTATGTGCATGAGTGTGTGTGTGTGTGTGAGTGAGAGAGAGGAGAGAGAGAGAGACACACACACACACACACACACACACTAGCACCATGCCGCATGACCATGGTGTCGACAGACGTGTTAGAAAGACAAGACATTAGAAAGTGCGCTGCAGAGCAGTTATTAAACGGTGGAGCGAGTGATGTATTTCACATCGAGTTACAAGCTGTTTGCACAAACAACAAGCTTAAAAACAATAATTGCGGGAAATCTTAGTTGATGGGACCCAAATTATGCTTCGATCAGCGCAACATGCGATAAACTATAAAAGGTTATGTTAATATTATTTAAAAAGGAATTTCGCCAGGACCACAAAGCATTGTTGATGGATGCAATTTATTTGTTCTTATTTTTATTTTTTTGTAATGTGCGACATACACACACAGAAATGCATTAATTTTTGTGTCTAAAGAAAGTAATAACCTGACTTCATTGTCCACAACCGATACTAATGTATTTGCCCGATACCATTCCCGATACAGAAACACAGGGAAAAGGTGATACTTAGTATTGGTATCGGAACAACTCTAGTTCAGAGCCTGCTGCCAGGCTGCCATTCCACATCACGTCACCTGTCACCCGTAACAGCTACTGCATTAATTTCATGATTTGGTGATATAAAGTTAGGTTGCGTTAATTTCTGCGGAGGCATAAAATATATGTGAAAATATACGGTATTCTTAATCACTATAGGCTATTCATGGTAAAGTGAACACTTTTGAAAGCTCTAGTTTGGAATAATAGTCGAAATAAATATTTTATTTTAGCCTTAGTCATAAAATTTTGAGTGCTGTGAAATATATAAACTGTGTTTATTAATTACATGGCAATATTTGTTTTAAAAAAATTGTTAAAAGAATAATAAATGGCTGAAAGTAACAAGTAACTTTGGCCTCAACAGTGCTCACTTCATCGTGAACAGCCTAATATTGGCCCTTTACCGTCATGAAGGAAAAAACCTCACAAAAAAATGTACTTAACAGAAATGGTGTGAAAATGTCCTGTTTGTTTCCAAACTACATGTGGAGCCTGCCAAATCAATTGTACATTTAAGCAAGAAGAACTGTGACTCAGCAACACAAGATAAGAGACACTCATATTTCAACCCCATCTGATGCTGTGTAAGACCATGACACAAGAAAATGAAAGAATAGAAATTTTCCCATGCACCAGTTCACTGTCAACAAATGCAACAATTTGAAGAGCAGAGAGCATGCCACCAACTTGTGACTGCCAAGCTCTAACATCCTACAGTCTGTAATGCCAAAATGGAAAGAAGAACTGAACCTACCAGAATTCAGACTTGTCAATTATTCACTAGCAATTTATGCGCTTCTAGGAAGCGCACTCTACCAAATGGCTTTGCCCCATCTTTGAGCGCAAGTCAAGCCACTTAACCAGTACTTGAAACGGGATGCATGCCTATATGGTACTTTGGCGTGGCCCAACAACTACTACAGACATGTGAGTCTAGATTGTACTGTTCAACAAAACTTTCCCAGAAACTGTCACATCAACACCTCTCTCCGAATATTGTACTATCTACCGAACCATCACCACCATCCATGAAAGGTCGCGCCAGTTCCACAGCGTGCCACTGGAGGGCAGCACACATTCTACTGGAGCACCAGAGCCTCCTGCCGAGGCGATAAGATATGTTAATGCCTCCATCACAGGAGATAAAGAAAACATCACCCCTTCTGAAGCAACGAATTTCCAAACCCCAAGAAGTGAGGGTAACTATCCCCTCACCTTTCTGAGGCCCTACAAGCTTTGAAATTTAGTATAAAATGTCCATTAGAGCAAGCCTCAGAGCAGTCTGCTGCACCTTCACAGTTGTTATGAGCTGGGGTGTCAGCCATGGATAAGTACTGTGTAAACCCTTCCTCCACCGCTGAGAGGCCGGAGACTATCTACAGGGTGCGCCAGCCACTAGACCCTTCCTCACGCCGGAAACCGTGGTCCTAAAGGGTCCCGCGATGTCTTTAGCAGCTTCGGAGGACCTCCGCCTTCCCGAGGGTCCCAACCTCTTTGGCAGCCTCCAGCTCTTTGGCACCAGCAGATCCTGAGGACCATCACCAACCAGAGGGTCCTGCCGACGTTACTCTTGCTACCACACTTCCTTCCTTGGTCTAACACCCTGAGGTAACAGGTTACGAGGACGAAATCCCCTCTGGACAACCCCTCTTACTCTAGACAAGCAATCCTCCATCACCCTTCTTGTGATGACCTATTTTAATTAAGTTCCTTCAGAATGCACCCTCAATATTCAATTAGGGTTTCATTAAATTGGCTATAACTACATTAACCCTTCTTTGCCACATTGATTACACCAGACAACAATGACCTTTTTCATCCAGGTCACCTTCACCTGGCCAATTCAAATAGGGTTAAGTTCCATTAAATGTTTGATGTCAATAATTTTACTTAAATATTATTAGGAAAGTACGGAGCCAAGTGTTCCAAATATGTTTATCAATAAACATAATTTTTTATTTATAGCTTAATTTACCTAAGGTTTGTTATTACTAGCTTTGAACCCCACTTGAGACCCTTAAGGTAACTTAAGATTTCAGTTTTTTTTTTAAGGGAAGACCGGCTGACTCGCGTATTAACCACAAAGGTAAATACATACACCATAAGAGGCAAACCGAGTTCTGACAGCTGGTAGACCTTTGGGTATGCCTGAATCACCCTAGGAACTCCTCCATCAGCGAAATTGAGAGACTAAGGTAGTATCCTACTCTGCCACCTCTAGATAATGGTCGAACTGGAGAACGAGCTACCTTAGTCACATTACCCGCAGTGGATACCACACCTGGGCATTGCTGCATAAAAAAAAGTACAGATATCTTAAGCTCTGTTCCACCGCTAGGTAACAGCCAGAAGTTTCATCCACCACTGGCCAAGTGTGATATTACGTCGTAAAGTCAGCGTGTTCTAAGTACACACTAGGGCTCGCAACAAAACTGGCTTAGCTGTTTGGTAATAAATTGTTCCTCATGCCGTACTCCATTAACGGAGGCAGTAAGCCAGGATTAAAGCTCTAAATCAAAGCAATTATAGAGAAACTTAATAGAACACCTTCTTCAGAGACAGATAGTACCAACCCATTATTTTCACCACCAGTTAAGCTAGCAGGTGATCAGCATCCAGCTTATCAACTAATGGTACAATACGGAGAAGCCATATTAGGCCTAGACAGGCATTGGCTAAGACACCCTTTCCAGGAATCCCCCCCTCCCCAACACAGCACCACTCCGCCACACCCAGCATCGGCCGCTGTTGAGCTGCAGACCACTGCAACGAGTCAACCTGCAAGGAGAAGCATGCCGCATCCCTGCATTCAAAAGGTAATAACTTGGAGAAGAGTAATATCGGTGACACCAAACTATGTTCCTGTTGGAAAACCCATGCGGCCCACTTTATACAACGGTTGTGTGCCTAACCATACTTAAGACTGCTGACTTAGTGTCAATGCCCCTCGTGATACTGGCTTCGTGCTGACTGAAATCAATTATCAAAGTTAAAACGAAAGCTTCCTTTAAAGAAACGTGCTATATAAAATTGGTCGTAGATTTTAAGATCCCTGTTTTCAGTCCAAGGCGGAAGCAAATAAGCCCTTAGCATATAAACCCAGACCCAACGTGGAGAAACCCCATCCCAGCCGGTTTAAGAGAATTCTTTAAATTTCCGTGTGCTAAACACCGACCTATACATGGACTTGTAACTCACTTGTAACCGCTGGGCTTGTGTTCAACCTCCAACCGCAGTTTAAGTGCCTTGTGCAACTATGCCACTGAGGTCCCCTGTCTTGTGAACACAAGACACAGTTGAGTCAACAGGACTCGACTAAAGCACAACGTGAGGCATATCTAGCTCATAGACTCCTTATATCATTAGGAGGTTTGGAATATTATTATACCAGGTGAACAGACTCAAAGTAGTTCAATTACCCGGTTATAAAAGTAAGAACTAGCCTACTTGAGATCAGCTTAATCTGTGTGGAAATTTCTCTATTGCTACATAGGATCTTACTGGAGTCACAAAATTAAAGTGAAGTTCAGCAAAAAAAACACCAACTCCAGTTCCCTCTATTTACACCCGTTTCACAAGATGCAGTAAGACATTTTTACCTCTCTTCACTGACACAAACCTTCATCAAGTACCTGTAAGTTGAATTTTGTAGTACACTAGTGAATGTAAACCGAGACTTGCAAATCTTTTTTACAATCTGCACTATTTAAGCAAATACTGGATTTGCTACAATACCTGCGAGGCTGACGTGAGCAAGGCCTCTGCCAACTTCTTGTTGCCACCGCTACCGCCTGCAGCCACCATACGAGCAGTCTTGAAGGCCCGGCCAGAAAAATGCTGCAGTTGCTGTGCTTTGTCTGCAAAATTCTGCTCTCGTCCTGGGGTGCCTGCAACATTATCAGCCAACATTACAAACCTGTCTGAACGCAATCCTAATACTACTGATATTTCTGCTGGACTATAAAGCCTTGATTGTGTATATAGTCCATTCATGGTTACCTCCAACTTTTCTGAAGCACTGCTGAAGTTCTACTTTCAGAATTTTCGTCCACCTCATACAAACAAAGCTTAACAAACGCATTCTTGCCTTCTGGACTTGAGCCACTTTGGGTGTTTCTTCTTTAGTGACGTTTCAGCAGTCATTGTAGCTGTTATCCTTGGGTATCATTACAAGTTGGTCTTGTAATGCAACCCAAGTATGCAGCTGCAATGACTCAGAAACATGGTCAAAGAAGAAACATCCAATGCGGCTCAAGCCTAAAAGCCAAGATTGTTATGACAACGCTCGCAAAAGTCTATGATCCATAGGAAAGCTTAACCAAATCTAGAAAATTAAAGCAAAGGAACAATGCATTACATTCAAGCACATCCAGTTAGATGTTTTGCATAAGAACTGTTTCTTATTAGGCATTTGACATGCCAAGAGTGCTGTTGGTTACATTCACAAGTCTCTACACTGTAGCGTTGAGCACCGTTGCTCATTTTGCCTATGTAATGCTATATTCTACAAGCCGAGTGAAGCCCTTGCTGCCTTAGAGGCCGGCAATCAATCAAATGCCGGGCTCCAGTTTGAGTGGGTGGTCCCAGCTCCTCGCTTGCGTTACCCTGGCCAGCTGGCAACAAACGCTCGTGCTTGCCGCTTAACAAGGGAGGTTCGCCCATTCATGCGGCCTGCTCCAGCCACCCCTCACTTGCCACAGCTCTCTGAGAGTATTTATTTCCTTGCACCCCTCCTAACAAGGCAGTTAGCAGTTGTCAGTACCAGCGCTGGTAACTGAGACACGGACGTCACACTTCAGCCATAACTCTCGCCATCTTGCCACTCTACCTGTAAATGCTTGCTTTCAGCAGTACTTACTTTAGCTCAGTCTGTGTTGCATTTGTAAGCATATCAACTTGTGTTTTTCAATGTATGGTAGAAGCACTTGGCACGGAACCTTCTCTAATGTTACGAGTGTTAGCCTGAGTGCCACGTACGCGCCAGACAAATTATGTACTGGGGTCACTCTCACCCTGAGACTGTTCGAACCTCATTACTACCCTGTGGTATACAGCTTGGCAAACTTGGTCCCTCAACCATCAGACCTTTGCAAGCACAGGTCAGAGATATATGTTTTATACACTCCTAATGACCAAATAAAACATATTGTTACGTGCTGCAGCTCGCATTGGCTACGAGTTCCTGTTATGTGGGGTTTGGCATACCGCCATCACTGGGGGAGGGGGGCGCACTTCGACTCTCACATCCCTCCAGGCAGACCTGCTCGCTGCCTCATGATCTCCTCTGGGAAACAGTGGAATGAATGACAGCGGTGACCAAGCTGGCATCACAGCCCCTCACCTGCTGAACAATCCGAAAAGTGTAGAGGATGCACACAAATATTTTGGGTGATGGCCTACGAGCCTATAAATACAAGCCACAGCTGGAATATCTGCAGTCTTTCCGTGGACGGATGATGATGGGAGATTACGAGGCAGACGAGGTGTTTTGTGGTGTGAATAGACGAGAGGGCGTGATATCTAATGAGTGAAGGCTACTGTACGCGAAGGTGCTCAAACTCTAAAACATTGCGAACTGGTGGGACCTGGACTAATCTAAGGTGGGACAGAATAAATTGACTTAATTGTGACGCATCACGTCCTATGAGGAAAGGAGGTATGTCACGGCACAAGTGTTTTGGGAGGTGCAAGAGCAGACGCACCCGGGAAAGAGTGAAACTCTTATTCGCTGTATGGAACAGGAGCCCGACCAGTATAGAGGACTGGTCATATGGCTTTCTGGCTAGGTACGAAGTCGGAGACAGCTAGCACAATCGTTTGCTTATGTGGGCTCACTCTCACAGGGATACCTGGTCGATGGGTGACCTGCGGAGGTTGCTGGACATGCTGTGATTCAGACTGTGGTGCACTTGAATCTGGCGTGCAGATGGGTAGGCAATCACTGTTGCTGCTGGCTGTCGCCTGGGTAGACTTGGTGATCGGGATCCCCCAAAACCACAAGTTAACTATACCGTGTGACCTTTCTTGACCACTCAGGTACGCTAGTAGCACGGGGTGAGTGACTCCTTCGAGTTTAAGAGGTGGTGTGAAGAGATCTTGTATGGGTGCTGGTGATGCTGGCCTCTCTAGAGGTGTATGGCTTAAAGCTCTATCCCGGGGACTGAGGTTGTAGCAGCCACGAAGGGGCCGCACACGGTTAACCTAAGGTGCTACAGTATATAGCACAAAGAGTGAAGTGCTTATTTATAAAACACAATCCTTGCGACCCACTGACAAAGAATTATATAAGTTGAACGCGTCGTGCCACCCCCCCCCCCCATGCGTACCAGAGTGATCAGTGTGTTACTACGTATCGGTTTCTGAGCCGACAACGCTGAAGAAGAGGGCAACATCATCATCCACGCCTAGAGGAGCTCATGGCCAGTCTACAGTACTTCAATATATGGTGAGCATAATCCGGAAGGAAGATAGGCGCAAGGCTATTTATCGGAACCCCGTTATGCAGAGAATATTAAGCATTAAATCACTGGCAAGGTTAGACAGGTAAATCCTAACTTGTAGCAAATTGAAAATGAATGCGAATTTGTGACTAAGAATTACAAAAGTAACTTGTTATCTGTCCATTCATGTATATTGAAGGGAGATAGGCGCAAGGCTATTTATCGGAACCCCGTTATGCAGAGAATATTAAGCATTAAATCACTGGCAAGGTTAGACAGGTAAATCCTAACTTGTAGCAAATTGAAAATGAATGCGAATTTGTGACTAAGAATTACAAAAGTAACTTTTTATCTGTCCATTCATGTATATTGAGTAATTCACGTCTATGTAATTAATGTGCTAATAAAGTATTTGTGTTTAGTGAATTTCCTGTTTATAATTAGTTTCTGTTCCATAAGTCTATGCCTCCATGAGCGTTACCCCTTCTTACAGTAATCAGGTAACTTATATTGAACCTAATATTAACAATAAATGTAGAAGTTGCAACAAGCAGTGAGTGATAGGGAGAAAGGGTCCGCTACAAGGTGCACGCGTTCGGATGGGATGAGACTAAGCTCTTGTTGGTACTTAGAGATAGTATCAGCCCTTTTAACCCTCTTACAGATACCACTGCAACAGGAGAAGGGTATGAGGAAAGATCCTCTAATACCAGACTCGTGGAGGTGGGGTAGGTAATGTTTGGTCCTACTCAGGGGTACTTCCACGTACAGCAACTGCCAGGCCAAAACCACCCCCTATCTCAGTATGTGGTACCAGATGCAATGTGGAAAGAGCAAATCCCAGACAGACAGTCCAACCCCAAAAAGATGAGTATCTAGTGTTGGGGCTCTATCCTACTATACACCGGGGTGCACAGAAAAGGGTGGCCGTCCAAGATAGGTGTGTGTGTCTACTGGTGAGATTGGAGGTTTGTTTAGAATAAAATTCCCGGTCACCTACTACAGGCCTAATGTTTACAGGGAAGGGTTCTACGACACCATGGGAACTAACTGGGATAAAATATTGTTTATTTCAGTACTGAAATAAACAAGGTGGTTATTTACTACCTCCTATCAACAAGAGCTTAACAGAAGCTGACTATGCTAGACAGATGAATGCAACCTGTTTCTAAGCTAACGGGGTAGGTAGGAAAAGCAGCTATGAAAAGAACTCAACTTTAACTAACGCTACAGTTTATGTCCTGAAGGGACCAGAAAATGTTCAAGTGTTTGACGACTCAAACTGACAGTAATCTTCAAAGGCGAAGAGGGGATCTCAAAACCTGGACTTCAGCACCAGAAGCATGGTGAAGACCAGGCAGATCCAATGGTTCCTTCGGCACCAGGAGTGCAGTGAAGGTACAGGACAGACTGGCGTTCCAAGGGACGAACCCCAGTATTTATACTCTTCGTGGCTTGCCCTTCATCATGTGGAGGAGGTGGTGGCATCAGATCCTCTGGGAATGCTACATCACCGGCTGGCTGAGGATCCAGGTGCTACATGTCTTGGCGATTCATACTAGTGTGCCATCATTTGGCGTGCTGTAGTACTAGATGACCTTGATGCAAAGTCTTGGTGGCTTGGCCGGCGAACAGTACAATTTTTCAGGCGGGAGCTTGCATCTCTTACTGTGGGTAAACAGAACAAGTTCTTGATATCAGGTTGATTGTAATGCCAATCAAATTCCGTTGAGGTGTGTAGCTGAGTGGTTCACACTGATTAGTTGAAGTCTATTTTATATAAGTAAAAAATACGCCATGCATCAATTCGTCCCCCCTCCCCCTGTTGTGACGGAGAATCATTTGGGCGAAGGAACGGGAAAAGAAAAAATTCGCTTCCGAGAATGTAGAACTGTCCTCTCAAGAAGAATTTTTTTCTGTCTCCATTGGCTTCTTTAACTGGCTCTGGTCTGTGCACTGGATGCTCTAGGCTTCGGAGCTGTGGGCTAGATGCATCACTGGCGAGTAGTGGCAGGCGGTAACTCTGTCTCCCTCTTGGTGTGAATGGGCAGACTAGACATATTCTGCCTCTCTCTAACTCATGGAAGGCGGGCACTATCTCTCTCTGCACTGGGCAGATGGTGACCGCGTGACAAGCAGATAACGGCGTATTCTCTTTCGTGTGCGGTTTAAGTGTCGCGCGGGGAATCCAGTGTCTGTGTTACGTGGCCTTAGTTTCTTATATGTGCCGTACTACATTTCTCAGCTGATGGCTGTGGGTAAATACAATATACAGTTTACAGATTTTAACCTGTGGAGAGAAAGGCAAGACATGGGGATGGTACATTAAAAAAAATCCACACTTTCGGAATAAATGCTCACAGCCTCACTCGTAAAGGCATGCGTTTTAGTTATCCATCCTGCTGTGGCCGCGGAAGACGGAAATAAAATGCCCCCTACCTGGGGTCTTATGTGTCGCACAGCAGGTAAAAAGTTACGTGTGACAGGTTGCTAAGGGATGTCATACTAAGACTCACCATCTTGGCCAACTGGCTAAGCTTTGCAAAACGTGTGCATTGGAAAATGAAGTTAACTACACAAAAATTGTACAGTAAACACCTACAAAAAAAAAAAAAAAAAAAAAAAAAAAAACAAACATGTAACCCTTACAGTAATGCAAAACCCTTTAGTATTTTAAAACAATATTCTGAAAATTGTATCACAAACTTTCATTTGGTTTGATTGATAATGTCTTCTGTTTTGTTTGTGATTTTTGAGGGAATCTATATAATGCAAAAATGATTTTAAATTATTTACAACAATAATTAGAAAATTTCTTAAGATTTCCTGTCCATTTCTTGAAGGATTCTATAACAATAATAATAAATCTATATAAGATTTTCTCGAAGGATTCTATATAATGGAACATAGCTAATAAAGTCTTTTAAATTGTTTTCAACCATACTTGGAAAATTTTTGACTATTTTCTGTCCATTTCCTTTTAAAAGAGTCTGTTAGGCTTCATATTTTATTACCACACTGGTCCTTTTTCGTTATGAATTTTACATGGCACTGACACTGGGGGGTGTCCAAAAGTGTTTATGTAACAGATTTACGAATGGTGATCACCCATTTAGCTTCACTAATATGTTACGTAATCTCACTTTATCTTATCACAGGGATTGCTCACAGTTATTGACAGCTGTGTGCAGTCAGTTTATATCAAATTCTACCACTATGGTGAGCCTCCAGAATATTTTGCAATTACGTATTTCCATTGTTTTAAGTATGTACTACTGGCATGCATGTATTTAATTGTTTTTATATCGTGCTGTATAGCTTATTGACGGCTATCTGAATCACTAAGTCTGTCTTTATGGAGCACTTCACTTACTCTTTCTGTGGTCACTTCTTCTTCGGCAGTTGTCTCCGCTTTCTCAAGGCCATGTGCTGCAGGTATGGCCAGGTGAAGCAGGTCGTCAGCCTCCCAGGTGATTCTCGATACCGTCCTGGAACCGAACAGGCCTGACAGGTACATGATGGCCGCAATCTCCGGGGAGACTCAGCCAGCGTTGAGGGCTCATCCTCCTTGGTGATGGTTGTTGGCGGACCCCCCGTACCTAGAGATGATCAGTGGCCGTGTTGTCGTGGAGAGGTGTTATCGGAGGTAGTGGTTCTGCTGGTGCGACTACCTCCTTGGCTGCTGGCACCTGAGTCGGTGGCCCATGGGAAGCCTCCATCTCAACGGTGGTGATGGACATCCTCTCATTCGGGAAATAACATCTGGGAGGCGGCCTCAGCCTCGAGCGATGTCGACCTCGGTGGCAGTTAGGGGTAGTAGTAAAGATGGCTCGGCTACCCCCTTGGCAATTGGCGCCTGAGTCAGAGGCTCGAACGGGACATCCGTCTCGATGGCACGGATGGGCGACTCCTCTTGTCCAAGGAACAGGGCCGGGGATTCAGCCTCGGCGTCATGATACGTCGAACCTCGGTGGTGGTGGCCTCGCCACTATGTGGTGCCAAGACTGGTGGGGTTGCCGCGCAGTCCAGGTAGGACGAGGTTAATGGTACCAGGTGAACTAAGGCCTCCAGGATGGCCTTATGTCAGCTCGCAGTTCTCGGAGGTGCCTTCTCGTAAGACGGCTTATTGGCGGCAGCTGCAACGTCGTCTGGCACTGCAGTTCCCTTGCAGGTGTGGCCCTCCCAGGCCTGGGTTGCTGGGGTGGCCAATCGAGGCGGCAGTTCTGGTCATCCTGTTATCTCGATGGTGCTGGGCTCTTCACTCGTCTTGTGATTGGAATTGGCGGTGGCCACCTCTGTCGTGGCTCGTGGTCCAACAGGCTTCGCTACGAAATCTCACACATGCTTGGTGTCAACCTTTCCCATCAAGCAGCGATCTTTCTGGCAGATGCACTTTCCAGGAGATCATGTAAACCATTCTGTCGTCACTGTGTATATCAGGAGGAAAAGTGTGGTGTATCGTGGAAAGCAAGGAAGACAAGAATTAAAGGCACTCTATCTTGTGATGGGTCATCTACAAGGGACAAAAAGGGCATAAAAAATTATTAGCTAAGTGACACCACCTTGCGTCCAATACTGGAGTGGAAGGAAACCGGGTGCAGACCTGCAAACTTCTAAAACTTCCTACCAGTAAGATTTTAAAGAACATAAATTTTTGTGTAAATTGAACGCGGTATTTCAAGTTAGTATAACAGACTCTCAAAGACAAACATTAATAAATTGTCTTTGGCATATAATAAATAAAAACTTGCTATCAGTTTTAACAACACATACACACAAGCAATAAACATGAAAATTTTAAATCAAGAAAATTAAATATGCACACTTACTCACATAATGTAGATCCATGAAGTGCTTGTCTTGAAAAGTCTGGAAGTTTATGTACAGTTATTCTTCTATCCATGCACACAAAAATTGACTCTATAAAATGTAAAATGACAATGTTCACAAATTCATGAAAATAAATTTACACGTTGCATTATTCTTGATTTTTCTGCAAGTACAGCGAAGTAGCCTGCTTGGCTCTTTTCAAGAAGTCTGCACTGAAACTTTGGTTGTAACAAATTGGTGAAACACTGTTCTTCAAAACTGAAATATTTTGAATGGTTTTGTTGCTCACTGACAATCACAACTCAGTTATATATATATTTTTGCTACACTGAATATTCTTTCACATCCTGCATTGCTATGAGACATTAGGAGAATTGCTAGAATAACTTGGGAAATTCGCTGATATTTTGAGGTCTTGTCAGCTCTTTTGAAAGAGACCACGCTGCATCAATTCTTTCCAACTTTGCAATGCCTGTCAAGTCTTCCATCTGCAGTGCTGTAAATTCCTTTTCTAGCTCATCTAAGGCTTCATCTCTAGATTTATCAGTATACACTGGCAAAAGGATGGGAAACAAATTGATGAAATACTTAATGTCATCAAAATGTGACACTTGTGCTCGGTGCAGAATTTCATTCTTGAATGGAAATTTGTGTACAATATAATCACATACAGAAATGAAGTATTTCCTAACTGTTGTAAAAAACATGCTCGTATCAGTGTTTCTACAATCCCTAGAAGTTGACTTCCAATAACAATTCGATTTCTGATTATCCTCGCAAATGGTACTCAACTTTCAACAAACCTTTGTTTTTAACAGCACTGGCTTTAACAAATCTAGAAAACAAATCTTTAAGAAACTAATTTTAATAAAGTCAGCAAAATGAGAATTTGTGGACTTTCAGCTTGGAGTGTCAGGTTCAATTTATCAAACTGTGGTGTGACATTAAAAAAAAAAGGTTTTCTTCTCTGCCAAGAACTGGTTTACTCTTTTAAAAAAAAACTGCTTGTACTCTCTTGAACAAAATACAGTTTCTGTTTTTTCTCACCTGTAGATTTAGCATTTTGTTTTTTCCTCTTGCCAACAGATTCCCCTTCACATTGACTTTTGTTGGCAACAGCACTGCTCTCTGATTTCTTCAAAGGAATTGTGTAATACTTCAAAGAACAGGAAGATTTTTCCCCAATAACAATCTCTTCCTTGAAGAAACTCAAAAGTGGATCCCACTGCTCAACAATCCTTGACAGACTTGTGCCTACAAAAAGCCACCTTGTGCACACATGCTTCAGAATTATTTCGGCTTCCTTGTTATGAAGCTGACATTTCTGAAGCCTGTATTTTTTTTTTTTTTAAACTCTTTTCTAGGAAATAATATATGTGAACAAGCACTTCATCAATTTTAACAGGAAAACTAGAAGATACTTTTTCTGTTGCTAGGTTTATTAAATGACAAAGGCAGCCATCAGATTAAGTTGTTTCTCTTTCAAGAATGCAATGACACCATTTTTACATCCTAAAATGACAGCTGCATTGTCGGAATCAAAAGCAAGGCAATTTTCAAATGGCACTTTCAAAGATTCAAGCTCTGTTAGCAACAGCTGCCTTATGTTCTTACCAGTAGAGTCACCTTGTAGGGATAGAATCGACAGCAAAGCATTCACTATAACCTTTGCCACTGAATCATAATGAGTAACGACAAGAGGATACAGTTTCGAGCCTGTGTCATTGCTCCCGTCAGTAGCGAAGGCAAAAAAGGCCCATTCTGCAAACACTGAACAATTGAAGATACTTTATCACAAGCCATTTCATTCACTATAGCAGACGTCTTAGTGCGACTGCAATAATACTGTTTAGCTACATCTGACTTTGGAAACTTTTTCCTGCGTAACAGGCCCACATGATCTGCACAACTGAAAGATATATTATGCTCTACTGAAAAAAATTGTGAAATAGCATTTCGCCTGAATCACTTCGCTCTCAATGCTGGAAACATCAAAAATGTGCTTAACAGTTTTCATGTGATTGCTAATATCATTCTTACCGCCATGCGAAATGTTTGTCTGAACGGCAAGCTGTACAAAAGCACATCTTTCACCCTTGTCTGATTTTTGGATGAAAATTGTGCACAATATTCATGCCTAAAAACCTGACCATACTGTTTTTTCTTTGTCAGACATATTCAAAATATTTAACAAGAATATTTAAAATGACCCATAAAAATAATCAAACATCTCTTGAACACTCGTGTCAACAAGAAAATTAAAATATTTTTCACGACCACTTCTCTTCACGCCACACGCAAACAGCCATTTTCAATACAAAATAGTTTGCGTGCATCACGTCAGGTTGCAAACAGCGCCACTACAGTGCTGAATTGATAACAAATGTGCTAGTGGTTACACCTCTGTTTACAAAAAAGTTGTGAAGCGTTTGCAAGTGTTTACCGTGTTTGCTTACCTTGGTAGGATTGTAGCAAGGTTTAGTATCCAGAAGCAGTTTCTCTGCGATTATGATCCATTTTATACGGTTGAATACATACACGCTTTTTACAAGTGCTTTGGCTTGAGCTTATCCGAAGCCAGCTCTCTTCATTCACTACCACGTATTTTCACGTTCATTTATGAACGTAAACATTTTGTTGTAAATGCTTCTGACCAACTTGTTATCGACTCAACCACGTGTGATTGGCATGGTTAGTTTACTGCTCATGCATTCGTGGGCAGGAGTCATCACTGTGGGTGCACATTTCTGTACGGACATGTTATGTTCTTGAAAGGGACAGAAAAAAGCCGTAAAATCATGCATTATGGCCGTACAACCGTAAAACGCAATATTTCCCGTACAAATTATGGCAAAACCGTAAAAGTTAGCGCAGGTCTGTGGGTGTCGACCAAGATGGGAGGAGATATCCAGTCTAGTCATGACAGTCAGGCACACTGGGAACAGTGGAATTTCCTTGTTCTAAAGAATGGTGTGCTTTACAAGAAATGGGAAAGTAATGATTGGAAACAAAGTCATTTTCAATTGGTCATACCAGAGTGCCGAATCCCAGAAGTGCTAAGAGAACTGCCCAACACAGCAACAGGTGATCACTTTTGTGTAACTAAGACCCTTGACAGAGTTTGAATGAGATTCTATAGGCAGCACTGTCGGGAGGATGTTGAGGAGTGGTGCAGTCTGTGTGATGCGTGTACTGTGAGGAAGGGTCCGAGGGATAAGGGATGAGGTCCCCTTCAGCAATACAATGTTGGGGCCCAATTCGAGAGGATGGCAGTAGACATTCTTGGACCCCTACCAATCACTGAAAGGGGAATAGGTACCTCCTGGTAGCACAAGACTATTTCACAAAGTGGCCAGAGGTCATACCGATGCCAAACCAAGAGGCAGGCATGGTAGCTGATGCACTTGTAGAGCATTTTTTCTCCAGGTATGAAGTACCACTTGAGCTTCATTTTGACCAAGGATGAAATTTTGAAGCAACTCTTTTCCAAGAGGTAAAGAGGATTTTAGGAATGAAGAAAACCCATACCACAGCATTACACCCTAAGTCAGAGGGGATGGTCAAGAGGCTAAATCGCACCTTGGAATAGTATCTGGCAATCTTCTTAGAAGACAACCAGAAAGATTGGGACACCAAGGTACTCTTAATTCGCCTGGCATATCGTTCAGCGGTCCACTAATCTACAAGGGTAACACCTTCAAGGAAGCTGCTTGGGAAAGAACTTAGCCTCCCTTGTGACCTGCTGTTGGGATGTCCAGTGGAAGAAGAAGCAGTCACCCAAAAATATGACATAAAATTACATCAAAAGTTAGTTGACATTCATAAGTTTGCCCAGAGGCATCTAAAAATAAATAGTGACAAAATGAAAACACAACATCTGGGGAATGCCTGAAGAGACTTTTCAAGGAGGGCAGCTAGTGTGGTTGTACAACCCTCAGAGGCGGAAGGGATACTGCCTGAAGCTACAGAAATGTTGGGAAGGCCTGTACAGGATCCTGAAACAGATAAATGACGTGGTCTGCTGGATTTGTCAACAGACCTCTCTGGCAAAGCCTAAGGTTGTCCATATATACCGACTGGTGCTGTACAAAGGTCCTGCCTGATGTTGGAGAATCTGCTCAGGACAAACAGACTTAAAAAGAGGGGGCAGTGTCACATGCTGCAGCTAGCACTGGCTGTGAGCTCCCATTATGCACAATACCACTCTGTGAAGGTGGGTGGTGACTAACCTCGACCCTCCCCTACCCCCAGGCAGACCCGCTTGCTGCCTCATCGTCATCCCTCCCCGGGCAGCCGTGGGAATAACTGACAGCGGTAACATAGCTGGCATCACAGCCCCTCTCCCTTCCCCTGCTGGAGAATCTGTAAAGTGTACAGGATGTGCAAGAATATTCTGGGAATTAGGGCCCTCGGCACAACGCGGCATTTAGAGACATTTCTGGCCGATGGCCTACGACCCTATAAATACAAGCCACAGCTGGTTTCTGTGAATGCCAAGTGGCTTAGTGCGGCAAGGGCCATCGGTGAAGAGGACGGACAATAATGGGAGATTACGAGGTGACGGTTGACAAGGTGTTTGTGGTGTGAATGAACGAAAGGGCGTGATATCCGATGAGTGAAGGCTACTGTGTGTGAGGGTGCTCGGAGAACTCTAGAACATTACGGACTGGTGTGACCTGGACATCTGATGTGGGACTGAATAATATGTGATACTGCCATAGTAAATATTGGAATATTCAAACATGGACACATAATTTGTAAAATAGCTGAATAGGTTTTGATACACTGTCTAGACTGATTTCTTTTTAAATTATTTAATTGAATTAATTTCTTTCAGGTAATTGTAAATTGTAGTGATTGAATTCATCAATTGTAAAGAGCAGGTAATATCAATTTACTATGAGATACTTGGTCGAGAGAATTTTGTTTGTAGTTAATGTAAATAAAATTGGGAAATTATAATTAACTCTTTTATTTAATAAAGACCTCTATCCCTTAATGAACCTGGTTTAGCCAACTGTCTATGAGAGAAAATTTCAACAATATATCTACCAGATACTTCTTTGCGATTCGGTTATTCTCTATCATTCAGTGCCTTCCTTACCTGCTTTGTTTTCTATATGCATATCCCCCTATGTACTTCTAGGTACATGCACGACTATCAAGGTAGAGAATCAAACCACGCCCCCACAGAAGGGTGCTCCTGCCTCTTGTCACTGTTTGGTGTCTAGTGCTGGCTGGTAATGCTGTCTTCTAGCACCACTGTGGCAAGGAGAGAAAGAACCTTTCTCTGAGGGTCCTGGCACTTGAGGGGAACAAACACATTAAATCACCATAACTGTCAGGCTACATACTAGTTGTGCCGCTTACTAAGAGCTGTAGGGGCCTTGCGTGGGGAACGCTGTGAGACCAAAGGGGAAGTTGAGGTCAGTAGCTGGTTATACCGCTCACTCAACTTGTCCCGAGGAGGATCAGGAGGCACTCTCAACAAGTCGTTACAGGCCCGAGGACCGTCAATAGGGAGGCGTACCTCGCAGCGATGATTGATTGATAGGACTCTGGCAGGGGACAACCACAAGGCACAAGCCCCAGGAAGAGTGAGTGCCTTTCTGGACGGACCATGCTAGAACCAGTCCTCCCAGCGCTGCCATGTGACTGTACTTACATTTATAGTCATGCCTGCAATGACAGGACACACACTAAAATAGTTATTATTTTACTCTTCTTTTGTTTTATCCTACAAATAACTTAACATTTTTGACTGCGCATAGTAGCGGTGTACCCACAGCTATTCTGTTGCCTTTCACCGGGCAGGCCAGAAAAGGGATAACATAATCCACAATGCCTAAGCTACTTGTTCTGGTGAGCCTGGGCCCGACACCCCTAGGGTTCAAATGCATTGCCCCATACAGCCTTTAACTAACGCCTTATATGGAAACTCTATTTCCCTAGTCTCCAAAGGGATACTGAGCCAGTGCACCATCACAACGTTGCCAACTGGCATCTCTTTTTATTAAATTATTATAAATGAATTATTATAACTTATAGATAAAATACAAGTAAAATACAATTGAACCTAAAATAAGATACTGTTATGATAACAGAAGTATGAAATGTTTGTGATACATGACATTTAGGAAATGACCAAACTTGCCATAGCCCAATAAATAAAGGTTTTTTTGTCGCAACTAATATCAGGAAAGCTGAATTTTTCTCGGGTGATAGACCCTTATGAGACATGTATTTCCTAATATGTCCTGCTACTTCTTCTTGTGCGTTCTCCATCACCCCCTCCAAAGTGTGAAAAGGATGAACTTCATTGAATTGTTTATAAGTCCATTAAAAAATTTTGTATTGGTTAATTCCTTTTTGGTTTTCATTCATAAATAATAGCCCTTCAACTTTGGTCGAAGCAGTATGTTCTCTAATATTGCTGAATTGGTTACTGGCTTTGCTGAGAGGATGACCGCAGAAGGGCAGCTTCCCCCATGTTAAATTCTCTCACCACAGTTCTTGGTTGAGGGTATTTCTTTTGAATATAGGCTTCCTGGGCTTTCTGTGTGTGCATGGTGCGGGCCAAGGCTGCTAGCCGAATGTCCTTGGTTGAGGCATGTCTGTGGGCTTGCTCTCCCATTGCCAGTCACCTGGTCGGCGTAGTGTTTTCCCCAGAAGTAGGACGCTCGGACTGGTGTCGAGGCTTTGTTCGTTTGGCATCGGAAGGCAAACAGTATGGCAGTGATGTGTTTATCCCAATGCTTGTGATCATTTCCCACACTGATACAGAGGCACTTCTTGATCTCTTGGTTCCTCTGTTCAGTGGGGTTGGCTTGGGGGTGGTAAGGAGGGGTAGTCCAGGTCTCCACTTCCCATCCTTGACAGGCGGTTTGCCATTGATGGCTTGTAAACTGGGTGAAATTATCTGTCAGAATGGCTTTCGGATAACCCCATCGTGCGAAAGCCCCTGTCTCTATTTTACGTTTCTTGGCTGGGTAGAGGAAATGCCTCTACCCATCATGAGAATTTATCTGTTACCATGAGCAGGTAGTGGTTTCCTTCTGTGCTACATGGATATGGGCCCATCAAATAGGCAGCCAAGTGGGTCCAGGCCGTCTTAGGTCTCCTTGGTTTTGGTGACACAGTTGCTAATTTAATGCCGAACATCGCGGCTTATCCAGTTCCAATTATAACGTGTCTTAATGTCGAGCAGGGTTTCCCTCGTGCCTGGGTGACCAGCTTGGGGATGGTCATGATGGTGCTTGCATATATCAGTGCGTAGTTGCGGCAGGACCCAGATCTTCCAAGGTGCATCGGGGTGTCCACTGCGCATCTACAGGACATCATCCCGTAGTTAGAATCTTTGGTGCTGTTCCCGTAGTAGGCATTGAACGTCGAGATCTTCGCTGACTTAAGGCTATTTGCTGGCGGGTTATTTGTAGATGGAGAAGTCTGATTTGCTCCTCCGGACTTCTTTCGACCTGTGGTGACGGAGACATCTTCTCCTCCTCTTCCTCTTCGGCTTTTTCTTCCTGTGTCAGGAGTCAAGACAAGGCATCCGGTAAGTCATTCAGTTTGCTGGGGCAATGTTGGACCTTGAAGTCGAACTCAGTAAGGAACATGTCGCCATTGGAGAGCTTTGGAGTCGGTGCGGAGAAATAAGTGTTGCCCTTTGAGATAGTACTTGTATTTCTTCATGGCCAAAATAACAGTCAGACTCTCCTACTCATTGATGTGATAGCGCTGCTCTGTTTCATTTAAGCGAGTTGATGCATACGCTATCACATGTGAATGTCCCTCTTCATCTTGCTGGTACAGTACTGCGCCCAGGCCGTTGTGACACGCGTCCATTTGTAGTATTAATGGCTTGTCTCCTTGTGGTTGGTGGAGTTGGTGGATATTCGTGAAGCTGTTCTTCAAGTAAGAAAGTGCTTGTTGTTGTTCCGGGCCCCATCGTCATCGTGTCTCTTTCTCTAAGAGGGGGAGTAGTGGTGCCATGTATTTTGCGATATTTGTAACAAAGTCTCGTAACCAATTACACAGGCCCACGTACCGTCAAAGTTGCCGTTTATTCAAAGGTTTTTCTGCTTCTTCAGTCGCTCGTATTGAACTATGTCGTGGGAGGTTTCGTTCCGGTGAGATGACGCGTCTCAGATAATCTATTGAGGACTTGCCAAAAAAGAAGTTTTTCGACAGCTTACAAGTCATTCCGTGTAACTCGAGTCTTTCCAACACTCTTTGCAGATGGCCTCGGTGCTTCTCCCAACTACTGGAATATATTATTACGTCACTGAGATAGGCAAAGCAAAACTCGCAGATGTATCCTGTTAACACTTCTGCAGATATTAGTCGCTGAAATGTTGCTGGGGCGTTTTTCAGGCCAAATGGCATGACTCGAAATTGCAGGGTTTCGCCTTCCAGCGTTGTAAAGGCAGTATACTTGTGACTGTTTGGGTGGACCGCAATCTGCCAGTACCCCAAGGCCATGTTGAGAGTACTGAATATTATGGCCTTGCCAATGTCTCATAGGGTATGAGACAAGTTTATAGCTGGGGGAGCGATCGAGTGGGTGACTTCATTTAGCAATTTTTAATTTCCGCAAAATCACAATTTCCCGTCTTTCTTCGGTATGAGGACCAAGTGTGAGTTGTATGAGGAATTTGATGCTCCACGATTGCCTGGTCCTTCATGTCGTTGACCTGTTCCATAATGAGGTCACGCCAGTGGGCTGACACTCGGTAAGGTAGGTTGTAGACTGGTACGTCGGTGGTCTGCCATATTTCGTGCTGGATAGAACGGGTTTGTCGTAACAGCTCTCCTTGTCCGAATGCTCTGGCGTGCTCGTCTAGCATGGCTTTTAATTGGTAGAATTCTGGTTCTTCAAGTTCATGGTTAATGCACATCGGGTCGATGGGCAACGGTGGAAGGTCATCAGAATTTTGATCCCAGTTAACTGTGACCCGGATGGTTTCTCCCAGATAGGTTCTATGTTGTCCGTGGTTTAGAATACATTGATTGCGGATAAGTCATGGACACCCTAGTACGATCAATTTGGAAAGGGTAGGGGACACAATAAATTCCATCAGTGTAGCAATACTTTGTATTTTCACTGTCAGGATGATTTGTCTGGTTACGACTAGGATGGAGTCGGGCTGAGCCATTCGTACTGTTCTGGATTGCGGTCTTGTTTCGGCGAGTTGGCTCGGTGCTAATAAATTACTCCGGATAAAATTGCCGGTGGCCGCTGAATCCAGCAAGGCGAGGACCCTGTCGTTGTTTACCTCCACTTCTATATGTGGGGCTACGGGGATCTGTACTTCTTCTTTTAGTCCCTGGAGGGTGGGCCCTTGTGTGCCGGGGTTGGTGGCCCGCTGCGTGCCCCGGTGTCTGCATTTCCCGGCTTACTATTGAGAGTTGGTTTTCCAGTCTGTTTGGCTGGAATAGTTGATTGCCTATTTATCAATTTGGTTGGATGGAAGGAGCAGCTTCCTCTGGTTTTCGAGGGCAGTCCTGATTCCAGTGGTTTTCTGGGCAGAAATAGCATTTGGGAACAAATGCCAGGCAGGGAGTTGGAGCTGGGGCACTCTTAAGAGGTGCCACTGGTGGAGCTCAAGCTTCCGGGGTCTTGGGTGATATATAGGCTTTTCGAGACTAGCCTGCGCAGCAAAGTATTGTTCTGCCTCTCGGGCTTGGTTAACCAGTTCGTCCAAGGTGGTCAATCTGGTAGCAAGAAGGACATTCCTAAGGTTGGGTAGAAGCATTCGACTGATAGAGCAAACGGTGGTAGCTTCGTCAACACCAGGGAAGACACGTCTGAACATTTGTTCTTTCCTCCATATGAAGATTTCTGCTTCATCGTCAGGCATCTGGGTCTGACTACAAAATTTGAGTTGTCAACCTAGCCAACACTTCCTCGCCCATGAATGCCATTGCTAGCCTGCTAATGAACTGTTTCCAATCGGTTAAAAATTCTCCATATCTTTACCACCAGGTAAGGGTGAGACCCTTCAGATGTAGGTGAGCTCTGTCAACCCATTGTTTCGGTGGCAGGTCTGTCTCTCTGAATTCTTTCTCACAATCTTGCATGAATGTTACCGGGTCTTTATGGGGCTGACCTGCAAAGTTGGTAATTTGAATGTCGTCTTCTCGTCCAATTGCCGGATGGCTAGGGTCCATTCCTGTTTGTATATAGATTTGGGAAGGCTTGGCTCTGCGGGAGTGCGAGATGTGTTTTATTTGGCATCTCTCGCATTGGTAGGCTATGGCGGGCATAGAGACGTGCTCATCTGGCCACCCTATACATAAATGATGATAGGGTTCGCTGCATGTTGTGCATCTGATGCAATTTATGCCTCGACTGGGACACGTAACTTCATTTCAGAAGCTCGTAGGTTGTTGACGGCACTTGGCACAGTGGTATTCTAGTCCATCTGTAACTCGTGCCTCTTCAGGTCAGCCTATGCGGTCATAATGAAACCACTTATGCAATATGCACATTCTATTTTCAGCATGCCGTTGCCGGTACAGTCGGCCTGGCTACAGTGGGTATCGGGCTCACTGCCATGGTTCTCACCGGAGATGACATTAACTTCCGAGTCTGACATTTTCGGGTTTAAGGGCGCCACGGGGTGTTTGTGGACTCCCCAAAGTCTGCTTGATTGTTTGGTTTTGACCCTCAGCTCTCAGGATATGGTAGGTATAGTTCGTGCTGTTCACTGCACACAACTATTTGTCTGATGCCCCATGTTGGGCGCCAGAAAATCTCTTGATGCGTGCCGGTTAAGTTTGACTGACACGTATGACGAGGATTTTTCCGCTAGACCAAAAGCGGGGTGATTTACTCTGGTTCTACGGTATGAGGTGAGGGGTGTTGGCGATGGCTTACTTATTCAGTCATGGTGGTTGTTGCGGTTGAAAAGGGTCTCGCCTACTAGCGGCTAACTTGGTTGACTCCGAAATGGCGATTCAAGTCGTTGGCTTCGCGGTTCCAGAAGTTGGGGTTCGCCCAGCCGTACAGGGTCTCTGTCGAGTTTAGCAACCCTCTTACCACAGGGTGGCATGAAGGGTGAATGCGAATGCACGGTGGGAAGACGATTACCGTTACTGAAGCAGGCACTAATGCTTGTAGTCTAAGTTGGGTGGTGCAGTCCCGTTCTGCCTGCCTGTCCTGCGTAGGATGATGTAATACTATCCACGGTTTGATATCAGCGTGAGCCAGGTATTGCTCTCTATGCCTTTTGCCACTACTCACCTTGTAAGGCATAGGTCACACTGGTCTGACAGCCTACGGAGTGCACTTAAACAGGAACTGTAATTAAAGTGTAGCCCAATATAGTCTTGCTGGCACGAGCTCGACAGGAGTCCCCACTGATCCCCCAAGCATGTGAGTTGATCAGGGACGTGGAGCCGTGTGGGCCACCAAGCCTCTACTGGTTGTGCGTTTGTACCGGGTTGGGCGGCAATCCCCAGGCAAAGGTCACTTCAGCACTAACTTAGTGCTCAAAGTGAGAGATTACCTGAGCTTTTAGCCCCTCCCTGCACCAAGGTGACACTAGTGGTTGGGGCGTTGCTGTTTCTCCCCATCAGCACTGACTTAGTGCTCGGGGGTTGGGAAGAAACAGGTAGCCATCTAATGTGGATGTCAGTACCCTGGGTTCCTGTTGGTGGTGCATGCCGTATTCTGCTCTCTATCGTCGCACAGACAAGTACCCTGTAAGTGAAAAGCAGAAGAGTAGTTAACAATGGGTATTTATTGTAGGTGCAATAAACATGCGACCTTGTACTACCTCCTATCAGACCGTGGAGAGCGGAAGGTAACTGCGGTTCCAGGTGTAGGTAACTGGTTCTAGATGAATGCAACAGTATTTAAAGTTAAACTTGCTAAGACAAGGGTGTCTGGAGGAGACAAAGTGAAGTTAAGTAAATGTGTATGTGTTCGATGGATATTGACGCGTAGTGAACAGCCACTGGGAGTGTACTCGTAACTTCCTAAGTTCCCGTAGGTCCCAGTACTGAATTAGTGCTCTGGGATGTCATGAGAGAGTTAGAGAAGAATGAACTACTCGAGCCCGGCAGCATCTGGTCTTATATAGCTGAAGCTTGTAGGCTGCCAGTACGGGCTGAGGGGATGGTGAGCAGAGCATTTTGGCTGGTCAGCGTTTCTGCTTCATGCCTCGTTGGCAGCACTGGGTCTTGCCCGGTGGCAGGCGGCTTGTTGGCTCTCAGCGTGGGGAAGGGGGGCGTGTTTGCCGGGTTGCAAAATCTTCAGGTGAAGAGAATCTGCTCATAGATTTTTGTTGCCTGGTAGAACAGGCGGCCGAGAATTCATGTGGAAAATTTTCTCTCCTTCTACAGTGATGAAGATAGGAACACTTAGCTAGGAGTCGTAATCATTGTTATTTATTAGGTTGAGCGGCACGCATCAGCATGCATGCCTGTTAGTTTCACTTTTCAGGTTAAAACTGTAAAACCTGTGTGTACATAATCACAGCTCTTAGCTGTTTCTTGTGAGCATCACACATTTTCACTTTCCTTGAAGGGCTGCGGATACTCATCCAAAACTTCTGTTACTCACTCCATGCAAGACAACTCGTCAGGCTGCAGAAGTCATTAGTACACCACCTATCAACTGACCCATCCAGAAGCGAGACGGACACAGCGAACAGGAAAACCATAAGGCAGAGAGTACACAGAAGTGCGGCTAAGACAGAACCGAAAGCTGCCGACATTAAGGTGACAGTCCGACATCACCTTCCCACAAAAATTAATGTGATGATTTTACGATGCAAGAGAGAGGAGATGGGGGAGGAGGAGATTTACGCATGACACATATGTAGACTACTACTTTTTTTTCTGAAACTATGTGTATCATCATGTGCGCGCCACATGCATACAAATTATACAACCCTGAACGGCAACTACCCAAGCCAGCATTACGTCTCCTTAAACATGGTGGATGCCTAGAGACCAGAGTGCACCTAAAGGAAGAATAAATTAAATTGTGCCCGGTTTGAATAAAACCCAGTGTGATGGGAAAAGTCAGTAAATCACGCCAGAGAAGTTGCGCCTGAGCTTATGCAGCAGATACTACCCGCACAACAGGAAGACCTGCTTCCAGCCATCCTGGGAAATGGCAGCAAAGTACAGCTCAACCTGCGAGGGAGGAGCCACCCTGACATAGCTACCCAAAGGCTAAATGCACCTGAGACACTCCCAGCACAGGAGAATATATGTCCCTGCACCGATGCAGAACGGCAGTTTATACTCAGCAATTCACTCCACCACCTTGAATACTGGAGTTCTCTGCCATCCTCACAAAGGACCACCGCTACCTTCCAGAAGTCTTCTAGACCTTCACCCAGTGACCCCCGAAGAAATCTTCATCTACCCTTTATACTTGACACTTGTCGTCAAACCCACACTCCATACTTCCCCCTTAGATTCCCTTTAGGACACCCCAAGCTTCAGTTAGGGTTTAGCTGTTATCAATGCTACCTACTACGTTGCTCTTAACTCTTCCAGGAAAGGCTCTACAAGCCAACAGGCCTCTTCACCTATCTCTCTTGTTTTACCTTCCGAGAGTTAATCAGTACCTTGGTTACAGCAGGAGAGTATGGGTCACCGTGTTTTATTCTAGATAGAATAAAACACGCTACTAGTCTAACCTCCATCTGCTCTTTCTTGTATGAATTGTGCATAGTCATCCCTGATAAGCATCACCCTGCAAAGGAGAGGCAGGGAACCATGGAATTTTAGACTTGTTTGCCAAACTTAGTGTAGGACTGCGGCCTGTCCCCTAAAACGGACTTGATGTACGTCGTCAAAACACAACCTATTAGACGGCCACCCATACTGTGGACCAGGCACATAAAGGTACCTGGTGCAAACATATGGTAGAGCCACAACCATTAGCAAGACACACGAAGAAGTGACTAGATCACCCTTTTAGCTAATCCACTCCAACCACAGCGTATAAACTTGCCGGAGGGAGTGCCACGTCTGGCAAGGAAGGATCTATGCCTTCTAAAATATACTCTAGCTAGGGAAATTGTTGCCTGCCACCCCATTGCAGAAGTGAACCATAGCACATCATTTCTGGTAAATCCTGTTTACCCATAGGAGGGGTAGTAAGTGGAACGACATGAAGGCAGCTGCTATCCTAGCTGGGAAGCAAGCCCTGATTAAATAGTCTGCTCCAGCCTATCAGCTACTTGATCCTCCGTAAATGACCTCGTGCCGCCTGCCAACTGTCGAGGCCTCGCCTCACAGTTTTCCCCAGTAACATGTTTGGTCCCCTGGTGAAACTCTCCAGAGCTGCACGCCCCTACACAGACAAGGATCCGACGCCCAGCAGTGGAAGGTAAGCCAGCGGTTCTGCCAAGAACCAGCACACGCAAGCCCATCCTAGCTCAGTTAGACTTTGTGCCAAGTCGGTGGCCTACCCTACCGACACTGTTTAAAGGCACCCTTAAGTCCAAGCACCACATTTTACAGATCCCGCCTTAGTAAGGTCTGCTCCCCGAGAACCTGTGCAACTGATCTAGCACAGAACTAAAATCAACATTTATTGAGGTACTGACCCATTCCTGTTCCTAGACCGTCACACGTCAATGTGATGTGTCGTCAGATTCACTTATTGAAATCAGCATTCTTGGCTTAACATTGTAATAAAGAGTTTTGAAAGATACCCTGTTTTAAGCATGCACCTCAACTCCTTCACTAAATTTTAATTCTTCTTGAACTGACTCATACTTATTCCAGATAGCAGGAAGCTCTTCTAATTGTACTTGCATGCACATCTGCACCCATTTCCAACTTTCTTAAGACCACCCTTAACGGAAGCTCTCCTGGAAATCAACTTTTTAATGGATAAAATGGATAGGGAAATACCAGGAGGAAAAGGAATGTAACAGACAGAAAATTGAACCAGATAAAGTGTGTATTTAACTCATTCTAGCACAGTTGCATACCAGGTGATGCTTGGTCTGTAGTCTGAACTCCATCCACGTGGATCTGTAGCAGATGTTTGCGCGCTGCGACAGGAAATAATATTACTGTAGATTGCAGTGGCGGTGGGGGGGGGGGGGGGGCAGTGGTTGGCACGCTAACAACCGTCCATAGTCTGTCTGTCTGCCCATCCATTGCCTGGTGTGAACAGAGCATCATGTTCCCGTTGTACTGATGTGCATAGCCCACAAGCAGCACTTAGCTAAAATTGTAAATATGCTTTACCATGAACAAATCTGGCCCGGAGGACCAATGTTTTACTGCTGCATCAAATAATTAAGTCAAATGTATTCTGATTTATATGCGCAATTAAACAACTGGATTTGCATATGTTTTCAGGACTTTATTAGCGAGTAGCCGCATGCGGCCATACAACACATTTGTCTCTGCCCAGACACTCAACTCAACTGACTATGAGCGGTCCCTTGTTGTTGAACAAAGAACTCATCCTTAAGGTCTCGGCCTCGTAGACCACAAATACCAACAAGTATTTTTGTCATGAAAAACTAAAATGTGAGGAAAATTGATTGCTAAAGTCATCCTCAGTCAAAAAACTGTTATTCCACACTACTGCTTATTAAATTCTTGCACATTTAATTAACTGTTCTTGCCTTGTTTATAAGTCATTGACACTCCTCTAAACCTGAAATGATATTTTTTTGCTAATTTTATTGTAAAAAAAGTATTTGTACTTGGAATGTTCAACTGTTTTATGTGCAGAATGACTCAATTTGTATTGCGAGTTACTTTAAAGAATACTTACATTACAGTTTAAGGATTTAAAAAAATTTTTGGGAGCGGGATCAAGGATTTTTGTTTACGGATCAGTGGCAACTCTGATTAAACCATTTAACCTGCGACATGTTGTTCAACTCCCTATGAAAATACAAAGATGAATGTAACGCATGCCAACATGCTGCACAGTGCAGATGCGCTCTCTATAGGCGACTTCATTCCATCTATGAGAGAGCCGCATTTGGGGCATGTCATTAAAAAAGGCAGATTTGATTACATGTATCAAGCAAGGAGACTCCAAGTATTGTACAGCTGCATACGTAAGGGTAATTAACATGCTTAATTACGAAATGCCTTGTCTGCCCGGAATCCCGCATGCAAGCGCCTCCCCCATGAATAAATTAAATATTTTTGATAATCCACTACCCTTCAGTTAGCCATGGAAGACATTCAAACAAACCCCTGAGATGGCAGCACCCCTGTGACCTTGTGATGTCACAACCCGCCAGCCTCAAGATGAGGTGTTTTAATTTGTCGTCGCCTCCAAGTGAGGAGATGAGAAATGAGTGGCACTCCAGCAACCCTGATCAACCTACCCCCTTCGCTAGAAGGCTACTCTGCCCCCCCCGCACTCTGAAGGATTGCTGATCATGGGATTTTCCAGTATATAAAGAAATCCAGCACCACACTCCAGCAGAGATGCGGGCTCGCCGGCCGAAGAGGTTTGCGAACTCTCCCAAGTCTGCAAAGACTCTCTCCTCTCCTCAGCCTGCAACACGGCTTTGAACTCCTGCCGCTGCTTGTGAAGGCAGCACCCTCTCCAGCTAGCAGCTTGTGAAGGCCGCCAGCTCTCCAGCCCACCAGCTTGCGGAGGCTCGTCTACACCAGCTGACCGAAAGGCTTCGGCTCTCTCTCCAGAGGTAATCCTACTTCCTGTACGCACTACCCCTTTAACAGAGTCAACTTCCCTTGACTCCCGTGGTAGCAGATCGTCATCGCGATTCTAGCGCTTCCCTGGACAGGCCCCAATATATATAACACACTTTGAATTGCGTTTATCATATAAATTTGTAATTTTTCTTATTAATAAATTATTTACCAGGCTCACCTTTGCCTGTTTCAGCTCGTAATTATCATAATGAATATTCTAGCTAATTTAGTTTGTATCAGTCAGCCGAGACATTCTGCATTTCCATTTAGCCGTAATAAATATTATGTGAATTTAAAACCTTGTCTCGCCTACCGTAATTCCAGTAATAGTTTCCCTTTCAATTATTTTGTGGTTTTTAATTGAGTGTAAATTAAACTGTCCAATAAATTATCACGTCGACAACCAGTTGTGAGGTGCTCTGAACTCCACAGCAGACGGAGCCTGAAAGTTGGTTTAGAGCCGGCGGTGGGCATACTGCTGCTCCTGGGTTTCCAATGTCCCCTCGGTTGTTACTCCACATAGTCCTATATACCCAACTCCATATTATATGACAGGTTGGGTGAGAATGCCTAAGTCATACCCTCAGGACTGTCCGTCTGCAGAGGTAGAAGGCTGCTCTCAGATGCACAATAAACACGGCGATGTTAAAAGCTGCATAAGGCATTGCGAGAGACGTACCTTACACAGGCAGGCTACTACAGAAATAATTATTATGAACCCTAGTTGAGTAGAGCCACAGCACATTGAATCAGAGAGAGTACCATTGTCCTACGAGTCTACCGTACCGCCCACACAAGAGTCGCCGCTAGACCATTTGTTAGGCTGGTGTTCGCCGGAGTACAACCAGGAAGGTACACATCCAATTCAATCAGTCTCTGTTACCAGTAAGCACCACTTACCACCAGGTAACCTCAATTCAGGTGGACCCATCCAGCTCAAGTATCATAAAGCTAGCCTCAGGCAAATTAGTAAGGGTTCGACACCCGCCTACGGTGGATCTGCCAAACTGCTGTGTAATAACGTTGGCATCGGGGAAAACCCTCCGGGTTCGACTCCCACTAAAGGTTGTTCTGAAACCACGTGGAAGCCAACCCCCAGCCAACAATATTCCCGCATGCCGACCAACGAGGCCGCTGCGGATAGCTCCTTTAGCCCCGACCAGATCATCCACCGCCACCATCACCCTCGTACGATCGCCAACTTAGCTGTCATTCACACACCTGGAACCGCTGGCATCCCGCCTTTTGGCAACCCTGGTCGTGAGGAAGGTTGAATTCCCTGGGAGGGAATCCATATCAATCCACCTCACTCTGGGGTTTGATTCCCCTCTCCTTCGACAAAACCAAGAGGGTGGTCAGCATAGTAACTTCTTCCCCAACAAGACCCAAGAGGGGCACGCGTCAAATGTTAACTTCACAAAGAAGTGCACTATAAAGATGGTTACAGTTTACTGATGTCCAAGTACTAACTTGAGTGCTGAAAATACAGTAATAGAAAACATTGCCCACAGATTTCTTTATTGGAAAACAATTTCTGTAGTTTAAAATACAAGCGCCACACTTCAATTGTTTTCTTGTCAAATTTTCTCTCTGCCTTTTTATAAATTTTAAAGAAAATACCCTAACTTTTTGCTGATTTTTCCTAACCTATAAACTTACCTGAATTTTCCCGCTTTTTCAGAAGGGTGGCCAACTTATATGTAATAAACAAGAGCTAGTAGTTGTTTAGTTTAAGTTTTATTTTAATGTATCTTTAGATAAGAAATGCCACTTATATGGCAAAGATCCTCATTACAACATATAGTGCACTGATATGATAGTTCAAGCAATGAATATCACATTGAAGGAAGTGATAAATGTATGGTAATTATGTAGGGCTACTATCCAGTTATGTGGCACATCTGGAATCATTTCAGTGATATTCACGATGACTTAAAAAAGTACTTTGTAATTATCGTGAGTACGAAATTCCTCTGGTGTATCCAAAAGCACCTAAAAAAAAAAAAAAGTATAAAACATAAGTTATAAGGGCATTCTTGAAATCATTCTTGTTGAATATTTCATATTTTCATATGTTTTCCTCTAGTTGGTGCCATAAGTTCTCAATGGGGTTGCTCCATCCAATGTGGGGTATTGTATAACAACCACAGCTTGTGTTAAAGGCTGTGTGCTTGGTGTCACTGCCCTGTCTGAAAATGTAATCTGTAGACACCCTTTTTTCTACACAATGGGAAAGATGAGTCCTGAGAATGTTATAATACATGTCATACACAGATAAAAAAATGTGTTCCTATCCAGTAATTTCTGAATCATTCAAGCTCACTGCATAACTATTTACTGGAACTAAAGATCAAGAATCAAGAACCAAAATTCAGGGATTAGAACCGAGAACTGGAACTGGTAAGGAGTGGAACCATCCCATTACTATTTAAATTATTCAACTATGGATTCAGATTCTGACACAAATAGCAATGACAATACCACCCACTCATCTGGAAATGCTGCCAGCATACTTCATACCACATCCTGACTCATTCTGTCACACATTCCATAAATGTTTTCCACATGAAATTAAATGTGATAGCCAAAAGGAGCACAAAAATACTTTTTAATGACACTGCAAATATCAATTCAAAGTCACAATTATTACAAGGTCACAGCTAAATAAAAGTGCTCCTAATCGTAAATAACAAACCCAATCTTAAATAACAAAGACCAGCAGTAAATTTACCTTCAAGAACATGAACAGCATCTGTGAACTGCTTCAAAGGGGTTGAGATGTCAATGAAATCTTCAACTACACGGTTCACCACAGCATTTTGGATACGGTCCTTCAGGTCATACAATTTTTGGGACAACGCCCTGAACCATACAAACATCAACATCATCCCATGTAACAGCAGTAGTGTGCATCAAAAATATGACTTAAGAGAAAATACATGCAGTATTTTGCAAAGAAAATGACAAGCTAATACTTAGATGGTTACTAAGAAAGTAAGAACTACAGAGTCAAGATTGTTCATGACACAATAATTCAAACTATAAGATAGAGAATTCCATTATGCTAAAATTAAATGTACCAAAAAAAAAAAAAAAAAACTATTATTCAGGAGGCACTGCAATCTTACTATATTTTTGACCAGTCGCTGGACTGGATGCTGTAAAGCAGATAAACATGTGACTAAGTAGTTATGATAATTGTTTGGTTCCAGCACAATATTCAGAAAACGACTATTGTAAAATAAACAGTGTGTTGTCGCAACATTTTCAAGATGACATTTATCAGGTATGACAACCAAACAATTAGAAATAAAAATACTGCAATAATTAAATTAAAGTATATGTCTGGTGGTTTATGGTAATGCTCAAAAAATACAAGCAGGAAGAAAGAGTATGCAAAATATTTATATAAACTATCACTTCTAACCCACATGGGATTTAGTTATAGAGTTTGTAAAAAGTATGAAGGTAAACTGATTATTTTTGGTTTATTAAATTGCTCTTAAAATAAGCAACTTTAAAATATGAATTTTGAAATGAATTCTTTCCATTTGCTTCTTGTCTGTAGTAATTACATAATTCTGTAGATTTTTTGGGAAATATTTTATTTGGAGTTATAAAACTTGAAATAATCTGTCCAGTGAGAAGAGTAGTAAGTAGGTGCATATAAAATTATAGAATAAATTAATGATAATGAGGGGGGGGGGGGGGACAACAGAAGAAGAGAACATAAACAGAAACATGGAAACACTGTTACAACTAAAAAAAGTTTTAGTTTAGTAATAGAAACAAGGGATGGGATGGTCAAATCGAAGGTTTGTTGAATCCCTCGAATCCAGTGGAAATGAGAATCCAAGTTTTGAAGGAAAAATTTGTGTAAGATTCAACATAATAGGTTGAGGTTAACTTTGTAACAGTACAGTGAAACCCTAATATTACAGTCTTGTAATGGTGGTAAATAGAAATGTGTATGGTTTTTGTACACATGTGTAAATAATTTGATTCAAGCACGTTCAATTTTTTTATTGTGAAAATCATCACAGCTTTGGAGCATATTTCTACTATTTGAGTAAAAATATTTATGTGATATGCGATAATGTAAATGTGTTATTTAGTAGAAATTTTTTACATTGCTCTTAAGAAAAATTTATTGGGATCATTAAAAAAATTGTATTTACTGCATGCACTCATTGTACAAGAGAACATAAAACCAACAGTGCACTTATTTCATCATGTTAGTTGAAAACAACAGCATAGCATAACACACAGATGAACTTTGGATAGCTTAACCATACTGTACTTACTTAATTAACATACATGGTATACGTAACGTACCTGAACTATGTACATACAAAATTACACAAATACTTTTTCTTGACACATGCCTACACTATTCGAGGAAACCGTTAATTTCTTTTATCTTTTTAACCTAACTTGGTGGCATGTTCCTGCCAGCAATGCACACTGTGACATCAGCACTAATAATGTATGTAGTTTACTGTCATTCTTAAATTTTTGTTTTACATTACATTTCACCTTGAATAATCTTGTTTGTATAGTTTATGCATTCACACTTAGAATTATCTGTAGTTGTGTTCCCAGTATTTCCCACAGTAGAAAAAATATTGTAAAGAGACCATGCCAATATTTTGGCAACATGGATTCAGATTTGGGTTGAAGAAAATTTTAAAAGATTTAACTATGGATTCACACTCAACCAAAAATAGGATTCAACCCATCCCTAATAGAAACGTTACATTAAGCACAAAGAAATCATAAAACCATTGGCAATACTTTTCAATGGAATATGTATTAGCTTAAAATGCAAAGTTTACATTAATTTTTAGTAAATTGTTACTTTCTAGAGCACTGCAAAGAAACTACAGTTTCTAAAATAAGAACCAATTAAAATATAGTTATTTTATTTATATTAGATAGCATTACTTATGTGTGTGTGTATGGAGGGGGGGGGGGGGCTTGGGGGGGGCTTAGGGGGGGGGGGGATAACTGTTCAAGATGATTTCAAAAACCTGACAAAATATCCTTTTGCCAGAAGGGGTCAAATTCTACCTTTCAAAATATGTGTACCGTATTGACTCTTGTACATTCAGTCCATTTTTTTCTCACAAATCAATTTGAAAAGTAGGGATACAGGTTTTACATGGAGATTAAGAGTTTTGGAGAAAAAAAAATACAGGACCAAAAATAGTTGAGTTTGTCATAACACAGACTGCTTTTTCCTCCTGCAGACCAGTGCATTGCTATAGGAGAGATAGTGGTGTCAGTGGTGTGATGTTATAGAAACAGGCAATTATTTGCTATGGGAGGTGGAATGGGAGTGTGGTTTCAGGCTGGTCCGCAAGTATGCAGCCAGTCCAGAGTACAGGTAGTCCACATTTGAAATTTTTGCTCAAGTTGTTAATGTTTTCCATAGGCAAGTTAACTTTTCAAACTGTAGTTACATTACAAAATCTCATGGCATGTTTACATTTCTATGCATTTCACACACAGACTGTGTGTGACATGTCATCAGATGAATGACCTTTTGGGTTTAATATCTTGTCTATTTGTGTCACACGTAGACTGTATCCTTAACTGAGTGTTTCCTGTTGTGTTATTGATTGCCTCGCCTGCAGGCAGCAGCATATGTACTGAGTGGCAAAATGGCCTAAATCACAAATAATGCCCTTCCATATTTCTGAGATGTAGACATTTTTAAGAACTGGGAGTGTTTATCTCAAATAAATACGTTATAGCACCCACCACATTTAGTTTTTGTTAGCTTGTGGTAGAGATGTACCGATTCAGAAAATTATGCTGATGTTAGTGATGGGTTGAGGCTTGAAAAATTGAGTCAAGTCATGTTGAACTAACAAAGATTGACTCGTCATTTGAGTTGAGAGTTTTCCAGCAGGCATCAAGCTACTGAACATGCAAGTAGAGTTAAGGTGCGTTTATGCTACCAACAAACAAATATTCACACATAACAATCACATTTCATGTCTCGCTAATCAATAATTTTACGTTTCTAAACTGCTCAAGTTGCACCGGATTAAACAGTAAGTCGGCTATGTGCATTGACATCATGTTGTTTGATGTTTGGCTGCGATCAAACTTTATAATGCAGGACACGCTGCCACTTCCTCTTGCCGCCTGTGTAGCATACTTGCTCTATTGTACTGCCACACCCGGCAAAAGATAACACAATCGGAAACTGTCAAGGTTGACAGGTACAGTCTCAGCACAACACAAATACCTACAACCGTACAATATGGGGAAAATTTATAAAAAAATAAAAATAAAATTGTTGCATTTTTTTATTGCTCCACTATGCATTTCTCTTGGTGAGCACTATACTGGATGTAGGGCATATATAAAAAAATATGCCAAATGCTACTCAATTCTTATTGACTCCACACACCTTCCTCCCATAGGCAGCCAAATGTTTCCATGCGATACGACTAGTAACTACCATCACATGTTTTATCCTGCCATTGTGCTCTCGCTCAGTAGATATTCTTCTGTAGTATCATTTTATTCAAAAGACGTCTGTTTATTAATATATTTTTAAGCAAAAAAGCTATTAAAACTGAATATTTGCTTGGAAAAAAGTAAGTTGTCTCCAGCATTACAGTTTTTGTAACGGATTGGCGACTAAGGAGGTTACATATTCGTTTTAAGGTATCATTTCATTCAGAAGATGAATGTTTTTTAATATAAATTAACGCTTTGTTCAAAAAACTTATGGTTTTTCTACAAGAGATCATGAAAAATTAAATTTTTGCTTGGCAAAAAATAATTTGTCTTCAATGTTATAGGTTTTGTAATTGAATGGCGATAAGGGATGTTACATATAACATTTTGTGGTATCATTTTATTTGGAAGATGTTTGTTTAATAATATAAATTAATGTTTTGTTAAAATATCCTCTCGTTTTAATGTAAAAAAATATTAAAAATCAAATTTTCACTGGCGAAAAGTAAGTTTCCAATGCCAGTGTTTTTATAATTAATTTGTGGCAAAGGAGGTTGCACATACCTTTCTATGGTATCATTTTATTTGGAAGACATTTGTTTAGTAACATTTTTTTTGGTTTGTTGTTTCAAACTTTTTTTAATTGATTGGTAACAAAGGAGGTCGCACATACCTTTCTGGGATATCATTCTATTTGGAAGACATTTGTTCATTAATATAAATGAATGTTTTGTTAAAAAAAATCCTCTCGTTTTTCTGCAAGTGGCTGTCAAAAATTGTTTTTGTGCTCGCTGAAAAGTACATGTCCTCCAATTTGAGAGTTTTTATAATTGTTTGGCAACACGGGAGGTCGCAGATACACTTATATGGCATCACTTTATCGTGAAGACATCTGACTATTGAGAATTAATATTTCATGCAAAAATCATGTTGATATTACACCAAAGACGTTTGAACATGAACTTAAAATGCTTAGTGAATCCTCGCACTACTCAATGTTTTTAACATTTTGGGAGACAAGGATAGGATAAGTATACATCTCTCGGGTGTAATTATTTCTGCAGATGTCTATCAAAACAAATTTACACTTGATTTCAAATACATGTCATATTCACAGTAAAGATAATCAAACATGAACCTATAATGCATGGTAAAACCTTGCACCACTCAATGTTTTGAAATTTTATTGGCAAGGTGAGTCTATACACCTCTATATTACTTTTCAGAAAACATCTGTCTATTGAAATAAATAAATAAATAAATAAAAAAAAAAAAAAAAGTAATTTTTTTGCATTGGAGATGATTGAACATGGACTGATGCAAAAAAAAAAATGCAAATTTTGACATATGGGGTTGGGGGTACGTCAAAATTGTCCAAAATTTCCAATAATATTTATAGTGACCAACCTGCCATAATTACCTTTTTTCTAGGAACTACGAGGAGTCATTTCATTAGGGCTCTATTGTAGTCCCAAACTTTATCCATGGTAAACCTTGACTATAAGAGAAGAAGGAAGTTATAAGGGTTGGACGTTATACCCACTGTTTAGGACTTCTCAGCTCGACTGTGATGGTGACGACCCCCTTAACCTCAACATGCTTCAAGGCACCAGCTGTGATAGACCAGCAACTTGTTCTCAGATGTTGAGATAAGATGATTACTTAATTGTTGTTATGTCAAGAATTTTTTCTAATGTCGTTCTCATTGTGTTAATACTGAAGTGAAAATTTAGATACCTTGATATGAAAGACTTGCCTAAAATATTTGTCTGGTAAAAAAAAAAAATTGCGCGCGCGCGCGCGCACACACACACACACACACACACACAAATTTGACGAGATCAATTTCTCCACAAGTGAATTATCCTCTTTCAAGTGTCTCACTTCTTGTTTGAGTTCATCAATTTTAGTGCAAAGCACCTCAAATCAATTTTTCACTGTTGTTTATCCATGCTTTCTGCTACTTGTTTTGATATATCACTAACCACATAATCGTCAAGCAAAATGTTTACACAAGAATTCTTTTGTCCACCCGTCGAACTTGATTTCTCCGTCACTGGAATTTTACTATTACGTTTCGGTGATAATCCAAACATATTTTGTTCATCCCTACAGTTCATACATTTATATTCTGCACTTGAGTCAACAAAACACAGATCATGGACGTGCGATCTGCAGGAGCATGCACATTTTACGACTTTCTGTCTCCCATAAAAGAGTTTATCGCATTCTTGACACAAATCGGCACTTGGGGGCATATGAAAACCCCTAAAGTCCAAAGGTTCGGGGCGTTACCAACACAATTTCCACTAAATAAACAACTCTCTCGAAGGAGTAGAGGTAGCACACATCCGTCCTCAACGAGCACCCAGCCAATGATGATGATGATGATAACAATAACAACAATAATAAAATTATCATACAAAATAATAACAAATAACGATTAATTTAAGTAAACACACATTACATGTGTGCACATGTGCGTGCGTGCATACACACACATGCACATGCATACGCACGCACATACATACGCACACACAGATATATATATATATATATATATATATATATATATATATATATATATATATATATATATATATATAGAGCAATGAATGTTAATCTTTTTACAATTACATTATCCACACATTGTATTAATATTTCCATCTAGAAATTCATGCTTGCCTTGGTTACCTGGCAATCTCCTGAGCTTGTGGAGTGTTACCATGCCCACGGCGACACATATCGTTCAGTTGACGGGACAAAATGTCAACTTCATCGCATAGCCCCAGGATTTCTGCTTTGTGAACCCCAGGTAGACCATCTGCAACCTGTTACAGATACAGCGTTTTAAATTTCTGCATACCATTCTCTGGACTGTTGTAATTATGAGTACATAAACCAAAACACTTTCCTGAGTTCACAATACAAAGGTAACTGTAACAAGTAGATACTTGAGCAATCATCAACTGTGAAATGCCCTTTTTGTTACAATTTATTACAATTTAGACAGAAAACCTTTGAGAGACCAATTTTTTTTATTAGTTTTTTCTTTACAGATGAAACTACCCATAAAATTGATTAGCTGTAAATTGTTTCAACATAACACAATTAACAGCAAAAATTTGAACCACTTTGGAAGAAGGTATATACCTACAATATACATAAAAGGCTTTCCTTCAATAGTTTTGTACTTACACAAAAGTATAAAATTAATATTTTCATACAATATTGAAGATAACTGAAGAACTGAAAAAAAGACTTGATAGAATTAAAAACACCATTCATAGCAGATCCTCACTCCCACTTACATCTTATACTTCAATAACATATCAGGATAGATAGATGATTGTCTTATTTGTTATGAAACACAGGGCAAAGCAGGCATTACATGGCTGTTATTAACTGTAGATGGTTAAAAAAAATTGCATAGCACTTATCTAGAGTTATTAAAATATTATTTATATTTTTTTGACATTAAAACATAAAATACTGTAGATATTTCCTTCCTTTTAGACATTCTGCTGAAAGATCTAGAAGTTACATGGAAACAAATTCACAAGTGACTGCTTTGAACAAAACAGAAACTCCTCTGAAATGCCCCAAATCAGCCAATACAGATCTTGGTTTCACAACACAGTACATCATACAACAGCCATAGGCCACTGCGCGAAATTCACACACATTTATGGTTGCCCACACTGAAGACTACACTGACTGCATGCAACCAACTGAACAGTTTTGTATATTGTTCCTGCAATAATAAGTTTTCAATAACTTCCACTCACCCTAAGTTAAGTTTGTAAATGAATTTTAATTATATTGTGTTGCACATATCAATTTTATTTTCTATGGTTCCCTATTGATTATGGTCAGCTTTAATTTGTATTCTTATTTGCTAAATTGTCTTAATTTAGATTTCAGCATTATAATCTATTTAATTTATAATATTATTTTGAATGGAGAATATCCTACCACCAAATAAATAAGATGTGGACCCTAATTCAACACAGGTATTTAAAAAATGGGAGCATTGGTTCAGAACTATCCAAAACTATCTGACTGTGATCCCCAGTGTTGCTATTTATCCTGAGAAATTGACGGTACTGATTCATTTTACATCATAAAATTATCTGATTAACAGTAGTTTCTATTGAACATATAAAGATCATTGTTATATAATATAATATAATTGTTAAAAAATATTCATTCATCATAAGCTTTCCAGTAAAAGCCAGGAAGCTCATTAAATAAGTGATCAGAACTTAGACGTACTTTGGCCAACAGCTAAGGATTGTCGGTTCAAAGCAGTCTCCACTAAAACTCAGACGGATAATTTCATTAGAGATGCATTTATCAGTGGTGTTTAACCACCATTCAGTCAGCTGATTCTTGAGAGGTGTTCACTAAAACTACCATAGACCTACAAGTAGCTTGTTCCCTTCAGTTTGCACACAAGCACTCTCAGCCGCAACAAACCCACATGTCTCCAAATGCAGTTTCCCCTCCATGCACTCTGTATCAAAATGCACCTCATGAAAATTATCCTACAGGAGTAACAGTCAAGGAAAAATGTTATTTCTGTAGGAACAATAGACAGCCAAGGTCCAATGCCTTGCCATAAATTCTGACTAATTTTGTGGTATGAGATAACATGACTCAAAGATATATGAATCTAAAAATCATAAAAAAACTATGAAATTGAAGAAATTTATTTCTCATATTACGAACTATGGCAAAATCATTGCTTTCTGAGACTACAGAGGTACAATTTGGAGGCTTATGACACATTACTTGGATGAGGATTGTGAACTATTTTGAGCAGAATGTTTCTCCTTTTTATTCCAATTAGACATGGCCAGGTTGTGTATGTGCGCAGCAATGTTAGATGTTCTTAGTTCATGTTCTTAATATTGACCTTGCTGACAGTGAACCCAGAAATTTGACAAAAACATGAAAAAAATATAAATTAAATGTAAAAATATGGGAAAACGATACATACGCACTGGTGGCCATGTCGGATGTTCTGACGACCTCCTTGATATCATTTTTTCCCCGAAAATTCAAGAAAACATATAATTAGATAAAAATTCTAAAAATAGCAAAAAATTAAAAATTGACTATGTTGCTTATGGAAGTGGCCATGCTGGACAATACGTCCTTCATCTTCGTAATACTTTAGATTAAAATCTCAGAAAATGCAGAAAATTTTAAAAAGTTACGAAAAAATTATTTTAATAAACTATTTTACAAAAATTTATTTTTAATTCTGAAAACTTAATTGACCTGTTGGCCATATCTGTTTTATCGGCATGGGGTATATCAAATAGGAAATCTTAAATATTTGTCAGGTTTAAAAACGGTATTTTTTCATTCAGCAGTATATCCACATTTGACATCAAACAAAACAATATGCCTTATTAGACCCTTTTATAAACACAGATGGCTGCCATTTCACAATAAACTGAAGGTAGAATATCTAAGTTCAGTTGCCAGTTATTGCACACCCTAAGCCTTTTATAAGCATAATTGACCACCATTTTGCAACCATTGATAACAGAACCACCAAATTTGGAATGCAGGTAATCATAAGATTTTCAAACAAGACAATATGTATCATTAGACAATGCTTTTTTATAAGCATAGTTGGGGACTGTTTTATAACCAATGGAGGTTGAGCCACTAAATTATTATCACAGGTACTACTGCCTACCTTGACCAGGTCCTTAAGCCCTTTTGTAAGAAATGCTGCTTATCATTTTGCAACCAGAGAGAGAACCACAAAATTCAGATCACAGGTAATACTTTTAACTTTGAATAGGGCAATGTAATGAATTATGCCCTGAACCTTGTTATAAGCATAGGTCATCATCATTTCAAAACGGTTTACGATAAAGCCACAAAATTCTGATTGTAAGATGTAATAGCAAACCCAGAACATAATGAATTAACATCGTAGGCTTTAAACACATTAACCACGTGCACATTTTGCTCTAAAAATAGTTGTGCCAAAAGTGAGGTGCGTGCGGTACATGGGCTTTTGGGCAGTAGACTTGGCAACAGTGTGTCTGGTGCGGCTCACGAACACAGACGTGGCCATGAAATCACAGTCACCAAGCCACCTATGCCCGCGCAATAGTTATCAGCTAGTAGGCCTAAAAAAAAACTCAATGTGTACATTATAGCAGTGCCGTTCCAGCATATTCTGTAACTTTCAACTTAAATTTTGCGTTATAACTAGCGTGTACCTTTTCTATTATCACTGTGTATCTGGGAAGCATGCACGACATGAGAGAAAGTGAACTGAAACAATCAATGCCGGCCCAGCTGTAAAATGCCTGGCAAGGTCGCGTGCAAGGTCACGTCGGTCACGCGTATCCACAACTGTGATGTTACCAAAGATGCCTGTGATTGCTTCAGGGGAGCATATAGTTGCCAAATGTAAGTTGTTACCACACGTGAACAAACCTCAGGCTTGAAAAAAAGCTTGTGTGGCCTGTACATGAGAATAGTATTTTTCCAATTTTAGAGGCTCAAAATCATGGTGTGGCTTTTACACGCACGCAGCCTATACATGCCAAAATATGGTACCAGTTTTTGAGGCGCGTATACCAGGATTCCCAAGCATCTAACACCGCTGCCCCACTGCACATTAAAGTTGAATCTACAAGCATGGTTAATAAAATACGTTGTCTTGAGAAGTGCCAGAATGCATTAACTGCATGCAGTATCTAAGTGCTTGGCCGTAGGTTAAAAGGGCACAAGTACCTATCGCAATGCAGCGCAAAAGCAGTAATTGTCTTCAAAATTCAGTGAAAAATGTTTTTTTTCCGAAGCTGCTTATCAAAAAAACAGGGTGCATGTGGTACATTGGTGTTTACGGTATAAGCATAGTTGATCACATCATTTCACAATCATTAGAGATAAACTGTTAACTGTATATCATTACAAATACTCATCACCTCAAACAGGTTGATCCCTATGCACATGTTTAAGCATAGTTCACCATATTTTGTAACTTTTGAGATATAACCATCAAATTCAAATTGTAGATAATGCTTTCCAGCCCTGACAAGGTTGAAGTACTGCATTATGGCCTAAGTCCTGTATAAGCACAATTGGCCATCATTTCACATCTGTTGGAGGTAGACCCATCAAATTCTGGTCGTAGCTTATGCTCCGAACCCTCAATGGATCAGTGTAATGGATCATACCCTATGTTCTTTTATAAGCATAGTTGCTCATCATTTGTCAATCATTGGAGAGAAAGCCACCACAAGCAACACTGGCATTCACAAGCAAGATGATATGCCATGGTAGGCACCAAGCCTCTTTTTAAGCATAGCTGACAACCATTTTCAAATAAAAAGTGTTAGAACCACCAAATTTGGATTGTTTGTGATATATCGCATTTAATATTGTTTACTTGTGTGACTTCATTTGTTTGGTCGACCATGCTGGAGCCATTGTTTTTGTTGACCCAGTGCGAACTATCGTGACAGTGGGTAATGGTTTGTATTCATTTGTGAACATTTTTGGTCCTTTGGGATGGATTAATGTAACTGGTATGTGTAATATGTGTATTTGTGCATGTGAGTTACATAATGATGTGCGACACACTTGACTGCTTTTAACACCGTACAAGTAAAATTAGATAATGGGGTTTACAGTGAAAGCTGAAAGTAGATTAGGCTACAAACAGGACAAAAAAATGCTGTGGTGACTGCAGTGTATACTTGCTTACGTCGGTTGTTTCTAGGCAAGACTGCGCAGTTCGGAAAACCACGGAAGTGCTAGTACTTGGATCATAAATACTATCCACTTTCGGAATTGAAACGGTTGAAGACATTGCACAAAATGGCGGCAATGGCAACACAAGCATTACAACATGTAACATTTAATTTCCTCCTTTTGTCACAAGCTGATGGTGCACAAAAAATATGTGAGGCTATAGAAGATGCCTCAAAAATCCTGGACTTTGATATTGTTGGTGAGGAGGTTATAAACAAGAGAAATTAAGTGGTGGCCAATTTCTGTTCTTTATGTGCAAATCGCCTCAATGAAAGCATCAATATAGGAAAAGTGAAACAGCGGTTTCTGGTGTACGAACCAGTGTTTCGGGAATTATGTAAAGTATACAACAGACTCAAAAGACAATATTGAAACTTTTTCTCCGGTAACTAGTACAGTGCAATGTGACAGGAAGCACCACTGTTGGTAGCTCTGCATTGCCTGTTGTTTATGTGATATTAAACCGAGTGGTCAGGATTTGCTGAACTATTTAAAATAAATGGAAGGTAGATTCTTAGTATGAGTAAAGTGGCAAAACTTCACCACTTACAGAGTTGTTTGAAAGGAGTACCACAAGACCTGGTAAGCAACATTACAGTCATTGATAAGAAGTGTAACGTGGTATGGGACTTATTGGAGAAACAGTACAAAAGTGTATGACTTACAGCTACCATTCATGTGCAAAAAATTCTGCATCTTTCACCCATAAATAGCATGAATGATGCATCATATTCAGCCTTTCTTTACACACTTGAAGGAAATCTTAATGCTCTAAAGGCTATAGATTTTTTTTGTTCACAAGTGGGATTTTTTGTAATGAATATTGCTGGAGAAGCTTGATGAATCCTTGAAACAGGCATTTGAAATGTCTTAAGATGATGAAATTCCATCCTGCTCAGCTGTTGCAGTTCATTCAAGGTCAAATTCATTCAAGGTAGTTCTGAGTAACAAGCTTTTCAGTACAGAGCCTAACAAGACAAGGTCGTTACGCAAAGGGATGCAGTCTGGTTCTGCCAACCCTTTAAAGACCATGCTAGTATCAGTCAGTGTTAAAGTAATCCAAAAAGCAAAAGTGTGAGGTGTGTGATGGATAGGATACACTGATATGATACCAGTCATTCTTATCATGCACACCTGAGGAAAAAATGAGTCATTCTTATCATGTACACTTGAGGAAAAAATGAGACATCCTACAGAAATATCAATGTATTATTTGCCTCAGAGGTGATCACATAGCGGTGCAGTGTCAATCAAGATTTTGATGCAAATACTGTGGGAAATTACCCCATACTTTACTTCATATAGCAGACAATGGAGGTGAAACGGATTCAACACTGGCTACAGATGATGTCGGTGCAGCTGGTTGTCAATATAGACCAGTAGTGATGTGCTCAACTTGAGGCAATCAGGACAGGCAAGCATCAACCGTGCTGCTGACCACAACATTGGTCTAAGTCATGGATGGTGTAGGAAAATTTCAAACAGCGAGAGCCCAATAGAGCATAACAATCCTCCTTTACCACAGATGCATGTGTAAAGTGCTTAGGACTGAAGTATTGCCATTCAAAGGTCACCATATCTAAGATTGGGCAGTTGTCTATAGCCGAAGCAAGGGGAGAGGAGGTGTGCAAAATTGGATTGTTTCACTTATAGAATATTCACCCTGTTACAATAACCTTGATCCTCAACAGAATAACAAGGGACATGCTGTTAGTGCAGGTAGACATATCATGCCTCACTCACCTAAAGAATCTTATGTTGGCAGACCCACAGTTTGCTACACCTGGGGCAATCAATATGCTTCTCTCTACAGAGGTGGTGGCCAAGGTAATTACGAGTGCCAAAATCGTTAGATAGCCACACACCTTACAAACAGAATTTGGGTGGGTGCTTGCTGGAAAAGCAGTATGTGAAGTGTGCATGAACAGCAGCCTTGAAAGCACCCTGCAGAGGTTCTGGGATATTGATGAAGTTCCAGAGAACAATTTAATTTACACTGAAGATCAAGTGCGAAGAGCACATTGTAAGTACGCACACTTAGGATGATACGGGGAGGTATGTAATAAGTTTACCATTTTTGAGTGATGACTGTGACACTATTAGGGAAGTCATGAGGGGTGGCTTTTAGATAACTTTGTGGTCAGGAGAGGAAGTTAGAAAGGTCATGAGGTTTGCATTCTGAATATAAACATTTCATGGACGAATACGAGCAATTGGTGGATATGACATGTGTAGGTGCCCTGAGATCTGATGACTAATTGGAGCTAATATCATTACCACATGAAAAACCTGCTAACATCATCCCCAATCAAATAGCTGTGAAGGAGAACTGTATGACTTCAAAAGTTAAGGCTGTGTTTGATGCCTCGGTGCCAACTATCAAAATAGCTCATCTCTTAATGATGTGCTCTTGTCTGGCCCGAAACTCCAGAACGATATCTGTGATATTATACTGAACTTTAGAACATCAAATATGGCACATACAGCTGATGTGTATAAGATATACAGGCAGATTGGTACTGATCCACAAGACCAGAAATATGAATGTGTATTGTCACAACCAACCTCAGACTCGCCAGCCAAACTCTATGAAATAAATACAGTGACATATGGATGACCATCCTCAAAATACCAATCACTACGTACAATTCAACAGTTGGTAACTGATTAAGGAGCCCAGTACCCCTTAGCAGCACATGTTTTACTGCAGGATGACTTTGTCGATGACATTGTCACAGGAATATCTACCATCTATGAAGCTAAAGAGCTAACAGTAAAGCTCATTAGATTATTGAATGTTGGAGGGTTCCGACTATATAAATGGTGTTCAAATCATTAGCAGTTAATGGATGATGGATGTGTATTGCCAGCATGTTGGGGTTGCACTGGGATTCAGCCCATGACTGCTTCATCTCCAGGATGCAGGTATATGATGCATCAAACACCAAGCAAGCCATTCTCTCAACCACTATCCACTTGTACAACCCTTGTGGATGGTTGGCTTCAGTGATCGCAACAAGTAACATATGAACTGCATCACAGCATGTGTAGTGTGTGCAAAAGCAGTATTTAAGAAAAGTAGCTACGTGAAGAATAATTTCCTGACAATGGAGGAGTTAAGTAATGCTACAGTGACAATGATCAAACACGTAGAGTCTTTTATCTTCAGTAGAGTGGAGTTGAGAGATTTGGGCAGCTCTTAACATTGAGGTCTTGAGAGCCAATGAGGATGAAGTGAGGTGAGTATGGAGCAGCAACAGAATGTTAAGGCGAGGGAAACAAGATTATAGTTTCAAGAAAGAATTCAAGATTGCATAGTCACAGATGCCATTTCTTGACTCAAATGGAGTTATCAGGGTGGGTGGCCAGCTGCCTCATTCATTACTAACAGAAACTGCAAAACTCCTCATCTTGCTATCAAAGCAAAGTCAATTGTCCATACTCGAGGCCAACCACAACCTCGTATCTTGTCCGCAGAAAGCACTGGATAATTTCTGCACAAACAGTGTGGTATGAAATGTGATCCACAAGTACATCACTGCTCTAAAACCAGATCAGTTGCTCACAATCCAGTGATGGACGAACTGCTGAAAGCACAGTTTGCTCAGGTTCAAGCAGTCCAGTCTGTTAGGCTTGATTTCGGAAGACTTTTCCATGCCATGCCTGTGCAAATGAGGAAGAAAGACAACCTTCACGGTGTGTACACGTGTCTGACCGTCTGTATGGCCACCAATGCGGTGCTTTTGGAGCTTGTTACAGACTTGTAAACCACAGCTTTTTTGGCTTCATTCAAGCAATTTGTGCCAATAAGAGGAATGCCCAATGATGTGTACTCCAATATTGGCACCAACTTTGTATGAGCACAGAAAGAACTCAAGGAGATGTACGCATCTTTGTTTTCAAACAAGAATGAGCAATAGATCACAGCTTTGATGAGTCTGAGAGGGTCAAAATGACACTTCAATTCTCCAGCAAGTCCAAACTTTGGAAGTCTGTGGGAAGTAACATTCAAAAGTGCTAAGCAGCACCTTTATAGAGTTGTAGGTACTCAGTTACTGGCCTTCGATTAACTCTCAATGTTGTTTGCACAGATCTCAGAAGTGTTGAATTTAGACCTATACGTGCTCTCTATAAACAGATCCTCAGGAGTATGATGTCTTAACACCAGGCCATTTCCTTGTGGGTGAGCCACTGGTAGCCTTGCCTGACCACAATAAATGTGATATTCCCTTGAACTGTGACTGATGGCAAATAATCACACAGTTTCACCAACAAATATAAAAGAGATGGAGTGCGGAGTACTTACACAATATCCAGCAAAGGACAAAATGAACACAACCAGTTGTTGACACTTGCATCAACCATTTAGTCCAGCTAAAGGATTTGTCAGTTGTCACCACTGAAGTGGAAGACTGCCAGAGAGTCAGCGGTACATCCGACCAGGATGGTGTAGTTCATGTGTCACCTTACGAACATCACAGGGAGAGTTCATATACATTACAAATATTGCTGTACAGCAAATTGCAAATCTTGAAACATCTCATATCATGAAGCATTTTGTGAAAAGCTGCACAAAACTCATTGCAAATCACATTTAAAATCACGAATCATATTTTAAGCTCATTAAGTATATCGTAGATCATGAATCAAATTTTCAAAACACTTCAAAAGTCATGATTTGTATCATAAGCAAATAACGAGCCACACCATGTCATGAAACACTGCAAATAACTTCACAAAGCACATCATGCCGCAAAGCTTTTTGTGAAACCACTTCATCCATTACATTGTACCTGACAACATGCATGGACAAAGCTATGTGAAAAACTGGTGAAGGAGCTATGTACTGAGAAATGAGGAATTCCTGTATCCGACACTTTCAGTATCAGATACAATTTATATATATATATATATACAGACACAGATACATACACAGGCACAAACATATGCCTATACCAGCTGAGGCCCCTGCGGTAGGCCACCTGAAAAAAAACTGCCAATTTCAGTGGTAGTAGAAAATGTTTCAGACACAAAAGTTGTCTGGGTCCAAGGCACCAATAACTTGATAGTGATAATTTCCCAGTATGTGGAAGGGTAAAGAAGATACAAAAGTCAAATTTGTTAATTTAAATGGAATTATATTTTCTATTAACACCCATCGACAATGCATATGTTGATGTAATAAGTGGAATGATAACATTTAGTAACACCCTTCGACAGTGTGTATGAAGATGTAATAAATACAATGACATTTGTGGGACATTCAGGATCGCTGACGGTCAATGACAAAGCAAACTGTGCCACAGCATGGAGCAATGGGCCTACGTAGCGCCATCTTGTAGCGACTGTAGCCATCCTGTAGCTGGTGTTTGTTTATACAACCACAAGCCTCAGACTACACTTCTTTTGTTATTTTATTATGATATCAGGTCTTCAAATTGGTGCCCTTGTGTATTGATACATACTGTAAAGCGATTCTGGGCAGACAATACCACACTTTGGATTTCATCTGGATTTATCGCAGAACATGCTCATGTTATATAGCTGGCCTCTAATGCCTTAGGGAGTCGTTGGTGGACTCTTTGTAGACCTGTTGCTTTAATGTTACCCACTGATGAAAGTCCATAGGCGTTAAGTCTGGTGAACATGCAAGCCATTTCGTGTTTCCAGACCGACCAATCCTACGACCACCAAAAGTTCTGTTAAGAATCATTCTTAATTCTCTGTGCAGAATGAGCGAGACATCAGTCATATTGATACCACAAGGATTGCCTTATGTCCAGTGGAATGTCTTCAATAATTGTGGCAGCACATCTATTAGGAACTGTAAATACTTGACGTTATTTAGTGACCCATAGGGACCAATTAGGCAATTATATACAACACTGCAACACACATTTACAGACCATGGTCTCTGTTTGCCCACTTCTCTCGGCCAGTGTGGGTTGTCAGCTGACCAGTAGTGCATATTGCGAAGGTTAATCTGCCCATGGTTTGTAAATGACGCTTCATCGGTAAACAAAATCTTGGACATGAATGTGTCATCAGTTTGTAGTTTTTGTAGACAGAATTCAGAGAACTGTACCCAATGTCAAAAGTCGTTTAAATGTAGCTGTTGAAGAAGTGAAATGTGTAAAGGATGAAATCTATTGCTATGTAATATTTGCTGAATACTCCATTGAATGATCCCACTCTCACGTTCAAGATACCTTGTGCTGATATGTGGATTGTGTGCTACCGCAGCCAAGATGTTAATTGCATTTCCCTTGTTGGTTGCTGTTTTTCATTGCTCACGTCTTTTCTTTTCCATGCCTCCAGTTTCTTGAACTGTTTTTATTATGTTCATGAAGACAGATTGTGCTGGTTTCGCAAGATCAAGATATCTCTCAGCATACAATCGCAGAGCTATCTAATCCTGTGGTGACATTCAACATAAAAGAAAACCATAACAACTCTTTCAGCTGTCATGTGCATTGTGCAAGTACAAATAACGTCGTCACAAGGAAGTTTCCTGACCGCTACAGCAGCATAGCACAGACTAATGGCCCAATATTCCATGCGGTGGCACAGTTTGCTTTGTCATTGACCTTCAGCAATCATGAATGTACGGCAAATGCCATTGTATTTATTAGATCATTATATGCACTGTTGACGGGTGTTAATAGAAAGTATCATTCCATTAAAATGAACAAAGTTGACATTTGTATTGTCTTTACCCTTCCACGTATGGGGAAATTATTACTATCTGGTTATTAGCGACTTCGACCTACGCAATTTCTGTTTGAAACATTTTCTTCTACCACTGACATTGGCGGTGTTATTCAGGTGGCCTGCCTTAAGTGCCTCACCCAGTATATAAGACACACACACATAATAAGCATCTCTATTTTTGGACCTAAGATTGACAAATATTCTAAACGTTCCTAGAAATATAATTTTGTATCAAGTGAAATTCTAATGTTTTTTACACAATTCAATACATTAGTAATGTAGTAATGTACTCCTTGTGAACTTAACTTAAAAAAACAATGAACACAGCTACATTGTATGGTATGCAAATACAACAATTTCAAATCTCAAATTTCAATTTGTAACCTACAGTACTTTCCGCTTTCCGTCTACTTAAATATTTTCTATAAATAAAAACTAGACAACTAACCTTCTTTTGATCCTTCCAAAATTCAGCAAGATTTAAAACGAGAACAGTTCAATAAAAAAAAAAAAAACATACAAATGTACAATTTCTATCACCTATTGTTAAAAAACTGTACTTGTCATTATCTGTTTTAAAACACTACTGTTATTCATCACAAGAAAAAGTAGCTACACACAATGCTAGACTAAAATATTTGTATTTCTGGTATACAGGATATTTTTCCAACTTAAGACTCTCATGATAGCAATACAATATAATTTTAAGGAATTATATAATAGTTTATAGAAATGCAGTTAGGCACACATTTTACAAGTATGTGATTTAAAGTGCGCAGTGATTTTACAATGCTGTTTTCAAGAACCATAAAAAAATCTCAATAACTAACAAAAAGATACAAAAACAACCCATCAAAAATGTAAGAAATCACGATAAAAATTGATAAAACATATGTTTGCTAAACCACAGTCGTAAGTGTTCTTACTTTTAATTGGTATGATGTTATATCTAACTGTGAAAACCCTTCAAAAAATGTGTAGGTGGTAGTTTGGAATGAGTGCGCCACTCGGTACCCACGCCAGAGGTTGGCTCGCCCTGCGTGCAACATGCGACGTCATAAAGAGAAGCATTATGCTACTGCCACCCCTCACTCCATAATTCTCCACATCAAGTTCCCTCTCATGGCAACAGTAATGGTCCACTATAATAGATGCAAAGGAAAGTGGCTGACATCTAATCGCGGATTTCGGAATCCACCTAACAGCCAGCTGCGTTAAGACCATAACGGTGCTCCACTTACATGACACATGGGCACACACGTGCACAAAGAGGCCATAATCTGAACTTTCCTGTAACGGGAAATTTATTTGAAGTGTAAATTATCTCTCTTATTTTATTTTCAGGTTCCCAAGTATTTTAAGTGTTCAAAACGTATGTTTAATATGTTACCCAATTTTTGGTTATGAATTCAAAATGTGTGCAGCAAGAAGACTACGAACATTATTATTCCGCTGTGAACGCAGTCATAAAAGACATTTAACGAATACAGAAAATTCACAATTTAAATGTATAATGTAAAAATATATATATGAATTATTTATGTGCCATTTCTTTTAAAAGATGTAAGTTTTACTTGGCATGCATAGAACTTCCGCTTGTGTGAACCCCGTAGGCAGCCATGGTAGGTCCGCACGACCCCTACCTCTGGGCAGTCCGTAGAGGAGAGCTGGCAAGGTAGGACGCTGTCACGTACACACTTAAATTTTTTTGCAATTATACAGCTCACTTTTAGTATACCAGTTAACCTTTGCTTTGTGTACATTTTGCCAGACATTTCCCCAGCATTATGCTTCCGCTTAACCTAATAATTTGTGCCCTACTGGCTTTTTAAATGTAATTGAGGAGAAAGGAGGAAAGATGTCAGAGATGCCATGCGGCCCGCAAAACATTGAATCAGACGCCATCCGTCTATGCTAAAGGCGTTCCAGTGTAATTTCTGTTTAGTTGCTAAGTGCAATATTGAGAGCTTTGTTTCTATGTATGTATTTTTGGGTTTTCGTCATGTTTAAACTGTTTTACGGCCACATCGTTTGCGACCACGTAGTTAACTGCCACCAAGTGAATATCTGCGCCATCCATGCGCTCTGAGGGTTTATTTGTGTAATATCACGTGCACCATAATTTGTTTCAGGGTTCTATGTATCATTTCATACAGGGTTCCGTGTATTTTCATGTAATTGATGCTTTGTATGTATGACCACCCAGTCTCTTTCATGTTTGATTTTTCCGCCATAAGACTATAAATGCCTAAATCTTTAGGGGAATATTTTTGCCAACATCAATAACTATTTGTCAGACAATAATTTGCTGTTTTTACGAAGAAATACTGTAATTTCACCTGCACCACATGATCTACTAAAAAGCTTATCTGGCGGCATCCGCATCATATAAGTTTGCTTTCACACATCTGTGTGTTTATTGTGACCATTCATGTCGTGTCCCATACTGTCTCACCTTTATTTGTGTCATTTGTGTAATTTGTACGGTGATATTATTTCTGTCCTAACCGGCTATGTGTAAAGGCCGTCACCACATGCACCATGTGCTGGGAGACGCGCCCCGATGAGTACGCGTTAGCGATGCCAAATAATCGCATGTGTCCACCGTTCATTTCGTAATTCTCCGTGTCCTGTCTTCAGGAAGAATCTACAGTCCATCCTAGCAGCTGTAGACTCCTTTCCTTGTGGAGACTGTGTTCTCTAACACCACGGAGAAGTCATCCATCTAGGAGTGCACTAGACAAGTTGCGGGCACGGGGACCACCCGACGGAGTTAGCTAGACACTTTCGAGTTTCAACCATAAAGTTAATCCTTGTAAGATTTTGTATGAGTGGCAAAATATAAGTAAGTCTAACAGTGCATAAAGTATTTCCTTGTAGTGACAGCAACCTCTTGTCTTTTTCAGGGATAAAATGTTTAGTAATGCAAAGTGTTTTGTAAGTACGCTTGGGTGAGATGGACACACAGAACCCACAGCATCCCTGAGAACCCTGAGTCTCACAGTGTGGTGACTGGGAAACACAGCTGGCACCCACCTACCGTAAATTTATTGTGTCACTGTTCATCTCGTGTCTCACCCGATGGCATCAGTAATAGTGACAAACCACTGGCTTTGTACATGTCACTGTGTGGTGGCCGAAAGCATTTTTACCTGTAAAATAAACTCAAGATGGTATTGCTCAGTTTCCCAGTGTAAGACACCCAACTAATAGTATGTATTTCATTGCAACAAATCCTTACATCTCCAAAAAGAATGATGTCAGCAAGCAGAAAATAGTGAAATATTGTCGAAAACATTGTCACATTTACAAGCCTACACTTGCACGAAACTTACTGTACTCACACAAAACTATCATATGTACTTGTGCAAACGTCCCACATTATTATATATATATATATATATATATATATGAGGATTTTTCATGGAATGTTTATAAAAATCACAGTACAATTCACGTTTAACTTGCAAAAAAAAACAGTGGATTAGCACTCCCACAAAGTAATCAAAGAAACCTCCCAACATCATCAAAATATTTGGAAGTTAAGTACAGGTAAACAAATAACATCCAGTATGTACCATACTTTGTTTATTTACCACTGGTCCCCGTCTGTAAAAACCTTTATTGGCTTGGTGTGGCATTGAGGGGTAGGGGCAGAGGGAAAAAATAAAGCAGTTGATTTTGTTTGACCACTGGGGAAAGAACCGAAGAAGGGAAAGGTCACTAGAAAACTAGCAAAAGTATTACTAAAGTAGTAGGGATGGTGACAAGAGGTCAGCTAGAACTGTAATATGGACCATCTGACTTTCCATACTGCATAACTTCCCCCTGCACCAGCTTCCTGGAATTTCACTAAAGCCCCCCCCTTTTTTTTTAAAACGCAAAACAGACAATAACTTCTCTATAAAACTCTTCTTTGACTGCAGGATGTTTACATTTTTTTCTGGAGAAGACATGTTTATTTTTTGGTTCCTTTTGTGACAATAACTTTTTTCACACATTTGGGATTGTCATATTTTGTGTCATCAACTAAGTTTTCCATTTTTTTCAGCATAAATAATCACTCCTTAACTTAGTCAACAGTGCAAGTAGTTATAAAAAGTATGTTCACTGACAGGGGGCTGCGGCACCATAGCTGCATCTTGGATGACATCATGACGAAACCTCATGCACTGTCATTCCTCATCAACAGTGGCTAGCTTGTTTTTCCTCCAAATTTCCCTTTTCCCCTTCAGAATTTCCACAATTCCCTTGAAGTTTCCCTTTTTCTCTTGGAATTTCCATATTCTCAACCACTTGTTCTATTATTTCATCTTGTTTTTTCATGTACTGTCATTCCACCTAGTTTTTCCAAGCTCTATCATTCCGTCTTGTCTCCTTCACTCTCCCAACTCTTTTCTCTCTCTCTCTCTTGCCTTCTTCATCCACCATTTTGCATGTTGTCTGTAGTAGTTCCCTTACCGCCTGCTAGAGGTAAGGGTGACTACCAGTGTGTACCACAGTCATTGTCTGCTGTAGGTGGCCATTTTGAAATCTTGCACCAGCCACCAGTGTGTGCTGATCTCAGTTCTACCATTTGCCCTTCTTTCATCAAGCTCACATATTTGTAGTAGGCATCCTGAATAAATTTATCATACTGTTTATGCCTTCATATAAAAGGATCAAGCAAACTGAATTGACTTGTCCTTTTAAACCAATCGTAAAGCTGATAATTAAAATTTAAGTCTGAAACACATTTTGCAGAGCGTCAAAGTCTTCTTTTGTCATACAGCGTAGTCACTTTCTTCTTCCTCACACTCTGGAGGTTGAGAGAGCCCGATGAAATGTGGCTACTGAGAACTTTGACCACCACTTTTATAATCATTCTGATGGTCATTTCAATACAGAAATGGAGGTGGGGGAACCTGTCTCCATGTTTCTCCAATGTGATGCAATACAAAATCTATATATCAATGTGAATTAAAGGGGTTGTCTCATTGCTGAAACGCATGTCACTATTTTCAAGTGTGTGTGTGTGTGTGTAAACAACACACAATTTATTTTAAAGTATTTCGAAAGCAGACATAAGACAAACTGTTGTTGTTCTGTACTAGTACGTGTCTATATTAGAGATAATTTTTAAGTATGCGTGTAAATACATACACAAAATTTACTATAAACTATTTTGAATGAGGTGAAATAATTATGTTCTGTACACGTAGAGATGTAGAGTTTTTTTCTGTATGTCACTATAATCTTAAAGTATGAGTGTGTAAATGCGCACACACAATTTGTTTTAAAAAAACTAAGTATTTCAAATGTTTTTATTTTTGTATTTGTAGATAAGTAGTGCCAGGCCTCACAGCTGCCGAGACACTCGCTGAGGACAGGAGGTACTGCAATGCATGTGTTTTAGTTGGTGTAGACATGCCTCCATTGAAGAAGAATGGCACACCTCATGTGCTTAAGTTTAAAAATTTCCATAATGCTGATAAGGTACCCATAGTGGTGTATGTAGACTTCGAAGCGATGCTAGTTCCCATGTAGACCTGTATACCGGACCCAGCTACTTCATATACTTATACACACCAAAAGCCAAAAGCATGAATCGTACAGCTATGGCATATATGCGAAGGTGAACAACGACGTCATTCCTGTATGAAGACGACCAGCCTACCCACCATTGTGATATTGTATATCAGGGAAAATGTCACCAAGAAATTCATGGAGAAAATCATGCGCATTGGCAATCTAGTCAAGGACATTTACAGCCAGTCTTAGCCTACATGGCATCTCACTCTTGACGAACAAAGCATCTATAATCTTGCCATCGCCTGCTGCTAGAGTGGCGCACAGAGTGAGGACAGCATCATACTTGGTGTGGTAATTTTAAGAATATTTCACAGGAACAAAAATTAACATTTCGTTCAGCCAAGAGCAACATGCCATGTCATCGTCATGTCACCACACTTCTACCAACTTTGAATTTGTAACCATCTTGCCATCACATCTAAATATATTATAATAAATATCCAAACAATAGAATCTTGTTTCAGTAGTAAATTTCTAATTAAAAAATCATTATTTTTGTTGCAATAAGTATAAAATATGCTAAAATTGAAAACCTGTATAAAGATAGCGACAATCTCTGCTCTGCCTTATTCAAATTTCTTCCTCAGATGAAAAAAAAACACAATATCACTAGGGCCTACACACCATAACTTGCACTGATGTTTTTAACTGTAACAATGAAATATGTTTCCATCAGTGCTACCTAAATACATAAGTATTTCAACAGGCAACATTTAATTTACAAATAGTATACCAAAAAACTAGGTTAAAAGAATACATCAACTGTGAAATATTTCTTAGTTCTTACTAGCCATTGCAAACACATTGCTGCTCTCAATGTTTTTAATTCACATTTAATATGAAATAAATATTACAAGTTATAGAAGATGCTAAGTGAAAGTTTCATTTATTCCACAATACAATACAATGCTTAATAAGTTGAATAATTGCACCTTATCTATATGCACATGTGTAATTTGACCTTTTTAGTAGTTTTTCTGGTTAGTAAATATTAATTTTTCAGTCGCTTCAAAAATTTCTTAACAGAATCTTAATGTATTCGTGGTATACAAGTTATTGACAAAACAGATTGACATGTTATTCCTAGGGTGATTTTTCAAAGGTTTGTTTCAAAATATCCAAAGAAACCGTGAATGGATTATAAGTACAATGAATCCATGCCATGACAAGTATGGGCTACTGCTACACACATGAAATCCAAAGTATGCATAACTGTTTAAAGTAATTTGTACCTTTTTACATCTTTCTTTGCTTTAATGCTACAATAACTCTCGACTCCAGAGTGTATATGTATTATGTAATCATATGGCCCACAAGCATGTCACATAAACCTAAAATCCAAAAGAATGACAACTGTTCCAGGTTTTCTCTGTTAGCCCAGTCATTTTATGTGCGTGCGTGCGTGTGTGTTAGATTTGTTGACAAATTGAAAGAAAAAATATTTTTACATCAAAATTTGCAGAAAAATTTGTAGATTAACATATCCAAAATCCACCGAAATTCACTCCAATTCCCCCAATGTTTTTTCCAGGATTTATCCTGGAAAAATGTTAAGAAAATTAATAAGTCAAAAACTGTGCATCTTAGGACAAATAATGTGAAGACAAAAATAAAAGAACACATTTCCTGTAACCTATCCAAAATTGGCAAAAATACACTTATAACTTCTACTTATTTTTCCGAGATTTGTCCCCAAAACATATTGACAAAATTAATAATTTGAGAATAAATGGTCTGATGACCAAAAATTCAGAGATAAGAATAAAATAACAGGAAATTTCCAATAATATACACAAAATTAGCATTAAAAAAAATCCACCCATTATTTTTAATTATTTTTCCAGGATATGTTCTGGAAATATTAAAAAAATGTATTATATGAAAATGGCATGTCTTACAACCAAAAGTGTAAAAAGGAAAGTTGAAGAACACGACATTTCCTTTTATATATCTAAAATATACAAAAATTCAAAAAAAATTTTAATTTTACCAAGATAAGTCTATGATAAACCCTACAAATTCAATAAAAATTAAAAATTAAAGAATTTTGTATCCTACATGACAAAAAATATAATGACAAAAATTTAAAGAACACAAAATTTCCTGGGATATATAAAAATTATTCAAACTCCACCAATAACTTCTATTTATTTTCCCAGGATTAGTCCCAGAAAACATTAAAAAAATAATAATTAAAAGTGCTTAACTAACCGCATACAAATGTAATATTGAATTGTTATTTGTCAAGACATAAGTTTTAGTAGCATGAAGCACTGATAAACTATATCTATAAAAATAGTAATGTGGAGCATGGGTGTTGAACAGTCAGTCTATCTGCAGAGTGTTGCCTAAAGCATCATTTTGAGTTAAATGAGTGGCATTGCTCAAGCACTTTCATAATGTGTAGTTTTCTCTTTAAGGGTTGGAGGACTATTACCCCACCAACCAACTCAATGCGGAGCATTGAGTTTATGATAAAAATCTCTAAGCATTTTCGTGGTGCGGTGTTGTTCTCGAAAAAGCATGAGACTACAAAAGTTAGGCTCCATGAAAATGTGAGTGATATTTCCGTTAATTTACTGAACAGAGGTAGTACAATTCATAATGATGAAAAATGTGAATCACAGAAACAGCTGCAAGGGTAATCAGAAGTGAATGTAAGTCTGTAACTAGGATCTAGGATTTTACCCAACATCAGAATTAGATTCTGCAAGTACATGCTTAGGTGCTCTGCCATCATCCCTTAAGAGTCTACATCAAATACCAAGGAACTGTTTCGTGCAGTGTGTCAGAATTATTAAAATTACACTGGCACTGCTGAACGCGTATCATTTCTGTTTATGCAAGAAAGGAGACAAAGGTTTAAAGAATGTTCCTAATATTTTATTTTGTTGCAATATTAATGGGTAACTGTACAAAAAATTTATCACTTAAAAATGCAGTTTTCGACCATTTAAGTGTCTTTCCTGACAAACACCGCAGTTCACAAATCTTTGAAGTCTCTTAATAGAGTAGTAGAGTGGTTATTAACAAGATACCTTGTCGCTTTGTCCCTCAATGTCCCCGTGGAAAATTGAGTAATTTTGAAAGTATGATGACACTGCACACATTTCTTGGGTGTTGTCAACCTACACTGTAGGAAAATTGGTGAACAGTGATAAACTTTTCCTGATTGTCACATCACCTTGTTCAAATTAACTCACTTTGTTCAAATTAATTCACTTTGTTCAAATTAACTACACTGCTATCCTGACAACTGTCCATAGCCCATGTTAGTAGTTAGAAATATGTTGGTAATGTTGCCAACTCTAATCGTCTACAATATATAAAAGGTATGAATATTTATGCCACGCAGCAAAATTTTCTCAGTAGACCTACACAGCAAACTTGTTTTACAAATATAGTAACAGTACCACTAGAAATAAAGTTACTAGTTTCAGAGTTAAAACAATCAACCTTATACAGTAAGTGTTACGTGTTCTATTCTCGAAAATATTATTTTTCAGACGGGCAACGCCTTTGATATCTCTTGCCGACTCAGGGTTTTCCTAAATATATGTATTTTTTAACATGCAGAAATAACATTAACTGTTATGTCTATACCCTAGCAACAGTAGCAGTATTTACATGACGAAAATGCTCTACATATTTGGTAAAATGACAGAGGTTCAGTAACTACCTTCTGTTATTCATAAGACTAATTTATAGCTATGACACTGCCTCGTAAGTCTTTCCTTGAAATGCTCGCTAATAAAAAATGGATATGACTTAAAATTAGCTAGTCCTGGTCAAGCAATCATGCATAAGATTCACCCAAGAGCTTGTCTCTTACCATTTCATTTAAGTCTTGGAGTTCCATCTTCATCATAATTTTGCATCCAAGCAATTAATTGATTCTGCACAAACTGGGATTCTGCTGCTCTTATCAAGAATTTTTTTTAAATTTTGAAACAAATGATGCAGCGGCTGGCAGCGATGAATCAAATAGAATGGTTCCTGAAAACTTTATATGCAGTTTGCTGTGGTAATGTAGACCACAAAATACGGAATTCGGATGGTCATAATATGCTACATGGCTTGGGAATGAATGCTGTGACCACTCCAGATCTGTAGACAAGCATGCTGATCGCAAGAAAACAAACCATTCTAAAAGAAAATTTGTCAGTTCAGTAATGATTGCCTTCATTATACAAAAATAACAACAAACCCGAAGCAACATACAGACTCCTTCCTTCTGTTAAAGCTGAGGATCCAACCAGAAATGTAGATTTACTGTGAAAGATGAGGTTGTTTTTGAGGTCTCAGATGGCAAATTGATCAGGAATGATGCAAATGTTGCACAATGGTTCACCTCTGGGAAAACAAAATGTTACATTTTACATTTCTCCCCATCATAGACATGAAATATGGAGACAAGACTTGCGTATACCGGTATTCAGCACTTCATTTAATTGCAGATAAAGCTTTCAAGATAAAAACTATGCCCGTACTAACTTTCGACCAACCATTGTAGTGGAAAGCCATAAATATTATACTGACAGAACCAGAAAATAAATAGCCCATTATGCCATTTTGTGCTCAGACTTGGCCCAGTTTGTGTGTGATGTCTTTTTCCAAATACTAATAAAATTTCAACACATCAGTGCAAATTTTCACATCAATACCAGCGGGGTCCAATTAACAGTACACATCTCAAGAAGTAGAATTTGTACTGTTCACTCCACTGTAAAATTACACACTCATTATTATACAAGTTTAAATGAGTTGACTACCAAGCCATCAATGTGATGTTATGTAATACCATAGCATACCAAGAGAGTGCACCACAATTGCTACACAATGAAAAGTGCTGACTTGTGCCCCCTCAGCTGTATTTCCAGCCGACCGGTGACGTCACACGCTCTGGAGAGCGTCACGCAATTTCCCCCCTTCTCCCATCACGGAAAATGGCAAGCCAGCCAGTATAAATACCAGTGCATCACCCTTATTCACCAATCTAGGCTCCTTCACCGCACCAGATGGTGCCGAAGGAGTCTACTTCTTCACCGCACTCTTGGTGCTGAAGGAACTATCAGCAACAGCTCGCTCCACCACCTAATGTGCGGGGGCCTTCTACTGCCACCAAGGTCTTCCAGAAGCTCAACTACGACTTTGTTGACGTCTTCAACACCCTCCAGAGATCCTCCGGAGCCAACCCCCGAAGAAGTTGTTGAACACACGTAAATATCTTTGCCCCTTCAGGAAAGCCAACGCTTACCACTGCCCTTCTGGTGAGTGGTAAATCCCTTAAGTCCCTTCTGGACACCAAGACTAGATAGTTAAGTACAGTTGTTCATCTCATAGCCACTTAATTTTTCTACCTTGCGTAGTTTAGGAAAAGGTCATCTTCACCTGTAAAACCATGGTTTAACTTCCGTTCAGCTCTTGTCTGATAGGAGGTAGTACGTACCACTGGGTTTATTCATCACAAGAACAAACCCATTTTTATCCAACTGCCAAGTATTATTCCAAGTGTGTTGTTATGTTTCCTAATTAGACATCAATCTCGTAAAGCATAAAGCAGGTGACCGCGGAGTACTAACTTAACCTGACATTTTTCAGAACTTTAGTGCAGGACTGCGAGCTCCCTTTCAGGGACACTCATATGTCAATTACATACATATGAGATGGCCACCCATTCTGCATACTTCAGTGTATTAGAACAGTAGATCCACTACCATTAGGAATTCAACCTCCAAGGTGGCTATTCATTCAGCATTAGTTATACTTTGTCCACTGTGCTTCTGGTGCCACAGGAAGTAACTGCTTAATCCCGCAGGTCTAACCCCTTGTGGACCTACAACCGAGGGTTGCAGTTGTCAGTAATAATTTAACCCAATGCTCTGTGTCCACCGCACTACTGGTGCCGGGCACGACAGGAGCACAGGGTACAAACTTGTATGTCAACATCAGCTTGAGGAAGTACACATAGATACGGATAAACGTCACCTGCTTTAAACTTTTCAGGGCTGGTAGTAGCCCTCTTCTTCACACCCTACTCCTGTCTGAGTGGTAGTCAACAGAGAGATAAAAAAAAAGTAACTACCACCTCCGCGTATAAACAAGGGCTTCACTCAAATACGACTGCACTTAGCAGTCCACTTACACGGGAACAAGCTCAGGTTGCCCGTTGCTTAGAGAAGCTTCCCTTCTTAGCTACTATAATATCACTGTTTGAATTACTCGTCATAACCTCAGAGGGCATGCACCCCATTATTATAGCCTTTCAAAGGGGTGAGAAAGTCTCATTTGGTATAGTGAACCAATGGATCAGGGGCAGCCAACCAGACAGCCCACCTATCACCACCAGCAGACACAGCACCATCCGACATGTTAGCGCACCAGGTCCTGATGGCAGCTACAACCAACCACCACCAGTGTCACAGCAGGATCAGTAGTCTTCACAGGCCGCCAGTCCCCCAGGTATAAAGGTGAAAGTAAGTCCAATCAGGTGAATTTCGTTCAGTGCAGGAAACCGACTAGGACAGTTCTATATACCTGCTAGGCACCGGTACATTATTAAGTAAGGCCAAGTCAAAGCAAACAAGGTGTGTCTGTCCTCACACCAAAAAAAAAAGCAGACCTTGATGATCCACCGTTAACCAATGGATGTCATGTGCAAACTTCATAAATTTATGAGTTTTCTAGGATGCATTGGACACTTCAATTTATAGCTTTTCCGAGACAAATCCTGGGAAATAATACAAAATATCACATGATTTTGGTAATCATACAGGAAATGTTGGGTTCTTTAATTTTTATCTATTACATTTGATGTCAAAATGCACATTTCTCGACTTATCAATACTTTTCATAGTTTTTCAGGAAAAATCCCAGGAAAATAATATGAAATAGTAGGTGGATTATGATAGAGGTGGATTATAGTGGATTTTGGATCATATTGGAAATTTTGTGTTGTTTAATTTTTGTATGCGCTCTTTTGATTGTGAAATGCACCATTTTCGTCTAATCCATTTTCTTTTCTGTTTTTCCACAAATATTCTTGGGAAAAAAGTCCCTTGTACCATCACACCCCGATTTTATGAGACCTCACAGTTCCTGAAAATGGCCTTGTAAAATCAATGTCCTCGCAAAAACTCTAAACACAGATTTTGACCTCCCAAAACCCCAAAAAGTGCATTAAATGTGCATTTTTCGAATTAAGTCAATTTTTAATCATCTTTGGTGAAAAATAACACATTTTTGAAACGAAAATAGAAAAACATCACCCAAATCAAATTACATCCCAGAACGGTATATATGACCGTCCGTTGTCAAAAAAAAAAAAAAAAACAAAGAAGAGAATATCAAGTACGGGTTACGGTAAGCGAGAGCGAAGTCCATTCCAAGTAGCTTCTTGTGGGAAAATCAGACAATCTATTAATGAAATATTAATTTATGTCAATAGAGAGCCCCAAGAAGGCATGTACAACCTTTCCTTGCAAAGGGGGGGGGGGGGGGGGTGAACTCACACACACGCACATGCATGTGTGCACGTACCGACCTGTTGGGCGCCGTGTTACTTTAAGTGAGCGAGAATATAATTTCCAGTAGCTTCTTGTAGAAAAATCAAACAATTTATTAATGAAATATTAATTTATTTTAATAGACAGATGTCTTACAAATAAAATTAATTATACCCCAGAATATTACTGTGTTTATCCGAGTATGGCCCACAAATTTTATGCAGATTATGTGTCCAAAAAAAGGGGTGCTGATTTTTCACTTTTGCAAAAAGTGGGATACAATATGTACATAAATAAATATACTGGTATAATTTTTTGTAAACGTAACTTACATAAGACAATAAATTTATTTCCATATATCAAAATGCCTCAACACAATGTGTGAATTCCATACCATGTGCACCATGCATAGCCTGCCAACCCAGCGGTCAGCCGGCCAAGATCGCTGGCTGTTGGGCTGGCAATGGTGTATGTGTGCGTGCATCATCTCACACACAGCTGCTGATGGCTATGGCATCCGACCAGAGAGAGAGAGAGAGATAGAGTGTGAAGAGGGGGAAGGGGGCATTCTAAAAATACAAGTGAACCACCAAGCCAGAGTTTGTGTGTATGCATGTTAATGAAAGTGGGAGCTTCCCTTTTGCACTTCTCCTCCCAGCACAAAGGAAGTGTAACTTTTATTATTATTCTATTAAACAATAATACATACATATTTATATTCATAGACAAAAAATACATGTGTGGTTCAACAAATCGAAAGCATAAAATATCAATCCAAAACCATAATTCCAATATAATTTACTCTCAATGTATCGTCATTCACGGGACTACTAAAAAATTTCCATACATGCGGGATTTCAGTAGATGAGATTTCTGACCTGTACAGCAATAAAATACAACTTCTAAAACACACAAAAATTTATGTGGAGTACAGTAAATTCTGTATATTATATGTGATTAACGTTTAGCTAATGCCGTAAACACAATGAAAATGGGAATTTTAGAAAAAGCATTACTGTAGATAACACATTAAAAAGCATTTCACCTAAATTCATTTAAATAAAGAAAATAATGCCTCAAAATTCAGTATATAACCAATTGTAATTCAACACCAAATGCAAGCTGACTTAAAACATTCAAACACACTGAAAATTAAAATAATATGACACAGAATGCAAGTAAAATTTCTAATGTACCGCGCGCACTCAGCCGAGAGCGCACTAAGAAGGTATCGATTGTGCAGAGCGATGACAGCGGCTGGTGGAGGAGGGGTGGCAGTGGGAGGATTACCCCTCCATGCCACTACATGTTGACAACACCTTGCGTGCTTGGCAAATGTCTGTCTTTCAAAGTAATTAATTATATTTTACTGCAAGGAAAACTTGTAATTTTGAGACAGAAATAAATAAATAAGGCAAATATAATTAATTTCTCACTGTCTTTAATAATTATCATTCAAAACCACATCCTCTGATTTTCCCTGTAATGTGTTACAGTGCAGTCGGCCATTTTCCCTATTGTCAGAAAGTGGCACAGTTTATTTTTGTTTTATGCAGTTTACTAGTTTCAGAAAGCCCATGAAGTGTCGTATTTATTTAATGATACGGCTAATTATTTTGTATCGACGGCAGAGAAACATGTAGTTAGGGATTGCAATAGAACAACATGTATTCAGGAGTTTCAAATAGGAATTATGAACAGTAAGTCAGTGTGTATTGTAAATAATGTATTTTGAAATGATTATTACAATGTTTTAAATGTATGTGGTCTAAAAAACCACCATTTCAACTAGTTTTGCAGTGTAAAAGTAACACGTGTATTGTATGGAAAAAAAAGTTCTCCAAAAATATTTACGTCCCGAATGTTATTAATATTCTAATTGCCGTACAAACAAAACATATATCCCGCTTTCTGTCTGTGAGGTTAAAACTTGACAGGTTATATAATAATTTGAATGCTTCTTTCATACGAGCAAATTTTTGACTCGTCCTCTAAAACAATATGCAATAAATGATAACACAGGCCATGCCAAAATCGACAAATTTCGTTATTTACTTATTCTGTAAATTCGTGATTAGGTATGTATCAATTCGGATGTTGTCGACAGTCATGTGTTTAGCAGTCGCGACAACACATAAGAGGTTTGTTCACGTGGTATGCTTTTTCTACTATTTGAGAGCCAAAAAGTAGAAAAACAGCATTTACTCTCGGCAGGATGATACGAATGACTAACAGCAGTAAACTCAAGATAACTTACTTGCGAGGATAAATTTGTCTTAGTTATTTTTATTTGTCTCTGCAATTCTTACAGGATACCCAAATATATTCTCTTCATAAATCTGCGTAAAAGCAAATTACTATTTGCAATTGTTACTCTCAAAACACTTTGACATTTGTAATTTTATTTTGGTGGCCATTTTTTTCCACCTTGCACGTTTTGATATTTCTGCTGTACCTCGACGAGCAAGAGCAGAAACAGCTGCTTTTTATAGCACAAATAGCAATTGCTACAGCCAACCGAACAGCATACAAAAAAAGTGCTTCCGGTAACAAGCAGAAATACCAATAAACTAGCAGAATAGGAAACCACGCGAACACACCTTACGTGTGTTCGCGTTATTTGCTATTTGGTTGGCGGTAACAATTAGGAGGTTTGTTCGGACGACCTGAGCTTTCTACTACTTCTGCTCTTTTTCTTGCTTCTTTTCAATTTGAGCGTTCGTTTGACCAGAAGTGTTTTTTTGGATGGCTGTTCAGGCATCAGGAGCACTGCTCCTTTTCTCACAAAGAGCATGAACTTTCTGCTCTTGCTGTCGAAGAAGAGCAGAGGAGCAGTGAGATTGAGAGCAAGGGAAAAAGATGCCAAATTTGATTATTTATAGTCTGGACTACGAGATAGTGCTAGTTTTGCTCCAAAATCTTTTCTGTCACGTTTATTTATTTGGGAATATGTTTGGCCATCCTCTGCGAACTGCTGTAGAGCATGTAATTGTAGATAATGATGAAAATATTACATTCATCCTTGAAGGCAAGTGTTAAAATGACAATCACAGTGATTATTAAATACTTGTCATAACCAATCACAGGCCACTAATGTGTCAAGCAATACAACTGATGCTGAATTGCCCCTAATAAACAATAACATTGGCAATCACTTAATTTGTTGTTTTATCAGACTTTGCAATGTTAGGGATATGTGAAATTACGACTGTCATTACATAGCCTATTTTATAGTATTTGAAGTTATTAGGTTACCAGGCATCCTCTTTTAACCGGACATTACCTTTTTTGCTGCCTCGAAACTGTCCGTCTCCCTACAATGCCATACTCAATAATGTTGAAAATTACAGATTGACGATGTTGTGATCAGCTGATTAGCAGTAAACAGCTCCGTGACTTTTGGCGATCGGTTGGTAGCAGAAAAGAGTTGTGCGTTTTTTGTTCTTTCGTGCTCTTTTCCTACTCTCAGAAATTCTCAACTTGCTCTCGAGAGTAAAAAGCTTAGGTCGCCCGAACAAACATGCTATTTGTGTTATAAAAGGCAGCTATTTCTGCTCTTCCTCGCCAAGGTACAGAAGAAATATCAAAATGAGCATGGTGGAAAAATTGGCAGCCAAAATAAAATTACAAATAAAATTACTTGCTTTTTAAAACATTGCTAGTGTATTTTATGCATGGTTATTTGATGTACGGTTATAACATTATGCTGATGTCATTTTATATTTTTGCTAACATCCGCTACGTATGAAATACGTAATACCAAATATGTCATCATTTTTGTATACAAAATCTGGTCACGTGATCATTTTTGTGTAGAAAATCTGGTCACATGATCATTTTGTCAACAAAACATGGACACAGTCTTGTAAGAAGCGGTACACAAAAATGCCGTCTTATGAAAGACATTACACAAAAGTCTCTCCCAACCCCAACCACTGGCAATAGAATTAATTGTGGCCCAGCAGTATGACTTAGCAATAACAAAAACAAGGTAAGTTGGAATGGTAACCTACATAGATCATAGCATTTGTTTACACTCATTATTTTATTCATACACAGAGCAGCTGTGGTGCAAGAATACACTGTGGCAGTGCTAAGTAACTGTCAAAATTTATGTTTGATATTCTGAATGCAAGTACTACATTTTTTTTTCTATGTGCTATTTGTGTTTACAATCTTTATTTCATATTTATTGTACGTGTTATACACAATATGTGAAAACAACCAATGCAAAACAACACACAGAATTTTAAATTTATCTTGCTTCCGGTAGTGGAAAAATTTGCTATTTTTTTATCTGGCGATAAACAATTCAGACATTTCCTCTATCTGACTTAATCCAGAAAAAAATTTAATGCTTGTTTTTCTAGATAAAAATTATTAAGCTCTTTTGGTTCGAAAATTGACCCCTGATGTGCTTTTTTAGTATCATATAAATATTTATAATTTTTTAACACTTGAAAGGTTTACTGTTACGTTATATAAATTAAAAATTCGTTTCCATCATCTGTAGTATTATCTTGCATGATTTTTCTTCGGATTTAAAAGTTATCATAAATTTAGTTTAGTAGAGAACAATGAAAATGTAGTTTACAAAAATTTAACTGCATTATTAAATTTTTTTTTTTATTCAGAGTATCGAGTATCTAAAGTATTGAGGGTATCAAGTATCAAAAACATGGTATCGTCCCACCCCTACTGTAAATGAACTTTACATTTATAATATAAGTCGCTCAATGTTCAAAGAATTTTTGGTGACATGGGGACATCACGTGTATGCTTCTGGACATGTACTGTATTTACCCAAAAGGAAGACAACCCGTTTCTAAAAATATATTTTTGAGGGAAAAATATTTAAAACTGAATTCAAGACTACCCCTGTGAAGTATTGAAAAAATAATTTAGGCTGAAAGTATTTTTGCATGAATTTATGACCAACCATTCACTACGAAATTTTATATGAATATGATATATTTTATTTACTTTTAAAGAAAAGCTAATCACAATGAAATAGGTGTGTCTAACCTGGCTGTATGGTAGCAGGATCTTTCTTACAGTGCAAAACTTTTGTGGGTGTTATATATTTGTGACTTGAGCCATTTTGCTTCCCAGCAAAGCTCTTCCTCTCTACCACCTGATAAGGGGACCCTTGTCAAAGTTGACAGTCTCAGCACTACAAAAATATCTAAAATCATAGGACAACTGTATTTAAGCATGAAAAGTCTTTGTCAAATCCTCTGTCTCATGGCCTGCCAATTTTGGAGGACTAACTGCTACCTGAGCAAAAAATTATGAATAGAAACCCTAATTTTGTACATGTGACACAAACTCAAAAATTGAATTAGCAGTGTCACACATTCATGGTATTTGTGCCTAGGTTTTGAATTGAAGACAACCCCGAATTGTAGAAGACCCCATATTTTTTATATTCCTTTTCTGTCGAAAAACCTCGTGTTCCTTTCAGGTAAATACAGTAATTTTATTTGCTGGGATGCTGCCTTGTGAGTTAAAATATTAAGTTTTGAAATCATGTCAATTTTACGCCAGATAGAATGAAACACCAACCTTACGGGAAAAAGGAAAAACTACCCGTTAGTCACAAAAGAATACCTTTTCGCAAATAATAAGTCCTCATTAAAATGTTTTGCGTAAAATTTTCAGGCAAAACCATTTGCTTTGAAATACAAGTGGGGATGGGTGCAACTATTTTCAGCGACAGATGTACACCAGGCACACATTTTCTCTGTGGCCAGCATGTGAACGCAAGCATGCAAACATGCGCAGCCAAGAGATTTGCTTTTTCTTTTGCTACGATAACAGCTTTAGCTTTCCCTCTCAATGACATCATAAGGAAGGTAGGAATGTGTACGGGGGGAGAGAGAGGGAGAGAGGGAGAGAGAGAGAGAGAGAGAGAGAGAGAGAGATGGAGAGAGGGAGATGGAGAGAGAGAGATGGAGAGAGAGATGGAGAGAGAGATAGATAGAGAGATGGAGATACAGAGAGAGATAAATAGAGAGAGAGATAGAGAGAGATAGAGATATAGAGAATGCTGGTCACCACGCTAGTTGCTAAGTAAACATTTCCCCTCTCGTAGGCGTGTAAGGGGAAATAGCAAGCCAATCTCGCATGTCGCATCACGCCGCAGTGAGAGACGTGTTGGGAAGACAACGTGAGGCACAGCTGTGATAAACGGCGGTGCGCCTGATGTTTTCATATCCAGTTACTAGACGTTTGCATAAACAACCAGCTTAAAAATTAAAGCAGCGGGAAATCTTAGGTGATTGGACCAGAAATATACTTTGATCTATGCTACATGCGATAAACGATAAAAGCGGGTTATGATAACATTATTTGAGTAGGAATTTTGCCGGGACTGCAAAAAATTGTTGGTGGATGCGATTTATCAGTACATGCGATAACGATACATTGAGGGTCAAATGTAGTACTCCAATAAAAATGGCACAGCAGGTCGTCAATAATCAATACAGCCAATTCCAAATGCAATTCGAACTAAACAACCAAAAATAGAAGCCAAAATCAAACTTTTAAAATCATCAAAAATGTATCCAATAGCCAAACACTGCATCCACAATAAGTAAGATGGCAAAGCAATCTTGACATTAAGGGCTTAAGGGGCAAACGTGGGGGTGGGTAACTTATGCTGTTCTTGGACGGCCTTGTTGCTATGTGCGTGATAGTTGACCGTTGCCATCACCAGTCATCAGAAAGATCAGCAGTCAGAGACTGTAAGAAGTGTTGATCGAGGGGGAAGAGGGGTGAGTGGGTGAAGCATAAAATCCCTTTGTGATGTCACATGTAGCACAGCACAGGGGAGGCTAACCTTAGGTGCCAAGCAGTGCCTTTGTTTCAGAACACCACTGCCACATTTAAAAAATATGTTGTTTTTTTTTTTTTTTTTTTTGGGGTTTTTCATATTGCGGCATACGAAATTCAGATTACTGATATTAAAACCCATATATTTTATTGCTGTGGACAGGTAAACATATTTTTAATCAGTTCTCATTGCGATTTTTCCATTCTTTTTCAATTTTTGTCATTTTTTAACGGTTCCTGAAAATGGTCTTGTAAAATCACTGCCTCATTAAATCTGGTACTCGTAAAATTCGGGTCTGACCCTACATACAAAAGGATCTAAACCAGGCCTGTCGTTTTAACGAATTTGATCAGTTTTACGAATTTTTAACACACTAGAAAAATCCAAACCCAAAATTTAGACCTTTTTTTTAAAAAGCACTTTGCTCAAAGTGGCTGGCGTACATGTGATACTAACACCCACAGCGATGTGTGTCAGTTTCACTAATGCATTTGTTTGAAAGTTCCTTACAAGGAAGGTGAATAATTAAGCAAAATATTTTGAGTATGACCAAAATATTTTACTTAATTATTTAATTATTCATTGGTGTGGGTATACAGTTATCTACATATTTCTGTTCCTGGCTGTATGATCACATGCAAAGGCTAAGGCCATTATTGAAAAGAACCTTTGCTGCAAATTGCTGTGCTTATGCATGCAATCCGAATTTGGTGACAAGTGTTTTGCATTTGGCATTGATATCACAATGATGAGGAAACAAATATAATCGCAGGTACAGTCATATAAACAAAAATATAAGTGCGAGTGGAAAAAAGAATTACCATGGTTTGTACATTCCAAATCAAAACAACTATATAAAATATGTTAACGTCTGTCATATCCATTTCTTTCCTGTAATTTGCAATTTTTTTAAATTGATTTGATGCAATGATTCCAGGATTTTACAGGAACTTTATATACAGGAACCAGGATTTCAGCTTCAGGGCTGGTGGCAGCCCTGAACCAAACTTATTGCTTCTCTTCCTCCACAATCAATTAGGTGCATATTCTTCTTTCCTTTCCATCGCTGTTTGGTACTTTTACTAAGTCAAATTAGGTTTGTGAAATAAGGAATGGAGAAAAAATACTGCTCTGTAACAGCATAATGAGATAATTTAAATTATGCAGTTGGTAAAGTATTTTAAACTATTGTGGTTGAGTACAAGTAAAACCAAATCATTCAATATATATTGAAATTTTTTTAATTTTATTTGGTTTTCTTATTTACCCACATATACGCCAGAAGGCTACCTAAAAATGATAGGGTATTACAATTTATAACAACCTAAAATTATCTTAATTGAGATTGTAACCCAGAAACTTGTGGTCTAAGAACACATTAACAATTTTTGACATGGAGCACACAGAACAGCAATATGTAAACACTGCATTTCAAATGACATTTTAGGGCACAAATATGCATGCCAACACCTTGTGATCAATGTAACATGCAGTGGAATGCAGTGGAAGGCTGACAGTTCTTACCTTCTTTCCCTCATGAACAATTAAAGCAATGGCTTGCTGGCCAAGTCCCTTATCATCCCTGTCAGGGTTGTCCAACCACCGTCGTGCTTGTTCCAGCCGACCAGACACAGTGTGCGCTGGCTGCTGGATTCCAGACTTCTCCACATTCTGGACTGCTCTGTTCACCAGACCATAAAGATCTCTTAACTTTTCTTGGATGCCCCGTGACAATGCTTCCGCCTGAAAGTCAAAACACACAGAGTTATGTTTTAAAGGCAGTTACTGTTACATATTGAATACTACTATGATAAATATTACATTGATTCCAAATATTTAGTGCATATCAAAAGTATTAGTCTCTAAGCATAACAGTTTTTAAAGCTCACTCATGTAATCAATAAATGGTCTATAAAAGAATCCTTTGCATGCAAATTAACTAAAACAATGCACAAGATATTTCACACTAAAGACAGTGTCTTCTCTGAGTTTAAATGTTGACTACCTGCGGCGTTGCACCCTTTTCATCCTGTCTCAGCTCACAAAGAGCATCGGTCATGGTCGTCACATCACCACAAAGCTTGCGAATGGCCTCTGCATCATGCGGGAGGGATCGCTCCGCTACCTTCTGAGCGTGGTCCAGTATCTGACGCACAGATTTCTCCCCCACTCCTCCACGCAATGCAAGTGGGTCCTACAAACACACACTATAAGTGGCAATACACATATTGAAGGTTTATGATTGTTGCAAGAATAAAATAAATCATACTTCAACAAAACCCTGATTTCACACTTCCCAGAGCTGGATTATTGTATTTGGAAAAGTTTCCAAGAAACAAGTAGAGGGAAAAGAATAAATTGTGAAATCAGAGCATACAATACAGTACAAGTAAAACCCTATGAAGAAGTTGACATAAATTTGCACCTGGTGTGTGTGTGTATATGTATATATAAATAAATAAATAAATAAAAACACACACACACGCACGCGCGCATGCACACATATATATAGGCATGCACACATGCATGCACCCACCCACACACGCATTCCTGTGTGCACACACGCCCGCGTGCACACACACACACACACAAAAGTAAACTGATCCTATTAGGAAGTTTTCCTGGTTAAAAAGTCTAAATTTTTCAGTCCCTTCGGAAACTTCTTATGAGAGTTCTACCATACTTCAAAGACTCTTAACACAGCTCTTCAATCAAGAATGGCTAAATTACCAACTAAAAATGAAATCACATGCCAAAATAAGTACAGTGGATTCTCTATCTACCGTATTTCAAGGGACTGTTAAAATTTTTTCTATACATCCAGGTTTTCAGTAGATGAACTGACTTGTATGTCAATAAAATACAACTACTAACATTACTAAACTTTATGTTGAGTATAATGAGAGCTTTACATTATCTTTGCACAAAGTTTAACTAATAATAATAATAATAATAATAAAGATAAAAAAAAAACAGAACATTTTGAAAAAGTCATATTACAAAAAAATTATACATTTAAAAAAATTTCACCTAAACTCTCCTAAATATAGAACATAACATAACAAAGCAATGTTTTTCACAAGTAAATAAAAAATTTTTAGGAGGAAATACAGTGTACCATGGTTTATCACATATATTTCACCATCACATAACGGTTGTAACAAAAAATTTTAATGCTGAAAAGACTGTTAAAAAAATGTACTACCTAAAAGTCATGGCCTTCGTTCAAACGTTCCCAGCCGTAATAGAATACACACCCAATGCTAAACCTCCCCAACAAATTATGCGAGGAGAAAGGAAGAGAGGTGTAATCTCATGAGTAATCCCCTCCACAAAGCAAAGGGGATAGAGTCAAATTGGATTGTGCTGTGGTGAGTTGTAACCAAAGGTAGCAGAAGGTGACCAAAATGTTTCTCCCCCTCTTTCTTCAAGTTGTTTCCCTTAATTTAGTTGAGGAGTCATTCACTATACATGTGCAAATGGGATCCTGTGTGCAGGCTGTGTTACTCACAGACTGAACAAGACAGGAAGGATGATTTAGAAGTTGCAAGGCTACCACTTCCCCTCTTTACAGGCCGGGCACGTAAGAGAAGTGAGGTTGCAGAAGGCCAAGCAGAGTGTGCTTGAAGATAGCCGATATCTACCTCCCACTGGTCGGCCAAGAAAGAGGGGATACGAGGATGCAGCACTACTTGCTAGGCAACCGATTCCCCTCTCACTAGCATGTAAGGGAGGAAACAAAGGGGTGACAGAATGAGAAAGAGAGAGAGAAAGAAAGAGAGAAAGGGGATGCAAGGATGCCATGCTGGTTACTTAGTAACCACTTCACATCTCATCACAGGCATGTTAGGGGAGGAAGTAAGGCCATATCTTACCGGTTGACTTGCAAGCATTGGCTGAACAGAGGAGAGCATCACACTTGACTTATTTCCAACCCTGTTAGAAGTTTGCCTAAACAAACAGTTCAATAGTAATTGTTGCGTGAAATATTCAAGTGATGGGACCAAAAGACTTTTTTATCGATGCAATATTTGATAAATGATACAAAAAAGCAGATAATTTTAATATTATAGAGGAATTTTGCTGAGACAACTGAACATTTTTGTGGATACAGTAGAACCTCTCTGTTACGACCCCTCATGGTTCCCAAGAATAGGGTAGTAATAAAAAATTTGGAAAATTTTGGGTCGATTTTGACCCACCCCTAAACCCTATGCCCCCAAACTTGCAATTTTTGGCATGAAAAATGTTCAATTGTCTCTAGTGCACAATAAAAACTTTTTAAATTAAATATAAATATGTATATTTTAATAGCTGGACGTCTCCTGATTATTTTGATACCCAAGAAAGGCATATTGGACCACCCCTTGTCGTAAAAAAGAAGGCCATCGAAAGTGTGTGAAAAGATTATGTATTATTAAAATATAAAGTTATTATTAAAGATCTATTACACAGGTCTCGTGGGTCATACATTGCTATGAGGCACGTAGCGATCAAAAAGTTTAGGTGGCATTGCGCAATACGTGCGTGCACCATGCTTTCGCTTTGGTCTGGCTGTTTACGTAGCTGGGAGAGCGCCTAGATCCTCTGAATCACGACCGGACGCGGGCATGATGGTTTGCTGCTGAAGCTCGGCCCTAGATCCTCAGGCTGGGTAGCTGTCTGTCTGTCGCTACAAGATGGTGGGCGGCGGTCACCCGCCTGCCACCACTGCTATTGTTTCAGGGCTGGTTCACTTCTTAACATCGGCCCGGCGTTGGGAAAACATGTTGATAGATGCGATTCATGGCAATATGTTGAATTTATACGCAATGTAGGTGGCGTGTTGGCCTCTGCACTGGCACGATGAGGCACGGCAATGTTTACGGGAATATAAATATTTAGAGCGGTCTACTTGAATGATTAATTATCCCGAATTTTTCATCAAAAACTTTTGACGTTGCCTACACGCACATGGCCTCACTCACCATAATATGGTACCGGTAACATAAGAACAAATTTTATTTGCATATACTTATCTTTATTCACTTTACAAATATAATTTACTTCAGATGAAAAAAAAAAAAAAAAACCTACCATAAAAAATTAGCAAATTACGTAGGCGTGGACGCATATAAACTTAAAAATAATAATTAAAAAAAAAGGGCACTGAATTAAATTTTAAGTTATCATACATACACTGATTAAGAAACTAGTCTGTGTAATGTACCGCTATTTTTACAGCAAAAGAGGGGGATAACAGAAGCAAAAAAAGACAGGGAGGGTAAGGCAGAGGCGGCGGCATGTGACTAGGACAAAGAATCCTTACTGACCCGGCCTGTAACTTCCCCCTAACCCCACCACCCGGTTCCAAGGACAATACCCCAGTGTCCCCTTCTGGCATTAAGTAATTTATTGCTTCACAACCAATGTCAAAGTCTATGATGGCTTAAGTCCATTCACAGTAAAGTGAGCACTTTTGAAAGCCCTCTCATTTGGAATAGTCAATAAGTATGCTTTACTTTAGCCTTAGACGTTAACTTCCGAGTGTGGTGGAATGTACACACTGTGTTTATTACTTACATGGCAAAATTTATTTAAAAAGATGTTTAGAGAATAAAAAAATGGCTAAAAGGAAAAAGTAACCACGCCATCAAAAGTACTCACTTTACTGTGAACAGCCTATAGCTAGAGAAATGTGCGACCACTAACATCAGCAAGGGCTAGTTTTTCATAGACTGAAAAACGTGGATAATATAAACTAGTACCGCCGTTGGAGAAAACGTCTACAAAACAAATCCGCACATAACTGAAACCGTTGTTCAAGAACCGTGGTTGGCGAGAGAATACTGTGTCTATTTTTAGACGTGCCTCAAATTTTCGACTTTTTTGACCCAAACTTTTCACGGTTTCTCCGGATTGGGTCGTAATAGAGAGGTGGTCATAATGAAGGGGATTTACTGTACAGGTTTTTGGTACATGCATTTCCGGTACAGATAATCCACTGTAAACATTCAAAACATGTTAAGAAATTTAAAAAAAAGTACGGAATAAATTTTCCTAGGGTACTACCTTGAAGAACGAATTTGCTTCCAAAACATTTGAATAATAAATATGGGGGGAAAAAAAAAAACCTCAAAATCATTAAATCCCGAAATAATATGTAAATCCCGCAAATCGAAATTAAACTCATAATTTAATACAGAAACTTACCTTGTAATACGTTAGTAATACACAAAAACAGAACTTCAGAAAATTCCAGGATCCTTGCGCTCCCACTACTAACAACTTGAACCTACTTGGGCCACATTTAACATGGGAATGGCAAGTTCCGCGGCGCGCCCCATAGGTTTAGACGCTGCCACATGCAAGGGTTCTTATCACCGGAACACATCCGGGTTCCAGCTGTAGATTATTATCTCTTACAACGCCTGTCACAGTGGAGTGGGAACAATGTCTTACTCTCCCCCTTTACTTTCTGTAGATGATTATCTCTCAGCAGGGTAGCTTTTCCCCCCACCCTTCCTCATTGTTATGTGCTAGTCTGTCAATGTAGATCTTAAAATAAGAACGGCAGGTATCGGCATCGACCCAGCACTAAAGATTCCCCCATGCTTAAAATATTTCCCATGAACCTGGTTTGCGTGTTTGCGCATTTTGTCCACTTCTGGGCCGCAGTAGCTAAGTGGGTAGAGAACCCAATAGTAGAGCTGCAGAAACTCAGTGGGTAGAGAATCCAGTAGTGGGGCCAAAGTAGCCCAGTGGTTAGAGCATCCAATAATGGGGCCGCAGTAGCTCAGTGGGTATAGAACCCAATAGTGGGGCAGCAGTAGCTCAGTGGCCAGAGAACCCAATAGTGGGGCCGCAGCTGGTCATGGGCTAGAGCATCAAATAGTGGGGCCACAGTAGCTCAATGGGTAGAGAACCCAATAGCGGGACTGCAGTAGCTCAGTGGCTAAAGAACCCAATAGTGGGGCCGCAGCTGGTCAGAGGCTAGAGCACCCAATAGTAGGGCCGCAGTAGCTCAGTGGGTAGAAAACCCACTGATATAGTGGCTAGAGAACCCAATAAAAAAGATTCACATTTATATAGTAGTAAGCATACCAAGTGGGGCCTTAGTGGCTCAGTGGATAGAACTTGTTGTCACAAAAAAAAAAATCATTATTTATCCCTATAAAAATGGGCGCGAAGCCGCAGGTAAAATTTAGTATCAAATAGAATAACAAACTTTTCAGGGAAAACCAGAAAGAGAGATTCAATAAAGAGAATCATCAGATTTTTTCCCCAGCCACACAAAACTGCTAAAAGTAGCAAAGGAAAATGCTGAGACAGCAAAAAGCAAGTTTATTCAAACATTATTCAGTAGAACTTCTCACCTCGAGCCAGTCATGTGCTGTTCTGATCTTCCCCTCAATTGCATTGTGGGTCTTCTTCATGACAGTAAGATTGTCTGCATCCCACTCCTCCTCGTCATATGTCGTCAGCTGCAGCACTCGTATGATTTCGTTTATTTCGTCCGTCATGCGCTGAGCCAGGTAGTTCCTATTCTCTGCCGCTTCATCCACACCTTTACCTCCTGTTGCACACACACACACACACAAACTTACTAATTACACCAAAAACCTCTATTTGGTATCAAAAACTTTGGAAGATAATGCAATTTTATTAAAATTAACACTGATTGTTTTTAGTATACATAAGTATAATGCACAAAAGTGCATATCATGTTTAAATAAAATATACTATTAACTGCACAGTTGCGTTTACAATTAGAGTAAGGAATAGTCAACAAAATGCAATTCACAAGAAGATTGAAAGGAGAGACTATAGTACTTTATTCATAATCTTTTTCAGAAGGATAGTTGCTGATGTCACAAAGTAACATGAGAAGAGGATAATTGTGCAAAAATGTGCAGCAAGAGAGAATAAAAAGCACTTTACTTACAAAATTAGAAAATTAAAAGTGATTCTAGCTCACACATCAAAATAACATAATACAAAGGGCAGAGGGTCAGATTCCACCAGTTTGCATACTGCTTCTTACACCACTACATACTACTCAAATGTACAAATTTTCATCATATTCTTCCTCACCCTTTCTTAAGAGAAAATGCAGTGACTGGAGATGTACGTAAACATAATTAATTCTCATTATTTCAAGTAATTGCTGTTTCAAAAACTCTCATTTACACACAAAAAATAACCAGTAGGATTGCAACTTTTTAATTTGAAAATTTACTGTAATTCCCCAGATTTTTTGACAAAAACAACTCTTTATTCTGACTTTTTGTACCACAATTTCACACTACAATAAATACAGTACTCAAACCTTGCAACACAATGCACCTGACGAAAACACCCTAAATATTGACCCATGACAGGTAGTTACACAAAGTCGTTTTTTCCTTCAACTCCATATCATCATGTGCGCGTCACGTGCCCCAGACAAGATATGAACCCTGACTGGGCAACACCCAGGTCAGCATTCCGTCTCCTTAGACACGGCGGATGCGAAGGGAGACCAGTCGGCAACACAAGAGATTTCCCCAAGCGAGCTGCAGATACCACCTGCACACGAGGAAACTACCCCGTTTCTAGCCTTCGCAGAGAGATTGCAGCCAGTGCTGCACCACCCACAAAGGGAGGCGCTACCCTGCTGGAGTTGCCAGAGAGCCGAAGAGGCCCCGAGACACCCCCTGGTCAGGTTTACCTTTGCTCACTGCAGAATGGCAGTTGATACCAACAGCTCGCCTTAGCACCAGTCATGCTAAGGCTCTCTGCCCTTTTCTGCTCTCTTTCTTCTCATGAGGAATCACCCAAGTGATCACCAGTAACCAACACCGGACTTCTTAAAGTACGCGCTGCAGCCCTGAAGATACGTAGTTTCCCACCTTGACACTTGCCATGAACTCACACCACCCCGTAACACCTCAAATCACTTCAGGACTATCGAGCTTCAGTTAGGGTCAAAGTTTTTCTAATGGCTACCTAATTTTTTGTTCAAGCTCTTTAATCCGACAGGCCCCTTCACCTGACTTTTGTGTTTATTTCCTTCCATAAATTAATCAGTGTATTGATTCAAAGCAGGAGAGTACGGATCACCATATTATATTCTGGATGGAATACAACACAGTAGTTGGAAAATGGCGGTTCTGGCACAGGGGTTTGGGGTCTGTGGACTAGGCGCCATCCTGGATTTCCCAAATTTGTGAATTTATGCAAACATTCACAATTTTCTGCAAAAATTCGTGACTTTCTGCACCGCCCTCTTGGACAAGAACTTCCTGCTTTGTCAATCCGGTCCGCCATCTTTGAAGTTGCAATGACTAGAAAAATTGTGGGAGCACTGTCTAGCAAAATGGCTGCCAAAGTACTGCCTAGCAAAATGGTAACCAATGAAAAACTTCCTGCTCTGTCAATCCAGTTCGCCATCTTGGAAGTGGCACTGCCTAGCAAAATAGCTGCCAATTCACTGCCTACCAAAATGTGGCCAATGCAGAACTTCCTGCTCTGTAAATCCAGTCCGTCGTCTTGGAATGGCACTGCATAGCAAAATGACTGCCAATGCACTGCCTAGCGAAATGGTGGTGAATGCACTGTCCTAGCCATTACAGAAGTTGCTCTGCCCAGAAAAACCACTGACCAAAAAAAATGACGGCCATGCCAAAGCCGTCCAAACACTGACCAGCAAAATGGCGGCTGCATCCCAAGATCAAAGCTCCAGCGCCTGTGTCTACACACTGAAGCCCCATCTGACCAACTACTAATAACACTGACCAGCAAAATGGAGGCTGTATCCACACCCCGGAGCCCCCTCCAGCAAAAAGGTGGCTGTGTCCATAGCCCAAAGCCCCATCTGACCAACTACTACCACCATTGATACGCAAAACGGCGGCTGCATCCACAACCCAAAGCCCCATCTGACCAACTACTACCACTGACCAACAAAATGGCAGCTGTATCCACAGCCCAAAGCCTCATTTGATTAACTACTACTACTACAGCTGACCAGCAAAATGGCGACTGCATCCACAGTCCGAAGCCCCATCTGACCAACTACTACCACTGACCAGCAAAACGGTGGCTGTGTCCACAGTTTGAAGCTCCCAGTGTCTGCGTCTACACACAGAAACCCCCATGTGTCCACACCCCAAAGCCCCCACCAGCAAAAAATAATGTATCATAGGTTATATTCCTGTAGAGAGTGATAATGCATACTGACATGAAAGTAGTAGTAGTCATTGCATGTTTGCCTACAGTGAATAGACAATCATTCACTGGGAAGCAATGACCCACAGTAAAATGTCATGAAGTGTCATAGACTACAAGACCTACCCTTACGGTGCGAGCGAAATAAGTGTACGCCTGTCATGCACACAGCAGGAATTGTTTGAATGAAGGCTAAGTTGATCATGTACGAGTTTAAAGAAGTTGAGAGGTCAAATTCACAGCCAGCCCGAGACAGGCAATGCAAACTAGCATGCTGTATCCATAATTACAGCCATGCTCTGTCTCGACCTGCACTCAATTACAGGTCGTCATATTCTGTCTTCATGACCCCCGCCTGCACTCGTGTACTAAACCTTCAATGCATGTACATACTTACATCATATACCAAGCCTTTGCTATTACAGACAGTCACAATCTGTCTTCAGGACAGTGCCTGCGCTCAAATCTTCAATGCATGTGCGTACAGACAGTTTCCATCCAGCGACCATGCAGCCAGCATTGCATGTTCAGTTCAGCTGTTCCACTGTGATAACAGCGAGCTGTGTTTACCCATAGTGATAACCTGTATAGTGCAACACGCCTCAAACTCAGGTCCCTACGACAGCTGCTTGTACTCACCATCTGAGTTTCTCCAGTTACCCGCTAGAGTGCACAAAAGGAAAATAGTAATAAACAAAATGGCTGTGTGTTTGTATTATATAATTAAGTATTGAGCACATCGTGCAATGAACCTACATAAATTATTTTCATACATAAGCATACTCATCATCACAGATACTTGTAGCTTACCAGTCCTATGTAACAAGCAGGTCACACACACTGTAAAAAACCAAAGACGTGAACTGCCATCATGTAGTGATAAAAGCACTTCGTTGTCAAGCGTGGCGGGAAGTAGACCATTATATTCACCTAAAGATGGGATCGGTTGAAGACTAACACCACCGGTATCGTCAACAGCAAGAAGCCCTCACAAGTATTACAGTATCAATGTTACCAGTGTGGAAATGCCTTTAGTAAATGTTATAGTGCACGGCATCACCCATAGTGATAGCCTGCCTAAAGAATACCTTTTCACACAAAATCCATCTACTAACACCTATCTACAACAAGACGAAGAGATTTATGGCTGTCAAGGTAGTGCTACCATTACAGACACACCAGGAGCTGGTGTAAGACACAATGGGAGCAAGCAACAACAGCAGCAAAAGGCACCTCCAACACGCAGTGATGAATGAGTGTAAAGAAGTTGAGAGGTTGAATTACCAACTTTGAAAGCTAGACAATGAACGACTGGCTAAGGTAACATATTTCAGTCCAGCAGTCATCCACTGAAACAACACGAGACGACCACACAATCTAGCATGCAGTGTGAAAAGTATACAAGTGTGCATAATGTAAAAACTGATGTCATTTCACCTTCATTGTATTGTTCCCGCACACTTCACAAGGGTACTATTTTCGCCTAACATAACTCAATGCTTACACATTGGTTGGTAAATGCAGCTTGCCTCTGTGTCGTCTCTCTGTTGGTAATGGTTTTGTTTCAGTTGGTTCGTAGGGATGGTCAGGTTGTGTTGCCGCACCGGCTTCTGGTTAGCAAGTGTGTGGCTTTGCTGGACTGGAACTCTGATAGTATTCTGTGCAGTCCCTTCAACTGCTTGGGCTGCCTTACAGATCATGCAATGATGGTCGCCGTTAATATGTAGTGGGTGATGGCTGATGATTTCTGATTTTGTAATGAGGTCGTTCTGTTATGCTGATATGTGGTCTTGTCTAGCCCCCCTGCGCTTAAGCTGGTTGGTAAGTACGTATAACTGTATTTTCTTTTACAGAGTGTTTTCTGTTTGCACCTATGTGTAGCCCATATCATTCCTGCCTGTTGAATGCATCGTCTACTTAGGCGAAGCGGGTGTGTAGGTCTGTGCAATTCTCCAACATCGTAGGCGAATCTGGCGAGTGTGTAGACCAATGCAGGTATTTTAACCATACACTGTCTGTTGAGTACATAGGCCTGTAAGCTATTTCATCTCCTCACACGTTTCATGCAATAGTGGTCAAGGTATCGAACTGGTAACCTAAGGGAAGCCAGAACAATCCCCCTTGTCTCCTGCATTTTTTTTTGGCAAATGCATAGGCACATGCAATCTTCTCCTAGCATGCAATGTCTGTTGAGTGCCTTAGGCGAGACCTGAGGTCCTCTCTTTTCGTTGTCTAAGGTGATGTATGAATTTGGTGCAAACAATTCCAATCCTTGCATGCTATGTCTGTCAAAGATGTCCTTGGATGATGACCAGTAAAGCAAATGCATAGGCCCATGCATGTATTTACTTCTCCTGCCCACAAAGTATCCATCGAGGATGTCGGACGAGTCCAGAAGGAGAAAACCTAGTCGGCTTGTGATGACAAGGGTCTTGTCTGGTGAGTGTAGGATCATGTGAAGTCTCTGTTGTGATTTTGCTAGTTGTATTTCAAACGGTTTAGAAATTACAGACAAATATGTTTATATGTGCTCTTAGGTCATACTTGCCACTCTGTCCTTTTCGTTGTCTTGTGTGAAGCCTACATTATGATTTTGGTGGTAGTATCTCAAACAATTCAGAAATTACAGACAACTAGGCTTATATGTGCTCTTAGGTCATACTTGACCCTTCAGACCTTTTCATAGTATAGGCTGATGCATATGTAATGATTTTGGTGGTTGTATCTCACATATGGTTTGGAAATGATAGCCACCTATGTGCTTATGTCATACTTGATACTTCTGCCTTTTTCACTGTCTGAGGTGATTCCTATGTAATGATTTTGGCAGTTGTATCTCAAATTGTTAGGAAGTTACTGCCATTTATGATTATGTGTGCACTTAGGTCATACTTGACACTTCTGTCCTTTTCGTTGCCTGGGGTGATATCTATGATATGATTTTGATAGTTGTATCTCAGACAGTTCGGAAATTAGAGCCAACTATGCTTATATGTGCTCTTATAAAATACACGAACATTCTGTACTTTTTGCTGTCTGGGGTGATGCCTACGTTACAATTTTGAAAGTTGTATCTCAAACGGTTTGGAAATTACAGTCAAATATGATTATAAGCACCCCTAGGTTATACTTGACACTTCTTCCTTTAATTTGCCAATTTTTTTAACTCCAAGAATTTTACAGGATTTGACCTAATGATTCTAGGATTTGACAGGTTTTTTATATACAAGATACAGGATTTCAGCTTCAGGACTGGTGGCAGCCCTGGTCTACAGTCTAACCGCCGTCTTTTCTTCTTGAGTGAACTATTGGTAGTCCTTCCTGGGGTAACCCTGCAAAGAGCGGAAGCGAACCAAGGTTTGTGAACAGATTTCTGACTCTAGAGTAGGAATGCAGTCAGTCCCCTAACAAGGATTTGATGTATGTCATCCAAAACACAACAGATTCTATGGCCACCCATACTGTGGACCAGATATGCAAATGTACCTGGTGCGCACATACGCTAGAGCCCCAACCACTAGCAAGAACCACAACAAAGAGGATAGATCACCCCTGTTAGTTAAACCACACCATCCACCGTATATAGACCTGCCGGAAGGAGTGCCAGGCCTGACAAGGCAGGATCTACACATGCAGCTTTCAGAATCGCAACACATCATCACGAAGTAGGCCTAACACATTTTCCAGGTCAGCATATTATGGGAAATTTCAATAATTTCTGGGACAAGAAACTACGTAGAAATAAAGCAGAAAGTAATAACAAACAATGCCACTCCACTCAGGATAAGTATAAAAACATTTTATTTATTACATCCATTATACTTGATTTCAAGAAATACAAACTGACTCTTAAAATCATGTGGTCAGAGGGAACTACTATTTTGTTGATACACAAGCGCAGACTGCGGAATTGGGAAAAAAAATCAATGAACCAGCTAACTTGAACATACATCAGCCAGGTGATAATGCAAAATAGTTATAACCATAAATGTGTTATAATCACGCCAAATTTTATTCTTATTTTCATACAACACTAACGAAACAAAATTGCAGGCAACCAAAATTTTTAAATTACCAAATTAAGATGTTAAAACATACCACTACTACTCTCAGTTCACTACTAACTTAACTGTAAGTATTGTTGGCATTGCTTACTTTAAAATATATGCAGTTGCAAGGAGTGATTTTCTTCATAAATTGAATTCAAGAGTGCTCACTTTATCGTGTACCACCTATACATATTTAGTTTGTAACACACACCTGCATGCAAATTGTTGAACAAGGACACACACCTCATATACACTGTCCTAAATGATGTAGAATAAATCACTGAAGTAATGGATGTAAGCGGTACACGGACACTGACCTTGGCCAATTATGTGAATGAAGATCTTCATGCTGCAGATAAGAATAGGTGCAAGTGTCTTCACCTGATCAAGGCACCGGACCAAAATTTCACGATGGACTTGGTGGGTCAACTCCTTCTCTCTGGCAGTTACCTCACGAGACACCTGTGGCATGGAACACAACATGTTATGCAACGGATGAACTGTAAACATACATGTCAACAGCAGCACCCCAGATTTTAAAGAATTATAGTTTAAAAAAAGATTTAGTACATTAATTATGTATAATTGGTTTCTGTGGAATGTTAGTACATAAATTTGACGATATACTGAAACTGAACCTTTATATTTCATATTTTTATTTTGGAATGGAGCCAAAAAAAATTTGGTGTCAAAATTTGGGCTTTAACCATGCAGATTATTCAGTGTGTCCATACTTTCTGAACTACAAGTGTTACCATCTTGATGCTAGAAATGTGTTACGCTGACGGTTGGGCTTGAACCATCGCCAATCCATCCTCCTCACCAAATAAATGTAACACCTGTAATCACAGCCACTAAAAATTCTTTTATTAAAAAAAAATTACAAAAAAATATTTACAACTTTGCTAAATAAAAACACTATTCCAGATAAGTTGGTCACCTGTATGAACAGGTTTGATAACAACTATAAAAAAGTTAGCACCTTGGTCACTTTAGATGTGATGATTAATATTGTAATGCATTCTTGGTGACACACACTACAAAACATTATAGTCACTGAAAAGAGATTCATCAAATCCTGAGGGTCCAGTTTTTCGCACACAATTCATTTACTGCAAAAAATATAAATCCCTGAAGTGAATGGTCAATTTTGGGTACAAGAATGGAGGTTCTTATTCTGTGATTAAAAAATACGACTGGACAAGAGCAATCATTCAACCAGTTAATTTCTTCTTGGTGCAGGTACCATGAAAATACTTCGGCTCACACACCTCCAGCTTGTTAACATTCTGTAGGCTACTTACAATGTATCTAAGTATTATTTAATCATATTATTTAGGACAGGTGTACATCTATATGCAGCATCATTGAATGTACCCGCGTATGTCCAGGAATCCTATTTAAGGCACACCTGTACAATAAAACTTTTGGATGGAATTCAAAGGATTTTCACTCGTTTCCATCTTGCAAATACTGGGGCGGTTCTGTACCTTTACTGTACATAACACCCCACCCCCCTTTTTTTTCTTTTTCCAGAACTGGTGCCATGTTCAATAATTGTTTTTTGCTGTCTACAATAGACACTACAGTTATGTGTAGTTCCAAATAGAACAAGGAACTGAATATTATTCAGATGTTTTAAGTATGGTATTTGATTTCTGTTCAGTGCAGATATTTGTTTCAAAAGCACTAGTTACAGGTTGACCATCCATGTATTCTGCCACATATAAATAGTAGTATGATAAAGGCAATGTTCATGGGACTTAGACAATAATAAATTAATGCAAATAACTGAGCATCATGTTAGTTAATGTAAGTACTGCATGAATTTAATGTTAAATATTATTTGATTTAATTTACACAGACTTTAAATATTGAGCTCTTATCTGAACTGTATATACAGGCAGGCACAGCATCTGAAATCTTTAGCAAGAACAAGCAGTGTGAGATATAAAATTATTACATGTAAATACAGTATATTTTGTAACTACAAAGAAATTAAAAATTAACTAAGTGATTATAATTATTGAAAAATATCTTACATACATACTATATACAACATTACAAGTGGTAACATAAGTGGTTTAATTTATTACAATTTGTGTGAACAGTAAAATACTGTTATAAAATACTTCACACTAACTTAGCTTTCACTTTAATACAAGATTTTCAATTTCCGCCCAAATGCCCTATGTGAAAATATTTCATTTAGCATACAAAATTTAGGTTAACTTTCAGAACAACTAAGATTTTTTTAACCTTGCATCTTTCAAAATGGAATTAATTTGAAGTCCATGTGAGGACTTTACACAAAGGTATTGATTTTTTAACCATTTCCAAATTTTACTTGGTTTTGTTTACCAAATACGACTTGAAAAAAGTAATACGGAATGTAGAGTCACATTAATTATATTGTTTATGTATATGCTGCAACAATTGATTCTTGTTGTCAACCCACAATGCCACTGATCCTTGTGTGTCAAACTAAATTATTTAATGTTATTGGCATACTGCATAAGCACCACTTATTTTGTATATAAATATGTGAATGTATAAATGGGAAGGCGTATATACATGTTTTGGTACTGCATCTCATAACACAATGTTCTTATAAGAATGACTGTAAAATTGCTACCCTATTAAAATTCAATACTGATACATTTTAACCCCTAACAAATGGCATATCAAAAGTGAGTTTTATTTCTTGCGAACACTGTGTTTGAACATCTCACGCATAAAATTAAAATCTTATTTATATTATTTTTAATCAATAGGTAGATGTCATGAAAAAAATTATTCCCCTTGATGCTGCAAATATTTATTAATATTAAGCAGCGCATTTTCATGTGTGCAACGTCAATTTTCAAGTGCCTTTTGCAGGAAAATAAAAAGGACGTTTTCTGAAATATTGATTTATTTCAAAAGATAAAAGTCTTTTGAATAAATTTTCTTCAGTGTTATTTGCTACGGGTAAGTGGTGTGATATTTTTCTAAATGAAACTTCTCTAACCAGTAAGCAGTGTTTTTAATAAAAATGTAATTTTTTCTACAAAAAAATTATATTCTGAATATTTACGTAAGATACTGACCACAGGGAATACCAATTGTCTAGGAATGTCAACATTTGTACCAGAAAATAGTTTGATACCTAAAATGTGAATATATGTCTTCATTAATTTATATTAAATTAAAGTGCTTACTGTTGATTACAGTAGAAGCCTCTAAAAAGAGAGTCTTCCTGTTTCCTAAATTTACTTAATATTGCGCCTGATCTGTAAATACAAAGCAAACTGGTCCCACATGATAAAATATTGCAAGTAAAATTAGCCTACATTTATCAACCCTTTGATAAACATTTTACAGTGTTTAGGCCTTTAAATGCTACGTATTCCAAATTGTACACGAATACATGTTTAAATACATATTTTTGCTAACTACACAGTGTGTGTACAGAACAGTAACACTGAAATCTTAAATTTTTAAAATCAAATTCAGTTAAAAATAAAATCATAACACCTTGTTCCTAGTAATATAAATGTAATAACTGCTTGAACAGCAAAACTTTCTCTATACAAAACATCTGAAAAATCCTGCAAGACCATTAAACAAAACATTTGCTCGAGTCTTTCTCGGAAAACTAACTACTGACTGCCATCTTGCGGGAACACTGATCTTCTTTGCTTGAGTCAGACTTGCCAACTGTTGCAGCACACAATATTATTGATGAAGTCACATAGTACTATTTACAACACAAACAACACTGTTTACAACACAAACATCCCCCTGACCAAAACAAAGTTTTCTTTACTGGAAAGGAGGGAGACCCAACTTTCTGGTGGGATGCTGGATATCACCTTGTTCTGCACAAATGGAGGCTACTTGAATGACTCCATCTGGTCCTGGGATAACTTCAGTAACCCGTACCAACTTCCACTTGGTAGGAGGTAAATGGTCGTCCTTAACCAGCACAAGGGTGCCCACAGTGATGGACACCTGTTAATCTGTCCACTTGGACCTCTGCTACAGAGTATGCAGATAGTCTTGACTCCAGCATTTCCAGTAAGTATGGTATATTTGTTGGATTAGTGGCAAATAATTTAAGCATGAAAGAAGGGTGTTTGTCAAGTGAGGTTCTGAAATTGCTGTCAAAGGTTCCATTACCAGGAAAAGGTGATGGCGTCGAAGCGGTAAAATCATTAGGATTGTCACTAACAGAACAGAGGGGCAGGAATTCAAAATTGTATCAACCTGAACAAACAAGGTATTCAGTTCTTTGTAGCAAAATTTGGCTGCCAACAGCACGTAATAAGAGCTTTTTCACAGATTTCATTCCCACCTCCTATAATTTTCCAAAATGAGGTGATACTGGAGGGTTCAGGTGCCACTGAATACCTCCAGTTGATAAGTTTGTTAACAATTGTTGGTGATATGCATCAGAGGTTAAAAAACTGTACAGCTTTCCGAGCGCTGCCTTAGCCCCGGCAAAAGTTGTGCCTTGGTCTGAATACAAATGAGCGCAGAATCCCCGATGGCCTGTCATTCTCTCGAGTGCTGCTAGGAAGTGCTCTATGGACAGTCCTGTTACAAGTTCCAGGTGCAGTGCCTTTGTACTCGTGCACATAAAAAGGCAGAGGTATGGATTGTAAGATATTGCACCTCTCAAATTACCTCATGGTGACCATAAATGGACCAGCATAATCAACCATAACATGCAGGAAAGCTTGAGCTTGGTGCACTCTGCAGCTAGGCAAGTCATCCGTTATAGGAGCACATGGTTGTAGCGAGTGGTGGAAGCATTGATTGCACTGTTTCAGCATGTGTCTAATGATGCAACGAGTACTCAGTATCCAATAAATCTATCGGAACAATGAATGTACGAACAGATGGCCTGCATGAAGATATTTTTTATGTGCAGAATCGATGAGCAATAATCTGAAATGGTGCTTGGCAGGAAGTAACAATGGATGCTTTTGTTAGTAACTTTGGGAAGAATGCTGTAGGCGACCTCACACTCGCAAAAATCCTCCTCCATTCACAAATGGATTTAGGCCGCAAAGCTGGTTGGTAAGTTGTTTCTTTGTCTGAAAATTCTCAATTTCCCTACACAATTTTGACCAAAGCAAGAAAAGCCGGCTGTATCTCGACAGTGGTGAGTGGCCCTAGGCTATGTTGACTTGAACGACAATTTTTCAGAAATCTAAAACAATCTGCAATAATCCTTTGTAACTGAGTTAGAGAAGCGTAGTTAGTGAAAGGAAAGGAATCCATTTCTATTACTGTAACTGCAAATACCTGTTGCTGTCTTTCATATTCCACCTCTTCTTGATTTACTGGAGGTTCACTGGCTTCAATACCTTTAGTAGGAGGGGAGCACTGAAATAGCCAGGAAGGTCCTTTCCATCAAAGGGAGTGTTCAAGAAGATGAGAGGGCAACAAGCCCCTGAAGGTAAAATCCGCTGGGTTTTCCTTTGATCGAACATGTGCCCAGCGCATGGTTGGCACAAGAGATTGGATCTCACAAATTTGATAACAAACAAAGATCTTCCATTCCTTGTTGCTTTCCGATTTAATCCAAGCTAAGGCAACCATGGAATCTAACCAAGCAAACAGTTCAAGCCCTGGCAGAATGGAAGACTTCAGCGACCACCTTCATCAGCTTGGCAAGTAACTGAGCAGCACACGACTTGGTAAGGTGAGAGCCTTTAGAGGCACTACTTTAGATCTGGCACAGACCAGACACACTAAAACCCTACCAGTCGCTTCTACCCTAAGATAGATTACAGCAGCATATCCTCTTTCTGATGCATCTGCAAATACGTGCAACTAAAACCTTTTAGCTCCCAACTGCACTACACAATGTGGTAATGTCACCTTTGAAAGATCATAAATCTAGCTCTTTATGAAACAGACTCCATTTCATCAACAAGAGATCTGGAGGTGGATCATTCCAACCTAATTGCTGTGACCAGAGTTGTTGGATAAGCTATTTAGCAAACAAAACTACTGGTGTTATCAGACCCAAAGGGTCAAAGATCCTAGCAACCACCAAAAAATTGACAGTTTAGAACGTTTGATACCTGCAGTAGGTTGGGACAAATACGAGAAACAATCAGATTTAGAATTCCACAACAAACCAAGAACCTTTACAGAATAATTTTCTGGGCATGAGAATCAACGAGAAATAGAAGAATTATCTGGTGGGAAAACCTGACTCATTACAGTTGAATCACTAGAAGCCCTCTTGTGAAGAGCAAAACCACATGATTCAAAGATGCCTGTAAGCTCACGCTGAAGACTATTGGCTTCCTCAGTGGAGTTTGCACCAGTTAGGATGTCATGCATGTAAACATCTTAAATAATTTTTTGAGCCGCAGTGAGAAAATCATCCTTTTTATCCAAAGGCAATTTGTGAGTGACCTTTATCACCTGGTAAGGTGATGACGAAAGACCAAATGTCACTGTGTTGAGCTGGTATTCAAACAATGGTTGATCTGAAAAAAATCTCCACACAATTTTTTGACAGGTACGATCATTAGGCTGTAGTAGAATTTGATGATACATCTGCCGTAAATATGTGGTAGGTACCACCAAATTAAGCCAGAAACTGAGCAAAACCCTTACAAGAGCAGACAATAGCTTCGAAATGATCATTGAGAGATTCCCCATTACTAGCTTGGGCTGATGAATCAAACATCACTCTGAGCTTGCTACTTAGACTACCAGGGCAAGGTACACAGTGGTGATGGATGAAGTAATCACTGACACTAACTGGTGAAAGATCCCCAAGCAATTCCATATGGTCTTGGTCAATATAATCCTGCAGAAACCTATGATACTCCACCTTCAACGTTTGACTTTGAGCACAATTGCATTCCAGGGACAGAAATCGACGATATGCCACTGTCTTGGAGTCTCCCAAGCTGGAGCGTTCATACTTGAAAGGCAGCGCTACACAATATCTTCCATTTGGGTCACGGGAACATGTTTCTTCAAAGAAGTCTTTTACTGTCTATCATCTTTAGTTCAGATGGTATGATGGGTTGGCACTACTACTACTACTTCCCCAAAACTTTTAATTAAGTTATCTACCAGTTCAATACAAGATACAAAAAATGTTTGGCGTAATGTTTCCAGACGTGAAGCTTTCCCATTAACAGTCATCCCAAATTGGTATTTATGGCAACGGGCTCTCTGTGGGATCCATGAATTCGACCTTCAAGAATAATTTCAGGGAACACTTATGCCCCAAGCAGCATATCAATCTGTTGAGGTTTATGACAATTGGGATCTACCAGGACCAGGTTGGACAAGTGAGGCCACTCCTTCTGGATAAGTGCCTGAGGAATGGAAGATGCAATACGACCCACCAACTCTCTATCTGCTGTCCATTTGGTGCTGACACACTCCTCGTCGTTGGCTGTGGCGTGGCCGGTGACTGAACAGCGGCCAATACTGGCTGCGGTGGAGAGGTGCTGTTACTGCTGGAAGATATCTGAGATGAGCGTGGAGGAATGGCTGTGTAGGATTCGGGTAGTAACTTGGGATCAAGTCCCACTATATTTTGTTTGAAAAGTAAGATTAATAGGTGTTCTAAAGGCACTCGGCCTAACAATCTAATATGAGGTGGGAATAAAAAATTCTCTTCAGGCTCATCAGTAGTCTGTGGTTGCTGAATCTGTGCATATAATTCCTTAACTGCTTTCTTTAACTTATATTTCTGCCCACTTCTGTATGATCGCGGAGTAGGCCGGATTACAAAACTGGTAAAACAAGCAGCAAAAATAGCACTACGTATGACGATGGTAGCTGTCCTACAGTGTCGTTCTAGGAGCATGGCTTGTACAGCGTAATCCCCCATATAGCTACGGTCCAGCCGTTCACCAGCCAAAACGGAACTATATGGCTAGGACTCCCATGTAAACAGTCATGATTCCCAGGTGTTCAGTGTTCCTAGTGAAGGGCACCCCCCGAAGGTCGACCACTGCAAATACAGTTTGTATTATCATGGCAGAACTCGGGCTACCACTAGGTTGTTAGGTGTATTTGACTTTTGGCTAATGAGCAAAAGTTGGCTTTATCTTATGTGCACCAAAAGAAATGAACTTGAATATAATTAAGAAAGAATTAAAAGACCAAATTACTTACAGGCCTAAGGGATGTACACTGATTTCAAATGAGAATATTAATATCCACTGGAGAATACATTTTAATTTAACGTATTGAAAAGAAAATAATGTATACATACACGTGGGTCACACACTACTCACTACAAGAAATAAAATAATTTATCTGAAAATTATTTAAGTGGATGTCAATTACATTAACAACCAGGTAGAGACAACATGGATACAATAAACTAGTATGACGTACTTGAGAAAATATGATACGTGAACAAATAATCCAATAATTAATTCCTAATTAATAAAATGGGTTTGTCCAGAAGGGACCTAAAATGTGGTAAGTCAAATGGCCTGCTTCGCCCACGTGGCAAAGATGTATCTGGACTACAGCCTTAAGGGTCATCAAGAGGGGATGTCGTTGCCGTGAACTTCAATATCTGGTGGTAGAGAGGAAGGAAGAAGTGGAACAACTGGTAAGGACAATATTTGCTAGCCCTCTGGTAGTCGTTAATGACTATAGTGGCTGTCAGCGGGGGCAGAAGAATTTGAGAGCTTCTGGGCAAGTGGTTGCTGGAGGCGGCTGAAGAGGTTATAGGCCCTCTGGTGGATGCTGGTCTTCCAGAGACGGAGGGTGTTGTCATACACCACTAGCACTTCAATGGTCATCGGGGCGAGTGAGGGATTCTGCCCAGAGCTGACACCAAAGGCTTTCACAGCCAGGAAGGTGCAGCAGAAGTCACTCCTGAGGCCTAGGCTGAAGTGCCTTTTATGCTCATTTTTCCCACTTCTAGGCGCTCAGAGGGGTGTGGGGGAATTATCCCCGCCTCTCGGGGTGAAGCTTAAGTCATCACACATGGGTCCCTAGATCCTTATCTGGTGCGAGGCGTTCACCGATCCTGCCCTTATGCACTCATCGAGGCCATGTCTTTCTGTTGGGCGGCTCACTTACCCATTGCGGCACGAGATTTGACTCATCCGCTGTTTTTCTAGCAGGAGTGGCAACGTGCAGCGGACTGCTTCTTTGGGAAGGGGCGATGACGTAATGGCTTCTCGTAGAGTTGAGGCGACGGTAAAAGCAGAGAGCACATGGTTGGAGAATGTGTTGAGGCTCTGTCAACTTTGTAGTGCCACGTGTTCTGCCTCCATAACCATGTTTGTATTAGAGATGACTTTCCCAGTGATTTTTGCAACTTTTGGATGGGGCAAAGTCGATCAGTTAAGTTGCGCTTTCTATAAGTGAGAAATGTGCAATGCATTAGTTTTAAAAGAGCATCTTTTAACTTCTTGAATTGTGTTAACACACAACCACTTATGCCGCCCACCCCACTGCAGAGACCACCACATGTGCAAGTAGAGTTGCCAAGGCCGCAGAGAGAACAGCCTGCAGTCAGAACCCTATTTCATTTCCGAACATTCCCCACGTTCTCTGGAGAGGGAGCCGAGGACTAGAGTTTTTGCTCAGCTGACAGGTGATGCAAGTAACTGGTGGTGCTCCACCACACAGTACAACATGACCTGGATTCAGTTTGCAATGAAATTCACCACCTAATATGCGAGCATGTACACACACTCAAGAAACAACTCTCGCTGTTCACCGAGGAGCAGAGACAGCAAGAGAACCTAGAGGCTTTCTTTGAACAAAGAATCAGCTTGACAAACCGCCACTACTAACACCTGTCTCCCAAAGTTGTGCTGGAGTCGATGGTGGAAAAAGTGTTGCCAAAACACAGGCCTGCTCTGCGTCCTATGGTGTACAGTGGTTACCAATGGTTTATCATGGCTGCCGTAAGTATCGTGCATGACTCAGAACCCAGGCAGAACTACTTTTAGAACTCTCGTGCTGCGAAACACGGTGCAAAAGACAGTGACAGTGCCACAAAATGCATAAACGCACAATGTCAAGGGTTGAATGGTCCAGGTGTCCAGCTCGCTCGTGCAGCCGACCTCGCACAGGGAGAGCAGTCCACAGCTGCGTCGAGTAACAATGTGCCGCGTCCACCAACCCACCGAGTGCTGCAAACACCAAGTTCGAGTGTGAGGCGTAATGGTGTTGTATATGCCGTGACGAGTAATATCACTGGCAAAGGATGTGCCCCGACAGAGAGACAACTGTGGCGGGAAATGCACCGATGAGGTAGGATCATAACAAGGGCCTCATTAATCCCCCAGAGTATCAACAACTACGTCCCCGAGAAGGAAAAAAAAAACCTGCCTACTTGGGTAAAGTGAGTACAACCATTTACAAACTTTAAAGGGTACCTGTATGTGTTTCGAGTGTAACAACTGTTGCCTTAATCGACATTTCAACATCGCAAAACTTTGTACACAAGGAACTTACAAGGTTTTCGGACAACCAGGTTACTAACTTAACCATACAGCTCGCGACACTAAACAACAAAAGCGCTATCATTGGTGTTAACTCAACTAAACGTAAAAATTAAAAATGTAGAATGTGTGTTCCCGCCTTAGTGTCAAAAGAAATCCGCAGAGATATCATCTTCGGAGTACCTTGGCTAATTGATCAGGAAGTAATCGTAGAAATTCCTTGAGATCCATTTCGGCAAGCAAGTCAGATGCATATTTTACAATCTAGGCAAACGTGTAGAGGTTCACTACAGCCCATAACCCTAGACGACTTTGATCACAGTGTTCGGACTGAATATCATGCAGCCTTTGAAAGCATCTTGAATGAGAGAAAAGAGATTTTTGCACCTTCTCACCCACTTAAAAAAACCACTGTTGCCGAACAAGACGGTCCGCTCTGGATGTCTCCCATAAATTACAACGTGCACCACATGAACACCATAAACTGTAAAATTGCAGAAATGATAAGTAACTGAGTGATTGAGCCATCAGAAAGCAGGTAGAATTCAGCCATTACCTTAGCACCGAAAAAGGAAGGAGGGTGGCAATTTCGTATTGATTTTAGGTACATAAATCTAATAACAGAGAGTGCCCCACCCCCATTTATAAGTGCAAACACTGCACTGCACATCCTTGGTAAAGCATACATTTCGTCATCATTTGACTTGAAAAGTGAATTCTGGCAGATTCCAGTAAAACCGGAAGACAGGCACAAAACTGCTTTCATAGCACCAGATGGTTGTTGATATCATTCTGCGCCATGCCCTTTGGGCTTAAGTGCGCCCCATCAACTTTTCAGAGCATGATGGTAAAATTCCTTGAAGGCATAATTGAGGATTTCACCATGGCATATTTAGATGATGTGGTCATGTGGTCAGATACATGGGAAGACCACCCGCGACACCTGGCAATTTTTTTGGAACAACTAGCAATCTGTGACCTAATCTGTGCAAACCACAAGTGCAGTACAGGGAAAACTAGCATTAAATACCTTGGCCAGCTTGTCGACGAAGATGGGAACTGCCCCACGCCAGAGCAATTAAAATTCATTCAAGAGTATACAGTTCCAACTATGCACAAGTGCTTGTGGAAATTCTCTGGCTTAATAAATTGGTTCAGGTAGTATGTGTAGGATTTCACAGTAATTACAGCGACGCTCACTGAAATGCTCTCACCCACCGAAATGTACAAGTAGGATGTAAACATGCAAAACGCATTCAAAGAAATCAAGTACCATTTCTCACAGTGCCATGCACTTGCACATATCGACACTACACGCCACCTATATTTGCAGATTGTTGACAGCCAAGAAGGCATCGGTTCGGTGTTATTTCAATACAGTGATAATCAGGAAAGATGTGTCATTGACTAATTCAGTGCTAAACTTGGCAACACTGAAATCCATTACGAAGTTAATGATAAGTTAATAATCGCTTGGCGATCATCTGGGACATAAAACAGTGCAGTGTTCATCTGGAATACAGATGTTTCACATTGAGGACAGATAACCGTTGCTTGTTGTGGCTGCACAAAATGGACAAGGTCTGTAACAAACTTACATGTTGATCAATGCTGCTACCCAAAATTTAACTTCGTTGTTGAACACGTGCCCGGTAAAGACAACCAGTTAGCCGACACCTTGCCACGTTCTGTGAACGAGCAGGGAACAGCTGTAGACGAGGAAGAGAGGGAGATCATTCTACCTCTGGAAAACATCATTACTCTATTAGTGTTACAGCAGATAGTGGCCAAACAACCACAACAAAGCCCACTAGCAGAACTGTGCGCAGACTATCTTTACATGTTTGTGTTAAATCAACAACAAATGTCTGTGGACGTGAAGGAGATAAAGGCGCAGTGTGAACAGGATGTGATATAAGAGTGGCGGGTAATTGACAGTCTTGAGACATGCAAGAACAGCCAGTCAGGAGGTTGGTGGTGCCTCTATGTGCTGCCAGGAGCGTGCACTACTGTTATTTATGTCGTCCACAGCAACAGCTTATCCAGTCACTCCAGCGCAGCACAAATGCTGTATAACATTACATAGTCATATTTGTGGCCCTGCCTCACGAAGCAGGTGAGAGATTTATGTGCACACGTGTCATGTATATAATGTTTACAAAACACGTAGATCAGATGGGAATGCCCAACAACAGCTGAGGTTGTCCAACGTCAATTTGAAGCTAGATCACTAGATCTCATTGGACCATATCCTTGCCCATTGGAAGGAAAATGATTCTTGCTTGTGGCGACTGAAATGTTTACATTGTACTACCGTTTGTGACACCCACTTTTGTTTGCCTTTTTTTAATGAAATTTTTAGTTTTTTGTATATTCCTTTTCTAGGAATATGTTTATTTTTTTCTGGCAAAACCGGTGTTCGGTTCGGCTACTTCATTTGGTTGTGCTTTGGTATGGTAATGTTATTAATTAGTTTTCACTGTTAATTTCTGGTAGTCACTGTTACTATGACCTAGTAAGTTATTCTGGTAATTATATTATTATTTTACCAACATTTGTGACATAATATTTGTAATTCTGCGTAATTTTCATATTTGTAATTTGTCTTGTCAATTTATTTTATTGGCCAGAATTTTGGTACAGTTTTCTGCATTTAAAGTTTTTTTTTGCAATTTTTAACCAAGATCGTGTACCTTATTAATTATCTATGTATCGGCAAAGATACAATATAAAAAAAAGTCACATTTTAAGTAAAATACCTTTTTCGGAATTTTATACTATGTTGAAATATATAATTAATTGTTTATGTTAATTCTGTCAGTTCATTCAAGTTAAATCACGTGACTATTTCCTTCATTATTGTAAATTGTTATATCAATTGTAGCCATAACTACCTCAATCGATACCTGATCTACGACCACTTCCGCCAGTCTTGTTTCCTTCTTCTACATCCTTAAAACATGGGGTGACATTCTCAAAAAATTGATCTCTACTGCATCATCATGACCCGTCGTTAATTTCGTACTTTCACAGCATCTGGTAAGTGTGGCTTGTAGCCCTTTTTGCGTGGCAACTTTCAATACTTTTAGTTTTGGCAGGCAATTGTTTTTTATGTGTTTTGCCATGTTTGTTTAGCAGTTCCCGTGTAGTGCATATCTTTAACATGGCCTAAGATGTGATGAGCCTGTTTCTTGGTGTCCATCTTCACTTTCTTCTTGATGGATCGATAACTGCTACTTTCAGAGGACCATCCAGGGCTGCGGGCGTGTTCCTACTTCCTACTGCTGCTTTCAGGCCAAAAATATTTTTTTTAATACTAAGCATGTGTTTTGACTAACCTACTCGTTAATTTGAACTTTTCAACTTGGTGTTTGCAGTCCAACCCTACTCTTGCGACCATTCCAAATATTCAAGCAGTTTTGGCTTCTGATCATTAAAAAAATCATATACAAAAAATAAAAGAAAGAAGAAAATGTAACTTAAAATTATAGACAATCTGCTTCAACTCTGGCATTGTGCCATCTTAAACTTAATGAGAATGTAACTTAAATTTTTGTGTTCTGCTCTAAGTTATCACCTTAACCTTTAAAAGCATGTAGTCGGGATCCCGTTTATGAAATAAGATGAATATTAACGTAATTATTTATATTATGTAGGCCAATTGCCTAGTGAACAAGAGATTATATGAAGGTTTGTGTTCAATTTTACAGAGATATTTTATTTTGATTAAAGAGTGTCACTGTGAAATCTCATTTTATTATTATTTTTTATTTGATCACCTTTTAGAACTTAACCTAATAAAATTAATATAATAATTTTAACTACCTTTACAATGCAGACAAAACTATTCTTTGTAAAAGCAAATGCAAGTTTGCCGAACTGGGTTAGTGTTCGGCCCAGCATCTTATCTACTACTACTACTTGACACAACTGGTCCATTTGATATTTGAGTGTTTGCTGTATGGGGTTGTTGGGAGCAAGGTAAGTTCTAGGGTATTTGCCATATGGTGTGTTTCTCCCGAGGCCCTGTGTAGCACATATGGTAGCAGGAGCTGGTGGTTGTGTTCGAGAGGGATTACTCGTGCATGCTTTCTGCATGTTGCCTTACCTTTTGTGTGGCTTTCGGGATTTTTTTTTTGTTGGTGTGGCACCCGAAGCATGGACTACACACAGAAATAATTTTTAGGGTTTATTTGTCTTGCGTTTTCTTGTAATATTTAGTGCAATATTGTGTGTCTCCTTTTGTGACACTTTTCACCATCACTGCCATTGTCCCTCAGTTTCTGTTGAAAGATGAAGTTACTTACAAATGTGCTGTTAGGGGAGTCCAACCTCCTGAATCGACAGTCATGGCATGTAGAAGTGCCCTTCGTGCAGCACTCAATACTGGCACGCCCATAATTGAAGAATATTTTTTTGACATAAATATTGATGAGGAGTATCGTGTGTCTGCCACTAAAATTACTTCCCTTCAGGAAATAGCTGAAAATCTTAAAGATGACTCTAGTCCTACAAAGTACCCCCAGTTTAAAGGCCGGCTTACTCATCTCATTACTAGGGCAAACAATTTGCTAACTTTCTATCTTGACAAGCTTTCAGAAGCTCAGTCCCTATCTTTGAAAAATGTAACAATGCAAACACAATCTTTATTTGAACTTGCGAATAACTGAGAAGCAGATGAAGAGCAAAAAAACTACTCACCATTGTGAGGTTGCCACTGTCGCCACAGTCAGTGAACAGCTGGCTAACCTGAGCTGCAATACTGCCACCACCATTTCACCACCCACATTTGGGCTGAACAGTCTAGTCACATTGCCCTCCATTTCCCAACCTCATCTACATGTCGCTTTTTCCTCTACCTCAGCACACATCCCCACCACATCCTCTCCTACTCATCTCCACTCTGTTTTTGCCACTACTTCACTCATGACACCCTCAGTGACACCAACCTCTCAACCCTTGGCATCACATACTTTTGGCAAAATTACCCATCCATTGGAGCGTTTGTTGCATGATTTTCCTGTTACAGATGGTTTACATATTAAGAAATTTCTTGACTTTTTGAAACTTATTACTAAATTGCACCAAAGTAATACTGCCCCTGAACATCAACTTTTAGAAATTATCCACCCATCCATGCAGGGTCCCCTTGGTGAAAAAACCTGGCAGGCCATTTAAAATCACCTCACCTTCAATCAGTATAATGCTGACATACTTCACTATTTCGTACCATCCTGTTTACTCACACAGTTGCAGTCACGCATGGTCAACATGCTACAAGAGTATAATGAGAGCCTGTCAGTTTATGTTAGCAACATTAGAGAAGCCGTAGTCATCTTGCACCTAAACTTATCTGAAAGTGGCATTGTAAACAACATTCATGAAGGCTTGGAGCCACAGGAGCATTCACATTTAGTTTTCCTGGGCAAGCCAAACACATTTTCTGAGTTAGACCACATTTGTATTTACTCACAAAACATTAGGTATGCAAATCAGCAATGAGACAAATTTTCTGCCCAGACAGGCATCGTAAGACATCCGGTCCCAATGTAGACAAGAAAGTAAGCCACGTGGTCCTGACACTAATGCTGTGGGCACCAGTAATAACAGTAAAGAAAAGAGTATAGTAGTTACCCCAACAGTTTCTCTACAGTGACCCACGAGCATGTTTTTACTGCAGAATAACGGACCATCTGATAGTAATTGTCCCAAGCTATAAGGAAAAAAAACAAGTCTCGCGGGGATGAAAAGTGAACATTTCTTCCCACAATGTTAGCAACCTTGCAAATTCACAATTCAATGCTCACATGGTAAGGACTTTTAATCTAGGACACCGCTTCCATCGTCTTTTCGGCCCCTATGACGCTGGTATCCCTAAAACTGAGCATAACTCCTTGCAAGTGAATTTAGGTGCTTTGTCAGTTCAAGCTCTAGTAGATTCGGAATCAGCGCATGCTACAATTTAAGGTGAAATTTTTAATTCTTTGAAAGAATTAAAAGTAGTAAAATCTGTTGAGCCTTTAAGGAATTAAGTGTCATACTGCTTCTAGTGAGGAATTACCTATTATGTGCTCTGTTAAGTTTAAATTAAAAATTGGATGTTTTTCATGGGTAAATGAATGGTTAGTTTCAGAAAAACTTGGTTTGCCCTTTATTTTGGGAGCTGACTTTATGGCTTCCACTGAGCTCGTTTTAGACATGCAAGCACAATACATTTTCTTTAAATTCTGACTTATGAAAAATTTGTTTTGGTTGATTGTGACCAAAGTCAATCTCCCTCGTCAGAGGTTAATGCTGAGCCCATTTTGTCTGTGGACCCTTTTGTGCACTTGGAACCCCAACGTCTTCTTATTCAAAATTTTTGCAATGAATTTCCTAAAGTACTTACTCCAGAATTAGGTCTTACCGATCTTTTAGATTACAAAATTAAGTTAGTAGACAAAGAGCATGTCACTAGCCACCCATATAGGCCAGCCCCTCCCAAGATGGAAATTTTGAGGGAACAGGTCCAGGGACTATTAGAAAAGGGAGTAATTAAGCCTTGCACATCCCAATATACAAGTCCAGCTTTTTTGGTCCCTAAACCCAATAACATAGAATGGTTATTGATTACCGTAAAGTAAACAAAAAAATTGAAATTGAGTATGTCCCACTTCGTGACCTACATTCAGAATTTAATTGGTTTTGTAAAGCTAAATTTTTCACCACTGTTGATCTAAATTCAGCCTATCACCAAATTCCGTTATCAAAAAATTCCAAACCAATTACAAGTTTTTGTGTACCTTGGAATTTGTATCAGTTCATTCGCGTACCTTTTGGATTGGCCACTGGTTCCCAAGTTCTTATGAGTTTGCTTGGCAAAATTTTCCATGAAGTGAAATTTAAATATGTGTACAAATATTTGGATAACCTGGTGATATACTCTGAGTCATTTGAACAGCATTTAGAACATTTGAGAGAAGTTCTTTTTCGTTTACAAAAAGCAGGTCTCACCATTAAACCTAAGAAGGTTAAGTTTGTTGTTCAAGAAATTTCTTTTATGGGCCGTAGAATTTCGGCACAAGGTGTCTCCATTAATCCTGAACGAACTAAATGTATTAGAGATTTTCCCCCACCTTGGGATGTTAAGGGCATTGCCCATTTTATCAGCATGGTTCAGTTTTTTGGCAAGTTCATTCCCCACCTAGCTGAAAAGGCAGCTCCACTTAATCGTTTGCATAAGAAATCAGTACCGCTTGTATGGGGCGAAGAACAACAGAACGCTTTCGATACACTCAAAAATTACATTATGAACCTTCCTGTTCTTAGGATGTGCAATTTTTCAAAAGAATTCATTCTGCAGACAGATGCTTCCAGTTTGGCAGTGGGAGCGGTCCTGTGTCAAGAATTTGACGTCAGGCAACCAATTTCTTTCGCTTCTCGCACACTTACACCCCAAGAGAAAAAGTCATCCATTTATGAACTAGAGTGTTTAGCCGTAGTTTTTGGCATTGACAAATTCAGGCAATACTTGGAACATGCAGAGTTCCTCTTGGAAACTGACAATCAGGCATTGTCGTGGCTTTTGGTTCATCCACGACAACTTGGAAAAATTGGTCGTTGGCTAGTTATAATTGCTTCCCTGAAATTCAGAGTCCAACAAATTAGAGGATCGCAAAACGTTGTGGCTGATACACTCTCTGGTATGTTTGAGGATACTAAATCTTGTAATGAAACTGCAGTTCTTCCAAATTGTAAGCTCTTAGTGAATTTCCCTTTGTATTTTACCAATATCAAGTAACATCAAGAGAAAGATCAGGATTTAAATGAAATCATCTCAAATTTCACAGGTCTTGAACAAAAACTGTACTTCAATCCAAAGGTGTATTGTGTTGTAAAACTCGGGATAATCTTAAATGTGCTGTGTTGCCAAGCCATCTCAAACCAATGGTTTTGGTTATTTCCACTCATCACCCGTTGGTGCCCATTTAGGAGCCCATAAAACTATTCAGGTCATTAGAATACATTTCATCTGGAAAGGCATGGATGCCAAAATTGCAGAACGTGTCAAATGTTGTCAGTTGTGTGCTTTGAGCAAACCTGCTCAAAACACTCATTTAGGTCTCATGTCTTCTGATGTTGCGAGAAGCCCATTCAAAAACTTTTCATTGATTTTGTCGGCCCTTCCCCATAGAAGTTGGTTTGGTAATAACATGTTATTAGTTTGTGTCGACGCGTTTTCTAAATTTGTATGGCTCATTCCTATGAGAAAATCTGATGCAGCATCAACTGTTCGGGCCTTGCAAACCCGTGTTTTTCAAAATTTTGGTGTCCCCACATCTGTTGTATCTGATAATGGTTCACAATTCATTTCCAAGATTTTTCCTGACATTTGTTTTTGGTTTGGCGTTCACCACGTCTCCGTACAACCCACCTCCTTCGCATGCAGAGTGTTTCAACAGGAACCTTCGTTCAGCCTTTCAGGCATTTAATCATTCTAGTTGGGATAGGAATCTCCCTTGGTTGCAAATGGAATTCAATTTTGCTAAACACGAGTCACATAAGAATACTCTATATAACATTGTCTTTACTTATCTACCCAACAATCCCTTGTCAAATTTGTGGAGTTTGGATGATTTGTTGCTGGATGACCATAAGGATATCCGTCAGGTCTGGGCAGCAGCCCTTAAAAATCTCAAGAGAGTTCATTTTAGAAGTTGTGTTAAATATGATAAAAATAGGGTTGACAATGCATTTTGTGTGGGTGATTTAGTTCTTTGTAAATCTCACCCCATTAGCAGTGCAGTCGACAAGAGAATGGCTAAGCTTTCGTTCTGTTGGACTGGTCCTTACCAGATCCAGCGTTTTCTGACGCCAGTCACTGCCAGTCTCTCTGACCCCAGTTCTGGAAAATACATAACGAGAGCACACATCTCTCATTTGAAAAAATTCCATGTGTCCAAATCAATTTTGTGGGTTCTACATGTCTAGGAGCTGCAGACCCTAGCTGTAGTTATAAGTTGTTTTGTTGGCCTGACCAGGCCCAATCATGTTTCATAAGGGGTCTATCCCTCCCCAACTTGTGAAACTTTCTTTGACCTTGACTTAGACAGGTGGCCTGATCACCCACTAGTTGGAGTCATTGTCATTCTTCTTTGCACGCTGTATAAATACAAAAAAATCCTAGATGGTAATTTAAGTCATTTGAATGATAGGCTAAGAAATTGTTTTTGTTATTGTATCTAAACTTGGGATTTTTTTTTTTTTGGTATGGGTAGTAATCAGTATTTTATGGGCGAATTTGGGAATTTTCCTTCAGATTTTCCTCTTCTGGGCGTTTTCCTCTCTTTTTGAGGCTACTTTGGGTTGTTTGTGGTTGTTGTCTAGTAACAAGTAATTTACTTTAATTTTGTAGTGACATTTTAACTTCGGGCTATACTCTCTATGAGCGTATCATGTTCTAGTGATCTTTCCCATCATGTTGATTACCTGCATCACAGTTTTGACTGTTGCCAATGCAGTTTTGGCCTCAGTCTCCGTCACACTGTTGGACTCAGCGGAGGTTTTTGAGGGTGAGCACGATCACCTTTTTTCGGACAATACCTTTTCTGTGGTGCTGAACTTTGATTTAATTTCTTTAGACAATCAATGTAATGAACTCCAGGAGATGATTGAAACCATTGTGTCTGTTCGTCAGCAAGAACCTAAGAATTCCAGCAATACTTTGTCTTTTGAGCAGAATTTTGATCACACCATTATCCCATTGAAGAGTAGTTTCTGCGCCTTCCAATCTGAAGTGCAAACTTTTACTTCCTTGTTGCCTTGTTACAAAGCGAGCATTAATCAATTTAGGTGGACAAATTTTGAAAACTGTGTTTGGAACTTTGGCCAGTGATCTTTCAGTTTTGGAACAACGTTTAGACTCCTTCAGAGACAGTCAAGGTGACATTTCAAACAGTGTAGCCAAACAGATCATTCTGATAAGAAGTTTGGAAGACAGAGTAATCAACAACACTGCGTACAAAAAAAAATTGAGTCAACTATATTTGGAACACTATAATACTCTGTTCAAAAATATTATTTTGCTCTTCAAGACAGTCTTGATGATGATTATTTTAAGTTATCACATAGATTTAAATTGTATGCTATTACAGTAAGTGAGGCATTCACCAATGTTTGCTTGGAAATTATTGACCTTAAGACATGTCTCTGAAACCAGTGTAAGTGGTAAGCTTGGTACCACCTTAATGAGTGCAGTTTCTTTTCTTAGTATTTTGAAACACATCTGCAATCTCTTACCTTGCCTTTATACATGTTAGCACCTGTTGTCCATGAGAATTTGTACATGTACTATGGTTTAAGCAATGTCCAGGCTGTTGTGTACAACTCATCCCTGAATGTGGTGATCAACGTCCCACTAACAAACAAAGACAGTTTATTTGATAAATACCATATATATCCAGTTCGGTTTCTGTTTCCAAAGTTTAATAAATATCTTCTTTTTAATGTAGCAGAGTATTAAAATTGTCAGTTTGGACACGAAACATTTTGCATCTGTCAATCAATGTTCCCTTAGCAAGTGCACCACTCACGGCATCACCCTTTGCCCTGCAACTTTCCCGTTTTCTGATGCTCATGTAGATAAGTGCGAGTTCAAAATTTTTGTGGGAAGAGCATATTTTGATTTTTGTGACAAGTCTGCGATTGATTTAAAACTTCCTTTTTTAAGAAAAACTAATTCACATTGGATTTTTGCTGCTAACAACTCAGACGCCACATTTTTGTGTAGATCTACCACTGAGACCTTTTTGCCTTTCACCCAAACCTTATCACTGTGACCTGATGAGCCCCTTCTTTAGAACTTTTGGTATGGTTAATGCAGCTCTTCAATATAACACGTCTTTGCCTATCATCCATATTCCCAAACTGGTAGCTAAACTTTTCCATGTTAATTTTTTAACTTTTCCTAACTTGTCAAAGTTGTTATCACCTTAACCTTTACAAGTATGTAGTCGGGATCTCGTTTGTAATGGATATTAACGTAATCATTTATATTATGTAGGCCAATTGCCCAGTGAACAAGAGATTAAGATGTGTGTTCAATTTTACAGATATTTTATTTTAATTAAAGAGTGTCACTATGACATCTTGATTTTATATTTTTTTTTTTATTTGATCACCTTTTAGAACTTAACCTAATAAAATTAATATAATAATTTAAACTACTTTTACAATGCAGACAAAACTATTCTTTGTAAAAGTGAATGCAAGTTTGCCGAACTGAGCTAATGCTCAGCCTTGCGTCTTATCTACTACTAACCTTTGGTAATCCCTACTTGACACAACTGGTCCATTTGTTATTTGAGTGTTTGCAGCATTGGGTTGAGGAGCAAGGGAAAAACCCTCCTAAGCGATAATGTCACCCAGTTCTCCAGACTGTGTTGGAAAGGTTTATGCACAGAATGGCATATTGAACACCAACATTACCGACATTTACCACGCATGTGCAAATCCATCCGAATACTGGAACCAGGAATTAAATGCACAATTGCACCTAAGAGTTGGCGATGATCACCAACATGGGTGAACCACATTCAAGACATAGCATTTTGTTTACGTAACCACACCAATGAGGCCACCGGGAAATCTCCTGCCGAGTTGTTGTACGGGACAGGTCTAATACGCCAAGGGAAGATTGCCTGCCGTGCACCGGACTTGAACACAGATGCTGCAGACTCTGAGGTCAGGGAAGGTGAAAGAAGGCAGCATCATCACGAAGCACGTGAAAACCAGAAATGTTATGTTCAAAAATGACTGTCGGAAACCGAACGACCACCTAGGTCCTTGACACATGACACGTTTTCAACAATGGTAATTAAATGACTCCAGCTCATCAGCATAGCCAGCAGCGCATCAGATTTCTACGAAGTTTGCATTACCATTGACCATATGTGACGTCAGAAGATTAAACTCTCTATCCTGCAAGAATAGACGTACCAGTCAGCTGAGATTTTATTATTCACTGGCCCAGAAAAGCTATGCTCCTCAAGGTAACGAGTACTACTAATCACAGCTAGATGGCACCACTAGTATGTTTAATCATTCGTCTGTCTCATTCTTCATTCCTGGCCAGTGACGTCATGCCAGAGAGTTATGCTTTTCGCTACCTCCCGCTCAGAGACCAGCCCTCACCTTTATGATGCCAGCCAATAAGTGCAGAGGCAGCCACCCGGCAAAGTATAAATACAGAGTAAGAATTCAACTCGAGACCAGTCTTTAGTCATCCACCACACTAGCTGCCGGAACTGACCAGCCTGACCTGACCGTCATCACCGCACTAGCCGCCAAAGTACTCACCAGCTTCATTCCTCACTAAACCAACCTTCCCTTCAATGCACCTTTGTAGCAGAAGGAAACCTTTCCCTAAGCTCCACTGTTGGACTCATCCCGTTTCACCTTGCTTAGTTTTCCTAGCATCATGCCATTCGTAGTCTATCTACGATAGACACTGTGGCCCCGTCTGGGTGACAATGCGATAGGGAGTTCAGTTTAGTTTCACGTTGTTCTCACAGAGCTATTTTGCACCAACCCCTGCTAGAATAAAAACGGGTCGCCGTTACCCAGACTACGTAGCTTAGCTTCCTGTCTAGCTCTTGACAAACGCAGGAGGAAATATGTCACCACTTGTTTACTCCCACGTGTGAAACTGCAGACTGCGAGGCCTAATGTTCTCTACTCATCGAGTACTGAGATTGGGTATCCGCTCGTCGGCAGTACATAACGTGGCCCTACACAATTGAGATAAACCACACATCCTACTTTTTCATCTCACACACATGAGAGTCTGTGCGATTTCGGATGCCTTTCTCCCAACACAGTGGTCTTAAAGAGAAGGTAAAACAGGTGCTCATTTCCTCTGGGCGTTTGCAAGAGCTGACCCCCGCACTTGTAGCCGTATTAGGACAGGTCACACCTAAGGACTAAGCTCAAGCACTCAGATGCCTGCTCATTCCAGTTACACCGGAAGTCCCATGAGACATATTTCAGCCACCAATACGCCTGAGTAACGAAGTTCACCTGTGGCTCGTGGAATTCATCAGTTAACCGGAACAGCAGCCAAAAACACCAGTAAACTATCTTACACCTGTTGCTCTGTCCCCACTGACATGAACCACGTACCACAGCAAATCAACTTAAAACTCAGAATCATCTTCACGTAGTCAGTAAGCCAGAACCAAACCCTAGCACTAGCAATCTCCATCACCCAGGTATAACATACCACCCAAGACTCAGAACCTGAAACAGAAGATTGTTCTGGTAGAACCATACTTTGTGCACTGCTAAAAAGATACCTGGCCAGTACTCTACACAGGGAAAGCACTGGCCCCATGTAGAGATTAACTGAATTAACCCCTCCAATTAAGGGTGTGCCTGACTTAGCACCTGAACAAAAATAACTCTACCACCTACACTTGACATACGCTTATTCAACAGCATGTCATGCATCACCCTTGTTACCAGGTGATTATGTTTACGTATGTGCGCACCACCTGTCTACAGCCAAACATAATTTTTGTGCGAGTCTTGCCCCCAAATGGATCGGGCGACACACGGTACTCAAAAAAATTAGTCCAACACTGCACTTCGTTCAGATAGGGCCAAGGAAGAGATATAAAGTCCAAAAGGATGATATGCTCTCAGCTTCCAATTCCAACGACGTTGACGAACCACACCCACCTGACAACCAAGAAAAAGGAAGGACAATACAGAACATCAACAGTCAACACTGCACATCAAAAGTGACCAGGTTTATAAATATCAAAGCGATCTGGATGTCCAATAGCAAAAACTGCGACAGAAACTTAAGTAGTGCTGCAGAGGCAGAAGTGATTAATGTTTTCCCGTCTAACCAAAACCAAAGCAATATTAGAGGTAGAAGAAGTACGTCATCACAAGGGCAGTAATCCTCGATTTTCGTGGCTTCCCAGCTGCTGCGCTGCCTGCTGCCATGTCCACAATAACATCAACAACAACAACAACAACAAAGTGGTTGGCGGCAGAGGACATCAGTGACGTGTGGGGAGAAATGTTACCCCTCGACTTCCATGGCTTTCCGGCCCCAAAGCAACTTCCTGTCACGCTTGACACTGTTGCAGTTCAGTCGTCAGCGGCAGAGCTCAACAACTGTGTGTGGGGGGAGGTGCCAACCCCTGCACCCAGCAACAATGAGTGGCTAACAGATGCAGAAAATAGATGGGAGAAGATCTTACGCTACCTCCAACTGTTCGTCGGCATACCACCGTCCGGCCTGCTCACAATGAAGCTGGCGACCGCTCCGCTTCAGGCATCCAGCATGCACCAACCAGGACTCAAGCATGCCAACTCATGCTGCCGGCATGCATCCTCTTGCAGGCTCTATGACAGCGGCCCCTGCAGCACTTCCGGATGTCCCACATCCTCGACGCCGACCACCTGAGACGTATCACAAGGTACGGAACTGGCCATTCCATACTTACAGGACGAGGCAGCGCCCCATGCGCTGCCCCACCTTCTGCTGCACTTTAGCATAACTAGCGCTACGAGAGGTCTCGCATCACACCAGTGGTCTCCCGGTATAGGGGGAAGGAGGGGGCATTTAATTCGCCCTCACTGTCTCGCTCAGGAGGCAGCCCAATGCTGCTCTGCTCGTGCACCAGCTACGCATGGCTGTGCATTCTGTGTACGGGTCATCACACTAGTTCATGCAAGAACAGGTCTTTGAACTGGGTCACAACCCGTTAGGCCCGTGATACGAAGAGTAAACTCAGCCTAGTGTGTTTATAGTACTAATTTAATCTGTGCCCCTAAAAAACAGAGTCTAAAAGATACTATAAGGGAAAGTGTTATCTCCCTCTTGCTCCCCTTAAGTGAGACATAATTTGCCTGAGAGTGCAAAGGCATGTGGATTACGTTCTTATACTAAACATAAACGTGACACACTCATAATTTCTAACATAATTTTTCAGTGCTTGTACTATGCTTCATTTATTTAGAAAGGGCATCTTTTAATGTCTTGAATTGTGCTAACTTGTAACGTAAAAGATAATGGCAATTCCAGCGTCCGCCATGCCACGTGCCCAAAACTAAAATCTTTAGCTCCATATTAATATATCATAATTTATTTACAGAATTTCAAGTGCTTATGAAAGTGGTAAATGGTTTATAATTTAATATAATGATTTCTGCATACCTTGCCGGCCCATTTCGACTTACTTATTTAATAATTATTTTTCCGACACAAATGAATACATTAACTCTGGAACTGAAACTAACCAATATTGTCAGAATTGTTCAATTAATGCCTTCAGTGTTAAGTGTTTATTCTCCTGTGTATTCTTCCCATGTTCCTGTCATCATCTGTCACCCGACGTCACACTTCAATACTAATCTAAGATGATAATATTGGTATTGATTGATGTTCACAATTTTTTTTGTTTAGGTGTAAATTAATGCCTTTCAACACTTCCTCAGCAATAAGAAAATATGTTTGATTTAGTGTGTCAACACAACAACAGAAGAGTTAAACATTATTCTTTTTCCTTTCATAATAACAATGTCAAGAGGTTTCAATGTTCACCTTTACAATGTGTTACAGCTGAAATGCTTGCCCATGAAAGAAAGGCATGCTTTTAGATAATATGGATTAATTACGTCTATAGACAGAAGGCAACGTGCCTCAACCAATCATTAAATGGCCCAAGAATAATGTTTAACAACACTTACAAGTACAATTATGTATATTACATTTATACCTCACAAATCAATATTTTAATACAAGACAATGCACAAACAAATGGCACGCATTGCTATCACATTATGAGTAACAAAAACAATTACCATGAAACCCATTGGCTCAACAGAATTAATCCAAGTTTTTACAGTATACTTCCACTGTAATATTTGTCATGCAATGCAAGTTTCATGAAAATTTGTCCAATCCCACAGTTTTTAAAGCACACAACATGAACGTTTGCTAAAGCTTACTACTTTGCTTACGAAAAAAATAACTTTCTGCTTATAAAATTTTTATGTGTACACTGATATGAACGTAACTTCACTACACCACTAACAACATAATACCTAGCTGATGACAATGTATTTCATGAAATTGCACCCACACGTTTAATGTAGAATCTAATTTTGCCCCAAATTACTTACCTTGATGGTAAGTCATGGAAATTGGCTCATACAAATTAAACTATTCGGACAGACATTAAATAATAGTGTTTGAGCATATTCATTAACAACCAAAGAATGTTTCACGTGTAGAATAAAACATTTAAATGGTGGTGATGTTTAAAAACTAGTGACATACGTACAGAGGTATTAACTCGACGATTTAAGTTGAGGATTGCCTAAATACTAAATAACACACACGTTTATTTAACTTACAGAACCACACTACCTATCGCAAATTGAGCAAAACACAATCAACCAAAGTTTTTTTTAAATGTTGACATGACCCACCGCCCTGCTTGGGTGACAGACCAATGCTGCTCGCTGTACATCAGCCACGCACGGACGTGCATGGCCGTGCATGCAGGAACGGGTCCTGCGCCCATTTAGTAATGCAAATAACCCGCTCGCCAAGAGATATCTAGCATGTCTATGATTTAATTGGACGAGTATTGTGATCCCCTGAAAGAAGAGCCTAACGTAAAAATGGGGTATTGTTATCTCCCATTTCCTTCCTCTCAGTGCGCCGTAATAAATAAAAAGTGCTCGGCCACGTGGTCAATGTAGTGAAAGAGACCAGCTTTTGAAGACGCTCTAAATGCTATGCATAATTTTTGAGAGTTGATGCTACGTTTCTTTTATTTTTAAAGGGCGTATTTATGTTTTCAGTTTTCATTAACGTAAACAGGAAATTGATCTTGGTTGTTCTGGCAGCCGCCATGCCAAGCACCCAAACTAAATTCCTCGAGCTTTCACTAAATTAATGTTTTCATTTACTGAAGTGTTTTTGAAGGGTCTTTTGAATGTAAAATCTCTTGTATAATTTTTGTATGATTTTACATTTCTTTTGCAAGCCAGTTCAGGCTTTTCCAAGTGATATTAATTTTCCCACACATAGAAAGCAAAGACACTGAACAATTAAAATAAGTAACAACATGTCGGAATTAATACCTTAATTTCTCCAAGTGTTTTGCTATGTTGTATTAAGTTTTACACGTACTTGTTTGTAAGATATGGGTAACGGCTTTTTCGATTACAGAGATGGCGGGAGATCTCCGCTCTGTAACAGGATTTCGAGGCCAACCTCCTCAGTCTAGTTCGGCAGGCTTATGAGGTGTGCGCTTTCCATGTCGCGGGGAACCTCACTGCCTTTGTCTGATCATTAAGTACAATAGTAAGTGATTTTATACCGGAACATTTAATTTCTCTCTTTTCTCCCCCACACCGCACTCTCATCTCCGTAGACTCGCAGCTCTAGAGATTTTACTGCCTTAAAGTGTTCACGCCCTAACGAGGTCTTTTCACAGTGTCTGCCAATGGCGGGTCTTGTATGCCATGCTTGCTTCATTTGAGGGATTTTGGGTATGTGATTGTAAGTTTCTCTTTCAATCAATACATATACGTAATTAGGGTGTCTATCGTCTAAATTCATTTTAACGTCAATTTTCCTCAGGTCCTGGCAGCACACTCCAGAGTGTTAAGTCCACGTGCTCATTGATGTAATGTAAAGGCATCAGTTACTTTTTATGTACTATATTCGTAAACGTGAGCTGCAAGAGGAATACGTCTCATGGCTGTTGAGCAATTACCACCCTGAAAACCAGAGTACACATGCTCACCCGTGATATAGACAAGCTGGCGCCCTACCGGAACTTACAAGTTTTCTGTGATAACTAGCTATGCATCTAGGTTTCTCTCAAACCAGGCACCCCTCACCTCTCGTAAGCTGCCCAGCCACATTATATGGTGTGGCAACTAGTGTGGCCTGCAGATGTGCATCGTGAAAAATGAGCATGTTGCAGAAGAACTTGTGTACTTGAAGTCAGCCATTGTTCAGGAAAACATGTGGAACAGTGAGTCGACTGCCATCTTGCGCGTGTATCTGATCCCCTCTTGGTTGGACGGTGGAGATACCCATGACGTCATCATGTGTCACTGAGTTTCCTGTGACGTCAACGCATGCCTGATGCTTGGCGTGCATGCGTGTGGGGTACGGGCCGTATGCTGACCACTCACCTCACCAAGGCAGGTCTACCAGATGGCTACCTGAAGGAACCCTTTGCGCGCATGGGTTCTCGTACAACCATGAACAGCAGTGGCATGAAACTTCTGACCAACATGTGGGACACCGAAAAAAACGTGTGCATCATGTGGGAAGCCTGTCTCATTGGACCCATATGAGAAATACGATCTGCAAGCCAACATCTGCCGCTGTGTACCGGAGGTGAGAAGTGTGATATTTGCTTCTGCAGTCATGTCCACCAACAGGGTAGCACACTGCTCACACCCTGCTTGTGACGATATAAGCAGCGACACGATATGCTGTGAGCTGTGTCAAATGAGAACACACTTTGCCTGCCTAACAGCTGAAGAATGGCCAATGCTGCGACATGACGTTTTCACTTACCAGAACTGCTCATCCAAACAGGAATGTACCAAAATCCAGCCCAGCCAGCCCGCAGCAACACAGCTGATCGCACCCAGTGAATTTATACCTACAGCATAACGACAAACAAGTGAGTGCAAAGCTAGACTGTGCCACAACGAAGGACATGTTATTGTCGCATGCAACTTGTACAGTAATAAATATCATCCAAAGTGTGTGTCGTACGACGAATGGAACAGTTTTCACGAAGGAACATTCTGCTGTGAAGAATGTGTGCCGGTCCTCGTCAACAATAATAATGCAAAAGTGATTGCCAACAACACCTATGATGTAATGCACATACCCCAGAGGGGGGGGGGGGGGGTGGTACACTTTACAACCATGTGCACTACCCGCCCCAATGCTGAGACAGTCTAGAGAGTGAACCAGAGCACCAGTGCCACAAGTCTAACCTACATTCAGCACGCCAACCCGCTTTCAGATGCTTCCGATGTTTACCGGACAAGGAGTGGAACATTCAAGAGCATTTCTGGTAGAATGCACCAGCCGCCTGCAAAGGTACGGTATCAGTGTGGAAGAATGGTCGAACGGTATAGGGGCTCAATTGGTAGGAGATGCCAAGAACTGATGGCACTCTGTGATGGAATACAACATGACCTGGACACAGTTTATGATAAAATTTACCGCCCGGTACACCAACATGTACACAACACTGAAGCAGTAGCTGTCCCTTTTCACTGAGGAACAGAAACCACAAGAAAGTCTGAAGGCATTTGTGGGCCGAAAAATCAGCTTGGCCAACCGACATTACCAACATCTGTCTACGGATGATGTGTTGGAGCCGATCGTCGTGACAGTGCTCCCGGATTATCGACTGGCTTTGCGACAGATTGTGTACAGTGGATACCAGCGTTTTACATGGACTGCTGTGAGTATTGCGCATGACTCAGAACCCAGGTGCAGTTGCTTTTTGGACTCCCGGGAATCAAAAAGTGTGGTGAAAACAAATAAGAGTTCCACGAGCCGCGTAAACATACCGTGCCAAGGGTTTTAATGGTCCGGGCAGTTTGTCCAGCGACGTGACCTGCCGAGTGCAAGCAAAGTGCGCAGCAACAAGGAACAACGGTTCACGTGCTGTGCCCGCCCAGCGCTTCCAACGTCAAGGTTCAGCACCAGGCGCCATGGTGTTGCATATGCAGTGACTAACAATATCATTGGCATCGACAGTGCCCTAACAGAGTGACTGCGGATATGGCAAATGCACTGATGGGGTAGGACCACAACAGGGGCCCACCTACTCTGCCAGCATGTCTACTGCAGAGCCTCTACCTGAGGTAAACAACTGGCCAGACGCCTATCTGGAACAAGTGAGCACTATCATTGACCAATTACTGAGAGTGCCTGTGTATGTAATCCATGTGTCAACTGTTGCCTAGATTGACACAGTGGCTTCGTACAATTTTGTCCGCAAAGAACTTATCAAATTCTGAGATATTCAAGGTACCAACTTAACAGTAGAGCTCGCTACACTGCATTGCAAAAGTAATACAATTGGTGTCACTCAACATGACGTAAGAATCAGGGACATTGTAATGTGTTTAAAAGCCTTAGTTTAAAGAGAAATATGCAAAATTGTTTTCTTCGGAGTACCTTGGCTCATAGATAACAACGTAATTGTAGAGATTCCGAGAGACAGAATCCATTTCGGCAAGGATGTCCATACATGCTGCATTTCAGTATACGATGGTTCTCATATGTACATCAATAAAATACAATTTCTGACCGCATTATACTTCATTTTGAGTACAATGAGAGCTCTATATTGTCTATGAATAAATTGAAGCTAATAAAACCAATAAAAATAGGAATTAATAAGTATTACTGTATTAGTATTCCTGTAAATAATACATTTAAAAACATTTCACCTCACATCATTTAGTAAAGAATTAGTCATCTCAAAATACAGTGATTGTAATCAGACACTAAATGCAAGCTGACCTAAAAACTTTCACAGATTCTGAAAATGAAAATAATATGACATTGAAAGCAAGGCAAATTTTGAATGTCCCGCATACACTTGATCAGCTGAGAGCACATGGAAAGATTATCAAAGGGGTAGTGTCTTCACGGCAGGCGCAATGGCGAAGGGGAAATAGCGGGAGGGGCGACTGAACATGACCCTCCCCTCCACTTCATGTTGGTGACACTTTACGTGCATGGCAAATGTCCATCTTAATTTAATTAATTATATTTCACTGCAACAAAAACTGTAATTTTGTAAAAGAAATGACTAAATAAAGTGAATAAAATTTATTTTTTCAATATCTTTAATAGTTTCTTTCAAAACCACGTCCTCTGATTTTCTCCATTGCGAGTTACGCTACACTTGGGCTCGGTGATTAACTATTATTAGATGACAAAAGGTGTCAAATAGGCCCATACAATATATCAAATTTTCAAATGATGCCTGTCTATTGAAATAAATTAATATATTAAAACAATTTCCCCGAAGGAAGTTACTGAAAATGAACTTTACACTTGGCAATACAAATTACGTGATGTTCAAACAATTCTTGGCGACAAGGGGAGGTCAAGTAATGTATATGCTTCTAGGCTGATGCATAACGCATTTTGCGCCTAGAGAAAGCGCATTCCAAATGACAGACTTTGCGCCATTTGAAACATGGCAAAATACTATACACAAGTCAACTACTATTACCAACAGTAATTGAAAGCAGGACACGTGGGGACTACCAAACATTGACAAAGCCTCAACACACCTTCAGCTCCGTGCTCCTTGCTTACAGAGTCAACCCAACTCTTCAAGAAGCAGTCACGTTAATGCCCCTTCCCAAAGAAACATCGCTCTACTTCGCAGCGTCCTCGAGCAAGAGCGCACAGTTCAAACTTTCGCACTGCTATAGGAAGTGGACCAATCAGCAGAGTGTCATGGCATCAACGAGCGCCTCTGGACCTGTTGTATCAATGCCTCGTGCCAAGTAACACGCGATAGGAATCCATGGTTTGTGCATGTGACGTCACAAGCTCCCTCCCTTGGAGGCGGGGTTAATTTCCCCACACCTCTCTGAGCACTCATGGTCTGGAAAAATTAGTATAAAAGGCATCCACCCACAATCAGCTCTCAGGAGTTGCTCCTTATCCTCTAGGCCGAGGACAGCACCCGTCGTGGCAACTCACTCTTGCTACACCTCCAGGCTATGAAAGCTGGGGTATCCTAACTAGGGCCGAAACCCTCAGCTGTGCCGGTAACCAGTACTAGTGGTCAATGATGATGCCATCACTCCAGAGGACCATGCTATCAAGCTAGCCACATCTTCGGCCACTTCCAGCAACCCAGGGTCGTCAACACCACCAGAGAGGTTACCGAGACGTCGTCCTGAAACTACCCCCTCACCCTTTCCTGTTCCACGTAATACAGGGTCACGACGACGTTGTCTCTTACAGACATCCCCTAAGGTTTAGACCACCATGTCTTCACCACGTTGAGGTGAAAAAACCTTTTAATAGGTCTCTTACGTAAAAATACCGAATTAAAGCTAGGAGAATCCCAAGGGAAAATAAATTAAATAATATATTTTATTATTTCTCTTACCAATATCACAGATATTTAGTATAACAGGTAGCCATTACCTGAGTATTTTCCTACACTTTTAATTTCCGCAGTTAAATATAATTGTGTTGTATATTTTAATGCTTGCTTTATTCCATGTAATCATTTTTTTTTGTTTTGAACTGTGAACTTTATACATTACGTGAGTGGAATCAAAATGTATCTTTTCTCCAAGTAATTTCCATGATCTTGTCACTCTTAAGTATTAATGACCTTTGGTCCCCAAGTGCTTTCAGTAACAGTTTGAATTAATTGCATAAGTAAGGTAACTCTGATATCGAGTACCAAGCCAGCAGTCTGAGTTTGGCCAAGGTAATTCAAACTGTATTGCAGTGGCTAATCTTCAGAGGAGCCCTTCACTAGGAACTCAATACACCTGGGTATTACAACTGTCTATGCGAACCTACTATATAACACTTTGGGCCTGAGAATGGCCAGAAGAACTCATGTGATGAGTCACATGTGGCATAGTCGTATATCTGGACGTACACGATAGGACAGCAACCTTGGCTTCATCTTACGTACTCTTTGTAACCAGAATTCTAAAATTGCCTCATGCAGAGTAAACATTTAAGTGGGCAAAAGCAAAGAATAAAGAAAGGCCTCCAACTTCTGGAAGCTAAGATCAACACCAACCCCACTCTTGACATGTCTCAAAGCAAAACTTTATTTACACTGACTCCTAGAGGCTCAGGTAGAATCTCATTAGAATATCTGCTTATACTATATTTTGATAGAGCGATATTGGGAATTGACCCTTCACCAATACCTGAAACCTATCTCCACACACTTTCACACTCTCTGGACACCTCGTCAAGCAGCAGGAGCACTTCTTTGCTGCAACCAGCATCGACCACTGTTCTGCAGCCGGCCACCCCAGCGCAACTACCAAAGGAGAGGAGAGCGCCACTGCCCCATTTATCTCAGGTAACCCGTAGGAGAAGTGTTGTGCCTACTGTGCTCGATTTCGTCCCTACACGTAAACCAACACGCCCCATGCTTTATAAAGGCTTTCGACCCAAGCAGGAATAATCCCCTTTGGTATGATCACTGTGGCTTTCGTCGCAAAATATTTGAAGACCACTGCAACCACTCATACATGTACAGTGTATGATCAAACACTGAAAGTCAAATTGCTTGTTGGGGATAAAGTTCCCAAGTTACCACCCAATAAGAACACCACAAAGTTCCTGATTACCAACTTAACCTTCCACCTTCCAGTGTGGGGGTAAGTAACACACAGTCAAGTTAGTCATGGACTTGTGTGTGATCTCCCAGTGGCTACCCCTGATATGTAATTTGTTTGGTGTTTCTGTAAGTAAATTACACACAAGTTGATATTGAGGCTTCACCCCTCAGTCTCCGCTCACAGTGGAGTGGCTTAATACCACGTCTCCCCCTCCCCTTTATAATACACAAGAATAGCTCCCCTTATATCAGGTGGCTTGAAAAACTTCTAGGTATATCATTTTATTTGCAAAAATGATGTCCATTGATTTAAATTAATACTTTGTTTTAAAATCATGTTGGTTTTACCCCCGATACACAATGAAACAACAAACTTTACAGAAAAAAAACTACCTTTAATTGCAAAAGAAAAAATATTTGCAAATACTAATCACTTGTTAAAATGTATTGTATAACATTTTCTGGCAAAACCATTTGCTTTGAAATACTAGTGATGATAGGTACAACTATTTTGAGCGATGGAAAATCTTGATAAAATTTCTAAGATTACCATAGAAACTTTACTTGCATTGCGGCCAGGCGTGGAAGGGGTAACTGCCAAGAGAGGATGGCCTTTTATTTTGCTAGGCAACAACTTCCCCTCTTGAAGGTATGAATGGGAAGGAAACCGCTGAGAGAGACAGAAAGAGGAGGGAGAGAGAAAGGACGTTAGGTCACCACACTGGTTGCTAGGTAACCACTTCTCCTCTTGTCAGGAATGTAAGGGGAAGTAGCAAGCCAGACTTGCAAGTTGCACCACGCCGCAAATGTGTTGGGAAGACAGACAACACGACACAGAGCAGTGATAAAATGTGGCACACATGACATATTTCACATAGTTACAAGATGTTTGCATAAACAAACTGTTTAAAAACGATCATTGGGGAAATTTTACGTAACGGGAGCGAAATATACTTTGATCTACGAAACATCATGTAAATGATTCAAGCATATCATTACTTATATAGGAGTTTTGCCAGAACCACTGAAAATTAACTGTGGAAATGATTTATTGGTACATGCGTTTTTGGTACAAGAGTCAACTGTAGTTGTCACTAATGTATAGCTATTGTTCATAATTATATTCAGGCATACATATATAGTACACTACCCCTCCCTCTCTTTTTCCCTCTGTGTGTGTGCATTTGTGTGGAGAGAGAATATTTATTAATTATTAATCTAGGTTTACATTTTTGTTCCAAATGTACCGTAGTAACAAAACCTAAAAAATTCTATAATGCACAATACAGGAGAACCTTGATTTTACATTCTATTTTGAAAACACATTTAAGCAGATAGTGCGTTGAAAGTGCAGTAATCTGTGTATCACACAGTTTCAATGGAAAGTAAAATGTTTACAATAGGAGGAGAAAAAAAAATTGTAGCAGGGTTTAAAGGATAACAGTTCTAAATAAAACTTACAATGTAATTTTGGAAATCAACATAAACAAAGGCTACAATTACTGTTTACAGACAATAATGGGAAATTTATATTTAAAGTTGGCAAAATATAAACAGTGCTTAAAATTTATAATATATATGTGTTGGCAGAGTAAAATATAAAACTAGTACATATCTGTACTGTCCATTAATATACATGAACTACATTCGATCGTCTTCCTTTATACTCCCCCCCCCCCACCACCCCTTCCCCCTTATCTTATACCCATTTTTTTTTCCATTTTCACATAGAAAAGAGTAAAATAGTGTTTCTATTGTGCATGGTTTCTCATAACTCTGTAGGAAGTAATCAACACCTACAATATACTGTGCTGTTTTAACCCAAGGTGTCCAGATAAAGCCAATGTGGGCTAACCTAATTGCCAACATACAATTTTGTTAAAAATTGTGCCATAAATTCTACCAGCAAGTTGCCATATGGTCATTATTGTACAGTGTGTGTATACAACCGCACAAGAATTGTGTGTGTGACTAAGTTATAAGTTGGTATGTATTTAGGTCACCTGTATGCATCAATACATTTAGTGCTTATCTCTTCCAAGTTGCTATCCAAGAGATGTAAGGAGCTCACAATATTCCTAAATCACTAGTTGTCGGATGGCCCTTACAATGTTCATGGTTGCTTAACACTGAGAACACTGACCTTGCTGAGACACGGACTAAGGTCCTTGAGGAATTGCACCAGGTCTTCCATGGTCTCAATGACCTCAGCCACAGCCAGGTAATCCAAAACACGCTTGCACTCACGGATGATCTTCCGCACCTCCGATTCATCAAAACACAGCAGCAGTGAAGACGTGCCTTGCAATATGCCACGGGAACCTTCAATCAGCTTTTTCCTAAAATGATGCAACAAATGCTTGGAGGAGAAGTCCAAGATTCACTGTATGGAAGGCGACAGAAATCATCAGAGCAGCTCTTTTCCTACAGTTTCAGCACAGACAAATTAACTTGTATAGCAGGTTTACATGATAAATCACTAGACATACGTAATATTTAAAACAGAAACAGAATTTTTTTGTGTACACCCCCCAGGAAAGGAGTTGCACAACAAGAAGAAATGTACTTGTTAGTACATATTACCTTTACTGACTTAAGTTTCCCTTATTAAAGGCTGTTCACGGGAAGAAGCAGTTTTGACACAAACCTTTGAAAAATGTCTCTGTCACTACCTGCATACATACAAACAATAAATAACTACACATGGTGGCATGCATTGTGTGAAGTTGGTATTGAAACACAGGAAATGTAGATTCACGTTCCCACATCAAATTAGAAGTGTTTGGGAAACATTTGTGAATACTGAAATTATTATTATTTTTTTTTTTAATGTACATAAGTGTATAAAAAGATTGAATTAAATATTAAAATTAAAAAGCAACCAGTCCAATGAAAAAGACAGTAAATTCAAGCACACAACACGTGTTGTGTATTTTTTTGTACATAGCAGCAACAAACTTAAAAGATAGTGATGAACATGCACACAAATAGGAATACCACAACATTTTTTCTGCTCATATTTCTTTGAATATGTACTTAAATTTTACTATGCTTATTTAGTTATTTACATAAAATTCTCTTGCAGGGTTTAGTAATTTGTTAGGATTGTGGCAAACAATCGAATCAAAGAAATGTAAGCACATTACACAACCGTGTTTCAAACACCTAGGACAAAGTTGTGATAAATACCTAAAGAGATGTGACTCAAATAATTTATTTAGTCATAAAAACTTATAAATTTTGCACGTCCAATATTTGCAAACACACGCACATACCGGCACAGTGTAACAGACACACAACAACACCTTTTCACATGCAGCGGTCAGGACACATGTTACAGTATACGTATTTATTCCTGCTGTGGAAACACAGATTTATCACATCATCATAACTTGCCTAGGTAGGTTTAAAAAACACAACATGTGCAAAAAGTATATGGTAATTTATGTATTTTTCACAAGAAGGAAAATTAACACTTCATTCAGCAACAAACAACATGCCATGTCAGGTCCCCACTTCTGCCAACATCAGATTTGTAACTGTCCAAACAACACATCTAAGTATATTATAATAAGTATTCAAACATTAAAATCTCTTTTCAGTTGCAAATCACAAATTCAAAAATCAATATTTTTGCCATAATAAGTTGAAAACATGTATAATTTCTGCTGCTACTAGCGGTGCGAAACTTCTAGAGAGAGAGAAACAAGCTCCACCTAATCAAATTTCTTCCTAGGACAAAAAACCACCATGCCACTAGGGTCTATGCACCAACTTGTGGATACGTATTTTTAACTGTAATAATGAAATATGTTTCCAGCAGTGCTACCTAAAAATTTAAATACTTCAATTGGCAACACTTAATTTACAAATAGCATATCAAGAAAATTGGTTAAAACCATATTTTAACTGTGAATTATTTCTACTAGTCATTGTAAACACATTGCTGCTCTCAGTTTAAGTTCATAATGAATACAAAATTAATATTACAAGTTATATAAGATACTAAGTTAAAGTTTCATTTATTAAAAAATATAATACTACAATGTTAATCGGTGTGTTTAAATATTTGTTGTATAGAAGTTTTTTTAAATAAATAAATAACGAAAAAAAAATTTACATGTTACTCTTAGGGTGATTTTTCAAAGATCAACTGTTTCAAAACATCTGTAGAAATTATGACTGGACTACACAAACAAATGTTAAACTAAAACTCTTTCATCCATGTTCAAAACTGGTTAATGAACAAACAGTATTAATTTCATTTACGGGCTTTTTAATATTCAAATTCCTACACCAATTTTAAATGTTTAGAATGTCTCCTCCTGTGATTAATACTACATCTGCAATGAAGCTATCAAAATATGTTTTCCAGTGTGGTTTCCACCTTATCAAAACAGGAAAACAGATGGGTGCCACCACATTCCTTTCGTTCCTGCTATGCACAAGTTTCATCATGAAAATTTAATCAGTTTGTAAAACTTTCTTTCCCATGGTTCAGTTTTATATTTGTGTTTATCTAATTTGTATTACTTTCCCTATAAGTCATTTTAAGGCAGATTATTCCCATTTTACAATGTTACACAGATGTTGCATTGTCAGTCTACATTGCCAACCCGTATACTGCTATACATTATTCATTAATACTACAATGGTTCTTTATGCAATTGTTTAGTAACTCAATCGTTTCGGATTTTTTATTGTATGACTGTGCACAAAATAATGTTAGTACGTTGGGAATTCACGACTATAGTGAGCTATGCAGCACTTAGGTGGCAACTCTGTACTACATCCATTTCAGTATAAATGCTTACCATCCACTTATCATTCAGCCACTCTTCCCCAATCTACTGTGAAGGCAGTACTTCTGGTAATCAATAAAACTTATTACTAATGATCACAAATGTTGCATAATTTTGTACATCAAGTGACCATCTAAATCCTACACACTGTCCTTGGGCTCCAATGCATACGTTGAAGGGGCCACAGTGGTGTGTCGGTTAAGACTACTCGCCTCTCACCTAAGTGAACCGGGTTTGATTCCTGGTGAGGTCGCTCCCAGATTTTCTCATGAGAGATTCGTTCTGGATGATGCTGCTGGTTGGTTGTTTTTCTTGGGAATATCTAGTTTCTCCTGTCTTGCATTCTGGTGCTGCTCCATACTCAACTCACTTCGTTTATTAGTCACAATAAGTTAAAAGAATAATAGTCAAGCACTATCAAATGGGAGCAATAGACATGTTATTTCTTTCTAGTATATAATAATAATGTGAACTTTAATTCATACTATAACCTCCCAAATGAAAATCAACCATGAGAATATAATATCTGTTTTGCTGAAACTGCACAACCATTTGTATTAACATAAACATTGGTGAAAAGTTGATTACATCCAAATTTATGTTTTACTGCTTAACGTATTACAATAATTACTAAATGGTGATCTCTGACATTTCTTTATAAGTAAATTTTGTATTTAACAAAATTGTTTACAGATTATCAATATCCATGATTTTTTATTAAAAAAAAGTTTGTTTTGTTTAGTTCATGCCAGTGTGACCAATGCAAGACATCCCATTTACGTTACTATTTTTTCATGCCAGATGGTCAAGACCTGATCAACACCAGAAAATAGTTCCCGAAGATGTTTACTAAATGTAACCTAAACACTGTTGTGACTGGCTGTGCCCTTGCAGACTCCAGTACAAGAGGACACACCTTGCCTAACAGTTCATTACTGAACCACTGTGGTAGTCATATATAGCTCAGCAATGGCAGCTTCTAACCACTGTGATAATAAAAAGCTTTATGCAGATGAGTGAGAAAGAGATGGATTTGGCTAGGAAGTCGCACTTGACAAGCACATGGAGAACTCAGCTGCCCAACTCTGCCAGTCCTTTTTGTCCCACCCAACATGGTGTATAACATGTTTTATAGCTGTGGATGTGACTATTGTATGCCTGTCTCTTGGAACTGAAGAAACTCCCAACAAGTGGTGCTCTATCACTAGCTCTTGTGACAGTAAGTCTTAATGGCTCAACTCATAGTGCTGTTAATCCTTGATAACACTAATGCTAAGGACTGACACACAGATGTGTAAGATGGCTGTGTTGTGTATATCCACATTAAGCACTGGTTCAGCTTAATGCATGCTCAGCTGATATGGAAGCAGCAAGGTGAGCATCTGGTCGGTGGGGACAGCAAAGTTGTTTGTCACATTGGGGGTGTGCCAGTAGGCCTAATTCTCAGTGTCAGATCGCTGGAAACATGCAAAGGAAGTGTCATGGCCATCACTGGAGGAGTAACAGCGAGCACCTCCTTTTCCTTACGTAACCACTATACCTCGCTACATATAGTCTCTATTACCAACAGCATATACAAAGTGATCTTGGAAGTTGTATCTCATCACTACCTAACAAAACTATCCTTATTAACAAGGTTGGTGTGACCCAGACTTTGCGCACCCAGATATAGTGAGCCACAATAAAAAACCCTGAGAGAGAGAGAGAGAGAGAGAGAGAGAGAGAGAGAGAGAGAGAGAGAGAGAGAGAGAGGAGAGAGAGAGAGAGGAGAGAGAGAGAGAGAGAGGAGAGAGAGAGAGAGAGAGAGAGAGAGAGAGAGAGAGAGAGAGAGAGAGAGAGAGAGAGAGAGAGGGGAGAGAGAGAGAGAGAGAGAGAGAGAGAGAGAGAGAGAGGAGAGAGAGAGAGAGAGAGAGAGGAGAGAGAGAGAGAGAGAGAGGAGAGAGAGAGAGAGAGAGAGAGAGAGAGAGGAGAGAGAGAGAGAGAGAGAGAGAGAGAGAGAGAGAGAGAGAGAGAGAGAGAGAGGAGGAGAGAGAGAGAGAGAGAGAGAGAGAGAGAGAGAGAGAGAGAGAGAGAGAGAGAGAGAGAGAGAGAGAGAGAGAGAGAGGAGAGAGAGAGAGAGAGAGAGGAGAGAGAGAGGAGAGAGAGAGAGAGAGAGAGAGAGAGAGAGAGAGAGAGAGAGAGGAGGAGAGAGATGAGAGAGGAGAGAGAGAGAGAGAGAGGCAGGCGCGCGCGCGCCTTATATATGCACTTTGTATATGCTGTTGGTAATAGAGACTATATGTAGCGAGGTATAGTGGTTACGTAAGTAAAAGGAGGTGCTCGCTGTTACTCCTCCAGTGATGGCCATGACACTTCCTTTGCATGTTTCCAGCGATCTGACACTGAGAATTAGGCCTACTGGCACACCCCAATGTGACAAACAACTTTGCTGTCCCCACCGACCAGATGCTCACCTTGCTGCTTCCATATCGGCTGAGCATGCATTAAGCTGAACCAGTGCTTAATGTGGATATACACAACACAGCCATCTTACACATCTGTGTGTCAGTCCTTAGCATTAGTGTTATCAAGGATTAACAGCACTATGAGTTGAGCCATTAAGACTTACTGTCACAAGAGCTAGTGATAGAGCACCACTTGTTGGGAGTTTCTTCAGTTCCAAGAGACAGGCATACAATAGTCACATCCACAGCTATAAAAAAAAAAAAAAAAAAACATGCGCGCGCGCACACACACACACACACACACACACACACACACACACACACCCACCCACCCCCCCCCACCCCCCCTTCTCTTTCAGAAGTACATACAGTGATGTATTATCACACCTTATTGTTTACAGTTGAGCATCACAAGTCCGTCTAACAAGCTTACAAAAGATGTTCAACAAAGTTTCCGTCTACTTCCATACACTTAGCCTCATGCTTATGAATCACATGTGATGCTCTACGTAGCTGCAAATGGCCAACTTTGATTTCTGTAAGGGTATGCATGATACGTGCAAATAGTTCATGTGTGTGTGCAGTCCTTTGGTAAACAATATCCTTTGTCAATCCTATAAGCAATAATATAATAGTGATAAATCTGGCGATCGAGGAGTAATGGGGTGAAAACTGCCTCGTCCTATCCATCTCTCAAGGAAATGCATATCAAGTGTTAAACCGCAGCATAATGGAAGTGAGGATGTGCAACACAATGCTGGAAGATCATATGATGTCTCACTGCTAATGTAATTATCTCAATTAACAGCTGGCAGTTGTTCTCACAAATATTACAGACACACCACACTAGTCAAGCGTCCCCCAAAAAATGAATGGCCTAATCAGCTGATTGTGTAGGACACCACACCACACACTGATACTGAAACAGTGTTGAACCCTCCTTTCCACTGTAGGGTGGGTATGCTGATTATCAAATTACTCTGTAACTATTGGGAATAGGACCCACATTTATATAATATATTTTTCTCCAAATAATGTAAGGAATAAGCCCCTGTGAGTGGCGGTAACTCCTCGTCAATCATCCTGTATATATAAAAAAAAATTTATTACACCATTATTCTCTCCGGTGACAGTTTGTGGAGAAAAAAATATAGCTTAAGCAACCAAATAAATGTCAATCAAAATATATATGATATGACCAGCAAACACATTCAAGACCATGGGTAGCAAAGACAAAACCAATTAAATGTAAAATATTTTCCTCACTGTGGTCGCATCATCAACTTTTCATCACTGATGATAACACAGTTCTGAATCTTTTGATACAGTAAATGGTTGAACACAAACAGTTTAAACAAAGCAGTTAACTACAGTACAGTAACTACTAGCTAACCACAGACCATTAACATACCTTGCTGGACTGCTGTAGGGGTCAACTTTCAGCATAGCAGATGCTTCTTCTAACAGCTTCGATGCACCTTCGACACGCACTAAGGCTGCGGGCATGTCTTGCTTCAAGATGGCATCATCGCTGCTGTTGATGGTCTCGCGACCAACCTGCAATCATATAACTACTATGTTGCTCACTGGTAATCATGACAACACTACCACATGAGACTATAAAATTAACATACAATTAATTTAAAGTTAAAATTATTTCATGCAATTAAATTAAGAAGACTAACAGCAAGAAACATAAATTATACCTTGACAAGATTTGTGACGGCCCGACTGACGGCCATGACAGGCCGCTCCAAGTCGGGCATTGCGTTGCCATCTTCAGCTTCTTCATGAAGTATAACAAGCCGTGACACCTGCAAGAAAAATGAAAATAAGTTTCACATCAACATATATACATAGCATCGTGTTACAATTCTGTTGTAGGCTCTATATTTTTTTACAGTTAGTATTCAGGAAATATTTTCTGTACATTTGTTGTTTGAGTATTTGTGTGTATCTCTGCCAATAAAATTCCTGGGAATACAATTTTTTGCAAGAAAAGAAAAAAACCAATTGTTTAAACGCGTAGTGTTTTGTTTTTTTCATATTAAGTGACGTAAAATTGTACAATCATAGTTACATCTGTAGGCTTTCATCAGTTGTAACAAAGTCACAGTGTTACAAATTTAATTTGCACACGGGTGTGTGATGACGGAAGCACTCAAAGCTGGTTCAGCACCTTGTGGACATGAGCGATGGGGTGCTGGGCACGCATGGTATTGTTGCTCATATTGTTGCACCTTAAATGCAAAAAAAGAACTGAGCACATGCACTTTTATTAAATAGCAGTTTAGGTCAATTAGAGAAAACATTTAAAAGACCTTTTGCAGATGAAGATAATCAAAATTAACTTAAAAAAAATATTTTAGGCTAAATAAAATTTATTAGATGCTCATGTATAAAAAAAAAGTCTTCATTTTTAAATTATGTACATGAATCTGAGGGTATACAGAACTATAAACAATGGATTCACCTAGAATTGTTTTCAAAAGTAACAACAGCTTACATACCTTCTTGGCCAATTGTCACAATCGTGTACAAACTAAGATTAGTTTTGGTTCAAAGTAATTTACATCTTAATTATAAAAATTATAAATAATAAAATAATTTCTAATGAAAAATTGATATTTTTTGCTAAGCAAATTCTTATGAAAATATATTTTAAAAATAATGAGGTGAGCAGTTTACCAGAAGGTATAAATATTTATTACAAACTAGTGATCCGGTCCGGCTTCGTCCGGGTGCAATTGAGTTTTTCTGCCAGCCACGGCACGCGGAGCCATGCACTCACCTCATACACCTTCTCTCCTTGCACCTCTCTTGCCCCCCCCCCCCCGCAAAGTATAGATCCTTGTGGGGATGTCTCAATTTTAGAAAATATTTTTTTTTACAAAACTTTTTATAACTTTTTAATTATTGACAATAATTGTATGATGTAAGGACATCTTTTATGTACATTAAACAACTTAAATAATGAATTCATTAATTTTGATAAAGATTAAGTTCTTAATGTTCGAAAAGACAGTGAATTTAATGTTTGTTTTTATTGCGTAATTTAAATTGTAAATACGTTTATTACTACGTATCTATTAAAGGTAGATATATAATACCACTGACTTTCTTGCAGATCATTTAATTTTACACAGTTCTTTCGCACATGAGTTTGTTATAGCTCTAAAGGATTAGACAATGTATTCTACAACAGCGCACTGGTGGCAAACGTTTTTCCTGACTCGATTCACTAATACCGTTAATGCTCAGCTCCTATAAGTGCTAGGGAAATTTCTAATACACATAAAACTTCCTCGATAAATGCAGATCATAATAGTAAAAACTGAATCCAAATACGTTCAGTGATTCTCGAGATTAGCGCAGTCATACAGACAGACAGACATACATATACTAGGGACTTCCTTTTATACTATGTATTGATTAAAGTACTAATTGACCACAATTAATCCAAGAGAGTGGTGCCCCTGCTGGTTAAAAAGTGGGGGGAAGGGTGTGAATTCTTGCCCTTCCCTCCCAATACTTGACAACCACAACTGCATCATCCCATGTCTTCCTCCTCCCATATACATTTTGGTTGTAACAGTCAGTTAGGTCAGGGAGGAATAAATAAAAAAAATAATGAGTTCTGCTACAGTTAGTTTCAGTTTGGTTGGAGTCTTATGTTCTGGGACTGACTAAGGCCATTTATTATGCACAACAGTACAGGTTAACAAATATATTGAGTAAGTACATTTTATTGGAACAGATGTAAAAATGTTTCAATTATACCTGATGGCAAGTTTGTTGTGTATGCAGTTCAGTTTTATATTAAATAACTAAGTTCAGTTTTAATGTAAAACATTAACTGAATAAATAATTATTCTTCAGATAAGAAAATATTTTTATTTGTCAGGTTTAACAGTACGTAATGGCAAATCAATTACCTAAATAACTGTTTCTGGTACAAGACATTTCATTGGTTAGTTGTCTCTTCAATTGACTAGTTGCGTTCACTGAAAACATTAACTGAGATAGGAGCACACAGGTGTTGACATTTGGGATGGCAGGGGAGCACTATTCATCCTAACTGAACAGTGGGAAGGAGCAAGGAGAGGGATACATTTTCCTTGGTATTAAATCAACTACAACAGGAATGTAATCTTTAATTTGGTTGGTCACTTTTATGCATTCTGTAACTAACATCATACATGCTTCCATACCAACATGAACGAATTGTCTACAAATATTGCTACCTAATTATTAAATCAACTACAACAGGAATGTAAGTTATATTTTGTTGGTCACTTTTATGCCTCCTGTAACTAAAATCAGACATGCTTCCGTACTAACATGAACTAATTTGTCTACAAATATTACTTCCTAATTTCTACACAGTGTATACTTATGATAAAAAGGGAAGCACATTTGACAAATATCATCCTTCTAGTCTATGGAAACAATGGTGTTTTGCTTTGTTCTAAAACCTGGAACGCTGTACGTATCTTCATCTTTCATTACCAAACCAATTATTCCTATTGCTTATTCTGACGAGTTCTGGATATTTGTCAGTTTGTCAGGAAGTAACATAAGAACCAAACAGAAGCAAAGATGTTGAGTGTAGTTTCACATGTTCGCATGTTAATGTTCAGTTTGCAATGAACAATGCAAAACTTTTTTAAAAGTGCTGCAAAAAAGAGCCATGACACTATATCCTACTTTCACAAATGTAAAGATCAAAGACTGACACATGATGCTTTATCAATAATGGAGATTCAAAGACATTCGCTACATCCTTAGGTCAGTTTGCTTTGGTGTCGGAAGTTAACATTTTCATTTGTCCCGACGTAAAATGAGAGTGTACTCTCTGCTTTGCAGATTGTTTTATTCACTGGCCCACACTAACAATGCTCAGATGCAATGAGTTCTTTTATTCCCAGTTACATAGCATTAGTAGGAGTATTGTTTGTCTTTGCTTTTCTTCCCTTACAGCCAGTCGGTGACGTCACAGCTATCAGTAATGCATTCGCTACTCCCCACTCTGCGACCACTCCCTCGCCTTAGTAGCACCAGACAATCAGCAATGGGCAGCGTCCCGAATAAGTATAAAAGGAGAGACAGTCCACGTCTCTTGGCCACTAGCTGAGCTGCTGCGGAATTAACATCATGCTCGTGGTCGCTCACTCACAGGGATTTACCCGCACCTTGGGACCAGCGAAGGTGAGAAATATCTGCGGACGTGGTGGGACTGTTTGCAGCTCAGATGTGGTGTCTATCTGCAACTAGTCATGTCCCCAGGTGACGGATTGGAGATTCCCAGGTTCTGAGATTGATGGGAATATTCAAATACCAGCCCGTGGACCAAGAGGCCAGCTCGTAAGCGCAGTCATCGTGGATGGGGAACCTGGGTGGCTCAGTTGAAGATGGCAGTAGCACATCGGATGGAGGCGGCCCAATGATCAAAGCGGTCGTGGGGGAGAGGGGAATCCTGAGATGCTGAAACATGTGAAGTGTGGCAAACCTCCCTTCTACTGGATTCTGCGGGCTGTCGACTGCGGATGTGTGAGGAATGGAACTGAAAAGCATTGGCCCTTGAAAACACTTCTATGTCAGCCTCTACACTTGAGCCGGCGGATTCGCCTCCACAATTGGTAGCTCCTGGATGTACTGCTGAGTGCTGCTCACATCTTTGACCGAGGAAGATTTTGTAAGAGAGGGAGGGGGTGGCTCTCCGGTTCATTATTCCCTGCCTTCATCCACGAAGTGGAGACCCTAGTGTCGATGCGGAAGAGAGAAGATGGTGTCAGTGCTATGATTGAGCTGCCCAGGTTTTTGGCGCATCATCGAGAAGCAGGGGGTCCCTGCATCAAATACTGCTGTTGATGTTGTAGTACAGGCAGCCTACGCAGGAACATGAACTGCAGTTTCCACCTCAAGGGTGCATTAGCCCCCTCGCCCCTTCTCTTCTAGTTCTTCACCATCAAAATTAAACCAAATTGATTCCACATCTGCTATTTCCTGTAGCATTTTCATTAATGCTCATACAATCTTTTCTTTCCTAACGAAATGGGTTTTACAGTGTCTATGCAGGTTTTACCATTCCCCTTCTAGAATACAATTTCAGCTATTGGTACATTAAAGGAGGTAGTCATTGCCTTAAAGTCTGGCCACATTTTTCTCCTGTCCTACCGCAGGCGCACACCTAATACTTAGTAATAGGGTAGGTTTATAAAAAAAAAAAAGTCTCTTGGCCAGACTTCAGTTCTCTCCTACGGAATTCTGACCAGCCTGATAGCCAGTCTTCACTCCTAGCGCCAACCGGTCAGAATTGACCAGATTGCTCACAGCCTTCATTCCCAGCGCTAGTCGCTCGGGATCTGACCGCTTAATCATTTTTTAAGCATCACTTACGAAAGGGTTTGTTTACAGCACTAGCTGCTCGGAAAGTTAAAGTAACATTAGTCAGGGACTCTCCCAAGCTTCGTACCTCGCATACCCACTGACCTCTATAGTAAAAGTACGTGTTTGCACATTGACCTTTCCATAAGTTCTATTTAGGACTAATCCTGAACACACCTTGGTTAAATATAGGCCTCCACCGGCCTATATTTAACTGTACGCTAGCTTCCCGGCCGAGACTTGTGCCACTGACCAGGAGTTAGGATGCATTCACCAAGTGTCTTCCCATTATGGAAAATATACGTAGGTCGGTCTTTACTTTGAGTTCTTTCCTGTAGACATAGCATCCTTCTGTAGTTATCCTCATGTAATAATAAGGCAGGTGATCCTAGGAAACTTATTTAAATGAGCCAAAACACAATGTTTAATCATACGCACTAACATGAGCCAGCTTGTCAGTTCGTTGTCTACCGGTTTCTCCACTGCGGAGCATCACCAAGAGAGACCGACATTCTCTGACTGAGAAGACTTGGTCAAGCTCACACACCCGTGTGCGACCTTGGACGGTGAGGCCTGAACCTCCAGCGTGTACTGTGCCGTTGTGCGTTGTGCCAGATGCAAGAATAATGGTGTCCGGCCCGCACGCGGTGCTTACACGTAAATTTAGCACATGGAACCTGCAATATTGTTGCAGTAGCAGAAAGGGTAAGTCTACTTCTTGATGCCCTATTCCAAAAGGAAGGGTCTCAAGGAAAAGGTGTGGCAGATTCTCCTGGCTTCTGGCCGTCAGCACAAGATGAAGCCTGGTATGGTAACCTCCAAAGTTAGCTTCGAACCATGAGCACAGGCCCAACCATGAGCACAGGCCCAGGCAATTCGACACCTGCAAGACTGAGTGGAGATTGAAATCCCCAGAGATCTGTTCACCGCCTCAGAGAAGCAATGTTCGATGGAATACCCTTGGTGGGTGATAGAGTATCTGAACCAACCTGAACAGCCTCCTACACCAGTCATAGCATATTTGGTTCCAGACATTCTGTGCTCTATATCTCATCCATCACCATCATTCACATATTCCTTTGCAATTGCACCTTCACCTGCTACTCACTCTACTAGTGCAGCTCCTGTGACACGTTGCCCAGGTATCGTAGCAAAGACGGTAGCTCCAAGACACAAGATCAGCTTACCTGTACCAGACTTTGTGCCGAATAGCTACTAGGCATGTCCTGTATAATGGGAAAGCTTCCGTACCTCGTCAGGACTAAGTCCCCAATGTTATAAGAGTAGTTGGCTTAACTCCTAGCCAAAGAAGGTGGGCACAGCCTACTGATCTAGACAACTGAGTATATATTTCCGGTATGTCACACGTCAATTAGAGGGGGCAAAACCTCCACCACATCTCTTTTTCTTTTCTGCCGCTCAACGTGGGGCCAGACTGTTGAAGTTGTACGAGGCAGAATGGACAAGCATTCCACAACCGCCAACCCCACGTAGTACAGAGCCCAGAAACTGTCAGATTCGTGGAGTCCAGAGAAACATCCCATGGCGCCCTTACCAACAGCCAATATGTCAGTCGCAGCTGTTAGCAAGCCCGAGATTGAGGAGGCCAACTCAGCCACAACCGGACACAACCCTTGTTTGTGACCAGGCAGATGTTTCAGAATGGGAATCTATTGCATACAATGCACCCATTATCGCCTTTGGCACCACTATACCCACTTTGGCTGGGCAGACAAGCCTTGTTGCACTGATAGGTTGGAGTATCGGTGTGAGGATTGTCATACCAGGATGACCGCATACTGCTGCTGGGTAACTTGCCCTGGATGAGGGATCCATACAGTTTGCTGCATCCTCTGCGAGGATAATTTGCATCACGCATGTATTGGATGGCCTGACGAGCCAGTGAATAGAACAGGCCTAGTCTACCAGTGTGAGGTGTGAAAACGAGCTGCAGAGTACAAACCCTACCTTAATGTGCAGTCAAGTTACTTGTGCGGGAGAACCATAACTCCCGGAGTTCGCTACCACACCACATGAACCCCTGCCCTTTATAAACGAATGTGAGCACAAATTCCACATTCACGAGATACCTGACAAACACTGGGTTCCTCGAGCTCAGCTCAGATTAGAGAAAAAGGCCCTCGGTTGGTGGAACGTTTACAATCAAGCCATCCCTACCACCTCCCCCGCAGACCCTTAGATCATCCAAGTGCTGGTATTGTCCAGAGAACCATTTCAATAAGGACTGCCCTCAGAAACAAGATCCGCAACAAAAGCACACGGAATCGTGGGACGCAACCCGGATGCCACGACCCATCCAGGTCGAAGTGGCCCCACCAAACAAACCATTGAAGGGAAACGACAGTGCCAGCGGAAAGACGGGAAGATTCCTTCAGGCAAAGGGAATCAACCGTCAAGCTCCTAGATGAGGAGGCAGAAGTGCCTGTAGCCCCCTGCATAAAAATTGGGATAAACGGCAGAAACGCCTTGGCCCTGTTGGATACAGCAGCACCAGGGAACTTCATTCGCAGTGACCTACTTCTAGAGCACCAGCATGAAGAACTGGAACCCCAAAAAAAGGCAGTAAGGATGGTCAAGCCAGAATGTACCCTTGCCTTACCATTTGAACTTCAAAGCCTGAAGACCCATGCCGACTTCGTCGTCACTCCGGATATCGAAGAAGATGTCATCCACGGACATCCATGGCTTCGCATTGCTGCATGCATTATGGAATACGAGAAACGTAAGGTATACCTGGGCGACTAAAGGCGAGTCACATTACATTGGGAGTATCCGGCCGGACGGTAAGAAGTCTCTTCCCTCAATGCTCACGAAATTCAACAAGATCTATCGGAAGAGCAGTTTCAGCATCTGAAGGAGGTCCTGGAGGAGCCCACTGCCACCTTCATAACTAGTGGAAATTCGCATTAGATGCGCACTGTACAGCATGAGATATTGCTCAATGACTCCACACCTATTTACAACCGGCCATTCAAAGTCTCTGCAAGACGTCGAAGTTAATCATGGAGCAAAACAAAGAGATGAAGCAGCAAGGTACTGTTGAGCCTACAACTTCGTATTACAATTCTCATGTGGTGCTGGTACCAAAAAAGGGTGGGCAATTACGGTTCTGCGTAAACTCTGAATGGTGCTACCTTGCCCACTCTATCACCGGCTCTTGACCTTGCACACATGTTACATAATATTGGCGAGGCCCGGATATTTAGCACACTAGAAATGCAATCTGGCTACTGGCAAATATCAGTACATCCGGATAGCCGACCCTATACAGCCTTCACATTGCCAGAGGGAGAAACATTGCACTTCAGGGTAATACCATTCGGACTCAAGAACGCACCGGCTACGTTCCAGAGCCTAATGTCTTCCAAAGTCTTAACCGGATATTTGGGCCAGTTCTGTTTCACCTATCTGGACGACATCATCATCTGTTCCAAAACCTGGGAAGAGCACCTCTCCCATTCCCAGAGAATGCTGGAATGCTTGGAACTGCATAGGCTGATGGACAAACTCTCTATGAGCCATTTCAGAAGAACTTCTATAGAATACTTACGCCACCTCGTGTCCATGGAGGGTAACTACCTGCAAGAAACATCACTACGAGCCATTCAGAAGACCAAGGTACCCTACACGAAGAAGAAGCTTCGTTGAGTTTTGGGACTCTGCAATTGGCTCAGGGACTTTGTTCCAAATATCGCTGAGATCATGGCACCCCTTCACCCACTGCTAGGGAAAGACGTCAGGTGGAAGTGGTCATCTGAACATCAAGCTGCTTTCAAAGCTTTAAAGGTAAGTTTCCAGCACATTGACCGCCTACACCTCCCTCACAAGGGACCCCTCATCCTGCAGACGGATGCCTGCCAGAAGGGATTGGGAGCCATTCTTTATCAGAAGGACCCTGAAGGCAGACCCCTGGTAATAGCCTATGCTAGAATGCTGCTGAACCCAACAGAACAAAAGTACCACATAAACGGACAGAAATGTCTTGCCATCATCTGGGCAATACAAAAGTTTTGCTACCACCTGGAAGGGAACCATTTCATTCTCCACTCCGAACGGATAGTACGGCACATCAGAGACTTAGGGAATCTAGGCACAACAAAGCTAAATTAGGACGATGGGACCTCCTACTATCTGAATTCAATTTTGAAGTACAGCACTGTCCTGATGCACAGAACGACCTACCCGATGCCTTATCCCGACAGCCTAGCTCAAGAGAAGACACCAAATCGGACAAAGAGATGAATCATATAGTCCCTCCGGAACCAAGGGAAATACAGCCTGCGGAACAAATTTGATTACTGCAACTACATCTAACTTGCAACAAAATTGAATGGCATCAGCAATGCGACCCAGAGGTTAGAGGTCTGCTCCACCAATATCCGCAACTGTATGAAATGTGTGACAATGTCGTGTAGTCACATAATCACCAGCCGGACGCCCCATGAAAGCATTGGATATCTCAAGCTTTGCGGAAAGATGTACGCCACCACTTTCATGATCACCCTGATGCAGGACACCTAGGAACTCGGGAGACGTTCACAGACATAAGCGTCCGGTACAAATGGGACGGCATGAACAGTGACATTTGCCAACATGTGAACCAGTTCCCCAAGTGTCGTCAGCACAAAGCATACCTGGCCCAGTGGAACACAGCAAAACTGTGTAACCATACGCACCATGGAATCAAGTTGCAGCAGACTTTATGGGGCTTCATCCCAGGGGCACCCGAGGGAATCACAACCAGTTAGTGATCACAGACATGTTCTCTCGTTGGGAAGAAACTTTTCTGCTATCTAGTCAAGAGACCTGGCATATTGTTTGCAAGTTTGACCAGGAGGTATTCCCATACTAGGGATATCCTCAGAGTATTCTTATGGGCAATGGCACTCAGTTTACTAGTACGTTGTAGCATAAAACGTGCCAAGGCTGGGGGGTTGAGACATGGACCACGGCACAGTACCACCCCCAAGCCCACCCTATATAATGGTGCAATCAAGAGCTTAAGAAGTGCCTATGCCTGAGTATGGAAGAAATCCAACATCACTGGGACCGCCATTTGCCTAAGATACTATTTGCCCTAAGCAGGAGGACAAGTGAAGACATCTCTTCCAGCCCGAGTCATCTTCTGCTAGGACGCATGCTCCAACGCCTGGGGGAGTGGCAATGGGAGCACGCCCCTACAACAATGCGCCACAACCTGAAGCTATCGCCAAGTCACTGAATTACTCTTCAAACGAGCCTGGGAGAAGCAGGAAGAATAGGTGAGCCAGAAGTATCCCCCTCCCCACACTGGAGTCAGCCTCTTCGCCATGGGAGAAACAGTTCTACTTCGCATCTATCCAATGAGTAAGGGGCGTAACCAGTTTAGCGCTGGATTGGCTGCAATTGGGAAAGAACATACAAGATCACTGGACGCCAGGAAAACGTTTACTGGGCAGAAGATTGTCGCCGAAATATCAGAAAAGCAATGAGAGGCCAGATACGCCCCTATGCAGAATCCGCCCCGGCACCTCTTCAGTATTTGTTACCTTTGTTACCTCCCGACCCATCAGACAATGCTCAGGAACCAGTCTCTATGTCCGCCTGCCCAGAAGAACGGAAGTCTCCATTCACCAGTTATAACAAAAGAGAACCTTGGGTAACAACCAGCTACTGCTCCGAACCTGTTAGGATAAGGGCACTTAACATCAACAGAGTAGAAGCCTCAGAGAAGACTGTACCGTCCACACCCTCTGAGTTTTGCCGGAAGTCCACACATCACCCTGGGAAGTGAAATCTGAGCGCAACAGAGATATCCTGGAGAAGTCCAGCGGACAGGAAAACAAACCAGCAGTGCCTGTATCCGACCGGCAACACCAGCAGAACCCCTTCAGTCAGTACCATCCGACTGCCGTCAACGAAGCCTGCATCACGATTGACTGCATCCACTGCTTATGCAAGCATTGCCAGCCAGGAGCCTTCGATGACGGATATCATTGCAGCCAACCCTGCTGAACAACAGCCATCCTCTATGAGGGCAGCACCTCGAGCAACCAGAGTCCACAAGGACCAGCCTTTTACGTCGGCCCAGCTCACTTCTACGGCTACACCTGATCATGTGGCCAACCTTGCTACAATTGACGTTCAATGCCTTCCAGTATCAAGTGCACCACATCGCAGAAAGTAGCTCTCAGGATGGTATAGAGTGAACCCAAGAGTAAAACCTCTGGAACTTTCCTTACTAATTCTTTTGTAGTTAATCCTTGTATTGAACCTTTAAAATGTGCTATAACTTTTTCTGACAGTTCTGAGAACAAGAACCATCATGGACGTGAAGGAGCTCCAGCCGGAGGACACATCGCCTCCCAGTTCCAGACCTGCCCAGAGGACATCGCCAACACAGTTTCCAGTATTGCGATGCCGCACCTGTAGACTAATGGAGCACCCGGATCACTTGTTGCACCCCAGTAAGCTGAGGAGATCACCCACTCCAGCCAACGGGAATGTGCCAACCACCACGTCGATATGAACCTGATGTCAGCAGGTGGGGCTAGACCATAACGGCCCTCCACCCAGCTGTCCCGGCCTACTGCTGTGGAAGAGCCAGCAAACTCTCCACTGGACGTCTCACTTGCTGCCGGACCGGACGTCTCACTCGCTGCCACCTAGTGCTAGCAGCACTAACAGTCACTGAGTCAGTAACACAAGCTGTCACCCACGACAAGATGGCAACAAGGAAAACAGCAGGCCACAGCTCCGAGTCCAGCCGCACCATGCCTGCCGTCCCCGTATCACATTGGGGCAGTACAGACACACACCTTGGTGGCCTTCTACAAGGTTCTAGTGGCAGCGTCCCCCTCCAAGGAAACGGGGGTGCCCCAGCAAACAAAACAAGCTGCCTTGCCAATAAATACTGTGTCGAAAGGCACTAAGCAGTTGTCTATGCTGCTCATAACAATAATGCAGGGCAGCAGTGGCGCAGTGGCTAGCACACTCGCCTCACACCATGACAGGTTCGCTCCTGGATTTTCGCATGTGGGAACTGTGCTGGACAATGCCGCTTGCCGGCGGGTTTTCTTGGGGAACTCCCGTTTCCCCCGCCCCTGCATTCCAGCACCGCTCCATCCTAGGACCACACTTCATGTCATGTCCAGGGATGACGGGCACCTACGGGTTCCAGCTGGAAAGCCCGTCACTCGGAGGGTGTTGCCTCGCCCTGGGTCAACCCCCCATATGCATTTATTATAACAATAATGGTAACTGCTGGCCATAACTGAGAAGCAGATGGCAGCACCTTAACTGAGAAGCAGATGGCAGTGCCCCAAGCAGCAAGAAAGAGTCAATCGATGCCTACGTTACCCCAGTGTCAGTGCAGCTAGCTATAAACCCCAGTACTGCATATTGTTGGACAGTACATGTCAGCACAATGCCAACTCTTTGAATCTGCCCTCATTAGCCAGAGTAGCCAGTGAAATTGTCATGTCACGCGAGTTAGTGCTACAACAATTGAATAAAAGCTCTCAACCAGACAAATTAAACAACAGGTTGATGTACTGCGTATTCTTCACACACTGCAGTTCAACACACTGCAGTTCAGTTCATGTTGTGAAACCTGTACATAGTCACCGTAGCGTTTTATTTTGTTTGCAAATTATGTTAAACATAACAAATGGTACGAAGGCTTATTGAAAGCAACCAAAGATTGAAGCTGAGAAAGCAGGTTGCGAGCAGAAGTCACAATTGAAAGAAAGATATCTGTACACCCAGTAACATGTTTGAAGATTACCCTAAAGTTATCTATTTTCTAAATGATGATTTAGAGTTGTTTAAGCAAGCAGCCATGGACTTCATATGAGAAAAACTGCAAGACCTGACGAGTTCGGTTGTGCACACTAGCCTAATTGAAATCAGTTTAACTAAATTCTGTGTCAAATCAGGTTTTAAGCAAGCAGGCATGGACTTTATACGAGTAAAGCTGCCAGAAGATCGGAAAGAATTGTGAGATGTAACTGCTTTGAAAGAGTATTTGCTTTCTTCTTTTATTTCCGTCCTATTAATGTAGTGGTGAATGCATTTGTGTACGTGTATACCCCCACCACTTCACTCTGTTAAAAACCCTTATATCAGGAGACAAGTCTGGAAGCGCTTTACTCACTAACCCTTTTGTTTGCAAATAGCAAAGACGTAAATTTAGCCTGATGTGCGACACCAGGAAACACTATAAAACCTCCATGTAAATGGCCTTAGGTTAAAAAAGAAGAGCGAAGTGAGTAAAAACGGCGACGCAAATTATTGTGGGATAGTCTGTTAAAAGACGTTTACTCCCACTCATAATTTTTGCATGCAGATCACATGTATACAGTGAGTCACCAGTAAGAATAAATTTGTGAATGCACACTGTAATGAAAAGAGGCCCGAGAGACACACTGTCGGGTTTCCCAGTAAGAATAAAACAAAACGCAGACAAGAACAAGCACTGTAACTTGAGAGTTAACAAAAAAAATGACAGTGCACCTCCTGATGCCAGCTGGATACTTGCTATCCTTTCCTTTCTTATCCTAGGAGCGAGAGAGAGCGAGATAGGATTAACTATGAGGACTTGAACGAGACAGTGAGGAACTCTTTTTTATCCTTGTTTGTAGCGGGCAGGATAAGAGCGTGTTTCGACGCCACCTGCAATGTGAACAACCTTCACCCCATCTCAGCTATAGGAAGAAGGTCAAGTTCAATATAAGAGGAGCGGCAAGCCGTCTCGCAGCGCACAGAGTAGCGAGTATTACAGAAGTTCAGGAGTAGAGAAAATTGTTGAGGGGACAGCTCTGCATCCTCGCAAAGGAATTTTCTTTTTGTTTCCCCCATTCTTCTGGGTTTCTTGGCCGTGAGGAATGTTGATCAACCAGAGATAACACACTTTCGTTCAGGCTACTAGAACAGCATAAATCGAGGTAACACTATTCTTCTGCATGGGCATTCAGTTGTCCTAGAAGCATGGAATATGTTCTGTCTCAGCCCATGGATGTAAGCTTAGATTGCCAACAACAGTGGCTAGTAGAGGGAGACACACTCTTCCTCTCCAAGTGGTTGGATTACGGCCCATCCCACTTGCAGCATGCTAGTCGAGAGGAGTGCTGGAGAATTGGGAAACCAGGATGTGCCTGCAGTGTCAAACACTTACCCAACATAGGTACAATCACTTACATCCCTCTGGAGCTTGATTAATGAACGATAAGCAAGGGTTATCCTAGATGAATTGTCTTCCATCTCACCTCAGGGATGAGTTCTAATCCGATTCTGTTTATACGGAGGCCAATGAAGAGAAAAAAAAAAAAAAAATATATATATAGTCTCTGAGAGAATATGCCTTTTAACTCACTCGGATGAGCATCAGTCGCAGTGGAAAGTGGGCGAATTGACGGATGATGCTTTTTCAACAATGGAGATTCAACGACTTATGCTACTTCCTTAAACCAGTATGCTTCGGAGTCGGAAGTTAATGTTTTTATTTGTCCTGACGTAAAGTGAGATTGTCCTCTCTGCCATGAAAACGGTTTTATTCACCAGCCCACTGTAACAATGCTTAGATGCAACGAGTTATTTTATTCCCTGCTATATAGCACTAGTAGGACTATTGTTTGTCTTTGCTTTTGTTCCCTTCCGGGCCGGTGACGTCACAACCATCAATCATGAATTCACTACCCTCCAATTCAGCGACCACCTCTTCGCTGTAGTGGCACCAGTCAATCAGCAGCTTGAATTGCTATAAAAGGAGAGACAACCCATGTCTCTTGGCCAGTCTTCTCTTCTAGCACCATTCACTCAGAAATGACAAGATTGCTCAGCCTTTGTTACCAGCACACGCCGCTCAGGTTCTGATTACCAACTATTGTTTAAGTATCACTTACGATAGGGTTTGCTTCCAGGGCTAGCCGCTCAGAATTAGTCAGTGACTCTTCCAGGCTTTGTACCTCGCATACCAGCTCACCCCTGTAGTACACAGATGAGTCTGTATGTTGACCTTTCTTTAAGTCTTTTTAGGACTAATCCTGAACACACCTTGCTTAGTAAATCTAGCTTAGTGTCAGTATAAAAAACAACGTCGTCGTAAACGTACCACATGTCTCGACAATGCAACAGAAGATTGTTTAGTAACATAAAGTATCACACTCAGTATTCCTCAGTTAATCACAGTTTGCCTCTACCGGTCTATATTTAACTGTATGCTAGTTTCCCGGCCGAGACTCGTGCCATTGACCAGAAGTTAGGGTGCATTCAGCACATGTCTTTCCATTATGGAAAATATTCAAGGGTCGGCTATTACTTAAGAGTTCTTTCCTGTAGAAGTAGCACCTTTCCATAGTTATCCTCATGTAAAAATACTGCAGGTGATTACAGGAAACTTATTCAAATGAGCGAGAACACAAAGTTTACTCACACACACTAACTTGAGTCAGCTTGTCAGCTCGGTGTCCGCCGGACACTCCACTGCGGAGCACCGCCAAGAGAGACAGACATTCTCTGACAGAGAAGACTCAGTCAAGCTCACACAACCGTGTGCGACTTTGGACAGGTGAGGCCTGAACTTCCAGCGTGTACTGCACCATTGTGCCAGACGCAGGAATTATGGTGTCCGGCCAGGACGTGGTGCTTACACGTAAGTTGAGCACATGGAACCTGCCGTATTGTTGCAGTAGCAGAAAGGGTAAGTCCTCTTCTTGATACCAGATTCCAAAAGGAGGGGTCTCAAGGAAAAGGTGTGGCAGATTCTCCTGGTTTCTGGCTGTCAGCACGAGTTGAAGCCTGGTCAGGTAGCCTCTCTAGCTAGCTTAGAACCATGAGCACAGGCCTAGGCACTTCGACATCTGCAAGACCCAGTGGAGATTGAAATCCCGAGAGAAGCAAGGTTCAACGGAATACATTTGGTGGGTGATAGAGCATCTGAACCAACCTGAACAGCATCCTACATCCATCATCGCATATTTGGTTCCAGTCATTTTGCATATTACACCTCATCCATCACCGTACTTCACACCTTCCTTCTCAACTGCACCTTTACCTCCTACTCACCATTCTAATGCAACTCCTGTGACACACAGTCCAGGTATCGTTGCAAAACTGGTGGCAGCACCACGCAAGACAGCTTATCTGTACCAGACTTTGTGCCCTCCCGAATAGCTACCAGACCTGTCCTGTATACAGTGAAAGCTCCCGCATCCTGTCAGGACTACGTCCCCTATTTTATAGGTGCTCTTGGCTTAGCTACTAGCCAAAGAAGGTGGACACAGCTTACTGATATAGACAAGTGAGTGTATATTCTTAGTACGTCACGCTTCAAGATATAATCAATTTTGTAGTTATTAGTTACTTTTAATTTTTGTGGACAGAATCTGACAATGCAAATGCACTACTGAAATAAACAACTGGATAAAAATATTTTACAAAAATGATTTTTAGTTAGTATTTTACTAATATTAACAAGAATGGAAAAAAACTGTATTCTCTTTGTAGTTGAACCAGGTCAATGCCCCCGTAGGAGCAATAGCAATTTTGTTCTTGAAGTTGGTAATATGTAATCTGTAAACACAAATTTTTGTGCCATATATATGTTTTGTTGTGTTGTCTCACCTGATGGGCCGCCGACCCGAAGAAAATCAAAAGGCAAGAGCAAAGATTTGTTTGCTGATACACTTCACTACCTAATACATGTTCGCTCGTCAAAAACATCTAGGGAAGCATGCGATAACCTCAAAAGTGCTTACAAAAACAAGGGACTTACAAGGAGGTTAGGTCTGTTGCGGAAGTTGTTCGGATTGAAACTGGAGGAACACAAGACCGTGCAAGAATATGCATCTGAGGTCATGTCACTTGCACAGCAACTAGCAGACATAAGTGCACCAAATGATGAGGAGTTTGTGGGATTAGTCATTCTCAGTGGGTTACCATCCAAATGTGACCCCATGGTGATGGCAATGGAAAGCTCAGGGGCCATAATAACTAGTGACTTTGTAAAGGGGAAGCTCATACAGGAAGACATTAAACATACACTTGCCGATCAGAGACATTCAGGTGATTCAGCCTTTGTTGCCAACAAAAGGTATGAATCATCCTCAAAACCAGTGAGACGTATGAACTTTAAGAAAACCTGGGGCAGTGGAGTATTCAGGTGTTTTAGTTTGCAATCAGCCAGACCACAAGGCACGTGACTGTCCCAAGAAGAAAGGAAGGAGTAAATCACGAGACGATGACTGGTCGCTACTGACAGCATTATCTGCAAATGGAAATTGGAGTGATTGGTATGTGGACTCGGGCGCTACCAACCATATGATGAACCGTACAGATTGGTTAGAGGATTACCATGTTTCAGAACAGCAAGAAGTAACGTGTGCTAATAGAGAGAAATTGTGTGCGATTGGTACAGGGAAAGTAAAAGTTCAGGTAGATGGCAAGGGGAATGTGAGAACCAACCAAAGCGTTACTTACGTGCCCAATATATAAACCAATTTATTGTAAGTCAGTGCAATCGTGATGAAAGGCATGGTAGCGGTGTTCACTGCTGAGAGCTGTCAGATTTATAAAGACACTGACAGCAGCATTAAAGGTGAAGTGAAGGCAAGTGCAACTGATGTGGGGGGCATCTATAAACTAAATGTGGCACCAATCAAAGCTAATATTGCAGTGAAGCATAACACACAGATATTGTGGCATAGGAGATTAGGGCATTTGAGTTGTAATAACATGAAGTTACTGCGAGATGGTATGGCATTAGGTATAGACTTTGTGAGTGAAGATGAGAAGCCCTGTATCCCTTGTCTCGAAGGGAAGCACTCAAAAAAACCTTTCAACACAAAAAGATCCAAGAAAGCAGCACACAAAGTAGAACGTATTCACACAGATTTGTGTGGGTCGATGAAAAGTGAGTCCATAAATGGTGCACTGTATGTGCTGACATTTATAGATAATGCCACCCAGAAGACTTTTGGTTACTTCATTATGTCGAAGGATGAAATGACAAGCAAGTTCTGAGAATTCAAGGCCAGTGTAGAAAATGAAACCGGAAAGAAAGTCAAAATACTTTGGTCCGACAATGGAAAGGAATACGTAAACCAAATGATGCAAAGGATACTTGGAATGGCTGGAATAAAGTATCAGTTAACAGTCAAGTACACCCCAGAGCAAAATGGAGTGGCAGAGAGAGCAAATATGACCATTGTTGAGAAAGCTCGCATAATATTGCAAGATACCGGATTGGATAAAAATTATTGGGCTGAGGTCATTAACACAGCGATTTATCTAAAGAACAGATCACAGACAAATGCCTTAAAGGACATGACATCTGAAGAAGCGTGGTCGAGACAAAAGGTGGATTTGAGCAAGTTGAGAGAGTTTGGATGTCCCGCCTTTATGCATGTACCCAAACAGCAGCAAAAGAAATGGGATGCCAAGAGCAGAAGTATGATATTCGTGGGATACTGTATGTGAAGATACAAAAGGACACAGACTCATTGACCCCAAGAGCCCTAAAAGAATCCATAGGTCCGGCGATATTGTGTCCATTGAAGGGGAATCTAGGTGTCTAGACGTGATTGATGAAATGGAAGTGTCCACTGTGAAATTCGCACAACCAGAATGTGAAGTGGAGACTGAAATGCAACATGGAAGACTGTCACCAGACTTTCTTGGCTTTCCACTGCCACCTCTGTCCAGGAACAATGAGCCTAACATTGAAGACACCATATCAGTGTAGCAGTCGGCAGAACAGGGATGTAATGATCAACAAGAAGTCTCGAAGTATCCACTGCAAAGTGAAGAAGGAAGGCTCCCAAGAAGGGAAAGGTGTCCAAAGAAGTTCACTGAAATGGTGAAATACCAAACTGTATGCAACAGTAATGAGCCAAGGTCTGTCACAGATGCATTCTCAAGTGGAAACAAATACAAGTGGCAACCCGGAGTACAAGAAGAGTATGATTCACTGGACAAAAACAATGCATGGATCCTGACTGATGCACCCGAGAACAAAAATGTGATAAAAACAAGTAGGTATTCAAGGTGAAGAGGGGTGAAGATGGCAGTGTCACTTGATACAAAACTCGGCTGGTCACAAAGGGATTCACCCAGGAAGGTGGGATTGATTATGGAGAAACCTTCTCCCCTGTGGTAAGGAACTTGATGGTCAGGATACTGCTGGCACTCGCAACTGAACGGGATTGGGACATAGACCACCTGGACATTGCAACAGCTTTCTTAAACTGTGAGCTGGAGGAGGAAGTGTTCATAGAATCAGAGGGCTTTGTCGTTGCAGACCAAGAAACAAAGGTATGTTTACTTAAGAAAGCACTGTGTAGCCATAAACAGTCATCCAGAGTAGGGAATGAGAGACTGCATGGTACAATACTTGAGATGGGCTATAAAGTGTCTGAGCATGAACCCTGTGTATACAGCAAGGTTTGTGAAGAAAACATTGTCATAGTTGCTGTGTATGTCGATCACCTTGTAATTTTTTCAAACGACTTGGAGGAAAAAGAGAAACTCAAAGATGAAATGATTCAAATTCAGGTATCTCGGTGAAGCAAGCAATTGCCTTGGACTGAGAATTCAGCGGAACAGAGATAAGAGAGAAATCTATGTCGATCAATACAAATACCCATCTCAAATTCTAAATAGATTTAGAATGAGTGACAGCAAACCAGCCAGCATTCCATTGGATGTGAATTGCAACATCAGTAAAGTAGACCCCATCAGCAATGTGGACTTGTGTTTGCCGTACCAATGCTCAGTAGGTTCATTAATGTATTTAGCTGTGTGGACGAGACCCGACTTTAGGTATGCTGTGAGTGTATGTAGTCAATTTAACAAAGCACAATGAAGAGTACTGGAAGGCTGCAAAGAGATTTTTAAGGTACTTGAAAGGCAATTCCAGCTACTGCCTCTTGTACAGAAAAACAGGAAAAGACGTCTTTGGTGACATGGATGCTGACTGGGCGAATGACAAGCAAGACAGAAGATCTTATACAGGTTTTGTATTTCAACTAGGAGCAGCCGTCACCTGGGAGTCAAGGAAGCAGCGAACAGTAGCCTTATCCAGCACAGAGGCTGAGTACATGGCCTTGTCCGAGGCAACCAAGGAGACTATCCATACAAGAAGTCTGCTGCATGAACTGCTTGGGAAGAAAACCACCATTGTGTTACTAAATGAAAACCAAGGGGCTCAGAAGTTGGCAAGTTCTACAACAGGACGAAGCACATTGACGTTCGCCATCACTTTGTCAGGGATCCTGTCAGGATGAAACTGGTCGACCTATCCTATGCACTCACCGAGATGATTATTGCTGACATTTTGACCAAAGGACTACCTGGTGCTAAACACAGTATATGTATAAAGGGCTTCGGCATTGAGTCTCCAGATTAAGGGAGTGTGTTGAAGTTGGTAATATGTAATCTGTAGACACAAACTTTTGTGCTATATATATTTTTTGTTGTGTTGTGTTGTCTCACATGATGTTGTTGTCATGTTTTTCATGTGTGTGTGTGTGTATCATTTAATCATGATATGGCGTATTAAATAAAGTTCAAACATGATATTGTGGTTAATAATTACAACAGTGCTTTGAGTGGCGAAAAAATTGAAGCACCTACATCCAGCAACCCACAATTTTATATTTTTAAATTGTTTGCACAGTTCTTATGGAATATTTTATGCAGGATGGTGTCCAGCCTATCCCTAGACCATCTGCTTCACTGTTCATTCCCAGCTGCACCAACCGCATAATGCACTTCAGCACCCTCAGAATAGTCCGGCAAGTGCCGCAAATGAGTGCAGAGTAAGTGCCATGTACTGCCAGCAGTTTCAGTGTCAGCGCACATTCCCTCTCCCCTGACAAATTCAGCCGGGGAAGTATGGAAAATTTTCCCGCACTTAGAGAAAATAGTATGAAAAATTTTACAACAATTTTGCAGGGTGCAATATCAAAATTATAATAAAATAAAATAAACACAAAGACATGCATTTCATGCAAGGGTTGCCCCAAACAAACTAATAAGCATTTACCTTGCTTTATTAATTTTGTAACGTGTAAAAGAGATTTCAGTCATGTATTTTACTTTTTGTGTTTTTAAATTTTACGTAAGGTTTTGAATATCAAATTGTCTTTTGTAATTTGCAGTGTGTGCCCAAATTATGTTTGTAGCTTAATTAAGAGTGATTTGTGTGATTCACATAGTTTTGGATGCGGTTGATTATAGCACACTCACTCGTGCATTGTCCACCATTAAGTCAGAACTGAAAGCTTGTGGTAGCAGGCACACATAACTTGTGGTCCAGGTGCCTTCACCTTATTATACCAATTGCTTCATGTTTAATAGTTAGTCATTTCTGAAACATTTACTCCGCGCTTGGAGATGCCACCTCGACTTCCCCAGGAATGGCATTGCCTGGGAAAGCTTTAATTTACAATTTAATCTAGTGTGCACACATGGCCGCAAACCTGCATCTTTTTCCATGTTGTCAACCTGGTGGGCTTAGGACCAGGGCTCGTTTACTTTGTTATTTTGTGTGTGTGAACGTAATGAAGGAAAAAAAGTATGTGCACAACCTACGAGCATGTATTTTTCCAGTGTCGCCTTGTGCATTTAAGGGAATGGGACTCCAGTAAGCCACCATTTTGCTATGCCCTTCATCAGGATAATAGGTAAAATGTAAGTTTGTGACATAATTTCATTGCAGTATTTAAAGTGTGTAGGTTAGCCTGTAATAGGCCTGCAAGGTAGCATGACACGTCTTAGGAAGCCAATAAGTATCAAATGCCACTTTGGGTATAAGTGTCTAGGTGATTGGACCTATGACCTTGAGATCAACTAACACAGTCTCAGCTCTACCATCACATTATCGTCAGCTGGCAATGACTGGCACCTGTCTGGTAACCTACATCTTTTCCAACATCCTAACGTTCCTATTTTTGTCTAACCACTCCTACACCACAAAGCTCCTGACAACCAACAGGAGGCCACGTGCCATCACATCAAACAATGTAGCGATCCCCTTTTTGCAAGTAGAATAAATATGTTACAGTAAAACTGGCCAAAAACTTGAGCATTGCTGGGCCTTGTTCATTTTTTATAGTATATATAGCTCGGATTCAGCAAAAATACACTATGGTATCTTGCAAGTATATTTTAAATAGCCAGAAAAAAAAGAAAGAAAAAAATTACCTGTCTTACTCAATTCAGTATGTATTACAAAATTTACAAAAATAAAATTTTATCTGATAAACTATTTTGTTCCTCTTCTTTCAGAGATCTGTCTAAATTGTCAATTTTATACTTTACATTCAAAGAGAAATATAAGATACAGCATTTCTGGTGAAAATGCATCATTATCATTTCTACATAGCCAATTAGCACCACTTGACAAATTATTACGAATATGCATTTCACTGAACAACAGAACAGTACTTGCAGACTACAAGTTTATCAAAATTTGTTCTGAAAATCCTTGGTTTAGTTCCCAAATCATCACAAAATAATTTCAATAGAATGTATTCTTTCTGCCATAGCTCCATCACCTCAGTTTCTCATGTTAATATCTATCACTTTCCGTGTGTTGAACAACAATAATTACCATACTCCTAATGCTGTCCACTGTTCAGTCATGCCTTCCATCTCGCCCTTGTTTATTTCTGTAGTTTTCTTGGCCCTGTTCCTATTCCTTGTCACCACCATTACCTGACCTCATTATTTTTTCAGGCAGCTTTTCCGATCCTGTTCTTGGCTTCGAACCATCACTTAATACTAGTCCAAACACGTTATCGATAGCAAAAAACTGCATGATAGCAGATCTATAAAAACACAACACAATTTCCATGCATAAAAGAAAAGTATAAAATAATTATTTCTGCTTTGCATTATTTTTTAAAGCTCCGCAGATAAAAGCGTTAACACGCTGTGCTAAATATACCTTAACTTAATTTCTGAATATTATTGGGGAGAGGGGGAAGGGGTTTGAAGAAACACACAATTTTAACACCAAATAAGTTTGCAGTTTCTCCATTTTCATTAGTTACAAACATATCTTGCTTTCTTCAATGTAAAACTGAATTTCACACAGATACAAATGTCTGTAATATTGGTGTACATGGGTACCCATACGAATGGAACATGGAACACCACACCACTGACATCTATCATGCATGTGTAAACCTGACAAGATGTTGGAACCAGGAGATAAAGGCACAGCTGCGCCTGAGAGTAGACATAGACCACACAGCATGGGCTAATCACATGCCAGACATAGCCTTTTGTTTACGCAACCGCACGTATGAGGTCAAGGGAAAATCTCCTGCCAAATTGTTGTATGATGTAGGCCTAACATGCCTAGGGGAGTTTGCCTGCCAAGCACCGGACTTGAACCCAGATGCTGCAGACTCTTAAGGCAACAGAAAGGCAGAGGGGGCAGCATCATCATGAAGTGCACAAATACCAAAAGTGCAACGTGCAAAAATGGCTTCCCTAAACCAAGCAACCACCAATGCCCTTGTTGCCAGGCGACTGTTTACATGTGAGTGCACCACTTGTCAACAGCCAGACAAAATTTTTGTGTGGCACTAGCCCCCAAATAGACCTGACCACACAGGATCCTGGAGAAAATAAGTGCAACGTCATATTTAGTGCAAACAGTGCAGAGGAAAATTTATAACGTCTACAGGGACGATATTTGTGCCGCTTCCATTCCCGATGACTGTGACGAACTATGCCCACCTGTATCCAAGAGGACGTGAGTGGTAAACAGAACAACGGAAACTTAAGTAGTGCTGTTAAGGCGGAAGTGAGTGATGTCTCGCCTTATAACCAAAGTAAAAGCCAAAAACGAAGTAGAAGTCCTACAACATCACGATGGCAGTCACCCCTCGATTATCGTGGCTTTTCAGCTGTCACGAAGACTGCTACTGCGCCTGCTACAACAGCACAGTGGTCGCGGCAGAGGACACCAGTGACGTGCGTGGAGGAGAAATATCACCAGATGACTTTTGCAGTTTTCCAGCCGCGGAGGAGTTACCTGGCAAAACTGCGGATCAGTGAGCAGTGCCAGAACTCATTGACACCCTGTGGGGGGAGATGCAACCTCCCACATCAAGCATCAGCGAGTGGAAACAGTCACTGCAGAGACGGGAGCAGCTGCAGAGAGACGGGAGCAGCTGCAGAGAGACGGGAGCAGCTTTTCCGCTGCCTCCATCTGTTCGTCTGTGTATCACCGCCCAACATGCTTACAGCAACAACACCACGGGTGACCGCCCCGTTCCAGGCACCAGTCTCGTGCCAGTCAGGGATCAGGCATGCCAACTCACAATGCCGGCATGCACCCTCCTGCAGGCCCTATGTCAGGGGCACCTACAGCCACTTCAGACGCCCAGCATTCAACGCCATCAGCGACCTCCCAAGACGTCTCAGGAGATATGGAACTGGCCATTCCACACATACAGGTTGAAGCAGTGCCCTTTGTGCTTCCCCACCTCCTGCTGCACTTCAGTATATCAGTATAACCATAACTACAAGAGGTCCCCCGCATCACACCAATGGTTTCCCGGAGGGGAGAGGGGGGGGGGATATTTGACATCCTCACTGTTCTGCTCTGGATGCAGGCCACTGCTGCTCAGCCACACACAATCGTGCATTCAGTGTACGGGTCAACTAAGTTGTTCATGCACGACTGGATCAGTCAACCGTCCAGTAACCCGAATAACCTGTGTAACGACGAGTAAACGAAGTCCAGTGTGTTTACAGTACTAAAGTTCCCCTGAAAGCAGAGTCTCCAATATAAAAGGGAAAGTGTTATCTACCTTGTGCTCCCCATAAATAAAGTGCAACAAGCTTCAGAGTGCAAAGCCACATGGTTCATGTAATGCTACTAACCAATGACTCGAGACACTCTAAAATCTTAATATAATTTAGCAGTGTTTATGTCATGTGTATTTTGTTTAAAAAGGGCATATTTCAATTTCTTATTTTCATTAATGTGTAATGTAAATGATCTTGGCAGTTATGGCATCCATAATGCCACATGCCCAAATTCAAATCATCCAACTTAATATTAATGTTTTCATTTAATATTGTTCTTTTAAGTGCATATGTAAGTGTTAAATGTTTTCTTTTATTTTATTATGATTTTCCATATGCTTTACAAGCCCATTCAGGCTTTTCCACGTAATTTACATTATTTACATTTTGGCGACATGCAGAGCAACAAGAGCTATAGACTTTATTAAAATTATTTCTTACATCGGAACTACTTTCTTAATTACTCAAGACATTGTTTATGTTTTTGAGTGTTCTATTATGTATACTTGTTTAAGTGTACGTATTTTGTATTTCCCCTCACGGTGCTGGCGGAAGATCTCCATCAGGTAATGGGATCACTGAGCCACCATCTGTAGTCTAGACCAGCGGGCCAAGGACAGTGCATGGGCTTCACATTGCGGGGGACTTCAACCTTCTTTTGTATAGACATTTAGCTGCAATAGTAAGTAATATCTACCGGAACCTTATCGTATCTTTTGTTTCCCCCCCATGCTCGCACTCTCATCTCCATCAGACTCGCTGTTCCGGAAATTGTACTGCTTTAATTTCCATTCTTGCTTAACAGTGCTTTTTGCAGTGTTGGCCTATGGCAGGCCTGGTATGACATGCCTGCTTTATTCTAGGGATGCAGTGTACTGTTGTGTCTCTGTAATCTTGCTCAGTCTGTATACGCTTTCAGAAGCGTTTATTATATCCATACTTAGTGTACCTCCAGGATCTGGCCACACCAGAAAACCCACGTGCTCAACTTATGAACTGTGTAAGTATGTTAACTGAACTCTTGCCTTAACTTCTTTCATAAAGTGTGCTGGGAGGGGACCGCCAAATGGCTATTGACCAGCTACTGCCCTGAGATACAGACTTCACGTGCTTACCAATGCCGTAGATGAGCTGGCGCCCTTGGTAAAACTTATCTTTTCTGAATTTCTCGTCATGAATCAGGATTTATTTTAAATCGAGCATACTCCGCCCCTCCCTAGCAACCAAGCCACGTTAGTTTATATGGCTGACATTTTGAAAAATAGTCTGACTCACTTAAAATATATCAGTTTACATAACCTACATAATACTAACTGGTTGCCGAATTTTGTATAAATCTTTGTATTTTTTTCTCATACATATGGCATAATCTTATTATTTTCATGTGGAACTATCTTACAAGATGGTGGACATAAAGGGTTCTCTGTACACACATATGATTGTTGTAATAGGTAGGGCCTAATGTCAATATACAGAGTTATGTTGAAATTCATTTTGTGGTTTCTTATATATAGCCACCATTTTTACAAGCTTTTATTTCATATGCCTTGTTTATGTCTGTCCGACCTCTATGCACTGAACTGCAGCACAGTCTGCCTGCAGTGCATCACTGTTTGTCAGGTGAAGCCTGAAGTGTAGAAGGGGCCACCAGTGTTTAACTTCACATTTTTAGTCTTTTAAGTCTCATTATTGTTTTTATTATTTTATAGAGGTAAACTATTTATACAGTCATGAGGTTGTGACTCTATATATAGTTGAATTATTTATTTTAATTTTGATGCCGGCTAACAGCCAGCGGCTCTAGAGCCCATTACGGTACTCACCATGCTCGTGTCACGTGTACATGCACGTGTGCAAAGAGACCAATATTTTGAACTTTCACATAAAGAATATTATTTTGCAGCGTAAAATGTGTCTTGTCTTTTTATTTTCAGGGTTGATATGTCTTAGAGTGTTTTTAAGTGTTTGTTGTTATTTTTAAATGGTTGGTTATGAATTCCAAAGTGCGTGCTGCACGGAGATTAAGAACACTAATATTCTGGTGTGAACGCTGTCATAAAGAGACACTAAGATAATACAGAAAATTAACAAGAAAATTCTAAAATGTAAAACAATTTTTAAATTATTTGTGCCCCTTTTATATTCAATATATAAAAGTTTACTATGTGTGCATAGCACTTCCGCTTATGTGAACTCCGTATTCAGCCATGGTAGGTCCATGCAACCCTTGCTTCTGGGCATTCAGTCTAGGAGAGCTGGCGAGGTAAGACACCGTCACGTACGCACTACAACTTTTTGTTCACTGATGTAGATTTCAATAAAACTTTTAGTATACTGGTTAACCTTTGCTTGCGTACGTTTTGCCAGACATTTCCAGCATTATGCTTCCGCTTAACTAATTTATTTCGCCCTTGTGGCATTTTCAACTAAATAGAGGAGAAGGAGAAATATGTCGGAGAGGTCGTGCGACCCGATAACTTGAATCAGACACCATCCACTTCTACTAAAGAAGTTTCATTGTAATTTCTGTATTATTGCTGAGTGCAATTTTAAAGACTTTAATTCTACGCATGTATTTAAGGGAATTTTTCATGTTTGAATATTTTACAGCAACATCACGTACAACCATGTGGTTAATCACCACCAAGCCCATGTCCGTGCCATCCTTGCGGTTTGAGAGTTAATTTGTGTAAAACCATGTGCGCCATAATTTATTTTAGGGTTTTATGTCAATTTTATTCAGGGTTCAATGTATTTTTCATGTGATTGATGCAAACGTTAATGTTTGCTTTTGCCGCCATCATGCATGTTACACGCCTGTAACCACTGTAATCGCAAAGAGAATAATTTTCTCTAAAAGAATAATATTTTGTTGGAATTTAATTTCCGGTTTCCACAAAGAAATATTGGAATTTTACCCGCACCACGTGGTCCGCTACAAGCTTTATCCAGTGGCATCCACACCATATAAACTTGTTTTCACACATGTGTGTGTTTACTGTGACTACTCATCTCGTGCCCCAACATCTTTTAAGGGTATTTATGTAATTTTGTATTTGTGTACGGTGATATTACTTCCGTTCTGGCCGGCTATGTGTATAGGCCATCACCACACTACCCACATGCTGGAGGGCTAACCCAGACGACTTTGCTTTTGTGATGCCAAGTAATCACATGTGTTAATGTATCATCAAGTGTTTCATTTTGTAATTCGCCGTGTCCTGTCCTCAGGGAAAAATCGTCCGTCCACCCTAGAGGCTGTTGACTCTCTTCCCTTGTGAAGATTGTGTTTTCATACACCATGGTGAGATCATTCATTCATCTAGGCGTGCGTTAGAGTAATTGCGGGCTGGGGAGTACACAAGCGGAGTTAGCTAGACAGAGTGTATCACTAATTTCATTGCATGTTGATTTGTACGAGCGGTATAAATAAAACAGGTATCACAATGAACCATCTTCTTTCATTTGCAGTGACGGTGTCCTAGCCACATGTGTTTATTTTTCAAAGTGTTAAAATGTTTAGTAAAACTTTAGTATTGCCAACGTGTTTGTAAGTATGCTTGTGTGAGAGGGACACACAGAACCCACAGCATCCATGACAACCCTGAGTCTCAACAGTGCGGTGATTGGGAAGCACCGCTGGCGCCCATATCACCAGTAAGTAATTTGTGTTATTGTTCATCTCGTGTCTTATCTGTCAATTTCAATATTATGCCTTTATGTTTCATGTCTCTACCGAGTGAATAAAACCGAGCTGTGATTTCCAGTCGCCAATTCTAACATCTGCAACATTTGAAGTTGTTGTAAGTGACCTTCTGGCAAATTTGATAAAGTTGGCAACTTTAACTGGCAGTATATAAAGTTAGGCTGACATTTATTACATGGTTTTATATATAAATATGTCAAATGTTTATATGGCTGCAATTTGGAAAATAAGTGTCTGACCCACTTAAAACATATTAGTTTATGTGGCCTACCCAATTACTACTTGATCCCAATTCGGTAGGGATCGGTGGAGTGTTTCCCAGAGTTATAAAAAAACCTTTATTTTTAATGTGGCACTCTCGTACCAAATGGCAGATAAACAAGACTCTCTGGAGACACATTTGATTGTATGCTTTTGTGATTTTAGCGTATAAATAATTTAGATAACAACATACAGATCATTTCGAAAATAAGTTCCTGACTTACTTAAAACATAACACTTCACATGCAGTATTATCTGTTTGCCAAATTTGATAGCAAATCGTTGATTGGTTCCCACAATTCATTCTAAAAACTTTTATTTTTTAATGCAGGACTACCTTACAAAATGGCAGACAAAAATTGTATTTATTGGCATATTTGATATTTGTAATATATACTTAGAGCATACAAAATTTGGCAGGAAAGTGATCACATAAGGCTATCTTTTCTTTGGCAGTTTAAAAATGGAATGAACACCTACAATGAATGAATCTAGAGACAATAAAAAATTTCAATCCACAAGGGATAAGAGATCTGAGATTCTGACATACCAAGAAAGTTCCTATGTTTTGTTTCAAGAACAGCCATGGCAGAAAATTCAAATTCAAAAAGATTTGGGGTGAAAAATTCAAGAAATAATCTTACTGATGTTTTATGTAAATATTGATATTAGAGTTTGATTCTAATCAAGAATTTTGAATTACTTGTAGAATTAGAATTAAAAGCAGCACATATTCGGCAGTCCTCTGTCCAGAGGTAAGTTGACGTATATTTTTCATGGGAAAGGAAGATGTCAGTGTTGTATTTTCTAATGCTGATATTATTGTGATACCAAAAATCTTTATAAATATGCACGCACTACAGTATTTTATAATAATCCATCTCTAGCCACTATGCTACGATTTCTGTAGTAACTTACTTATAAAAGTACAGTACAAAGAACTTAAAAAAAATCCCAGCTGGAGTGTCAAGAATACGTATCTGAAATAACTGAGCGTGTTAAAATTTTGTTGTAAATTTTAAATAAAAGTATCATTGTATTGTAGTTTTTTTTTTAAATAAAAAATCATCATAAATGATAACGAGCTTTCAAATAAGGAAATAAGTACCTCTTTAAGGCAGTCTAGTGCCCAGGACAACTACAAACCTCCTGCAGAGTGATTCAGGACTTAGTTCCGGGCCATGGGGAAACAGTTGGGCATGACTTCTTTCAATGTAATTTTAGGTGGGACACCAGCCCTCGCAACTTGAAAAATATGGTTATTTTAACATCATAGAATTCCCATATGAGCAGTATGTGGAAAAAGAGTTATTCCTCACTTGCTCAGCTGACTCAATCTGCTTGCCTTTTCATTTCTATTAGGCCTATGATAAGTAAGGCACTGTGTGGCAGGATTTAGAGTCTGTTATGTTAAACATTTTCCCTTGGGTGGTTACAGTTGCATATTTATGTATGCTGTTAGTGGCTTCTGCAACAGCAGAATAGAAGTCTAGCCGTTTCCACACAACCAGTGGAGATAGGTTACCTGATAGGACTGTGTCAAAACATACAGGATTGAATATGGCTCTGGCTGAAGGGTCCAGTTGTTCATGGTGCCACTGTTACAGAGCCAAAGAGCTGAGCAAGGGGCACAATGAAAGTATTGGGCCATGTATAAGCCAGGTGAGTGATGTGGTTCTGGACTTCAATAAAAAAGTTTCCTGATGATATCTTACCACAAAATTCATAGATACCATCACCGATGAGACAATCTACAAGTCAGCTCAAGTATGAAATTAAAATTTATTCTTGAAATTTCACACTTGCAAATGCATGCTGACTTTTATTTTACCTCCACAGCAAGTACCCCTTGGTACTCCTTTCCCCTCTTCCAGTTTTCCAACTCCTCCGTTTCCTCAAGACCTGCACTGTCTGGCCAGCAATTATAGAGACCTGCCAGGCCTCTGCCCCACCTCTGTGAGCTTTTCACTGGACACGTATCACTTAACTGTCATGTTTGTTATTGGTTGGTGGCCCTCTTATATGGCAGATAATAAAGGAGTCAGTATTGCAGCTGTGTCTTTTATTTCAAAATTATGTTTTGCCCTCCTGCCATCTTGTTGTCTGGCATTCAAAATGTAAGTTATGTAATTTTTTTTGGTTGCTGTCTTGCTCTGCTGACTTGAGATAACTCTTCAAGCTGCCCCACTTTGACCATGATGTTGGGCCTTCGGCAACTTGTGATGTGACACTTCTAAATTTCCAGAGAATGGGCTATTAAAAAAAATTGTTAGTGCACAAAACCAGCAACCATTTGTTTCATGGGTAGCAACTGCAGTGCCTTTCTCAAGTCTTCATACATAAGTTTCCTAAGGCCGTGGCCAATAAATCAAGCCTTTTACATGTGAGGAAATTTTGTGATTTACTCTTTTCATGAGTAGAATGCTGTCAGTGAACTGTGACTACATTCCTGCATGAATTACCCAGGTTCTTATCAAACTGTAGGAATCAATAGGATAGGCTAGTTTTACAACTTAGTTCTCCCTTTTTTTTGCACACGTTACTAAACATGCATGAACAGATTGCTAAATTTCACGGAACTTTTCAAGCAATATGAATGAATCTACAACCAAATCTGACAATTCAACTGGCATTATGCATCAGAGAAAGTAAGGAATTTGTACTGAACTACATTTGCCAACTTGTTTGCCCTTGTGTGTCACATTATTGTAATTTTGCTATTTACAATAATGCTATTTGATTTTGGAATCTGAACTTAAATATATAATGCAATGCACTGACCATGACTGTTTTTCGTTTCTTTTACACTAGTTTTCTTTTATGAAATGGTCATTTTTCTTGCACTACTAATAATGGTGGTGCAAGTAGTAGAGACAATATGTGAATGGTTCAAAAATCACGCCAAGGGTACATTATCACCAACAGTAAGATGACCACAAAACATTTACTAACCGTGGTCTTTGGAAAACCTATCTGGTGATTTTCAAGTTCAAAAATAACCAAAGTAACACTTGCTGTAGGGGTCTGGAGATAGTTTTACTCTTGGTGGGTAACAAAGGGCTTCATGCTAACCATCTGCACAGTAATTCTGTGTGCATTTTGTTCAACCAGAGGTGATACTTTCCTTGATAATGGCTGATAGGACTCACCTCTGAATGAGTCCATTTTCAGACCCTCGATGCAAACTGTATGGTGGATTTCCTATAGCACATGTTGGGGAGGGGACAGAAGCATAGCAGAGTCCAGTGCCTATCTGCTGTGTGTAGAATAATGTCTGAAGGCATCTCCCTCAACAACAAACCTGAATGAGGAGGGGCATGGATTGCAAATAAACCTAAATGCCAAGACACAGCAACACATTTTCCGTGCTTTCCATTTCAATTTCCACCTCCCGAACTACATGATCTTCCTTACACTCGTGTTGCCTTGGAGAGACTTAGAGTGGCCCAAGGATGAAGACTAAGATAAAATGCCAAACAGACAGCACAGTAACTACTTGTGAGTCCCAGCATCAATTGCTTATAGTCCATTTCCGGATACTTCAGATTTTCCTGAAGCCCCACCTAAGTTCTACTTCCAGGATATTCCTCCACCTCATGCAAACAAAGCTTAACTAAGTCTACAAAATTACACTGAAGTGCTCCATGCTACCCGTCACCCCATTCACCACGCCTTTCCATACCACTGTCAACTCACCACACCACCATGCGAGGGCAGCAGCGTACACCCAGTGTTCTGCGTGTAGGCGTGTGTGCATTAGTGCAGTGCAACATAATACCTATTTGTTTGTTTATTATTATTAGTTCTTTCTGATGGCCTTTTCAATTTATCTTACGTGCAGTTTTATTTTAATATGTGTTTAAATGCAGTGTTTATTATTTATCTCCTGTGTTGTGTACAATGCAATTGAAAGGTTTGTTTACATTAAATGTGTTATATAAAGAATGAGTTGTATTTTGCAGTGAAGGGTTTTATATTTATTTTATTTTAAGAGTATTCTTGTATATTTTTGTGTGAGTTATTATTTTGGAGTGCCATGCAAACAACACAAAATTACGTGTGTACCACGCACCACATCCAATAGCAGCGCAGAGATGTGTAATATTTATTCTAGTTTATAAGTGTCATATTCATTGCATGTGTTGTATTTTGTTCATATTTCTCATTCCATGTAGCAATCAAGTAGTGTCTCGTATTGTCCAGTACCATGGCCTGTAGTGCACCGCCAATTTTGAGGTTAGGTAAGCCTTGTACAGTAAGCCACAGTCCGTAAGCAACGACCATGTGGCGGCCTAACCCTACTTTTTCATAAATTAGATGATAAGACTGTTGTTAATTTTAAGGTGTGTACAATAAAGTATGTGTGATTTGTAACCTACAGACGTAATAGACATCAAAAGGGACCAATCAGGAGTAACATAAACACCAATGTAAAAAGATACATTTTTCACATTGAGTACTAAGGTAAAAGTCATGTCAACAGCAATAAGGCTTGTCAGTTTAATATTTTTCTAATGTATAATTACCATCATTATATAATAATATAATAATCACCATCGTTATTTGAAATTATGTATTTCTTTCATCATGACACAGGAAGAGGGCTCCACGCCAACCCCTAGTCAGTAGCGTCATCGTCATCTCGCGAAGTGGTCGCACATGCACGTCCTCCCTGGACCCTCACTGTTTAGCATATTCATGTAGCGTATCAATACTCATTTCTTTAATTTCTGGAATTTTGTATTTGTTTCTAGTCCGGAGAGTGAGCCACTCAGCAACTCCATCATCTTTTATGTGACCGGGACGTAATATTTCGTTTGAACTACTATGTAGGCTTTGCACCATTTTTACTGCTTAAGAATACTCCGTGCTTTAGTGGAGTTTACTTTGTCAGTGCCTCAAAAGAAAACGTAACATCAATAAATATGATTGTATTGAACTGCATCATTTTATTTACTATGACTGCCTTTTGGTCACATAACTTGTTGATTTAAAATTACGTAAAGTACTGGACGTGAGAATGACCCTTAACAATTCTCGTCGGGAGTGAGTAAACATTTAGAGGGAGCTTTGATATGCTCTACTAGCCTAGGCACTGGGATTATAGTGGAACCGGCATCATCTACAGCAGCATCCAGAGATAGGGAGCATCAGGGAGGCCACTTCAGGGCTGTTGGCCACATGACCCACATCATTCTCGTACTCAACTGAGCGCTGGTGCCCACCCAGAAAAACCTACTCTCTTTTTATTTAGTGTACATAACCTTTTTCTCTGATGGTCTGGCCTTAGATACCGTAAACACAAAAGGGACAACGCACACCATTCGTGCACTCAGCATAATAATATTTTGCATAAAAATTATTTGAATATGCATTACCAACACACCTGTTGTCTTACTGTATTTCATTCACATTACTTATATGTATATGAAATATAATTTATAGATAAAATATAAAAAAACAGTTCAATTTAACAAAAAGTAAGGTACTTTTATGTTAACAGAAGTATAAACACAAGTGATATATGGCATATTTAGGAAATAACCAAACATTCCACACATGGAGTGATTTTTCAAAGGTTAGATTAAAAAAGTGTGAAGAGACTGCGAACAGACTATAGACAATACGGCAAAGTGTTGCAAGTGAAGCAGACCAACCATGCTATGCTCCTAACAAGATAGAGAAAGAACCTGTGAGCCAAAGTGTGGTGACTTGAAGACATTGAACATCATGTCCAACCTCACACAAAGACACAGCAAAAAGGACTGAATGAATTTCAGGAATTGTGAAGTACACTCCTTGGCACCCAAGCAGCTCAATAACATTGAAAACTGCATCTGCAAGGCTACACACAAAAGGATGAAGAAGACAATGAGAATAGTGTGAACATTAATGAACCAAACAAGGCAAGTGCTGTGAAACCTAATATGAATGATGTGAACGTGGGTGTCAAAAAATTTTAAAGTATATTACTGTGCGTAATGTACAAAAATTGGCATTTTTGATGCTCATGATGGAATAAAACCATAGGAAAGTATGACAGACTGACATAAAGGTGTACTGTAAACTGCAAGTGATCAGATGATAAGAGCAGTAAGGTTAAAGAACTATTGTACGATACAGACAGCAAGGAATGAGAACATAAATAGATTCCATTCTGTTAGTTTCACTGTTGGAAATTACAAGAACCAGGATACAAAGTCAGGACTATAGAAAGAGTGCTGACTAATATAGGAAATAAACTACTGTCACGCAAACTACAATGGTGATCATTGATGCAGAAACGTCAGCACACTAATGGTGAGATCATGCAAGAAAGCAAACTGCAAGGTAGGAAAGAAACATGAGGATTTTAATGAGAAAGTGAAATACTTAACAAGAGTGAATTGGTTATTTGGAATATGTAATACATTTGACATAGGATGTTAATGATATTATGAAAACACTAGCAGAAAAGAATGAAATATCATATGTCATGTCCACAAAGTCCCGCTATCAATTCATAGTAAATCAAAGTATTTTTTTGGTTAAGCTACTCCGGAATCTCAATGTACACCACCCACTTGTGGTCCACAGTAGATTCCAATACTCATACCATTTTGGAGTACCCAAAAATGGTGTTCCTAATATGCACGACATTTTGGAATTACTTGGCAACCCTCAACTGAAGTGTCTTTTCTTTCCCTAGATTGGCAAATTGAACTGACTTTTAATAGTTTCGCAAGAAGAATATGAATTACTATCACTGTGTAATGCAGTTCAGGCATCAGGTAGGCCTTAATGTAATATGCGACACACAAGATAGCGTTGTAATGTAATATGTGACAAGAGACAGTGCTGTAATGTGTGACACACGAGAGAGCACTGTAATGTAATCCTATGTGACACATGGGATAGCGCTATAACATAATATGTGACACACAAGACAGCGTTGTAAAGTAATACGTGACATGCAAGACAGTGCTATAATGTAATATATGATGCACCAGACAGCCCTGTAATGTGTGACACACGAGACAGTGCTGTAAATAAATGTGTGACACACGAGAAAGCGCTGTAAAGTAATATGTGACACACAAGAGAGCACTGTAATGTAATATGTGACACATGATACAGTGCTGTAATGTAATATGTGACACATGAGACAGTGCTGTAAATAAATGTGTGACACACAAGACAACGCTGTTAAGTAATATGTGACATGCAAGACAGTACTGTAATGTAAAGTGTGACACAAGAGACAGCATTGTAAAGTAATGTCTGACACACTAGGCAGTGCTGTAATGTAATGTGTGAAACACGAGACTGTGCTGTAATGTAAAATGTGACACACGAGATAGCTCTGTAATCTAATATGTGACACACGACATAGCACTGTAATATGTGATACACAAGACAGCGCTGTAATGTAATGTGTGATACACAAGACAGCACTGTAATGTAATATGTGATACACAAGACAGCGCTGTAATGTAGCCTAATATGTGATACACGAGAGAGCGCTGTAATGTAATACGTAACACATGACACAGCACTGTAGTGGAACATGTAACATGAGACAGCGCTGTAAAGTAATACGTGACACACACTACAGCACTGTAATGTAATATGTGACACATGAGAAAGTGCTCTAATGTAATATGTGACGCATGAGAAAGTGCTCTAATGTAATATGTGACACACAAGACAGCACTGTAATGTAATAGGTGACACACAAGACTGCGCTGTAACATAACACGTGACACAGAAGACAGCGCTGTAATGTAATACGTTACACACGAGACAGCGCTGTAATGTGTGACACACAAGCCAGCGCTGTAAAGTAATACCTCACGAGACAGTGCTATGTAACATGTGACACATGAACAGCACTGTAATGTAATATGTGACAGGAGACAGAACTGTAATACAATATGAGACAGGATACAGCGGTGTAATGTGTGATACAGAAGACAGTGGTGTAATGTAATATGTGATACAAGAGACAGCACTGTAATGTAAGAAGTGACACATCAAACATCGCTGTAATGTAATATGTGACACACAACACAGTGTCATATTGACCAAAAAAAAAATATAATTAAGTAAACAGATAGTTGCTTTCAGAACAGAGTACACAACTTTGCCTAACTTATTAGAACATCCCAAAGACAGCCATAAAGAGAAGCCTTACAGAATAACACATAAAGATGACCCCGACTAACAGCCAGCTATGCTAGAGCCCACGACGGCACTCACCACACATGTGTCCTGTATGAGAGCAACGAGGCTTTGCACAGTTATATGTCTTAAAAATGTATTCAAGCTTTTGTTGTTATTTTTTAAATTGTTTGGTTATGAACACTAATATTCCGGCATGAACGCCACCATAAAGAGACACTGAAATAATATGAAAATTCATAAGAAAATTATTATAAAAATTTAAAACAATATTTAATTTAATTTGTGCCATTTTATTTCTATAATACAATATTTTACTCGGAGTGCATAGCACTTCCGCTTATGTGATCCCTATAGGCGGCCATGGTAGGTCCGTGCAAAGTTTGTCTTTGGACAGTCTGTCGAGGAGAGCTGGCGAGGTAAGACACGCACTACAACTTTTGTTCACTGATTCAGGTTTCCATAGTCAATTTAGTTTACCAGTTAACCTTTGCTTGTGTACGTTTTTTCTAGACATTTTCCCCAGAATTATGCTTTTGCTTTATTAATTTATTGCGCCCTAGTGGCATTTTAAATTTGATAGAGGAGAAGGAGTTGAAAGATGTTTGAGAGGTCACGCAATCCGCGCAAATTGAATCAGGTGCCATTTGCCTATGTTTATGGCGTTTCATTGTAATTTCTGCATAATTGCTACATGCAATTTTAAGGGCTTTGTTTTTATGCGTGTATTTGAAGGTATTTTTCATGTTTGATTTTTTTATGGCAACATCACGTATAACCACGTGGCTGACCAATGCTAAGTATTTGTATACGCCATCATTGGGTTTTGAGAACTTATTTATGTAACATTGTGTGCGCAATATTTTATTCAGGGTTCTATGTTAAATTTTTTTCAGGGCTCCATGAAATTCCACGTAAATTGATGATTTTTGTACTTGACCACGCGGTCATGTTCATGTTTAATTTTACAGTCATCAGGCATGTCACGAGCCTGTAATAACGTAAATCGTAAAGAAAATAATTTTATCAAGAAGAATAATATTTTGTCTGAATTTTATTTACTGTTTCCACGAAGAAATATTGCAATTCCACCTGCACCATGTGGTCCGCTACGAACTTCATCCAGCAGCATCCGTGCCATCTAAACTTGTTTTCACACACGTGTGTGTTTATTGTGAATATTCATCTCGTGTCCCATTTTGTTTTATGTATCTTTTGAGGGTTTATGTAATTTTGTAATTAGTGTACGGTGCAATTATTCCTGTCCTAGATGGCTCTGTGTATAGGCCGTCACCACACTACCTACATGCTGGAGGGCGAGCCCCGAAGAGTTTGCATTAGTGATGCCGAGTAATCACACATGTTAATGTATCATCAGGGTTTCATTTTGTAATTCACTGTGTCCTATCTTCAGGGAAAAACCATCAGTCCACCCTAGCAGCTGTCGATTCTCTTCCCTTGTGAAGATTGTTTTTTATGCACCCCTGTAAGACTGTAAGATCATCCATCTAGGCATGCGCTAGTTTAATTGCGGGCTGGGGAGACCCCAAGCGGAGTTAGCTAGACATAACCAAGGGTATCAATTTCATGGCACATTTATTTGTACGCACAGTATCAATAAAAGCAAGTCCACAGTGAACTTACCTCTTTCATTTGTAGTGACAGTGTCCTAGCGACAGGTGTTTTTCAATTGATAAATATGTTTAGTAGAATATTAGTATTGCCTACGTGTTTGTAAGTACACTCGGGTGAGACGGACACACAGTATCCCTGAGAACTCTGAGTCTCAACAGTGCGGTGATTGGGAAGCAACTCTGGTGCCCAAATTACTAGTAAGTATTTGTGTCATTGTTCATCTCTTGTCTCACCCAACGTCAATTGGTGTTCCCAAGTGGGGCCAAGTATGTTCATCCGCGTTGCGTCATCCGCGTTGCGTCATCCGCGTTGCCTCATCCGCGCCAACCACGAGAAGTTGGCGGACACCACGCCTGATCAAACGCGAGAAGCCCTCAAATCATCCGTGTCTTCAACCGTGACACCCGCGAACGCGAACTATTTGGACATGCCGATCGAACGATGCTTGCATTGTGGAAGGGTGAATGAAGTCAACTTGTTCAGTGAAAATCTATGGGATCAGCTGTTATGTCAATGCACGTCTAACACAGCATCCACGCCGTCAGAACCACGCCTGTGAGTGCGCACCGGATGTGACGGGGCGGGAACGAAGTGGGCACAGTGCCAGCAGTGCAAATGGGACTTACATTTAGGATGCATAAGGCCTGTAGAGTTTACCACCTACCGTGATGGTATTATGAACTATGATGAATGCCGTAAAACGAACTGTGCTGAGATCGCGCCACAGATAACACCTGAGGTGAAACCCACGCAGCCACCAGTTGTTGTTACGTAAACATCACAGGGCTTAACCGGGCTGGACCATAGTGTATTATTGCCAACTTTTGCGGGACAACACAACGAAGACCAGGGTACGTTTTTAGCCGTATGGAGAAGTTGAACTGACAACGTGTACACCGAGAGGAATATACTGAAGTCACAGCCAACCGACTGAGAGGGAAAGCAGCCACATGGTGGAACCTTGTAAGAGACTATCGTGTGACGTGGGAGGAGTTCTGCGATAGGTTGTTGCGAAGGTTTGATGATTACAGGGATGCCATTCTAGTGCAAATGCGGTTGTACCATAAACAGCAATGTGAACGTGAGGGTATTGAGGAGTTTATACAACGTAAGCTACGCTTATTCAAGCGTTTGAACCCAGCTCAGTCGACACGTGGATTATTAGAGATCATTGCGGCACTGTCAACACCCCTACATTAGGTCGTCGTTGCACGGAGCCAGCCGGAAGAGCATGGAACTGAGTACACGGAAGGCACCTGCCTATGAACAAGATAAGCAGGCACAACGAAGAAAACCAGTTCTGGATAAAAAAAGTGAACCCCCGCCACCTGTACCCCCTGCACTGGTTACCGATGTCATGCGACCGCTGCTCCCTGTCAGGCAGATCACACAGTTGCCATCGCAGCAGGAAAACCCGCCTGCTACATGTGCAAAAGCGTTCCAAGTAACTGACAGTACAGTTAAAGCACTGGGAGTCTGTGTAGAACTTGAGGAAAAAAATGTCACAGCCGTAATTGACACTCCCGCTAGTCACAATTTTGTGCATGAGGGTTTGATACAAGCGATAACCACTAGAGTGCCACCACACACCAACAGGGAGAAGCGAAAAGTGTCATGCACCCAACGGTAGGAATCAGAGAGCTGCGTACCAAGTGTGATGTTTACATTGTGCCGGACTTGTGCGAAGAAGTAATTTTGGGACTGCCATAGCTTGTTGACAATCACAAGGTGATGGAACCACACCTGAGTCGTCTGCACTTGGGGACACGTGGCCAATGGACTGTTTATACCGTAGGAGCAACACTACCAACAACAACTGCTGTGCGGCTTGCTGATTTCATGCATGAGGTGCCCGCCACACATCAGCAATGTCTGCAACATCTGCTAGACCAGTATGCCAGTGTGTTCCACACTGAGGGGAAGCTGCAACGCACCAACATCACGGAACACGAGATAATCACAACGCATGAGAACCCGGTGTACTACAAGCCATGAGACACAGGTATTTTCTTTTGCTGCATCATCAACCAGCAGGTATAATACAGGTATTACCCTTGCTCCAAAGAAAGATGGTGAATGGTGATTCTGTGTTGATTTTCACTCCCTCAACAAGGTAACAGTAAACATGCAGCCAACAGTCATAAACATGAATTACACTTTGTCAACATTAGGGCAGGCTTCAGTATTCACATAATTTGATTTGAAGTCCGGATATTGGCAAGTGCCTATCCGCCCACAGGACAGAAAAAAAAAGCCTGTACTACCCCAGATGGACGTAGATTTCAATTTGTAGGCATGCCATTTGGTTTAAAGTGTGCCCCTGCAACGTTCCAAAACTTAATGGTTAGTGTATTGGATGGATTTATTGGAGACTTTGCGATGGCGTATTTGGATGATGTACTTGTTTGGTCTAACAGCTGGGAAAAGCACTTGCACCATTTGAACCTTGTGTTTGAACGGCTGGAACGTACCAAACTTACGCGCAAAGTAGAAAAAAGTAAGTTGGTTATGAGTAGAATGGAGTTTTTAGGACACTATGTAACCGCAAACGGACACGAACCAGAACAACAACACAAACAGGACATTCAAAACAAACCCACACCCAGATCACGTAAACAAGTCAGGAAGTTACCCATTGTCATACAAACAGATGTCAGTCAAAAAGGCACTGGGGCAGTGTTGTATCAGGAGGGAACACACGGGGAAAAGCATATCATCAATTACCACAGTGCAAAGTTCGGGGAAACAGAACGTAACTATCACATTAACGAACAAGAATGTTTGGCCATTAAGCATGCATTGCGGAAGAACCAGCCGTAATTGCTAGAAAGGCAGTTTACACTCAAAACTGACAACCAATGTCTTGTATGGTTACAGGAAATGCATAACAGGAAAAGTAAACTTGCCCTCTGGGCGCTGTTACTGCAGAAATATGATTTCATGGTAGAACACGTGGCGGGGAAAACCAACGAGTTGGTGGACGTCTTGTCCAGGAATTCTTGTCCGAATCTAACAGTAACTGACGACACGGAGTGGGAATTAGCACTACCACCTTGCAGTGCAATACCAACTACAGAAACACAAACTCTCATTGTACAAAACATTGATGCCACACTACCTGGAAAACTTGTTTCCTTGAATGTACGTCACGTGTTAAAAGAGGTACACACTGCACAAGAAAATTCTCCAGATGCTGCGCAACGCCGACAACACTGTGCCAAACGTTACACAGAACACTGGAGGGTAGTGGACAGAGAAATACAAACAAACCACCTGTTAATTGTGCATGATAGTGGACATATGTATCGAAAGAGAAACGGGAACTTGTATTAAAGTATGCACACGACGGTTTTGAGCTTGGACACCCAGGATACGAGCAAACATGAAGGAAAGTGAGAAATTTTTTGACTGGACAGGGATTCACGGAGACATCAAGAAACACGTACAGAGCTGTATCACGTGTAACACCCGTAAGCCACATAGAGCAGACGGTGATGCTCCACAACAGCCAAGACTGCCAACTGAGCCATTCAAAACAGTAGCTATCGACATCATGGGCCTGTACCCGCGTACAAAAAATGGGGAAAAAATTTCTTGTTGTTGCCACAGATTTGTTTACCAGTTGGACCGAGGCATTTCCCATCAGCAATGTTAGTGAACAAACCGTTGCACAGGTAATGCAGAAAGAGTTTTTTCCAAGGTGGGGACACCTCGAGTATTTGTTGACAATGGTACCCAATTTGTACTATGAAAGTGGAGAGAGTACTGTACCAGGTGGGGAACAGAACATCGTACCACTCCAGCATACAATCCCAGGGCTAACCCAACCGACAGGCGTAACCAAGACGTAAAAATCCAATTACGTGTCCGGTTAGGCGAAGATCACACTAGGTGGACAGAATTGACCCCGGAGGCAATGTTTTGCCTACGGAACCGAGTGAATGCGGCAACCGGGAAAACACCCGCTGAGATGGTACAAGGTTGCGAACTCCTTGCTCCCGGAGCACCCAGCGAAAACCTGGCCAGACCACCTGAACAAATTGTCGAACACCAGGCACAAATACATGAGGAAGCCAGGGTGAACCAGATCAGTTATTGTAATGTGTGGGCACCGGCTAGCAAGAGGCCGCAACCCGAAATTGTACCCGGGATGTACGTGCATGTAAGAGAGAACCCGTTATCGGCCAGGGCAAAAAAGTACTGTGTTGGACTAATACCTAGATGGACAGGGCCAGTGAGAGTGGTGGAAAAGATGGGAAATTCCATGTATCTAGTGAAGTTGGGACCAAGAGATGTCACGAAACGGCACCATGATGACCTGCGTATACCCCAACCGCCTGTAGAGAAGAGAGGCAAGGAGACGATGTTACGCCCCGTACTGCAGCGAGTTGGGAGAATTTCACCAGGGAGTACACAGGGAAATGTCAACACGTACACTGAAGAGAACAACAACACTAACACAGGAATACCCAGCCAAGGGAAAGAACTGTTATTTAAGGATTTTTCACAGACAGAACACTCACCACCTAGTAGTGAGGAAGTGGAAACAAATAGGACAGAAAAACCATTTCTGGGTTTTTCTGTTAATGCTTGTAACGACACAACAAATCAAGAGTGAATTAAAGGGGTTTCCAAGTGTACACAAAGAAAGTGGTAACATAAGTGCACACGTAAATGTCAACACAACCAGTGCCAGTGAGTTGAGTTTTAAGGGGTTTCCCCAAGGCACAAGTGAATCCAATTGTAACAGACGTGCAAATGTAAATTTTGATACCACTTGTGAAGGTGAGACTCCTTTCAGAGGCTTCCCAGTTCCTGCAGGGGAGAACCTAGTAGAGCAAGAGAGTTTTAAAGGGTTTGGGTAAACTAGTAGGGCAGTGAATGCAACGTCAAATGTCAATAAATCGCAACGCAGCACTCGCAAGAGGCGACGCGAGTCATCACCACGTACCCACATTGTTGTTCCTGCCTACACCCCCACCACCTGCAAACGTCAAAGAAACCGACGACCTCCACGGCCACGTTTTCTTTGCCCTCAATCGGCAACAAGCCAGGTAGAGCCCGCCAGAGCAATGTTGCATTGTTCGCACCGTCTTGGCCTTCGAGGGAGGGGTCGTTTGACGTCGGCTAACAGCCAATGGTGCTAGAGCCGATGACTTCGCTAGATTCTATGACGGCGCTCACCATGAACGTGTCCTGCACATGCGCAAAGAGGCCAATCATTTTGAACTCTCACATAAATGTTATGTTTCAGTGAAAAATGTGTTTTATATTTGTCTTTACATAGTTTAATATGTCTTAAAAATGTGCTATTTTTTAAATTGTATGGCTATGAAATTCAAAGTGCCAGCGGCACCGAGATTAAGAACACACGTATTCCGGCATGAACGCTGTCATAAAGAGACACTGAAATAATATGAAAATTCATAAGAAAATTATAAAAATGTAAAACAATATTTAATTTAATTTGTGCAATTTTATTTATATAATAAAATATTTTACTCGGCATGCATAGCACTTCCGCTTATGTGAACCCCGTAGGTGAACATTGTGTTTTCATACACTGCGGTGAGATCATCTATCTAGGCGTGCGCTAGATTAATTGCGGGCTGAGAAGCCCCCAAGCGGAGTTAGCTAGACATGACTGAGTATCATTAATTTCATGGCACATTGATTCGTACGCACAGTATCAATAAAAACAAGTCTACAGTGAACTTACCTCTTTCATTTGTAGTGACAGTTTCCTAGCCACATGTGTTTCTTTTTCAAAGTGTTAAAATGTTTATAGAAAGAAAGTTTAATATTGCCAACATGTTAGTAAGTACGTTCGGGTGAGAGGGACACACAGAACCCACAGCATCCCTGAGAACCCTGAGTCTCAACAGTGCGGTGATTGGGAAACACCGCTGGCACCCAAATTACCTGTAAGTATTTGTGTCATTGTTCGTTTCGTGTTTCACCAGATGGCGTCAAAGATAATTAACAAGTAACCATCTTTATGGCTCTTTATAATAAAGACAATCAGAGACACCATTTCCACGCAAGCTCAAGTTAAGAGGGAATAGGGTCCCTGGACTCTGTAGCAGATAAATGATTTTGCATGGTAAACCACTGTAACATGAGCTGTGATATGTACCTTAGAAAATTCAACATTTTTTTCCTGGGTAAGGACAGGATATTTAGGTACTTGCCATATTTCACATTAATGTTTTTTTACTGACTGGAGTAGATCCTAAAGTTTCACTTTTGTAAGGATGCTACCCAATCATCTGGTGGTAGTTTCCTGATATGCAGACTCAAAAAATTTGTGTATTGACAGATAAACAGACTTGAGCGTAACGTCTCTAGTACAGTAGCAAGATGAACAATAGAATAATATCATTCAAAGGTAGGCTGTCATTAATGATGGGTGGAGTAACACAAAATTGTACTTGCAACAAGTCAACCAGCACCACAGAAGTACCAGGATCACATCCCTGTAAAAATTGTGCTGTAGCTTCCACATGTAAAGTGCTATTTTTGCACATAATTTAAGCCTATGCGTCTAGGCCTAATAAACAGTGTTCTATGTTAACTTTTTATAATTGACAAGTAACTTAAAAATCAATTTAGAAAAAGTTATTATGGTTCCCCTCAATATACAGACCAAAGTTCTCTTAACACTTTACGAAAATGAATTCTTTCTTTACTGCTATAAAAATGCAATATAAATGCATTTGCCAAATTTTTCCAATTAACTGCCACCATTAAATCTGCACAATAAATAGAAAACTTGCGTTATTCTTTTCTGTAGTTTAAAAAGGTAATAGGACTAAATAAAACGAAATTTTGGAAAAAAGTAAAATATTTTTTATTAGAGCGGGCATTTTTTTTTTTAAACATTTATAAAGTTCACTGTCAAAGTTACGCATAGTTCAGCGATTTTCCCATATCCATCTCGCTTCAAATAATCAGCCATCAATAAAATAAAAAAAAGTTGGTGTCTCTTGCAATGTATCACAATATGATTATGTTATTGTCTAGAGTAAATGATTCCAGTAAATTGAACTTTATTTGGGATCAAGGTTTGGCAGACAAAGTGATGGAAAATATTTATTAACAATTCACATATTATTTATTCCCAACAGAGCGACTTGTATAGCTCATGTCACATATCGCCAAAGCCAGGACCCACTGTCAAACTTTATGACTGTGGCCATATCCCAGCCAAGTAGTGATGGACTAAGAAGTAACTGGCATGGGAAAGAGATGGCGAGTTGCAGCACTTTGGAGTGGAGGGACTGTCGCTGGATTATACTTGGCCCTGCTACTTTTAGTTGCTGCCACTACAGCGACACGCCACACTCATGTTGGAGTGACAAAAATGTCGGTTTGACCTACTGTTGTAGTATTTCTGAGCAAGATATAAAGAACAGATGAAAGCCATTTTTGAAAGCTAAGACAAGCAAAGTGTGTCTTATATGCCTGAACATGTTTGTTTTTTTTTTTTGTTTTTATTGACTGTCTTTATTTCAAATTTGTTGTAATGCAAAATCATAAAAGTGATTCACCAATGAGTTACTACGTATACATTTGAGTGTTTAAATTATTCATAAATGACTTCTGTAATGTTGTGTGCACTCCCTAGAGTGCACCGTCACAGTGCACGTTACTCCGTGCATTCCTCTTTTGTTATCAGTTATCTGTGGAGTTAGAGAAAAACATAATGTGTTAGTAGATGACAATGTGAATATATGTAAATCTCGATCAATTATAAGACTTTATGAATTACCAATGTATTGTCTCTGTTGTTTCATTAATTTTTGGCCACAACAAATTGGCGACGAGGTAAAGAATTGACATTCAGGTTAGTGCAATAGTTTAATAACAAACCATTGCCTTGTCAAACATCTGATATCAAGCATGCATTGAGTTAACATCAACAATATCAATCAGAAATGGATGCAGAACAGGTTCGCTAATTACTCAAAAGCTAGCAAAAGCTAATCGAAGCATTTATCCAGAATCAACAACAAGCACAGCAGCTATCAGGTACAGTAGTACTAGTACATCATCTGGAACATTGAATACAGCGTTACTACCAAATTTCAATAATTACTATTCTACAAAAGAAAGCTTTCGTAATTGTAAACAACCTTTTGAGAATTACCTGCAGATAAAGAAGGTGAGTTCCAATAAAAAGTATTGTGCTAAACTACTACTAAACTCAATTGGTGCCATACATTTTAACATGATCTCAGCGCTTGGAGCACCAAAAGAACTGTCAGAACTTACCTATGCTGAACTTATGGAAATGTTGGAAAACATTTAGCTCCCAAGAGTAACATTCTTGTGGCTCAACACCAGTTCGTAACAAAGTACCAGACCAGTGAACAAAAAAATTGCAGATTTTATCGTCGCTCTTCGTAGTGAGCTAAATGACTGATTTTATTTTGCAGTGTGAATGTAAAGATTCAATTGCAGACACATTTCTGCAAGCTCAGTTTATTCGTGGGTTACGCGATAACAGTCTTCGCAAACAGTTTCTCCAGTCTGACTAAGTAGTGTTTAATGAACTCGTATTAAAGGCAATCATGTTAGAATCATCGAAAGCAGATTCAAAAGCACTTTCACAGAAATCCCAGAATGGTGGTACATCAATAACAGTCAATATCAACAAAGTTTACCAGGGGAAGAACAACAAAAACAGTTGTCCCGCACGTGATTGCCAACAGTTGCAGTCTGAGAACCAACATCAACCTAGATATTCCAGATCAAAATCCAGGATCAATTATAAGGAACTAGGAATTGATAATCTATGCTTGATATGAGGAGGAAATAACCATCTTCCACCAGATTGACGTACCGATAAATCTAATTTACACTGCTCTGGTTGCCAAGCTACTGGTAATGTAATCAAAGTTTGCATCTTAACACTTCTCAAGAGGAAGAAAGAAAAATCAAATCAATCATCGAATCACTCATCAGCCAAGCAGATATAAACATATCAGGTTCCTGATCAAAGGGAGGACACTGATAAACTATGTCAACTATATAGGATGGTGTCCCAAATTGTGAATTTGAAACAGGAAGCTGTTAATGGACTTACTGAACGTTACTATGCAAAAATTTGTATCGGAACAAAAGTAGTGGAATTCGAAGTCGACTCTGGCGCAGTATATTCGTTTCTACCACGTAATGTATATGAAGGTCTCAATCTGGGTGTTACCATGCACCAACCAGATATGAGTTTTAGGTCATATACTCATAATGTTTTTGTACCAGATGGTAAAATCAATATCAAAGTTGAGTTCAATGGAACAGTCATAGATGATCTTCTCTAAATTGTACCAGAAACATACGATGCCATTGCAGGACGTGTATGGATTCGTAAGTTTGGTCTCAATCTCCGCAACCTCGACACTTATGCTACGGACGTATCAACTATAAAATTAATCGACACCATCGAAAACATGGAACAGGTTGCCTAAATGTACCCAGTTCTATGCAATGGGAAGATCTGAAAAATTCCTGACGTTGTGGTATTCGCTTAAGCTTCGGAAGGGAGCACAACCTGTATGTTATCGAGAATGTGATGTCCCATATGCACTCATGAAAAAAAGTAGATGCTGAACTTGACACCTTAGAAGCTGAAGGAGTCCTGATCAAAGCAGAAACAAGTGATTGGGGGTAGCCACTGGTAGTGATTCCAAAACCTGATGGAGGAGTACGCCTGTGCGTCGACTATAAAGTGGGTGTGAATGAACGACTTCAAGATGGCCACAATCCAATTTGGAAAATCGACGATATCTTAAACAATCTCCGAAATTCTCGTTTCTTTTGCTGACTTGACTTATTTAAGGCATACTTACACGTTGCAGTTGATGAACAATCGCGTGAAATTCAAACAATATCCACACATGGTGGAACGTATAGACTCCATCGTCTCTCCTTCGATATCAAAACTGCACCCCCAGAATTCAACAGGACTATTGAACAAACTCTGCGTGATGTCCCAAAAACTATGTCATATTTTGATGACATCATCATCATCCATGGATCGACCATAAAGGAGTGCCGGAACAACCTGATAGACTGCCTAGATGAACTCCAGAAATTTGACCTACACCTGAACACGCACAAATGCTCATTGTTCCAAAACAAATCAATTACTTGGGCCATGTTATCGAATTCAACAAAATATTGAAATCTCCGGGAAAGGTAGCTGCTATTGTCGACATGTCTCGCCCAAAATCAACATAGGTTGTAAGAAGATTCCTGCAAATGGCAAAATACTACTCTCGATTTATCCATGGAGCCTCCACCATCACAACACCGCTTCGCCGTCTTTTGTGTAAGAACACTATTTTCAAATGGACATCTGCATGCGAAGCGGCATTCCTGAAATTGAAGCAAGCCATTGCCAGTGATGAAGTACTTGTGCTATACTATCCAGATCTACCAGTCAAGTTGGCCTGTGATGCAAGCCCAACAGGGATTGCCAGGGTTCTATCACACATTGTAGATGGCCATTAACATCCTATAGCATTTGCCTCTCAATCGTTAATTGCAGCTGAACAGAATTATTTCTAGCTTGATAGGGAGGTCCTGGCCATTGTCTTTACACTCAATCTTTTTTTTTTTCAGTATCTATTTGGCCGTCACTTCAAATTGGTTACTGACAACCAACGGTTCTTCACGAATCTTCAATCACTGGGCCGCCCTACCAAAGATGACAGCAGGTCGCCTTCAATGCTATGCAGCCTTCCTGTCAGGGTTTAATTATACTATCGACTTAAAGAAGGGTATCGATAACAGTAATGTTGACTGCATCTCTTAAGCCCCAATCAACATCAACAGTTACACTGTTAAAGCCATCAACAATGAAGTGCAGCAGCTCTGTGATGCTACCAGAACAAATCAGTGTTCTGACTGTAATCTACCAACTCCTGAAAGAGGAAACGAAAGAGGATGCTACCTTATCAACGATTATGAAATCCTTACAAGAAGAAAACACCAGTGAAACAGACTACATCATCGAAAGTAATACTCTTTTCCGTGGTCAACGAATTGTTGTACCAGCTAGCCTAGTCAGCTGGTCTGAACGAATTACATCGAACTCATGTGCGTTTCACAAAAATGAAGCAGCTAGCACGTTTGTATGTATACTGGAAGAAAATTGACTCAGATATTGAACATCTTGTCCAAAGTTGTTCAGAATGTGTAGCTAAGGCACCAGCCAAGGCACCAAATCATCCTTGGGAGTAACCAGAACATAACTGGCAACAAATTCATATAGATTATGCCGGCCCTTACCAAGATCATCACTTTTTGGTAGTGGTAGATGCCAAATTGAAATGGGCTGAGATTGTTCTCTGCTCATCAGCACCTACATCAAAGTCAAGTATCAAAATCCTAAAAGATACATTTTCAAGGAATGGGTTTCCAGAAGTTATGGTATTGGAAAATGCAACAATCTTTACTAGTGAGGAATTTGCACAATTCTGTAAAGAAGCAGGTATCGTTCAGAAATTATATGCAGCAGGACACCCAGCAAGTAACGGCCTTGCGGAACGCAATGTCCAAACGCTGAAACATCAATTAGCAACCATGTCAAACCACAATATGCGTATGCGTCAAAAAGTTCGGGAAATATTTTTTCGCTACCGGGCTACACCCCTGAGCAATGGGAAGTCTCCTGCGGAACAGTACCTGAATCGAAGGATCCGAATCTAACTGGATGCGAGGAGGCCGATAAAATTCCATGAGTCACCAGCTCCAACTCAACCAGCATGCCAGTTTAGTGAGGGAGAACGTGTATCAGCAAGATACTACTCGAATAACAAGGCTCATTGGAAATGTGGAAAGGCCTTGATGAAACTGGTAATGTTAAATTATCAAGTGGAGCTTGATAACGGTTTCCATTTTAAAAGGCACGTCGACCGACTCAGATTAACAGAGGTACCGCTTCCAGCCAGGAAAACAGTTCATTTCGATTCTCAACCCAAAGGCCCTATGAGCAATGATCGTCAGTTAAACAAACCAAACCTGGGTGATCTAACAGAAATCATGGACCCACACGTGGTGCTACCCGAGGCCTGACCCGATCGAACAAGAAGAGGTACCAGACGTGGACTTGCAACTGCCGGAACAGCCGGCCCAGCGAGAACGTCCACAGCCAGAGTGTCGGCTCCCTGCTTATCCCAGGGACTACAGCCTTTACTTGGGAGAGCTCCCCTATAGTGGGGAGAATTGTAGTGTCGTGTGCACTCCCTAGAGTGCACCATCACTGTGCACGTTACTCCGTGCATTCCTCTTTTGTTATCAGTTATCTGTGGAGTTAGAGAAAAACAATGTGTAAGTAGATGACAATGTGAATATATGTAATTCTCTATCAATTATTACAGTTAATGAATTATCAATGTGTTGTCTCCATTGTTTAATTAATTTTTGGCTACAACAGCTTCCAAATAGTGTGATTCCTCACTGCCAAAACTATCCTCTTGCACGTAAGCTCAGTATACATCACAAAACACGCAACATAAAAAAAGTCTACTGCAATAATTGAAAGCCATATGATTGCCTTTATACCAACTAGGCCTAATAGTAATTTATTTAGTTTGGTGATTCGTGGTTTGACAAAGTCAAAGTGATAAAAGAACACTCAAATTCATTACTTAATTATTTCCCGTCTAGTCATTGGTACTGCATGGGGGGGGGGTTGTTTTGTGTGTGTGTGTGTGTGTGTGTGTGGTGTGTGTGTGTGCAGTCACCCATCGCTGCCATGGCTCGCTCAGCGAGCAGCGATGGATTATCCGGCTGTGTTAACAGATGGCAACTTGGAGCACATTGTTTGAGCAATTGATGCAATGCTGTCATAGACTAAGCTGACTGTCCATAACTAGTCTCAACATTGAACTACTTTTATGCCAAAATGACTAACAAAAACAGCATGGATTGGATTTGAAGTTAGAACAATATTCAGTCAATATGGGCTGTGGGATATGTTTCTATACTTCCTCTAGTCAATTTGTTATGCAGTTTGATTAAATTAAAATTGGTAAAGTATTTTAATCAAATAGATTTAATGGTCTACCTCATCTTTAGACTCTGGGTGCAGTGATGCAATTTCGCTGTCACGGATTTGGCAGTTCTTTCAATCGCTGTCACACAGCAACACGTGACATTTGGGTTGTAGCGACAGCAAAGATTCCCCATTCCTAACCATCATACACTTTACTTGAGCACATCTGTTCTAGTCACCTTACTTATTGATAACTAACAGTGTAATTCTTTACAATGTACTTTTAGCATAATTTCCTTTAAACTCCTGTTTTAATGAAGCAGTTGTGCACAAAAAATCACATACTTAGATAGTAAAATTAATTAAGAAATTTTAAGAAATTAGGTGACAGTTTTAACCAGTGTGTGGTAACTGGAATTGTATGTACAGTACATGTAACATCAAAAGCAGTATGAAGTCGAAACATGGCAACCATGCTGCTGCACCTTGACATTCACTCTCTCTTATCTTCTCACCCTTCCAGAGGCACTGATGAAAGCCGCAGGAAATTTACTAACTGCTTGAAATTTGTATTTGACATGTGTAATAATATGGTATGTAGACTGGTGGAAATTGTGCTATTCCAGTTTAACAGTGAACACAAAAACAATAATGTAACACTTTTAGTTAAAATTGTACACTAATACGATATTTTTAACAGCTGGAGCAACGAAGTATAGATTATCTATGGAATATTAAATCACAATAACTTGCACATACACTGAGGTAACACCTAACTTACTTAACAGTAAGTACCTACGTAATCTTTGGAACTAAATAAATTGGCAACCTAATGTAAACAAATGTATCAAATTAGACTTAAAAATAAAATACCACTGACGGTGAAGCACTATTAGGCCAAAGTTAAAAACTAGTTTCAAAGTTACATTTATTTTACTGCCACAATAGTCATGCTAGACCTGAGCTTGTGATAACATTAGGGCTACAACAGTAGAAATGTATTACAAATGCCCTGTTAGGGAATAAAAAATTAAAAACTAGGCAAGTAATTCATACCTAAGAAATTAATTCCTAATTATAAACTTATAGTAATTGATAAGTTAGGGAAGGGGATATTTTCTTAACAAAATAACTGAACACTTGGTTGAGTGTGGCAACCAAGTGCCCAACACAAGATAGTTAGTAAACAATTCAAATATGAGGGGACCAAAATGCAGCTGATACATTAGTGCTTGCTCGCTGGTTCCCATATTAGGCGATGCTGCTACCAAGTGTGACGTCACTCTGCAGCTGATACCGTGTACTCATGACGTACCATTATCACGTGACCTTCGTAACACCAACACAATTTGTCAAAAATGCAGACACGCCCATTTCTTAGAAAATTTATTTTTTCGCGTAGGTAGTCTTGCAGATCTGCCCCTCACGTGTCAGGTTGGAATTATGGTGAATGACGTTTTCCCTTTTGAATTAAGTTCACTTATAATTTACATAATTACTACGAAATATTTACGGTTATTGGCATTACGAATTTATGGTTAAAGCAACAGCAATGTTGTGATTTTTACCTGCTGAGCTACAGGTTCCAAAATACTTTCGATAGTCTTCGTGTGAAAAACAGGCATTGTTATTCACTTGTCAACACTCGAAACAAATCTTGCACACCAATTACGACGCACTCTATTCAAAATTAAACGCCGACAAAATCGTTTACGTCAACTCTGCCCGCTTCGAACACCACATTATTCTTAACTAAAAATAGCAATTGTGATGGCTGAAGTGACTCTCGTGCCATCTCGCGAGCACTTCAGGAAGCTGTAGAGGTCAAACGTAGGCAGTGCACGAGGGCAGGCGCTCTTGCTCCGATTGCTAGGCTGTGGGTAGGAGAAATTAAGCGTTTATTGTGTTTGCGAACAAAACGTCATACAATTTACTTATACGAGTCACATAAAATCCCTTTGTCTTCGTACATAACCGCAAAATTCCGACAAACATACGACTGATCACATTACGTGCTTGATGTTGCCATATCTTTGACAGGCATCTTCGTCAACTTACAACTGTCCCATGCTCCCATCGCATGCCAACCCCATAAACAGCACAGCAGAACAAAAAATTCGAAGATACGTCGCAGATCCACGTAAAAGTTCATATGTGATACTGTGATACGAGTTTTGTAATATAATACGAATTAAAACTTATCTCAATGGTATACGTACGGGGGATTTTTGTAGAACCCGATACCACGTTTACACGCATGTTATGACGTCACCAAAATTGCTTGGATGACAACACGTTTTTTTTCTTAGGGATGAGCTAAGCAGTTACTTTTCGTTAACAGAACTGTAGCAGTGGACGATGCCGCTTGCCGTCAGGTTTTCTCGAGGTACTCCCGTTCCCCGCCCTTGCATTGCCCTTGCATTCCAGCACCGCTCCATCCTAAGGTCTTATTTCATGTCATGTTCAGGGATGACGGACACCTACGGGTCACAGCTGGAAAGCCCGTTACTCAGAGGGTGTTGCCTCGCCCTGGGTCCACCCCCCATATGCATTAAAAAAACTGTAGCAGTTACAAAAATTTATAGTTATTTAAACAGTTAAATGTGGTATGTTGTTAACATTAATAGAACATTTTAAAGGGTAGTTTATTCGTACTTACTGCTAACTATGACCCTTTTACACTTATACAAATTTTTAATGCTTAAGATTATTCATGGGTGACAGGTTTATTAATTAAGTAAACTGGCGGTACAATCGGCTTAAGGCATGCAATAATAAATAACACAAATTAACTTCAACCATGTTACTGAAGCAGGTCTTATACAATGCAATTACTTTCTTGTACAGCTCCTCATGCTTACGCAAGAATTGCAATAAAATATCTCCCATTCGCTCCATGTCACCGTCTACACGGTGCAATTTAACAACACAATATACATGAAATCTGTTTCTTTGCCGCCATACAATTGTACAAATGGCTAAGCAAATATTCAAGGCATTATGTGCATTGACAATGACGGGAATGTTAAAGATGAAAAAGAAAATAATTGCGAACCCTGTGGTTTATTTTAGGCTGTAAATACAATACTTTTGAATTTATTATTGCAAATTTATTTTTTGTTCTGCATATAATCTCATTCAAATTCTATTAATGCTTACTCTGCTTCAAGGCTATTAATCTACTGGTCTTACAATTAACACTTACTTATAAATTAAGATGATTATGTGTGGGGCTGAGAGACTAGTTAAATAATCAATTTTCCAGCTTTGGGGGTTGACTCCCAGGAGGCCAGAGAATCAGTTAACGGGGCACTCAGTGTGTGATCTTGATTTTTGGCAATTCGTCAGATTCAATACAACTTCTTAGGTTTTTATTTACTGTCTCTTTCAATTACTTAGACCCTTGGCTCCAGCGAGTGAAACATGACTGCCATTCTTACACCAACTTTACAAGTTATCTACTTTTGTATATTAGGTTACGTTCACTTATCAACACCAAGATTACATATAATGATTGCTAAATGAAATAAGCAGATAATTCTAAATTAGACTGTATGTATTGGCAGAAGCCTTAATAATTTTGAAGAAAGTCAATGTTCTCTCAATGCTGCACGGGGAACATCTGTTTAGTTAGTGACTTACACTTTGAAGTTTTGGAATCCATTGACACTTTGCACTATCGTTTGGAATCATTCTCACTTACCAGGAATGAGTTACCACACTCTCATTCATGTCGTTAGGGAGGTGATATAACGCCGTTTGTTTAGGTCAGCGCTTAGCAGGCTAAAGAGAAAGTCAGTTTTTTTTAATAAGTTATATCACCTTATGCACACACACAATCCTTTTTAAGTAGTTGTCTAGTGGTACTTATACAAGTCCAGATTACTGATAGTGGTGCCGCTTGGTCCACTTTCGTTTCTTTGGACGCAGACGCTTCTTCGGTGTTGAAGACGCTGTAGTGGACCACCGGAATTTTGGTGTTGGCCACCACGGAGCTGCGCAGTAGCGGCCGGGTAGATAGGGTGTGTGTCTGGCATGCACCGGCAGGTCTTGTCTTTGATCGTCCGCTGTGTTGCTCAAGTCCAGGATGGGGGCCTGGGCAGGGCCACCACTTTCCTGTGGGCTGCCAGAACTGATTCACCTGGTGATGATATCGTCAGGTGGCTTGCCTGGGGGAGAGGCTCTTGGGAATCCCCTTCCCTGCTGTCTCGTAGTCAATCCACTTCAGATGTAAGAGGGGCTGTTTCCACAACTCCGGCACCATGCAGCACGCAGATCTGGCTGTCACCGGGTGGCAAGTCCTGGGTTGTTCCCTGGGAAGGGATCCCCGGGCCAGTTACACTGGTTACACCTTCAGGAGAGGGTATACTAAAGGATGTCTTGGGTGCCTGAGGCACCACTGCTGGCTTGTTCATGGTGCTGGTAGTGGGCGTCTTTTTCTTCGGTGTAGTAAGAACCCAATAGTCAGGAATGACTAAGTCGGACATTTCAGTGGTCACTCCTGAAGAAGCTGTAGACCCAAGGTCGCCAGATACTTGTGGAAGGGAAAGGAGTAGTAGCATGTTGCACAACTGTACCTCCTGTTCCTGAGAGATTTCAAAACCCTAGGGAGGTGACGGGGAGGGAACTGAACAGGGTGGCAGCAGATATAGTGTCAAGCTCAGTTCTGACTCCAGTGTTTGCGCTTCTTCCGGTACCAGAGAGAAAGCAAAGGAGACAGTTACACAGTCCAGCAAGGTTGTCTCCGAGTTGTTCTAACCTAATGGGGCAAGAATGCTGGTGGTAGGAGGGGCCACGGATGTAGGCTGTGTCAAAGCCTCTGCCGCAGTGGCCACTTAGGGGTAACTGGTTTCAGTGATCGTGGTGTTATAAATTTGATTTTAGTTTTAAGTTTACACTAAAAAATTAACAAACATATATTTAAAAATTTTTATTTTACTTCTCATTCATAGCTCATAAACAGAGACATTAACAAACCATTTTGTTTTCATACAGGAAGAACGTAATCACATGTTAATTTTAACTAACCTACTCAACATTCTTCCCATAAATCAAAATTAGCATGAACTTAGAACAAATTTCACAAATTCTTAACACAATCTTGTTTATTAAATTAAAAAAGTATCACACTATTTTACTGCTTAATACTACTCATTTCCAAGAGAGAATTTTTTTACTAGTTTACAAAAAAATGTTTTAGTGAATATATCAGCCAACTGGCTGTCAGTAGGGCAATATTTTAAACTGAAATTTTCCTGATTTACTTTTTCACACAGAAACTTGAACTTTATGTCTATGTGTTTAGAGCCTTTGGTCATACTGTCAATTTTTATCATCTGAATTGTACTCTGGTTGTCAATGTTGAGGTTTACTGGAATAAATTCACCTGTAAGTTCCTTATATAGAGATTTCAAGAACAGCACTTCCTTAACACACTCACTGGTGGCGATGAATTCGCCTAGTCCTAGGTTTCTCGTTCCCTGAAGATATCTGATTATCCTTTTTAATTTTTTGACATCATGTACAGTAGGGTTTTCTACTTTTCTTGATGCCATGTTGACTGCATATGTTATATCTGGTCTAGACCTATTTGACAGGTACAACAGGCTACCAACAGCCTCCCTATATGGAAAATTTACACCTTCCATTCCATTACAGCCTTCAAAGTTGTCAGTACCTGAAACTGCAGGAGTTGTTGCAGGTTTTGCGTAGTCCATATAGTATGTTTTCAACAACTGATCCATGTATGATTCTTGATGAATGTTGATGAAGCCCTTTGCATTTTCAATTTCAAGGCCCACAAAGATTTCAGGATTATCAGTAATTTTAACCTCAAATTCAGTTTGAAGTTTCATTATGAACTCATCAATCTTGTCGTTCTAATTTGAAATCACAAGACCGTCATCTACCCAGACGGCTAGAATTAAATTAACTTCATCATTCACGAAGACAGACTTGTCTATTATGAGTTGATGCAAGCCATGTGCCTTGAGAAAGTCAACAAATCTTTTATTCCAAGCACGAAGGGCTTCTCTCAGACCATAGAGAGATTTCTTCAGTTTAACGACACAGCCCTGTTCATCTTCAAAACCTTCAGGTACGAGCATGAAAACATCTTGTTCTAAATTACTGTACAGGAAGGCAGTTTATATGTCAAATTGCTTGAGGGACATGTTTTCCTTTTTAGCGTAGGCGATGAGGAATCTCGGGGCATTCAATGACACCACAGAGCTGATTGTTTCACTATAATCAAGTCCTGCTTTGTGTTCACAACCATGTGTGATGAATCTAGCTTTATAGCTGTTGTCATCTTTTATCTTAAATACCCATCTACTAGAGAGTAATTTCTGATTTCTTGGGATTTCTTTGCCATCAACAAACTGAAAAACACAGTTCTCCTTGAGTGAGGACTTTTCTTCCTCTATGGCTTTCAACCATTTATCCTTACCTTCACCGGAAATAGCTTCTTTGTAGGGCAGCATTACATATTCCTGCAAATATTGGGGTTTTCTTTTTATTCATTCTTTTCTGCCCTGGTGGTTGCAAATTTCAATTTCAGTAGCTGTTTCAGGTAGAGTCTTTTGCATTTCTGATGTTTTTGCTGTCTCTCAGTCTGAGGGAAAAACATGAAAGGGTTCATTAACTACATCATCTTGAAGCACAGTAGTGTTTCTTCTCACTTCCATATTGTCCGCTAGTCTAAGTGATGTTTCCTCGGAATCCACTAGTGAAACTATGTCTGCAATTGTTTCTTGTGATGAGTTGTTTGTTGCAGAAACCTCAGTTGATTCCACAAATGTTACATCTCTTGAAAGTTTAATTCCCCTCTTTTCTGAGTTCCATAGTCTGTAGCCATTTGTCGCGTAACCAACCATGATAAGTTTGTCACATATCTTGTCTAGTTTTCCTAGCTTCTTCAATTTTTTTTTGCATATGCCAGAGACACAAATAATTTTGGATTGGACAGATCCGGTCTTTTTCCATACCACAGTTCGGCAGGAGTTGTGTCGACTGTAGCAGACGGGCTTCTGTTCAGCAGGTATGTTGCAGTGCGTAAAGCCTCTCCCCACAACTCTTTCTCTAGGCCAGAGTCAAAAAGGAGTGCTCTCGTTTTCTCCATTAGCGCCCTGTTCAGTCTCTGTGCTCGTCCATTTAGCTGAGGAGTTGCTACAGGGGCATAGTCTATCTTTATTCCCTTTCTCGACACCAATCTGTGTGCTCATTGACTACATATTCACCCCCCATGTCACAACAAAGTTTGTATACACATGAGTTCCATTTTGATTCGGCCTCAACGATGTAGTTTCGAGCAGCATCACAAACATCTGATTTGTTTTTAAACAGACATATCAATGAAAAATGTGTGAAGTCGTCCAAGAAAGTCATAAAGTACCTGAAACGGTCCCACGTTGTGTCAAGTGGTCCACACACATCAGTATGTATTAATTCTAGCGGTCTCGTTGCTCTCTCTCTTGCATTTATAAAATGTTTTCTAGTCTGTTTTGATGTAAGGCAGGTTTCACATTGGATCTCACTCGTACAGAATTTATGCTTTTCAAGTCCAGATGATAAAGTAGCCAGTTTCTTCATACATACTCTCAACATTCAAATGACCAATTCTTCTATGCCATAGATTTAGGTCACTTGTTTGTTTGCTTCGAGACAAAACTATTGTTTCACTGGAGTTTAAATTTATATTATAGAGTCCAGCATTGTCCTCCTCACCTGTGATTTTAGTTCTATCCTTCAAAATTTCTACATCGTTGTCAGTAAATTTGACACCACCTCCAATTTCTGTAATTTTGTGTACCAATATTAGATTTCTTGTTAAACCTGGATCAAACAGCACATTTTTCAATACACATTCTTGGTGCTCTATATCCTCTTTAAGCTCAGCATACATATTTTCATTTTTCTTAGAAGTTATAATTTCAAACTCTATACCTGTGACATTGGTCAAAGAATCACTGTTATTGATCTTGTGGGAAGCACAACCTGAATCTAATACCCAAGATCCCTCAGGATTTCTACTCATTAATTCTGTAAGAAATGCAACCTTTACCCTGTTACTTGTAGTAGACTTGTTGTTTCTATCCCTAAAGTAGCAGTTCTGTTCGGTATGGTTATCCTTTTTGCAGATTTTGCAACCTAACTGTTTTTTCATGCATTTTTGGGCAATGTGGGCCCTTTTGTTACACTTAAAACAAACAATATTTTTGTTTACAGTTTTGAATGCTACATTATCATATGTGCTACTGGTATGAGCTCTCTGCTAACAATCTGGCAGTTAGATTAGTCAGTGTCCTGTCACTCTTAGGGTCGATTCCCAGGCAGAAAAATGTTTAAATCTCTCTGGCAAAGATCACAAAATTTTACCCATCATCATTTCATTATCAACTGTGTGGCCTACACTTTTTAGTTTCATGTAGAGGTTTTGTAAATCAGAAAGACGAGATGCAACCATGTCAATTTTGTAGTTGAAGAAATTCTACACCAACAAACTTTTGTTGTGACTGCTATCTCTCTCATAAATGGAACACAGTTTGTCAAACATACCCTTTGCAGAGTTACACGACATAAATTGAATATTACCTTTGTCTATCGTTGTTACAATGTATCTCTAGGTTTTGGCATCTTTCTTTCCCCAATTCGTATCTTGTTTACCTTCCCTAAACTCAGTGCTAACAACATTATAAAAATACGCCACTTTCAACAACACAACTATTTGAAACTTCCAAATATTGAAATTAGAATGACCTTTGAGTTTTTCCACATGGGCAAAATCTTCCAATGCCAGAGCCATTTTATTCTTTTGTTTATGTTCACGCAAATGTGAGACACTATATTTATATTCTTCTTGCAGTATGTATTACACCAGAAGTCTCTGGGACCATAATCTGTTATAAATTTAATTTTAGTTTTAAGTTTACACTGTCAAATATGAGTTGGAGGTAGAGGGGAGTATCCTTTGGAATAATCCACCTCGTATCTCGGATAGGACATAGGTCCTACTGTGAGGGAGGTTTGATTCTTCCCTCTTTGCTTGCAGAGTCTCGACTCTCCAGGTCGTCCAGGGTTTGAACCTCACAGCAGGTCGTGGGGTTGTATCGACCTCTCTCATGTCAGGTGCCTATCCCCGTTATCCTGAGCTCCCTTGGGGCAAGGGCGTACTTGAACCTTGGTCACCTCGCGGCTGTGACACTGACCATCCTGCACCCAGTATACACAGCAAAGCCGCCCAACCACCGTAAACGGTCGAATCCACTTCGAGGCCAAGATAGCGGTGAACTTGTTGGAGGCAGTGGCTTTTATTCCATAGACGCAAGGTAATCAATGCTTACCCTATACTTAATGGAAATGTTTGACCTTTTATAGTTTTTGCCTTAACGTTAAACACATTTAATTCTAAGTTTCCCCATTTCCGATTCGAGAAAGAGTTTTCGTGTACACGCATAGTGCTGCTATATCGTATTTATTTCTATGAATAGAGTGACTAGTAATTAATCGAACTCGCAAGCAACAACACGGGCAGGGTAACAAGGCATTCTGTTTGCGTACTCCAATCCTCATTTTTCCTTGGAAAGCGGATGAAAGTGTTTGGGAAAACGGGAGTTTTCTTATAATTTGTAATATGCTCTCTAAATAATATTCAGTTTAATTATTATTACATTCATTTCGTTTCCGTTTTTATACCTAATGTTAGGTATTATAAAACGGTAAATACTACATGTGGAGGGTAAGCAAAGTTGGAAGTTGCGTTTAGTAGTTGAAATTGAAAATGGAACCACAGCCCGGCTTATATCAACCATTTATTGTATTGTAAAGTATGTAATGTATCATATTTTAATGATATTTAACTAAATGTTATTTAAAACACTCAAATATGTAGGGCTATTATATTGCTTACCCTGTAAAAAAAACTCACTGCACACCACTGGTTGGAGGCCTTTCTGAGGGGGTGATTCCTAATTAAAACCTTGGACTCTCGGGAGTGAATACATCTCTGGATGAGGGGAGGGGCACTTATGAGGTATATATCTCCTGCTTTTTCCTGGCTCGCTAATGCGGAAAATAGGTAGCTGTGAAGATCATTTCCAGGGTGGGGATGGATGGTGGAGTGGTTTCCCATTGCCAGTCACCCAGGCGTCGCAGCATATGCCCCAATGGGAGTTGGCGGGGGAGGTTAAAGTGGCCTCGTTTTTTCCCCTTCTCTGCAAGGCACTTTTTTAAATTCCTTATTGTGTCTTTCCGTGGGTTTGCTTGGGGATGATATGTGGATGTGGACTATAAGTCTACTCCCCAGTTCTTATATGTATTCCGCCACGGTCGGCTTGTGAATGGGGTGCCATTGTCAGTGAGGATAACCAGCGGATATCCCCAACAGGGAAACACCTCCGTGTCCAACTTACCTATGATCTGCCGTGTCCCTTGGTTAGGGAGGGGGAAGGCTTCCACCCATTAGGAGAATTAATCTGTTACCACTAACGGGTATCTATTATCACTGATGCTTTGAGGGTTAGGCCACATGATGTCCGCTACCAGGTGTGTCCAGACTGAGCCGGTCATTGTGGAATGGTGAGCGCTGGCGGCGTTGAGGATAGCCCTTATTTCTACAACAGGTCTCACATTCAGAGACGTAGAGACGAATGTCTTGGCTGATACCTTCCCATAAATATCTCTCGCGAATGCTCCTTCGGGTTTTCCGGATTCTCGGGTTGTGCCTGAGGGTGATTATGGTAGTGACGAAGTAGATCTGTTTGGAGAGCCTTAGGCACCCATACCTTCCACGGAGCCCTGGGATGTCCCACACGTGGCCATATAAGATTCTCTCGTAGGCGATACCTGTGTGGAAAAGTTTTGAGGAGCGGACATATCCGCGCATCTTGTCGTTTGTATCGTTGTACTAGCTCCTTCATAAACTTCAGCTACTGTAACCTTAAAGACTTCGTAGGACAGGTTTGGGAGTGGAGAGGGACACTAGCTTCTCCCATTCTTCCTCCCTCTTAGGTTCTTCCTCCAGGCTCGGGAAGTAGGAGAGTGCATAAGGGAGGTCATTAAGTTTACCTGGGCAGTGTTATATGGAATAATCTAATTCAGTGAGAAACCTTTCCCACCGTTCAAGCTTGGCTTTCTGGTGGCGGAAATCGTGCAGCCACTATAGGGCTTTATTGTCGGTACGTAGCACAAAGTGTTAGACGTCTAGGAGGTACCGGTATTTCTGGACTGCCCATTTGATGGCTAGGCACTCCTGCTTGTTGCTGTGATATCTCCTCTCAGAGTCACTCAAACGGGTAATCGCATAAACAATCACGAGAGGTTGTCCTGTCTCATTTTCTTGGTATAAAACGGCGCCCTGCCCATCTTGGCTGGCATCGGTCTGTAATATAAGGGGCTTCCTTCCTGCTGTCTGTGTAATTGTGTGATTTCTGAAAAACTCCTCTTTAGGGCTATAAAAGCAGCTTAATGGTCCAGTGTCCATTTCCATCGAGTGTCCTAGGCAATGAGCTGGTGCAGGGCAGCCATCTGAAAGGCTTTATTTGGCATGAAGTTTCGTAACCAATTGCACAGCCCTAGAAAGCGACATAGCTTTCATTTGCTATAGGGTTGGGTGGCTCCTTGAATGGCCCGAATTGCATTCTGTTGAGAAAAGTTTCCTTATGAGGTGACCACATGCCTCAGATAGTCAATGGAAGTTTTCCCAAAGTGGCTTTTGCTAAGTTTACAAGTTAGCCTGTTTATTTCAAGCCTCTCCAGGACCCGTTTCAAATGGTTACAATGGTCCTCCCAACTTTTTTTAATAGATAATGATATCATCAAGGTAAGCGAAACTGAATTTTCCCACATATCCTGTTAATACTTCTGCCGACATGAGTTGCTGAAAGGTAGTTGGGGCATTTTTAAGCCCAAAAGGCATGACACGAAATTATAGGGCTTCTCCTTCAGGTGTTGTAAAGGCTGTGTACTTTCGACTATCAGGATGTACGGCAATTTACCAGTAACCGGACTGTAAATCCAGCGTACTGAAGATTGCCGCTTTTCCGATGTCATGGAGGGTATTATGAAGGGCAATCGAGGATGGGGCAATGGGGTGTGTATTCTCATTAAGGTCCTTGTAATTTACACAGAATATTTTCCCCTATCCTTCTTTAGAACGAGCACCAGGCAAGCATTGTAAAGGGAGTTGGAGGGTTCCACGAATCCCTGTTCCTTCATCTCAGCTACCTGAACTTGGATTTCCTGTTGTCAGTGTGCCAACATTTTGTAAGGGGGGGGTTGTATATTGGCATGTCAGTGGTGGGCCATCTCATGCTGGATACTGCAGGTTTGACGCAGCAATCCAGGGGATGAAAACATGCCAGTGTGCTTGTCTAAGATCTTTAATTCAAAGAAGCGACTGGGTGTTACATCATGTTGAATTTCACTAGGGTTTACCATAGATATTTCGGGTGTCTCGGTTTGACAACCCCAGTTAACCACCATATGGTCAGTCTCTCCTACATATAACCTCCTTTACCCATGATCCACCACACACTGCTGGTTAGTGAGCCAGGGCTGACCCAGGATAACTTCCTCTTTGATATCCGGAGACCTAGAGAATTCAACCTTGTGAGATAGGTGATGGACCTTAATAGGGAGATAGGTTTTACCTATTATCTTCAGGGTTTGGCTCAGTTGGGCCATCCTCACTATACGAGGTTGAGGTCGTAGTCTGGCTCTCTGATTTGGCGACAGAAGGTCACTCCGAATTATATTCCCAGTTGCCGCAGAGTCAATTAATGCCAAATGCGGGCCACCATTTACCTCCACCAGGATATGTGGGGCCTCTGCTCTGGAGGAGGGTCTTCGCGAGATAATAGGTCTGATTGGGCGACCCTAATGGTCTTAACTGAAGCTGGAAGCACCGTCCCATTTACATCCGAGTGATTACTTTTCCCAACTGGTTCGGGACCGTGCCATTATTGCCACGAGACTGCACATCAGGTGGCCTGTTATTATATGCTTCTCTACCTCGCCCTTGTCGGGTTGGGCAGTCTTTTGTGGATGACACCCCAGACAATCCCAACAGAGCGGCAGAGTGGGGACTGGGGGAGGAGACTGGCTGCGCACAACTAGTGGCCTGAAAGGAGGTGCTGGGGCTGCGACCTTGGAGGCGTGTGCTGAGCAGTCTAGCAGAGCCTGAACTTTGTTGTTTTCCTCTACCTCCCGCGCCCTCTCCACCAGTTCGTCGGTCGTTTGCTGTCTCAGAATCAGCAGGAGGTTGCGTAAGGGGAGGAAAAGGGTTCGCATGATATTACGCATGCACACCTCCTTGCTTTCCAAGGGGTATATTTGTCGGTGCATTTGTGTCTTCCAACGAATATAAATTTCTACCTCATCCTTGAAGTGCTGGGTTCGAGTATGGAACTCAGCAATGAGGTTTGCGATTACCTCTTCCCTGTGATTTGGGAAGTGAGGCGGTTTTGCAACTGTTGCCATACCATCCGCACCACTCTCTTGCCTTACCAAGCAGTTGGCAGTGTACCCATCTGACCCCACTTCTTGGTGGGTATTTTGTGTTCCCTCATTTCCTGTACACATTCGTCGAGGAACATGATAGGGTATTCGTGAGGGTGGCCGCTAAATTCTGGCGGTTCCTGTATATAAAAATCCTGTCAAATCCTGGAATCATTGGGTCAAATCCTTGGAATTAAAAAAATTGCAGAAAAAAAAGTGGATATGAAAGATGTTTACACATTTAATATGGTTGTTTTGGTTTGGAATGTGCAAAACCATGAATTATTTTCTCCACTCACACTTATACTTATGTTTATACGACTGTATCTGCGATAATATTTTCATTTCCTCGCCATTGTGATATCAATGCCAACTGCAAAACACAGTCACCAAATTCGGATTGCTTGCGTAAAATTTGCAATTTGTAGCAAAGGTTCTTTTCAATAATGGCCTTGGCCTTTGCACGTGACCAATTATACAGCTAGGAACAGAAATATGTAGATAACTGTATACCCACGCCAGTGAATTAAGCAAAATATTTTGGACATACACTATTGAAGTGATAGCATATGTCCAAAATATTTCGCTTAATTATTCACCTCTGTTGTAACAATCTTTCAAAGAAAAGCATCAGTGAAACTGACACAGCGCTGTGGGGTGCTAGTGTTGCATGTACCAGCAACCACTTTGAGCAAAAGTGCTTTGAAAAAACCCTTTTCCTAAAGTTTGGGTTTCGATTTGCAAGTGTGTTAAAAATCTGTTAAAATGGCAGGCCTAGACTACATATGGCTGGTACCAGCTCCATAATAACTAGCTTAACCCAAGTGGTTATGTATATGATCTCAATAGATATATACTGGTGTTTCAAGTGGGTTTGCTAAGTTAAGGGACGTAGCTGGCTAGATCTAACTGCCTAGTCAAGACTATTGCAGTTACGCCCCACGTTAAGCGTCTCTTTATGCACTTTGAGTGTGACCGCCCCTTCTCCTATGCCAAGCTTTGTTAGTCACTAACCAAACAAGGATAGAGTAATTAAGTTGCATGGCTGCATCGAGGGATTTCCCACGTTGGAGAAGTTAACCTTGGGATATTTTGGCTTAGCAACTAATGTGGGAGGAGAGGAGTCAATCTCCAGGGTAAGTTTTATCCAAAAAATCTCTTTACGAGAGGCTTTTACCTTGCTAACCCGGTTCCGGTAGTGTATTGGCAGATATGAAGGTAGAAAGTCGAGGTTTGTAGGGATTATTTTTCTACACTGTTTACCTGCTATTGCAGCAGTATGGTCATGATTTTCCCTGCTGCCGTGCATACTTGACACATGGTTGGACACGTAGCTGTCTGTAGGGATGAATGAGGAGGGGCTGATTTTACTTCTGCAGGATTACTATGGACAGGTGTCTCTGGTATTTCAAGATTGTGCCAAGCCCAATCTAACCGTAGCAAGGTTTCACCACCCTGCCATATCGCCTTTACCCCTGTGTGTTAGCCTGGTGCAATTCTCACTTACTGGCCAAATAATGGCATTGGTTCGGAGTTAGCTAATGGAGTGTCACTGGGTGAAGTAGAATTCTCAGTCAAGTTTGTTAGCAATAATTCTCTGGCTGCTGCCCGTAGGGCTTTTCTCCTTCAGCTACTTAACTTGTCTTTGGCTGCGTAAGGAATTTAGCTCTCAGCTGAGAGCTGTTCATGAGTGAAAGTAACTTTGCTGCGAATGTGACTTCCAGGACACAAGTTGTTACCAGTTGTGAAGCCTGTTGTCCTAGGAGCGAAGCTCGCTAGAGGTTGGCCAACCCGGAATGTTACGAATTCCACTCCGGCCTTTGCAAGCTGGGAGTGTATTCCAACACCCGACCTGATCGTTCCTTGTAGCAAGTTCTATAGAAGGAAAAACTGGTATTTCAAAAGTGGTCCTATTCAGTGTACTTCCAGAGTTCGGTGAGTTCACACTCCGTTCCCAACATTCGGCTTTTACAGGCTGGGACTGAACAGTGTGTGGTGTCAATATCAGGACTTGGGGTGAGCAACCCTCTAGAGGTCAATCTGGCCAGAGCACTACAGATTCTTCTCCAGCCAGGAGTTGAACAGAGTACCCAGTCTGGTCGTGTTACTCAGGGGGTTCAGAGTTTCTAGTGATTTTAAGTCCACCGACGATCTACCCAGCGGCAGACTTCAATTTGCCTCTTACTCTGTGTGTGTCTGCCGTTTGGGCTTGTCTCGCAAATACCAGGTTAACCTTGGCGGCACTGAACAGATCTTTCCTGAGCATTAAACAAGACTCAAATAAATATGAAGTTACACTCATTAAACAAATGATACTCGCAAATTATTATTTAAATACGTATTTATTAATACATATAGGAAAACAGTGTGACGTATAGATAATTCCTAATGCAATAGCTGATAGCTGTTTCTTAAAGCATGCGAAGGCGGCATGCAATGCTAAGTGAAGTCAGATGATTCTTACGTCAAACTTCTAAACTAGCTTTGAATTTAAGAGGGATTTGTTCCGAAGGAACCTATGCAGATTCTATCAAGCGATTAACTTAGAATCCGGAGAAAAAGAGGCAGAGAAGAGACAGTGTCTCGACCTGCCACCACATGGGGTGCTGGAGTGTTTACCAGGTGGGGAGACATCTTCAGATACAGCTAGAAGTCGACTAGCAGTCACAGCATCCTCTGAGTGGCTGCGGAGCACTGTCTTCGGAGACTGGCTTTTGCGTCACGTAGAGGACTAGTGGTTAGTTCCCTGTTAGAAAGGACTCTGGTCATTGCAAACTGGGAGGGAAGGGAGACGAACCAATACCCTGCAGCATGCACAAATGGTCTAGTGGTCAGAACGCTTCTTCAGAAAGAACTACGGTCTTTGCAGACTGGAAGAGAAGGGTGGCTGCCACTTACCCTCTTCCTATGCCCTAGGCCTTTTCAAGCTGGAGGGCATGACGAAATGTGTTGAGCCAGGGAATGACACCTCCTTATATACCAAATTTTCTAGTTTGTAGGCCCTGTGAAGGGTGCAGGGGTGGCTAGCCTCTCTCCACAAGGGTAGTTTCTGCTTGGTGGCAACACCACCTTTTTCTTATCTTCTGTGATGGAGGCGTTGACATATCTATCGCCTCGATGTGAGCTGCTGGAAGCTGGAATGCTTTATCCAAAATGACTGCTGCACTCTTGCACCAATCTGTGGAACTCGCTTATCTTCGGGAATGGTTTAGATGGCCTGTCGAAAAGTGAGAGGGCAACCGTGTTATGGCTTTGGAGTGAACAGTACAATTTATTCAGCCACGTGTCTGTAATTGCTCATGATGTGCAGTCTATTAATCCTGTAGGCAGGTGATTATTGTACAATTGGGATTATGACTTTCCCATATGAGTGCTGGTGCTCGATGATGGGGCAAAGTCGTCAAGTAGACTGTGCTTGCTCAATGCACCGAAATGCATTATGCATAAACATTATGTTCCTTGAAGGGATGTAATATTAAATGTTATAAGTCACATTTTTATTCTCCTACTTACGTTTCAAATCTAAGTATATATGTTACATAATCTGTTTATTAACATCAAGAAACTGTGTACTAAGAATTTACATAAAATGTTTAAGAAGTTGAAACAAAATTGAAAGTAACTGGCCATCCTTGCTTGTGGGCATGATGTTTCTGCAACAGGCACCACTGGAAAATATATTAATGTAGTATCATTGTCAGGAAAATTATCTTAACTAATGTAGCTATTATAATATAAAATTTTGCTTCTGCTTGAGTAATGTGCAAAGGAAAATACAAAGCAGTGCTAAACTGCTCAAAATAAATTTTCTACAGAATATTTTTTTGACACTTTTAAAGTCTTATGTCAGTTTTACTAGCCATAGAAATTTATTTAGAGCAGCTCAAATGCACATATTAATACAAAATGACAAACAAAATCAATCCAGCCACCAGCAGCCTGCTATTTAGATCCATGTAGAGGAAATGTGCTGCGATGGCCAGACAGCAGTTAGGCTGAGGGCTAGTAACTCATGTGAAGCTCCTGGAATGTAGTGACCGGAACACTGCGTATTGTTGCTTGCTGGGTGATGACTGACGCAAATGAGGGGAGCGGGACAACCCCACTCTGGGCTGCAACATACAGTTCTCAGCTCCACATTGTGCCACAAATCCTGCCCCGGAGTTCTCTTCCAACGGGAAAAATTTGCTGCAGTCTATTACCTGACCACTAGATACAGCTCTTACCACTGCAAGCTTACTACAGTTCATTGTCTGAAATGTTGTCCATGGTTTACCCAACATTTGCTGTTAAAATTGCTGCTAGTCTCTCAGTGTCCATTTGCATAATTTTAATATAAAAAAATGTTATAGATAAAGTGTGTGTGCGGCTATCTATATAGACACATACGTACATACATGTAAACAGGAAGGATATGAATTCCACCGACAAATGTCGGCAGGTGATTCCTCATTAAAAAATAGGTTGGAAATATATACAAGACATACAGCTTAAGTCTATTCCGAAGGGATGAAAACCACCCTTGAAAGTGTAGTTGGAGCACAGGTTATTTTGCTAGTACCACAGCCAGAATAAAGGATAAACGTCTGACACTTCATTATTAAACAACGAAGTACAAAGCACAAACAAATGGGAAGCAACATCAACCCCCATCCATGATAATGGCGGGGTTGGCAGCGCATTTGTACAAATAAAAACTGGCCATGCAATGCATTGTGCTCTGAAAGACGTGCAGCAACTTCTCTGGCCAGCCCAATCCTCAGATTTGCTTCTAATCAAACATGTGTGGGGCATGATGAGACAACAAGTGACCCATGTGACTCATCCACCAACTATTGCAGAGTTGCATGAATAAGCCGAGCAGGCGTGGAATATGTATCCCAAAACGGTATTTGCCACCTGTGCGACTGACCGTAAGCCAGAATCAGTGCTTGCATTGTCATCCTTGGAGACTACACAGTGTACTAGTATGGGTGTTCCAGCTTGGGTCCCTACCTGATACATTAGGACCGGCTGTGCTATTGATCTGAAAATATAATCTTTTAATGTACACCACATGTACTGTTCCTGTACTCCTAAAGAATATTCTGATTTTTTTATTCAGTAGTGTATGTATGTCCAGCAGCTGCAGGTTGTATAGAAAAGATACGAACAACTGCCAAAGTTTGAAAAAAAAAAAAAAAAAAAAAAAAAAAAAAAAAAAAAAAAAAAAAAAAAAAAAAAAAAAAAAAAGGAGGGGGGGGGGGTTATTTTTTTGGGTAAAAATATGAACTGCAATTCCATCACAAAAACAATATAAAATACAGTTCAAAAAGAAATTTATTCGATTTTCATGTTTTTAAAACACATAATTGAAAACCACTGTTTCTATCATTAATTTCTTTTTTTACAAAACCTAACTGTTTATGTTGTAAATTTTTTTAAATTGAAACAACTGTTTTACTACCTGTATCATTTACACTTAAATGCTATAGTGTCTGTATTGTTCCCTCAGTTACACAAACAAATTATCACACTCCAATTGCACTTGTGTACAAAAAATATTGGCCCAGAACTCCTCTCTGGTTAGCCACTTTAATGATTCACTTCTTGGCAAATGAAATTTTCATGGCATGAGATGGAGTGATCTTGAATCCTTGCAGAGCATCCTTTGCAGCCCCAGACTGCATTTCATTTTCAAACTCAACAAATGCAATGTCATGACGATTTGGCACCAAGCGAACTTCTTTGAATCCAGGAAATCTGCAAAGAAAAAAAAAATTAAATAAATAAAATAAAATGAGAAAGTTTCTAAGTGCATGGTTTTTGCTACCTTAAATGGTCAATACCTCTAGTACACACACTAATTAAACCAAAAGAGAAACTTTACATTTGTCCAACTTGATTCCAAATTGGATACAAAGAAAAATATCCCAAGGCTTAATTTAAAAAAAATAAAAAATTGCGGGTGTGATTTGTTTTACGATTCAACCAACTTTATGTGGTAAAACCTTGATAACTGAAAATGGTCAGGGCCAAAATTTCGAACTTAAAATTACATACCACATTTACTTGTTGATTTTTTTGCTTCCTTTATTAACAATTTTTGGGGTCAGAAGATGAGATGAGTTCAGTTATGCAGTGAGGTAACTTTCTGTGAATATTTTTATGAATTGACTACATCTATAACTATGTTAAAAGCAACTACACTTTCAAGAAGAAAATTGCAGCTGAAGGGGGAGGGTAAGCGAGAGGTAGCAAGAGTGCAACAGATTCAAGGGAACCAGCCCCCCCCCCCCCCACCCGCTTCTGTATCTGGGACAGGCAGTAAGCGACAGTTGCCCCACCATAGTGGCCACCGCCCTTATCAAACCTCTCTGCTGGAACACCAACTACCTCCCACTACTTCCTGTTCATCCTTCCGCCTTTCCTGATCAAGCTTGAAAGCAAAATTTTTTCCTTCTCTCTTTTTCTGTCTTTTATCTATTTGTGTATGCATGTGTGGTTTGTATGTGCGTGAGTATATGCACATGCAAATATGTGTGCATGTGAGCCTTGGAGAGGTAGAAATGTTTCTTTATCTTTTTCTCTCTTTTATTCTCTCTCTGTCTCAGTGCCTGGATGTGCACGTAAGCCAACGAGAGGGAATTTTTCTCTTTTTTTTCTCTATCTATGCCTGTGTGTGCATATGCACAAGAGCCGAGAAGAGTGACGAATGTTGCCAGCAAGAGAGCAGTAGCCGAGGGTGGAGAAAAAGCAATTCCAGAAATGTAAGAGGAAGCGCCAGCTACCTTGTCTTTCATAGAAATAACTGTTTAGCAATAGCACACTTAAAAGAAAATAAGTAGATAAAGTTTTTTAGCGAATGACAATAGCTACCTGTAAATGTGTCCCGACTCCATCATCTTGTGGCCACAAATTGAAAATCTTGTATGTATAAAAAATGCTGTGAAATATTTTTTTCCTAAAGATTGGAAGTGGAAATACACTGTGCGTAAGATATACAGGGGCATAAAATATGCTGGTACTCATTGCAATTTAAAATTATACACACAGTTATTTTGTTAATATGTTTTTACTTTTTAGTTATGGCATGTTTTATTTTCTTTTCCTTGGGAAACTGTGTTCAGATTGCATATGTTTAAGAATATTAGAATTTGTGGAATTTACTCACATATTATATAGTAATTGTTTTTAACAAAAATAAGGCCTCTAAAATGGCACTAGCAGTATGTGGAGCAGACAATAATTGAATCCTTTACTCATGCTAATGTATTCGGGTGGCTGACAGCAGCAATATAAATGCTGGACCCATAGCAACCTTCTCTCCCTCCCCTCTCCTACCACTTTTCCCTTCGCCACGCAGCTGTTGTATTATTCCTTCCCAACATCCCTCACTTCCTATAAATAAAGAATGCCTGAAAAAATCACAATACAGTAGTCTTGTCAACAGCAGTAACTCAGCCACTCTTTCTCTGTGCCACCTAGACACACTAAACTGCAAAAGTGAAGGTCAGATTAAGAAAAGGGATAAATGAGGTAGCAAACAACTGCAAGAGGGCATGGGTTCTCCGTCTATGGACATAAGAGATGACAGTTTTGCTGGGATCAGCAGCTGTATATATATCTGCTTGTTCCATTGACGCCATGGAGTGAGACACGAGACGAACGATGACACAAATACTTACAGGTGATTTGGGCACCAGCGGTGCTCCCCAATCACCGCACTATTGAGACTCAGGGTTCTCAAGGATGTTGTGGGTTCTGTGTGTCCGTCTCACCCGTGCGTACTTACAAACACGTTGGCAATACTAAACTTTTAATAAACATCACTGAAATAAACAATTGATAAAACATATGTGGCTAGGACACTGTCACTACTGAATAAAAGAATTGAGTTCACTGTAGACTTGTTTTTATTGATATTGTTCACAAACATCAATGTGCCAATGAAATGATTATCTTGGTCATGACTAGCCAATTCCGCTTGGGTGCTCCCCAGCCCATAATTAATCTAGTGCACGCCTAAATGGATGATCTCACCGAGGTGTGTGAAAGCACAGCCTTCACAAGGGAAGAGGGCCAACAGCCGCTAGGGTGGACTGACAGTTTTTCCCTGAAGACAGGACACAGTGAATTACAAATGAAAACACCTTAATACACATTAACACGTGTGATTACTCGGCATCACTAACGCAAACTTGTCAGGGCTCACCCTCAGCAAGTGGGTAGTGTGGAGATGGCCTATACACAGAGCCGGCTAGGACGGGAATAATTGCACGTACACTACTTACAAAATTACATAGACCCTTGAATGATACATGAAATAAGATGGGACATGAGATGCATATTGACAATAAACACACACACGTGTGAAAACAAGCTTAGGTGGCGCAGATGCCGCTGGATGAAGTTCGTAGCGGACCACGTGGTGCAGGTGAAATTTTAATATTTCTACCTGGAAACGGCAAACTAAATTCAGATAAAATATTATTCGTGTTAAGCAAGCGATTCTCTTTATGATTAGCATTGTTACAGGCTTGTAACATGCTTGATGGTGGTGAAATCAAACATTACTGTGACCGCGTGGTCAAGTACAAAAAGCATCAATTTACGTGAAAAATACATTGAACCCTGAATAAAACTGACATAAACCCTGAAATAAATGATAGCACATACAATGTTATATAAAAGCTCTTAAAACGCAATGATGGTGTAAACAGAGACTTGGCTTCAGTCAGCCACGTGGTTATATGTGATGTTGCCGTAAAATATTCAAACACAAAAATTACCCTCAAATACATACATAAAAATAAAACTCTTATGCAATTATGCAGAAGTTACAATGAAATGCCATAAATATAGGTGGATGGCGCCTGATTCAAAATGTGCGGGTCACGTGACCTCTCCGACATCTTTCTCCTCCTTCTCCTCGATTAAGTTAAAAATGCCACAAGGACGTAAGAAATTAATAAAGAGGAAGCATAATGCTCAGGAAAATTTCTTGGTAAAAACGTACGCAAGCAAAGATTAACCAGTAAACTATGACTATGGAAACCTAAATCAGTGAACAAAAGTTGTAGTGCGTACGTGACAGTGTCTTACCTCGCCAGCTCTCCTCGACAGACTGTCCAGATACAAGTGTCGCACGGACCTACCATGGCCGTCTACGGGGTTCACATAAGTGGAAGTGCTATGCACGCTGAGTGAAATATTTTATATTGAAAATAAAATGGCACAAATTTATTTAGATATTGTTTTACATTTCTATAATTCTCTTATGAATTTCAATATTATTTTAATGTCTCTTTGTGATGGCGTTCATGCTGGAATATTACGTGTTTCTTAATCTCTGTGCCGCGGGCACTTTGAATATTCATAACCAAACAATTAAAAATAGTATAAGCACTTTGAAACATTTTAAGACATATTATTTGAAACATTTTAAGACATATTAAACACTACACATTTTACCCTGAAATTAACATTTATAGGAAAGTTCAAAATTATCTGCCTCTTTGCGCACATGTGGGAAATGTGACATGTGAGCGCCGTCATGGGCTCTAGCGCCGCTGGTTGTTAGCCAGCAGCACCGTGCAGCTGAAAGCCTTGCAAGTCTGCTGCTGACTGATGCAGGTAAATAAGGTGGCTGTTTGTGGTGCTCATTTTGCTATACAACAAGAATATACTCTCTGCAGTGTTCATGAATGATCTTAATTTTTATACACTTTGTGGAAATTTATTTTAAACTCTACGTTATGCATAATTTTAAATCAACCAAAATTTGATGCATGTGAAATGCCATTTTTATATAAGGTACAAAAATTAGTTAGTTACATTTTGAATTAACCAAGTTTTACTGTATTGTTTTATCCATTGAATGGTTCAGGAGCTTGCAACATATTTATTGAACGTTACAACTGTTCTTAGTAATGCTTAAAAAAATGTTGGCATAATTGAATCCTCTACTTCCTGGCATTACATAACAATGTGTTTACACACACACAAAGAGTATATCTATCTTCAAAACACTTGTTTGTCTCTTTGAGCTTCTTTAAACATAGTGTCTGAATGAAAGAATCAGTTCACAAAAGAGCAACATGACAACATTTTTCAAGCAAAAAATGGCAAGGACATGTTTTTTAAGATTTATTACTTGGTACCATATTTACTCATTTACCACTTGCACATAATTTCTCAGAAACTAATTTTAAAAGTAGGGGTGTGAGTCTTACATTGAGATTAATGTTTTAGAGAAAACACAGGATCACCGAAAATAGTCAGGTTCATCATAACAAACTGCTTTTCTCTCCCGCCGACAAGAGCATGGCTAAGGCAAGGATAATGTCAGCCATGGCATTTGTAGAAAAAAAAGCATACAACATTTAGTAGGGTGGAGTGAGTGGCTTTTAAGCTGGTCCGCAGGCACGCGACTAACCTGGCATACAAGCTGTCCACATTTGAAGTTTTTGTTAAAGTTGTTTGTGTATTCCATAGACAAGTAACTTTTTAAAACTGTAATTAATTTTTAAAAATTATGGCTTGTTTACATATTTATGCATATTTCCGTTGCAGATGTAATGTTCCATGGGATTTAAAAAGCCTTCTGTGTTTAAATATCTTGTCTATTTGTGTCGCACATAGAATATACCAGATGATGGAAAGCTTCCGCTAATGTTATTGATCGCCTGGCAGGCAGCAGCAAATTGTTGGGTACAGAAATGTCTTAAATCACCCTACTTCCAAGATGCCAACATTTTCAAAAATTGGGGGTGTTTATTTTGAGTAAATAATGTATAACTCATGTCATACTTAATGTGGTAACATATGCATAGCTTGTACAACACTGCTGCCCATCGAAACACAAGTATTTAGAACTAAATATGAATAAATATGTTTTTTCCTGAAATTACATAAAAAATTTAGGGTGCGCATCTTACATGGAGGTGGGTGGTACACAGATAAATGCATTATTTTGAGCTAGAATGACTGAACACTGTCAAGTTGATTTGTAACATTTGATAAACATGAGTGCATAATTATCTAAAAACTTACCATTGCCTATGAAGTTTTAAGCAATAGGGAACTCTAAAAAATAATGTTTATTGAATGCTACTAGCGTTGCAAAATGCAATACAGTAGGACCTTAATAATTCAAAATGCTCGGGCCCAAAATTTTTTACTTCAAATTACATAACTTAAAATTATCAGAAATAAAAAATAAAATGAAATTTTTATTAGGTTAATGGTTTTTACTAGGGAAACTTCTTCTTTTCCTACAAAAATGATGTTAACAAGGCAAATTTTAAGAATATTAGAGTCTGTGACATCTACCCATGTACCATTTGCATTTTATTTTCTCCCAAAAGTAAGGCCACCCAAAAAGCACTGATGTCACATGAGTCCAAATGTTAGTCATTTATGCATGCTGATGAATTGGGGCGGTTGCCAGAGATAAGTTGTGTTGGTAACGCACGTGCCAGACTTTCTACGTGTAATGGAAAAAAAAAAAATTATGAATAAAATGTAGTGTACGAAACACTACAAAAACTCTGCGGTTAAAGTCTAGGTGCCAAATTGGAAGATTCCATGCAAGCATGCAAGGCCCCATGAGAGAGAGAGAGAGAGGAGAGAGAGAGAGAGAGAGAGAGAGAGAGAGAGAGAGAGAGGAGAGAGAGAGAGAGAGAGGAGAGAGAGAGAGAGAGAGAGAGAGAGAGAGAGAGGAGAAGAGAGAGAGAGAGAGAGAGAGGAGAGAGAGAGAGAGAGAGAGAGAGAGAGAGAGAGAGAGAGAGAAGAGAGAGAGAGAGAGAGAGAGAGAGAGAGAGAGAGGAGAGAGGAGAGAGAGAGGAGAGAGAGAGAGAGAGAGAGAGAGAGAGAGAGAGAGAGAGAGAGAGAGAGGAGAGAGAGAGAGAGAGAGAGAGAGAGAGGAGGGAGGAGAGGGAGGGAGGGAGGGAGGAGGAGGGAGAGAGAGAGAGAGAGAGAGTGTGTGTGTGTGTGTGTGTGTGGATGAAGGAGTTTTGTTTATTTTGTTTTGAGAAACAATCATACGAATATCAAACACAAATAATTAGTACAGAAGAGAACACCACAAAAATATTTACTGATTCTAAACCAGTATTGTGTAAAAATTATGGCAAACATTCATGTTTATTTAACATAAAGTTCCAGTTACAATAAAATGATTATGCTCTTTACATGGACAGATAATGATAAAGTTGTGAGACAAGATTGTTCTTGAACTATAGTTGCCAAAGTAGAAGCATAAAAAATGCATTTGCCTTTACTTGTGCAGCAGGAAATATTGTTGGACAGGTTATTCCATAGAACCCTCCATACATGCTTGCAACAGGCTCAGGTAGCAGGTCCTGTGGAAACTTCAACCAGAGTTTATAATGATAATTTTATCATGTCACACAGGCTTAATGGTGGTTCACATCAAGGCATATTTTGCATAAAGGTCAGGAAACATGAGAGCAATAAAAGGGAGATTGTGGCACAAACAATTACACGTTACACTGCCTCTATGACAAGCCACTGAACTGGTGTGCAGTCTTTTTGTCGGCAACTTGCTCCTCTAAAACCTCAGCAGTGACACTGCCGTTTAATGGCGTATTTATTTTTAAAAAATTATAAATAATCATTCACTAGTCTTTGGAAGTAAAAAATACAATTCATAAGCAGATATATTAAAAAGAAAATGAAGTTACTGATATAACTAATGAGCCTACTTTCCTCAACATGAGTGGAATTAATTTTTCAATAATTATCTAAAAGCAGAGTTGGTAAGTAGAACTTGTCGTCTTGTTGAAATCAATATCATTAGAGATGAAACCAGAAACATATGCAACAGTAGTGAGACAATCACAAATACACATGTGCCTTATTCAGGACTTGGACCCTGTAAACTTCATACCATAGTCTACTGTGTAATCAACTGCATTACGGAGGTCTGATTCGAGCATGAACTTCAAATTTAATCAGTCAAGTGTTTCGAATGATAAAGTTTACAAACCTAAAATATTTACAGGGCAGTCATTTTTGAAATAAATGACTGAGCCACTTAAAACATGTAAGTTTACATGGTCTACCACAGCACTACTTAAGTGAAGAATTTGGTAAAAATTGGTTGATTGGTCCCCGAAATATGGCATAAAACCTACATATTTTTGATGTAATGATCTTCATAAATGGAGGACAAAAAGTTATGTATTAGCACATTCTATGATTGTATACTACCAGTATACAAAGTAAAGCAAAAATTGATTACATACTAGTTTTGTAGATATAGGACATCAAACTAAAATTATTTTTTAGCTGCCATTCTGAAAATAAGTGTCTGTCACACTTAAAAATACATACAGTTATATAGCCTGCCACAATATAACTCCTTCGCCAAATTTAGTAAGAATGGGTTGAACGTTCCTCCGAGATATGACATAAGAACTAAATTTTTTAATGTGGCTAACTTACAAAATGGCAGAGAAACGAGACTCTGTACTGACAAATTTGATGGTTTTAATTGATACTGCCACTGTACAAAGTTAAGTTGGAGTTTGTTTTGTTAATAAAAAATACGGAGCTAAAATATTGATATAGCCTACATTTTGAAAATAAGTGCCTGGTCTACTTAAAACATTGCAGTTTACATCACCTATTGCAGTGCAAATTGTTTGCCAAATTTGTTAGGAATCTGTCAACTGTTCCCCCAAGATGTTCAATAAAAACTTTTATTTTTTCATTTGGCATGTCTTACAAAATGGCGGACAAAAGATGCTCCATGTAGAAGCATTTGATAGTTCTAATATACACTGCCAACGAACACAACTAAATGATAAATTCCAAATTAAATGTGTTGGTTGGCAGTGTCTGATATATTCAAAACATACAATTTTACATCTTCTGCCACAGATAGGACATAAAAATTTATTTATTCATGGCTGACAAAAGAAGCTATGTGTTGGTATATATTATGCTTGTAATACATTATTTCAGCTACAAAACTTGATTGAAAATGGTTAAATGGTATAGTAGAAATATCAAATAAACCTAAAATATTTGTATGACCACCATTCTGCAAATAAGAACCTAATCAAGTTCTTTACTTATGTTTACATGACCTGTAATAGTATTACTTACATGCCAAATCGGGTGAGCATTTTATTAATAGTTTTCAAAATATATGTAATGTAAAATCTGTTTTTATTATTTTGGTGCTATTTTCCAAAATGGTGAATTAACAACAATATAGACTTCAAAATTTAATCGTTTAAATCACTTGAGTGGTTCTGATATATGACATATCATCCTAAATATTAAGATGGCCACCATTTGGAAAGTAAGTGCATGCCATGGTCTACAACTACAAAAGTCAGGTGTTTGTAGTTCTCATTCTTTAGTTTTTCCCAAAAACTTGAAGGCCAAATTTGAAAGGGGGAAAAAAATTTGGGTAGGTGAAGGGGAGCGAGACAAAGAGAGAGGGATAAACGATGAGGAAAAGAGCAGACAAACGGTGGGAGTTCTTGTTCTACAGACTTGGGGGGTGACAACTTTGTTGCTTGTTCTGTGTCACCTGCTGCCAATTTATAATTAACCAAACTCCAAAGCATGTAAAATCCCATTCTTATGTTTGGGTGCTAACAACAAAATTGATTTACATAGAATTTCAAATTAATGAGGTTTTAATGATAGTGCTTTTATGGGACACATTTGATTTTACGTACAAAACAACATTTCTTTTAAAAATCAACATTCCAAAGTTTTATATCTCAGTATAATACTACGGAAGTATTACAGTGCTAATGTGAGTGTGGAATAAGTGACAGCTGGTTGTCCATACCAAAACATGAAATAAATTACAAAATTAAAATGATAGTTGCTAAACTTTTTAAATTTTATCGCACATGTACTTGATACTGCACACTGCCAAATTCTTTCTGTATATTTTAAAACACGCAACTTAAACCAGACAAGAAGTACTACTTCACCTCTTGACAAATCAATACACTTTATTACAATTTTCGAGACAAAAAAACATTAATGTGAAAAAACTATGCTTGTGAACTTGTATGTCTTGCCTCTAACACAGGCCTGCCATTTTAACGGATTTTTAACTCTAGGAAAATCTCTGTGAACCGATATTAAAACCTGATATTTTCATTTATGGGCAACCATTAAACCAGATGATGATAGGGTGGCAATGTTAGAGTGAGAGAGGCTCAACTGCTGTTGTATTCAGTCAGCAGATGCCGTTCTTATTCTAAGAACTAAACTGACAGCCTGTCAATTAACAACTGGAAAGGGCGGGCCCTACTGTGAGATAATCTTCTAAGGGAAGAGGAAAGTGTAAGGAAGAGAGAGAGAGAAATGCAGTTTCCACCCTACTGTGGCTACCTGCTGTGACAGGCATTTTAAGAGATATGTAATCTTCTAAGGCCTGTATTGCAGGTCGCGGAATTACCAGCTTTGCAGGCGCCACACTTCAGCTACACCTTGTCATTTCAGTATTTAAAATCTTTTATAAGCAATGATTCTGACATTCATATACACTGGCAGTGCTTCAATTTTACTCTCAGTAAAACAAGGAAGTGCTGAATTTAAAAACTATACATACTATAATCATTTTTAATTTTCTGAATATCAACAAAATTGAATTATGCTAAGAAATGTGATAAACAATCTTGTAAATTTAATACTTTTTATTTGATATGTTTAAAACATAAATTGATTAAGCTGCCATTACATAAATTAAAAAATAAATTACTAAAGTATATTCTGAGTGCTGCTTTTATTTTCTGATTTTGAAGAATTAATGTGAAATTAATAAACTAAAGTATATTAGTGAAAGCAGAAAAAAATTACCATGGTTTGTACATTCCAAACAAAAACAATTACATTAAATATGTAGGTAAATGTCCTTCATACACACTTTTTTCTGTAATCTGCCTTTTTTTTTACCTCAAAGGATTTTACAGGATTTAGCCCAATGATTCCACGATTTTACATGATTTCTATATACAAGAACCATGATTTCAACTACAGGGCTGGTGGCAGCCCTGCTCTAACATAATAATAATGCTTAGAATTAAATGTAGTGTGATACACTGTGAGGATGGTGTACATAGATAGAGCCTGTGGAAGGAAGCTGCCATAGCGTATTGTAAATGACTTGAAATTTTGGTCAGACTACTCACTTCACACCCAGGCAAAACAGGTTCAATTCTAAGTGGAGGCACTCCTGGATTTTCGCATGTGAGAATTGTGCTGGACAATGCTGCTGGTCAGCAGATTTTCTTGGGGATCTACCGTTTCCCCTGCCCTTGCATTCCAGCACTGCTTTATACTCAACTCGCTTCACCCTCATCAGTTCTCAAGACCTCAATGTTAAGAGCTGCCCAAATATCTCCACTCTTCCACTTAAAGATTGTGCTAATAGAAAAACTTCAAAATAATTCTTAAAGCATTGTTTAGTAAAAAATACTTATTTAACTGAGGGAAACTATTGCAAACATGCAAAGCATGATAATCTGATGCTGTCCTAGCATTGTGCAATAAAAATCCTAGGATATATAAAGTGAAGAATAAAATTAATGTTTGCATGCAATAAACATTTCCTAATCTTTAAAAATACAGTTATCAAACCTACAGTTTTCTAAATTTAAGGCTATCTTAAGAAGTTGAATTGAAGTTAATAAAATTTTGGAGATACATGCACAAATTGCTTCATTACTAGATATAGTCCATTCACGCTTTCTTCAGCCTTCTGGAACCGAACCTTTGAAAAATCACCCCAGGCGTAAAAAGTCAACCTGTTTTGTTTAATCACTTGTATTCCACTATTATATAACCCTATGATTAACGTTTAAGTACTGTGTTCTTGAATAGATTAATAATTTACTTAATATCTTCTATAACTTGTAATATTTATTTTGTATTAAATACTAATTTAGAACCGTGAGAGCAGCGACACGTTGGCAATGGCTAGTAGGAAATAGTTCACAGTTACAATATTTTTATAATAGTTTTTATGTATACAATTTGTAAATTAAACGTTGCCTATTAATATATTTGAATTGTTTGGTAGCACTGAAGGAAACATATTGCATTGCTGCAGTTAAAAATATCAGCACAAATTCTCGTGCGTAGGCTCTAGTGACACTGTATTTTTTTTTCTGTCCGGAAGAATGGTTGAATAAGCAAAGCGGAGCTTGTCGCTCTCTCTCATTCTCCCTCTCTCTCGGAAAGTTTGTACCACCTGTGTAGCCGGAATATTACACATGTTGTTATTTGTAATTTATAACTGAAATGAGATTGTATTGTTTAAATACCTATTGTATGTTATTTAGATGCGATGGTGCAAAGCTTACAAATCCAGCAGGTTGGCAGAAGTGGTGTGGATAGGAGAATCTAGAATTTGATCAGCTTTCCCGTAGCCTAGCACACCTACTTCAATGTGCTTGTTCCAATATAGCGGGCGATTATACCCAGTTTTTATAGTGCCTAACGACTGGCAGTGATGCAGCGACATATCAATAACACTGCATGTTTCTGAATGAAGCATCAAGCTTGTATTCGTGTTTTTTAAACTTCCTAGGCAAATTACAATGTTGTGATAAATATGTGTTTCCACGGCAGGGTTAAATATACTGTAACAAGTGTTGTGATCGCTGTGTGTGACTGGGTGTGGTCGCTATTTCCGTCTATGGTGGCTGCATTTTAATCGTTACGCAGGCCAGGTGTGGGGGATTTTAAATATTGGATGTTTAAAATGTATACGTTTTAACCATGAACTGATGTTATGCCAAAGTTAATTATTAATATTCACGTCTGTTTGTCACAATGTTGTACCTTTGCAATAGGTGTTTGAAACAAAGTTGTGTAACAAGCTTACATTTCTGTGATTTGAATGTCTGCCACAATTCCAACAAAATACTAAGCCCAACCAGATAAATTAAAATAAATAATGAAGTCGACCTAAAAACCAGTAAGTGTCAATGCATGTAAATATTAGCAGAACAAACGTTACTGTAGGCCTATTTAACTTTTACGTTTGTCGATGCGACGTACAAATACACGACACGAGTTGTGTGCTTGAATTTACTGTTTCGTTTAGTTGGACTGGTTGTCCCTTCGTTTTAATTTTTATTTCAAATAAGGCAGTCCTTTTAACAAAATAACCCAACACACATTAATAACAGGTTAAACTACTGTTGTTTCTGCCACAGTTGTAACAAACACCGTTGAGGCAAAATATTAATGTGTATTATGTGTAACACGCTATATTGTGTGTAACAAATAGTTATAAAGCCAACCTAAATATTGTTATAGTAGGCCTAAATTGTGAACGTTCGTAGGAAATATGACAGAATTATTTGACCAGCTATAAACAACAACCAACGGATTTGACAGTTATAAAAGTAGAAGTCACATGGCAATGTTTACGTGTAGTGGAAGGATACGTAATCAGTAACCAAAAGTAGATATTTAACAGGGCTTCAGAAAAGGCCGAAGTTATTGTGAATGAATTACACATTGTAATTTGTAGATACTTCAGTATTGTAAAAAATTAAATAAAAAAGTAGACGTGTGCTGCTTTTATGTACTACTACAACAATTACGACTCATCTGAGTAAGTATTCCTACTTCACCCGAGAGAAAGTCAAACCCCGCCAACCTATTACACGGACGTCTTGGATCACCACACCCCTGAATGGCGATTCCAAATACGTGGAAACGAAAGTTGCGCAAACCAGTGGACATGCCTCCATCCCTGCACTGAGAGCCCACAAGCTATCAACCACCAACTGCCTCGGGTCAAAACTGAGCACGGCAGATTATGCACGAAGCCACTGCTGGACAGTGGGTAGCTACCTCAACCCCGGCCTCGCACGAGACTAACGTCATGAGACGTCACACCCCCCACCCCGGCCCGGGGCTGCACCTGTCCTTCAGACAATGAAAGTCTGTGCGCGACCGGGCTCGCAAGTAGTTAATTCCTTGTTCAAGAGTTCGCTCCTCCACTTCATGTGCTGGGGCCTCCAACTTCTCAACAGTTTTCAGCAGCCACCAGAGGCTGCTCCCATTGCCGTCACCAGAAACTCTTCTACAGCCAGCAGTTACCAGAGACTTCATTGTCGACCACCACCATCTACCCATCTACCAGAAGCTCTTCGACTTCTTACCACACTACACCCTCCACCGCTGGATTCTCCTGAAACAGCAAGTCACATACACCTGTCTAGCATAGGATACTCCCCTCCCATACATTCAACCGCTTGGTTTAGAAGATAGCAGGCGTCACTGTGTTTATTGAATTCTTAATAAATACAGATTTGTTTTCTTCACCATGAGTATCTGTTCTAGAGGGATTTCCTGTGACCACTAAATATATTGCCACCTGTGCGTTGTCAACCGAGACCGGGTTTTGAACATAACTGTACGACCTAGAGAATAAGACTGTGGATCCCCATTAGGAATCCACAAGTCTGAAACACACCGCATTCGACGGCCACCCATTCTAGACCTCAGGGGGATAGAACGGTAGAGCCACCACCTCTAGCAACTCATCCAACCACGGAGAGACAGTACTCTCGAGCTTTTATAGCTACCAGAGCACCTGGGTTTTGGCGGGGATATTTGCTCGAGGGTTACGGCCTGGTCTTGGTTGCGACCTACACCCAGTAGTGGCAGGAAGGCGGCCCATACAGCTCAATGCTTCTACCTTGCCCGCCGGAGGCAGGGGGCTTTCTGGAGCACCGAGCTCATGCCGGCAACCCCGGCAGGAAGTACAATGAGTTAGGAAACTGTATCATGTTCACGGCGCAAATGACTAACATTAAGTGGTAAATGCACTTCTATGCCTTTTAAGGTAAAGCACGGCCAACAGATGGAGGAATAAAGGACAGCCTGTATCAACACCAAACGATTGAGAGTATTAGTCCCTCCTCTTAGTAGGCAAGCTGCTCAGGAAGGCGCTGTCTTAATCCGATTATTACAGACGCCTATCTTCCTCTATACATGTATATTTATTTCCCACCTCACGCACGTATTTCCAGAGAATACCACCTGGTTGTACAAGGGTTGTTACAGCGTACTGAGGTAAGGTACGGGGTAGCAAACCCCCCATTCTGGAGTCACCTACTGCCTGCACCACCAGTTCCATCCAGGTGATACCAGCTGCATCATCTTCGGCTGAAGTCTCATTAAGTAAACCAGGTATCCCCGACACTTCCTGCCAATCGACTACGCCAGTAGATACTCCCACTGTAGGAAGCTTTACGCCTAAGCCGACTGTATGAAAGCCAGTTGCCGTACCAGTAGTACGTAATTTTAACCCCTGTTACCAACCGACGTGCCCAGTGAGAGTGACTGGCCCCATGTGAAAGCTGAATCAGCAAAACCCATGCAACTGCGTGTTTGGTCTCACGCAAGTGAAAACCACTGTGACAGTGCTCACTGATAGAGAACCCGGCACGCGTCAGAGTTTTAATAAAAATGCACCTCAAATACAATCTTGCCCAGAACATGAGTGAATCCTTTATGTCATCTTGACTCCTGGGTAAAGAAGAAAAGATCAACAGAAAGAAAAATTTTTAATTCTGACAACTAGTTTTCTTGTTCAAGTTTTCTGAAAATAATGGGCTTAAACAAGGAGACATTTAGAAAGCTTTCTGATCACTGATCTTACACTCTTAATACAGTAGTGGCCTGGCTGGCATCATTATATCAAAGATGCTGTGTCATCGTCCGAAAACCAGGAACATTGCTTTGTCTTTATGCCAACGCACTGAAAAAAATACATCATTTTAACTAGTGTTTCAGGATCTCTTCTATTAGTCATTGATAAAATTATTTAATGTCGTAACACTTTGCAGGTGCATGCACCAATAGCAAGAAAACTGACACAAAGGCTCTGACAACAACTGAAATTGCAGGCAAATATCAGAATACTATTCAAATTTCACAAAAAAGACTCAAAAATTGAAGTTTCTATGCAATACAGACACATTACATGAATCCATAAGCGTCCGTAGACTAACAGTAGAAACTCTTTATATAGACCCCATTTTCAGTGTCCATATCTCTATATAAAATTGTTTTTGAGGAACCATGGAAATTTGGGTGAAAAAAGTTGGAAATATAGGGAAACTTGCAGAACACGAATTTGTTGCACTTTTATTTGGTTGCTGCATGTTGCATTTATTTTGGTAAGAACTGTCCTGGGCATAGGGGATATCTACAAATAGATAACACCACCCAGGCTACCTGTGCTAGGCAATACCTACCAACTCCGCCCAGCCTCTACCTTGTACCAAAAGTTTCCGCACGTGATGCGACTAGTCACCTTCATGTTTGTCCTGCCATTGTCCTCTCTCTGTGTAGCCTTCTCACTTGGCCTGTGTTATTAAAATGGTTTTCCCTTAGTTTTTGATTACTGTTTGCTGATGACTTGTAATGCTTAGCTTTTTAGACTCCAATCATTATTTACTTGATTTTGTGAATGAATGTTAGCATCTAGTGCAGGTTTGCTGTTTTAATAGATTTTTATCCATTTTAACGGATTTTTATCGCAAGAAAAATCTCAGTGAAAGAACAGACTTTCTTTTTAGCCGATAATGAGACCTTCTTCTTCTATGAGCGACTGTTAATCCAGAGGACGATAGGGTGGCAATGTTGGAGTAATAGGGGCTCTACTGTTGCCTTTTTTAGTCAGCAGTTGCCTTGTTATTCCAAGCACTAAACTGACAGATTGCCACTCCAGGTGGACAAGGGTGGGCGGGACATGCCTCCCTGCTCAGAGATAATCATCTACAGGAAGAGCGAGGAAGGGACAGAGAGAATGCACTCCCACTCCACTGTGGTCGCCTGCCCTGACAGGTACTTTAGGAGATAATCATTTACAACTTGTATTGCAGGTAGCCAAATTACCAGATTTGCAGGCACCACACTTCCCTTACCCACATCCCTCACTGTTGTCATATCAGTATTTAAAATCTTTGAAAAGCAATGATTCTGACATTCAAAATCCAGGAACCGGAAGTGCTTCAATTTTACTCTCAGTACAATAAGGGAGTGCTGAATTTAAAAACTATACATACTAATAATTTTTAATTTTACGAATATGAACAAAGTTGAATTATGCTGAGAAATGTGACACACGACCTTGTAGATTTAACACCGGTATTTTTTATTTAGTAAATTTAAAACATACATTGCTTAAGTTGCCATGACATAAATTTAAAATAAATTACTAAAATATATTTTGAGTGCTGCTTTTATTCTCTGATTTTGAAGAATTAATGTGAAATTAATAAACGAAAGTGTAAGTGTGAATGGAGAAAAGAATTACCATAGTTTGTACATTCTAAACAAAAACAATTACATTAAATATGTAGGTAAATATCCTTCTTATACACTTTTTATTTCTGTAATTTGCCGATTTTTTAACTCCAAGGATTTTGCAGGATTTGATCCAATGAATCAAGGATTTTTATAGACAAGAACTAGGATTTCAGCTTCAGGGCTGGTGGCAGCCCTAACCTAGTGCCTTTTATATAACTTGCAATTTTGTTAATATGAGTATAAGGAGAGCCCACTTGTCGCACAATATGTAGACTTTACTGTAAATTGAGCACTTTTGAAAGCCCTTTGTAGTTTCTTCTTTCTTCTATTTGCATATCCTTCTGCCTCATGTCAATGTAAACACTGTCACGTAATTTTGTAGTCTGCTGTGTTGACTCAATAAATAAAAAAAACATCACGCATTCACTCTTATGATTGTCTCAGAGCGAACAGTCTGCTTACAACCAAAGGAAGACTATGTGTGATGAAATCCAAACCCTAGTCGAGTGATGTAACTCATCTTGTATATAAACTGAACTAGTGATCTTGAGAACAACATAAAATTATCATATTAATAGTGTTTATCAGACATGCAGTAACAAGATCCCGATAATGTGATATGATATTGCACTGGACTCAAACAAAATGAAAGAAAGTGTAAACACACACTCTGGAATCACTATTCAGTCAGAGACTCAGAACTTACTATGCAGTATTTCATAAAAATATGAAATTTGATCAATTCAGCACAATGAAATCTAATGAAATGTAATTTACTATATCTTCGGAAGCAATTTTTGAAAGCATTAAAAATGAAAAAAATTAACATAATACAGAAACTACATTGATCACCGTCCTCGCCTGATTCAACATAAAATTTGTTACTGTATTTTGTGTAATAAACCATTCTTGCTATTATGAATCATGTTAGCGTGTGATGCATACTGGCCATAGTTTTTTTTTCAACTCTGCCTCATCTGCGCGTGACATCAAGTCACCAAAGCGGGTTTTGAACCCGAGACTGCTTGGATCCAGAGCTGACAGACTGACTTCCTAGTCACGGACAACCCAAGGAATTGGCTGTCGACAAGACTGTTACACTACACCAGATGCCACGTAGGTTTATCACCCTCCACATCCAACAGAAGCCAGCAACGTAAGCTAAGTGCCACCCTTAGGCAAGCAGCAGATGCAACCAGCGTACCATCACTTCTAGTACTGGAGCTCACTGCAAACCACCCTTCTCAAGAAGGACAACTAGAGTCTTCTAGAAGCCTTTGAGATCAGCGACCCTCACCCCCCTCCCCAAAAAAGTCTTCTTCCCCTTAAACTACCACTATGGTAGTAACCACAGAGTCCCTTCAGAACAAACCATGTAGACAGTTAAGGTCTAGTTGAGCTAGTAGCTGCGTAGCTTGTCTGCTATTTCTTGTTTTACCCCACATCCTCTTCACCTAGTTAACATAGTATACTTCCGCCGGTTACAGTATCAACGGATAGCTAGGAGATAGTATGGGTCACAGAGTATATTCCTCTGAAGAATAAACTTGTGTACATAATGCAACCCCGTGTACTTATTCTAGGGTGATTGCTCTTAACCTCAACCCTGTATACATCAACCCACCAAGGAGAAGCAGGAGACAGAAGTGTGACTTGAATGCCGGAACTAGTGTAGGACTGGGACTACCCTTAACCCAGTGCACGTACGTCATCAAATAAAACCCATTAAACGACCACCTGTACCTTGAACCAAGTACTCAGATACTTGGAAAATTGTAAGGTAGAGCCACAACCACTAGGAATATACGCAATGAAGCAGCTAGACATCCAGATCAGCTAACCCACTTCATACACTGTCTTGAACACCACCGGTTGAGTGCCAGGACAAATTCTGAGTGGCCTAACGTCTTCTGGTAACACTTTAGCCAGGGAATTCATTGCCTACTCATACTTCGTGCAGCAGACTCTTAGTACCTCGGCCATGCCCTTCACCTGCAGAAGCAACGCAAGGTGGAGGCTTAAGAACGTAACTACTGTCTCCAAACCTGCCCAGTTGTTCCGCAACCCCTTGCCTTCTGCCTTCAGAAGCTCCTCCCTTACGGGAACGAGCTCAAGCTGTCTGATGACTGTTAAGGCCTTACCTCTCAGCCCTCCCCAGTGCCTTTTTCCAACCACCTCAGAAGATCGTTGGAGAGCCACATCCACTCGTGCTCTGCCTACACCAGGGCTTACCTGCCCCATTGGGCATTGAAGGGCAGAGGATCTGCTCATATTGGGGAAGTTAGTAAGGCACCAGTTGGTTGAAGCTTGAAGGGCTAGGAAATGCTGGAGGGGAATCAAACCCCAGGGAGAGTCTGATCAAGAATTACTCCATCACAGGTAGCTTGATCTTACTTACAGTGAAGGCCGTCAAGAAACGTGATGCCAGCTGTCACTAGTAAAATTTAAATAATAAAAAACAGAAAAGTGAAAATGAGAATAGAGTGAGGTGGGGGTGAATCACTTATTGCCTGGGATTGCAACCTAGTCGGCTTCCCTTACGCTTCCGGGGCGTTTGTACAGGACGGGCCTGGTTGGTTTACAAGATGGGACAAAATCAAGTGCAGCGGTTATCACCTTGTGCTCACATATTGGTTTATGGGAAATTACTATATTCAGGACCATTCCTGCGGCGGTTTGGATTTGACAAGTGATGGGAGGTGTTCCGTTAACAGAAATCAGCTGTGATATCAAATATGCTAATGGCTCGGGCACTGGAGGGATTAAATAGCAAGCGTGATCACAGTCCGGCCACGGCCAACAAATTCCTAATAATGAATTCATATAGGAATGGCAATTTTCATTGATTGAGGATAATTCCCTATCTGGTTTGTCTGACCTCTCTGCTAGCTTCGTTAGGGGTGGCGTAAGTTCAATGGGAGGTTCAACAGGTGTCACAATGGTGGGTTGAGTTATCTCTCTCTCTCTCCAGTGCCCGTCGGGTTAGACGTCTAACATGGCTTTGACGCCCACCTCCTTTCTTATGCATTAGCTTAGTGATTAACAATATCAACACAACAAAATACCTTAATTGGCTAGTAAGTAAACCAAATTATTATGAAGGCATACTCGTAATTTAGCAACTGCACTCAAGCCCTCCTTGGGTAGTCTTGTGCAGACACACAGAGGTAATAAGTGGGAAAATGGCAGCCTAGATGGGAGCATTTCTTCGAGCACGCACAGGTGTACTGGACACACCTCGGGAGTCCCTGTCTTATTCAGACTCAATTTAGCCTTATTCAGGCTCCAGGAAACCCAAGGGGTTCTGCCCACTTGTGACTGATCCGCAGAGGTTGCTGGTATGCAAAATGAGCCACCCATTACAAGTAATAAAATTTACACTTACTCAAATACAAATAAAAAAATATGAAGGGGAAGTGAAATGACTTCCTCAACAGGTATTATGTTTTACCACAGCATATTTATTATTGCTATATGAACGCAGAGATAATTGGTTCTGTACAAGAAAGCTAATCAATAATTAAATTATTTTGAAACACGTCAGGCAGGTGAAGGCAAATCTGTGTAAGTTAAATAGAGAAACTATTAAAACCAAATAATTCTCAAATTTTTAAAGTAGCAATTTACAGCGAATGGTAAAGGGATGGTTGTCCAGAAGGGACGGCTTTTACGGCCTGCTACCGCAGAAGTTCAAGGATTGACTCTGGTATGGGGAGCAGGGTTAGGGACGTTGTGATACCTTTGGAGCTTCACTGGGGTATCCTCAACAGGTTGCTGGGTGGAAACTGGTAGAAGTCGAGGAGCCTTCTTTGGTTGTTGTAGTCTTGTGTAGGCTGTTGGAGAGGGAGAGTCTTCTGCAGACCCCTCGAGCCTTATACAGGTCGGTGGGCTGACGTGGACTGGCAAGACCATTTTCGCTTCCCTTTATATACCCAAAATTGCAGCTTGGTGGCTGTCACAGGGGTGCTGGGTTTACTCGCCTCCAATCGCAGGTGTTGGTTATTACAGGGCAGTGGACTGCGCCACGTATTTCTTGTCTCCCTGCCTGGAGGCTTTTGACATATTTACTGCCTCTTCACGAGGCTCGGCAGCAGTGATATCATTGGCCACAGGGGTGCTGCTATCCTACGGTATACCTGATAACTCTCTTCTCTCTATCTGCTGTGTCTGTGGTTCGGTGGGTAAAAACATCTTCATCTTTGGGGGGCGGTGACCGCATGTCGATTTGTGGGTGGGCAGTACAATCATATTAAATATTCACGTGTCCGAATTTGCATGGATCAACCCTGTAGCTACGGAATTAATTGTCTACTGGAATGTGACTTGCCCTGTAATTCTACCAACGGGCGACGATGGGGCGAAGTCGAAAAATACAGTGTTTATGCTTGCTGTGCAGTAGTACGGCATGCGTCAGCTTTTTCAAAAGTGTATTGAGGTTCTTAACTGGGTGATTTAGTGAATTTTCTTCTTGCTTTAAATCTTTTCTTGACTTTGTGAATCTTTTATTTGTTGGGAGGCTAAACTGATCTTTGTAATGTGCTATTTGTTGACATTCCAGTTTTTGAATAAGTTTGGTTAGTGCTAATCCAGCTATGTGAAATGAAAGATTAGTCAGTGTATATCTTGGATGGAATACCTAAGTTGTTGTACTTTGTTTTTTGGTGCTCCCAGTTGTTTTTAAGGGGGGATTTAACAATTGTTTTGTCACGTTTTTTTTGGTGCTAAATGGCCAAGGCTGGTAGTAACCAGCTGGGCTGATACATGGTTATGGCTTTTATAATACAGCTATTTTAATAGGCTGGGGTATCATTGCATATTTGAATATATTGTATTAATACAATATAAATTATTATTAATAAATTATGCTTGTTAAAATATGTAAAATTTATAAAGTAGTTTGATACTAGTTATCTTAATGTTCTTTCAATAGGCTATTTCTATTGTAATGCATGTATTTTAAGGCTTGTTCGGGAAATTACCGCGAGGTGTGCTGCTAACTGAGTTATGATGTGTGTGACCGGTGTTGCGCGGCCAGTGACCTCGAAGAGAGACGTTCCCGAGTGCCTGAACTAAGTGGACGTATTGTCATCTGGGCTGTTAGCCAGCAGTACGAGTGCGATGTCTGTTAAATGAGGTGGCAAAAGATGTGAAACTTTTTATGCGGCAGGTCATGTGTAAGCGGATAACTTATAACGATAGTTGTGTTTCTGCGTAGCCACTTGCAAAATGTTTGTGTGGAACAGTACACAATATGCAACCTGTTATTGAAAGTAATAAACCAGTGTGTGGTTTATGGTTGCCTTCCTCCCTTGTGTGGAAACAAGAGTGCCATTTCTCTGTTCAGCGCGGTGTGAAGCTACGTCGCGGCCCGATCAGCTGTTCCGACGGGGCCATATGTCACCACCCCTTACAGTTGCTACTCTAGGGCAGGGCCCTGGCGGTGTTTGCTGGTGTCGTTGACTGGTGTTTTAAGCTTCTTCGCAAGCAGGTGTGAAGAATGACAATTTTTGCATTCCCGATGGTTCAGGGGTGGTTACGATGTATTACCTACGATAATTTCATGTGGTTAAATTTGCACTCCAGCTCACTAAACATTTATGCTGCAATTCTCTTTTGGCGCATTGAAACTGTATTGTGAAGCCTGTAACTTTTTATATAGTATTTTATCAATGTGTTGGTGAGTCATTTTTTACAAATATTTTTTACACAACTGTTTACCATTATCTTGCAAAGTGCTAAGGGCCTATATGAACTGATCTACGAGTTTTTTGTCAATGCCATGTGTATGCAATGCAGCAAATACGAATATGATAAATTACCACCAACTGAAAATTGACTTGTTAGTTTGTAGTAGTAGTATTAGTGGGCTATTCCTCTGTACTAGTGGCATGATATTATTATTAACGTAGTTGAGCAGTACTTACGTATAACTCTTGATATTGTTATAGTATTGGGTCAGATATAAAAGATGTTTGTAAGATGAGCCTCCCATCTGTCTAGTGTTAGGAAAGTAAGGTAGGTCCATAAGCGAAGTGAGGTGGTATTGAGGGACCTGAAACCTGCTAGGTAGAGGGTGTGCTCAATGTTATTGGCGGGAATGTAAAATCTGGGTTCCAATGTATGTCAGTACATGTTACGAGTCAATCCTAACCGCTAAGAAGACAAAAAGGTAAAAACTGACCTTCTTTAAGCATCTTAGATGTGTAAACGTGCATGGGAAATAGTTAAAAGCAAAACAATAGCATACTGTTTCAAGAAAGCAGGATTTTCCCAGTCAATAAATGAGAATGACATCTAGCTGGATGTCTCCTGATTAATTTGACACCCAAGAAAGGCATACTGGACCACCCCTTGTTGGGTGGCAGCGAATACATTACCGGCTGCCGCATGTACATTAGCTGGGCGAGGGCCTAGATCCTCTGTAGCGTGGCCGTGGCGGTTTGCTGCTGAAGCTCGACCCTAGATCCTCAGGCTGGGCGGCTGTCTGTCGGTCGCTACAAGATGGCGGCCTGCTGCCTGCCACCACTGCCGTCGTTACATGGCCGGTTCACTTCATAACCACAGAAAAGAGTGGCTTGGTGTTGGGAAAACATGCTGATAGATGCGATTCACGTCAATGTGTTGAATTTATACGAAATGTAGGCGGCGTGTTGGCTTCTGCACTGGAACGATGAGGCCCGGCAATGTTTACGGGAATATAAATATTTAGTGTGGTCTACTCAAAATATTAATTATCCCGAATTTTTCATCAAAAACTTTTGACATTGCCTATACATGCACACTGCCTCACTCGCCATAATATGGTACCAGTAACATAAGAACACATTTTATTTGCACACACTTATCTTTATTCACTGTACATATAAAATTGACTTCACAAGAAAAAAAACAATTAGCCACCATATAAAATTAGCATGTTACATAGGCGTAGGCGCACATAAACTTAAAAATAATTTTAAAAAGGGCATTGAATTAAATTTAAAGTTATCATACATACACTGATTAAGAAACTAGTCTGTGTAATGTGCCACTGTTTTTACAGCAAAAGAGGCGGGATAATGGTAGCTAAAAAGGACAGGGAGGGTAAGGCAGAGGCAGCAGCATGTGACTAGGGCAAAAAATTCTCACTGACCCCCCTTCCCCTTGAAAAGGACAATACACCAGTGTCCCCTTCTGGCATTAAGTAATTTATTGCTTAACGCTGCTTGGGACAACAAATGTCAAAGTCTATGATGGTAGCTTGAGAAACACGCGATCACCAACATCAGTAAGGGCTAGTTTTCCATAGACAGAAAACCATGGATAGTAGAAACTAGTACTGCGGTTGGAGAAAAGGTCTACAAAAACAAATCCGCTCATAACTGAAACAGATGTTCAAGATACCGCGGTTGGTGAGGGATAAATTTATCTATTTTTTAGACGTGCCTCACATTTTCGACTCAAACTTTTCACGGTTCTTTGGGATTGGGTCATAATAGAGAGGTGGTTGTAATAAATGGGGTCATATTAGAGGGGTTTTACTGTAAGTGTCATACGTACAGTAGTGTATAATCCCTTTAAACCATGTAAATATGTATGTATTTTGTAATTAATACATATACTGTACTGTATTTTTATAACACACAATTTTATTTTCAATTTCTTTCCTGCAGAATTTTTTTTTAAATTCAAATTTTTGGTTAATTTGAAATTATTTTTTGGTTCTTTTCAACTTTGAATTATACAACTCCACTATACAGTAAAACATCATTAATTCAAAGTCGATTAATTCAAAACCATATATAATTTGAAGTGTGTATTCACCCCCAAATAGAAGAATAGGTTTTTATATGCTTTTAAGTTTCGTTAATTCGAAATTTGCCGTTTATGTAATTTGAAGTTGGATTTCATCCAAAAGTGTATGTGAAGTTCAGATTAATTAATAAAAGCTACAATAATTATGACAATAAACATGCATCGCCTGTAATCAGCTGACACAGCTTCTGCCACCACTCGCTGCAGTAATGTCACTGATCGTGCCAGAGTTTTCACGTCTGTTGACTGATTTTCATTGCCTCTTCCGCCCGCTGAAGAGGTGAAAAGATACAATAGTGCCAAGCAATGCATAAAGGTAGGAGAGTAGGACAAAGAAATCTAGGTTGCCTGTTATGACAGTTGGGGGGATGAAGCAAGCCTGGTGCGGTGTGGGCATGGCTGGAGGATGGAAGAAGGAAGCGAAGCGGTGTGGGCGACGTGGCTAAGGGGAAGGATGATGGACAGCCAATGGTGGGTAGACTGTAAAAAGGGACGGGGGAGGGGAGCAAAGAAGAAGGGAGCGAGCGACCTTTTCAGAAGCCAGACCCAACTTAGCGAGGGGTGCTGCTTGACACAAAAACTGCACAGCACTTGGCTCCAGCACCCTGCCAGGCAGCGTGGGATTGCGACAACATTCGCCAGAAGTGCATTCATAGTAAAGGGAGTGAGAGGATTCTGGCTACCACGGCTGCAGCTTTTTAAACAAACTTTACCATTTTTTGTTTTTTTTTTTTGTTTTTTATAATTTGGCATAGCCATTAAAGGCAACAACTACAACACCTATATTTTACTGCAAGTGAACATATTATTAATGACCAAGACAAATGCAACAAACTTATTTATTGGGCTATTTCCTTCAAATTTTTGCCTTTTTTAAACAAAAAATTTGATGGTTCGCCAAAACAGGGTTCTAACTTTGAGAGTGTAGTTATTCCCAGGACTATAGTTGTATTTACTTAGGAAAGGGAAAATGTACCTTTCTGTAATATACATAAACAACTTTATTTAAATTTGATAATTCTAAGTTGAAAAATTAGGTCCCGAGCACTTCGAATTAACGAAGTTTTACTGTACATCTATAGTACGTGCCACAATCCTAACATTTTTTTTGTGGTAAGAATAGATCGACGGCTTTGTGGGATGTACATTACTATCCAAAAGAATTCTGCTTTTTGAAATAAATTTGCATTTTGTTAATAAATCAATCAAATTTTGGTACAAAAAGGCTTTCGGAAAAGGACTTTACACTCAATATAAGGTAAGCGGTGTACAATGTTTAAACCTTTTCTCATTAATGTGAGGTCGTTTATGGTATTGTTTTATTCAGTAAACTTTTCCTATTTAAATAAATTTAAATTTTGCTAATAAACTATCCAAATTTTGTACAAAATGTGGCACACAATGTTTAAACTTTACTCTTGTTAACTGCAGATTGTTTATGGTCTTGTAGATTATCATTTCATTTGCAGAACATCTGTGTAGTCAATTACTTTAGTATTTAATTTAAATAAAAGTGTTATTTTACATCATCGATGATGAAACACTGTCTTGACATGGAAAAAATAAAAAATTATAACAACTTGTCGATGTTGGGGTGTTAAAATTGGTAAATTTGAAATTAAGAAAACTGCGAAATAGAGAAAATATTTTCAGGAACCGTGACATTTTGTTAAACTGGGGTACTACTGTACATTATACTATGTGTCACCTCTCATAGGAGATTTATTACAGCACAAGTATGACATAACATGGTAGAGTTGGTCAGGTATACAGTGATTTCGGGCGACATGACATGGAAGGTTTTAATACCTGTGCTACAGATCCTTTAACTCCTTTGTAAGTCAACTGTGATTGACTGGGAGGGTACGAAGTAGCTGTCTCTATTAACTACAGTGAAACCCCTATTTTACACTTTTCAAGGGACTGGGAAAAAAACTGCAAAAAGAGGGAAAGTGTAAAAAGGGGGAAACTTAAACTGTAAAAACAGACATTGGGAACAAAAAAATTGTGGGTAAAATGCAGGAAAGTGTAAGATTAGGGGGTGTAACACAGGGGTTTCACTGTAGTATCAAAATGGAAAGGCAAGAAAGAAAAGATTTTTTATGAGACAAAATTGCACTGTGTTTTTCTATGCTCCCACACTCGTACCTCACTATACGTAACTTCTATAACTCCCAATCTTCAGAGTTGAAACAATTGTGCCCACTTCCTTTCCCAGTCTTTTCTGTCAAGCTAAAGATGCTTCTTTTATGCAAGGCAGCATATGATCTTCTGGTTTGGAGACTGAACAACTAGAAGTATACTGCATGGGATAAGAACTTCACAATTTTCTGCTTGAAAATGGTGGAAATTGAATCACACTTTCTCCAATGCCACAATGTAGGGTCATTTAGGGATGGTGGTATCGGAAAAAGAGTGGCTCAACTTTGCATGTTTACAGGAAAAATGTGCTTTCTCTAGTTCCAAATATGGGTATAGTCTATTCAATGTAAGTGGGGTAAATTTTGACAGTTCTCGGAAAGTAGCGTGACCACAATGTATCCTTCCATTACATCTGTTTTATCACCGAAGGAGGAGACATTTGTAAATGAGTCCAATGCACATTTGCATTTTCCTCTTTCCTCGTGTTTTCTCTCATGACAAGCACTGAAAGACTAACACTAGCTAACTTCCGTACAGTAATTTATGTAGGATATTATACCTAGGTTGGTATTCCAACCTCTTTTATTTTTGTAATTACCAAGTTAAATTGGTTGGGGTTCTGTTTATTTTATTTCGAGGGAAAAAGAAAACAGTAAGGCAGTTGGGGGGGGGGGGGGGGACCCTTCAGTTAAAAGTGATTCATAAGAGAGCAGCATACTGTTTGCATGGAGCAGTGGAAAACTTTGCTCATATGGAAATAAAATTTAAATTATTTAAATTCTAAAATTTTAACTTAAAAAAAAAAAAAACATGCACATGCGCGTGCGCACACACACACACATATATATACACACACACAGAGAGAGAGAGGGGAGGAGAGAGAGAGAGAGAGAGAGAGGAGAGGAGAGAGAGAGAGAGAGAGGAGAGAGAGAGAGAGAGAGAGAGAGAGAGAGAGGAGAGAGAGAGAGAGAGAGAGAGAGAGAGAGAGAGAGAGAGAGAGAGAGAGAGAGAGAGAGAGAGAGGAGAGAGAGAGAGAGAGAGAGAGAGAGAGAGAGAGAGAGAGAGGAGAGGAGAGAGAGAGAGAGAGAGAGAGACACACACACACGCACACGCACACACACACTCTATCACTGTTCGTATAGATACAGCAATATAAACACACACTCTTTGACTGAAGTCAACCTTACACTCGTTGAATTTACGATATGGACAAATAAATATTATTCACTCACTACAAAAGTGTGAATATTGCGGATTTTTCAGGCCACGTGTATTTCAATAATAATACTAATGGTTTACAAAACACGCAAACTTACTGTTTGTAAAATCTGCAACCTCTTGAACACGTGTTTTTCTATTGAAATCTTTGCAAGTTTACTTCACTAAAATCACGTTTGTTCGTCATTAGCATTAAACAATTTATTTGCAGAATCATTCAGTAAAATGAACACTGCACATGTTTCCTGAAACCGACAGACAAACTAAGATACAGTAGAACCCCTTTTTTACACCATTAAAGGGATCCAGAAAAAAATGATGTAAAAAGCAGAAAAGTGTAAAATGAGGGAAATGCAGTAAAGTGTTTCAAATTGAATGAAGTTGTAATAAATCAACATTGATATACCATTAATACTATACAAAAATCTTAAAACTGCTGAACATGGAAAGCTCTACCAAAATATAATCCAGTACATTTACAAACTCAATATGCATAGCAAGAAAAAGTACGTAACATTGGCAAATATTGAAGATAGAACAAATAAACTAACGAATATATGCATATTTACAAACTTTACCTAGAACTTTCTTAAAAATTTCTGTCGCAACTTGGAATTTTCATAATAAAGCACGTAAAAATAAGAATCAAGGTAATATAAATTTAGAATGATTATTTACTAATGCACTACAACAGTTCACATTATCCATTTAATTAGACTTTGAAAAGACGTCTGAGATTTTCGTTTGCTTCAGCTGCTGACTGCTAACATGTTCAATATTTTTGTTAAGGACATTCAGCTGACTGAAAATACTGACCTCACATTCGAATCCTGAGCAGTAGGTCCTCACAGTTGATACAGCTTGTAATACTTCATCCTTGGTGGACATATGTACTTTTCCTTCTTCTTCACAAGCTTCATCATCTTTTTGGTCTTGACTTTCCATGACATGAGAACTTACAATAGCTTCAACTGACTGTTCTTCAGTGATTATCTTGTCAGAGTCAATGTTGACAAAATTAGTGAATTATACATTTGGCTCAATTGGCTTCGTCTTCATTGCCAACCACTGAACATGGTTCGCAATTGTTTTCTGTAACTTCCTTCCATGCATACGAAATAATGTGGTCTGCAACCAACATGCTTATCTCCTTGTCATGTAGATTTTGTCCATTGTCAATAATGAAAAGAAAAAGTGTAAATAGCAGGAAAGGAAAATATTGTGTGTTGTAATTAGCGGGAAAGATGTACATAGACTCAAATGGAGATAAAACAGGACAAAAAATAAATGGTGTAATTTGCAGGAAAATGTAAAAAGCGGGTAATGCAAAAAGGGGGATCTACTGTACATAAATTACATTTGTGTCACTTCATTTCAGACAGCAATTAAATAAAATGGTAGAATGAGAAGTTTTACAAAGCAGTTCCCTAAACAAGTGCAGATTAATATTTCATTTCATTCAGGAAAATGCACTGCAACGGTTCCTATAACCAACTATGCTTGAAGAAAGCAAATAAAAAAATAATTAACTACCAATTAAATATTCCGATAACACCAACAAGATAGTCGTATAATAAACACAATGAGAAAAAGGCACACGCACAACTGCCTTCACTGGGCTGAAAACTGGAAACACAAACATGGCTTCCCACTGGCTGGAAACATTTACTGTTCTTATGTGCCGACATATTAAGTAATAATTGCTAAACATGTTTTTTAAAGTCCAGTCACTAATAGCCCAGAAAATTTAATATGTATGGCTTTATAAACATAATTTAAACCACAAATGTTGTAAGTACAATTATGATTAAAAATTAAAACTTTTAGTTCTGAGTACTATTTTCTTCTAAAGCCATCACCAAAATCGCCAACTTTAACAACAAGGATCCTGGAGCAATTCATCAGCTGATGCAATACTTTACAAACGAGAGCATTTACTGTTTACGTAGTGTGTAGGTTGGTCACATTGTCCATCATATTTTACCCCACTTCAATGAAATAGACTATAACTACCACACTAATGGTGACATATGACGTTTGTGACAGGTGAAGTGCCAGGTGAGACTAATGCTGAAATGGACAGCTGACTAGAAGATCCCAGCCAGAACCACAAAACCCAAGGATTTGGAAAAATTACACTTCAGAAAACGGACGAAAAGGAATTTTCTCAGGTCAGTGAAACAAGATTTATGAATCGAAATTCCATTGTACTTAGCAACTGACTTCAACATACTATGCTGCTATGATGTAAATGTTGGTGCAAATGGAAAATGTACTCTTGTGCTCAAATCAAAACAACCCTTTCTGATTTGAAAGGCTGGAAGCAAGTAAACAAGTGAACTTTGTACTTTTGATTGCTTCCAAGTCCCATACTAGGTCTTAATGCTACCCTAGCAGGATGTAGTACAATAACTCTTTACTCTGCACACAAGTCTAGTATAAGTACATATCTATTTTTTTCTAGAATTAGCAATATGGTAAAAATAATTCTGCCATTAAATGAATCAAGATTACACAGACAAAGAATGTTGATGTTGGACTTACTGGTTGAACAACATGGACAACATCATTTCGCTTGTCTCATCTGGAAGGTTCGTCAAGAACAGGATCTGGTTAGGCGGTTGCTCTGGAACTGCAGACACTGATCCAGCTGGCAACAGATAAGTGACACATTTCACATTACCACTTTATGTGTAACCCCAGAATTCAGTAATGTTAACTATGCTTTGTGCACTCCACGAAAGATTTTAAAAACTTGATCAAAAGTACAATGGAGTACTAGGAAGATTTTTATTCTAAAATATTATGAATGCTTCTTACATAGCAGTAAATAATTTTAGTGTATTTTAATCAAGATCTTACACTGACTCAGATGAAGGTAGCTACATTATTTTAATGAATATTTCTTTCCTTACAAACACTTGCTTCCGAAAATCTGTTATCACTTCCAGTTTGTTAGTCACACTATACAAATAAATGATCACAACTTGAATTAAGCACTAAAATTACAAATAAATTTACATTCTCTCCTGATACACGTTTTGCAAGATATGAAAAACATTGTAGTGATGCGTGACGCACTGCACATCTATGACACACACTAAACTTCGCCCCATCTGAACGCTGTTTCATTTCACCTTGGGCAAATCTGTAACAGTACAAGAAGATACTGGACACGTGCCTACAGGGTACGTCCTCGCTATGAGGAACAATATTACAGACACATCAGTCCAGCTTGCACTGTTGACCCTCTACTCTCAGCAGACGTCACATCAACTTCAAAGGGAGACTATTTTTGGCTGAGCCACCAAGCTCGCCACCCAAGGTCATGCAGTTCGCATGCCAAAGGAGCGCACAACTCATACTAAGAGGTGATAAGGGGTGGAGCTCGCCACATCAGTGATTCTCCTTTAGCAGAAGACGCTAGCAGACGACTGAAGGGGAGGAGCTTATCTCTTACTCTTCACCCCTTGCCACCACCAGTCCAGCAACCAACCAGTATATAAGGCCCTATGCAGCCAGAAAACATCAGTCTATGTTTTGTCCACCGTTCAGTGCTGGGCCGGAGGACGCCATCGGCAGCTTTCTCTCTAGTATGCCTTGCTGATTCCACTGCTCCCTTTGGAGCTGGAAGAAGCCCACTACATATTGCAGCCTGCTCCACCTGAAGCCTCTACTGCGCCTACAGCAACACTCAAGATCTTCTGGAAGACTCAAAACCAATTGCTCCTGAAGACGTCGGCAACTCCCTCCTTACCTCACTCTAGTAACAGTCGTTGACAGTCCCTTCAGGACTACCACAATAGTAGTGGTCACCTGTAGTCCCTTCAGGACAACCAAGGCAGATAGTTAAGGAAAGTTGTCAGTAACTACCTAGCAGTTTTATCACCTTCAATCAGGTTAGAACCAGGTCTCAATCACCTGGCTGTGAATAGATTAAATTCCTTGTAAATTCAAGGTTAGTTTTTGGAGGTCGTACGGGCCACAATGTGCATTCTCTCAGAATATATATATGATATGAACTTACTTCTGAGTACTGATTTCTTGGTGTCACTGTGTTAACCTCGTAGAAACCAGCCCACCAGAGTGAAGTTGGAGGACCATACTCCCCAAAGTTAACAAACACACCCATGAGAAGGCCACCCATGCTGTACCCCAGGGTATAGTATGGTAGAGCCACCACCACTAGTAAAACCTCCACCAGATGGCTAGCCAGTCAGGATGATCTAACTCCCCCGGTGCTCTAAATGGGGCCGCGAAGGAGTGAGAGTTGGTTCTGAAGCACTGACCGCTGTGGATACCATACCCAAGTGTCATGACACACAGCCTGATGCTGGCTTTACATTGGCGCGACGCGACAGGTGTGACATCACTGTATTTTGAGGTTGTAATGAAAACACTGTGACGTGACACCCAAAACACTATTTTGACCACTCATGGCTGAAAATACGAATATGACGCAAAAGCCATCTGTGTTTTAACGAGAAGGAATGAAGAAGAATAACTAGAAACACAAACAACCTCTATGCAAATAACTACATGAATGTTTATGTTTTATAGTTTTCAAGTTGGAAAAATTGTATGGATCTAACCATATCAATGTATGGCATTACAGATAAATTGGCATTCCAACCTTTTTTACTTTTGCTGAGTTATGTTCGCATGGGTTATGTTTATTTTATTTCAAGGGGGCGGGGGAGGAGGGAAACAGTGAGGGGATGGAGGGCTTTAGTTTTATGTCTTTCATGAGATGGCAGTGGCATTTTGAGTTGCATATTCTTTTGTACAGATGCAGCAATACAAACAAACACAAAAAAAAAAAACACGCGCACACACACACACACATTGTCCGAAGTTAACCTTACACTCGTTGAATTTACGACACAGGCAAACAAAAAAATAATATTTACACACTACAAGTGTTGAAAGTGCAGCTGTACCAGGCACTGTTTGTACAATCCATAACCCTTCGAACCTGTGTTTTACTATGGAAATCCTCAAAAGTTCTCTTCGCTAAAATCACGCTTGTTCATCACTAGCATTAAATAATTTATTTACAGAATCATATAGTAAAATCAGCACTGCGCACGTTTCCTGAAACCAGTTTTAAGAAGTGTTAAACACGTACCAATGAATATTACATTTCACTCAAGAAAACACATTAAAGCGGTAACTACAACCAACTATGCTTAAAGAAAGCAGATTAAAAATAATTAACTACAGAAAAAATATTATGACAACCCCAACAAAATTATATCTTCGCATGTTATTACAAATATGACCAACTCAACATTGCCACCACTCTTGCAACAAGCAATTAACCTCGTTTATTGGACAAAATTAGAAATTATTTATATTCCGAAAATCTGTTGCGCCCAAGAATTCTATCACGTTGACATCACAAAATACTTGTCTGTGATTGGATGAAGCATTACTTCCGTCGCTGCTTGTGCAGATGCGGCCTTGGCAGAACTTTAGGGACCCACGTCAACTACTTCACTCTCACGACGCTGTAGTTGTACCTTCTCCTATGGTGTACACCCGGAAGGGTGGTGCCCAAAGGAAGCTCAGAAGAGCAGCTTACGCTTCCAAAAATATCTTGAGGTGAGATTCCAACTTTCCCTCCTGCATTTGGCAGTACATTCCCCTTGGGGCAGGGATCATACCGCCCGCCCACTGGAGAGGCCTCACCTCCCAGTTCCACCACAACTAACGCTTTCCTCCACTCATCAAGACCACCGGGTCACCGCAGCCACTGGGAGAAGCCATCCGCAGGGGAAAAGAACCTCCTTTGGGTATAGCTAACCCGTGGTTTGGAGACTACAAGACTGTCAACCACCAGCCAACCCCAGGCTCCAGCAGTCAGCAGTGCAAATCCTTGTGCAACCAACAGCAGTCACCCACCTTCGCAGCAACCTTCACGGAATCTCATCCAACAACGTAAACCTGTTGCTAAGGGCCAACCCACTTACCCGGTTGTGACAGCGGCTCCTGATTTTGTTCCCATGAAACAGGCTACACGCCCTGTACTTTATACTGGCCAAGCAGCAGTCAATATCAAAGATCACAAAGAATTTCTCTTTTTCGTAACATTGGGGTCAAAAATAAAACTCTAATTTGACCATGGCAACCTCCTCACAGTCAAAAGGCTGTCACACGTAATGGAGGTTCATGTGTCGCCTATTATAGGATGTCTACAACAAGGGTTTTTGTGGCGTCCTACCATAGGCCGTTGTGAGACTGTAGTTATAGTAAGAATCTCTAAAAATATAATACTTAGGTTCACTAATGGTGGTTAAAGATGTGAAATGAAAGCTCTTGTGTGAAAAGCTGCAATTTTCAATAACACACTTGTAAATGCAATATCATTCAAATTAATAATAAAATAAAAATGGGAGTTCTATCAATGTTTAGTGAAAACTTGTACATCAGAAAGATGCTTTATGCCTGATAGTGTGAAGGCATTATAAAATGAAGATGATTGAAACAAAACTGTAAATCCACACACCTGGGTGAGGAGCTGGCGCCACCTGACCAAACCCACCCGCCGGTGTCGACGACTGCACTCCTGGTCCGGCATTTATCAAGTTTTGCTGACGAGCTTGCTCCTTTGCAGCTTTGCGTTTTGCTTTTTTTGAGTCTAACACCACCTCTTCTGGTACAGCTGCTGTAGGGATAACACGTTTAACTTTCTTTGGTCGCTCCGTAAATGTTCCCTTCATTTTGGCTATCACGTCCGAGTCTGTTTTGCAGTACTGGATCCTCTAAACAACATTATACAATTTATACCCAGCATTACAGAAAATATTTACCTCCAGATTATACAACTGGTGCACATGAAAAAACCAAAACTTGACATGTAGATATTAAGATAAAAATGTAAATTATCTAGAACAGGTGGTGCTCATTATATCATATGCTAATGTCTCCAATAGCAATAATAGCCCAGGTTTGTAAACCAAGGCCTCAAATCCTCTGTAGCTGGGTCCCTTGTCTAACTGTGCACAACAGCAGTGGTTAACACACCACTGTTTAAGGTTCAAGAACTGTTCTGTGCACTGGCGTGACTGGTGGCACCATTTGACCAAGGCAATGTATTTCCAGCTCTTGGCTCTACATGCACAGAAACTCATGGGCATTAAAGAGGACAGGGACCACACTTTGTGAATGAGAGTGAGTGAAAGAAGAGATTTGGATGGCTCTTAACATCGAGGTCTTGATTTCCTGTGGCTTCAACTCCCCATTGCAAGTCACAAGGCTAAGAAAGGAAAAAAAGATCACCCTAAGAGATCCACTAATTTCCTTGGATTAGCTGTGAGACTGCACTACAGTGGGGCGATTCAGCGCACAGGGTATCTAAAGAATCTAAGATGGGTAGTTTACCCCAAGCTTGTTCCTGATATGAAGTAATAAGTGTAAATGCATAACAGGGCTACATGCAGCAATAAGCAAAGTCTACCCAAAACTGTTGGATGGATTTGCTGGGCATTGGCTAACACTACTTTTATCAACAAATGGATATTTGACTCAAATATTTTACTTTTGTTCTTGTGGAAAGGATAAAGTCCTGTCAAAAGGCTCCCTATTGAACTTGGTATGCAAATGATTGCTTGAGCCAATAGAGTATGGTTGATGCACCAATGTTTTCTACTGTGTTATCTAGATCCTTGTTCTAGCCCCTGACTGCATGACTGTCCCGATTTATGAATTTTATTGCAATATTTATATATTGTGCACAGTTGTAAAAGTGTTGGCCCCCTCCTTGACCCCAGAGTAATGGTAGGGCACAGTAGGAATTGGATCATGCCCTGCCGTCAGTGGTTTCTTTACCTGCTGTCTGCGTGATGTGATTACTATATTATGATACAACATTCATAGCAACATTCAGTCCAGAATGAAGAGTAGGTGTTTGCATGCATGGTTTAGTTTAGTGCTGTTTTATTTTTGGTATATAATAATGGTGAATCCTGTGGTAGGGATGTGCTGAAACGGCTCTTGCAACACAAACGGTATGATTTACAACAGTTTCTCCAGAATAGAATAACAGCTGTGTTTTTATCCACTAATTAAAAAAACACTTTTAGTTATACTATATGCTATTATCTCCAGTCAGAAAAAAGTACTGTATTGGCATTCTTCTAACAGTCCTGTATTACGTGTTAAAAACATTACAAAGGAATTACCGCAAAGAGTCACAGAATAACTAAAACCAATTCATGTATAGTTGTGGTAATAAAATTTTGTCTGCCGTACAGTTACCACTGTCAAAACCATAATAGATGTAGTTTGATTATAAACTGTATGTGTTAGTGTACATCAAAACCCTACAATTAAAATAGATAACAAAATTAACTACACAATAACAGTCAGGGAAAAATACATTTGAAGAATGTGATACCCAATGTTTCAGAATTGAAGAGTATATACAAAAACTCCACATAATACTTCAAACTGATTTTTTTAATAAATGGAAATTTAAATTACACAAATGTCATATATACAAAAAAGGTACTTTATTTTAATAATTACCAAGTACATTACTAGAGGAAAAATGAGTCAAATGAATCAAAATAAATGTTTTATCATTATAAATATCATGATATCGCAAATGACGTTTGTTAGAAAAGTGAGCGCAGAGAAGTTAAACAGATATGTATAGCACTTTATGTACTTGAACAACTAATAAGTACTATACATCACATTTATATATTGCCAATAAAGATGCAGTTAGACTACATTTTAATAATATAATCTCAAATTTTCTTATTAAAATTGATTTCTCAAGCACAAGAAAGAACTTAGCACATTTCCATGGCATTCTTGCCTTATCCCAGTTCATGCCAAACAGTTACGATCATCATAAACCAGTATGTATTTTCTATTGTACCAGCTGCAAAAGTGCATGATGTGCAACATTACTTAGAAACATGTTCACCCCTACTGTAAAACTTCACAATATTTTGTTAGTATTGCCACAAGTTTGAATGTTAATTTTCCTTTGAAATACTATATAGTGGCTGTGTGTAAATGGCGACTATACACAGGCATGTTTGATAAAAATAAAATTGGCGAGCATGTGTATGTTACCAGAGGTTGATAGGTTTGTTTTTTCTTTTTACTTCTTTTTGAATAAATTTACATTCCACAAATAATTGCTATATTTACAGACAGTTTCATTACAACCAAGTCTTTGCTTGAGTTTAATTAAAAAATATCTGCAAGCAGAATCCTACACATTCTCTATTCATTCTATAGAGGATAATTACAAACACGACTTAAAAGTCTATTCATTAGTTGAAGTATATAGCAAAACAGAAACATTACATCAATCCATTGTACATATATAAAATAACTAAATAATTATTATTAAAAATCTAAACAAACTGTTATGGGTTTAATTACCGGTGCATAGCAAGCCCTCGTATATAGTGCGCACCATGATTTTTGCAACAAAATCCAGGGGAAATTGTTTTAAAAATAAAATTGCAGCAACAATTTGTGGCTTCTTCTTAGTAAGTATGGAACAATTTATTCTTTTTTAAATTCCTGTATGGTGATTGTTATATACATATTTGGAAAATACTTTAATTAAATAACTTGCAGTGCTAAAATCCAAAACATTGTGTCATGCTGTTTGATCACGTAACATATGGTCTTTAAAAGAATGTGTTGACATTCTGCAGAGTTCAGCTGCCTCACATTAGCTGATAGATATATTGGTTTCAACCAAAAGAACTCTCTACCATGCTCGAAGAAAAATAGCGTATGAAAATCTGTAAAAGTGAATATTTTATTCTTTCTGGCTGGAAAAGGATAAAAAAAAAGTTAATATCAACATATGTCCAGAAATGCATGTTTGCCAAGTTAGATGGCACTGATGAACGACAGCTTTCTCTCACAACAAATCTCACAGTGTGCTTTTGTCTGTTGGAGCCAAAACGAAGCACAATGGTCTGTTATTCATTTCAGGAACAAGCTGAGATGGTGTTCATTTACTGTCAAGCACATGGAAATAGATGAGAGGCAACATGGATTTACCGAGCCACATACCCTCACAGACAGCATCAGCCAAATAACATAACCTTTGCAGCTATTTTTGGGCATTTGTGTCAGCATTGGTCCTTTTATGCAACCCACTTCCTCTGCAACATTCGTCAACACCTCGACAACAGTTTCCCTTTTGCACGGCCTGCGTAATCATAGGACTTAAACCCCCTAAATAGCAGAGCATCTGAAAAGTGCTGTGTATGCAGATCCAGTTCTTGATACGCAAACCCTTAAACAGTATGTCCGTGTAGCTTGTGACGCTATTCTGGTACAGGCTAGAATATTCTAAACAGTGAGGCAATCCATGATGTAATGTGTGGACGCTTGCATTTCATCCCATGGTGGTCACTTAAACATCTGTTGTAACCTGCAGGCACTTAATGTCATGTAATGTGTACCAATACTAATTGCTTTATTGCAGCCTCAACATCTATTTCCCGGACATATGTTAGTATGGACTTTTTTGTTCCTGTTTGCTCAAAAATAACCTATTGAAGTTTATCCCTTTAGTTTACATTCATCCTGTGTATGTGTATACACAAATACATGTACACACACTCGCACACACACTATATTCAATAAAATATAAACCATTGAACTTATATCTACATGCTTATTTATTTGTGCTTACATGCTATATCAATATATAACTTACATAAAATAATCACATCCCATTTCTCAGGTTTATAATAAAGAAATTGTAAAATACTGTAAATTTCTTATAATAAAAAATTCAATCTATACAAGAAATTCAAATAATAATACTTTTCTCCAGGACTCAAAATTACTACTTACAGAAAAGCTTGAATTCACTATTCTATAAATTTTTATTACTTAAGTACTAACAATCTTTATCATCTTAGCCATGACGCTGTCGGGTGAGACACAAGACGAACGATGACACAAGTTACTTACGGTAGGTGGGCACCAGTGGTGCTTCTCAGACACTGCACTTTGAGACGCAGGGTTCTCAGGGATGTTGAGGGTTCTGTGTGTCCGTCTCACCCGAGCGTCTTTACAAAACACTGATCAATACTAAACATTTTATCACTGAAAAATAGGCGGGAGATTTGCTGTTCTGATGGTACAAGTAAACGCACATGGTTACACTGAGTCACATACCATTTACTGCTTTCCGATTACAAAGTCGTGCCAGAAAAATGAGTTAATGGTTGAAAACTGGGACGTGTCTAGCAAATTCTGTTGGGCTCTTACTCCCAGCTCGCAATTACTCTGGCACCTTCCTAGATAGATGATGTCTCCGGGGTGTTTGAAAACACAGCCCCCACAAGGAAAGAGATCTACAGCCACTAGGATGGACTGTAGACTTTTTCCTGGAGACAGGACACAGAGAATTATAAGATGGGTGTTTAACACGTGTGATTATTTGGCATCGCTAACGTGGACTCTTCGGGACGCGTCTCCCAGCACGTGGTGAGTGTGGCGACGGTCTTTACACATAGCCGGCTATGACGGAAATAATGTCACTGTACAAATTACACCAATAAGGATGATACAATATGGGGCACAACATGAATGGGCACAATAAACATGCAGATGCGTGAAAGTACGTTTAGGTGGCGCGGATTCCGTTGGATACAATGCGTAGCAGACCATGTGGTGCAGGTGGAATTGCAGTAGTTTTCTATTAAAACAGCAAATAATTACCGGACAAAGTGGTAGTGGTATCGGGAAAATTATTCCCTTGGAGATTTAAGCATTTAAGAACTTGTAGCATGCCTGACGGCGGAAAATCAACACGTGCAAAAGACTGCGTGGTCATACATAAAAAAGAATCAATCATGAAAAATACATGGAACCCTGAATAAAGCAATACATATAACCCTGAGATTTTCTAAAGTGCATATGATATTACAAAAATATACCCTTAAAGCACATGGATGGTGCAGATACGGACTTGATGATATATGATAGTGTGGCCATGGGTGATGTGGCTGTAACACAATTAAACACACAAAAAATACCCTGAAATACATACATAGAAATATAGGTCTTTATATTGCACACAGCAATTAAGCATAAATTACAATGAAAATACCTTTGGTGTAGGCGGATGGCGCATGATTTACAAGTTGCGCGAGCAGCGTGGCCTCTCTGACATTTTCTCCTCCTTTTCCCGTTTAAGTTCTAAAAAGCTGCAAGGGCTGCAAATTATTAAGTTAAGTGTAAGTATAATGCTGGGGAATGTCTGGCAAAAAGGACGCAAAGCAAAGGTTAACCGGTATACTAAAAGTGCTATGGAAATCTAACGCAGTGCAAAAAGGTTGAAGTGCATACGTGACAGCGTCTTCCCTCGCCAGCATTCCTTGACGGACTGCCCAGAGGCAGGGGTCGCAAGGACTTACCATGGCTGCCTACGGGGTTCACACAAGTGGAAGTGCTATGCACGCTGAGTGAAACTTTAAATATCAAAAAGAAAAGGCACATAAGTAATTTGCATACATAATCACTTCAAGCTTTTAAATTGTGAATTTTCTGTGTCCATTGATTGTTCTATATGGAGACGTTTATGCCAGAATAATAATGTCCTTATTCTTCGCGCGGCACACATTTTGAAATTTAACCAAACATTGTGCAACACTTTAGGAACATACAATTTTAACATTTTAAAGCACTTGAATCCTGAAATAAAATAGAAAGATGTGATTTACATTTTAAAATGAATATCCTGTTACGGAAAAGTCCAGGTTATGGCCTCCTTGCACACGTGCGTACCCACGTGTCACATGAGTGGTGAGCGTCATCATGGTCTTGATGCTGCTGGCTGTTAGCCGGCATCAACCAAATATGTCATTTTAATATATATTCACCGAGCATACACTGTACAGAGATGGACATAAAACCAGTGATACTATAGACCAAAAGAAAGTTTTTCATATTGTGCATTTTTTTTTAAATTGAAAGACAACTCTACACGTTAATCTTTCCAATGTTTCCCATTTTTGTTTACAAATTAAATAAGGCAGTTAATACAATATACGTTTGATATTCTATATAACATACTTATTTCCAACAAGCCTAGTCATTGGGTATAATGTCATTCCCTGTGTTTAATTGAAAAATAAACAATAGTGTAATAATTTAGGAAATGAATATCAATAGCTAAAGTAAGCTGTATGCAGAAACAGCACAACAATATGCGCTGGTCTCTGGTGAGAGGAAATCGTGCAAATGAAAAGGGAAGAGAGGTTTCTAAAAATGGTCTTGAGTTCGGGGAGCTCATGGCAATTCACAGTAATGAGTAGTGGCTGCTTCGAACACTACCCACCAAGAAAACTAGTTTTGATGTTGTTGCTTTTGACAGTGTAAAACATTACCTCGGCAAAATAAAATTTCTGCACAAAGTAACAAAATGGAAATAAAGACATTTTCTGTTTGGTTTTATTAATAATCAAGCTAACAAATTAAGATTTTCATGGCCATGAAAAAAAATTAGGATGTGATTTAATTCTTCAAACTCTCATAAAATTTGTACCTATTTAAGCAGTGGTAATTTAATTTATATCAAAGGAAGGGAAACAAATTTTATCAAACAGTGTACATACTCAATATTTTAAAAATGAAATAAATTTATTGTTATAGACAGTTGCAAAACAAGCTCAAAATTGTCTTTCAAGCAAATGAAATTTTGAAACCAATGCTGCTTTATTTCATTAATCAAATTTAAAAAATATTATTATATTACACTAATCCACTAATTCAAGTACACACTTAAAAAAAAAAAAAAATAAAAATAAAAAATTCCACTTTGGATAGCCTTAAAGCTGTCAAGTTTAATATACAAAACCTGATTTCACTACATGGTTTAACTGCTGCAGTTGAAGGAAATAGTTTAACAACCAGCTGTCTAATTTTCAAAACTTTGTATTGTATTGTTAGTGGGAATCTACAACTTTTACGGGCGGAGAATTCACTCTTCATTCACAGATGTTGGCATCAATTTAGAGAAGTAAACTAGGCATGCAGATAGGTAGTAATGGCACTGGATGTCATCCCCACCTCTAGGTCCAGTACCACCCCATGTACCTAACATGATCCTTTGTCTCTTCCCAATCAAACTTACTAGAAGTTTGGGCCACAACACGCCAAAGCACAGACCTCGTCCTCATACTCCCTATGCCCGAGTCTTGAGACAGGACATGACAAAGTATTGATCCAGCCCTTGTACTCTTGGACGATATCCTACCACAAATTTCCTTTATCTTGAACCACTGTGCTGACCTGTGTTCCTGCCATCCTGAACTGCTGATTGTAAGGCTACTTTAGGTAGATGATAACGGAGTTTAAGTCCTCAGGGGTTTAACTGGTGAGAGACCTCATCATGGAATGCATGAGCGTGCAACGGTTTGCACTGCCACCCGTTGACTTGCTGTATATTTTCAATGTCAGTAGCAACCCTCAGCAACACAACTCTCTCTGCAAGATATATTACCATATGATTGTGACTGGATGCCAATGAGTCGTTTATTCTCAGCAAGCCACAGCCACCCTTGATGACCATACACTATCCCTACACACAATATCTACCTCAGTCCTCTATGAGAATTCTCAACCACAACTTGCTACAAGCAGGGAGTCAAGATAGATGCCAATACTGGCAAATCAATCTGTTCATCAGTGCCCTCATGCTCTGCCTTAAAATATACCCTGGGGCAGCAAAGTGGGACAATACAAGTGTTGGTTGTTGGTAGATGATTAATCATGTTAATCGACAGGACATGGTACACCGAGGATGGCTTGAATCTCAGGTGCAGGTGCTATGTACACACATCCATGGCCACATGCTCACACACATACACTCTCTCAGACAGACCACGTACACCTACTGGCTCGGGTAGCTGTAATCTAACACTGGTGTGGTGATGAACTGTGGGGGAAGGAGGGGGCACCCACCCACCACGGCACAAGTGTGTGATTAGATGGTGGGACACTGCCCAAATAAATGTACAATACATACTCACTTCCATATGGACAAAATTTAGCATACAACAAGGTTTTACTGGTTGTGGCTTACTTTCAAAGATTTATTGACTTCATCACTAAGCGACTTTACAACACTATCAAGCAAAGCTAATCATTATTTGATGTAACTAGCACAAATGCCACAATGTGACTAATTGCATACAGTACAGATAGGCTGTAACAGTTACACTCCTACAGATGCTCCAAATTTTTTTCCTACCCAACATTTATTGATTACAACCAAAGTATAGTAATTTAGTGGAAGCACATTACTTAAGTCCAAAAGCTATATCCAAAATAACACTGTGTAACTATAAATATAAATGAAAGAAATTAGCAAAGATTTTATTTTGAAATCCAGAACCTGGACCCAGTTAGGGCAAACCAAGTAATAATTCATAATAATGTATACAAAAATAGATGTAACACAACCATATACCATACCATTGGTTTGTCATAGAAAGGAAATCCTTGCATAGAACGAAGTGCATTCGTTGCACTGTTTATTTCCTTGAAGATGACAAATGCTTGTCCTCGCATCTTCAGTGTCTTCAGTGCTACAATGTCCAGTATCTGGCCAAATTGTGAGAAAATGGCATAAAGTGATTTCTTGAGCTCTGCAGCAAACACACATTAATTAAAAGAAAATACAGCATTACCATCAATTAAATATTACAATGCCAAGAACTACATAGCCTATTATTAACACAACTGAATATACACACTGCTATACTACAAAAATAGAATTATTTTAGAAAAACATTGCAAGATATTGTACACCCAGGCAATGCTGAGGTCTAATGGCAATATCCCCTGCTGCAAGATAGCATCAGCCATGCCAAATTCTAACACAAAAGTGAAACAAAGCAGTTAACTGCCAGATAGTTCACTTCAAAGCTTAAGCTGATATCAAGATTTCAAACATACTGACTCACTGAATGAACTGTCTTGTACCTACTATCCAATTAAATGGTTAATGTCGTGGGCAAAATTGTGAACTTTCACCTAGTCTGTGAACTTCCACTTAGTCACAAGGTCAGGGGATTCCTCGTGTGGTACCGCTCATCTTTAAGCCAAATATTTGGTAATGTTTTAAGGGAGGAACACTGGACCACCTCAGGACACCTCAGGACAGGACCCCATTGTGGAACAGTAAGTACGGGTCACAAAGTAATTTTGGGTTAGTGACTCCATTGATGACTGAAACCCAAATTAAATAATCAAAGCGTTTCTCAATACACCTTGGCTTCAACATCTTTTCAAGCTGAGGCCAACAAATATTTCCTACCTCGGTATCTACATCAAAGGAAGGGGCAGCTGATGGATTACTAACAAAACATTATACGGTTTCTTCTTATAGCGTATTCCAAATACTACTATGGACTGCATTCTGTGTGCACTGGCTGAGTGCCCTGTATTCCAATTACAGGAACTCGCTCTGAGAGCAGTTGAATTTTTGTATTTCAATTGCGAGTTGCACTGAATGAGTGCGCACAGAGAGCAATTTTTTCCGCACTGAGTCTGGAGTCAGCTCTGCTTTTCAGAGTAATATGGTGGCGACCTGGGAATATGAAAACAACACAAAAATTATTGCAATGTTGGGAATTCTACAATATCTAACATTTCTGCAGCTGAATAATACATAATATGGAACAAATATGCTCTTGGTATATTGACGATATTGTTTGTAATTACAGCGGTGATGAGGTTAATTTCACCCAGTGACTCGTGCATACATATGGCGACGAGTTAAAAAAGTGAAATTGGATAAAAATTATCTTTACCAAATTTCATCAATTTACATCCTTTTATCAACATCGTATTTCAAGCATTTATTCCAAAAGATGATATGATGTCGCAAATGTTTTGCACTGTTTTCACGGCGTGTTCCAGTTGTTAGTGCATAAATAATATACACTAATTTCTGGCAATAACATGACAAATGCACTTTTTCAGTTTTCAGAGTGCACCGAGTGCGCACCCAGATCAGTCAATTGAAATGTGCCATTATCAAGCAGCATACTATTAAATGCAGCCAAGTTTCAGAGGCTACCCCTCACAAAGCTTATGAAAGCTTCAGCTGTGTTGGCCATAAAATCAAGAAACCAAAAAATTTAAATATTTCCACAATGATAATTCAGCAATAAATTACTTTTTGAATGGTTTTTCGGCTATTATCCAGAATAGGGGCTTTTCTGAAAAATGGAAAAATAATACCTGTAAATGGTATATATGGTGATTATTGCACTTAATAGGAATTTTACTGGGGCTTGACATAATTTACAATACATAACATACCATAAAATGTGATGGTGAAGAAGGTTATGAAGATTGGGATGTTTAACATATGAAATTTATGCCAAATACATTTCTTTAGGGTCGCTGAATTATTTTTAATGGAGAAAGCCTCTGAAAACAAAACATTTTACAAAATTTTAGTCACAGGGTATGTTTTTGCTGAAGCGCTGAGGTTATACAGCTATAAACCATGGTAATCAAGCAGTGTTGGAATATAATTCAATTGTTATGAATTTTTCAAGGTTTACCTTCTTGATATTCAACAGATGGGTACTAGGTAATATATTAGTAGAAAACACATACATACAGTATACCATGCCCAAAACGTTCCCCAGTGTTAATTACTTGTAGTTGATGTTTATCACCATGATAAATTTGTTTAAAAAAATGCACAGACCGGAAACAAATACGCAACAATTTTGGTCTTCCGATTCAATGTTTACCTAGTTCATGTTACAGCTGTATGCCGGCAGTGTCTGAAAGTTCAGAAAACGAGTGAATTTGACTATGTGAAGGCTTGCGATTTACGAGTGCTATTACACGTCTTTCTTTGCGATTATTTCCATATGACGTGTTAGATAAAAGTATGTATTGTGCGGAAATATGAATGTTTCTTTTCAATCCTTTCTATGTACAGTGTCATAATATAATTATTGTGCAGTAATACAAGTGTGTGCATAATTTACACAAGTTCAATAAACATTAACATGTCCTATACGTGTGTTAACAGCAACAGATCAAGGAGCTATATTTTCCCCTTATATGGACGAGTAACGTAATTTATACTCTTAGTATTTGCATGGAAAGTAAGTGCAGTTGATTGTACTGTGTAGTTAATTATACTGTGTAGTATTGCATGCAACTGTGGGAATTGAAGAGCTTACATACTGCTGTCACTAACCATGTAAAATGCAAAAGACCCATCCAAATTAAACCTAACTTCATGATAGGTGAATCACAGGGAATGGAAGAACCGATGCAAGCTCACTTTTATATCTTTTATAAAACACTATCTTGTGTTGGCACTCTCCCCTTGTAATGGCATATTGTGAAGCTTGGTTAAGTTAGGTTAGCTCTTCTTGAATTTAACGTGGTTAAGGAATCCAAATGACGTGTAATTCACATAAATTTTACGTGTTTTATCCCACAATTTCCCTCATCTTCATAGCCCTCCCCACTATTGCATTTGGTAGTATGTACTGTGAATACTGTAATACCCATAGTACATTCGAGTTTAGTGTGATTAGTTATTTTGATTTAACGTGGTTATGGAACCCAAACATATTTACACACATTTTACGTGTTTTGCCCCAAAACTTCTCTGATCTTTATGGCCCTCTCCACTATCTCATTCGGTAGTATGTAATACAAATATTGTGATGCCCCTAGTGTATTTTTGTTCTGTGTAATAAGTAATGTCAATATACACCATTTTCTGGGAAGTTTTTTTTTCCTTCAGAAAAATCCCTATTTTGAATTATTACAGTTTTTCTCAGTTATATTTAATTTTGGAAAAGTTTTATTATTTAGGGATTTAGGTTTTTTGTTAAGGTCACTTCTTTTGAATGTTTTGTAAAAAGGCAAGTTAAAAATTGAAGTTCTTTTGAGATAATTTATACAATGTGCGATAATAGTGAGCTTTTTTTGTTTGGTTTTCCTCTGCAAAATGTATGTGTGCACTGAATACACTGTGCTGAAAGCAAGAGGAGGGGGAAGATATCAATTTTTTTTGTCATTGTAATATGCATTTTCGGCAGATCATATACGTTTCAGGGTGGTGATTGTTGGTGTGTGGCGGTGCTTCGTGTTGATGGCTCAGGGGAAACTGCTGATTTCCAGAAAAATGTATTCGTCAAAAATAAGTACCTTTTCTTAATTTTTTTCATTTTGATTTAGTACGCTTGTAGCTAACTTATGAGTAAAACTAGTATGTAACCTGAGAGTGGGACGCCATGATGACTTCATGATAAATTAACTTATGTATTAATGGTGAGAATTTAGCTTCATCATAAGAATTCTGCATCACTGGAAAAGCTGCAGTGAAATCGGTTGTGGAGTTTTAATAGAACCAAAAAGTGTAGCATTACAATTGTCAAAGACCACGACAGAAGTTCAGCTCAACTGACACTGTCAGTATAGAAGCACGAGAAAAATTCATAAATAAATGTGCCATTGCCAAAAACCAATGAAACAATTTGGAACATTTCTACTGCTATTTGTTGACAATTACGCAGTTCATGCACTTTACACAATACACAAAACAGTTTGTAATACAAGCCAGGCAGACTACAAGAACAGCATTGTAGAATCCATTATGTTACAGTGCCATTAGTCATTAACAAATGTGATAACCACAGCCCTGCGTCCATCGTGATGGCTAGTTTATATCCAAGGCGACAGCTTGCCCTCTTGGCTAACAATGCCACCGCTCATCACCGCCATCCCTTATGCCTGTTACACCAGAGACATTCCCAAATGAGGGCATTGCACAGTGCTGCTGTTAGCACATATTCCGTCATTTCCTAATTAGGGCAACATAGTACAAAGCATCCCTTCAGACTATGGGTGGGTAACATTTCATGAAATGGTTCCAAAAAAGTTCTGGGCAGACGAACTGGAACTACAGTTCTGTGCAAGCCAAATGAATAGCTCCATCAGAATACAACACTATTCCACCACTTCCTCACAGAAAATACACAACATTTGTTTATATTTTTTGTGTTTAACTTCTAATTAGTGGAAACATTATCAAATTAAATCTTAAAATTTGCATACCACGAGTATTATTTAAGTACACTGAAATGCTGCAAAACTGAGTTATTTTCCATTAAATACTTTTTATCAAAACAACAAAGTATGTTAACAAAAATTTCTAACCAGGAATGTTTCTGGCTGTGAACTATTGCCGAAAAAGTATTTCAAGGCAAGCAGAGATATAAAGATTCTGGCAACTGGATTGAACTGTGATAAAAATATTAGGGTCTTAAAGAGTAAATATAAAATATATCAAGTCTTTGTATTATGTACACTCATAAAGTGCACACTCGTTATTGCACGTAATCTAATTTGTGGCCTTTTTATTTGTATACTGTGCAATAATTTGCAATTGTGCACAACTCCGCACCACAACATCTTTTGATATGCTGTGTAGTAACGTGCTAACTTCTTTTTGAAGCCATCTGTACTTAAGTCTGCTTGCCCATCTGCTTTGCTTTTCCATGCAAACATACTTGTTTCTCTTTCTAATCAGTACGCTGCGCACTCATTTGATTATCAACCCTTGTGCTTCACTTGCAGCCAGCTTGCTTCAAACAGTAAAACAGACCCAGTTCCTTGGAGAGTTACATTGCTGTACACTTGAATGCCTAGTTTGTAGCAACATCAGTGGCACAAATACTCTATACTGTTTGGTGCAATTTTTTATTTGTAGCTGATTTAAAGTTTATACAGTGTTGCTGCGATAAAATGGTGACTTCCTTTTAAATTTTCATTCACATTTATTACACAAACATTTCTGAGCACTGATGTGAATTTTTGTAACTCAACTGTTCGACGAGCAGTGTCTACTTTTTCCTTTGTTGCATTTTTTCTCATCACCTTGTTATTTGTTTACTTCTTACCTGTCCACAAGTTCAGCGGAGCCTGTTTCTTCCCACTTCTGTTGAATGGTCGAGAAGAGGATAAAGTTTTCAGCAGGAGACAGTGGCAGTCTTTAGATGGTCCTTACCCCAACTCCACATGATGCTGTTTGCCAAGTTGCTTAATGCTTGAGAAGAAACCACTCTGTTAGAATTAAGTGGTTTTCCATTTGGCCGCCCACTGTCTCCAGAGAACTCGTCAACTGTAATCTGTTATGTAAAAAATCTCGATGGATCTGATTACTTCGAGATGTAAAATTATGGATGTATTGTACTTCATAATTGTTAATCTATCACTTGGGACTCTTCCAGCTATGGAACCTTTTTCTACTCTTCACTTCTTGCTTGTTGTATGTCTTCAAGTTTATATGTGTACGAGTGACTGAAGATAACTTTGAAATTGGAGATGATTACAAGAGCAAGGCTTTAGGGGTGGGGATTATGATGCCAGTGCTCCTGGAATCAGCTATGAACAGTACTTTCCTCTTCGTGTAGTGGCTGGTTTTCTTGGTGTCAGTTCAGCGCCCCTCCCTTTTTACTCCCTCTCCTCACTTCCCCTCCTTATTGTATCACACCCCATTTTGAGTTAGTTTCTTTAAGTGGCCACGAGTTTGTTCCCGGCCTACTCTACAGCCTGTCTACCGACTGTGATGTTCCTGAAGACGCCGCAACCACTACTTTACTGTTAACACGTCGATAATTTGACTGGGTGTGAAATGAGGCACTAGGACGATAAGAGTCAGTGCCTGAGTCGCTTCTATATTTTGGATCAGTGGCCATACCATGGGTCCGTTTTAATCACCGTAGCGTTTGTGTGGCATTAGTGTTGTTTGGGGCAGACAATATTATAGTTTTTCATCCAAAATTTGGCCAGCCAGTCAAAAATTGTTTGGATTTAACTTGATTGCAATTTACTGTGTGTTTCCAGTATGTTTAATATTGTAGTAGTATGTCTGATGTCCATTAAATTCACTTTCTTTGTTGAGCCTTGCATCCACGACCCACTACCACACTAGGAACGGGCCTCTAGTCTTTTGAAGTGTTTGTCATATTTTATAAGCTGGGGCTAATGAGTCTCGTCACCGCACCCAATGGTACTTATGATATTTTTAAAATTAAATTTTAGTACAGTTTTATCCATGTATTTAAAGTGAAGTGAGGCTGAGGGGCTCACAAAGCTATCCTCTCTTCATCGCTTTCAGTTCACCAGGGCTATAAAAATTTTTTTGTAACAAGCCTATTCAATGTACACATTACAATGATCTAGGAGGACTCACAAGAGGATAAGAAATAGGGTGGTGACTTTGGAGTAACACAGGCTCAACTGCTGTTGTTTTGAGGCAGCAGTTGTACCGTTCTTATGTTAAGAACTAAACTGACAGACTGTCACTTAACAAATGAAAGAGGGGGATGGGGGGAGGGGCTGCCATACTGCGAGATAATGATCTAAGGGAGGGGGTGTGTGTGTGTGTGTGTATATATATATATATATATATATATATATATATATATATATATATATATATATATATATATATATATATATATATATATATATATATATATATATATATATATATATTATATATATGGTTCCCACCCCACTGTGGCCACCTGCTCTGTGACAGGCACTTTAAGAGAGAAACTTCTACAACCTGTAATGTAGTCCCCAAATTATCAGTTTTGCAGGAGTCACACTGCAGCTCAAACTTGTCATTTCAGTACTTAAAATCTTTTAAAAGCAATAGAAATCTGACATTAATTATCTGGCAACTGAAAGTGCTTCAATTTCACTCTAAAAAAAATAAGGGTGTGCTAATTATTTTTAATTTTCTGAATATAAACAAAGTTTTATTATGTTGAGAAATGTGATACACATAGTGTAGATTAAATATTTTCTATGTGAAAAGTTTAAATTGTTTAAGCTTTCCAAAATACTTTTAGTGCTAGTAGAAGTCTTTCAGTTCATTGTTTTAAGTGTTCTTGGCTATTATAGAATGCATTTTAATAACAAATCATGAAAGTATTAAAATACTCTTTTATTACATAAAATTCTCTTCTACTGTGGGTACTGAGTATCGGCTCACAAGGATCGGTATCAGTAGAATCGGCAAAAAGTGGTACTGGCCCAGCCCTACATTCAATAGAAAAATGGCTCTAAAATTCACTGATAAGGATTAAGTTATTATGTATGAAGAGCAGCACATCAGTTTACTTATGTGCAAATACAATATTTCTGAAGGTTTTTAAATAATATTCAACATACATCACAATAATAGATACGTCTTTTATTTAATCACTTCGAATTAACATACCATGTTGGTAATTTCATGTAAAGTTATCTTAAAGTATATAATAACATTTTTTTAAATGTTTTAGTCACCTTTGACCTTTCTTACAACTTAGACATATGTCAAAAAATTAAACCATACAACAATGCGTACAACTAACGTGTTTTACATAATTGTCTAAAAAGCTACACGCAGCAGCCATTTATACAATCAGAATATTCACCAACTTAACTATTTTGTTGCAGAATCATTATGTCATTATTAACCAAAAACATTACAACAGAATTTTTGTAATTCCAGTTAAAAGACTTCAAAATAGTATCTAAATGAGAAATATAATTTCTCAAAGTGTGATCATACGAGAAATTTGGTGTGTCATGTTCCTGTTCGCGATCACAAGCTCATGGTAAGCTGAATACTAGGTATTAGCTATCTAGCAATGATTTAACCATTTTAAAATGAATATGCAGTTTTTACGTATACATTAATTTCTTGCAATACTTGTTAAATTAAATTAAAACTAAAGTAGTAAGGTATGTATGCTGAAGTATTATTTCTTTTCCAACATATTCACAGTATCACGTATTAAAATTGAAAAGTAACTTGCATTTAGTTATTTACTGAATCCTTTGAACTAGTGCAAATACTCAAGTTTGACTCAAACTCAAAACAATTTTTAAAAACGTGCTTGAACTTGACTTGAATTAAGAAACCTGAACTCACAGGTCTCTACCAATAAATGAACCCTGTGTAGTTTAACGTGTTATTAAAACCATCTACCTATATTTTCTGGTTTTTAATTGTAACTTGAAAGATGCACGTACATCTGAATGTGTGAATAAATTGTATGGATTCTGAATATTCAATTAGATAAAAATTTATGTGAGCAACACTCTTGGTTGCAGATGGCAAAGAGATTCTTATAAGTTTTTGTCAATTAAAATTGTTCATTATTAGGTATATATGTCTGTATTGCAAAATTGGTAACATAGTTAATCCAAGGTTTACACAACTTGTTATGCTTATTTAATTAATGTTGTAGGGTTTATTCTGAACTTTCTGTTAGGTCAAACCATAATTCTACAGCATGTGACAAATTTGCACTGTCAGGCTTCTTCTAACTATTTTATTAATTTCAAAGATTCTTTGTAGAATAGTACATTGTCAGTAATTTTAGGATATCATCAGTGAGCTCAGACTGAATTTACACGTACTTGCAGTAATTTTTTATGAATGTGCCTACAGTCTAGTTGTGAATTTCATCTCGTGAAATTAGGAAGTTGGGGCATTCTACCTTCTTTTTGTTTCAGCCACCCACGTGGTTGGTAATGGTTACGAAGAAATTTTTGTACCTCAACTATGTGTTTTAAAAATGTTTGTGGAGTTGCTTCATTTTCAATCAAGTTTACATAATGAGCTGAGCAACCATAGGTCAAAAGTTCATTTATTTTATTGTTGTTTTGTGCAGAGTAATCAATGCGCTGTGTTAACGAATTAAAATTGAGATCTGTCTAGACAACTGTTTACGAAGTGTTGAGAAGTAAATTGAGTTTGTTTTGGAAAGTCTTGCACAAAAAAATCAGGTAATTATTCACGAGAATCAGCTGCGTTGTTTTCTGTTTTTGAGACTCCTTAAGTATAATTTAAGTCCCCGGGGACCCAGGGAATGATGAGTTGGTCTGTAATATAAGCTGCCTTAGTTTGGGAACTCCCCTTTATTTAGCTATGTTTGTGTACAATCTGAGATTTTGAAAATGCCCCCACCCATATATATTATGGTAGCTGTTGCAGATAGGGAGATGAGTAGGGGAAGTGCCTGTACTGTCACAATATCTTGAACGTAAAGCATTAGTTTATTACAAATACTGGAGATGGAACCCTAAGTGCCCGCATAATATGTGAAGTTTATGGTGACATGCTGTTTAATAATCAATCTATTAAATTATTGCAGTGGTTGACAGATGTCTTCTCTTCTTTACATATGACACAAACCAATCACTTAAAAAACCACCCAACAACTTCAATTTTGACTCATGTACAATGTGATTGAGTACTGTGGACCAGTGTAGTCCCTCAGTGCACATGAATTTAAGGCGGATGTTCAATGGAAGGAAACAATGAGAATAATTAATTTTTGTAATTTTCTGGTTTAACCTACGTATTTAACTCTCCAAACACAAATCATTGTGCAGGTGGCCATAATTTATAAGTGCATTTAAAAACTATTATTGTTATACTTACAAGATAATGTTTATTTTCAATGGGAGTTAGAAACCCTCGAGTATAAGCCTAACTTAGCCAGAATTTTAGAATCAATTTTTAATAATAATAATAAAAAAAATTAATAGTCAATTGGCTGTGCCTTATTTCAATTCAGGTAACTTTCTTCAAAATACATCATTCAAATTTTTCACATTTTTCCTGGCGTTAAATAGTTTTGCAACACATGCTTGAAAGTTTAACAATCAAAATTATATTTTACCAGCTTGAAAAATAAATGTTAAATGATAACATAGGTAACATAGCACGCCCTCAGAAAAGTAAATTATGCATATTTTCTGAAAACAATTTGTCACTCACCTTGCAAAATCACTTATACAGTTGGGGCTTCACACACATTTCTGTAATCTAAACATGTTTGTGATGAGCATTTTGAATTGAAGCAAATTAATATTTTCTTAAAGGTGTATAACATTTTTTTCTGCTTACTAACAGTACAAATCTTGTTTGCAGCAGTTCTGACTGTTCTCAACATTAAAACATCTACACAATAGCTAACTATAGCACACACAACTACACCGTATTCAGAAACACAGAAACCTTTTCATTGTAAGTTGAGTCCAAAGAACTTGGCCACATAGGTCTGTATAAGATCAATCACTTGGCAATCTTTGTATCTACTGGGAATTCTTACAAATTTAATTGAGCTCTTAACAACAATATTGTTACAAGTCGCCAATTGGCAAAGTGCAGGCAGGTGAGATAAGCGACAGGCCATCTAGTGGCGACGTATCAGTTTCAAAGCCAGGCCGACAAGATGATATTCTGCGGCACGACACTGTGTGACCCTGGATGTGATGTTTTTCCTCGTTTATCGAAGAATGCCTGGCATTACTGACCTAGGCTCTTGGCTTAAAGAACATTCCAGATGGTCATCCTGGCTGTATTTAAGTGTGACAGGCCTTGTGGCTGGGAGTTTTTGATTTGAAGTGGCTTGACTGGCAGGATTCCGAGCGAGCTGCGTGTTCAGCTGTGGGAAAAGGAAGGTGGCGACTGCGAGTGTCAATGCTTTGAAGGATGTGGCTGGAGCCTGGACTATTGGATCAAGTGCATGAGTGAAAGACATTATAACTAATGGAAACCAATAGACTGAACACATGTTAGTAATGGGCATGAGTTAAGTGACTGTAATCAAGAGAGACATTAACTAAAGTTTAAATAAACATTAAATAGTGGGCACACTGTTAAATAGAAAGAGGAAAAGTGGAAACAGCTAATTGATGTTGTACATAATAGCAGAGTGAATAAATTAGAGATCAAATTTAGTTACTTTTATTTACTTATTTTTTATTATAAGACCTCCGTCCCTTACGAACTCTGATATGACCCTCAGGCATCCTCCTTCACTTGTAACAAATACTCCTAAAGGTAAGTCATATAAATTACAACTAACTCTCTATTAAGGTCACTACAATACAAAGAACTTGCTACTTACCATCTTTCTTGATTTTTTCATTTAAATTATTTATGTAGATAGTGTGGTTTGGCCGTATGTCCATCATCGCGAACGTGTGATGTTAACACAGCTGAAAACGAGAAAAGCAAGAGTAATTTATTGCAATCTATGATTCATAATCAATCAAGCAATTTTGAAATCAACCATACTTGTAAGTACATATAACAAATATTGACAAGCTTTCTCTCAGTATAGGTGGCATCAAATCATATCAATGCTTCAAAGTCAAATTGGCACTATAACATTTTATCAAGTGACACAACATTGTCACTTATTTTTTTCTTGCACTACAGCAATAATAATATAATTGCAACAAATTTACTTTTTTTTAAGATTTTGTAGTGTTACATTTATTTGGCATTAAGCCCACTACTAAGTTCTTTTTCTTGTGGAAATAGCTGAGGCTGACATCTGTAAAATATAATTTTAGTTACCAGCTCATAAGTGTATAAGCAGAATGTTTAGATTTATTCTACTAATATGTCAATTAAAATGTATACTGGTGTCCAAAATTAAAGCAACAAACGGACTGTCCCCCCATCATCACTTTAACAGAAAACAGCATCAACTGAGAGCAAAATGGAAACAAATGAAAATACACCCATATTCTGAATACGTACTGTCCTCTTAGAATCATCAAAGTGATGACATCAGTGACCCTATCAAATGGTCCGCATAGTGTTTACTGCTGTATTATAGTCTAACTGCAATATTCATTGCATACACATTCAGCTACGGCACAGAGAAGATGCCTCGAAGACACTCTGCAGTACAAGACAATAGGAAGAATGAAAACTGGGCAGTTTCAAGCTGATGTGTCATGATAGCTCAACGTGCATCATTCTGTGGTTTTTCGCACTTGGCAGCAGTTTTTAGTGTCCAGAACTGTATCCCGAAAACTACGGCAAGGATGACTAAGACTAACCTCAGAAAGAGAGGATCATTATTTGGCCATAATGGCAAGATGGTTCTACCAAAGTACTGCACAGCATTTGGCATCTGACCTCACATCATCTGTTGGAACAGTTGTATAAAGGCAAACAGTGTACAGACGGTTTACGCAAAGAGGCCTTTATTGTCGGAGATTTGTTGTTTGTGTACCCCTGATTTGTATTTACAGACAAATATATCTGGAGCAGAGCCATCAACACGTCCACTGGAAAGTCTAACAGTGGGCCATATTCTCTTTACAGACAAGTCCAGATTCTGTCTTCAGAGTGACCCTCTACATGTTTGCACCTGGAGAAAACCTGGAACACGATTTTGGCACTCGAACACTATGAAAAGAGACTAATGTGGAGGTACTTCAATAATGGCGGGGAGCGACATTATGCTGACCACTGTAATACATCTCCATGACGTTGTACCGGTAAACTTGCACAGTTTAACTACTATCAGGTATTGTGACAAGATCTTGGCACTTTATATTTGGTTGTTTTGAGGTGCTGAGCTAAGACTTCCTACTGAAAGAAAATAATACTCAGCCTCATAGAGCACAGCTGGTTGATGTCTTCCTGGAAACTGAAGATATTGCACACATGGATTGGCCCATTCACTCTCCAAACTTAAATCTGATACAGCATGTGCGGGATGTTCTAGAGAGATAAGTTGCTTCACATCCCAATCACTCTTTTAGGCTTACAAGCTGTTCTACAAGACGAATGGTCATTAATACCACAAACTGTGATTGACGACATTATTCGGAACATGCCATGTCTTCGTCAGACCTGTATTGTTGCCAGAGGTGATCATAGTCAGATTGAGCAGATGTAACCGGTTTTATGCATGTGTGTGAAAATGACTAACTTTTGAAAGGCAGAACATGTGTTGATTCTTCCTGCTAGTTTATAAATAAATGATGTTATAATGTTTTAGTTATGCTTTATAATTTACTATACGGCAATATTATAATGGGAGGAAACAGATAGCTGTTGCTCTAATTTTGGACATAAGTGTACGTTTTCCATCATATTATGACACATCTGCTATATGACAAATGATAACTAAATACCTCGTATGTGTACAAGAGTACTGTACCTATGATGTGCAACAAATGGCCAAAATTCAGTCCAAGATCACCTTTTAAGATGATTCATCTTCCTGGCAAAGTGTTGAGAATACATTTAACCTGCTGGTCTACTTGTACAACAGCAACCAACCAACAAATTTTAAATAATATTCTTGATAACTAATGTGTATAACACAGAGTAATAGCATTAAAATGTCAATGTATGCTGATGTCAACTCAGCAGAGCTTTCAGAATTATTCAAGTAACCATAAACTGCATGTAAGGTAAAAGTCAGTACGTTAAATTATGGTTTGCAATGACATAGTGTTAATGAGGAAAGTAAGAGAATACCAAGAGTCAAATAGTTGGTAGGGTTCTCTGCTCAACTCCATAGTTATGATAAAAAACATAAAGCAGGTGAATTAGTTTCAAAGAGTATTTTTTTTAAATTAGCATAAAACTGAAACCATTATTTTATGAGCTGAAGTAAAAATGTGAATGCAAGATTTCTTTCTATCTGCAGTGTCAAGTTAAAGTGAAATTTCTTTGTTTTTAAATGAATACTGGCTTTTTAGCTACGCATTGCTCCGCCACGTCTAATTTGAACTGCCCTCACAGGTCTGAATGGCTGGTCTTGAGTATTTGTTATGTAACCCCAGGCTTACTTTTCTACTGTCTCTATTATTTCTCCTTCTCTACCCCCACTACATATACACAATTTTTTTCTATTTGGCCAGCAATTAGGGCACTTGTCAGGCCCCTGTCACCTGTCTTTGTATGACATGAATGAGGCATGCAATATGCTTTACTTCTGTTCTTTACTGTTGCTTGTGTGTTGAAGAGATGGGCTCATATGGTAGGGCATTATGCCATGGGGTGCTACTGGCTTTACACTGTAATTACTTTTTCTTCTTTTTTGGTCTATCTTCTGTTAAATTTGTTTTGGGTTAAAGTGAACTATCACAAATGTCGCCTTTGCCTTTGTGACTTTCACCTCACATCCTCAGACACATGCTGGTAACATCAGTAACCGGAGAATTGCAAGGCAGAGGTACAAATAGAATGCGATAGATGATTGAATGTCTGGGGTTATTATTGCAAGAATGATGTGGTCATTGCCCTTGCCTCCTTCAGCACAACTCCTGATGAGAAGAACCTTCTGGACTGGTCCAACTGGTCTATATGTATAAGCTGTGGTGGGCCTCCGAGTACAGATTCTGGAGTCTTGTAAAGCATTTAAAGTGATAAGGACTTAAATTAGAATTGAGGATTGGCTTAAAAAATTGCACTCAATGATAGCAGTACAGTAGACTCCCTCTAGTTCAGCTTTGGTTAGATCAGCCACTGGAAAGTCCGGCCGGCCGGCCAACCAGCCAGCCACTTGTCCGTGAATCACACATCCTTTCTCTATCTCCCATCCTGCTCAGACAGACACGTCAACCCCTGTCTTTCAAGTTCCCGGATACACTGTAAAAATAGATCAGTTGGTTGATAGTTTCGGTAATATGCACACATATGTCGTGTGTTTTCAATACCTAATAAGTGTTAAAAGGAAATGAACATATGTTAGTATCAAACAAAGACTAAATGCCCTAGACCGTACTGATAAAGATGTATTTGTAATCTTCATAATGTTGGAAAAAGCACAGTTAATAACTGGTGCTGTAATAGAAATTCTATTGAGAGTTTCTGTACTCAAGTGGAAACAGAAAAAGCACAGTTAATAACTGGTGCTGTAATAGAAATTCTATTGAGTGTTTCTGTACTCAATTGGAAACAGAAAAAGCACTTTCAATACACTGCACCTTAAGAAAACGTAAAAATGAATTGGTAGAAGATGTGTTGTAGATTTCGTTTATTCAAGATCGCAGAAGAGACTCTCTGATAAGTGGCCCAATTTTAAAAGAAAAAGCAATTCCCCTACATTCAAAATGAGGGCCCATTTGTAGCTAGTGATGGTTGGCTTGTATGCTGAAATAAATGTCATGGAATTAATTTCCTTGGTATTTGTGGTGAAAAACTTTCAGCTGACCCATCAGCAGCAAGTGAGTTTTCAAAAAAGTTAACTGAAATCATTACCCAAGAAAACCTTACTCCAGAGCAAGTGTAAAATTTCGATGAAACAGGACTGAATTTAAAACTTTTGCCTAAAAATATTTTACTGGTGCTATGTAAATTTCAGCCCCACGTTTTAAGGCCAGTAACAAAATAATTACAGTTGTATTATGTTCAAATGCCTCAGGGGGGACCCATAAGCTGCCCCTGTTTGCGATTGTTAAATCGGCAAAACCAAGGGATTTTAAGAACTTGAACTTGTTATCCCTTCCAGTGTACCATAGATCACAAAAATCAGCTTGCATGGACTCATCTGTTTAAGGTATGGTTTATTAGTAAATTTGTTCCTAAAGTGAAACACCACTTAACGAGTTTGAAATTGCCAATAAAAACATTGCTAGTGCTAAACACACCCATCCATCCAGAGAAACCTGAAAGCGAAGGTGAGGGCAGGATTAAACACTTATTTCTACCACCAAATGTAACAAGCATTATACAGCCAATGGACCACAGGGACATTGAATGTTTTAAGAGGAAGTACAGCAGAAAGTTTCTTTCAGAGATTTCAGTAAATCTGGATAGTAAAGATAACGCAAATCTGATTGATGTCTTGAAAATCAACACGAAAGACATGACCTATATGGCGGTTAAGGTATAATACACCAGCATCCAAACTTGTAAAGTCTTGGAGAGAAGCCTGGCGAAATGTACAAGACATTGTTGAAAAATGTAAAGAAGAAACCCCTAATGCAGATGGCCAGCCTAATCGTCACGTTTCTGAACAAAACGACAGTGCATCTATGTTACACAATCTACAACAACTGTCTAACTCTGGCGATCTTGTAGAACAAAACATTCTGGATTAGATTGCAAAATGACAGTGCATCTCTGCTACACAATCTACAGCAACAGCCTAATTCTGGCGATCTTGTAGAACTGTTCTGGATTGGATTGCAGGTGAATAAGAACCTGACAATGAAATTTTAAAAGACAATGAAATTGGGCAAGCTATAATTTGCAAGGACAAATAAAAAGATGTAGAAGAAGTTGATGAACACAGAAGTGAAGAGGGAAAAATAAGTCACGCTGAGGGATAAGCAACTTTACAATTAGCAGCGACATATATCGAGCAGCAGACAGAAGCAACAGCAGTTGATGTAATGTTTTTAAAGAAATGGCACGATTTTGCTTCTAAAAAAGGAATTGAAAAAAAAAAAAAAAAAAAAACAGAAGAAGATAACTGATTTGTTTTAACGTTTTATTTTTGAGTTTTGCAGTGTTTTTGTTTCCAACAGTATGTGATTTTTATACGAAGGGTTGTGTTATTTTCACCAATTACATCCTGAGTTTTTATAATAATTTTCTGTGCATTTAATATTCCTCCAGCAGTGTGTATGTATCTCTCATCATATGTGAACAGAAATATGGAGACATTATAATGATGACATCAACTCCTTTTAGGTGAGTACACTTAGTAAACACACAATATTATCTAATAATCAATTAACTATTTATAAATATTTCATTTAGGTTAAATATTGGTATCTATAGCATATTGTAGGTAAGTCCGACAAAGGGTCTGGTCCTGAGATGGGCCGTCTACTGTGAGTGTTAATAGTAGAGATAGAGGGTTTAATGTCATAAATCATATTTGTGTGTATTATATAGCATTATACAGTCAATTAATTAAAAAATTAAATTTATTTCTTTTATTTTTATTAACAGCTGGATCCCTCACAAACTTGGATATGTCCCTGGCGATTTGTAACACTGGCATCAGAAATTAAGTTAGGCAGTAGGCTATAAACCAGTGATACTAAAAAATTAATTAATTAGTGGGTGATCCCATGAAAAATCACCCAGAGGTGGTTGCTAATACTTTTGAAAAAATTTAAAATTTTGTTATATGAAAAATTTATTCCAACAATGTAAGTCCGAAGTTATTAATTTTATCTATGACCTTCTTGCATTTACAGACCAACATGGCCATTGCTGTGTAGTAAAATAGACATTTTCAAATATTTACTATTTTTTAAATTTCTTAATATGTACCTGTAAAAGCTACCATGCTGTGTCATTGTGAAGAGTAGATTTTAAGCTATGTAGAATGTCACTAAAAATAAACATAATTTAATTTTTTTGTCTTCTATTTTGACATCGATATTTACCGTCAAGACTTATTTTTGTTTTCAGCTTTTCCTAGTTTCTTATAACAACAACAACAACAACAACAAAAAAACCGATGAAACCTTGATGCAAGTAAGTCTACATGGAGTACTTTGCAGTGATATGTTGTCAAGATATTTGACTCAATCTCTTCTGAGTGAAAAAATTCCTTAAAGTTGGTCTGATGATACATCCCAACTGGAAGAATGGTGTTAACTTTATTTATTCATTTGGGGAATTTTCAGTCAAAAACCCCGGCCGGCTCACTCTGGATTTCCGCAAGTGAGAATCTCTCGTTTTCCCTGGCCTTTTATTCTGGTGCTGCTCCATACTCACCTCACTTCACCCTTATCGGTTGGCAAGACCTCAATGTTAAGCCCCGCCCAAAATCTCTTCACGCACTCCAGTCAAAATCTATGTTTTCTTCTCTGAACTACAAATGGAAATAGAAGAAAATAAGCCATACAATCTTTGGATCAGACAAGAGATTAGAACCTTTGCTTACTTCAAAGATGAAGACTCACTTCAGCATTCTAAAGTACTCTTACTTCAAGAAGCACCAAAGAACTTTGACAAGGCCATGACTTTCGATGAGGTTAAAAAGTGGAAGACTGCCATGGATGAAGAAATGATTTTGTTGCAAAAAAATCAAGCCTGGGATAATTGCCTTCAAAAAGGAAAGTTGTTGATAATAGTAAGCATTCTGCCCGGTTAGCTTGGAATGGTGCCGAATTTGCTACACACTAGTGGACAGAACTATTCAGCTGAATTAATCTTGCTTGGATCAGTTCATTGAAATGATTTGTTAAAAGAAATCTTTCATTTCGTTCTTATGTACTAGTTATTTGGAGTCGTCGGACTTTCTGCCCCATTGGGCAGCTCTTGCCGTACCCGTGTAGTCTTTATCTGTTATTTGTTTAGCTACCGTAACACAATTACTCAAGGATATGTTTATTTTATATTCATGGATGTTTTAGCAATCTGGTATGTGAACAATAAAATTCTAAACTACTAGGTACTTGGCATTGTCAGGTGTCAAATTACAACATATTGCGCATGCACGGACAGACTGACAACTAAGGTTCAATTACAATGCGCAGTCAACAGTCAAAGCCATATTCACAATGTGCAGTTTACAGCTTGTCAGAAAACCATTTTAACATATACATACATACATACACTCGCAATTAGGCTACCGCCCGGTAGCGAGCTCTCTCAACTCTCCTTCACACAACCAACTCCTTTTCCACTCCCTTCCTGAATTTACCAACCCCTCTAAAAGACCTCACAAGCATAGACTGCCTACCCTGCTCCGTTCTCCTCCACACCCTTTGAAGCTTCTCACTGTTGTTTCCTCTTCCTCTAAACACCCCCTTACTTAGCTTGCAGTGTAGCCCTCCCCATCCTCCCTCTTCATTCACCACCCTGTACATCCTGACTAACCGTTCAACTTTCCTCCTGTCCTTCAATGAGCTCCACCCCATTTCTTTTATCATCACTGATGGTCTATAGTTCCCTTCTTCCTCACCATCTTGCCCCTGCCTTCTCCACCTACCCTTCACCCATCTTGCTGCCTTCCTCTGCACCTTTTCCAGTTCTCGCACCTCCACCTCCACATACGGATCCCATACTGCGGCAGCATATTCTAATATTGGCCGTACCATTGTGCCATACGCCTTCTCCTTCACCTCACAACTGACTCCATTCAGTATCCTTCCCAGCATACCCAGAGACCTTCTTCCCTTTGCAACCACCCTCTCTACCTGTTTTTTCCACCTGAGGTCTCCCTGCAGTACAATCCCTAGATACTTATATTCTGCTGCTTCTTCTATCTCTTGTCTCTCCCATCTGTACATGTCCCTGCTTATCATCTTCTTCCTTGTGAACATCACTACCTTAGTTTTTCTTACATTTATCTTCATTTAAATTTTTCTGGTCCACAACCATATCTTATCAATGTCCGCCTGTAAATTTCCGCCCCCCTCTCCCACCTCAGCATATACAACACAATCGTCTGCAACCAATCTGATTTTTCCCCTAATCCCCAAACCCATGTCATTTACTATTATGGTAAATAGCAAAGGACCCAGCACGCTTCCCTGTGGTACCCCTGAAGTAACCTCCTCTTCCTCCGATATTGCCTCCCTTACTTTCACCCTCTGCCTTCGCCCCCTGAGAAAGTCCCCTATCCATTCCACTACCCTCCTGTCTGGTATCAGTGCCTCCACTTTCCTCATCAATGTCCCATGGGACACCTTATCAAATGCCTTCTCTAATCTATGAAGCAGGCATCCACCTTCTTCCCCTCATCAACTACCTGCACCAGATCCTCTAATAACTCAGTGAGCTGAGTCTCACATGAGTAACCCCTCCTGAAACCATGCTGGGACTCCTCCAACCAATTCCTATTGTTCATAACCCTGACCACATACTACACCACCCAGCCTCTCCATTACTTTTCCTGTACTTGATGTGAGACTCACCAGTCTGTAGCTGCCAGGCCTCCCCCTATCCTCTCCCTGCTTGTGTATAGGTACCACCATAGCATCCTTAGATTCTTGTGGTAACTTACCCTCTCCTAAGGACTTTTTAAACAGCACTTCTAAATATTTTGCCAACTCCCTGCCACCAAACTTTAGTGCTGCGTTTCCTATCCCATCTGGCCCTCCTGCCTTACTACTCTCCAAACCCCTAATTAACTTTTCTATCTCTCGCTCCCTCATCTTAAACTCACTAAACATCCCCCGAACCCTGATTGCTAACCTATTCCAACCCTCCTTTGCCTCAAACACTGACAAGTACTGTCCTTGCAGCATTTCCGATTTTTCTTGGTCATTTGTCACATGCCTACCATCCCTTCCCGTTAGCAGAGGGATCCCTTCCTCTCCTGCCCTTAACCGCCTAACATACCTAAACAATTTCCCCCATTCCTTGCCTTTTCCTTCTTCCACCATGTTCCCCAGAAATACATTCTTTGCCTGTTTGATCTTCCTTTCAAGCTCCCTACCCATTTGTTTCATCATTTCTTTAGATATTATCATCCCCTCATTTCTCCACTTGGCATGTAATTTTCTGCACTTCTTCATTTTCAAAATCTCCTGTCTATAATATGGCGGGTCTCCCCTAGTCCATAACCTTTTCATAGGCACAAATTTCTCCAACATAACCTCCATTAATCCTCTAAATTCCCTTCACAACCCCTCTACACCCTCCTCCATAGACCACTTATTAAACGTGTCTTTCAGGAATATTTCTGTCCCCTTCTTGTCTCCTCTCCCATACTGTCACACCAACCTTTCTGCCATTTGCATTTCCCTCATCCTGCCAATCCCAATTTCCACAACTGGGATATGATGGTCGCTTATACCATCCAATACTATTACACCAACTACAGCATTCCTAGGTCTGACCAACACCACATCCAGCACTGACCCAACACCCTCCTCATTCCATCTCATAGGTGTTTCTACTACCTGAACTAATCCTCTGTTGACTAACTGTGCTGCCATTCTCTGCATCATGCTACCCATTCCTTCTGCACCCTCTACCCATTTCACCCCTGGTATATTCAAATCCCCTGCTACAACAACCCACTGCCTGTCCTTTAGTCTATCGACCCTCTCCTTGATCATCTCAATTGCCTGCCATCCCTTTCCTGGTGGTCTATACCCTGCCAGCAAAGTAATACTCCTATTACTACTACCACTCAATTTAATTTCCATTACCTCAACATCCTCACTAATCCATTCTACCACCCCTTTTAGCCCTTTCCTTACACACACCATTATTCCTCCTCCTCTCCCATCCCTGTCTCTTCTGAAGATGGTGAACTTATCCTGCCTACACTCAATGTCCAGTACTTCCTCAGTCAACCAAGTCTCCACAGCTACCACTATATCCGCCCCATATCCTTCAACCTTTCTCCAGAAGCCCTCCAGCTTGTTGTACACACTTCTACAGTTCACCACCATTATCTTTGTACTAGTACTCTGCTTTACCATCCTACATTGCTTACCTCCTATCTCCACCCCTGTGGCCTTATCAATGCTATCCTCTCCATTTCTCTCCCCTTCCATTTCCTTGCTTCTAACTGATTGCTATTTCAACAACTGCTGCTCTGTCCTGACCCTCTCCATGCAGCCAGCTACTTTTCTACCTAACAGATCACCTAGAATCCACTTTCCCTGTTCTGTCAGGTGAACATGGTCCCGCCCTACACTTTCCCAGCCTACCCATTTCCTACTGTCTATAAATGTAGCCCCCAAATCCCTACACACCCTCTCATATACCTCACTTGCAGCCACTGCCTTCCTATAGGATACTCGTTTCCTAACCAGCACGCCACTGACTACTGCCCTAGCTCCAGGGAACTTCTCCCGCACTTTCCTCAGCAATTCCCTAAGGTCCCGCTCAACCTCCTGCCCCACCTCCCTATGAGCCAGGTCATTTCCCCCTACATGAATGAGAACAACCTTTGCCACCCTGCTACCTTTCATACCACTAACCCTTTCCTAGAAATCCCTGCTATTTGCCCCCCAAAACGCTGCTTTATATGTAATTTCCTTCCTGATATTTGTACATTATAGTTATCTGCAAATACTTATCATTATTTATTATGTTTATGATACCTACTCTAAATTTAAAAGGTTAATAAAAGGCGATAAAATGTCAGAAATCATTTAATACACACGCTTATAAAGAAATAGATACCTATCTGAAAATAAATGCTATAAGAATCTAATAAAATTGGAACTTGCTAAAATTATACAAATAGACCACATTGACAAAATCTTATAGTTAAAACCATTATAATGTTGACCCAAAGGCAACTTTAATGCTTTCTCTGTAATACTGGGTACAGTATTTATTTCCTTAATTAAGGTCGGGGTACAATTGATTTAGCACACACATAGTATGTCTCTAATAGCACAGAACACACTCACAGCACATGTGAGAGCACAGAACAAACGTGAAAGCTACAATTAAAATAGCATATGTACATAAATGACTGATGTTTACACAAAACAGTCCTGAAAACGAAAGGAAATAATGCTCTGTAATGTGTGCGTTTGTTGCTAGCATTAGAATGAAACAGTACTGTTGACAACTCAGATTACTTTGTTGCCTATGTCGTGATTTGTAGAAATCTAATACTTTATGCAATTCATCTTAACATACTCCATTCGTACAATAACAATCTCAATTAAAGCAAACTACCATTTATATTGCACGAAATTCTCAAAGCACTAATAAAATTCACTACTTTTGCAGCCATTTTCATCACCACATGAACTTGGTGGTATCAACGTTCTGATCGGCCACGCATGGCCCACACGCACAGGAATTATAGAGTAGGTAGGTATAGTCCTAGGCCTACTTTCTGTGCACTCCATCTGTGATATTTATCTGTGCATAATTGTGACGAATATCATGCTAACAGATGTATTCTACTTTCTGTGCCTGTGCTATATTATGTGCTAAATAAATTATAGCCCTGCATTTAGAATTACCGCCTCACAAAAACTCGCTTATTCACAGCATTGTAAAAAAAAAGTGTTAAATAAATTTTTCATAATTATTTTTCACAGGTACAAACTAGAATAAACAATCATGTGTTTAACAGAATAAAAGAAATTTGTGTGTGCATTGAAATTGTTTATACACAAGCGCAATATTGTTTACGCCACATGGTAAGTTAAACCGCACACTTTTTGGCTAAAATCTTCCGGCAGTCGGAAATAAAGTTAACCCATCTCAGATACTGGTGAACTGCAGACTGCCCATTGTGAACAAATGCATCTGAGTAAAGGAAATTTATTTCCAACTGCAGATTGCTGAATGCACATTGTCAGTTGAGCCTGAATGATGCGACAGACTATTGTGAATGGCCTGTCACAATTGTGTAAATGCGTCTGTCTGAGCTGTCCGAGATGAGCATGCTGTGGCTGATACACCATTTGATTGGTTAATGTGACCTGTGATATTAAATGCTGATGGTGCAGATGTGAAATGAAGTGCTAATAGACTGGAAATGGCCGAACTTTATCTTTCGAGGTCAGTCTGGTCAGACTGCAACATCAGCACAAGACCAATAATATGCTTTGTTTATACACAGAAAAGATAAGCACACAACAAGGTATGCTACATACATAACCTATTCAATAGCTAATAGATTTGTTTAGTCGTTTCAATATGAAGGACTGTACTGTTTGCTAAGTGATGTGCAGCTAAGGTCATCTTTATATAATATCAATGACAAGCAGTACATATATGGTGAAGAAATGTCAAAACAGGCAACAAATGATAACATTGAAATGTAATAAAAATGGCGACCTGTTTTTCCAACTACATTCATCAGACAACCTCATTGCAGCATGTAAGGCTCACCATGATCAGAAATCTGTGTGAACTAACAGCAAGGTTGAACAGCTCGGATGGACATTTGCACAATTGTGGCAGTGTCTGAAGTCAGCCTAGACAGGTGGATGGATGCGACGGACTATGGTAAATCCACCTTAAGACTTTACTTCAAACAATAATAAAACCACCATCTGAAATTTGATTTTACGTTTATATATTGTATTACTAACTAATTTCGTGAAAAGAAAAGGAAACGCAAAGCTAAATGCTAACACTTTCAGTTGTGTAAAGCCTTTAGGTCATGTTTCAATTGGGCCAGAGAGCGCTCTCTCGTGCTCTAACAACGCAAGAGAGAACACTCTCTGATCATCTCAATTCATCAGAAATAATGCAAAAGAGTGAGAGCACAGAGAGAGCGCAAAGTTGTATACTCGTTGGCACTCTCTCTCTAACCACGCGCCATATTTGTTTACATTATTTCCATGTTTGAATAAGGTTACAGCGACTTCCTGAGCCGAAACTTCATCACATTTTACCTTTAAGTGAATAATTTCAACTGTTTCCAACAACAAAATAATTTACATAACACCTATTTATAAAAATATAAATACAAATATCTGACAAAGTCTCTTTTTTTTTCACTTTGCTGCAACATGAAGGTAATATGTAAAACAAAAATAATAGTATTTTATGTGCTAATTATTATTCTGGTAGTGTTGAAATTATTTGGAGCACATATATGTTATTTACAATGGCTATGATTACGATTTTTGGTTAACACGATTTCCCGCCTTTCGGCATTAACTGTCTGTATGACATCGGGGAGAAACTAGAGAGATGTTAAGGCCAGGCTGCAATTGACATATACCTAACACACTCACAGTTATAGCGACAAGCACATACAAAAAACAACACAAGCACAGTGGCCTAGCTACAATTGATATAATGATAATGATATTAGTTTGTATATGTTGCTACATTTGAACTGAAGAAATTAAGTTCTGTATAGTTGGTAGCAGATTTTTTTTTTCCAAAAATAAATTTTTTCAAGTGACCCGATACGTTTTTAAAATTAGAAATTTTTTCCATTTCAATTTGTACTATTAACATTACCTAAAAACGTTATAAAACTTCCACGGTTGCGATTATCCAGAAATAAACAAAAGAAAATATCTGCCCGAGGAATTAAGTGAATATACACACTTTCTTCATTTGTAAATAAGTTTTCATTTGATAACATAGTACAAGTATCGAGGCTTCTGATTGGCTGAATATTGACGCACAACGATAGTAATAAGGAAAGTTAAACCAAGTTGAACTTTTCTTGTTACTATAACTGTGCTTAGATAAGTGCTTATCGCTACGCGTCATTGTAGCAACTCGAACTGAAAATAAGCAGTTTAACTCTTATGTATATTCACTGTGTTGTGTTAGTGATGTGCTTATAGCAATTGTAACCCGTCCTTCACAATTCCACATGGCGAAAACGTGAGGGCGCGACGCAGTCCTCTCGTCAGGTTATGCGAAAGAGTGCTCTCTCGAAAGAGTAGACTATTCTTTAAACTGAAACACGGCCTTAGATCCGTTGCAAGTTCAGTCATGCCTGATATATTAAGGCCCTGTTAAATGAGCCGATCGTGTGTGTGCGGTGAACATGTGCTTTGAACACAGAAGGCGGGCGTCAATTCCAGTACATCACATGAACACAAATACCTTCTCGAGTTTTACTGCAAACTATTCACACACCATAAACCACAACAATAAATAATAAAATAAAATTTTACCTAATTATTTGTATAACCAAAGAACACCCTCACTATTTCAATCTTGTTTGGTATTTGTTTATAAATTACAAGAGCCGGGATCATAGACATTATAAACTGTTGTGTGATATATACCACAAGTAAGAATATTTGAAGCTTTATTATTTAGTTTGGCAACAAAACAATTTTGCCACTAGGTAAGCGCTAGTATCGCATTGGTACCTTTTTTTTTTTCGGCGTTAAAAATAATTGCAATAAATGTAATATAAAATAATAGCGTAACTGAGTAAAATCTTACTTTTTTTTGTTCCCATTGTTAAGTGTCATCCCTCGAAGTAGGTTATGTTGGCGTGGTTTGCTATTCTGCTACTTTATTGATTTCTCTGCTTGTAACCGGAAGCACTTTTCTTGTATGCTGTTCGGTTGGCGGTAGCAATTTCTGTGCTATAAAATCAGATATTTCAGCTCTTCCTCGCCGAGTTATAGCAGAAATATCAAAACGAGAAAGGTGGAAAAAATAGCAGCCAAAATAAAATTACAAATGTCGACGTGTCTTGAGAGTTATGATTGCAAATAGTAATTTGCTTTTACACAGATTGATAAAGAGAATATGTTTAGGTATCCTATAAGAAGTGTGGAGAAAATAAAAACAACTATGACAAATTTACCCTCGAAAGTAAGTTATCCAAGTGGTCAAAATTTTTAATATACATAAATTATACGGAGACAATATTGATAATCAACATTTTTAAAATAAAATTTTGTTTATGTTCGTGTCGTCCTGACGAGAGTAACTGTTGTTTTTACCACTTTTCGGCTAGCGAAAAATAAAACTTGCTCTCAAATAGTAGAAAGAAAAAGCATACCACGCGAACACACCTACTGTCCACATGTATTATTTAAAAGGTTTTTTTTCGGCTGTCTATATTTTAACCTGTGTGCGAGTGCAATGATAAATAAAAGACCAGACGTACATGTTTTCTGTATACTGGTGGTCTGAATTTATTATGGTATGGGTCCTAAAGATCGCCACTGTGGTTGAAGGCAGAAGAATGAAAGTGACATGTGCTTGTCCCTTTCCTATCCTGATTGTCAGGACAAGCACTTGGACAGCACCGCGACCCTGCATGCACACTCCACCTTGTGTACCGGTGTGAGTGCATGTATGTACAGGATGAGACCTTTAAAAGAGGCCCTATGGTCTGTATTACCTCATTCCCTCGCTCCGTTACACACTTGTACCATGGGGGCTCTTATAAAGGACTCACTTCTGTAGTGTGTGCAGAGTGCAAGATGAAGTGCAACATACTAATGCCTGGTTCCACCACTGTGTTTCGAGACTCTATACGAAATCACATATTACATTGATGCAGAAAACTGGTGCACCATTCGAGTTCAAAGCAGAACTGGAGATTGAGATGAAGTTCATTTCGAACCTCCGAAATTGGCAGTTTGAAATCTCGATCTGAGATCAGCAGCCATCGTCCACAAATATAGTTTGAAAGTACACCAACAGATAAAAGTATGTCCGTTTGTTTTCTCGGGAAATTAAAACAACATTATACACACTTGAATATTAATCAGTAAAATTTATAAAACAATAATTCACTTAAAAAAGAAAAAAAAAACATCACAAATCTAGTTCTATCTTTAGTGGAAAATACTCCTAATTCCTGACATCATATATTACGAACCAAAAGCGAAATTTTTTTCATCTTAATCACGATCTCTTACAAAGATCAACGAATCGGAGATCCTGATTCATAAAATTTCGTTGGTGCAACACTTTTACATTGGATTTGGAAGGAAGATCAAACTGCATCCTTGTTTGAAACTAGGATTATTCTATCACTGATCAGGGAAGATGTTGGTGTAACCCAGCATAAGGCAGGCTAGAGCAGCTAGCACTGCGTCTCGAACGCCCTTGACAGCCGAATGGCCAGCAACACCACTACACAGAGTGATATATAATACCAGAAAAAGGGTATAAAAGTGTTGAGAGGGTTTTGATGCATGCAAAGCAGGATTGAATCACATGTCCAATAAATATGTCAATTCCACTAGCCCTTCCCAATGATGGGTCCATTCTTCAGTGTTTTTATTATGTAATGTTGATTCTCATCTCATGTATATTTGTCCACAGTCCATTTCATGTCAGCAAGGGTAAGTTTTATGCAATCTTACTGTTTATAATATTACAGAGTGTTATGTTCCATGCAAGTAGCAGGTAAAGGAGATGCAATGTTGTGTGTAGAAAGTAGCACTGTGTGATGCGCTTGCTCGCCAATGCCGACAAGCATGCCACGCAGGAGAGTTAGTAAGTGCATAGCATCGAGAGGGGACAGTTTGTGTGTGATCACGCTCTGCGTTTCCAGCACCTGGACGGTCAGCAATAATTGGACTTATCACTTCCCTACAATAATTTATTAATGTAGTTTGAAACTGTTTTCTTTGCTGTCCGGGACACCACCCCTCGCCTCTCCCAGTGATGCATTGCTTCGGGAAGTTTTGATGTGAATGCACTGTTCACTTGTGCTTCTCTGGCCGTTTGAACCACATAGCCAATCTGCTGCATGGAGCAACATAGAGGGCGAGTCGAATAAGCTCCAGAGTGAGTTGGTATGGACCGCCGCAGATAACATCTTTGCTGATCTTTGATGACCCAAATCGCATATCTTACAATGGCTGTTTTGTTGATATACAGCAAGAGGGCACTCTTGCTGTAAAAGAAGAAACGGATAGTCACTGCATCCCAAATGAAGCCTGGGCTGATGAGCGCAAAAGCAATTTGAGGGGGGAGGGGGGAATGAGATGCCCGAGCAGCAGCGAATTCGCTACATCAAATGTGCATTGCTTTAACGAGCACTGTGGCTGATACATCGAGTGTGTGCAGCATGTGGCAAGCTAATTAGATTAGGCATTAGCATACCCTGTTTAGGTATTAGTTCCTGTCCGCACGGAAGTGAGGTTAGGAGTGTCCTCGTTGTAGTCGTACAAATCGAAGATGTACATAGCACCTTTTAATATTTTGTGCATCTCATACTGCACCTCATGGGATGCAATGTTTGTTGTTACAGAACATTCTTTTATGCACCAGCACACCTCTGGATTGAAAGTGCAATGCTCCTGCGAGCAGAACTGTTTGCACGAAGATATAAAAATGTATTATGTAGAGATTTTTAATTCACAAATATGTTAGTTTAAGTAATGCAATGATGTTTATAGAGTTTGATGTACAATTTAATTAAGATAAGTGTATATGTTAATATTAGTGATGCTCAGGTCGCACTTTCTGAGCATGCCCCGGCCATCTTGAGGGCTAAGCGGAACCATGCTCACAGTCTGTCTCCGCCACCAGAGTAAGTAAGAAGCATGTTCGTCACATGCTTTGTGCGAACCCTTGGTACAACAACTTTTAGGCAGCAATCATTTAGCTTATCAATATACGTAATCTACAGGAACCTTTTATTCAATTCATAGTCCCGAGGGGACAACTGCACTTTTTCTTAAATATCAAGCAAATTAAGTTCATTGGTTTCGCCCCAAATTGCAGTTTTGGTTACTGACGAACCTGAGCATCAGATCCGCTTCAATTTAGTAATGTGTGCAAAGTAAGTGCTTGTACATGAAAGTTAATAATAAAATTTGTGAAAATAGATTTTCATGTTTGTTTCATTGTCTTTGGGTACTGCCCCTAGATCCGATTAGAGAGAGAGAGTGTGTGTTGACTTTATGGCATCTGCACCCTCTTGCAAGTAAAATCTGTGTTTTTGTTTTAAGTGCATGACAGGGTCCGACATCTGGCAACTTAGAAAGGTAACATATGGTACCATTATTATCATCAGTGTTGGCAAACGCAACCAACCACCAACAACAGCACCCACATGACGGCGACTCCAGGGACACCCTCATTGGCCATTGGCCCACGACCCCAGCAAAGCAACAGCTCGACTAAACGTTTGCACCTGGGCACATCTACTCGTCCCTGTCTTGGGTAAAAGAGAGGACGAAGTCACCTTCAACACCTCTCCTGAGAGTCAGCTCATGTCATAAATGTCTTGCCCAACTAGTAGGTCTCTTTAAGTAGTGAACCGCACTGCAAACCATTTACCTACGTCTAAATGTATTTGCCCAACATATTGGTTAATTAAGCAGTGAAATTTCCAGTGTAAAAATTTGTAAAAAATGGGAAAAACCTCACACCCCTCCTTCTACATCACAAGGAAGCAACATAACGGTGAGTATATGGGCATAAAAATGCTGAGTGTAATCCCTGAACTTGTTAAAACTGTGTATGAATTTGTAATTGTGCTGCACGGAAAAAAATCCACAGAATATTAAAAGTGTAAGAAACAGTTTGGCACTAAATGGTACTTTATAAATTGTGTACACACAATTGGCAATAGGATTTGTTTGGCTTTGTTATCAGTAAAATGCCACAAAACACATGGGCAAAATTCACAGCAAGCAGCATGCACGTGCATAAAATACAGCAGTTAAATTTGAAGGAACTCTTTTAAATTAATCATTGGCATGTAGATTATTTACACTCAACAAATGGACATGTGTAGCACTGTAATATGAACATAAAATTGAATGTTAACAATAAATTTGCACAGAATAGTCAATATAGGCACAGAAAAGTAAAAATTGGCATTATATTTGTAAACAAGAGAGCAACAACACCCAACAAGTAAATGAGCATGTGGCATGAATGCACACAGATCAAGCTCACAACTTGTCAGTTTACTCATTTGTAAACAAACATTTAGAATTTCACTACAGGAACTCGTGAACGAGATCATATCATTTTTCTTTAGTGTGCCAACTGTAAATTGGCAGTCTGAAATATTAATTGTGTGTGGAACTGTGCAAAACTTTGTAAATTACAGTCAGAAGTACGTGCAAATAATTTTAAAGTGTGTCATTTTGTTTTGTTTGTAAAGGGTCAAATATGTCACATTTTTGCAAGAGTTAAATGCAGGCCTATTAATATTTTGTGTGCACATGTTATTAAACACATGGTTAACATTATGCAAGAATTAATGTAGAAGTATGCATGCATGTGTCATAAAACACGTACGTAATGGGATAACCAGTTTGCAAGAACCTACTGGAAAGTGAAATAGTATTATTTTTGTTATGCAGCATATTGGTACTTGCATGTGTTTTGTACGGGCATGTGAGTTTCAGTGTCCTGAAATACCTGTGAAGCAACGAAACAACGGTAAGTCAAATGTAAACAAAACCGACAAATCGCTGGAAATTTACCACGAAAAACATGTCAGGTTAGCATACAGAACACAGTTAATTTCTAGATCCGAGAACACATCAAGAACAGAAGCACAGGGAACTGAAGAGTCTTCACAGAAACCAATTTTAAAATTATTATTTTTTGGACAATTATAAAATAAATTTCGTGTTTGTTTTTGTGCACTAGCGCCATTGCTAGAGTGCAGTGAATAAGGGAAGTGGGCGTGAAGTGGCAATTTTTGCGACAGTGCGCAGACAATGAGCGACTCCCCACCCACTTATCTACCTGGGGCTAGCAGGTGATGCGCCACCAGCGGGGCGTGCAGCAACAGGTGGCCACACCTTCCTCCCCTCAAGAACAACAGGGCTTTTCCCGATCCCAGTTCACGCATTAAGTAACAACAGTCATAATGCCGGATATGTTTGGGCAATCGAGTGGGATACGCCCAATTGTTTGGAGCACGAGCAATGGAGCTTCAAGTATTCTTTCCCTCAAGTGCATATGTCCCATAGCTTCTGCAGACGAGTTGTCTAAATTGAGTTGCCCTTGTCGGGAACCTAAAGCAACTAAACAATTAATCGATAGCATTCAAACAGACAATTGAGATCGCATCTACAGTGCATGGAGTACGACCTCTGCCAGCACCTGCATGTGTAGTAGGCCACACGCGGCCTGGGGAAACACCAACCCCGACAATAATTACTCATGTCAGTGTGCATACAGTGGACAAATAAAAATTCAATTAGAAGAAACCTACCAAAATCTAAACAATGGGCGATGCAAAAAACAAATCTTGCAGGAGAATTGATTTTATAACTGGGGAAGAATTCAACACATGCAGGTGCCACCAGAAGTTGTGCATTGGAGAGCAGACAGAACCAGCCATTTGCAAAAATTGCGGATTCATAACAATTTGGCAGTGCACTACGGAAACAGAGATTGTAAATACCGCATCTGGTAGGTTCCGATGTGGGCAATGTGTAACGACACCATGAGACACAGCCAAACCACCACCACTCACGAACAGCGATGCAGGTAGCAAGAATGGAGCCCAATTACACACTCCACAGAAATGGGAGTAGGAGGAGCAGATGGAAAAAATTCAGATAAACGGAATTTTGGAACGAGTAGTAGGATACAGAGGGTACTGAAACACACAGAAGAAAGCAAATTGCAACTGGTATATACAATATATAAAACACTAAATCAATTTCAAACATTAGCAACATTTTCAGGAGTGACTAATGACCCACAGGCTTTCCTTCGGGATTGCACTGGGTGGCTAAGAAGGTACCAGGTGTGTCAGCTATAGTGGACACAGTGCATAGGGCAGCAAACACAGGGAGAAGCATGAACATGGTGGCGATCAATAAAGCATTATGAAATGGAATGGGAGGAATTCTCGAAAATATTCGAATGTCGATTCTCAAACACCATCTCGTCATTCCAAGCTCAAAGTAGAGCAGTACTGGACACACAGGGATCCAATGAGAGTTTGACGGCCTTCGTAACAAGGAAAATCAATCTGTTTAGAAATTTTCACCCGTGCATGCAAGATACTGAGGTTCTGGAAATAGTAGCCTCCACAGTTAGGCCATAGTTCAAATTGGCCATGGCACCACTGATTTATGAAAGCATTAGTGCTTTTATCTATCCCACAGCACTGCTAGATCAAGCAGAACGAAAACACCTGGTGTTACGGCGAGCGCCACAAGGGACAATCTTTCATCGAGGGCCAGAACACTCTCAGACGTAACAACGGCAACCAGAGAATTGAAATCGGAACAGGAATGGTAACCAACCTCTCAGGGATGTATTGCATGGCCAAGATTCTGGTACAACACCTGCAGCCGCTGGCCAAAAAAAGGGGGGGGGGGCAGGACTGAGAAGAGGACCAGGGCAAATTCCAACAAACAAGTTCTGCCCTAAAGGCCAACAAAAGCACTGGTACAGTGCATGCCCAATCCTGAAGGAGAGGATTGAGGACAAGATAAAAGGAGGAAAAGAACCGACGGAAAACTAGGCAGTGGGGTGGGTAAGCTGGACATTTATCATTCCACCATAAGTAAGAGAATACAAGAAAGAACAACATCGACATCTAAAAAGAGCAGGCAAGCAGCGAAAACGCCACACTAAATAATCCTGCAGCAATTCAAGTGGGCATAGCATATGATGATGCGAATTCCTTTCCAACTGAATGAGAGGAAGTACCTGGCACTGCTCAAAATCGCAACATCACACAACTTTGTGAGAGCCGTGTTCGCAGATGGCACATGGCCCTTTTGTGTTGACTTCAGACCACCGAAGCATATCCCGGAGAGCGCACCCCCACCTTACATCAGTGTAAAAGATGCACTACACACATTGAGGAAAGCGAAGGTCATTACAATCATTGACCTACATAGTGGGTATTGGCAAGTTCTCATCAGACCGGAAGATCGTTACAAGGCAGTATTCACCTCCCCTGATGGGCGGTGTTTCCAGTTTTGTGCCATGCCATTCGGGCTGAAATGTGAACCAGCCACCTTACAACAAATGATGATCCAGGTTCTCGATGGTTATGTGGGTAAACTCAAACTCACATACCAGGATGCCATGATCATCTGGTTGCAGAACTGGAAACAGCACGTGAAACATCTTTTGCTAGTCTTGGAGCACCTTGCCATAAATAAGCTTAAATGTGTGAACAGGAAGTCCCACATAGGTAAGAAATGCATACAAGTTTTCGGGCATTTGGTGGAAGAGAACTGCAGTAGACCTACACTGGAGCAACTCGCACTTATCGAGGAGTACTAACCTCCACACACTGGCAAGCCACTCCGCAAATTCTTTGGGTTTATGAACTGGCTCAGAGAATACATATCTGACTTTGCAACAATCACCGCACCACTCACAGACATGCTGTTAGTGAACCGCAAATTTGTATAGACCTCACAGCATGAGCAGAGTTGTGGAGAACTGAAGCACAGTTTCAGACAATGCACCAACTTGGCCCGGCACGATCCCATGAGACATCTCTATCTGCAGACTGATGCGAGTGAAAAAAGGGTTGGGAGTCATGTTGTTCCAGCTAGGCGATGAACAAGAGAAATGCATCGAGTATGCAAGTGCTAAATTCGGCCCTACCAAAGCACACTATAATGTCAATGTAAGGGAGTGCATGGCAGTAGTTTGGGCAGTGAAATTATACCAAGCCGACTTAGAGTATTAATGTTTGACTCTAAGTATGGACAACCAGTGCTTGCTCTGGATCCACACGGAGTTTGAAGCCAGAAGCAATATCGCACAAATGGCTATGTTGCTCGAGGCATTCGATTTCGAGGTGAAACATGTCTCGGGTGCTGAAAACCAATTGGCAGACCACCTGTCCAGAGCCCCAGGCACGGAAATAGCAATTGACGATGCAGGGTGGGAAGACCTACTACCACTCACAAACAGACCAGAACTTTCCGGCGAAACTGCAACAGAAGGATGCAGCCTCGTGGGGGTATAACCACGCATTGATGAAGTAAAGAAGATCGTGAGCGAAAGTCTGCTAGCAAGAAGCAATAATGAATGGTGGTGCATACAGGAGGCCAGCATTGAGATGAGACCGAAGCAACCAGAGGCACCATGGTGCCTGTACATAACAAAGGAGGCATGCAACCAAGTACTTCAACAAGCACATAACAGTGAAATAGCAGGAAACTCAGGAGTGGCACAGACAACCAGAAATCTGATGCAACATTTCTACTTGTATGGTGCAATGAGAGAGCTGAAGAGGCATGTAAAGGATGCGTGAAGTACAACAGATTCAAAAGCAGAAGAGCAGATGGGGTAACCCAATAGCAACCCAGGGTGTCCAGGGAACCTTTCGAGATGGTCTCCCTAGACCTGATGGGACCATACCCCCACTTGCCTACAGGAGATCGATTTATCCTTGTAGTGAGAGACTTTTTTTCATGCTGGATAGAGGCCTATCAAAACTCGAGTGCGTGAGTCCACCCAATAAAGACGGACGTTGAAGACAGAATTTTACCCTTGCTGGGGCTACCCAAAGCACTTGCTGAGTGATAATAGAAGCCAGTTTACAGTTCGACTTTGGCGGGACCTATGCACCAGATGGGGAGTAGCACTGCAAGCAACTGTCATATACAATCAGAGGGCGTAACCAGGACCTGAAAATCCAATTGCACCTCCATGTGGAGAAAGATCACACTTCATGGGCAGCACCTCTGCCTGCTGCACTTTTCACAATCACCCGACATGTGAAAGAAGCCATGCCAGACACTGGCAGAAATTCTGCAAGAACGAGAGTTGCCAGCATCTGTAGAGTTTTGGAGCAGGCAAACGGAAGGGGCAGGAGAACCTGAAAACATAGAGGCAAGACGAGCATGCAGAGACACTATGTTAGAGGCCACCCGCAATACTCAGGAGAGGTACATCAGCACATGGGTACCAGCAACAACTCGTGCATCCCACAGGATAATGGCAGGTCAGCGAGGGTATGTCAGAGAACACAGACTGTAGAGTGTCGTGAGAAAGGATTGCATGGGATTCGCACCAAAATGGAGCAGTCTCTAAAACGTGTTGGAACCATTGGGTTATACGACCTACCTGGTGAAGCTGAGCAACCTGCGGAGGTGGCAGTCCACAGGGATAACCTCAGCCTCGCGCTAGAGACCGAAGGAGTAATTAATTCTACCTGAAGTAGAACAATCAGCACCTGAGGGACAGCAACAGCAAGGGCCAGAAGCGAGAACGACAGAGGAAAGCTAAGAGGCAGACCAAAGCACATATAGCGGTGGGAGGGCACTTAGACACCTGTTTCCGAACATGATGCCTGGAATAGACACCCAAGAGGGACATGGAGTAACCAGTGCCATCAGAAATGGAGTGCCCCCCACTGGAGCAAGCAACAACAAGCAGGGCAGAAGAGATAAGGAAAACTGACTGCTGCATTATGGATGGCGTGACCAAAATTCCAGTTCTGGATGTTTCTTCCGAAGACCAGTCGTTGGAGCCACCGATGGGGTTGATTCCCCCACGATGGAGTTCTGGACCGACGGGGTCGAGACAACATCACAGCCACAGGAAGCAGCAGAAGAAACAATGAGGGACGATGGCACAAGCGACACCTTTCTTTCGTGCCAAAATGGATTTTGCATGTCTCTGGCTCAACTATGGTATTTTGCTCTGAGAGCCACAGAACTCCTAGGATAGCATCTTATCTGATTTCAGGGGTTACACTGGGATGAAGGGCACCAATTTTGCTGAAATGTGGTAGCTACATTTCTTCCTTTCTTTGTTGTAGAGAATCTTGTCTATTCTATATCGGATCTAGTAAAATACTGGGGCTTGGCTGTTTCTTGTCGGCATCAAAGTTTTCTCCTGGCGCGTCCAATACCCACGCGGTAGCAATTTTGATAACTTTTAATTTGTTTTCAATTTTAGAGCGGTGCAAGTTTGAAGTCCTGTCTGTGGTTGCCTGCCCATTTTCGTAATTTTTTATGATTTTAAATTGTAATTTTATGAGAGCATGTTCATTTCTGGGCTGTGCTGCGACACGCCCTACTTAATTGAAAATATTATGCATGGAATGTGTAGAGGTTTTTAAGCACGTTATTTGTGCCAGTATGCTTTATTTAAAAAAAAAATTGTATTTGTTGTAATAGTGTTTACGTGGAATGAACAACCACTTGTAAGAAATGTAAGTACTGCGGACCTGTTTTGATTATCACTGCAGTCGAATCATTGGCAGATCCTTAATTAACGTGTATAAGTTCTTTACATGCAATGCTTTTGTAATCATTTTATTGTCGTCTCGAGTAAAAATATTTTGGTGATGTAAATGTTTGGGTGCCATCAGGCTTGTAATTCTTTGGAGGTATTAGAGATGAAATGGTCATTGGTGTTGTTATAAGGCTAGTGAATGTCACTTGATTTTTCTGTTGAATGTAAAGTCACTGTTTATGTGTTCCTTACGATATTTAAGAAATGTTTTAAGCACTTTTATAGCACTGCATTTAATATTCTATAATGTTTCCTTTTTTCTCCACTGTACCTGATGTCAAATAAAAGGATCATACATTGTATGGCGTGCTGTTATCTGCTTATGTTCATTGTCAATTTGTACCACATAGTACAATATTAAATTAAATAAAATTTTAAAGCAGCACTAACTAATTATTCTATTTTTCGTTAAAATTTTATTAATTGGTCAAATACTACTTATTGTAAGGATAGTGGTATTTAATCGTTCTTAAATATCTGCAACTCTTCTTGTGTTTAAAGGAATCTTTTACACAACCTTACCTTATAGCAAATTTATTTTCACATATTCGTTGATTTATTTGTAGACAGTTATTTTAATATTCTGATGATCACTAATTATTTAATTATTTTCTATTTTTCTTATGCTAATAACATTATTTGAGTTTATTTGTATGCTTCTTTCCGTAAAGTTGTTAGAGGTTTGTGCATGAGTATCACTTGTATGACATTTTCAGAGTTCCAGAGACCTTGAAGATATCCTGGTAAACATAAAGGTGCTACAAAAGGTGAAAGTGTAAATGCATGTAATTCATATACACCAATCACACACCTACCATACTCATCCTATACATACATTTTTTGACTCGTCTAAGTGGTGAGCAAATCATTTCATCAATCACATACACACCACAATCTCCACTACATATTAATTTGGTGCCCATACAACACATACATTTCTCACAAGGACCTGGTTCGATTCTGAACACTCAAGTGGTATTTTCAAAATCGTAGTTATGTTATGGCATGGCTGACAGGGCCGCATAACATCCCCAATAGCATAATCGGATTAAGTCAAGTCTGAAACAAACTTTTCATGACAAGCATGCAAGCATGAATCAAGCTTGCTATGCAAGAAAATAAGTTTGAATCAAGCTCGAATCAGGCTTACTAGTCTCCAGTAGGTTGTAGCTAGCTTAATTAGTTACAAATGCTGCAAGCTTGCCTTGGCACAATTCAAACCATCTACACGCTTGCCATTAGCAAGTATGTGTCGGTCATTATAAATTTGGCTTCAATTACTCTTGCATTACACATGATATGATAAGCTTCCTCGGCAAGGCAAATTCAAGTCTAAATGAGAACTTTCAGCAAGCTTGCATGTTATGTGAGCAGTCCAGGCTAACCTGTCATCTTTATACCACAAAAACTAGTGTGTATCATCAAGTAGACAGATTACTTCGTGGAAGTCCGAATAATTGCTTGTGATTTTGTAGGAAAATAATATTTGAGAATTACCAACTCATATTGTTGTAATTCTACAGGATATCCATTAGTAGGTTACATTAAATTTTTGTAAAAATATTGAATATATTTCGTACACTTCTCAAGCAATGTCTTGCAAAGTTTACAAAGATTTAATTGTTGTGTTATCTAGAATTTTTTTTCGCAACTAGTATCCAAACATTTTTTTAAACAGTAAAAACATTGTTTTACTGTTTGGAGAAGATGATGTAGACTGAGGAGTGTCAGAAGGACCTGGAGCAAACATGATAGGATCAGGAGTGTTCGAAGGACCAGCGTATGGTCTTCGGGTGGTCGATGGTTCGAGCGGGGCCTGGATCTGAACCCCGACAACGCCTCTGGTACAACCGCGGCATCGAATAGTCTTAGAGGCAGGCTGGCAAGACTGCGGGCAGCCGCACCAGGTTCGCGTCGAAGAGGATGGCCGGTTGGGTCGCTGCGCAACGACGGGCGGCGTGAGGGATGCATGTGGTGGCGGTGTTGTGCGGCGGTAGAAGGAGAGGTTGGCCTGCTGCGACCCTGGCTCCCGGTTCAGCACCATTAGCAGGTACTTGACATCACGCAGCTGCGGGGGCAGTGAGTACAGCATGTCCGGGTCGAGGGGCGCACGGAACTCCGCCACGTCCAGGTCAGATCGCCACCCCTCCATGTATTCCACCAGCATGCCGATGTTGTTGATTCGCTCCATGTCGTAGAAGTGCTCGTAGTCCACCTTCACCACTTCGAAGTCGTCATCATTGTTGACGACGCCACGCAGCGCGCTCTTAGGCGGTGGCGAGAAGAGCAACGAGTCGAATTGGGGGAGCCTGTATGCCATCTCTTCTTTCCAGTCGCCTCCCAGAAACATGGCACGCAGGTGGGTTGGACTTAACTCACCGTCAACATCGAGGTAATTAGAGTTGAGCTGAGTTGAGTTGAGAGATTTGAGCGGTTGTTAACGAGGTCCTGAGAGCCAATGGGGTGAAATGATGTGAAAATGGAACAGCTACGGAATGCAAGGGCGGGGGGAACGGGAGACTCCCGAGAATGCCCACCGACCAGCGGCGTCATCCGGCACGATTTCCAAGTGTGAAATCCGTCTAGGTGGGAGGCGAGTAGTCTAACCATTACACCACCATGGCCCTCATTAGAGGTGGAGCAACTTGCTCAGATGAGCAGAAACTGGGAAGCAATCGTTCATGGCCTGTGATAAGGACCCATCCATTTTTAATGATTTTGATAAACCAGGAAAGCCGAAATCAGTATGGGTGAACTGGGAATCGAACCCGTTTCCTCCCGAAGGCGAGTCCATTAGTCTAACACTGCATCATCTCATTCGGTTTGGGAGTATGGTATGCGTTGATTACATTGACAATATTACATAACACAGTCTCTATTCTTAACCTATTTTCCGAACGAAAGAAAGACTTATGAGATTACTTTCCTGTCTGTGTGCACATGTATGCGTGTATGTGTGTGTGAGGCTGCATGTGTGTGCCCTCCCTCCCGGCCAATTTTTGAAATTTTTTAATGTGTGAATTGAATTTCACCAGACTCGGTACTCACATAGTAGGCCCTACTAAGTAAAGACACCTGACTTTTATAGTTTTTGAACACGCCGGACTCTTACTTTCAAAATGGCGGCTATTTTAACATTTATTGTGATACATATGTCATATCTCGGAAACCATTCAACTTATTTTAACCTAATTTTGTATTCTTACAGCACAAGTTGTAAGCATTAAATTCAGAGGTGAGTATTGTTTTTTGGTCCGCCATTTTGGAAGATAGCACCATATGAATAAATAAAGCTTTCACATTATATCTCAAAAACTATTGAAACCTATTTTCGCCAAATTTGACATGTAATTAATAGGTACTATTATTGGCTAGGTGAATGTAAGTAATCGAACTTAATCAGGCGTTTACTTTAAAAATTATTTGGTATAACTACCATACTATTTAACCAATCTCAACCACATTTTGTACATTGACAGTATCTATTACAAGCATAATATAAGTTAAACAACAATAACTTTCATTTTGGAAGATAGCACCACATGAGAAATAGAACTTTTACATTGTATCTCGAAAACTATGCAAACAATTTTCTTCCAATTTTGCATGTAAGTAATACTATAATAGGCCAAGTAAATATAAGTAAGTTTATATTATTAGGAACTTATTTTCAAAATGATGGTTATACAAATATTTTAGGTATATAAACATCGAGGTGGCTTTCAGGTCGTGGAATCTGGAGTCATACTCCGAATCCCCGGATTGCCAGCAAGCAAGTGCATGAACTGTATACTGAAGCCCAGCTTTGCTTCTGAGAAACCAAGGTACATCATCGTTGGGCTACAGATCGGAAGGCAGCACAATCTCAGAGTGAGCCGTTCGCAGTTCGACACATGTCAAATAGGAAATGTGAAAATATTTTTGAATAGCTAAAACTACCCTTACATTGACATCAACATGAACTTTGAAAATAAAAAATTTCTGCTGGTGTATCAGATGGATGCTCAATTCCCAAATGCATATTATAGGTGCACCCTATCCACGATATTGAGCCCGGATACATTCAAGTGTTTGGCCCCACTCATGGTATTCGATGTGATTAAAAATTACTAGTTTATTACCTCCAAAGTGATCGACTGCTTGGTCAAATTCACTACACATAGAAATATTCCAGCCAACACGTACACATTCTGTCTAGTTTTTCACGACTGGCTTGTATCGTACAATTGCCAAAACAAAGCCATCAAAATATTATCGTGAGCGCAGCTCAGAGTATAACTGTTTGCAAACTGTAACTGTTTATTCGTCTTCGAGCATTGTCAGCTTCAAGGTTTGAGAAGGTGTTGAAATTATGTAACAGAAGAGTGTATGTCAAGAGGTAAGTTTCCCTGTCCGCTTCAATTCCTGGGTCGCCAGACGGACATCGAGTGGTGAACACAGAAGAATATTAATAAACCTGTATATTTTATCATATGTAAAATAAATGTTGTGTAAAAATATATGCTGTGTTTTATTTTCAAAAAATACCCTCTGCTTTATATAAAAATGATTTTAAATAAAAATTGCATTTAAAAATAAAAAATTACAGTTTATGTACTTTGCAGAAATGGTCAATGTTACCATTCGGTACAGGCCGATAGCAGGCGGCATATTCGAGAAATTAACGTCACCTATGTGTTGAAAATATAATCCAATGTGGATGTTGCCGACAGAGCCACCTAAATGTTAAAAAACATAAACAAATATGGTTGTCAGCTGGTGGTACATAGGGGATGAAACACGTAAAATACAATATGACATTCGAACCAAGGTGAGAGACAAACTCTAAAACAAATGACAATAAAAAAACCAACATTGTAGACTAAATTTTGCAAGATGGAGAACACCTACCAAGATGGCAGATGCCTACCAAGATGGCAATCGCACTTAGGAGGCAGCCTGCCAAGAAGGTGGAATGGGCAATTGGTTCTTGGTGACCTCTGGAAATTTACGTTATATAAAAATACATTTCTTAATAATTGTTTTATCGTTCTGAAATAATTTTTTAACTACAATTCTTGGTATTTTTGGAATTATTTTGAAATTTTTTGGCTCCTTTTTGGAATTTAGGGCCAAAGGTCAAAGGTCACACATCAAGATCCAGGACCTGCTGTCGTGATCCAAGGGTCATAATCACGATAACCTGGGTCACGATTCTGGTCACCTGAGTCATGAGACTGCCTCACCTGCTCTGGAAAAAAGGGGAATCATTTAAGGAAAAATGGGAATTTGTAGGGAAAAATTAAATATTTATGGAGAAAGGGAACCTTTTAGGGAAGTTTAGTCGATTTTAAGGGTAAAAGAGATATGTTAAGGGAAAAAAGGGAGATTACAATATGCCGGCCGGCCGGCATCTGGCTCCAGTGCCAGATGCCGATGCGCCACAGAGAACCAAATCCTACTGCCGCCCCCACCCCACTTCTTATACTGGTGTTACAATTTCTCAAATGTCAGTAGACTCAACCAGGTTTGTTAAGGATTGATGGTCTTAATTAAATAAGAGTTGATTATCATTTCCTAATTTTATTTATAGTAAATACAAAAATAATTTTCTCGACCCAAATTCCCACAATAAATTGATGTTATTCGCTGTTTACCATTAATGAATTCATTCAATACAATTTACAACTACCACCAAGAAGTAGATGTACTTCGAAAATTAAAAATCAGTCCCAATAGACAGTGTAACAAAACCTATTCCATTATTTTTATAAATTAAATGTCCATTTGAGTTCCAATATTTACAATAAAATACGTATTACATGTTCATTCAGTCCACCTCAGTTTAGTGCAGGTCCTATCAGTACGCAATGTTCTAGAGTTCTTCGAGCATCTTCATGCACAGTAGCCTTCACTCGTTGGGTATCACTCCCTATCGTCCATTCAAACCACAAACAGCTAGTCCGCCATTGCCTCGTTATCTCCCGTTGTAGTCCGTCCCTCGCTGCACTCCACTACACCATCCACACTCAGCTAGATGGCTTCCGCGAGAGACTTCCGACCCTTGGACTCTTGCAATATTTATAGTGTCGTAGGCCGTTGCCCAGAAATTTCTCTAAATGCTGCGTTATGCAGAGAGTCCTAGTTCCAAGAATATTCTTGCACATCCTATGAACTCTTCGGCTTTTCAAGCAGGGGTGAAGAGGAGGAGCAGATGTTAAACCAGCCAGGTATCTGCTGTCAAACATTCCCCTGGCTGCTGAGCGAGCGACGGGTCAGCAGGAATGTCTGTCTGAGAGAGGATAGGGTTGAAGTGGGTCACCCCGCACAGAGCCGGACCACGCGTGGAGCTTGCATAACAATATGCATAATGTTTAGAAATTTCTGTTAGTAAACTGTTACATGATATTTGTTTTATATTTATATATTTCTAACATTTCTTCGTTTCTGCAGCATAACTGATCTTTATTTTAAATAAACCACTTCATTGAATTTTTCATAAACTGTTCTGATTGACTGTTTCTCAGTGTGCCTCCACACGAAAATGAAAATAATATAACAGTTTCCTTTCTTCATATTGTCAGGTACTCTCATGCACCTGATTCGAAAACATGGTAGTCAATTCTTGTACACACGACTCATGTTCTGTGGAAACTGTTATGCTACTCGATTGTGAGCCAATCTTTTGAAACAAACATTTGAAAAAAAATCACTAACTATATCTGCACAAATACTACAGTATACACTGACATGCTATCTGCGTGTTAAGTTGATTACAAAATAATAAAAATAATTCCTAACACCGGATGTATTGTGAATGTGATGTTAAAATTTATAACTAACGATATTTGTGAAGTTAGTGTTACGTGTTTTATACACACCAGGGTACGAATTTTCATTTTAGTAACACATTTTCATTCGATGCGATCAACTTTATTTTAAATGTGCCAGTGTGTATGTATACATATATACAAACACATGATTCAGGCTGTGTGTTAAGTATATATTACCATCCATTTTATTGTGCAGACAATATGTGTTAATGAACCATGTCCTCAATGTCAAACGACAGCCCTTCCCGTCTGCGTTACCTCATGTGTGGGCAACTGCTGATTCTTATGTTATACTGTAGGACCGTTTGCATACCCCTCAGGCATACTTACGCACACCTTTAATCATACAAATGCTGTTTTCGCAAAAATGATTAGCCTTAGCGAGTGCTGACAAGACAACGAGGCTTCTTTGGTTGTTTTTCACATTCTCATTACATAGCGTATGTAAATGTGCATTACATCTCAGTGTTTCGAACGTAACGGCCAAAACAGGGCAATGAACCCCAGGTACATAATGAAGTGGGCGATGATATTACCACCACACTCATAATAGGTTGAAGGTCTCCCTTTCACTTAACACTGTTCGAGATAGTGTTGTTTCATCTCAAATGGTGTCAGAAATATCTGACGATGTGTAACTTGAAATTCGATTTTTTGTGGCACGCAGCCACAGAGTTCTTTCTCACTTGATCGAAAATTGCCCAATATATTTCTTCTTTGTTTCTCATAAGTAATCACCTTCCAAGACTAGCGCACTCTGTACCGACTTATATATATATATGTACATACAGACATACACACTATATATATATGACTTATCAATAAGGCATAAGTAAAATGCTAGCATCATAAAAGCTTCGTGACAGGAAATATATATTGTGTCACGCTTATTTAGGAAGGAGGTAAAAACAGGATCATTTAATGAAAGCAGTAGGGACGACCCACATCCAAAACAGTGCCCAAAGAGTTAATTTGATTGAACGGGTTAATTACCCAAAGGGTTAAATTGATTGAAAGTGTTAGGCGAAAAAGGTTAGTTAGATAATTAGTGAAAGAGTTAATTAGGTAATTGCATAATTAGGAAAAGGGTTAACTAGTAAAAGGGTTAATTTTAGTTATTAGCAATTGGTTTTGAAAGGGTTAAGTGTCATAACGGTGATAGTGGTGGAGCATAATCGATTTTCACCCTCGGGCATCTGGCAGCCGACTGAGATGAGGGAGGGTGTGTGGGCAGCATATGTGTGTTGACCTTAATGCAAGATTGTCATAACTGTAATTTTTAGGCAAAAGTTTAATAAGACAAATTTTTTCTTCGAATACTGAGATAGATGGCTGGATGAAGGGAAGGAGGGAGTGTGGGTGTTTGAGGTTATGTAGGCTGGGGAGGATACGTCCTCACGGTCGGGCAGTTGGAAGAGGACTCAGTTGTTGTGCAGGATGAGGAGAGGGTGTGTCGGGAGCAGGCGCACATCCGCCTTGGTTGCTGTTTGGTGCCATACTGAGCTTTGTGCTAAGTGTGGGGATAGGTGGTGCTAATGTGGTGCTAATGTGGTGCTATTATGGTGAAATGTGTTACTATTGTGGTGCAATGTGTTGCAATATGGTGCCATGTGGTACTAGATGGGGGTATTGTGGTGCTAATGTTGAGCTAAGTGCAGTGCTATTGTGGAGCATGTGGAGCTATTGAGCATGTGGAGCAGGTGAAGTAAGTGGAGGATTGTGGACCAGGTGGAGTTAAGTGCAGAGGAGGATGTGTTATGTGTGGAGGAGGAGGATGTGGCTGTAGATGTGGAGGTGGACATGAATATGGATGTGGATGTGGAGGTGGATTATCAGTGTTTGCAAACTTTAATTTGTCAAACTGTTTTCTCCTATTGGTGTCGAAAAACGGTGTCAATCTTTCAAAACACTTGTATATAAGAGAGTATGTGATGTGTTATACAGACTGCCATCCATTTCAGCACATAGTTGAATAATGCTATCTCTTGACAGCAAACATCAGAATGTGGACTCACAGCCATACAAAACTTATAAACTAATATATTTTATTACCATGTATAGAGTCCATTCATTAAAGTAATCAGTATGTCATGTTCAGTTGATTGTTTCCAAAATATTGTATCTTCACCTCTTTACAAATAAGTTAAAAGTGTAATTTAAACCACTTGCATCATCGTCCATTCACTTTATCTTTGATTCACTTCATCATCCATTCACACATGTGTAAGAGATAAAAAAAGAATCATTGCAACAAAATGACAAAGTACTAGATCAAATAAATAACCACAGACACAACATTTTAATTTATATTAAATTTATTATTTACTTTACCTTATTACCCAGAAACATATTTAAGAAAAACAACATATTTACAAAATACTTAATATTAGAACAAACATATTTACAAAATACTTAATATTAGAACAAACATATTTACAAAACAACATATTTACCAATGACTTTAAACTACTATAGTCATAATTACAAAACATCATATTTACCACATAGTTAATACTAGAACAAACATATTTACTAATGACTTTATACTCCAACAAACATTCATGCACAGTCATTAAAAACAATCTTATTTATGTAATCTACAATCTTCCTACAAAACAGTAAAACTAAAACATTTAAAACAACTAATAGGGCGTCAAGTTTTGTGTCATATTCGGGTATTTCTGCAAACTCTGCAGCTCACACATATCATATGACTGTAGCACTGATTCCTAATAAAGACTTTAACTTGTGTAGTTAACATGAACATAGAGAGGTACGACATTAATAATGATGTATAGCAAACAATGGAATGATTCAAAATAACAGTTGCCTTGAATGGAGAAAGGGTATGGCATTGAATAATGATGAGAGGTGGTGATACTTGTAGTTGCAGTCATCGGTTGTTTCAGATAGATGTGATGATGCTTACAGGCATTGTTGGTGGGGCAGGCGTGCCAGATTCAGGCAGTGCTGCAGGTTGTGTTATAATTGTTCTAGTGCATCTAGAGATAGGGAAAAATCTATTGTGGGATCCGATAGAGCCACCAAGGTAAAGTCGATACTCCGTCCAGCTCAATAAAGCGGTTATCATCTAAACCTTATAACACCACTTTGGTCACACGTTCGGTGTAGAAGTCATGACCACGCGACCAGAACTGGTATTGGTTCCCCAGAACCCTGGTACAACGGTCGAGGCAATCCCGATAATCCTCATAACAGAGTGATTGCAACATGTTTGGTTTTACACCTTTTGCCTTACACATGCACTGCTCATTCGAAACAATGTATGTGTAGAGCTTGGGACGTAAACCCACAAAGTGTGTGATGATGAGGGTGGCATATTCGTCCTTCATCCTTCATGCCTTTGTTCTCTTGTAAGAAACCTTGCGGATTATCGAGCACATAGTTAGAAGTATCAAACTGCACTTAGAAATGTGGGGCAATTACTTCAGAAACATCTCTGCAGGTAATTTCATAAATCAAACTAAGGGTGTCACAATATAAAAAATGCAAAGCTGGCGGAGGAAATTTTTGATGCATATACTGATAGTAAAATTCATAAAGGGTCAATTTGGACAAATTAAGAATGGCAACACCAGTGTACAAAGGCTTGTTAAACATAACACAGCTCTTTGACATCTCGATAAGGACAAGATTCTCATCGATGATTTGTCGTGTCTTGAAAGTAAGATGACCTATCAATTCTGCAGACCTGTAAATCGTGTCATTCCTGGTAATGACTCTTATGTCCCTTTCCCGGCAGATATTATACAAAATTTTTCCAAATATGGAATTATTTATTAACTTAAAAGACACTTTCTCGAATTTGTTCGCAGCCTGAGCATGCTTGCCAATATTAAATTCGATGTACGGCACCATTAAGGCCTTATGCTCAAAGTGCAGCATGCGATGGACCAAGTCGAGGTTGTCTCCATACATCAAATAGTGCTTCAGTGTTTCACCATGTACAGCATAATTCTTCTGCAGCACAAGTGTCAAAAGTAGTTTTTCGTGCGAGCCATTCGGCAGTATGCCAGTTACTGGGGTCAGAGGCATATCTGATAATGCATTGTGGCATTCATCTGGAAAAGACAATTCCTCTTCCACGAAAAAACAAGTGTCACCTTCATTCACAGTGTTTGTGAAATCCCATGATAAAAACACGTCAGTGACAAACCATTTAAAGTTACCAATAGGAAGCTTGCGTTTCTTTGTGTGGCTGTACAGTCCATTTACATTGAAATAACAGCTGCATTTCGATGCCACACTGCGGTCATACTCCACACCCATGTAAATATTATTGGCTTCTGCACGCTTTCTGAAAACCTGGGTAATACCACCTTCATATCGTTTTCTACAAAAGGTACATGTCGCGATCGGTCAACAGCTCTAGCCACGCACCTGTCATTGACAATAATGTATCCCATGCAAGAGAAGGATCTGTGATGTACATGGTGGAGTCAACACCATAATGAGCCAAACATATGGTCCTGAAATTCTCCAAAACGTGTGCCAGCAAACAAGTGTCCACACATAAATACTGAATGGCGTACTGCAACAGGTTTATGCAGTGGAACGTATCCCATGTGGCTTGGGCACGAGCCTATTCCTCATCGCTGATGCCTTCGCCTTTTATAACATTATGAAATGCATCCTTTGGTGGGAGTGACGTGCACATCAGACTGTCTGTAGACTTAACAAAGTCATAAGGAAAAGATCCCTTCCTTTTTGTTAATTCAAACTCGGTATTGTCTAGAATCATCAGGTGATACTCATTTGTGCAGGTTTGAAATTATCTGCCAAAGTTTCCAGAGAAGCACTCATGAACTGGAAAGAATCAATGAACCATAATTTGACATATTACACATTTCCTTTCAAGTTTTTCCCATTGGGAATCTCTTTTGTGATGGACTTGTATTTTTGAAGGGTAATACCAATCACTTCTATCGCACCTGAGTTTTTGATTACCATGGTTCCGTCGTGTATTGTTATGTGACGCTCAGCCAAGGGCTTTATGAGAAAGTGAGCATCACATTTCTGCAGCTTATGAAATACAGCTACAAGTTGTTTCTTGGGCAGTCTGAAATTTAAATTTCATTGGTTATGTGTGTGGCCTCTAATTTCATTAGTCAGATGGTCATGGTCGACCACAAAATCTGTACCGAGCTCATTATTACAGATATGACAACATTTCTGAGCCACCAACCTAGCTTCATCAGTTGCAGTCTTTGATCTCATTGAAACAGTCACGCTGTATATTCCTGCAACCCACTTAGTTAATTCAATAAATTTATCTACTAATTGATACATACATTCCTCACCCACAATCTCCAAAGTAGTTAGATAATGATGGATTGTATGAGCGAACCAACATAATGCTACAAGCATATGGAATATGTTGGTTGATGGTAATTGTATTACTCATCTTATTACCGGGTAGGCAAGCGGACAAGAGTTCCAAACAACTCTCTACACCGCAAAAGGTGATGGAACCCAATCTTTGCCATTTTCTATAATCTTTAAACGCCAAGGACTTATCGTTCCCACTGGGGAAAGTGCTGAGAACACCCTTCTGTTGCTGACAGAGAATAGTATGGTCTGCGATTATGTCCTCACTACAATGGTATTGAAGACAACGATCGCAAACAAATTTCCTGCGCCTGTCTTTACTTCACTGACTGTTAAGCAGCCTTGATAGATTCTTAATGGAAACAAAATGTAAATGAGCGGCATTACCACTAGCGCGAATGGCCAATACATTTACATAGTGGGCATGACGTACAGAATAAATATGCTATGGTATGATAACCCCTACCTTATCATAAGTATCGCCAATTATATTACTATCTTTGTCTACTACACAGTAGACATTATGGAAATATATATGTTTTCCTCGAACTTGCGAATGTCCTGTAATACTACAGGATCCGACAGATCTTCAATATTTAAGACCTCATGAGGATTTCGATATGAAGTTAATCTGTGAGAATTTTGTGTAACAGGAAACCAAGCTGATATGACAGTATAATGGAATCACATTCCCCCAGGGCACTACACATTAATGCAGGCTGTCTTACTGGCAATGAAATTGGGCAACTCAGTGTGTGGCACCAATGGTGAATGCCCTATATTGAGAAGTATGGATGTCCATATGCAATATAAGTTGCAGTGCCCAGCCACTACCTCGAGCACTAAACTCCTCAAGTATGTTAATAAGGTAAGGCATAATTGTCTTGTCGCAAATTTCGCCAACATCGGCGAACGCAGGATGGGAAGAGTTTTGCTCTGAAAGTAGAAATTATCTGTAGCACTATCTTCCACCATGAAGGATTTTAAATACTTGCACACTACATTAACACTAAGTGTTATTGGCTGGGGTGAAGCCATAGTTAAATTTAACAGAGAGACCCTGAACCTTGATTAAAATCATTAATTAAGCGCGCATCAGTAAGCCTAGCACCGAACACACTGGTTAAAAGCTGATACCTCAATTCAGGCAATAAAGTGTTCACTGAGTTGGAGTAACCAGAAAACGAAATATTCTCTGGCGAGCTCTCGCTCTCTGAATCAGAACAAGTTTCGAATTGGATGACTCAGAGGTTGAATCTGTTTCCTCGGTTCATCAGCTACAGACAAACTCTCTGATAGAGATCGTCTATCAGACTCTCATATCGACTGCGCTTTCGGGAAACTACTGTGTTCCGAATTGTTATGTGAGATGTCTTTTATTTGCATAATTCACTATCTTAATCACTCAAAAAAAGTTCATCAAATAATAAATCGAAATCCAAATGCAGTCGCTTGGGAGAAACGACAGTTTATTGACCTTTTTCTATAGATGATCTTTCTGTTTGCAAACCAGATTCACTCTCTGTATCGCTCAGAAAACTATCAAGTCTCTGTCACTTTCTATCACTCATGTTTCACCAAACAAATTTCCTACAAAGCTACACTCACTAACTCAACAATAAAAAATGTAGCACGATGTTCTGGAGCCAAATAGAAAGAACCAACATTATAGATACACTTACAACGATTATCTGTAAAAATATAATTATTAGCGACACATATTTTCTATATAGTAAAACACTGTCGAGCATCTGGATTGAGTTTTTATATGTAGTTGGTGGACTAATTGTTTTTTAATTACTATGAAACATTTTAATAAATATAATTCTTATTAATGTATCGAATTTAGTTATTGTGCTAACTTCTTTACTAAAACAATGTGTTTACAGGAATTTAAAACATTATTTTTAATAATAATTTTTTCTAATGTGAATTAATTCTGTTTTACTTGACAATAAATGTGAAACTTTGAAAAAATCAAAAAAGTTTAATAAAAATATTTTTTCAGGAACTTGTAGCAAGTTTGGAGAAAACCAAAATAGTGAGGGATTACTATAATACATTATTTACACTTTAAGGATAACATAACTTTAACCCTAAATGCATGAATTTTCATATGTGAGCAAAAAAATCAGCTTATACTGAAGTTTAATTGCTGAGAATAGGAAAAATGACCATAAAATTCTTATTGTTTGAGAAATGCAATTTATTATCATTTAATGGTATGCATCTGATGAGCTCCAAAATGCAATACCCTAACAATGACATACATTCATTTAATATGAATAATTCTTTATTTTCAATTTGACGTAGCCTATTAAATTTAAAAGTTATTTAGTAGTAACAAAAGTAAAGTATCTCATAGTAACAGATCATACATAAAAATTTATATGTGAAAGACAACAAAAGATTATACACAATATTACAACTTAACAATGGCAGATAATGAATCATGTAGGTATGTAATGCAATAAACAGGTACATATTACAACATAGGCAAAATTAACATAACCATATAATCAAATATAAATCCTATGCAAAACAAACAAGAAACCTAACCTAACCAAACAAAGAAACATAACCTAATAAATAAAAACCTAACCTAATCAATAAAACCTAACCTACATGCCACTGTTCAGGAAATTGGTCTCTTCTTGCTTACTGTCGACGAAACATTTTATAAAAGTTTTTACATTTATGGAAGCTGAGTGCAACTGTACATTTGTCAAACTGCACCCAGCTAAATCCTTTATAACCAGGCATTTTGCAACGCTGTCTTATATCCGAATGTGATGGAAAATGCCCAACTTGGTCTAGTTTCACATCTTGTGGTGGCATGTGTGCTGAGGTTCCTCTTCCACTCCATACACTGTTGCTGCCAGAGCGGCGTAGGCAGTGAGCGATTTCCATGCAAAAATCTGCCAGCTTCAGTGTCTTTCTGATGCCTTTAGCAGCCTCAACTCTTCTATATAAAATACAGGCATTCACAATACCCATGTCTAAAAAGTGATGAAATAAACGTATGTACTACTTTCTTGATTTCATTATGATATTGTGCCTACCCACTATGCTGTCCAGAAGATCAACACCTCCAATATATAGCTGTATGAGCTTTGGCTATTCAACAGGTAATCTTGATTGAGGTGTTTTGTCATATCGAGTAACCCCTTGCATAGGCAACTGACCAGCGAGTGTAGAAAGTGGCATAATAGTTTTGTTGTCTTTCCACACAACATTCGATAGGTCAACACTTTCAATACATGCAGTACGTTCCACTGAAGTTCCACATTGGAAGCTTTTTCAACTCTTCTTCAGGAGGGAGTTTGCGGTCTGGACTTCTGTTTCTTCTGACTGTCCCCAGGCAGAAAATGCAATTTTTATGCAAGTAGATACACAAAGGGACTGTTGTGTAATAATTGTCACAGTACAGTTTGTACTTCATATGACATGGCACAACTCTGTTATGGCAAACAACAACATTTGCACAAGCTCCCAGGTATTCTTCAGAGACATTTTGTTTATCTACTTAATTTTAATCTCCAGCAATCTCTTCAAAATCATAGGCATAACCCGAAATACCACTTATCACAAACTACATATAAGCCATATTTGTATGGTTTGTTAGGCAAATAGTGTTTCAAATAGCTTCGGACTTTTGTGGAGAACATTTGTTCATCTACTAAAACACTTTCTTCCACTCTGTTTCGCACTAACTCAATGATGGGCAGAATGTTGAAAAGTCTATCATGACCATCTTCACCTCTAGAAGTCATATTTGTGTTGTCATTGCAATGTAAATATTTCCTAATATTTTCGAAATGACTCACAGACATTGTAGACTTTATCAGCCAATTTCCGACAACCTAGCTCCAATAATGCCTAGTGTTTGGCACATGTACAACATACATTATAATACAAATGCCTATAAATTTTCTGATGTCGTCACAAGATATATCGACTGGTTTGTTCGGATTCACTTTCACACTATAAAGATTGGACTCCTCCACAATTGTTCTCAAAAATTCGTCTGTAAATAAATAAGAGAAGAACTGGCAAGGGATCTGCATTTCCAGCAATGTAGATGACAAATTAGTGTTGCCAAGGAACTTACACTGTCATCAGGGACAATCAAGTATTTTTCTTTCCATGCTATATTTCGATATTTCTTCACAGTGCCACATTGTAATGAACTTAGGTCCCCCATAAAATATTTGTTTCCCTGACTGTTCATTTGTACTCCTCCTACCACACCAGTCTTTAAAGTTTATGCTTCTGTTTGTTGACCACTTTTAGACAAATATATTTCAGAATTTGCTTCATCATTACTCTCTGCTTCACTGGAAATCTCTGATGATGCATCAGGATTAAAAGTAGAGTCTTGATCGGAATCGGCTGATGAAAGATCCAAATGATCCTCATTACTTTCTGGCACATAAATCACCTTGCTTCATTCCCTCCTTTGTATGTCAAGGTTATACCTGCAACATGCATAAATGCACAATGTAGCTGATTAGATACACATACTAAAAGTACATTTTAGTGCTCATCAATTTTTAAAAAATGTGATAGCCCATATAAAGAAGAATGTCTTACATGATATTACATCAAAAATATTTTAGACAGCAGAAAACAACAACAGAACACATGCCAGTTACATTCGCATCCTCAGGTACATAACATGGCAGCCCAATAGATTTACTTGGTGTTTGTGATCCTCTGCCGACTGCTGCTGCCATCTATTGGTGTTTGCTGCAACTTCCTTCCAACACCATAGTGTATACAACAGATACACCACGCACCAAGGCCGGAACAATCGCTCCATGTGATTACAACACAGATAAATTATTTTGTAGCTTATAAGATACATGATGGATTAAAGGGTTTAAACTTGTTTTACAAATACAAACTAAACACACTAACTACCCAATCCATCCCCCGTGTACATACTCAACCATAAAATTCTCTATACACAAATTCAATCAATTCCAAACAGCCATTACCATTCAAAATAGTGGATCCAAGAGGGAGTGAGGGATATTCTCCCTTCCTTTCTCCATGTAACATGGTGGTAAATTTCCCCCTCTTCACCTATTCACACTCTTAAAGTGACCCCACCCCAAACACACACATAAAATTTTTTTTTATAAAGTTGTATAACATTTACAACTCATCTTACAAACTAAACTAGCTACTTACCCCAATCGAACTTTACACAGGTTCACTATACACACAAGTTCATTCACTCAGCTTGAATCATCCATCATCATTCAACAACATTCTGAGCAGAGAGTGGAGGCTTGGTGTATTGCATGCCCCTAGCACTCTCTTAGAGTGTGGAAGTACTCCTTTTTTTCTCTGCTACATCATTCATACTAGCAGTCATGCACCCACCCAAATACCGAAAATCTTAAAAATTAATCACAAACTAACTTAACAACTCACCCACATCAAACATTCCACAAACACACCACACACACAAGTTCCCTCTGCTCCATATATCCTTCGCCATACAACTCATTCTGATCAGAATACAGGGCAGGTGTAGGCCACCTTCCCACCATGCTAGACATGGCATAGTTCCCTTTTATTTTTTATTTTACTTCATCAATCACAGTCATTCACAAACCCACCTCAAAAACCCAAAGTCTTAGGAACTACACACATACTCGTTTACATTCAGCTTTCAAACATCCTTCACCATACAATTCATTCTTTGCAGAGAGTAGGGCAAGTGCATTCCACTTCCCATAATGCTAGGCATTACAGGCATAGTTACCAAATTTTTTCTTTGCTCCATCAATCAAACATAAGCAACCACAAAACTCACCCAAAATCTAATAAACTACCTACAAACTAAAATCCCAATGCCTCACAATCATCCCACATCCTTCACATATACTCAATTCTAATCAGTTCCATACATCCATCACCACTCAACACATTCAGACCATACTTGTGAAGTGGGTGTATATCACCATCCCACCATGCTAGGCATGAGGGCGTTGTTCTCCTTCATTATTTAATTTGGTCCATCAATCACACTTACATCCACACAAACCCTTCCCTCGCAGAAATATCTTAAATACCACTTACAAACAAAAATACACATTCACACACACACATCATGTATACATCCATCCTTAAATGCAAAATATATTACTTGCTAAAGTATAATTAACAACTATAATAAATTTTCCTCTGTTGTTTTTTAATAAAAATATAAAATAAACTACAAACAGTTTACAATTACAAAAAATCTCAATAAAGTTTTCGAATCAAAAATTGATTTAACCAAAAATATTTTAAATCATCTCCACAGATTATAATAGTATTAGATTTTAAACTGAAAAATATCAAAAGGCTAAAGCAGTTTATAATCAGAAAATAATTGAATCCAAAAAAAATATTTTATTAAAACATAATTTATTAAAAAAATATTTTTAAAATTTCCACGAATTATAATAGTATTACATTTAGAACTGAAAAACATTAAAAAAAACTAAAGCAGTTTATAATATTAAAAAATGTATTAAAATAATGGAAAAGCTAAAGCAGTTTATAATCAAAAACTATTTTAATCAATGAAAATTTTCACCAATATAATTTAAACATATTTTCTTGCAATAAAATATTTATTTATATTTTAACAAATTTTTAAGAAACCAAACATGGCAGTATTCCAAATTTATTTCATAACAAATAATTTTACCATGGAAATAAAAATTCAAACATGAATTTAAGGTTATTTTAACATTTTACATTTGAAACATGAATATTAACGTAATTTTAAAGTGATACGAATCCAAATATCTATTCATCGTTTATAAGTATTTACGTCAATACGGGTTTATTTACCGAACTTGTAACTTAACAGTATTTCTGTTTCCCATTGAATTAAGATATAATATTACTCTTAATGTACTTTAATCAAATGATCTATTATAAACTTTTATTATGTTTTACTGTGAAAATCATTACCTATTATGATTTTTTATGCAATTGTAAATGTTAATGTTTAAATAAGCATATTTATAATAGCAATAAGAATTGTTTTAAAATATGTTTTTTACATAATGAAATCATATACGACCTTATTTTATGGATTTTTCCTGTGGCAAATATAATGTAATACGAATCTTAAGGCTGTAATAAAACAATTAATCATTAATTTAAATATGTATGTGTTAAACATGCTCATAACTTAACCATAGAGCACATTTAACATGTGATAGTATCTGTCACGAAAGTGTGTGACTTCTGTCATGAAGTAAATTATTAATTAACTTCTGTCATGAAGAGTAACTTGATTACTTAGACAGATGGTAAATAAAGTTCATTCCTTCATTTATTTATAGGCAATTTATATACATGCATGCTTTAAAGGAGCAGGGGAGGGGGTTTACTGAGTTAAATTATACCATTAATGTATTACCATGGATTCGAACCAAGGATATCCCCTGTCTCGAGGATTGTAATGATACCAGTTATGACATATACTTTAAACATTTTTCCATTAGTACTTTAGTGTTAAAATGAGTGATGGAGTAAGATACTTTTTGGTTTCAAAGTTATAGACCCAAGGTTACCACTGGCAGTTAGAAAAACTCACCTCGGCAGGGTCCTTTATTTACATAGAGGGTCGGTCTCCCTTCGGGACAAACAGAAAATGGATGTCTGCATCCTACAGGCTGCTCAATCTTACACTGTATAAATGTCACTTACTTTTTTAGTGTGAAGATTGTCCAACAATGTTCTACATTAATCATTATAGAATGAATATACACTTGGAGGATATTAAATAAAGAGGGACTGAGGTGGTTAGGTTGCTTGCCTCCCAAGATGTATAAGAAGTAGTCTTAACAAATATTTAGATCAATTACACTGTGTATAAATTTCACTACTTTTTCTTACCACTTGCTTTCATAAAAAGTAATAATTTATTTAAACTGTGCATTTTAAATTGTAAGATTCACACTTTAAATCTTTTTACTAACCAAAGATATATGTAAGTTTTTTCTCACAAATGCTATATACTTGTTTAAAAACAAAAGCGAGATTTGGTAAACACAATAAAACATGCCTATTAGTTCATTTTACAGCATATTTATTCCACAAGTATGTTTTACAAAACATATTTATTTTACACAAATTACTGAACATTGTATAGAAATAGTGAACAGATATTTTTCTTGTTACTATACAATGGTTCATGTTAACAAACATACAAAGATTATTCTTTGGCAAGTTACATTTTAATAAACACACATGATTACACTGCAACACACACACATATATATATGCAGAATGTTTTAACAAACTCAGTTATATGTTATTTGCAAATTCAATATAAATAGTTTTCATACATTTTCTAAGGACTGGATCCATTTCCTGAGTTTCAAGAAGGCTAGGTATTTTACGATCTGGTTTCATTCTGTTAGTTTGATTACAAACATCTTTACATTCGGGTGAATGTAGGACAATAATTTCGACTGTCTGGATATGTTTCTACATTATGTGAATGTACTGCTTCAATGCTAGAGGGAAGTGGAGTGGTTGCAGTCATGTAGAACACAGGTCATTTCGTAATATCGATACATTGAATAATTCAAGATATTTTTCTTCCTCTAGAGGAAAATAAACCACTGTAAAATTGGAAAATTCTATCACATTGCTCAGTTAATTCTCTGAGCAAGCCATTAGCCTCGAAAGAATAAGTTATATTAGGTGTCCTTGGTTTGACTGATACATAATGATTTCCTGGGTGAAAGAATGTCATGTTGCTCATATATGGTTCAAACCTCGACTGTGATTAACCCTTAATTAAAAATCTATAATATTTATTTTTTAATATCCCCTCTATTGGTTCAAGTTGAACAGTAATTTCGAGCTAAACTTTAATTTCCCTAATTTCACAGCTAGAAGTACGTAACACTTTGATGAAACACATCCAGTATGTGATGTACAACCAAACTTTTTATGATGATGAACAAACATATGTATACTTTATCACATTCCTGAAAATACTGAAATGTTATATTATTATCTGCTGTATAGGTAAGATGTTTCAAACTCTCATCTTCCATGCTATATGTTGTTACAATATTCCTTACCCTTAGTTTTCAAGTTACGTTTTCCCTAGCATGTATGATCTACACTATATTCAGAAATACATGCTTTATTATGTGTTAGAATATAATGCCGAAATTATGCACATTTAAAGCGAATATTTGACTCACACATTTCCTTATAATTAACATGTGAAATGGTAAACCATAAGTTACAGAATACAAACAATATTTAATAATTAAGCACTTACAAATCTATGTGAACATTATTCTGAGTTAGCTACATCACATGCATATATGTTGCATATAGATAGAAAAAATAAACTTTCTTGTTCGAAAATAAAGTTGTGAATGTCTCCATCACAGGTTTCCTTACAGCAGATAGTGGTTCCAAGGTGAGGCCTGGTGAGTAAATAGGCAATTACTCCATTGCCTCGTTCTTCTTCCACCTATTTGGTAAGGATAGCTAACATAAGGTCTTCTGGTGTTGATGGTAGTTCGCTGTTGGGTGCAGATACTTCACAGCACAATTATTGATTGCACACTATCCCTTTGCTGAATCGCATGCCAAGACTAGCATCGAAAGTGTAGCACCAATGTTCAATAACTCTTCTGTGACCTATTTGCAGGGCCTCAAACACATCCATATTCTTGAACACACTAACCATGACTGACAGATTATTACTAAACACTCTCCATTATACACACACACACACACACACACACACACACACACACACATATATATATATATATATATATGCAGTGATATCACTTTCTGATTTGATAACTAAATATTCTTGCTTTGAAATACTTTACATTACCACATTCCACAGGGAGTTGTTAATTCTTGGTTGTGTATAAGTGTTATGAGTAACATGTTCCTTGTTGTCACACTGTTCGCTCCACACAGTAGGAATAGAATGACAACAATCCTTTTGCAATAGATATTTAATTTTCTTGCATGATGTGCATTTCGTGACGTGTTTAGTTAGAGCTTCAAATGCTAAGAAGTTCTCACTGAAAGGCAACTTACTGTTAGCACGTAATTTATACAGAGGACAAAATGTGCATCTGTAACAAACATCTAAAACTTTTAAAGTATATGTTGGACTGATTAAGCAGAAATGCCAATTCTCTTCACTGTTATAAATTCAAATTTATAATGGCATATCTTCTTCTCGAAACCAAACTCTCCTGTATCTTGGAGTAACACTTGCTTATTGAAGTGATGTTTTGAAACTCTCTAATGTGACTAAAGTTATGGTGTATGGTTCTTCCTTTATATATAGATTCTGTTATGTAATTGCTTTCCATTAAAAAAAATGTTTCGACATTTTGTCAGGAGTGCATCACTGATCAGTTGTGCCACCATCTTGCAGTTTAGTATTTTCCCAGCAACATCTTCTTTAAATCGAATTTACACGCTCAAGTGTTGCTTAGCCATACCTTGCACTGCCTTATTCTGCAAGGCGAGACTAGACGTTCATTACTTCCATGGATTTGAGTGGTGTGTTGTTTATTATTACAGGTTTCAGTCCACATTGTAGGAATGTTGTAAAATTCCCTCGTTAATTTATACTTCATTTGTTTGTATCCTGGATACTCTGTTATTTCTTCACATCGAACATGGAACCTTAGTTTGTTTGAAGTACATGGCAGTTCCGTATCCGGTCGCATGTTGAACACTGCACAGTCGTCTTCATCGCACAAACTCCATTCTTTGTACGTATATTCTGCACTAGTTTGGGAGAAATTCCAATATTCTTCCCCATTGCACAGCTGCATTTCGTGAAGTGTATTGTAGTTATGCTGGAACCACACTTTCCTGAATCCACATACTATACTCTAGTAAGATTTTCCTGGATTGAAGTGCTTCATTTCAATAATGTATGTAAATTGACATAAGAGTTGCAAATGTTCCTATATTTATAGCTTTCTCCCAACATAAGTTGTAGCAAACAGATTTTTTTAATGTACCAGGTTGTTGGTACAAATATTCCCTTAACGCTTTGCTTTTACACTGTGAGCAAAACATTTTGTTCTAACATTGATGAATATTATAGCATTGTACAAGTGAATTGATACTTGGCCAATCATAATACCTCCTAATGTTTATAATTCCTGTATTAGTTAACATGTTCATAAGTTCCTTTTGCATTTTCCCGACACATATAATACGGGATAATCTTCGAGGAGCGCATCAATTATGTGCTGATCTATATTCATATTCCAAAACACCCGCACCCTACTTCAGTATGTACTTAGTATGTTTGATGGCAAAACATCATTTGAATTTTGGGAGTCAAACAGACCAGGGGTTTGGCAGTTTAAAGTTCAACACTTTGGTGTCATTATAATCATTTGAATACGATATAGCAAGTTCTTTCACAGTAAAACACTTATCATAATGGTTTTCAAATTGTTGCATGTAACAGATCATGGTTAGACTGTCTCCTTATTATGCACACTTATGTCAGAATATAAGGTATGACATTTAAGACCCCTATTAATTTTTACATAGTCTGCTTACAATATTTCAGTTGTCGCTTCTGACTCAATCCCTGAATATGACATTGTTTCATCGGGAGGGCTTACAACTTGCATTACTTATTGCATTCTGTGCACTACACAATCTCTCCTCAGATGATGTGTGTTAACATCATTAAAGAAGGCTGGTGTGCCATACGGACAGTCTTCGCAGGGAAGGTATGATATAATGTCCTCGTCTGCTCTTTACTCCTCTGGGAGAAATGGGTAAACATGTTGACTCTCATGTGATGCGAATGTAATTATAAATGTTTTAGGAAGTAGACATAATTGTGAGTGAGTATCCATTCTTTGCAAGGTTTTACTGCGACTGTACACTCTAATAGCATTGTAGACCCTAACACATTCTTTATCGCAGTTTTTGCACCATTGCCCATTATGCACTATACCTGTTTCAATCAGTTGATGTCGGTCTTGTTGTTGTTGTTTGGCATCCCAGTGCGATGCTGTAGTTAATTTGAATCTCTTAGCGCTGATGTCGATTGATGCTGGAACTGATGATGCTGTAGCTCTGCGGTGAAACTAATACATGGTATTTAAACTCTTGGTGATACGCTCCTGACAAAATGTGACTTTGATGGCTGTTAACTTTACACTAATGAAAAAATTACTTTATTCCCTCTTTATAAATTTTTAAATCCAAAATGGCGACTATCTCCTTGGATTTTAACTATAATTCACCCTTTTCAAAATTATTTTTGAAATAATTCTAAATTACACATTTGATGTATGGCATTTCGGTTATTTCATGCTAGAAACATGGTTTGTGATTTTCCTTTAGTAATAATATGTAGGTATGATAGTTTCTAATATTTTATACTGGGTTACAGTTCGAACACCTCCGATCACATGTTAAATATGCTTGGACCATATTTTACATTTATGTGGAAACAAACATAAATATCTACTAAGACTGGATGATCGGTATGTTTATAAAGTGTTTTATTACAATTTTTGTGCTATCTTCATGAATTTTTAAAATTTGTTGGATTTACTAACATTTATTTCCATAACCGTTAACATTATCCTATGCAATAGAGAGAATATATAGCTTGCTCGTAGGGTAACTTTACATGCATGTACAATCATACTTTGTTTGAGTAAACGTATCTACATTAGAAAGTATGCTTCTGGGCACACTTAAAACATACTTGTAAACTACTCTTGTGTACCACAATTTGAAACCGATTTGTATATATGTTTTATGTAGCTAAGTAATATTAAAATTATTTCAATATTTGATGTTCGCCCTACCCTTTCAGAGTGTTGATACTTGATGTTTCTACTAATTTTTTTTTACCTTGTGATACTTCTTAACATTTTTATTACGAAAAGTGTAGGTATCGCTTCATTGAACATGGAGTTAATAATATAAAATGGTTTGTATTACATGATTTCATTATTATTCTACCATAATATCAGTTTTTAATATCAGTTGGGCCGTGATCTTTGTTTTTTTTTTCAAATGTGTTGTTAGTTGCTACTAGTCATGCCCTAGAGCGTATCGGTTTGCGGGAGAGGGAGCGACTGGTGGCGATTTCTTGTGCTCTTTAATTGGGGGAGGGGGAATTCGAACTATTCATAAAGCTGGTTTCCTTTGAGTTAGCTCCACTGGGGCTATACTGGAATTAAAAAAAATTATTAGGAGACATTATCTTCTTCCTCACAAAAAGTTGTAACAATTGTAAAATAACATTTATTTTAAAATTGTAAAGTAACTTTGAGTGTTACAGTATTACATAATATTCGAGATGTGGAAATATTGAATTTGTATTAAACCAATCTAAGTCAATTAATTTCTTAAATAGAGATTTGTCTTAAGTATTCAAAATATAACCCCCATTATAAGCTTATGTATAATCACTCTGCCAACCAAGTTTTCCTTAATTTAAAAAATAATCAACTAATTCCTCCCTTATATCAGACAATGTAGACTTTGTTCTTCATACAATTCTTCTCAGGAGGCGTATGTAACTTGTCTTGTTATCTACTGCTCTCCAAAATCCATTGGTTACATCACCTGCTTCTTCAGAATCAAAGGTTCCTAGTGGTGTGTAAAGTTTAGTTGAGTTACGTTGTCAGCGCAAAAAGTTGTGTAGCAGTGTGACTTAACACTTCTAATAATGCCTTTTCCAGTTCCAATTGCATTGGTTTTCTTAACAGATGAAAGACAGAAGAGGCTATCCCGAAATACATTTTCAACTACTTGACGTGCTCTACAAACTCTGTAGTTGAACTTCTTTGTCTTGACCCTTTCGGAAGTGAAGTTGTAGTTTGCATCAACTACAGCAAAAAGAACAATACTAAAAAAACCTTTGAAATTGTAGAATTCACTGCCACTTAACCTAGGACACTGAAGTGCAATATGCTTGCCATCAAGACTTCCTATGCAGTGAGGAAAGTTCCATTTAGCGTCGAATCCTTCAGCCACCTCCATCCTCTCTTCTTGTGTTTGTGGAATTTGCAACCAAGTACAAAACAAATTTTTAATTTTTATAGATACATTATGCGAATAATTATATTGATAACAATTACCACCTTTGATTGTATTAACCAATATCGATTGTAATATTTTATTAATAACACTTTGATTAAATAATTTAAACATATATTAATGTATGTTACTGTTCAAAGATTCATAAATTCGGAGACGTCAGGTGCAGGACAAATGATGTATACCAGATGTGCCAGCTAAGCTGTTAACTTCAATGGCGTATCGCATGCGATCATCTGATAAATAGTTTAGGTGAAATGACAATATTTATAATGTAGGCTTTCTCTGTTGTAAACATCAGCTGGGCGTGATATTTCCTTATGATAACACGAACGTCTCCATTAAGACAGCTTTCGGTCTGATGTTAAAACAGAGCAAACCTACGTTCTGAATAATGTAATTATTCCTACACTAGTTATCAGATTTCGGAGTGTGAAATGCGGTTGGATTCGTCTCTTGCAGGTTAATGATGCTAGTAACAGAAATTACCATAGTTACATTTGACGAAACGAAGTTGATATCGATATCTTTTTTATTGACAATGATATGACAAGAACCTACATCCCGGTTAATGAGGTAAGTATTACAAATCACGTAGGACAAACAGAATAACGATAGCATCAATGGTTCAGGATGTAATTGAGGTTAACAGCATAGTTGACTCACCCGCTATATGAAGAAATACATATAATATTATACATATCTATGTTATTTACCTCTTCTAAGCTGTAAAGTGCAACGAGTAGCCAGGACAAGACTATAACAGCAGTCGTGGATGAGGACGTGATCGTTTCTCAGGAGTCAATGTTGAACGAAGCCTCCGTAGTTAACCAAAATACTTCAGGAGCTACAAAATGCCCAAAGTCACCGACACCCAGGCATTCAAAATGGAGACAACATAACCATCTTGATCAGCAACGTCTTGAGAAGGCATTTGAAATTCTGCAGATTTCTACCAACACAGTGGACGATTCCCAACATTTTGGCAATTTGGTAGCTTCAAAGTTGTGTATTTACAATGAGAATACTCGTTGTGCAATTCAAAGTGATATTATGAAAAATTTTCTACGTGCAAGTACAGGCTACTACAACATTACGCACTCTCCCTAATCTGCCTCTACTCCGTATTCTGACACAACAAATTCTCTATCCCACCTACAAACTCACAATGATTTCCAAAATTGCATGCACTATTCAACTCCATCCCCATATCAACACAACCCAAGATTCACACGCACTCCCACCGATTTCCATACCTCACAATTCCCAAATGCTGGTGATCAGTCATTCCCTCACCCAGATTCTGGTGTCCATGATATATTGGTTGAGGAATTAAAACCTTTTATTAACAAATAATTTTCAGCTGCATTAAATAAATTATTGCTTAACAGAATGCTATACTAGAAAAAGTAATGTAGTAAGGTATATGCAATAAATGAATAAACTAAAATGTTAAAGTAATGTACTTGCATTACATTCACTTAATAAAGTATTGCTTACCTGAATGTAGTTTTTCAATGCTTCCACAATTGCTTTACACACTTCTGAGACGATCCTGCTGATTGATTGTTTCGAAACTTTAAATAAATACTGAAGACTGGCGAATGAATCGCCGGTTGCTAAAAACCGTAGGGTGAGCACCAGTCTTTCTTGAGCAGGAATCGCTTTACGGAATGTTGTATCTTGTTTCGAAATTTTATGCCCGATTAGCGATAGTAAAAACTCAAAGTCAGTAGGATGCATCCTTGTAAAATTTTTATACAGCCCTCCGACGTGATGAAACCTCAAATCAGCCAACAAACTTGTACCACTATAATGTTCCCGACTAGTAAGCACTTTCGACATCCACCAACATAGCGATTATCTTTTTTTTTAAGCATAACGTCTTAAAATATACACTACGACAGCAATTTTCTGTGGTGTGATCGTGGCTGTTATTCGGAGACTGATCGATTCCGGCGTATCGTAGACCCATTGCATGATACGCGCTGCATGATACGGTATAATGATACGAGCACAACAGCTATGCATTTCACCGTTGCGTATCAGTGAATGATACACAATGGCGATACACAACGGGCAAATGCAACAAGTGGATACTAAGCTTTAACACTCCTATATTTGCATTCTTATATGTGGCATCATTTCCATTTCATTAGAGGTAAAAATCTTTCATTGCAGTTTAGGATGTCTACCAGAAATGTTTTTCCAGTGCAACATATCTCTCATTTGCATTTAATGCGGTTTGGATGCGCGGATGTGCCACTAATGGGTATACATGTCTCTCCATCATTCATAGCTCCAAGATGTCGAATAAAGTTCTAGTAGCAATTAGTGCTTTTACAGTAACATTTCAATCTGGATTGTACTCGGAGTAGACTGAAGAATCCCGATTGAAAATTTACCCTTAACACGACCGACTGGACTGAAGTAGGAATGGAGTGATATAATCTAATCCGCTCGCCAAGGTGGACTGGACTGTAGAATCAGGATCGAAAGTTTACTGAAAACAGTGAATGGAACTGGAGGAAGCAGGACATAATAAAGGCGCCATATTGAATAAGGCCGAGATAACCTGTTTGTGGCATTTCGTGAAGGTTACGAACGAACACGTGCAGCAAGAAGAGGGAGTGTGTGGTCAGAGAGAGAGAGAGAGAGAGAGAGAGAGAGAGAGAGGTTGAATATTTCCTTGGAATAATGCTGGACAAGCCGATATTAAAGTTGTTAGATGGGAAGCGGTATAGAAAAGGTGAAATATTTGAGTTGGTAAAGGTTGAAATGGATGGTGCCGGTTTTAACAGAACCGCCGAGCAAGTAATGATAAAATGGAAAGCACTCAAGAGAGGTATTTTTAAAGCCCGAAGGAACAATGAAACTAGTGGCACAGGCCGTGAAGAAGCTCCATTTCACGAATTACTGGAGCAAGTGTTGAGGAGTAGACCATCATGCACTGAAACCCTAAATTCTTGCGACAGTCAAGAAGGTAAGTTTAGTTATGTGTTAATTACATACATACGTTAGTATAAAATGTAAACCAAATAATTTGGAGGCTATTGCTGGACACCTGAAATAAGTGCTTGTTTAGGCTGGTGTCTTGTGTAAACAGCTTACCACCATGTTCGTGTACAGTATCCTCAGTAGGCCAAATTTCCGCATTAGAAACATAATTCGTCTAAAATGTATAGTATGTATAGGTTAGTTGATGATCCAGTTGATTGGTTATTTGAAAGTTGCTGTGTAGTAATAGCATGTCAGCATAGAGCTTACACAAGTATATTAAGCATTAATCAAATGTTTACAATATTCTCTTAGGTTGTAAAATAGACATGGAAATTGATCCGGAAATAGAGCCACAAGACCGAAATGTCACGATGGAATCGGAGGGTCCGTCATTGGGTGTGACATCTAGTTCAACAGGAACACCTATAAATAGACGCAGGATGGGTGCGTGCATACCGATTTTATAATAATTATCTGTGTAAGTGTTTTGCTGTAACTGTGAGTACACATGTTCCTGTCCATTGCCATAATTTAACTCTTAGCCTAGAATTGGAAGTTATAATAGTAGGAAGGGCAAACGTTGTACTATCTGTTTATAAGGCTCAGTCGCATAGAGAGCAATAAAATATAGAACCGATTACAGTAAGTACCTAGGCCTATAGTTTATTTGGAAATGGTATTCAGAGATACTGACATCAGTACATGTAAATACAAGTAGGCCTGTGAAAATCATTATACCTGCCATGTCAAATGTAAACATTGCAAATAAATATCTTCTTTCAGAAAACAAAGGAAGCTACAAATCTGTGCTCCTTTCATTCACGAAGGAATGGAAGGAAATGCAGCTTGAACTGCAAAGTAACTTCATGCAGAAGGAAGAAGAGTTATGGTGCCAGCAATTGGAGCAACAAAAGAAGTGGGAGCAGGAGTTTTTAAAAGAACAAAACAAGACAATTGAGAACATGTGCATCACAAATGCTAATGCACCATAGAAAATGCTGTCTAATGTTTTGTCACGGGTTTGCTTGCCACACCCCACACAAAACACTACCTCTGTTCCCTCTGCAACATCCTCTGTGTCATTTCCATTCCATTAAACACCTCCACCAGCTTGTCCCCTAACAGTAACAAGTACCTCACAATGTGCCCCAAATGCCGTGTTTCATTCAAAGTCATCCACTCCCCAAAATGTCACTCAGGCACGACAGACTTCTATCACAGTAACTTCCGTACCTTCAACATCAACCACCACCATCCCCACCACATCACAACACCATCAGTAATGGGATTATACTGAATGAAGACTACATATACACATGTCTTAGGTTATACATTTGTATCCAATTTATTGGCTAATGTAAGATGCAGGCATGTATTACACCAGTCTAATATAATACAGCACATATTTTACAATCTGTAAAATAAAGACTGAAACATCTGAAAAATGAGACTGCAAAATATCAGACATGTTTCGTTGTGTATACGATGTACATACAAATTAAAGGCACTACATACATTTATTTGACATTAACTAAGTTGCCATGTCACTTGAATAAAAAGGGAGTACAGTGGTATCCCTTTAATTCACACCTCAATAGATCAGAATGTTCAGTTTGTACGAATAAGGGTTTGCAGTCTTGTAGTGATACTAAAAAGGTACAATTACAATCTATGATTTAGCATATTAGTAAATAAAACATTCTTGTCACCAGAAGGCCTTATTTGTATGAGCGAATGTGACATAACTTTTACATTTTAAGACATATTATGGCAGTTTTCATTAAGTAATATACACATCAACATTAAATTATCTGTCTCACCACACGGAGAAAGTAGAAAACTATGTATTACTGAGAACAATGTATTAAAGAGGTTTCACAATAGAGCTAGTCACTTTCACTACATCCTTCTTTTAAGCAGAGGATAATTGTCTGCCATGTACAGTGTGATGACATGCCTAATTGTGTCACCTGCATAGGCATCTTTGTGTGCTTCGCCATATTGTGGATTTGGCTGAGGCAGTTCAACTTCAGATTCTTCAACACAGCCCAACCATTGCTGCACAAATGTGTTGCAGATAACTTCAATCATATTGTTAATTACACAACAAGCAGAAACCATTTGCGACATGAACTGATAGTGTATATCGTATCCATTTAACAAACATCTAAATCTACTTTTCAAGCATCCAAATGCATTTTCAACAACTACTATTGCCCGGTTGTGATACACGTTGAATGACTCCTTTTCGGGTGCTGTGTGGTCTCTGTGGCCAGTTATGAGCCAGGGGAGTAATGGGTAAACCGGGTCTCCTTTTAAGAAGGGTGAAATTTCACAACCGTTGATGTCACGAGAAGCCTGTGAATAATAATGTATGCACTTAATATTACTTTCAAAGTAAATCAATAAACATACTGCATTGTCATGTGCATTTGTACATTACAAGTTTGGGTTGTACAGCCATACCAGAAGGACGCACTGTACGTTGCCTCCAGCAACATATACCCCCAAAACTTTGTATGTGCGATGAGGTGAAGAACCAGCCGAATGATGATAACAGTAGTACAGAATGTGCTATAGCACATGTTTGGAATTGTTAGTCGTACAATTCATGTAGTTGCATCGTTTTACAATGCATGAAATGAGCGGCACGAGGAGTATGAGACTCCTTCATAACCAATCATTAGCTTGTCGCATGCAATGAACACTTATGACACTAAAGTGATTCATAATGCTGTCCCTATATTATATTATAACGTTCAGCAACAGGCGATCTGTGATCAGAATCCAACCTGCGGAGGGCAGAAACCTGGACCACAAATAAATACGTCTGTAATAGGATGATTTAATAATTAAATCAGGTTTTGTTCCAAATCTAGGTAAGGTACTTTGGAATAGCATTTCTATAAGCCATGTTCCATATTGAGGACACTTATTATATTACAGAATGTCATTTTGTTCCTTTCAAACCTCAATAAAATGCATTAAAAACATTATATTTGATTTTTCTAACACAAAACTACTTCAAGCACCTTGAAAATTCCTTGTAATTATGCTTAATAATAACCATATCTAACATATCCAGATGTTATTTGTCCCATTTTGTAAAAAAAAAACACTATTCTTAAGAATTACCGTTTCTGCTACTGTGATCCCTATTTGCTAGGGTATTTATAATGTAATACGTTATATTGTACCTTTGTTAGCACTTTTGCTGCTTTCTTAAAGAGCAGTGGATGTTTTAGAACAGTAGCGTCGTGATCTGCTCCAGGTACCCCGCAGCTTTTGTCACGAAACCTATGCAGAGAGGGAATTATTATTATATCACTCAAACAAAACAAGTTCCGTTCAAATCAGTGAACATCGATTGTTTACACTTTTCATACTGGCAAAATTACACATGTTACGGTATGTACTATACCAGTGTACACAAAATTATTTACTTACAAATATCTATGATCCACGACAGCTTGCAAAACTGTCGATGGCCAGTTATTCCTATTAATAAAATCTCTATAACCATAACTTGGTGGAATGATGGGGATGTGTGTGCCATCTGTTGGCCCTAAAACTTGGGGTAATCCACTTTCAGTTTCAAACCTGTAGGTTATCTCGCGGGCCTGCATTTAATCTGGTACCATGATATACTGGGGTCTTAATATTTTGTTAATGGCCTTTACAACACCAAAGACATAGCAGTGAACTGTAGCTTTGGATACTCCAAACTGATGGGCCGCAATCCTATATTCGCAGCAACTGCGCAACTTGTACAATGCAATAGCCACCTTTTTGTCAGGACTGACGCCTATTTGTCTTCGGTGGTAGCTTCTCAATTCATCTCTCAAACTGTCGCAAATGTATATGAATGTTTCATACTTCATCCTGAAGCATTCCATCCAGTCTCCTTCCGTGAATTGGTGTTGCACTATTAGTTCCTACCAGTCGTAATTTCGTACATGATTGGGTGAGCTTCGTTGCCTTCGGAAACATGGAAATATAGGCCCTATCTGTGCCGATTTCAGAAAGTGACGCCGTAGTTGCTTGTGTCTTTTCCTTATGAGCTCATTTGCCATGTCCCGTCTTCTTTTGAGTACTTAGTTCAACATAGGCGTGATCACATAGTTACTCTGTGCAAGAGTAACCAACATATAATAAAAACCGGTAAAGGTTACCACTAATTTCACAATTTCTTCTGTATCCATTCTAGTTTGCATCAAATGCTCCAAAACAATAACAAATACTTCACAATAACAACCTTTCGTTTAATTCGTTTGTAGTTTTACCAGTCGCCACTAGAGTGCTTCTATCCCATTTCAATCCGCATTCAGTCTTATTTATACTTCAGTCCATGTTCGAAAATTTACCTTAAACGCTTGTTTTCGATACGAGTTCACTCCAAGTTCGCTGCGAGTTGAATCTAATCCGAGTTTGATCCAGTCCGAAATTTTACTCTAAAATCACTAAATGTGAGCAGTGTGAGCCACAGAGCCGAGATCAGTGAACACGCAGGCGTATTTAACAAGTCATTGCCCAGCCGGATGGGTTTGAGAGAGGTCGCATCGTCGACCTCCGAGAGACAGGTTGAACGTTTCAGTGCATTGCTCGCCCCTTGAACCGTTCTGCCTGCTCTGAGCTAGCTTTGAACGCAGCGGGAACAGGAGGGTAGACATGCCCTTTGATAACATACGGTCATGTCCTGTGCCTCTATTCACTTAGGTACACCTACGATGGCGCCTTCAGGGGGAGCAATATTTTTGCAAATGAGTGTAAATTCCTTTTTTTATTCTTAGCAGCTGAGATTACCAACGAGTGTTCCTTTATTCTCTGATTTAGCCGATGTGTCACTGACGAGAAGTGTTTTGGCATATGGGCTGGATGCTACACTCCTGCTAAGATCACTGATGTGCAGGAGGACAGACTGTTCCAGCAATATCAGACAGGAAATGGTGGTGATAAACGATAATTCTAACAAAAATACATTGCTCTTAATCTATCGAAAATGCAGAGAGATTAAATATGTATTGGAGTTAAATTATTTTCACCTGGAATAAATGTCAATACTATAATTTTTATAACTTATCTCTCCTTATTTCCACTGCTGGTAATGGTGACGAGTATTCCGTCACTGAAATCACTGATTGGCTGTTGGCGTTCCTAAATATTTTTCGCTGATCAGTAACTTCAATTGTGTCAGCAGATGAAGGTATGCACATTTACATAGATGGTAGAAGTAGAAAATAGAGCAGGTCTAACCTCAGCCTGTAGCTATCGGGACTGATGCTAACGTCCTGCGGTCTGGCGGAGGAGGACGCAAACTATATCTTCAACAGTATCACCAGTAGCTCGAAGAATTTTCTGAATAAACAAATGTTAACAAACTTCGAGTGAATTGTAGTGGTAATTTATAGTTGAAAAACGTCCGTGGAGAGTTCTAATATTGGCGTAGCAGGATATAATAAACAGGATCTCACGTGGTCAAAAACAACCAGAAACATACGATTTTTTTTATAAAGAAGCCCAAAAAGTGATCAAATCCTCTGGTGTGTTGAACAGACGTTCTCAAACTTTAGTTAAAAAAAAATAAATTATGTCAAATATTAGCAACTTACACTGTTAGTTAACTTCGTACATTGCAAATGAAAGACCATAAAAAAAACTGCAAAGCCCTTTTGAAATAGTATCCTGCTGTCAGAAGTAAAAACACTCTTATATTTGCACCGAGAAAATTAATTGACATGTATATATAAGATTTTGGAGAAAAGATTTTTTGCGCGCATTAACATTGCATTTTAAACTTAAATAACTGACCCGTGTTAAAAACATTTTAATCTGGACAAGTGCTGTGCACAGTGAATACAAACGACCTTCTACCAAACTGTACGAAATTACTATAAAATGAAGAAATATTGAACCTCCAATGTTTAGCGTGACTGATTACAAGTAACTTAACGATGATATAAACATTTTAGTAACCGTTAATATAGTAAATGAAATGAAAATTAATAATGCTAATGTGAAGACAAAGAATTCGAGAGTCGAAAATTACAATTTATACAGGAAATAAAGTCCAAGAACGTCCTGAGTTGACGTCCTACTGACACAACATGACCTCTTATCAAGTGAATCTGCATCACTTGAACGGGAGAAATCTGCTAATGGTTAGAATAATCTTCAAAAACAATTCATACTTCGATGTCAGGGTATAATTGTTACTGCTGATGCGAATAAAAGTATTGAGCACTGACTACTACCGCCGTAAACGGATCGTTGTATCAGTCGTTAGTTTCTTTCACTGATGATGCTGGTTTAAGGGAAATAATGCCAAACATTTTGTGCAAGATTAAAGAGTAACTACAGTGACTACGTCAGTAAAAGGGATCAATTTTCTAAAATAAAATGTCTTCAAAATATTTTTATTGTAAATGTGGAGAAGCACTGGAATGAGGTAGCAGGGGAAACGTGAAATCTCAGAGAAAACCCCTCGACCAGCAGCATCGTCCGGCACGATTCTCACATGCAAAAGTCTGGGAGTGACCCCATCGGGAATCGAGCGTGGTTCGTCTGGGTGGGAGGTGGATAGTCAAACCACTACACCACCGCAGCCCTCTCCAGTAGTTCGCGAGTAGACTAAGGTTATTCAAAAGGCATTTGTGCTTAATCCTTAGCCCTAAACACTCTTTATTATTATTTCGACAACCAAATTCTGCGTTTAGTCTGATATCATTTCCCCTAATAAAGTTTCTATCCATGCTATGACTTCCCCAGTTAACCTTCACTCACTCGATAATTGAGTTCTACCCAAACAAGGATGCCAGTTACAACATATAACATAAATGCTTTTTTTCATGTATGTTTTTGGAGTATCTTTTAAAAGATGTACTGAGAAATGGAAGGAATCAGAACAATACAGAACGTAAAAATTGTCGGGATTTTAATTTTAATTTTACACCAATTAAGGAAAACATGTTCAACTTATAAAAATTAGTAGGACTAGGTGAATAAATATTGGCCTCCCACATAAAATATGGCGATACCAAAATTGGGGATACATAACGGACAGTTGTCAAGAAGGTTCGGATGCCTCATCTTTAGGCATATAAAGACAATTGCAATAGATTATTTTACGTCAATCGCCTATTTTCTAAATGGCGATCTTCGTGTCATATCTCTGGAATTACATAACTGCTTTAGAACAAGTTTGGCGTGACATATTTCTGGCACTACTCCACCGATTCCCAAAACGTTTCGTGGGGAAATACCTTCTGGTGAATCGAGTTTCTCAAAGAGAATAGGCTCTTTTATCCCAGTCTGTGTGAGCCTCTTTCGAATTTCTTAACTCTTTAAGCGTGGAAGAAAGCATACTTGTTAGTTACCGTCGGCCCAAAAATGTATTGGCATATCCACATTGTGAAGGCTGGTTATGAAATAAGTAGCAGTTTATGTCCATTAGCATAAAGCTGTAATTTATACGTACACAACTTAAAAATATATTGCTGTACAAATTCCCTCTTTATAACAAAAGCCTCGTTTTCTGTAAAACAAATAAAGGATTGGCACAAGGAACGGATTCATTGCATATCGGTAGAGAACTGCAAAATTCGCGTTATTATTTGGGGACACGTTAAACTTTAAACACATGTATCTTTGCAATACGTTTGTCATTGGACCGTACTTATCTGACACGACCTGGGTAAGACTGCGACCAATAAGTGGACTCTTCATAATTGTGTGCCCCAATCACGTTCAGTTCAGTCATAAAGAGCGTGGCTTCACATATTTTCAGCAGCTAATGGAGAAACGACGCCAGCTCCAGTACACACAGTACTGTGAAGTTTAACCTGACGCACCATAATAACGCGAATTTTGCATGTCTCTACATATCGGTTATGATGTGTAAAGTGACGTGTATGTGTATGTGTGTACATACACAGGCCTATATATATATATATATATATATATATATATATATATATATATATATATATATATATATATATATATATATATATATATATATAGTAATATAATGGCGTTTACACGCAACGCCATTTAACGTCGTGCCCACTGGAGGTAGATTACAGATTATTCACAATTCTTATGCAGTTTTATGAAGCAATAGTCATCCTGAGTCCGAAGCAGAAGGAACATTCGGTGTATTTGCGTGATAGAGCAGTGTTATTCTATTCATAAGGGAAAATCAATCGCAAGATTGGAGACGAACTAGGAAATCATTAACATATACAGTAAGATTGGCCCAACAGAAAATAAGCGTCGATCTGGGTGTCAGAAGTTGAGAGCTTAAAATATTATTCAATTTGCGCAGGAGGAAGCCTATACAAGTGGAGAATCCATTGCTTCAGGCACCCAGCAAACATCCAACAAAAAGATGAATGCTTATGTTTTGTGGAATGGGACTAACAGTTTATTCGAGGTAGATCTCCCAGGAAGAAGTTATATAAGTATTTCGGAAATTAGCAGTGAGAAACGCTTGCGGTTGGTAAAGGAAATAAGCCGTCAGAGATTCTGAACACGGTCATATTTTCTGACGAATGGAAGTTCACTTTTCTGGATCCAAGCGAAAGAGGAAAGCGTGACGCAAGCCTAACACAGAACTCCAATCCGAACACATTCTTTCAACCGTTAAACATGGAGGAGGTGATGTAATGGCTTGGAGATGTATTGCGGCATATGGAAGGGGAAAACCTAGCCGTAATACAAGGTATAATGGGCCATGTGAAATACATATAATTGTTGGGCGGTAATTTACGTGATAGTGTGCAGAATTTGTGACTTAACGGGGTCTTTCATTTCTGTCATGACAATGACTCGAAACACACCGCCTTGAAAAAAACCTACAGTGGTTACTATACAGTGCTCCACGAATGGTTCTCACTCCTCCACAGAGTTCTGATTCGAACCCAATCGAGCATCTGTGGGCGCATCTCGACCCATATATCAGAAAATATCATACGTCTGTGGACGACGGGTGTTGTGTGGAGTAATTTAAGAGAGTACTCCTCCAGGAATGGTCTAAAATCTTCACCGCCAAAGTAACACAACTTGATCGATAGATTTCCCCGGCCAGTGTCTGTAAGCTGTTATGAATGCTAAGGGTATGCATCCTGACTATACAAATTTGCGTACCATCGTAGAGTGATGACGTATTGTGTGTCAATGTTTTCTCATGGTGCATGAAATAAAAGTTTGTTTGTTATAATGTATATTTATTTGTTCTGGACAAACAATATGCGCAGAAATATATTTTTATGTCATGTACGTCTGCAATTACAAATACATAGAACGGGTGTTGCCGATACTTTTGCGGCGACTGTGTATTGGTGATTTCTGGTTGTCTTCAACCCTCTAACTCCTGCATTTACCCAGATGTTATTTCGCGTGGAAGTTAGTAACTTAATTTGGGTGCAAGCTGCTTAGTTGGTGGTTTCTGGCTACGTGAGTGTGGACGCTTTTGTAAAGTACCGAGGATACTCGCGGTAAAGAAAAAAATAACAATCTAGAAAAATGGAACGGAGGGACATGAACGTTTCCGTTCGTACCTCCCTGCGCAAACACCCGTGCGATTAACATGCTAGTCATTAGCAGGCCCCACAACGATGTAAGCTGTTCCGAAAACGTCTTTCCCACCGCACGCCTCGACCTCGATGAAGGAAGGTCGCGTCGGTGTTGCGCGACCACGTAATAGACGGGTCTGCGGGTTCGCCGAAGATAATATGCCCCGGGAAAAGTTGGCGCGGCTCACAGAATCCTGCATGGAGGATAATCTTCACGAGCAGCCTTGAGCTCAACACGAAAATGGCCGCTGGAACGACTTGGGAGCAGAACCTGTTCTCAGTTGGGACTCGAACTGCAAGCAGGACCGGTATAAGACAACATTCTGCTGCTGCCCCGTCATGGATATGGTATGTACTCGTCTACCAAAACTCGAAAGGTTTCGTTCGTAATACGCAGGCTCGTTCATCGCGATATACAAACGAACGCTAAAAGATTTTAAAAGTGCTGGAGAGCAAATAACTCATTATTTTATCTGTGCAGAATCCCGTCCGGCTCTTAAACACTGCACGCGATGCCACAGCCACTTCTCTCAAAAGGAAGGAAGAAAAACGGTTTGGTAGCTTTTGCATGCTCACGTGTCAAAATAACAATTTTCCCGTTCGCGTGACGCATAAAAAAATAAAAACTGATTCATGGAAATAAAATAATTTCCACAAATAATACGCGATATTCACTTAGATATTTCTGCAACTGTAAAAATTTGAATCATATTTTATTATTTTTTTATTATTGTTTAGTACGGGGAAAAATATTTTGCGAATTTTCCAGTTTGCTTCTCTTGATTTGTTTTGTAAAATAACGTCAGCTAAACCTACCCTAAATGGAAAGAGGCAACTCCTTTCCAATTCCGTGGTTTATGGTTAATGCCTTTTTTATTTGCCCGCTTCAGAAGAACTAGTACCTTTGAAAGGGTAATTCACTATACAGAATTGTGGAGCATAATATTTTATTCTAGGCAAATTATGTCACGTGTAATATTACTAAGTTGAAAGTGTTTGGTGTTCGGCTGTATTCTAGTGGCCCGGAACCTTTTCACTAGAGGCAGTTCGGTTGGTTCAGCACTTTTGAAAGCACTGCTTAAGATCTACTTCTCTCCCCATTTTTGTCCTTCCGCCATATGTAAAATTCACATCGCCATGGGCCTAACGACCTTATTCATGCGTTGGTCAAGAGAAAACGTAAAATATCAGGAACACCAATGTCGTAATAGGCTTAAGGTTGTTCCCACAATAAGGTGTATAAAAACCACTAACTTGAATTACCATAGTTTAAAATCTTGTGCTCGCAATATAATGTCAAGTCGTATGAATATTTTAATTAATTCTCTGTCAGCTTAACTGTAAACCTCCATACCATTGTGTATTGTGTGCAGTTATGGGCAGTGATTTTTATTAAAGGCTGACTTAAAAAGTGCTCCCTTTATCATGAACAGTCTTAAACGTTGAACACATGTCCTGATTTTTGTAGGGGTTTCACTGCATTATTTAATACTTTATATATAATAAGAAGTGTAAGGCACTTTCGTTACATGAAAATTACCTCCACTTTATACCGTTTAAAATTTGACATATACGATCGCCGTTTGTTATGGCCATTTTGAGAATAGTAGAGTTTTTCGATGTTTTGCCCCATATTACAGCAAGCATATTCATGGCTGAAAAGAAACAATCACCTACGAAACCGCATAGCTGACTACTCTCTTGGCTGAACCAAGGTGATAAATATATTTTCCTTGCTTGACTCGTGCCACTACGTTGGTCGCCAAATTTTTCTCGTGGGTGTATAATCTCAGAAGAAAATATATTTGTTTATTTACTATCTTTTGTAGTTAGTTCAGACATAGTAAACTCAGTAACAGAAGAGGAGTAAGATTAAATTATTTTCTTAAGAAACTTGTAAGGAAATCATAATTCTCTAAACGTGGAATATTAATCATTCAAATGAAATAGATATTATTTTTGCTACCGGAGCAGAAATATCTGTCATTTAAAGTCCAAGAAACATGCATCAATTGAATCAATATACTCATTTGATAAGAAGACCTTAATAACCCCAAAATATAGAGAGATCAACGCATAATAATTTTATTTACTATTTAATTAGAGAAAACATGAAAGGAGAACATAAATGAATTCAACAACTACCCTAGAAATTAATTTTACAAAGAATAATAATTTGGACACTGCTGTCAGACGTATTCACTGTAATTTTCTAAAATCAATTAAACCTAACTTGAAAATGTACCCTCTGATGTTAGTACCAGGTAACACACTTACGTGAAGTTAAAGTTCTGTAGCTAATCAATAGTAATAATATTTTTAATATATAATATATTTTGAGACGATTAAAATATTCAGAAAAACATAAACAGTACAATGTAAATAAACAATGTGACCAATTGTTGCTCATTACACTACACTACGTAAGAGCACTTTCATCACCTGATTATCACCGGTTTTACAACTGTAATCACGATTGCTGAAAATTACGGCGAATCTTGGCTTGGGGCGTTGAAGAGGCTAAATTATTATTTAGTGTTTAACACATTTATATCCTTTTTCGTTGTGGTATGAAATTAATAGTCTTAAAGAGAAACAACTAAGGAATTTTAAAAAATTAATAAAACGAGATATAGGAATTAAAAATGTACGTAATTTATATAAATCTCAAAATCGAACAAAAGTAATGTGTTAGTTTATAACTTAAAATAATGGTTTATGTTATAAGAATGTCATGAAATTTTTTTTAAATAACTAGTAACCATATTTTAACTTCTAATTTTAAGATAAAATTAAAGGTTAAAATTATTCGAAATTAAACCCTTGCCACGATAGAATCAATATGCTACTCTTGTGACTTCAATAAAATTTTTAGCTGAAACAAAACTTGGTGTTAAAATAACTTTTGAAATTTGTAGGAATATCCATTGTAAGTATAAATTCACATGTATACGCTAAAGAAACAAGACGAATTATATTTTTCAAATGATTTGACAATTTAATCAAAGCTTTATCATTGTCATGTCCCTAAAGCAAACAATATGCCAAAGCCTAGAAATAAAACTTTGGCTATTGAATAGCCTTAACACTGCCTCTTCAACACGGCTCATCCACGAAAATCGGGAGAACCACTCTGCCATGTGTTCCACACGAATATAAATGAAATAGTTTCAGATGTACAGAACATTTTTGTAATGTGCTAAATAGCAAATACTTCATCGTTATTTACTAAGTTATATAGGTTCCTTTTTTAATACTGTAGCTGTAATGTCTACACACGCAACACACTTTTTTTCAAATATCACAGACATTGCAAAATACATTTTATTTAGTATAACAGACACTTGAATTTACGTACAGCATGTTGTTGTTCAGAGTCACACTTAAGCTTGTTAAAACCAGTCACATATCCTTTATTGACTGGCCAAGATACCGTATTGCAGCCCATTATATTATTTAATTTTTGTTTTATGTCCTTGAAACTCACTGACTTATGTTTCAAACGTTCGTTGCAGTATGCTCCAAATTATAATTTATTTTCTTCTCCATAAGAAGGAAATGTCTACAAATTTTGTGCGTAGATATTTAACTTTGTTGTCATTTTTCAACCACTGCGGCAATTTCGATAATTACTTTTTATTAGAAATAAATTAAATAATTTGATATCTTACAAGAGGACGAATACTTTTAGGATTTTGTTTGTGTCATCCGCAAACATCACAGAGATACACATTGTTTCCTTAAAAGAAAAAAAAAAAGAATAACAAAAATCCACGAACATAATCCTGGGGAACACCCATGGAGAGTTTTTATAGCATTATTTTTTTACATATGTGTTATCGTGACAATTTATATTGCAGGTGGAGAGACATTTAAGCGGTTCTTAATATCAAGGTATTGCTATATAATGCAATTCTCTTGTCTTCTATTTTATGTATTACTTCCGTATTTTCACAGTACTAACACAACTGAAGTTATCGGCCCATACTGTTAGCTTTATTTCTATAAATTCACAGTAAAGCTAAGAGATATTAAAATATTTTTAAAATTAAAAATAAAGAAATCAAATAGTTTCTGAAAACGTATGGCATAGGGCATATTTATGAATCTATAAGTCGGCTATTTCTTTTTCAAACATATTAGCATTGATAGTGGAATGACTCCTTCCATTTTAAAGTTTTCTGGAAGCAATCCTTACTCTACATGAAATGTAATTTTAATAAGAATGTTCTTTATTATTACATACACAGGCATTTGGGATAGTTTTGCAGAGATTTAGCTTTGCGCTCGCTTTGGAAACGAGTAGCAAAGGTATACCAACTGCTTTCAAGAGAGGAGAGTGCTTGTTTTCGGGCTGTGTGATATTTATACGCTTGTAAACGTTTCTTTCATCCTTTATAACAATTTCTTATATGGTCATGAAAAAATTTAAGAGATTAACTATTTATGTATTTTTTCAACTAGACTTTTTTCGGTTTTAATTAAAGGGTACCCATAATTAGGTACACTTTAACAAAATACGACTGAGTTAAGTTATTGCGTAAGTGATCATCTTGAAAGTTTCAGATTGGAAGATAGAGTGCGACGGGATAATAATTCAGTTTGTCGGCCATAAAATGTAATCGAAAGAGTATAACGAGCCGCCTATTGGAATAAAAATTGATAGCCGTTGTGTTGTTATAACATTATTATATTTGAATCTTACGACTGGGTTAAACGAATGGTTCGAAGTCTTCTGTAGTCAGTAGGTCCCGTCGTGGACGTCAAGCTTGAACACTAGTGAAGTAAAGTGCAAATATTTTGGCGGCTCTTAACAGCAAGGTCATGAGAGCCGATGAGGGTGATCGAGGTGAGTATGGTGCGGAGTCGGAATAACACGGGGGAAACGGTAGATCCCCGAGAAAACCCGCCAACTAGCGGAATCGTCCGGCACGATTCCCACATGCTAAAGTCCGGTGACCCGGCCGGGGATTGAACCCGGTTCGTCTTGGTGGGAGGCGAGCAGGCTAACCGCTTAGCCACCGCGGTCCCTTAAACACTATCACTTACAGTGTTACTCCACCGAATTAACACTACCCCGTCAAAAATCACGTTATGTAACCGACGTCTTCGTCTAACGAACGATACGAGCGAAATCTGGTAATGATGAAACAACTAAGATAGGATGTTCGAGGCAAAATGAGTACTTTTGATGCCCTTGTTTCTTTTTTACTTTCAGCCATTTTTTATCCTTTAGCCATATTAAAAAAAAAAAAAATATGGTAATGTAGGTAATAAACACAGTGTGAATATTCCATCGCACTCGTAAATTAACGTCCAAGGCTAAAATATAATATAGTTATTAACTATTATTAAAAGTGAGAGGGCTTTAAAAAGTGCTCACTTTATCGTAAATAGCCTATAAGTGGAGAGGGGGAGCGGTGTATCGTCCCTCCCTAAGTATAGTAAAGGTCTTCAGAATGAGAGTAAATGGCTCACCAAAACTTCTTTTGTTCACCGAGATACGTAGACATATTGTACACAATATATAATGAATTATTATAATGCATATATAATATTTTCATTCATCTAAGATTTACTTTTCTCTATCTTTTGTGCAGCACATAATTTAGGTTTCGATCACACCAAAATTAAATTTATAATAGAAGTAATTATATCTCGAAGAGTTTCGCCTAAAGACTGGCCCCCTCCTGGTTGAAGATGTTTCGTCAATGGAACCTGGATACAACATACGCCTATACTTATAATAATCACCAAGCAATGGCATCTCTTGGAATTGGCGCTATTAGAAATGCAACTTTCCAAAATGTGGTGCTGTCAACTAGCATCGGTAACGAATTCTGAAATACGTATGTTTATTGCCTACTCGTCAGTAAACCTTAATCTTAAAAGTATGATATGGCTAAACATAGCATCGACGTGGCTGATTATTAATGTGCAGTGGCGATCCAGAGTCCTAGCCTTAATTGCGGCGGGGTGTTATTAGGGGGGGATTTATTTAGGCGCGAATAAACTTTTGGCTCACAAATGAAATATTTTTTGAAGATATAGTTTGAATTTTTTTGTAATCAATTATTTTTTGTATGTAAATATCTTTATTTTCGCAATTTCAAACATTGGTCTTTATTTCAAAATGTTACTTAAAAATTTAAACTGAAATATTTACCAAGTAAGTTAGATGTACGGTTCCTTGATGAGGGGGGGGGGGGGGCGATCGCACCTCCGCACCTCCCTGGATCACCCCCCCCCCTTTTTTTTCCAGTGCGTCGAGGATTCTCGTGTCCTATCTATCTGGAGGCACTTCTATCGTGTTCGAGATGGAAGTACTAAGGGCGACGTAGGTACGCGCATCGAAAGTCTGGTCACCTTTACGGACAAGGTACTGAAATGATGTGCATTCTTTCTCTCGTCGAATAGCTTCACAGGTCTTTCAGTGGTGATCCTATCATTTTATAGTGTAATAGTGAAGATAGAGGTGTGCTGCGTGCCTCTATTGTCACAAGATGCTAGAAGGGCGTATTCGATTTCGTGAGAGATGGAGATATTAATAAAATTAACTAAATTTGAATTTTAGTATATTCCCACAGCTATTATTTACGACATTAAACTGTGTATCTCCACAATTAATTTTGTCATACACAGCGAGCGCAATATTTAATACCTAGCTCGTTTCTAATTGAAGTCCTTCTCAGCATCTCCATATTGGTTGTAATCACTTAATTAAGAAGCTGTGGCGCAGTGGTTAAAGCACTCGCCTCCCACCAAGGTGATTCGGGTTCGATCCCCAGAGGGTTCACTCCCGGATTTTCGCATGTGGGCATCGTGCTGGACGATGCCGCTTGCCGGTGGGTTTTCTCGGGGGTACTTCCGTCTCCCCCGCCATTGCATTCCAGTGCCGCTCCATCCTAGGGTCTCATTTCATATCATGTTCAGGGATGACGGGCATCTACGGGTCCCAGCTGGAAAGCCCGTCTCTCGGAGGGTGTTACTTAGACCTGGGTCCACCCCCCCCCCCATACGCGTTTATTATAATATATTATAGTCACTCATTGTTTATAGGCTCTTCGCATAAAATGAGCACTTTTGAAATCCCTGCTTAAGATATAATTGTATGCACGTTGCGTATTCTTCCGCCTTATGTAAAATTAGCATTGCAGTGGGCCTCGTCGCTTTATTCATGCGACCGTAAAGTGAATCCGTGAAATTATTAGAAATGTAAATATTTTAAAATCTGTTCATTTTTACACTTCGCTGCGTAAAAAAAAAACAGAAAGCAAAATAAATAATTAACCTTATAACGTATGCTAACCTAACACTTTTTATTCGACTTTAAGATCTGGAAGTACTTTCTGTCCATCGTTGCCAACTTCACTGGGCGCATGTCACAGTGCGCCCGTTAAAATATATGTACGTAGGAGCAGTGAATTTTTTCTTAGGTTGATTTCAAAAGTGTTCACTTGATCGTGAACAGCCTTTTCACGCAATCAATCTGTCTACTGCCATCATTCCATACAGTTCAGTAGTCCCGCCCGTCAGTCTCACTCTCCACTCTACCAATGCTCGCAGTCCGCAGACTTCACTCCTGCTAGTTACCCTCGCTGCCACTTGGCGCTCTGTTGCTCGACGTTTCGCTGGTACTTGCGCACCTGCCGCTTAATGTTCGCGCAGTCCTCCAAACTTTCAAAAGCTCTCCTCTCGGAAGCCCGTCGCGTGTGGAATAGTCTCGATGGCCCGATGTATGAGGTTCCCCGCAACCCAAGATACGCTGAGAGAAGCTAGGGCATTGACCAGAACATTGTTTAAGGTGGCTGCCTGGTTGAAGGAATTTTTCGCGTCTGAGGCCTAAAAGCGTGGGAGCGATAGAGGTGACCCAGACATGCACATCAACACTCTCATCGCCTCTACACGCAAAGCACTGAACTGGCGTGCAGTCTTGCCGTCGATAACGCATCTCTTTGAGACTTTTAGATGATACCCTAACATTTTATGACGTAATAAGAGAAATAAAGGTTTGATGAATGTCCTTATTCCTTTTATGATGTTTCGTACCGCAATGTTCATACCTAAAAATGACCGTAAAACACACGTTTGAGCCATTTTCGCTATTACAAAAACATTCTCTAGAGATAAACGGAGAAGCTGAGAAATGTATATAAATGCGTAACGTTTCTTAAATACGATTCGTAAGCAGACCACACTCAGACACGTTGGACAGATTTCTAATAAAACATTTTCTTGCAAAGTTCTTCACACCGTTCGGTGGCCTATCCAGGCGGTCACCTTAAAGATAACCTCGGAAATTCAATCCGGCCAATATCAGCAGTGCACAAGTCGTGATGGGTTTATCACGGCGGCACGTGGTGACATCCCTTTGTAAATCACCACGCGGTTCTTGGATTTCCGTTCGCCTTACCTCCACACATTCATCTCGAGCGGTACGGGGCAAAGGAAGCGACGAAGAGCAGTCAGCATTTAACATTATGTTATGTTACGTAGCTTGCACCATTAATTTACATGCCTAAACATGATTCCGAAACACTCGTATTAGACCTTTCTCACTTTTAATACACTACATAACTTAAAGATGGATGTAGAAAACGGAAACTAGTACACATGCATTTTAATGATATTTATATGTACACGCCGTTAAAAAAATACTTATCAGTTTTCAAATTACAACTTATGATGTCTTGACCACTCAGAATTACACCTGCTCTAACGGCAGACATTTGTGGTTCCCGTGCAGACACTCAAGACACGTAGCATATGATTTAATTCAATCTAGAATGTAGTTCTCAGGTTAAGTGTTTTGCAAGACAGCTCAGTCACGAAATGTTTGTGCGCAGTAATCAGTGTTTTTGACTAATCATCGCTCGTAAAGCATGCCGACCGTCGTGCTGAAGTGTTGTCCCTGGCACAATAGGCGGTTGGTCGTGGTGGTTGGTGTTGGTGTTGGTAGCAGCTAACTTACAGGGCGATATATGTGAGATGGCACAATAGGCGGGCAGTTGGTGGTTGGCGGATGGTTAGTGGTTGGTCCTAAAACATTTCAACTCGCGGTTGGTGGTTGGTGTTGGTGTTGGCGGTTCGTCATGTAGAAACTTGAAAATGTTGGGGTTAGTACCACCAACCGACCAACCTGATAGTGCTTTGTAGTTTTCCATCAAACGACCAATCAGAAAGTGTTTTGTAGTTGGGGCATATGGAGGCAAAAATACGCGAAAAGGTTGAAATGGAGGAGGGAAAAGGTGCAAATAAAAGTGTTGATATCCATTAGCGAACAGCAGTTTATAAAAGCTTTTGAAATGTATATTTTGGTTATGTGGAGAATTTTAATTATTTTAATTTTGGTACAACGCAGTATCTTTCTGTTACATAACATTTTCAGTTATCGCTTACCTCAGTACTGTTGATTTCAGACAATCGAAGTCTCACCGAATGAAAACAATACGACTTATTTTACAGATTTACTGCTACATGGTGGCTCGACCGCGAAACACTTTTCACCAACGCGTCAATAGACTATTGTGCAATGGCATACGTCGCACACCAAGGAACAGCCACCAACACCAATAGCAAATTCTGCCAGGGAGTTTAACTGCGAGAGCAGACGGAGCTTCTGGCAGCCTGGGTATCACTGTAAAAATTATTCGGAAAATTACCTTTCAAGTGTAAGGTAATATTCGCAAACTTGTCGGGGAAACATAGTTTCCCTTACAGGTAAGGAAAAATTACCGCACTCTGGAGTAAAAGTCACATACATGGCAGTGAAAAATCCTATGCATAGATGGGAAAATTACCTTACGACACGTGCATCTCTTCAGCATTCTCAACACCTAAGGGAGGGGATTAAGAAACCATTCTTTAACATGCTAATATTCTCTGCTACTGTTACGCTATCGTCGTGATGTATTGGATAACGCATCGGCCTATCGAGATAGAAGATGATGGTTCGCGACTACCCACCAGTAAGTGTCAAGGATTTTGGTGTTGAGGTTTCGGTTACTATTCGTCAGAGAATATAGGTAATAAAATATTTAACAGTATGGTACTCCGGAATATTATTATATTAAATTTTACTATACAATATAGTGAATTTTCCCTTATTCGTATGGGATTTCCCCCCCACTTTTGTCAGGCACTTTTCCCGCACGATTAGGGAAAAGCACTTTACTTGTTATGTAAATTTACTGTACATTTAAGAGGTTTTTTTACCTTACATGTAGAGGTAATTAGCTTCCCTTACACGTAAGAGAATTTCACATTAATTAATTTTTTTTTTTTTAGATTGTGGCCGCCAAACGGTGTGCAGAGCTCCACCAGAAAATGTTTTATTAAAAAACCGTCCAACGCGTCTGACTGAGGTCTTCTTACGAATTGCATTTCAGAAACGTTACGTGTCCGAATACGTTTTTCAGTTCCTCCATTTCTCACTAATGCATGTTTTTTTTTATAGTGAAAATGGCCCAAAAGGGTGACTTCACGGACATTTTAGGTATAGTCTATTCACGGTTTCTTCGGTCTTTTTGAATCAAATCTTTGGAAAATCTCCCCATGTATGACGTGTTTAGTTATTTCCAAAATACACCCTATATCATAAGCGTTTTATTCTTATGTTCATAAAAGTTAGTTTTTTTCCTGTTAACTTGAAGTGTTATTAATATCTTATGTTTAAATTATAATGCTTCATTAATAAATAATTTGAATAAAAAAACAGGGAGAAAATAGGAATGTTGGTAACGTATAGTGAGAAATAGTTCTAAACCAAAATATCATCACAACTGAGTGCGCACGAATGTGGTGCGTTGTCCCTCTGGTGTAATTCCTCTATATTTAGTGCTAATAATTTTTAGTGAAGTTCTTAAAAGCTTAGATGGTACGTAGCCCTCAAAGTCTCGTTGCCAGCAATATCATTAAATATAGAACCAGAAACATATGCAACACTGATGAGAGAATTAGGCCTACAATACACAAGTTCCTTACCCGAGACTCGAATCCAGACCACCTCGTATCGTAAGCTAGCCTGATACCAACTGCATTAAGGAGATACGTTTTTGAGCATCAACTTAGGATGTAAGCAGCCTAATGTTTTGGTAGATAGGGTTTACTAACCAGAAATATTTATGAGCCATAATTTTGAAAATAAGTGTCTGAGCCATTTAAATCATGCACGTTTAAATGACCTACTATATCGCTACTTGTTTTAAGAATTTGGTGGAAATCGGTTGATTGGTTGCTGAGAGAAGGAGCAAAAACTTTAATTTCTTATTTGGCGATATCGTACAAAAAGGCCTTAAAAAGACGTTCTGTATACGATGTTGCAAACAGATACTTTCAGCATACACATTTTCGTTCAATTTGGTTAACCTGTAAATAAAAAATTACATAAATAAAATTTCAGCCATTTTGAACATCAGTGTCTGAACTACTTAAATCAAAGTTCACATATGGCCTACCATAGCAGTTCGTGTGTGTAAGATTTGGTGGGGTTCCAGCTGACTGACGCCCGATATACGGCACAAAACTTCCAATTTCATGTGACGATTTCCAATGGTGAACAAAAAGGTTATGTATTGACACATTTTATTATTGCCATTGATACAGCCAGCATATAAAGTTCAATTGAAACATTGTTCGGAACATGTGGCATACTAAGCAAAAATTTTTAAGTGGATGTTATTTTGAAAATATGGGACAAACTTCTTAAATCATATACATTTAGATGGACTACAAAAGTATACATTCTCGCATGAATTTGTTAAGAATTATACAATAGTTTGCAGAGATAGGAAATATAACCTTTCTAATACAGCGGAGGAAAATGTTTTTATGTACAAGCTCATTTGATGCTTCCATATACTCTCCCAGAATACAAAGTTAAGTTGAAACTGGTAACACGGTTTCGTAGATTAGCATATTAAGCTAAAATTTTAATACCGCTGTAAATTTCAAAATAATTGTTTTATACAATATTTCAAAATAATTGTTTTATACATTTAAAATATATCAACGTTTTTAGCCTATCGTAGTACTACTTGTATGGCAAATTTGGTATGAATAGGTAGATCGTTTCCCGAGATATAACACAAAAACTTGATTTTTTTTTTTCATGTGGTGCTCTGTTACAAAATAGCAGAGAAATGAGACTTTGTATAGCCACATTTGATAAATGTAATAGATACTGCTAGAATACAAATTGAATTTGAAATTTGTTTCATGGTTTTGTAGCAATAGCATACTATGCCAAAATGTTTATATGACCGACATTTTGAAAATAAGAGTCTAACAAAATGAAACTTATCAGTTTACATGACCTTCTGTAGTACTACTGTTTTGTCGAATTTCGTAGGAATCGGTTAATTGTTTCCCGAGATAACGTCAAAAAACTCAACTTCTGCATGTTGAACTATCTCACAAAATGGCGGACAAGCAGGTTCCGTGTTGTTAAAACATTTGATCGCTGTAATAGGTACTGCCAACATACAAAGTTGAGTATAAAGTGGTTACATGGTCTCGTAGCATTCCACATAAAAATGTTAATATAGTCACCATTTTGGAAAAAAAAAAAAACAAGTGACCTACTCTCTTACAACGTATTGATTGACTTGCGTAACTAAGTACTTCTTGGTTACCAAATTTGGTGGGAATCAGTGAATTGTTTCCAGAGTTATGGCTTAAAAACGTTATTTCCTCACCAGGTGCTATCTTACAAAATTGGCAAATATTCTGCTTGTAATAGATACTTTGAGCATACAAAGTTTGGTCTTGAGTGGCTGAAAAGTATAATAGATACAGCAAATAAACACAAAAAATGGTAAAATCGCCCTTTTAAAAATAACTGCATTATCCATGTTATGTAACATTATGTTTACATGGCCTACCATGGAATTATGTACGGTTTTTTTGGTGAGAATTTGTTTTCTAAATATAATATAGAATTTTTAATTCTACATGTCATGTTATCATTTAAATTGGTGGAATAACAATAATATCCATCAGTAGATAGGTTCTGGCACATTCCACTGTGCCAGAAGCCACAGTGGAATCGCACAGTGGAATCTGGCAGTGGTTGTTGTACGTGGCTGCTGGCTGAAGATTGAGGATTCACGATGACCGTGACCTCGACCTTTTGAGTCCACCGTTTTGCTCTGAGTCCGAAATTTTGTTTTTGAGACCATCTGGTTTTTGAATCTGCCATCTTGTCCATTATCCATCAACCATCTTGTTTTTGAGTCCACCGCCTTGTTTGCTATCTTGCCCGTCAGATTGTTTATGCCAGGCCACCATCTTGTTTCGTCTGCTGCCTCATATATTCTGCTAGGTGGTGCTAGTATTGATTGCCATTTTGGAAGTTTCATTTATTGCCCACCAGGGCGTAATCTTGGTTCCTAACTGTCTGATAGGCAGCGCTAGTGTCGCTTGATGACGTCATCGGCTGCTAGGAGTGTTGGCTAAAGGCGATGTTCCATGTGTTGTAAGCAGTCATTTGCCTCTATCGATGTTATATGGTTTAATACAGTATTAAAAGCTGTGGAGGCGAGGAGCGGCGAATTGCCGGACCTTTGTTTGTTGGACAGACGCCCTAGTCGACTGAGCCACCAGGACATGGGTACCAGTTCAGGTATAAATGCTGTATATATAAAAATAACCACCTGTCTATGGATTCGTATTTTCAAAAATAATTGAATTACGATGTAAAATCCATCAAGCATATAAAAAAATAAGTTTATATATATAATTAATGTATTTAGTGTAATATATTTCATTTCACTTTGAAAATGCGCAGAAAAGTTTATGTCCAACAATGTGTCTGTGGATTCGTATTTTCGAGACGGATTTTTATAATATTATGCCACAACCATCGATTATGGACAAACATAATTTTATAAATAAAGTTATATGCCTAAAAAAACATATTTCTATTCGACTTTTAAAATAAGTAAATCGAGCGATATGTCTACGAATTCGAATTTTTAAGAAGAATTCGATTATGATGTCACAAATATGGACTGTGCAAAGCATAATTTTATAGATCCATTCTCTCTCATTCCATGCCATCATCTTGTTTCTAGAATTTACCAGTTCCTGCTCTGTAATTCCTTCACATGGCATCTGGCAGTGGACTAGGCATCACCTTCGTCCTGACATTAAGAATATCACACGGAGTAATGTAAGCTCGCTTATTCGAGACAGTCTCTGAAATAAGGATGTGAAATCATTTTCAAAATATTAAGTTTTGTGTTTATATATTCACGTCTGCAATAAATTACATAATTTTATTTGTTGTTAAGCTGCAGAACGAATTAAAAGGTGGCTATTAAAAATAAAATATCGTGGAGATACTAATGAAGTTGTTGTTGTTTAAGACAATGAATAGTGCAGAACCATGTAATTGATGTCCTTTCCAGTAGCTACTTGAGTTGTATGTTTTTCAATGTGTATTTATGAATATTTACGTATAATGTGTATATATATATATATATATTCATTTATTATACATAACTACACACACCCATGCATACGTACATATACATTCATACGCACATGCGTACGTAGTCGTACACTGGCGTGTACATACAGAAACAGACACACACATTCACATATTCAGTGTTGGCAGGTTTCGTCTAATAATTCAGAGGAATGCTTGCCTTGTATTTATTGGCTGGACAAAATTTGAACGGTTTTTCCCACTCTAGGTTTGTTACCTTTTCGTTAGAATGTGCCGCCCTTGATCGTTTTGTCAAATTTTCTAGATCTAATTAAACATTTACAGAACTTCGACATTGTTGAAACAAATGGGAGACATGCGCACATTTGTAAAACTTGTTTTATGTATCATTTACATTCAGGCAACAGTGTGTTGCGACCTGTTCCACAGATACGGATCGCTTTCTTTCCCCTACCTATTTGTAAGAGGACACGAAAGAGCGAGAGAAAAATAAATGAAAACTGGAGGGAAGAAGACACATCGATTGTAGCACTTCTTTGGAAAAATTTGTGAACTAATGCAACAGATTTGGGCAAAGTTGTTTGTAACGCCACTAGGTTTACCAGCGAGGATTTCTTACTTCAAAATGGCGGCTCAACTTTGCCCTTAATATCGAGGTCTTGAGGGCCGATGAAGCTGAAGTGAGGTGAGTATGAAGCAGCGCCTGAATGCAAGGGCATGGGAAAAGGGAGATCCCTGAGGAGGCCCGCCGACTAGTGGCATCGTCCGGCACAATTCTCACATACGAAAATCCGGGAACGAAAACCCCTCCCCCCCTCGTGAATCGGTTCCACTAGTTCGCAGGCGCATAGTCTGACCACTACACCACCATGGCCCCCTATAGTTTTCACGTGGCACATGAAGCTGAGTAGCATGATCTTTTTACCAAATAATCTGATTACTGTGTAGCCCTAGAAGGTGGCGGTGTGTTAACACGTAGCGCTCGTATTCAGAACGACTCAGCTTCATTTCCCTGTCCAGCCATATTGATATCGGTTTACCGAGGCGACTGCAGTTATCGTATCTTAATTACGGACAATGACCGTTTTCTCCCCTGTTTCTGATTTTACAGTAATTTATTTGCCTCTCTTTAAAGGGGGAGTATTTAAGGGAGAGAGGTGTACCCATCCATAGAAGCTTGAAAAGAATCTAAATCCCACATCAGTAGTATGAATATGGGGACTTGTGCATAAGGGGATCGGGGATAGGATTGGGATTCGGAGGAGCTGCCATCTTTTTACGTCACCGTCCGCCATATAGGATGTCATTTACCTTGACCTTGAACTTTGACCCGTGACCTTGACCTTGACTCCGGGGACCTCTGACCCCAAAAACCTAAAAAATTGCTAGAAGATACTAAAAAAATTTATAACGAAACATTTAATTAAAAATGGTTAAAACATTAAAAAATCGACTTGAAATTGTATAAAAATGTATTATTAAAAATTTTAAAATTTAAAATGTATTAACCCCAGCGGCCATTTTTTCATTTTCCCCTCAAATGTTCTATTTTTTTCCTCAAAATTTCCCTCGAAAATTTTTTTATTAAAAAATTGTTTAAAATTGTTTTTAATTAAAAAGTTGTTAACCCCGACGGCCTTTTTTTCCCTTTTCCCTCGAAATTTCCCTTTTGTCCCTGGAAATTTCCCCCATGAAATTTTTATTTAAAACATTTGTTTAAACAATTTCTTTATTAAAAAAGTTATTAACCCCGGCGGCCTCTCTCACGCCCGTTTGCCCACATTCGTTCTACTAACCCCCACTACTACAGCCTTACAATATATATTTAAGTGCACAATTACCCCGCCAATGAGTCTCATTGGCCAATTAGTCACATTCGTGCCACCCCTTCCACCACCTCCATTCCACCAATTACTCACCTCTCTGTTCGATCCCCACCAATGTTTCTCATTGGCTAATTAGTCGCTTTGCTCCATCCCCTCCACCCCCGCCAATGTTTCTCATTGGTTAATTAGTCACCTTTGCTCCATCCCCACCACGTGACAACCCTCCCGATTGGTTGATTGTCTCGGGAATATTCGGAAAATTTCGTTCTACAAATCTGATGCCCCTGGTCGAACAATTAGTCACGTCCATTCCACCCCCGACAATCTATCCGATTGGCTGATTACTCACTTTTAGCTCGATTTTATTTCCAATAAGTCACATTCGTGCCAGCCCATCAACCACCTCTGGTCAACCCAACCAATCAGAGTTTGATCGGCTGCCATCCACCACCGCCGTTCCACCCCAATCTCTTCGATTGGCTTTATAAGGCACATACCCGAGAGCCTCCGGGAACAAGTTGTACCTCGCTATTTTGAGAGGAGAGCCCGATTATGATTTCTGAACTTGTAAGTGTCAAACGTCTGTTAGAGTATCCATGTGATCATGTACATAATAAACCCTTAGCAACGCAGAAGGCACTGGAGGCAATATTCTTCAGATCATGCGTACGATATTGGCACGAGGAGCAACGTCGTATACGGGCACGAACCCACGACCATCAGGAAACCCGCTACCATCAGTCAATCCGCATCCATCAGTCAAATCATACCAGCCCCCGGGATATAATGTAGTCTCACCCAGCTTCGCAGAGAGTCCCATCAGCTCCGACTTCGAAGACAGCGACATCGAAGAAGTGACCGTCGCCGAATTTTCTCCATTCAGGTCAGAAGACACGAGCAAGTACGGTGAACTAAATTGGGGTACCGATGCATTAGTTATCGAGATGCTAGAGGCGTTCTGCAAATTTAATTTTGCAACTGCACAATTCACTGGCTATGCTGCTACAATGAGTTCGAAGGCTGTTACACGCTGAACACACTAACATGCGAATACAAAAACTGTCACGTGTACAATTTTAGCCCCGACTCTACGCTTCCCTGTTCGCTGGAGGAGTTGGTAAAACAAAATTGCTACGTTCACGTAAGCAAGGCAAGAATGTACGAATGTGTACTGTACGAACTGTTCCGAGAAAATAAAAATAATAACGCGTGTAACTGGCTGGAGAAATGCAATGGATGTAACCACGTCGTGAAAGGGCATGAATTTCCGGACTGGACCTCCAACTACACGCCGTATGCATGCGAAGTGCACCTAGGCTCGAGGCCGAGACCTTCCACCAAGTCTTCTCGCAACCACGGAGCGCGTCCGGGCGACAAGTTTAATCCAGAGAAACAATATGCAAGTATATCTCCTCTACTGCACGGCGTAATCTACACGGACCAGCCCGTCAGCTACCGTGACCGTGGAGAGATGTGACGAAAATGTTCATTTGCTCCTCCTCGAAAGAAGAATAATCTATGGTAAGGTGTTTGAATTAAAAGTGCAAGATTGTGATAGTGACGATTGCGCAGTTCATATGTGCGATCCACAAACAAAATTCGCCACAAACATTGGAAATATGAAAAAAGAAATTTCGGACGAAAGACGTACAACCAAGTACGACAGGGAAAGTTGCGAAATTATTCACGGAATTTAAAAAAAAAATGACAAACTCTTTCATGTATGTTCGGAGCTGTGTGACGGTGCGTGGCACAGTTTAGAGGTTACAACACCTTCGAACCCATGGCCAGAGGTGCTTGTGTGTGCTTGCACATACGAGCTTTGCTCTATCTATAGAAGAAGCCAAGTGATCAAAACCTCCCATTCCCCCCGTAATTTTTTTGTGTTCAGTTGAAACATAATGCTGTATGTGGTTAATAGTATGGAGGGGAAAGAAAAGTTTCTTAGGTATAAGGGAAATCATTATTATCTAAAATCATTATTATTATCATGTATAATTTTTCTTCTTTTTCTCAGTTAAATGTTCGTTAAATATATATATCCATTTTGTAATATTCATGTTTACCAAGTTTGTCAGTAAATATGTCTATCGCGTAAAAATTAATTTTCGTTTCAAGTGGCTTGTGTATAAATACAATGTATATATGATTTTCTTTCAACTTTTATGCAGGTATATATATTATGTAAAAGTATTTATGTAATTATATTATTTTCGTTCAATTATTTTTTTGTGTACAAATATGATGTATAAAAATATATACATTCAAGTATGTATATATTTATATTATTTTCTTTCAATTCTTTTTTGTGCACAAGTATGATTTATCTATATATACAATGTAAAAGTATGTATGTATGTAATTTTCTTTCAATTCTTTTTTGTATACAATTATTATGTATCTATATGTACGATGCAAAATAAATATTTTTATATTACAAGTGCGGGGGTAATATTTTTTTTATTCACAGTAAAAATCATGTTTAAAAAATGGTAAATTATTTCTACCGCTGCTGCATGCAAGCGATACACACAGCGAGAGAGAGAAGAGAGAGGGGAGAGAGAGGAGAGAGAGAGAGAGAGAGAGAGAGAGAGAGAGAGAGAGTTGGGTGCCATCCTTGCGTCATGTGGAAGAATGAAGGTCGCCACGCAAGCACTTCCTCGCTCTGTCAGCATTCTTGTTCCCCTTCCGTCTCCACATACACTTGCATGTGCTAGTTAATATAGGTCAGTTCCATCGTGCAGTGTGCAATTTTATTTAAAGTGAATGCCGCCTCTTTAAATTGCTATTTATTGTTATAAGAAAGAAGTACGGTAAATTTAACAGTATTTTTTTTAAAAGATTGTAGGTAATAGTAACTGTTTAAAAAAAAAAAAATTATTGCGCGTACTTTTCCCGTTCTCCAGGGGAAAAGCAAGTGCAATGTATACAGATTATTTACAAAAAAAAAATTACTTACGTTTCTGTTTGCACAAGGGGGGGGGGGGGGGAGTACTAAACACACACACACACAGTATTAGATAAATAACACGCAGTTGTGTTGAACTTTAAAAACACATACAAGTAACATACTAAATAAAAAAAATTGTATAAATGCGTCTCTCTCTCTCTCTCTCTCTCTCTCTCTCTCTTTAAAATCGTATTCGTTTTACATTCGTACAAATGTCTCGATTGGAATGGCGATTCTCGGTCGGTAGAAATAGTTTCACAAGTCGTTCCATGTTACATTTCACCTTTGTAACAATACGCACACCGGTAGCCAGTTCTAGGTGAACATCGGCAACATCGTTACACGTAACGCGAGTAATCTTGTTTCGAAGTTTTTTAGACACTGGCGAATCTCATCACCATCGGGTTGAACGGGGAGTGTGATAGCATCGTGAGGCAGCGGAGACCACATGTCCTCCTATATTTTGTCATTTGTGGGATCAATATCAGAGACTGGCGAGTATCGTATCGGTACAGGCGAGTCCGTCCCTCTGTGAGTCTCTGTTGGTGGTGTTGTTTGCACATGTAAAACAGTCATTTCGGTTGATCTACGTTCTCGCTGCGGTATGTTGACAGCTTCCAGCAGCAGTGAATCCTCAGTGATGGTGTTGTCACATGTAGCCAACTCACCCGTCTGAAAGCCACGAAAGGGCGGCGACTGGGGACCCTGGAAGGGAGCCGCCGCCTGAAAGGGTACCGTCTGGGTGCTCCGGCCGGGTGCCGCCTGGAAGGGTGCCGTCTGAGTGCTTCGTAAGGACGTCTCTGTCGCGATGCCGGACGCTGCTATAGGTGCAGCGCTGGATACTACCATGGTCTCCGGTGGTGCAGTGCCACGCCGTCCTGAGATGGAGGTATCCGCCTTTTCGAACAACTCTCCCGCTGCAATTAGGAGGGCGTCGTCACACTCGGGCCAGAAATCAAGCAGCGACATGGCGAAAATGGGTTCTAGCTAATGTCCATAGTCACAGCACAAAAAAACCCCCCTTGAACACCGATATTATGACGAAATCACTTGCTGGCTGTAGGCAGTGGCCTCAATAAAAAAAATTCGTTCATCTGATTACACGTGTCACACCAGGACACGGCATAATCGTCCTTTGGCACCCCGTTTCTTCGCCCGACACGCCTCGCACCATACGCGGGAGTGCGGTTGCCGAGGGTACCTAGACTCTATTTCGTGCCATTTACAGCCTGTGCATAGCGCGTACCCTCTAAAACACATCAAGCACTTTGTAATATTCACCACCATAACTTTCGTCGCCCTTTGCTGTACAAAAATGGCGCATCTACGCCCAAACTAAAGCTTATAAGCGAGGGTCCAACACCCCCCTCCCCCTTCCTTTAATGCTCCATATACTCGCACCACAGCCTGCCGCCCATTCAGGATGTGCTTGTTTTCTCACGAATCTAAAAAAAAAAAAAAAAAAAAAAAAAAAAAAAAAAAAAAAAAAAAATCCTGTAAACTTGATATTATTTCTAGATAGGAAGAATCCTTAAATAAGTTGATGTACTAGTTCGTCTTTTTTAAAACCGTATACATATTGTTTACCATTAAAGTATTAATACGTTATCGACAAAATTCTGCAAATAGCCAATAGCGACGTAATGAAAAAGGGGGGGGGGGGGCACAGGCAGGTAAATGGAGTGGGAGGTGTTCCCCGCCATAATAGCCATGTCGCATCTCCCAGGAGAGAGGATACTGACGAAACTGCACATTGCACACAAGAGCGGAAACGCAGCTAGCCGCCAGGAAACACGTATTAGGTCTAGCAGAAGGTTTTTTTTTTGATCGGTTTAAAGTACATGCGTGACAGGGCAGGACCGAACGGATGTCGTGGAGAATTACTTTGCGCAAACTTTTCCTGTTTCCTGCTGGCCATCCAGTGCCTGATGGAACGAGAGGGACTCCTTGTGCTCCCGCCGGCCAATCCTTTAGATAAAATTTATTTTCAAACTTTATATATTTAGCAAAACTTTTTTTAGTAGTAAAAAAAAGTAAAAAAATACACAAACTAGTCAGTTTTGATAAACGTGTATTTTTTATTTATACAAATTACAAACAAACTACAAATGCGACACTTTTATTTTTTTAAAATTCAATCTATCAGTCAAAATACGTTCGTAAAAAATTAGCAACAGTCTTTGACGTTCGATCCGGCCTAGTAGAACTGGAATCGCCGGAACTTCTATTTCTTCCAAGTTGAGGTCAGCTGCAGACGAACCCATGTCGGCAGCGACTGTAGCAGGGGACGTCACACGTGGATGTTTGCGGGGACGCACTTCACAGTCCGTTGCATGTCCCCTGGAAATTTTTTTCTTATTCATCGTAGGGACGACACGACGACAAGGCCTTCGACGTTTAGTGGAGACAGTTGGAGTCGGCACACCGTTGGTAGTATTGGTAGACTTACGCCATTTGGTGTGGAGAAATTCTGTGTGGAGAAGTTCTGGGGGTGCAACCCTGGGCGGAGCAGTCGGGGGCGTGAATTTCGATGTTCGTAGAGTCACCTCGGCTCGAAGTTGTGAATTGAAGAACCTAGTCCACTGTTGCTGGAAGAGGCGTATACCGCTTCATGTGATGAACCAAGCAATTTCCAGGAGTGCAGCAAGTAAATAACTGTTGCGCAGGTTCGCCCGAAGTCGTCGAATATAGCCAGTGGTGCCATCCATCGCATTTTTCTTCGTAGGTAATTAGTGATCCAGACTCCCAGAACGAAGAGGACGATTGTCGAGTCGTCCGGGAATAACAGGGCGTACAAGTTCTCCGGGTGAAAGTGCGTCATCTTGCTCCCACGGTGACTCGTACTATACTAGGGAATAATTTATTTTAGGATTCTATTTATATACAATTTTTTCGTGCCGTTGAGTGACGTCATATTTCACACTGCCAAAGAGATATATATCAAATATGGTACATCTTTGCACATACCACTCTTACAGTAACTGTGCATTTCTCGAAGTGCTCACCAAAGAACTGAGATCAGTTTCTTTCCTTAGTTTACGAAGAAAAGGACAGCCATGTTCGCTCTATAAGTCGATAATCTCCTCTTTCACAAATTACTCGACCAATTTTTTTTTCCTCTGTTCAGGAAGCCTTTCACATTACAGTACATTATCATTATTACGACTGAAACGTACGTATCCACAACTTACATATCTACGTGCGTATTTGGCAGACGTGTGTATGTGTGTATGTGTGTGTGTGTTATATATATATATATATATATATATATATATATATATATATATATATATATATATATATATATATATATATATATATACACAGAGGAAAAAAAAATTGGTCGAGTAATACATAATATATATATATATATATATATATATATATATATATATATATATATATATATATATATACACGTAAATAATTAACTGATTATTTTTACCAGGCCGGAAAAACAATCATACTGAACAATCCTGTCGTGGAGTATCAAGCAGTAGGCAGCTGTGTTTTCGGGCACATTTTCCTTGATGATTGGTGGACGTCTTCACGACTCAGTGATTCCTCGTGGGGAGGGCAAGGCAAGGCAAGTGACCAGGCTCCAACTTCTGAATGCTATTTCGATCACTTTGTCTTTCTTGGCATGATTCAACAGCTTGATACGTTCACGAGTGCTCGGGGTCACGTTTTGTGGTGTCCAAAGTAAGAGAGACGGACTGCGGGTTTTCTCCTCCTCCCAACACAGCGTCGAAATGCGATATGGATAGCATTATCACCAGCTCCTGCCTCGCTCCTATTATTATTTTTTTATAATCCTCGGCAAATCCCAGGAGCATGGAGAGCGGAATGCACACTTAGAGCCTGCCTTCATCGTAAATGGTAACACTGTAGGCATCTTCGATTCCCCAGCCTGTCATCTTGGCTACGGGGAGATGGCTAGACGTGAGCGATAAGTAATTTTTCATCGATGAGGTTATTCCCATATTACGAGACTGGTCGATCGCGACGCCATTAATCTCGTACATTACTCGCTCGAAAAGGTGCAGGAGTCCATTTCGTACCAACTTGGTGATAGTCGGGTGGGTCCCATCCACCTTCGTTAGCCTGCTTATTATGCGCACAAAGGACTGGCTAGGCAGGGTGTAAATATCTTATCGCTGTATAGGTATTCTAACCTCCCTTACGAGAGCGAAAGGTCCGGCAAGATACGTTTCGTAACAGTGCATTTCGATTTTATCAAGTTTATCGTCGAATTCTAGGCGCTGATCCACGTCGAGAATTTCTTCTGCCTAGTCGATTTACTTTTAAACCGAAGTAGACACGGAGAAACTTTCATTTTCAGGTGTTAGCGCAACGCTACCTCGCAGCTTACTGAACACGGGTTCGATGTACTGCGGGTTTCATACGTTCTTGTCTTCCCAGCGAAATTTAGTCCCATCGTTTCAGGTGTAATCGTAGCGTAATTTCTTCGTTTCGAAAATTTATCAATTCCTCGTTTTGGTTCACGATCGAAACAGTTCCTTCGTGGACGCTCTTTGCAACGATCGGAACGTAAATGAGCGTTCTCGGAGATTCTACGATTTTATATCCGGGACCTACGGTGGGAGCAAACTCCTAAATAGTACTGCTCGGTTTCCCATTCACGTAACTGCAACTTTGCCAAGTTATAGTTTATCCGTATGACGTTAACTGGAAATATGTTTACGGTCCGTGACGACTCGTGTTTCATTCCCGTTTCGTACACTCTGGCTTCGAACGCCAGCATGGGTCCGATGGTATCCGATTCCGTGAAATCTACATCTGCGGGTGCAAAATATTTCAGCTTCAGAGTATTCGGAGTCCCATGCAGTTCGAATGCAATGTCGCGTGGTGGCGATTTATTTACGAAGTGTTCCATATCCTCCAGCTCATACACATTGGTGGGAATGCTGATTTATTTCGCTTATCCTGCCACAATGTACTGCAATGTAGAATTCACGTTTTCTTCTATGTTGGACATGGAGTTGTACATTTGAAATTCTACTGTCCCCACACACCATTCACCCTCCAGCTCCAAGAGAGGGTAAAAGCTAGCCTTCAGCTCGGACGTTTAACCACTCAGAATGATGGACACCGACATACTGACGAGATCGTTATGGGTGGTGCAACCCTTTATTTACCTCACAAATTATATTGATTTTTTTTCTCCCGAGTTTATCACTAGAAATCACGATCGCTTAAAAAGCGCGGGCACAAGTGTCCACAGTTCCACGTGTTGGGCATCTGCTCAGTTTCGTAATTGTAAGTTAGATTACAATTTTTCAGGTACTCGCGCAGTTCGGGCGGAGGGTGCAAATTCCCAAAACTGTCGTAGTAAATTACCTGTTTGCCGTGTTTTACATAAGCTATCCAGTGCGTGCCAGGCCTGGCTGTTGTGTCCAGATTAATTATGGCGCACTCATTACATTTTGGTTTAGTGGGCAAGGCATCTCTTGGAAACACTCCTCTAAAATTAGGTATTTTAAATTTACGCACAAACAATTTCAAATCCATGTTCGTCAGTGGACGTCTAGACAGTGTCACTTTTATTTCCTTCTTCGATTTTTTTTCCCCTGTTTTCTTCCTCCGGCATTTGATCCCCCTCCTTCTCCTCTTCCTCGGTACGGGTGGCGAATAAAGAGTAATTTGCGGGTTTTTTCACCCATGGCGATAGCTTCCAACGTTCTGTTATGGCGAGGGGTTCCTTATACCTGTTTTCGATCGTTCGAAGCTTGCTTCACGGCACTAACGACATTCGTGACTGCCCCGGCGATACCGGCCAGATTGCCGATTGGAGGTATCAGTGCGGGCAGGAATCCTCCTACCTCCTACCTGCTTCGCTTTTATTGTTGGTCTTTCGAGGGTGGTTCTGCGAAGACTTATTGCTTGTACGTAATTTCACGCCTAGTTTCACCTTGGCTTTCATGATGTTGGCTAAAGAATTTTCCTAGTGTTCAGATCATTGTTTAAGGGGGTAGCAATTTCGGGTATATTTTTGCTTGCAAATAAACATCATCTAACGCATTGACAACTGTGTTGTTAATCTAGATTGGTTCCACAAAACAATCTGATAGGGGTGATGATCCCGCGACCGGATTTCGCTGTCTTCACCTCATGACGAATCGAATTAAACTGATACACAAACGATTCATATTCTTCTTTTATACTTTTTCATCCCATAGCCCCATAGCTCCATCGATCCATCATGCCATAGCTCCATTGCTCCGTCACGCAATCACCCCATCGCCCCATAGCTCCATCGCTTCATAGCTTCAACGCTCCATAGCTCAATAATCCCATAGCTCGATCACTCCATCACCCCATCACCCCATAGCTCGATCACTCCATCGCCCCATAGCCCCATAGCTCAATAGCTCCATAGCCCCATCGCCCCATAGATCCTTCGCTCCATAGCTCCATCACTCCATAGCTCTATCATCCCACAGCTCAATCACTCCATCACCCCATAGCTCCATAGCCCCATAGCTCCATCGCTCCATAGCTCCATCACTACATAGTTCCATTGCTCCATCGCCCCATCGCCCCATAGCTCCATAGCTCCACTGCTCCATCACCCCATCACCCCATAGCTCCATCGCCACATTGCCCCATAGCTCCATCGCTTCATCACTCCATCACCCCATAGCTCCATCACTCCATAGCTCAATCATCCCATAGCTCAATCGCTCCATCGCCCCATCATCCCATCTTCATATCGCTCCATCAACCCATCACCCCATATATCCATAGCTCCATCGCTCCATCGCCCCATAGCCCCATCGCTATGGAGCTCCATCAGCTCCATAGCTTCCTTGTCCCATGGCTCCATTACCCTATGGCTCCATCTCCCCATCGCGCCATCGAACTTTCGAAATCTTTCGGTTTGTGCCCTCCGTACATATGTATAGAAATCACATTTGTTTACCAACTGTATGATGCATATATTAGTATACATATTCAGTATTGAATATCAGCTATCTGTCAAATGGCGCATGTCCGATGCTGGTAAATGTATACATGCGATCCTTTTGTACATTTTCGTTTCAGTATCATTTTAGACTTGGAATAGTTCAGATGTAATAAAATATCAATAATGATTCATCTGCTGTGCCGCTTCTGCTGTGAGGAATTCACAACTTTGCGGAATTTACGGCGATATGAAATAATGACCTGCGGAATTAAAAGTTCGAGCGTGACTTCTGAATGTCAATTCTGCCATAGGCATTTTTCTAGGAGTGATGCGTTAAAGACACATTCTAAAACTTGTAGCACCGGTTCTCTGCAACTACAATCGGCATCATCTGTTCCAGAAGATCGTAGTGGTAATATACGGATCGCCAAGCACGATGTTACTCTACCCATACACATTCATGCTGAAGATGAAGCTATCTTCTATGAATCACGTTACGGTGCCCTGTTGCCTACAAGTGTGAGAGGTCTGATTTGTGGACCGTCGGGTTGTCGCAAGACATGCGTCCTACTGAGCCTGCTGGAAGAACCGAATGGGCTTCGGTTCGAGAACGTGAACATTTATTCGAAATCGCTCCAGCAACCGAAATATCAACTGCTGACACGAGTACTGCAAGCTGTTGAAGGTATGAAATATTTCCCATGCAGCGATAATGATGTCATCGTGCCACCGAGCGAAGCTCTTCCAAACTCGATATTTGTCTTCGACGACATTGCCTGAGAAAAATAAACTTGCATTCAAGAGTATTTTAGTATGGGACGGCATGCGTACGTGGACTGTGTGTACCTCGACCAGACTTATTCTCGCGTACCCAAACAACTTCTTCGCCATAATGCTAATGTGTTTGTGCTGTTTCGCATGTACGACACTAATTTACGCCACGTTTACGACGAATAGGCCAATACGGACATGATGTTTGCTGAATTAAAAAATCTGTGTGCCTTGTGCTGGAAAGAGAATACGAATTTTTGACGATCGTAAAGGATTGCCCACTATATGATGGCAGGTACAGGCGTGGGTTTGATAAGTTTATCCTAAGAATGCAACGATGAGTCACGGAAGCATTTCCAAATTTGGCGACATCGATCACCACGATGACCACGAATGTGGCAAAAATCGCTTCGCTCCTGCACGGAGAGAAGACTTGTCTCTTATCGGTCGAAAATTAGAAAGTGTGATGAACCAAGTGGTTGAGGAAATGGTAGCGGTCGACCAGCCCATAAAGGGGGGGAGGGGCGAAGGCTCAGATAATAAACTTGATCAATGAATCGAATGCACAGAGACGAGAAGAATTGAAGGAGTTACAAAAAATTTTACTCTTAAACCTAGCTACGAAAACCGATTTCAGGGCACCTCGAAAAAGTAGATTATTGGAAAAAGGGGGGGGGGGATCCTGAATTATTGACTCCAAACAAAGGTGATATAATATTATATATATATATATATATATATATATATATATATATATATATATATATATATATACACATGTAAGAAAAGTCTTTTCCACTCAGTGAACGATGGATAACCGAACAGAACTGTTGAGCGAGCTTCAGCGAGCGATCGAGGAGGTACGGGCCAAATACTTACTCGCGAAAGCTAACAGAATGACTGTCGAGACTCGAAGGGAGGAGGGTCTCAAACCTATTACCCTCCGGTTAGGCGAAATTATTAAAAAAAACCGAGTGATGTCCGCATTGATATCAAACGTGAAATCAAGGTGGAAGAACCGACCTCCACGCATAAATGGAAACGAAGTCCGGAACTGAACGAATCAGAAGCTACCATCACTAGCGACGAAGATGATTAGCCACTGATCGATTTATTATGTGCACAGGAAAGGGAACGAACCCGGGAGCATGTACCTGAGTTGGGTACTCTTCTATCTCATTACATAGCTTCCTACTCTGACCGGACTGCAGACAAGACTTATGGTTTGCAGAAAAGTGATGGAAAATGGTTTCTCGGAAACAAGGAAGTTTTGTTTTTACCTCGGGATGTACTGCAGATCGGCAAGTGCAAAGTCAAAATCACGCAGGTTGAGCGAACTTTTGTTTCTTAGGCGACCCGGGCGCTACTCTGAATCGGATTTGCACAAGTACCGCTGCCTAGTACAGTCCGGTCGTGCTCATTATGTCGAGAATAACCCCTCAATGCGGCGATTTAAGGATGTGATGCACACCTAAATTCCCATAATCGCCGAACTGTTTCCCAAGGTATGTGAAATTGACGGATCGGGATTGACTCTGAAATTGGAGTGCTGAGAAAAAATCGACTATCAGTATTGGAACGATCCGAACGAGTTGGTAGATAGGCTGAGACTTTTGATCACTTCACAGTCTGCAGGAAACCGCTCGCACACCAACGAAATAATTTTCATCATCGAAGACCTCTCAGAGATGGGCTACGTTTCGAGATGAACAAGTATGCAGTTGCCAATGAGTTGCACAAATACGCCAGGATAAATTACCCACGAAGAAAATACGCCATGAAAGGGTTGGACGATACTTTCCAATCCGACGTGATTGAGATGCAAGACTTTGCTCGTGCGAATAAAGACTATCGGTACATTTGATCATGATCGATACCTATAACAAATTCGCCTGGGTCAGACCGTTCAAATTGAAGAATGCACGCGATGTGTCGGCAGCTGTAGCTAGTGTATAGTGCAAAGGGCGCGCACCGAAATATTTCCACACCGACGACGGGAAAGAATATTTTAACGCTATTTTCCATACCCCGATGAAGAAACATGACATCGATCACTATTATACTTTCTCTGGGCTTAAGGCTAGCATTATCGAACGTTTTCACAGGATTCTAAAGGCTAAACTGTGGAGAAATTCCACGGCGAATAGAAACTACAAGTGGCTGACACTACTCCCGAAGCTTGTACGCGAGTATAGTACTACTGTTCATTCTACCACTCGCATGAAACTTGAAGACACGAATAACAATTCCCTGCTTCAGACTGTGTAGGGACCCGTGCAAGCCCAAAGTCACGACCGGCGACTTGGTGCGGATTTCCAAAAAACATGGAATCTTCCACAAAAGCTTCCGTTAGAACTGGTATGCAGAGCTGTACAAGGTGGTGCGTATAAGACATGCATACCCACACATGTTTTACCTCGAGGACCTACATGGCAAACCCATCATTGGTGGATTTTACGCCGACGAGATCTGGCGTACACAGTTTCCAGGCGTGTACTTGTTGGAGAAAGTGCTGAAACGGCGTAAAGATCGTGTGTACGTACGGTGGCTGGGCCACTCGAAGCACGATGATTACTGGGTCGACGAGAAGAACATTTTGTCGTATCACTCCTGCTACAACTAACATATAATGTTTAGCTTACAATTTTTTTACTATAATAAAGCTTTACTTGTTTTACTGAGCCGTTTTTTGCTCTCTTTCATTTATGCCCCCTCCCGATGCCTACGAGGCTGTTGTGTGTATGCGCCCATGGGGTATGAACAATGTACTGCATGTATTGTACTGTGGTGGGTACCAGGTGTCGAACCTGGACTTTCTGTATGTCTTGGTGATGTGTGTACTTTTTTTTTCATAACTGAGTTTGTTCCCCTGGCTATATAAAGAGTAGCACATATTTAGTTCCACCTGTATAATTACAAACAAATAACTTTGGTTTGTTCCCTGGGATAATCTAGTGCCGTATGTGTTTTCTCACCTGTACTGTCCATATTTTCTCATGTTCGTCTGTAAAGTGTAAATGTTTCTCTCGTTAGTATCTTCTCTGTTTTTTCATAACTCAGTATGCTCTTACCAGAATAATTATTTTTGGCTAGTGATTGTTTGAGGTGTTCTAGGCAGACGAACGTATACCTCACTTATTCACGACTGGAAGCACGGCATATTAGATGCTAATTGACTATGCAGCTGCTCGCTATTGGGATGCTACATGCGTACACAAGACATTAAGTGTGAAATATTTTTCATGTATTGATGGCTGGCGTAAAGTCGCCTCTGGAGCATGACTGCAAGCCAGCGACAGGATGCTGAGTGGCAGTTACACATCCTTCCAGCTGAAAAAATGCTGACTTGCAAACTCCTTCCGGCCGGCATATTCGCCTGCCGGCACATTCGCCTGCCGGCATCTTGAGAGCTGAGACTGTTGCAGTATCTTGGAGTGACATGTGCTGTTGCTTCATTATAAAAAAAGCATTCAATTATGTTCTTTAAAAAACTTAGTGTATACATATGTTTGTTTGTGGAGGCTCGCGTCTGTATCTTTTCCTATAAATTGCACCTCCATCCAGTACACCATTACGATGTAGCAACTTTTAAACATGTATATATACCAGCAGTGTATTTTTTTAAACCCCTGATACTAAATATTTTCTTTGCCAGTCGTGTTTTTTAAACAAAACATTATTTACAATATGGTAAAGCTGGCACAAAACATTTTCTTTACCAACAGTGTTTGTTTGAAAGATCGAAACAAAACCATTTTTTTATCTTATTTGAGCAGGATGTAACATGAGATACATTTTTTTTATAAACCTCCATTTATCTATTTACACACGCATTACAATACTGTTCTTTTTTACATATGTAGCATACAAAGATTCTTCTCCTCGTCAGTAATAAACACAGTGTTTTTTTTTCAGTTTTGAGGTAATTACATACACGTAATATTGTTTTATATGTGCCACGGATTATCACACATCCAGAGCCTTAATGTTTGGGCATTGCACGATGCACATCGTTCATTTTCACATTCGTGAAGCCATGCTGCATAATTCTCTACCAGATGTGTCTGAATGGAGGACATTGTTGTTGTTTTTATTTGTAGAGGTTTACAATTTTCGTACCGGCAGGACACACACTGCGCATCGCCGACTCTTGTCGATAAGTAGGAGCATCTGTTGCTGTTGGAGCATGCCTGTTGCGTGGTGTGGCCGAGGTGCTTCCACTGGCATGGTGGTAGAAACATAAACACTTTGGTTTGCTCGTCATCGTCGCTGTACGAGATGTCAATCTGCTTGATGACTTACGATTCCTTAGATGTTGCAAAACCTTTATTTCTCTTCACAGACACTATTAAATTTTACAAATGTTATTTTACACTGTGTTCACTCGTGTTCTGGACTAGCTTCCGCGTCGCTGGTTACTGCTTGCCAGTAGAAGACTTGTATGGAGTCTTCCACGGGGAAGTTGGTCGCTGCCAGGGCCGCTCTGCGTGCCTTGCACCAGCCCCTGCGGTGTGGGGTGTCGGGAACTGAGGTGTTGGTGCAGCCCTTGGAACACTCATTGCACGGGAGACAGTCCAGTATGTCTTCGTCCAACTGTAGGTAGGCTGGTAAGTACTTTAATACTGTCGAAATTTCGTACGGTGCGTACGTGAGCAGGAACTCTTTCGGCAGATACGGTAACTCGCCCCGTTTGTGAAAGGCACTGAGAGTAATCGTACCCTTCCGAATGTCAAAATGGCCGAAAGGATTTTATGTCCGTTTGGACAACATGCGTACATTTCTAAGAGCGAGGTGCAACTTTTTCCCGGAGGTTCTCGGGGATGTGCCTTATTAAGCCAATCGAAGAGGTTGGAGAGGGTGGAACGGCGGTGGTGGAGGGTAGCCGACTAAACTCTGATTGGTTGGGTCGACCAGAGGTGGTGGAAGGGGTGGCACGAATATGACTAATTGGTCAATGAGAAACACTGGATCCAGCGAAAAGTGAGTAATTAGCAAATCGGACAGATTGGCGGGGGTGGAACGGACGTGACTAATTGTTCGACCAGGGACATCTAATTGGTCGAACGAAGTTTTCCGAAGATACCCGAGTCAATCAACCAATCGGGAGGGTTTTCACGTGGTGGGGATGAAGCAAAGGCGACTAATTATCCAATGAGGAACATTGGCAGGGGTGGAGGGGATGCAACAAAGAGATTAATTAGCCAATAAGAAACATTGGTGGGGATCGAGCAGAGGTGAGTAATTGGTGGAACGGAGGTGGTGGAAGAGATGGCACGAATGTGACTAATTGACCAATGAGAATCATTGGCGGTGTAATTTTGCACTTAAATATATATTGCAAGGCTGGAGAGGTGGGTGTTTGTCGAACGAATGTGGGGTGAGTGGGTGTGAGAGAGGCAGTAACATACATAAGTAATTTTTTAAATAAAACTTTTTGAAGTATTTTTAATGAAACATTTTTTAAGGGTAATTTCAAGGGAAAAAAGGGAAATTTTGAGGTAAAAATGAAAAAAAAAAATGGTCACCGGGTTTAATTACTTTTTAATTAAATTTTTTAAAATAAAATGTTATAAAAATAATTTTTAAACAATTTTTTAAAAATTTTTTAATGATTTAAAATTTTTTTAAACAATTTCTAAATTTATTTTTTATAATAAATATTTTATAAATGTTTAAATCAATTTTTTAATTTTTAGAACATCTTTTAAATTAAATTTTTGTTATATATTTTTTCAATTTTTCGCATTTTTTTTTGTTTTTGGGGGGGGGGAGGTCACGGGGTTCAAGGTCACGGGGGTCAATGTCACGGGTCAAAGGTCAAGGTTAAGGTCAATTACATCCAATATGGCGGACGGTGAAGTAACATGATGGCGGCTCCCCCGAATCCTAATCCTATTCCCGATCCCCTTATAATCAAATCCCCATAATCCTACTACTCAAATGAAACTAACCTAGGCAATAACTTGACTATTTTTACTGTTCATCGGCCCCGCTTCGAATACGTATGTTCAAATATTAATTTTTCTTCCAGTTGGATTTTTTATATGTTCTTTTAACTACGAGTACACCCACAGCTGTCACTAGGTAAACATATCCATAATTAAAAGCTGTCCATGGTTATTAGAGAAATTTCTAAATCAAACTTTGAAAAATGTCACTGTCCCTACCTGCATACATTTTAACGGGAAGACTGACTAGCATAAGCCCAGTAAAGTTGGTAACGACGGGGAGAATGCAGTCCCATGTTTTCATGTTGTATTTAAAGAGCAATGTTAACATTTCGTGAATATTGAAATTATTAATTTTGCCTTTTATTTATTTTAGTGCATACAAATCAAAGCATTAGCTAATTTCTAAAATATTTACTTTCTTATCAATTCAACAGTATCACGTGGCTGACGCACGAATTAAGTTATTAGGCCCATGGCAATGTCAATTTCAAGTATGTTAGGAGAATATACAGTAGATCTTAAACAGGGTTTTCAAAAGTGCTCATTCTATAACTAAAATGTTTAGATATTACACGGGAAAATGCGTGGCATTTCATTTGGGCCGTACCTCAATATGAAAGTGTGCTTATTCTGACTCGCCAATCTCACTCTGACACACTCTGGCTCACTCTATTGAATTGAGACTTGTGCCCTCTGTAAGCCTTCGATATTATTTCTCTGACAGGAAAGGTAATAAATAGTGAAAAATAAAATATTACTGGCCTTCAACTTTCCTCGAAGAAATGTACACTTGTTTACGAAATAATAGCTTATTTTAATTTGTTATATTTTTGAATGATTAAAAACAATTGATATTTGAAAGTACAGTATTTAATAATATGCACACAATTAACCTAAATGAAACGCGAACGTAATGACATCATAATTTATGTTCCTTATCCAACGGAATATTGCGGTTATTACACTTTTCACAATCGCAATGATTGATTTAAGTCGATAAAATATTTCTAACACTGCTTTAGAAACACAAAATATATGTCTGGATATTTAAAGTTAGACTGGAAAACAACATGGATACCAGAGAGGGTGCGAGAGTGAGCACCGCGTGTACATCGTCGTTCACTCAGGGAAATGTCCAACATGTTACGAAGACACTTTATGTTGTTCACGATTAACTTGGTAGTTCTGAAATAAATCTTTGTAAACTGTCGCTCCCTCTATACCTGCATGTGTTTTGATTGGCTCACTGACTGGCATGCGTCCAGTAAAGTTGGTAAAGACAGAGAGAAAGTAATTCCAAGCCGCAGCGTTGGATTAAAAGTTTTAGGCAAGGTTTGTGTATACTAAAATTATGTCGTTTTTTTTTTTTTTTTTAAGTGTAGATAAGTGTAATAATGAGCAAACGATCTCCGTGTTTTACTCATATGAATAAAAAATTAATGTTATAATTTATGTATAGAAAATATAAAGGAAAGATCCCTTCTTTATTCAGCGTATGCTTTCAGATACTGCTGCTGGTGTCGGTGATGTTGGTTGCTTCTGCCTCCGCCAGACCGCAGGACGTTAGCATCACTGCCGACAGCTACAAGTTGAGGTGAGCTATGCTTTGATTTCTGCAGCCATTTCAAATCAACATTCAGAAAAATAATAATCATAGCTCGTAAGTGTACTAGTGGGCCTACTTGTGTTGGTATTGGCATCGAATGTCTTAACTCTTGCAGTCGCAGTGTCCTATTCATGGCACTTTGAATAAGAAGTGGTTTAAATTATATATAGCAGAAAACAAGAGACCAGTACGGGAAGTCTTGTTTGGGAGAGAGTATTTGTTAACTATATTACAGCTGCTGCTGCCGGCAACAGAAAATATAAACACTTTTGTTCAATACTCCTTCTATTACTGTAGAGTGTTATACTATCCCTAGTACAATTATATATATATATATATATATATATATATATAAAAATCACTACAGCGCCAAAAATGTTATGCTCTTTTATCTCGGACTGTAGGGGTTGACGTCGTACGGTAAGTTTAACGTTTAAATTAAGAGGCAAATTATTTTTGTGCATTTGTAAGTGTGTATTGGTGTATCAGAAACTTACTTGTATTTCTAACAACTTTACCGCGTCACTTTATTGACTACTGAGTACTCAAGCCGCTGGGGTCCAAAGCTTGGCGTAAACGTAAAGAATTTGTACTGGCTACGGAAATTGAAACTCCAGTGTAAAACTCACCAGCACTTTGGAAAGTTAGGAAGAAGCACCGGGAAGATTTGTAGGCGACACCTGAGGCTCTATCTGGTGGACGATTTATTAAGGATGGGTTCGTGCTGGCAGTGGGTTAACTGAAAATTAACGTGCTGGAGGAGACGTTTGAGGGATCTCTGACACATTGATGGATCGACGCAGTGGGCGGCGACACATCTCAAAGCTCCGGTATACTGTACAGACAGTGAAAGTAAGGGTTGTACCTCGGCCTGACCACGAGAATGTCTGAGAGCAGATGGTCTCAGAGACGATGTGGGTGTGCACTGAAGGCGCACAACTCTTCCAGCCTTGGTGGGTGTGTCTGCTCAACTATTGTATCAAACCTATGTATGCCACGACGAAAGATGCCATGCAAGCTCCATTTGCCGCTGGCTTCGAAGTGACCACTTTGGAACACCACCACATCTCACGGCGGAGAGTATCCCTACGTCAAACTCTCCCATAGTAGAGAGTTATGAGACTTGGCCGGGTGATAACAACGAGGTCCTAAAAGCCGATGATGGTGAAATGAGGTGAGATTGGATCAACTCCGGAATGCGAGGGCGGGTGAAACGGGAGATCTCCGAGAAAACCTGCCGTCCAGCGGCATCGTCTCGTACGATACCCACTCGCGAATATCCTGAGTAACCCGGCTAGGGATTGAACCCGATTCGACTTAGTGGGAGGCGATCAGTCTAACCGCTCAACCATCGTGGCCCCTTTCTCATAAGAAGTCTCGTTTTCGTTCCTAGCCTGAGTAGCAAAAACCTTACCCACGGTAAGGTTAGTTCTACTCAGGTTAGGAACCAAACGAGTTTTCTTATGGGAGAGTTTGGCATAGGGGAAATTCCCCCTACTAGGTGTGCTGTGTTCCAAAGAAATCTCTTTTAAATAAAATTTTAAGCTACGAGAATAATGAAAGAGAAATATTTTACTTAGTTACGCAGTTATTCTATATTATACTAGCAGGACAGTGCTACTTCGTTAGCATGATGTTTGGGACTTTGAATCGATCTAGCAACTTCTCTTGGGAAGGAAAGGACTACAGCCCATAGAAAAAAAAGAAGAAATATAGGAATTTTTTTTAACATTTTTTTATTATGCAGTAATCCTAAGAAAAGCTTAATCCAGTACCTATTTACATCTCTGATAATCATATAGCTCTAGCCAATGCGACCCCATTTGATATATATATATATATATATATATATATATATATATATATATATATATATATCCACTGGGTCTCTACGGCCCCACTTGATATAGTTCTATCCATTAAACTACTGCGACCCCACTTGAATTAACTCTAGCCACTGGGCCACTACGACTTTTTGGAAGGAAAGGAGGACAGCCCAAAGACAGAAAAAATGAGAAATGACGGAACTTATTTAAACAATGCTGTTTTTATGTAGTAATAAAAGTTTAATCCAGTACCTATGTACATCCTTGATTATAATTTTTTTCCGGAACCGTTTGAGATATCTCGATGAAACAAAGACTAAGCTGGTCCTGGGATTATTATCTATAAACTGTGTAAATTTGATGTCAATACGTTCTGTGGTTTTGGAGTTAAATCCGGTCGGACAGACAGACATGAAAAAAATTAAAATTAGATATGGCTTAGTTATCAATTATACTATATGAAAAAATAATTAAAAGTTGAAAATTCGTAAATCACAGACAGACAATTCTATTTTATTTAGTAGTATAGATTTATGATTATTACAATAATTGTATCTTTAACGTAGGGAATAGAGAAAATCTGGTACACATGCGGTACTAGTGCTTACCTAGTTGTGAAAATTAATGGTTGCCAAACTTTTAACACTGATCTTACCAACATGTATTAGAAGTAACCTTACCTTAATTGGAATAAAACTTACCCACGGCCTGTACATTGTTGCAGTTTCGCAACGGCTGACGGCATCTCCCGGGACGAGTCTGGCAGCCTCAAGAACGCCGGCACAGACGACGAGGAGTGGTCGGTGCAAGGCGAGTACTCGTGGGTCGACCCGGACGGCAATCTGCACCGTGTCAGATACACCGCCGACAAGAACGGCTACAACGCCGCCGAAGTCCCGGACACGCTGCCCATCGGTGTGCTCAGAGGCTTTGGCTTGTCAATCAAAGCAGCTCTGACCGGGTGAACACGCACTCCACGTTCGACGTCCGCTAACAAACACGTCGGTTTAACGTACATGAACATGTGCCCTTTACGCTCGGTTAGCAACTGGAAAACTAATTAATTAAGAATTGTGCTGTAACCACACTTCTCGTTCACGGAACTATGCTTTCTGGTTTCACAATCCCAGTCAACGGAAACTTGAGATAAGCTTATTTTGTTTACTTTCGAGTGACATACTTTCCTAACCTATCATATTATAAAACAACCACTTGCAATCATATAATTTTTCATAGCCGACGTTTTCTGGCAGAGAAGGTATATTTTCGTGAACTGAATTCATAAATATAAACAAACATGCACACGACTTTTAATATTTTGATGCTTACGTTACTTTAAATACCCGTTTCCCGCCAACAATGACTCCTCTGTTCTGATTGGTCACCGCCATTCTGCGTTTACTTCACATTAAAAATTAAAAAAGATAAAATTTATCTTAACGCTTTGGTAAATTGACCTGCAAATTTCTATTGTCAACCATTACGTTCAAAAACACACACTGAGTTCTTATAGACACGAAATAATTCTATAGTTTACTCTTAGTTTTTCAGTTGCAAACCCAGCTCTGCGCAATGCCAAACATCCTGAATGAAATGCAGTTCATGTTTTTAAACTGCCTATTTAACAAATGTTTAGATTTGCATACTTAAGTGTTATTTTAGTAAGTAGTATTTGTATTTATATTGGTTCATTAAACAAATGGTATTCTGCGCAAAAGTCATGAGTACATTAAAATAATGATGTAATGTTTTTACGTTGTTTAACGCGCATAGCTGTAATTACTGAAAACAAATAAATATTTTTCCAGAAAACGTTAAAAACTTCTATTTTGAGAGTTTTGATGAACACAAATTTTTAATCCTGAATATACTTGTTCACGCCTGGTATGTTGCAGACTAAGTGAAGTCATGTTCAGTGCTGTACAACGTCAGAAGCTAGAACCAATACGTACATCGTCTTCCTCTGAGCAATGCTATTGGAGTCTGCTGACATACCAACCACATATTTTATAATTGGTTGCTTCTTGTGCCACGGATCTGTTGAAACCATTCCCATATATTCAAAACTGCCAGTAGTTATAAGAAATTCGGAAGTACTTTTCACACAATAAATTTATTCTTTTGTAACATATCAAACTGAAAGTTAATGTGTATGTTAAACGGTTACATCAAGTTTTGTTCAAGAGCTTCTTAAAGAAATGAGCGGGATATTCTGAGATATGATTAACTACAGAAATTTTTGGCGTACTGAAGGAGATTAGCTCTTCATTTTCATTTATTTCGATATAGGTGTACCCAAGTCTTTGCCTGCCCGGTGTATGATACTTGTGTTTAGCCGAGTGGCTGTGTATGTAGAACGTTTCTTTCCCCTCAGCTTTGCTTGCTATACATTTTGTGTGTGGCTGAGTGGAATTATTTAATTTTATTCCTGTGGCTACACTGGCTCGGAATTTAAGTCGTACAGTGATCGAGTTCAGAATCGTGGACAAGTTACGTGTTAGCGATATTTGTGACCGGTACAGAACACAGAACGGCACAATCGCCCAATTGTTTGAGAGTATTTCTTGCTGCTCATTTGATTTGTGGAATTTTGTACTCCTCTTTGTCATGAACAGTTAATGTCAATGTCATGGAATGTGCAGTAAGGGGTTCGCTGGTTGCAAGAGAAGTTCTGAAGGGAAGTACATTGCACATCAAAAAAATTACGTGATTGCAACACTTTAACACAGAAATTAATGTGTGACCGAACGAGTTAAAAACATAAAATTAGAAATTAAACAAAACTTTTGATCGCGGATACGCCCCTCTTCCCTACCTCCCCTCCCTCACAACCACCCCGGAGAATTTAAATGTTTTGTACAGAATATTGAGTAACTTGTTACAGGCTGTTCACAGTAAAGTGAGAACTTTTCGAGGCACTCTCATCAGCCATACTGTTCTCATAATTTAAGTGATCTTAACTCCAGTTATTACACTTCTGCAGGAGACGGGTATTTGTATTCTCTCAGGTTGTTGGTCAAAATTTTTATATGAATATCTTCAGACTGCTTTGAAGGCAATTAGGACAGTGAAAAGTAATAAATATACAAAATGGAAAACATGACAATCACATAGGTGTCTGAAAATTAGTATTGAAAGGACTTACGGCTTTCTGATTTAAAGATTTATTACACACCAGTACACACTTTCTGTTAGTTTACCTCAACTCCAAAGAAATGAACGAACAAGTTAGTCATAGGTTTTTAGCATTTACACTCACACAAAATATACAATATTTAACACAAAACATGTATTGCACTATTAATACAACATATTATTGCACACACTCTTGTTTTGACTAAACATACAAGATTTTTTACATGTAAATATTATTTCACAGGAGCCACAAGTCACATTCATTCCATCATAAACTCATCCAATTTGGAACAAGTTAGTCATAGGTTTGATAGCATTTACACTCACACCAAATATAAAATATTTAACACAACACTATTAATACAACATATTCAAGCACACACACAAGTTTTGATTAAACAGACAATATTTGTACATGTAAATGTTATTTCACAAGAGCCTCAAGTTACATTTGTGTTCCATTATAACTCAGCCGATTGGATACTTCACATTTCGTAATCAGGTACATCTGAAACCTCAAAATCGGTCCAAAATCTAAGTAGATTCTTAGGCATCAAAGGAAAGTTCTTTATAATATCTTCTTTCTTCTCCACGCGCTTTTGTGCGTCTTTCGACAGTTATAAACCCACATTTTAGAGTCTTAGCACTAAGAAATTCCAGTTCAATAGGATCACCATCGAAACTTGTTTTATAGGTCAAAACAAATTGACCTCTTCGTGCCACAATGTGTACCATTTGGTTTAAACATGGTCTCTGTTTTATTTTTTTTTCTGGGCGGAAATAGGATTTTTCCAGTTAATACAGTCACAAACTTGCATCCTTACGGCCTATACGTTTCTGGAATTTGCCTTCTCAACAGTGTTCAGGAAATCACCAAAGTCTTCACATTCCTTTTTTCTTCAAAGAGAGCTCAATCTGATGGTGCAAGGAATCAGCTGGCATGAAGGTATGCCCTTTTTCAAAATAATTCAGCTGTATCTCTTCAGTAGCAACTTCGTCTGAATTTATCAGGTATGTAATGAAGCTCATCATCAGTGTCCAGTTTTGGTTTTGTATTGCACAGTTATCGAGCCACAGAACAATCATCTTTTTATCCCTTTTCTTTAAAAAGAATGTGAAAAATGCAGACATCAGGTCTTTTTGTTTTCTACATATTATAGATTCATGCTAGATGACAGCTATTGACACAGTTTTCAATGTATCCATTCTTAGAAGCACGATGACCTGAAGATCAGAGGATTAATATGAGGTCTCTTGATCAATTTTGCTGATGTTTACGTGCATTTTATATTCACCAAGAGCTTATTTTGCCCTTTATAGATGTACCAGAATACTTTGATAATACTCACATTTGGGATCTTTCTCTGTTGCATGCTCTGGATCTTTCTGAGCAAAACTGATGCATTTTTCACATTCTTCTTGCCCAAGTTTGGTGAAGGATATATTCATGGAATTGGCAACATTTCTGTACGTATCGTAGGAACACTTCATGTTCGGATTTCTTGTTAAGAAGTCATGGTGCGTGTCCACCAATGTTATATCACTAAGTAGGTATCTGCGGTTTGGTGCATGCTCACGTCTGTAGTGAGACACACAAGGATTGTAAGACTCAATATGCGTCCTAATAGCATCTCTATCTATCCGCATAAATGTTTTACAGCCTTGCATATCTTTAGGGGGTGTAATGGAATCTGGTGAAGAGAGTGCACTGTGGAGTACAGTTTCATTATTTTTTTTGTGAAGCTAAGAGTAGTCAAAATAAATGTTTTGCACGCATCATGTTTTTTGCCGTTCTCATTGGACAAGGAATAGTAAAACGAATGGTTTCGTTCATGATCATCTAAACCCCTATTTCGCTCGTCAGGTTGTTTCTGTGTATTCGACACTCGGCGTTCATTAGCTTACATATTCCAAAATTGATTATTGACAGACAGTCTTCGAATTCATTAATTTTCGTTAGGCATTTTTCCGGCATATTTCCGTGAATGGGGGCTTCACATTATGTTTTGCTTTATAATTATAAATCTTTAGCTTTTTACGATCACCAGGTGCAAATGATTTTGCCTTACGCTTTTGCGGAAAACATTTCTTGGTTAACAGACCAGAATCGTTTGGATTAATCAAATAATTAGCATTTGATTGATTTTGACATTCAACAATGGTAGCACCACATTAATTATTTATTACTGTTTCTTGTACTGCAGCTTGAATGCTAACCCCGAAAGAATCATGGGCGTTGAAGCTACAAGTAAGTTCAAGATCATTTTCATTTGACATTTTGACATTCAACAATGTTAGCAACACATTCATTATTTATTACTGTTTCCTGTATTGCAGCTGTAATGCTAAACCCACAAGAATCATGGCGCTGGAGCTACAAGTAAGTTCAAGCTAATGTATGTTTTCATCATTAACCGAAAAACTTGTGCGTTCCTGTACACGGGTGGCATGCTATCCGTGTGAGATACTTTGTGGTTCAACAAATACATGTAAGTCTCTATCGCCACATTCCAGACAATCTGGGTTAACTTCATTTGAAAATGAATAAATTAACACCTGGTGGTGGTATTCAGTTACAGATACAAAGGGAGGCTTGTCCGATCTCCGCACAGCTAGCTCTAAAATCCTTCCGGCTCTGGTGTTGCTATTAAACATGTTTCTCGGCGCACATAATAGATTTTCGCACAACTACAATAAAATTCCACAGAACCAGCGCTCTGCAACAGGCGCACTTCCTTACTACTTCGTTTCTCGAACTGATGTTTTATACATCGGTGAAAACCAGAAGTTAGTTTACCAACATAATAAAACAGAACACCTGAGCTCACTACCAATTTCATACCAAAATCTCTGTGTACACAATATTTGGATGCTCCATAAAACATACAACCGTAAGCCTGTTTTCTAAAACGAAATGCCTTAACTCCTTTGTACTTGAGGTTATCTGATTTATTATGAGGAGTCAGTATTTTTACCCTGGAACATGACGTATGACATCCTCAGAACGGGAAAAATCACCTTAACTCAATTTATGAGGGCAGCATTATAAACAATAAATAAATCTCATTGTGGCCTCAGACTTTTGGTTATGAGAATGGTGAACTGTGTGCACTGGGTTTATTACTCTTATGGCAGTGTTTACATTAACAAGTGGCTGAAGAATATAAATGGGCTAAAAGTAAAAGTAACCAGGGGTTTAAAAGCGCTCACTTTACCGTGAACAGCCTATAAGTATTTGTATAGGCAATCTTCTAAAGCAAAAGGCACTGCAGTCTCACATCGCGTTTGAGAGATATTGAACATCTATGAAAACACGTTCCCCCCTCCCTTCTTAACATTTTATAAGTGTTTAATTATATATGCTAAGATCATTTTTTTAAAACTTATTTATGCACATAGTACTTTGATGTAAAAAGCATTGCAGTATCACATCGCGTTTAAGAGATATTGAGTATTTCATGCAAACACATTTTACCCTTTTTCGGCCCTTAACGACAGAGATTCTAAAAACTCATTTAGTCGGGTGCCTACACGCTAAGGGGAAGTCATAATTAAAATTTCGTGATCTTAGGTCTTGCAGTTTGAACTGTGCATTGATGAGTCTGTTAGTGAACGTGGAAAATTCGTTTTGTAAATGGTATTTGTGCGTACTTCTAACAAAACGTGCGTTATATTACAGAAACACAAACTATGGAATTATCTCCTTCATTCCAATTTTTCCACTCTTACAATAATAAAAATGTGATTTTTTTTTTTGGTGCGTTTCCTTCTCGCATGGTTGTCACATAAAGGTTTATAATTTACTCCAAATCATTTGCTTACTTGTTGGCCATAGGCTACAACTATCACGTCAACCAGAGCAGACAGAACTTATGACTGTTGGGATTTAAGAATTTTTTAAGTTTCTGTTTTATGTTTGTTTGGAAGTTACATTACGGCCGCGATAATTAGTTCCTTAAGTTTTTACATTCCCGAAGTAAATGAAGGACAACAAACTAGATAAACGTTGCCGACAATTTTGCTCTATGTAGTAAATTCAGAGTGGTATGATTTTTCATTGGACGATTTTAAAGTAAACATTTAATACATTTTTGAGTAAAATTAACATTATAATTCGTATATTTCGTTACCAGTTTATACATTTAACCATCGTAAACTATTAGTAGAAGGATTATATACGTTAGGGCGCAAGGGGTTAGGGGCTCGGAGCGTTGGGGTAGTTCATGCTGTATCATTCCGGTCGTCCGGCGGCCATTTTCCCTTAAAACGATCCCTTTTTTCACTAAAAATTCCCCCTTTTTCCTAAAAAAAATTCCTTTTCCTCCCCTAAAATTTTCCGAGCCTCCCAGCTGCAAAAACATTTTGCAGAAAGGTAATTTTCAGGCAATTCAAGTGATTTTGGGATGGTCCTTTTCGAGGGCAGAGTATTGGCGGCCATATTGGTTTTTTAGGCATAGAGTATGCCAAATCGATACAAGGGGTCCAGAGTCCGGAGTCATACATGATCATCAGCCATCTTGCTTCTGTCAGCCATCATAGCCACCATATTGGATGCAGGTGACCTTGATCCCGTGACCTTGATTGACCTTGGCTCCAAAAATTCCCACAAAATCCCAAAAAAATTAATGAAAAATCTCCAAATATAAAAAAAAAAAAAACTAAATTTGTATAAAAATTATTTTAAAATTTGTTTCAAAAATTATGAAGTTAAAATTTTTTTAATGATCGGGCTTAGAGGTGACAAGCGACTGGAACCAACCAGCCACCATCTTATGATGTCCCCCAGCCATCATGTTAAAACCAGGTGACCTTGACCCATGACCTTAACCCTATAACCATGACCTTGGATGACCTTGAAAACTAAAACTCGAGAAAAATATGTAAAAACTGAATAAATTCACAAAAGGCCTCCTAAATTTTACATAACTGACTTCTGACACCATCTTGAATCCAGGTGACCCATGACCTATAACCGTGACTTTATGTGACCTTAAAAAACTTGGAAGAAATGTATAAATTGAATAAATTCATAAAAGTCAATGGGATATTAAATTACTGACTACTACAGCTATATTAGATTCAAGTTACATTGACATTTGACCTTGAATTCATTACTTTGTATGACCTCTAGCACAAGAAAAAAAATTCAGTCGCAAGAAGTTATAAAATTATTTTAGAATTTTATAGAAAATGATTTAAAATTATAAAACATATTCCAAATTATTGTTAAAATGTTATTTAAAAAGTTACATTTCCAGAGGTTTCCCCAGAACAATGTCTAGCAGACGACTGTCTGTTCTCCAATCAATCACATTGTCATAAACTTTCATTCCCCTACCATTGTTTCTCATTAGTTAATTAGTCGACAGGCCTCCATCCATACTCATTCCGTCGTATGCAACCATTTTATTTTTTTCCCTCATTTGTTTTTACATTGCTGGATGTCGCCATCTTAGATTTCATCGGTTTTCATCACCTAGGTGGCACTAATGGATTAATTGACCCACCAGGCGAGCTATCGATTTTTCCACCAGGCGACATCCATAATACTTGTTTATGTTTTAAATTATATATTCTATTTTCAATAAATAGGTAGCGTTAATTTCTTGATTTCACTGCCTATCTATTTGTCGGCACTCATATTTGTATAAAATAAAAACCTGTAACTATTCATTCCTATTTAAAAAAAAAAATATTTTTCCAATCAACCGTATACCTACATGTATAATTTATTAAATGTATATTTTAATTAAAAATTTTAAGTCCGATTGCAGGACATGACACACAAAAATAAAGAAAAAGTATTATTATATTAATTTACTATTATTTTTTAATTAAAACATCAGATGAAAGCAGTTCATAACATCATTCGATATATATCTGTTCCTTCAGCTTACTAATGATTGAAAATGTCTGGAATACCCACGTTTTTGAAGGTCAATCAAATATCTGAGTTTATCAACGAGTTCATTCGGTTGTTTGGGAAATATGTCGCCAGTATTCTGAGCATCTTCTGCCTTCTCCATTTCGCTCGTTGCCGAAAATATGTTGGAGGGATGTGTCAGTACATCGAGAAAATCGCCATTATTGTCTTGAACGTTATCACCGTCTTCATATTCATTTTCATCAATGCTGTCTTCATGATCGTCTACACTTCTTGTTTCATTCTCATTCTTTGTAGCAGGAGTTATATTCTCATCAGTATTTAGAGCCGACGACCAATTATTTTTGAAAATCGTCTACTTCACGCGAACGTCTTGCAAGAGTACATTCTGCACAAACCGAATCTACTGCACTCATTCCATCTTTAGCATTAACTGTATCGTAATAATCGCCTCTCGAATCGATACCCATCGCTGCAGCAAGAGATATTGCCGGCAACACTTGCTGACTCCCAGTAGACGAATTCTTGCAGATCTCAGTATGTTCTTTCAATGTATCGCCTTGCATAAACTGCATGTAGCCATTGTCGTAATGCTTCATCATGCGAGTTAGCTCGTCGTCTGCAAACATTTTATGTAGGATATTATCAGGAGGAAACGAAGTGATCACGTGCTGTTTCTCAGTGAGTGAAGAAACACTACATTTATCAGCACTAATATGTTTATTGAAGTTATTCTGTCGAGTGAACTGCCTAGGATAATTTTTGCAGCTAAAAATCACACGAGATTAGTTCTTCAAACAGTCACTCTTCTCATGTCGCCGCGCATTGCAACTTTTACTGAAGGACTCGGCACAGTAACAGCATTGTTTCCCATGTAATTTGTGGGCAGTCAGTGAAGGTATGGGTGTAGTCGTACATTACATACACGATTTCACATCGTCAGTGGCTTGCATCGTCTTCAAGCATAAATGAATCCATACTCTTTACTCCTGCGGGCTAACTCCTGCCGACTGACTCCTGCAGCAATCCTCCTCCTCAGCATTCCCTCAGACTGACACTTACAGACTGACTGATGCAGCAATCCTCCTCCTCAGGACTCCTGCAGACTTACCCCTGAAGACTGACTCCTACCGACTGACACCTGCAGATTGACTCCTGCCAAGTGACTCCTGCAGACTGACACCTGCAGAAATTCTCCTCCTCAGGACTCCTTCAGACTGACTCCTGCAGACTGACTCCTGCCAAGATGTTACTGATTTGCTGGTTAAAAAAAAACTAATGTATGTTACATGAATATATTAAGTTATATATGCAGATAATTCATTGTGTTCATTAAGTGTTAGGTGTCATTCGTTTTTCATATGATGCATGGTCGACACTCAAGCTAGACGTACAGTCACTGGATAACACATCATCGATGCCGTTCACTCGTGAGCATGCCCATGATAGTCAATGTAGCACTATCCAATTGGGACACGAACCGGTGACACACGATATCTAACATCTTCGATGCTCATTTCAAGAGGCTGTCTTATTCTCTTACATTGCCTTCTGCCATACATTCTCAATAAAAATTAATGGATGCACTCCGAGAAAACCCAAATACTCGTTCTCCCCAGAAAAAATGCAGGTACATTTGTATATATTATTTAAATATAAATGTAGGTGTGTATATATATATATATATATATATATATATATATAACATTTATAAGTTTTATTCTATTCATATTTATTACATTCCTATTTTGTGTATAAATATACATAAACAGTACCTGCATGTTCTCTTCTGTCTCTTCTGGGGCGAACGAGTACTTGGGTATTTTCAGAGTACTCACACATATTTTATATGGAATACATGGCAGAAAGCATTGTGGGAAAATAATACGTGCTCTTTAAAGGAGCATCGAAGATGTTGGCGAGTGTGTGTGTGTGGCCGGTTCGAGTCCATATCGGATGGTGCTACATTGACTATCATGGACAGTTCATGCTCCGTCATTCAGGTCATCTGGCGGCCATTTTCGCTCAAAATTTCCCCTTTTCCCTCAATTTTTTAATTTTTCCTTTAATATTTCCCATTTTTCCCTCAAAAAAAGAGACCAGTCCCCCAGTTGCAAAAATATCCCCGAAGGGCATTTTTCGATTCATCGGAAGGATTTGAAGGGGTCGTTTTCGAGGCCAGAGTAGTGGCTGCCACATTGGTTTTATATGCATAGGATATGCCAAATCGATACACAGAGTTCAGGGGCCGGAGTCAGATCTGGCCATCAGCCATCTTGTTTCTGTCAGTCATATTAGCCACCATGTTGGATAATAGTGACCTTGACCTTTGACCTTAAACCTAGTGACCTTAACCTTGAAAATCCAATATTCACCAAAATAACCCTAATATTTCCAAAAAAAGAGACTATTCTTAAAATATTATTAAACATATAAAGAAATATTTAAAACAATTCGACAGCACCATGTCCCGCAGACGACTGATCTCCTTCCAATCAATCACACTGTATTAACAATCCCCTCCCCTACCAATGTTTCTCATTGGTCAATTAGTCTGCAGGCCTCCACCCCTTACCTTTGCTCGTTCTATCGAATGCTCATCACCCACCATATCGGTTTTCTCGTTTGTCATTTGTTTTTATTTTGAACTCCTATATGGCACTAGTATTCTAGTAATAGATTTCGCCACTAGCGAGCTGCCAACTTAGCCAACATGTAACAGCCATATTTGTTTATGATTTTAAAGCATAAATGGCGCTGTCGGAGCCCTCCATATTAGATTATATTTTCAAAACCTAGGTGGCCATGATGACTCCGGCCACCATGTCGGATCTGGGTGACCTACGCCTCGATCTCAAATTTGTGACCTTGACCCCATGCCCATGATGTTGGATAAAATTGAAACCACAAACAATTTTTAAAGAAATTTTAAAAATCTAGAAATTCGTAAAAATAATACAGGAAAATAAAAGATATACTAAAAACTGGTTTTCAATCAATCTTTCTATCAATCTCGCAATTTTTCCATCAACCTATACCACAATCAGCACGGCAATCATCACCGCAATCCCCAAATCCACACACCAATCCACACCAACCCATGCCAATCCACACACAAATACACGCCAATCCTTCGATCAATCCCAATTCTTAGTAACCCTTCGAACAATCCCAATCCCTAGTAATCCTTCGAACAATTCCAATCCTTCGATCAATACCAATCCTTTGATCAAGCTCAATCCTAAGCAATCCTCCTCTGCAACCCACAGAAACCCAAACCCAAGCCAATTCTTCGATCAATCCCAATATTTCGATAAATCCTAGCCCTTTGATCAATCCTGTTTGTCCCCCAAGCATATGTAAAGAAATTACATTCGTTCGCCAACTGTCTCAAAATTAGTACTTGTCGACAGAATGCAGTACACTATCCAGGAATTCTTATACTAAAGTCTTTATTAATATTCTGTATGTGGATCTTTCCGTTAATAAAGTTACGATGGATGAAAGGATAGGCCACTAAAAATTTAAAACACGATTGTTATTTTAAAAAACATAATTTTGTTATTACAATTTCAGAAGAAGGCACTTCATCACATCATTCGATCTAATCCCTGACCTTAAGTTCACTAATGATTTAATAAATCTCGTTAATGTGCGAGAAATCTCCACCTTACCTCAATCACCCTCTCGTCGCTCTCATGGCCTCGTTGTTAAGACCCGCAAAAATCTCTCCACTCACTCACAGACCTCGCTCGAAGCAAAAACACAGACGCCAGTTATACCACTCGCGTTAAATTTAATTTAATACTCTTATGTCTGCTCAGTTTAGGGCGCAGCTTCCTGCCTAAAGAAGCGTGGTAGTTTTCAACGTATATGTAACACGTTTCGTGTACATCGCAGGTCGCAGGGTAAATAAATAAGTAACGTACAGCCAGGAGCTGACAGCAGTGGCAGTGGCGGATCCAAGGGGATGGACAACCTGGCCCCTTCCCCCCCCCCCCCGGGACCAAGTCTTTGAATTTTTTTTTTTTTTATTTTATTTATAAATGCATTACTTTTAAGTTAACTGACCGGAGTTTTTCACAGCAGATAGAAATATCACATTTAATTTAGAGCATTGCCAACTCAGAATGATGAGGGTTAGTAGATGTTTTGGATGTCAGCGGTACCAAGAAGTTTTTTTTTGCCACAAACGACTAATCAGTTGAGCAGGTAAGAGCCTTCCTCTACCCCATGTACATCCCTCCCGCTAAGTTACTTACTCTCAAGCCGCACGGACACTACTTTCTGAATCGTGTAGTAATAATTGCGAGTCATTTGTTACACGTATTTGAAGACAGGTGCTGTTGTCTAAGCACTGATATTTGTGTACAGTGTGAATAAGGCGTATAATGTTCGGCTAAAGCACGATATTTATTTCATGTATGTTTTTCCATCACGTTGAGATTAAGGCAATTAGAGACTGAGACATAAATCATTACAACTTTTGAAGCGAATAAGTGAAGGACTCGGCTGTGGGCGATGAAGTTTTTTCACGAAAACATGGAAAATCAAAAAAAGTAGTTGAATTTAGGGAAGTCTGGCGCAACAGATTCTGGGTTCGGAGCCGGAGACGCAAGGGTTCCAATGTGTTACGTCACCATCCGCCATCTTGGATGTCATTGACCTATACCATGACATTTGACCTGTGATTTTGACCTTTACCCTGGTAACATCTGACTACAAAAACAAAAAAAATACAAAGAATAAAAAAAAAAATACCTTACAAAAAATTATAAAAAATTCCTTACAAAAAATTATATTAAAAAATTTATAAAACAAATTCTTACGAAGCATTTTATTACAAAATCGATAAAAATGTATTATTAAAAATTTCATTAAAATTGTTTAAAATATTATTTAAAAAACTTATATACATTACTGGAGGCCGCCATCTTTTTTTGTCGCAAACCTTGACCACATCCGGTAAATCGTCCTTCACCAACCCCAGCAGACAACTGTCACCAATTGCTATTGGTTGGTTTGTTAAGTCGGCAGGCCACCATCCCCTCGCCACCAATAATTAGTGGCGTCTCCACCACCTTCACCTATACACATTCCGCCATATTGATATTTTAGTTCATAATATTTTTACATGTTACTGGAGGCAGCCATTTTGGTTTTCTTCAATTGTCATTTGTTTATACATTACTGTAGCCCGCCATATTGGTAATCATTATTTGTTTTCTACATCGCCTATCGCTAGTGTATTAGTGTATCTACCAAATTGGTATGCTTTCACTTTATTTAAAAAAATATTTTAAAAATTTCTTATTAAAAAAATTATAAAATATTTAATTAAAAAATGTTTGTCACTACCAATTAGTATTTAGTTGGCAAGTCACCACCACCTCCGTTCCATAAATTACTCACTTTTCGTTCGATCCAATGATTATCATTGGCTAATTACTAATTAGTCGTCAAGCCTTCGCCACGATAGCTTGACCATAGGCAGGGCGACACTCATATTTATATACTTTAACAAATAATATTAGTTTTTTTTTTACCCTGTCAACAGTTTACCTACATGCATTACTTACGAAAGTGAAATGATTCTATAATATTGCGGTCCCTTATAATTATATTCTTAAAAAAATCTAATTTTTCTGTACGACAAACAAGAAACAAGTTAAAATACATAAAAAACACATACCCTTACATACCCCTTCTACTTACATAGCTTGTAGGCATGCATTGTCTCCCTCCCGCTTACCACACTTATGGATGTAATCAGTCCATGTGAGCGATTCCTCAGATTTGGGGATCGAGGACTACATATTACAGAGTTGTTTTTTTATTATAAAAAATGGTTTAAAACTATTTTGTGACATAAAACATCTCCATAAGTTGTAGGTGGGTTCCGACGATGTACAGCCCTAAGGGGTTATTTGTTTTCTGCACACACATTTGTAAGCGACAGCTACATAAAAAGATGGCAAATTCCCAATGTTAAAAACCCTAGTGTAATAAAACATGTCAATTACGTCATAATATTAGCAGTGCCAATAAAAATCAGGTACAATTCCTAGTGGCGAACCAATGAAAAAAATAATAATTCTAGGCATTCTAAACAATGAAAAAAGTGATACAGCCTCATCACATCCCAACTGCTTCCCCACGATACAAAATTGTAAAACCAACAACGACCAATATGAATAAATAAAGAAATAAACACCCACACATAGGCACAGATGAAGACACACACCCAAGGAAGAACAAACATTAGTACCAGCGATGGAAAATATTAGTGCATACAGAAAATACACTCTGCACAGACACAGAAGAACATAGCCCACCAATGATGAGAAAATGTCAGGGCCAACAACGAAAATACAGAACAGATACAGAAGTATGCAGCTCACCAACTAGGAAAAAATTTCAGAAACACTGACGAAAAATAATAACAGCAGGATGCAAAATATGATTAAATAAAGAAACAGATGCCCACGCACAGGCACAAAAGTTTACACCCCACCAAGGAAGAACAAACCTTAGAACGAGCGATGAAAAATTACAGAGAAAAATGTCATAAAAACAGAAGTATACATTCCTACCAACTATGAACAAGTTGCAGGACTAACAATGAAAAACTACAGAATACAGAAAAAAATGTCCATGCAGAACCATACAGGGACCAATGAAAAATATACCAGAAGTTGCAGAACTATACACACCACCAATGAGAAATGATGCTCCACAAGGGTGCGCAGCCAAACAACGATGACCAAATGTGATTTACAACCATTATCTAAAAAATGCAGAAAAAAAATCCACACAGAACTATACAGGGGCCGATGAAAGAAAATGCAGTAAGATACAGAAGTACGTACCCCACCGACGAAAATTGTAGAACCAAAGATGAGAAATATTAGCACATACAAAAAAGATACTCTCTGCACAGGTACAGAAGAACGTAACTCACCAATGATGAGGAAATGACAGGAGTAATAGCGAACAAATATAGAAAAAAATTTAGAAGACACATAAGTATACAACCTAAAGGCTGTTCACGATAAAGTGAGTACTTTTGAAAAAAAAAAAGCTTAGAAAAAAGCCACTGCACCTAACTGCATATATTTTAATGGGCATCCTGAGTAACATATACCCAGTAAAGTTGGTAACAATTGATGGGAAGTTGTTCTGTATATTAACACTGAATAAAAGAATTAGGTGTGATTTGTGATAACTTAAAATATTTCTTCTGCTTAATGGTTTTTTTCATGCATCGAAGTGTAAAAATGAGCGGATCTATAAAATATTTACTTTTCTAATAATTTTACAGTTTCACTTGACCGACACATGAATAAAGTGGTAAGGCCCATATGATGATGTTATTCTTACATAAGGCGGAAGAATACACAATGTGCATACAAGTATATCTTAAGCAGGGCTTTATAAAAGTGATCATTTTACCGTGAATAGCCTATGCCAGCGATGGCAGAACCAGAGATGACAGGACCAGCGATGACAAATATTAATAAATACGGAAAGAAATAATCACACAGAGGCACAGAACCATACAGACACTAATGAGAAATGTATCGTTCGGAACCCCTAACCAGGAAATATATATCGTCTGAAGCATCTAACAAGGACTGATGGTGAAAAATATTAACACAGAGGAAACTGCTCCACTTGCTCCACTTGCTCTTCCACTTGCTTTATCGCTCCATCACTCCACGTGCTCCACCTGATCCATTACTTCATCACTCCATAACTTCACCTCTGCCTCCTCTCATCCTTCTCCTCATCCACCACCTCCTCCTTCACTGCCTGCACCATCTACGCACACTCCGCACATGTACAGAAGTACATAACCAAAAAAAGATGCAAAAATTCCAGAACCAAAGCTAAAAAATATTAACACACAAACGAAAATGCTCCTCACAGGTACAGAAAGAAAATGCCTATATGCTCCACCTCCAGCTCCCCCTCATTCTCCTCCTCCTAAACCGCTTCCGCCACCTACGTATTCTATGCACAGGTACAGAAGTACATAGCTCAAAAAAGATGCAAAAATTCCAGAACCAATGTTAAAAAATATTAATACACAGAATAAACTGTTCTGTACAGGTATGCAGCTTATAAAAGAAAACAATTGTAGGATAAATGATAAAGAAATTTATTAATGCAGAAAAAAATGCCTGATCAGTATTACACAGGTGCCATCGAGGAAATATAAGTAAACATATAAATCGAGAAACATACCAACATAAACAGCGAAAAAATCACCTCCTTAGACAAATAGTTGGAAGAACCAGCATGAAAAAAAGATTACCCAAGTACCGTTACCTCAAAACTATTAAGCAGTGAAAAACAAATAGAGGTATAAAAACCACAGAACCAGAGGGGAAAATGGAAAGTAAATCTACTGCTGCAGAAGCACCAAAAAAAGTTATAAATATATAGTAACACCTCCAGATGTTTTTTGCAGGTACGATAAAGCCACAATTTTTTGCACCTTGCAATTCCGACAGGTGGATAAGCACTGGAACCTTCCAGGAATTGACTGTAAACCCTGGTCGATCAGTGATGGAGAATCCACGTGTATATGCATGATTGCAAAAATGAAATTGTGAAAGCAAAAAATGGTAAGCGCATATCGCATTGTAGCACCTCACATCAGCCCATTATGATGAACATATTTATTTCGTTGGGGGAGAAGGAGGAGTGGAATCGTTTCAGATTTGACACCCCCGAGGTGAGGAACTGCCTTTGCACCTTGGCCTCATTCACCCTCTCCCAGGAACCAACACACATTTTCTAACATGTTGACACCCTTTCCAACTACATCATCGAAGTATATGGCTGATCGAGCAGTAGCTATTTAGAAAGGCAAGAAATCAGTGTACCTGATATACATCGCTATTCACAGATGAGAGTGAAATGCATGCTCTAATAGAGATATATATTATTTATGTCGCATTGTATCCGTATTGTAATGTGTATATGTCCTCGTCCTGTATCCACGGCTTGTCATCCATCCATGTCAGGGCCAATTTATTTGTACATTCTCAAAATAATTCGTGTTTGTTTGATCGTGTAGTGTGAACATTAACTCACATCATATAGTGCTACTCCAGAACAAAAAGAAAATCTTAGAATGTAATTTAATTTTTGCTATACATGACTGAATAACTTTTGCTGGTTTGGTGATCCCCCTCCCCCCCCCCCTACATTTGTACATGTACAGTTTTCCCCATTGCCCCACAATTTATATCATTATGTCCCCACTGCCCTCATTCTTGAATTTCCCAACCACTTTCTTGTTTGTGTTCGATTAGCAGGGGTGTGTGGAGGAGTACGTGCTGATGACAAATTGATTTTTAAATTTTTTATTGCTGTCCAAATCTTGATAAAAGCCTGGGGTTCGCATCTGCAACAGACACAAGTCGTTATCCATGTATAAGTGCTCTAGGTCATCTCGGTACCGGGCCTTCATAATATCTTAATAGAAATTATACATTAAAGTTTTCGATAATTCGAGAAAAGTAAACCCATCATAGATACGCTTATCAAAGAGAATGTATTTAGCCTCCAGTAATGTACATAGGTTTTTTAAACAAAACTTTTAGTGATTTTAGAAATTAAAATATTTAATAGTAAACTTTTTGTACATTTTTTAGTAAAATTTTTCATAAGAATTTTTTTTAGAATTTTTATAATTTTTTCGCAACTTTTTGGGTTTTTGTGGTTAGAGATCACCAGGGTTAAGGTCAAAGTCACAGGTCTAAGTTCAGGGTCAATGTCATCCAAGATGGCGAATGGTAACATAACAACATGGCAGCCGGGTGGCTCTGGCCCCAAATCCAGAATCCGTTGTGCCAACTTCCCTAAACCCTACTACTCAAAAACTAGCTGGATGTTAGCTGGACTGAGATTTGGACCATGGGTCATCCTCAATACAAGTCCATTATTTGACTGCTGAACTTCCTCACTAGGTGCTAAATTAAGTTATTTGATAATTTCTGGATATTGCCTCCATATTTTGATCAAACCCTAGATGCATATGCAATAATAAGTTGAGATGGATAGGTCTAGAACAATTTAATTTTTGCTTAAAATTTCATGAAATTTCAATGTTTTCCCTTAAATTTGCAAGGTTTTTCCCCCTAATTTTAAAGGTTTTTTTCTTCTTTTTTCAAGCCAAAAATCTGCCTTAAAATTGCCTCAAAAATGGGTTTTAAAAAGCCTCCAAAACAAGGTTTGTTTCACAGTTTCTTCAGCTCTTTCAAAAAAAGAATATGTGACATAAAACTGACTTATTTTTCCTTAATTTCCATAAAACTTCAAGGTTCTTTCTTTAATTTTCAAGATTTTTGCACTGTTTTTCATGTTTAAAACAGTGGCACGAATAACTCACTTTAATTTATGCGAGGTATCTACCTTGATTATTAAAAAAAAAACTAATTAATATTTATTTTATGCAAAGTAAGGAAATTCAAGCCCAAATATTCATGATAAATCAAACAAATATAAGCTAAAAAGAAGTGAAATTTAAGCTAAATCTGTAAGCAAAATCAAGTAAATTTAAGCTAAAATCAAATGAAATACTATGTTATTATTCAATACAATTTATATTCGAAGCTCTACTACTTTTATAAACAATTCTTCTATCTACTCAAAATCGTCGCCCATTTCTCGAAGATCATTTTCGTCGTGAATACTTTCTAGGATAAATAACTGTAAGTTTTGTACCTTAAGGCGGAATTTGAAAACCACTTCTCTGAGGTTATCAAACATGGCATCTGAGGTATAAGAAGGGTTAGTTGAAACACAATCCCCCTTAAAAAATGTTAGTCAATCTGCAAGGTAACACAAGCGACTACACATTTAGTATAAAAAATGAATAAAGAAAATAAAGTGCCAATATTGAAAAATCTCATTTAGGTTTAGCAAAATTATTTTTTATTCGATAAAACCACTCACTATACATCTAAAACTTTCTAAAAGTTACAAAAGTTGTAACCATTTAACTATGCATATTAAACTTTGTTTTAAACTATCAAATCAATTTGTTTGCTCCATTGTATGGAGTTTCCTTACAGGGCGTCTATAAATTACAATTTATTATTTATAAATTTTTCCACACACCATTTATGATTATTTAAATATTGTGAACATATGTTATTAACTTCATTTGGATGATTAAATTTAAATTCTTTTACATGTCACATTTATCAACATGTGTTATCACATACTGTAATTTATTTAAAATCAGTCAATGTTACCTATGTCAAAAACATTCTGCAACTTTTATCCACATACTACTAAATTGACAGTTTAACTGCATAATTTTAACAATGGGAATTTTTGTTTGAATTGTGTGTTATCTGTTTCTCATTGGTAAGAGAATATGAACGTGTGCCCACTAGAAACACAAATTTAGTGGTTTTGGAATGTGACAACGCAGATGTGTTTTTGTTTGTAAGGAAGGACTTGACTGAACATTTTATGTTGTATAAAATGATTCTAAAGAAGGAACAAATGGCCTCCATGTAGAAGTAGCATGTATGACTAATGTGTCTGATGTTAAATTAAGTTTATGAGGATGTTTCAGTATTGAAGCTAAGCAGAATTAAGTATTGCTGCTAAACACACTGGAGAATATTTAACTGCAGGAGGAATATTAATTATGTTTTTTCACAATTGGTTTTCTGAGGCAGTCTGGCATACCAGCTATTGTGCCTTAATATCTGCGGAATTCTCCAAGTAAGGTTTTAATTTACTATTTAAACATTAAAAGCATTTCTATGAAGTTGTATGTGGAATTTAATAATATAGCAAGTCCAGTAGTCCGAATGTGTGGTATTAAATTACCATGAACTACTGTAAATGATTCTTATGCTCAAATGATGAACTAAGCCTGGTTGCCCACATAAAACTATTCAGTATATTCTTCAGTTAACTTTAGTAGTCAAATAATATGTTTGTAATTTAACAGAGCTATTGTGTGATTATTATAGGGAAATCGATTGTTTATTTTGTCACAGATTAATTTTTATTTAATAGCTAATTTTTCTCAGCAGTATCTTTGAATATTAGATGCATTCTGTTGAAATGGGTTTAAAAATGTTGTATGTAAGTGGGAGATTTTCCATTATTTCTTTAATTATATTTTTGTAAGCTTTTTTCAAACTGTTTCATTGTATTATGTTAGTAGTAAGTATTTTTTTCTGCAATTTATAATAGTCTGTGTATATTAATCAATTTTCCTGATCATGACATGGGAAAGAAGTGGTACATATCGCTATGATTTGTACTGATTTCCACATGCATACTATATAATTTATTTACACATACTTATATTCATTGAATTATACTGGTTATATATATAATTTTCTTTTTCTGTAAAGTTAATCAGTTTCCTAACACACTTCATTACAGAAATAATTGGCGCCTAATGTGGGGCTTTAACATCTTCCATGAATTTTGTCTGTTTAACATTTCGATCATTTCTTATAGAAATAATCGGCACCCAACAGTGCGGTCAAGATAGACGAATATTATAATAGAAAAATACAACCTAGAGAAAACAATGCTAAAATATATTTACACCATCAAAGTCAAAGAGGTGCAATTAATACTGCAAGCTCATATACAAAAGAGTTACCAAAGAAGTAGGAATATTTAAGACTTTGTGCGTGTTGCTACATGGCCAGAGAGCCTTATTTTTTAAGTTCCATGAGCTATTTAAGAGATAGTGGGGCAAATAATATGAGAGATTCTGATACTTTGTGTATTGAAGGAACACCTGATGTTAGTGCAACTTCGAGTGTAAACGGAGACTTTTATAGCTATAGTGAAGAGGTTATCAAGTCTGTTTTGAACACCAACATAATGGATAAGGTTTCAGAAAAGGTTGATAAACCGGGGACAATTTCAGTTACAGATGCGACGGGAATAATGGATTTTTTGCGAACTTTAAGTGCATAGTTTGATTCCAGTTTTGCTGAACGAAATGCACAAAATGTTTTAAATATTGCAGAATTAAGTGCAAAATTTGATTCCAGGTTAGACGCACAAGACCAAAAAATTAATGATTTAGCTCAGCATATCGTTCGTGTAGATAATAGTTTGCTAAGATTGAATGAGCGGGTTAACTAAACTAATACTGTGTTAACAACCTCGGAAAATTCGTTAACTGAATTACAGGCAAATCAGACAGCACAAGATAACGCTATTGTCACGCTTCAGAATCATGTTGACAAAGTGCAGACATAATTGGAAGACCGATTAAGTCAGTTGAAAGATGTAACTAAAGAAAGTTTTGGCTTAATGCAAACGAGTGTAGGAGAGGTTCAGTCTCGATTACATTCCATAGAGGTTGGTGTACCCAGGGAATTAGAGCAAACAAGAACCGAGATCGAAAGTCATTTATGTGGTCTGGAAACTCTTATTTCTACTGTGGAATCCAGACCAACGACTTCGTCAACTAATGTCGATAATCAAGTCTTAGATAGGCTTAATGTAGACCATGAATTCGTTAACATTGAAAATGCTATTGAAGCACCTTTAATACAGGCTGCAGTAATTGACACAGAAAGTTTAGACAGATTGTCTACAGAAACGAAAGCTGATACTATTATGGCACCAGTCGTCGTGTACTTGGAGAAGGAAGTCAACAGTCACATCTGGACGTAGAAGAAAGTGTCCAACACGGAGGAGGAAACGCGTAAGGAAATTATGTAAAACAAGACCCATAGACCGTGTTATACACTACAAACCAACAACCTCTACCTGTAAGAAAGGTAGAAAGATATGTGTATACTGTCAGAAGAATATAACAGTTACCGTACGACGAAGTTTGGAGGGGCAGTATGGTGTGCAAAATTCCGACGACGCACATCGACATCCCGGAAAATATATCCACTGCACACTTATAATAAGTGAAATGAAGTTCACATGCAGAGCGAACGAGAAAAATAAAACGGAGCTTACGAATCAAATAAAAACTGTCCAGCTGAAGAGTCGACTAAGAAGTAAGCCCGATCGATGTAATGCAGATACGAGCTACCAATTGTCAAAGTCCATACGACAACCGCATAATGACTTACCTCAGAGCAAATGTCAGAGAAGACTGCAGAAGAAGAGAAACAACAGGAGAAGGCTAAGAAAACTAAAAGATGAAGAAGAGGAAAGCGTAATTCCACCATGGCCACCGCCGAATAGGGGAAAAAAAAAGGGTCGAATGGAAATGTAAGTAGGACATGCACCCATTGAAGTCTTAACGGGTCGACGCATGTTAAGTCTTACAGAAGATCTGGATTCTCTCCCAACACTGGATGTGTACACTGCGGAGAAGAATCCAGAAGTGATAAGGCAAGAGCTGCTTGGTTTAGTTAAAAATAGACTTTACCTCGCCACAGAAAGCAGGAAGAAACACTACAAGATGAGCAAGCTGAGGAAGTTCAGTATAAACGATCTCGTGTTACGACGTAGTTTCCCTACAAGTTATGCTTGGGAAGGAGTCACGAAGAAGTCGTTTTTTACTTTTGAGGGACCTTTCAAAGTGACCGGCGTGGTACGCAATAATTGCAATGAACTGGCGGATTTGCAAGGCAATACCGGGGGAAAGTACAGCATAACTCAACTAAGACCATATCGAGTTCCTATGGCAACCACAGTCACAAATCAATAACAGCAATGGCAAAATATTATGTATATACAGCTCAGTTATAAGTTATAATGTTGACTGAACTATTGCTAATGAGTTCGTAACTTGGATGAACTACGAGTAGTAGATTCTACCAAGAGCATTTATGCAGAGCCTTGAGAATAGGGAAGACGGTATATAGTGTTCATTGTTTATTATTGTTTGTCCAGTGTTATTATGTTAGTATTAGGATTTATTGTTATATTATGTTAATTGTAATTTTCGCCGTACACATACGTTTGCCTGCCGCCTTGAAGTTTCGAATCTTACTGGAAGTCTTAGAGTAACTGATCTTACAACAGTCCCTTACGGTATTACGATGATGAAGCTGTTTGAATTTATCTATACACTGTGATGTGCTAGTAATGCCAGAAAACAATAAGGAATTATATAAGTAGTATCAAAATGCCGATTCGAGAGTAGCCTCCAAATATCAAAAAACCAACAGTAAATGAAATGCTCGAGCCATCAGAAAACATCAACTGCCGATTCGAGTGCAACCGCAAAAAAGTGACTACAAAAAGTTGCGTTTGGGTGCAGCCGCAAAAAAAGTGACTAGAAAAGTTGCATTTGGGAGCAGTTGCAAAAAGTGACTTCAAAAAGTTGCGTTTGGATGCAACCACAAAAAGTGGCTCAAGAAATTTGAGTACATAAAAAATAAAATGTATATAATAAATGAGCGCAAATAAAATTCAACTGATGTCTAATATGATAACCATCATTGCAATGAAAAAGGCTAATGCAACTGGTAATATTTGGAAAGAATATAAGTTTAAGAAAGGTGTTTTTGCAGAAAGAAAGAAGAAGAAATCTCAAGAGAAGTATGTCAAGTGTGAAACTTGTAAACACTTTTACAAACCATGTCTCATAAGAGGTCATCTTAAAAGTGGATTGCACAAAGGTCTTAAACCAATACATAATAAATCACATGAACCAACAAATGCATTGGAAATTTTTAAAGTGCCACAACACTTTATATCAAAACATAAGTTCCCACGTGAGAAACAAGTGAAATGTGAAACCTGTAGTCACTATTACAAACCATCTCTCATAAGAAGTCACTTGAGAAGTAAAATTCATAAGTACACACCCATATTCAGTACACCCATATACAGTGTAGGAGAAATCGAAACAGCACTTCAAAGTTGGATCAAGACTTATGCTGTAAAGACTGTGAATGCATACAAAGACCCAAAGCATTTCCTAAACGATGTAAAAGAAACTGTCACGGGACTAATTACTAAACATTTAAAATCATTCAAAGTGAACATGAAATTCTTCAGTGAATACAAAAGGGGAATTGGTGAGAATATTGAATATGTAGAAAGCTCCTTTAAAACAAAGAACGAAATTATATGGAAATCAACTAATCTGGAAGAATATTATACCAACAGCATATCAAAAATCATAGCTGAGATGGGTGCATTCGAAGCAAAGGGATCTCAGTGGGTACTCAAAAGAATATTTAAACTAGAAGTGCGAATAAATAAAAATGTACCATTCAAGGGCAGTTCTTATGTTGATCTCCCAGAAAAAATCAAAACTAAGCAGGTGGTAATTAACGTTAAGAACAATGATCAAATTTTTTTTGTGGTCTGTTCTATCTGCATTTCATCAAGTACAAAAAGACCCTCAAAGAGTGAATATATACATAGCTTACGAACATGAGTTTGATGATGCACTCAAGGGTTTGGAATTCCCAATGAAATTGGATAGCATACCAACCTTTGAGAAGAGAAGTAGAATTTCTATTAATGTATACACATACGAAGAAAAATATGGTGATAAGAAATATATAATCTGCCCATTAAAGACAACCAAAAATAAGACGGATAAGCACATAAACCTACTCTATATCAAAGACGAAAAGAACGACCACTACTGCTGGATAAAAAGTCTTTCGAGACTTGTCGCATCACAAGTAACAAATAATGGTCACAAAATATTTATATTCTACATTTCTACTGTGTAAATAAGCTCAATGATCACGAACAAGACTGTCGAGATCACGATGGTGTTAGAGTTGAACTATCATCTAAAGGAAAAAATGACATATTAAGATTTAAAAACCAAAATTATTCTTTGAGAGTTCCGTTTGTGAAATATGCTGATTTTGAATGTTTGTTGATTAAAATTGAAAATTTGCCAATCAAACCCCGACGAATGTTACACGAAACCATACCAAAAACACGAGCCTAATAGATTCTGTTATTATGTAACATACGGACATTAATACTATAAACCACCAGTTACTTCTGAAGGATCTGATGCATCTACTGTATTCGTTAAAATTATAATGGAAGAAAAAGTCTATTGGTGATATATACACAAATGAAAAACCAACGCTTCCACTAACTCATAAAGAACAAATTGTTTATGATACAGCAACCCATTGTCATATATGTTAAAAGCCTTTCAATGGTGATTCTGTGAGAGATCATGATCATCTTACGGGGAGATTTAGGGGAGCTGCACGCAGAGATTGTAACTTATTGTATAGAAATCCATGTTTTGTCCCAGTGTTTATACGCAATCTATCTGACTATGATACACATTTATTCATAAGAGAACTTGGCATCGATGAAAATAAAAATTAATCTAATTCCCAACTATGAAGAAAAATATATTTCTTTTACGAAGCATGTACGTGAAAGTGTAAATCTTAGATTTAATGACTCATTTCAATTTATGGCTAGCAGTATCGATAAACTCTCTAGCAACTTTTCCAGAAGCCAATTCCGAGAAACATGTAAGCATTTTTCCAATGAACTTCTTGACTTTGTTACAAGGAAAGTCGTTTACCCATATGACTACTTGGATAGTGCTGAAAAATTTTGTGAGACATCACTTCCATCCGAAGATGCATTTTACAACAAACTCAATAAATGCGGCATTACAGATGAAGATTATGAATTTGCGAGAAAGGTGTGGGAAAAATTCAACATAAAATTTCTAAGAGAGTACACAGAACTCTATAACAAATCTGATTAATTGATATTGTCTGATATAATGGCACATTTTAGAGATGTGTGTCTCAAAACATATAAGCTAGATCCAACATGGTATTTCACAGCCCCAGGGTTAGCGTGGGATGCTATGCTCAAACATACTAAAATAGAACTAGAATTATTAACAGATTATGACATGATTTTGATGTTAGAAAAAGGTGTTCGTGGTGGAATATCATAATGTTGTAAGTGATATGCTAAAGCAAATAATAAATACATGAATGCTTATAACAGTACAAAGGAAATCTTTTATCTTACATATCTGGGCGCCAGTAACTTATATGGTTGGGCTATGAGTCAGTATTTACCCTATGGTGGGTTTAAGTGGGTAATACAATTATAGATGTAACAAAAATAGAAGATGATGCTAGCAAAGGGTATATATTGGAAGTTGGTTTGGAATACCCACATGAACTACACGATCTCCACAAATATCTGCCATTGGCAACAGAGAATAAAATACCAGAAGGTTCAAGAAATCCCAAACTCTTGACTATTCTGGATGGTAAAGAAAAATATGTATTACACTGTGTAAATATCAAGCAATATATATCTCTCGGAATGAAGTTGAAAAAGATCCATAGAGTTCTGGAGTTTGATCAATCAGATTGACTCAAGTCCTATATTGATCAAAACACAAATATGCCAACAAAGTCTACAAATGACTTTGAAAAAGATTTCTACAAGCTAATGAACAATTCCATTTTTAGAAAAACAATGGAGAACATTAGAAACAGAATGGATATACGGATGTGCACAAGTTCTAAGCAAATGGATAAACTAGTGGCTAAACCAAACTTTAAAGATAGAACTATATTTACTAACTCTTTGGTTGCAGCTCATATGATTAAAACAAAACTGTGCTTTAACAAACCCATTTATGTTGGAATGAGTATACTTGATCTATCGAAAGTATTAATGTACGATTTTCACTATAATATAATGAAACCAAAGTATGGGGAAAATATTGAACTGTGCTACCAAGATACTGATTCGTACATCTATTATATAAAAACACCAGACTTCTACAGTGACATGAAAGAAATGGTCGATCATTTTGATACTTCTGACTATAAAAATGATAATTTAAATGGTATACCGTTAGCTAACAAAAAGATTATTGGCAAAATGAAAGATGAATGTAATGGAAAAATAATGGAATAATTTATTGGTTTGAAATCGAAAATGTATTCAATTAATGTGGAGGGCAGTGTAAAGAAAAGAGCAAAGGACGTGAAAAACACTGTAATCAGAAATGAGATTAGTTTTGGTGAATACAGAAAGTTTTTTTTTTTTGGTAAAAATGTGTTGTACAAAAGTATGACTCTTATTAGAAGTAAGAAACATGAACTCTATACGATTGGGATGAGAAAAAAAGCATTAAGTCCCGAAAATGATAAAAGATTTATTCTTAAAGATGGCATTAATACACTACCATGGGGACACTACAAAATTGCAGAAGAGTGATAGTATGAAAGAGCAGTTACCCATCACGAAGAGCGAGTCTCCCTATAGCTAATATCGTACGCATAAAATCGTTTGCGACAGACAGTTTGCAGCGACCGATCGACTTGGAGTAGTGTTTCGAGACGACATCTCATCTCGAAAGGTCACAAGCGAAGCACGCCACATATCAAAATTGTTCGCAAGGCGAAAACTGTAGGGAATGAATGCTTATCGACATCGTGAACAACAAGCTCGTCTACGATCATAGAGAGGTGTATCGACGAAGAAGGCAATCCGTGGTTCAAGGCTAAAGACGTTGCGAACATACTCGAGTATGCGAATCCTCGAGAAGCAATCAGAGAACATGTCAGAGAAAAGTATAGGCAATCATATGCGAATATAGCGGTGAACGAATCGTTCACACCTTTGAATATGCATCCGCATACCATATTTATCAATGAACCGGATCTTGAAGTCAAAAATGGCAGCTGCAGAACAATTCCAGAACTGGGTGTACGAAGAAGTGCTTCTGTCCATAAGCAAATACGGCGAATACAAGATCGAGCAGAAGTACGAACCGCTACTGGATGACATGAATAAGAAGCATACAATGGCTAAAGATGTTATCGACAAAGAGAATAATCCGTGGTTCAAAATTAAGGATGTTGTGAAGATACTTGGGTATGCCGATCTGAAAAAAGTGTTGCAAGTGAATGTAACGGGAAAGTATAAGAAGCTGTTGTCATAATTAAAAGGGGTGACTTGAGTCACCCAACTTAAGAATGCACATCCTCAGACGGTTTTTATTTCACAGCCCATTTAAAACACTCTTATATCGCTATTACATAACAGTAAATGTCTTTAATGGATAACCATGAATTAAAAACTAATAACCATACACGTTTGCACACTATTGGACTTTGGTGATTCTTTCACTCGTAACATCACAAATTAGGTTTCTTTGGCTTACTAGTACCACATTACAAATAGTTGAATACGATATTGGTTTATTAAAATCAACTGTAAGTTTCATAATAGTTCGATCTTTTACAATAGCTGTTTTTGTGTAAGAACAATCAATAACATACAATGGTCTTCTCCCAATAAATGATGTAGAGTTGAAGCACAGTTCATTATTACAATAAGGAGTATCTAGTTTAGACTTTGAAGTTCTAAAATAATTTAAGCAATATACATCTTATCGAAAATTTTATCATAAATGTTTAAATTCCAATTCTCTTTGGGAAACACTTCATTCCGCCCATTCTTAATAGAAATATTATTGACAAAACAAGAGTCAAGCATTGAACCATGTGTGAATTGCCCAGGATCTTCTTTTCTGCTGTGTTGAAAACCAACAATGAGAAAGTATGGCATATCAAATTGGATTGAATTGAACTGATCTTTTATATCAAACTGAAATGAGTTTGCATTAGTATGTACTGGTTTTTCAAGACATTTCCAATCATTAAAACCAATTGGAATTTTGGGGTGTTTGTATAATTTTGCTTTAATTTCGCCTCCATAAATAGGATAGTATTCAACAATTGGCCACAGAATTTCCAATTTCTCAATAACAATTTTACCAGCATCTGGTGTATTATCTACATCATCAGATCCATATGCTTTCTTTGGGAGTCTTCTGTAAAGCGAAACATCATCATTAGAATTTCGAATGAATGTGATCTTGTACCCACCTTTCCAGAATATTTCATTATAATCTCTCATAAACCCAAACAAATATCTTAATGGATAGGTATTTCGTTAAGCTTATCTTTCCTAACATCTTTACATAGTTCTATTCCCGACATTTGGAAGTATGCTGATTCTGATTCCGAACCTAGCAATGTATGCATAATTGTTTAAGTGATGCCAGGGTTATCAATACTTTCGATTATGCAACCATGTTTAGAGATCTCTATTCTTGAGAACTGGAATAGGAAGAAATTCTCACAAAGCAGAAACGACTGACGCTCATAACTTTAAATTTTTTGTTGATCCATTTGTTATATAGAAAAAATAAATTTCTTAAAAAACTACACTTTTCTTATCAACCCAAGAATTATGACTACTGTCAAAACCTAGCCATTTCATATGCAGCTTATTTCCTTTTATCCGCAAAACTTTTTCCACTAAGTAGTATTTATTGTATTTTGTCTTAAGCAGCTCTGGCTCATAAAAAATACCTTTACTAAGTTCATTTTTTAAAATCTTTTGTTCTATATGTCGTGGGGTTTGTGTGCAATACTGCACACACCTCAATTACTTCAGTGGACCAATTTGGTGTATATCCTTTTTCAAAGAAATTTTTACTTTTATTATTTGAACTTTAACTCCTATTGCAAACTTTGGTTTAACCATTTTTCTTTCTCCTGTATACATGTTGATTAGAATAGAACTTTCATTCTTTGCATTTACATTGGTGGGTTTCATTCCGATTTTACTGTGAACTGTGTTATTGTATTCACTTATTAATTTAGGTAATATAGCCACCCATTTATAGTTTCCCTACATAGTAAATATCTTCCACATTTTCTCCTTCAATGTTCTATTAAATCTTTCTACAACACTAGCTTTCTTTTCACTGTATGCGATCATTCAAAATAGTTTTGAATGCTAATGTAACATTTTCACCAGTTTTATCTTTGATTGGTATTGCCCAGGCATATTTGGAAAAAATCATATATTATGGTTAACATATATTAAACCCCTTTGTTAATTCTCTGTATACCTTTTATAGATCCAGAATTCATTTCGACTAAATCAGCTTGCCAAAGATCATCGATACCAAAAGATAGAACAGTTCTTCTGGGGAAGTTTTTCACATTGGTTTATGAATTTCATTTACAATATCGTTTTTTGTACCTCCACCAGTGAATAGTGACATTTTAGCGCTATTGGAAAACATACCTCTACAAACATGTTTAATTCTTACTTTGTTTTTATTGGTAAGTTTATAAGAACTTATTGTATTTTTTTATACATTTGAGAGAGTATACATGTAAGTTACCATTGTTCATTTAATTTATTTATATAATAAATCAGACAACAAAAAATTGTAAACCATATAGAGAAGAATATAGAGAGAAGAAGACAGCTAATTGAAAAGATTAAAACTTTTAGAAAATTTCGCCAAGATGAATATGATAAAAATAAAAAACACGATCAACCATTCATAGATGCAATACAAGATTCGGGTAAAAAAATTGGACACATAACAAATGAGAATAAGAACTTAATAAAATAACTTGTTCCATTTGCTGTTAAGAATTTAGACTACCCAGAGACACCAACAGAAACATCTTTTGAAAGAAAATTGTTTGGTAAAACAGGCACCGATGAACGCTATGACGATGACATTAAACGAATTGGCGATGACTATGGATGCTATGGTGATGAACGTTATGATGATGAATGCAATGACGAAGTGTTGGGGCATTTGAAAACTGATACCTCACAGTTAACTAACTAGAAAAAAACATTTATTGATAAGAAAGTGGCCGATATCTTAATTGACTGCAAATACGATGATTTTGGACTAAAGGCTGATAAAGGTAGATTGTATATTGTTGGTAGCGAAGTAACATTCATCAATGACAAATTTACTGTAAAAGGTCAGACATACACTGGAACTGATGGTTTGATGAAATTACTAACTAGTAAGAAAGTAACAGAAAGCGACTATACTGCAACCAACTATAAACACCATAGTCGTATCCTAGGAGATACAAATGCATTTTTTTCAAAATAATGATCCAAACTTGGGAATGCTCAAATCGAGTAAAGGGAATAAATGGAAAATTATTGGTAAACCTATTTACGATTCGATTAAAAAGAAACATCCCTCACCTAAAAAGGGGAAAGGTATAAAGAAATATACAGACTAACCCAAAGAATACATATGGATGATTGATGTTAGGATGCTTATTGATCGAATTCTCGTTATTTATTGCGAAGAGAATGCTGGAAATGATAATTATTACAATTTAAAAGTTGGAATAATGAATATGCTCAACAGCAAGTTTAGTGACTTTGTTATGAATAATCCAAAAGGTATACCATATCTGATACGAGTGTTAAACATATTACCACATTTTTTTTTTGTGATTCGGAGCATCACAGAAAAGGGTTACTCAATGACATAATAAATTCGCTACCTTTTGAGTTGCATGCACCCGGTTATCAGTACTTAGGTCCAGGTACCAGACTTAAAGAGAGAATTGAGCATGGTGATAAACACATTAATCTACTAGATGCGGCTGCAATAGAACAATATATAGCTTATCATCATAATAAAGATCTGGCTGAAAGACATTTAGCTGACAAAGAACTAGAAAACAAAGCTTTCAAAAGATTGTTAAGTTCAGATGCTGATCTCAATGAGATATTGTGGGCTGGTGTTACTGGATCTGTGATGCAAATTAAACGTAAACTTGGCTGGGGAATTAAAATGAAATGATAAAATATTTGTTTTAATAAATTAAAGTAAAAAAAACATTGTATTTCAAGTTCCTAATGATGAGTTGAAGGGTTTGAATATTGTTCTTTCCTAAGGAAAGACCAACTGGATCAGAAAAACAAGAAATTAAAGGAGGACAATGGGATGACTTTTACAATTTCAGTTCCACAGCTTAAGAAAATGTCCAAAGAAATGAAAACTGGAAATGGTTTGACAGTCCACAAGGGTGGATTTTTACCCTTAATTTTTGCAGCTCTTGGAGCGTTAGCTGACGGTGCATCATCTATCGCTTAATCAGTAATTAATGCCAAGAAGAAAAACCAATAATTGGAAGAACAACACAGGCATAATTTAGCTATGGAGGAATAAGGCAAGAGATTGGAAAATGTTTAGTGGGGTAAGAATGTTAACAAAAAAAAAAACTCCACTCAGTAACTTTGATATTGATAAAATTGTTAAAAAATTAAACATAAAAAATTTTCGGTGTGTATTTATGATCGATGAGCTACTTAACACGCCACTCGATAATGCATGTGGGATTGTTAATCTAGATGTTTCAACAAACTCTGGTACACATTGGGAATGCTATTAGAAAAAAGCAAACAACAAATAATATTTTGATTCATTTGGCGGAAATCCACCCTGACAATTAATAGCATATCTCGGAAGTAATATTTTCTGTAACGATGATAGAATTCAAAATTTCAATCAAGTACCTTGTGGTCATTTGTGTGTAATTGTGCTAAATCTCTTTTGACGTAATTTTAAATTTCCAAATACTATTTCCCTATTAATAAACAATGGATATACATGATATACATGGAAATCCATTAATGAGGTCTTGGATTGAAAATCAAATTAAAGAACGCACGAACAATGATGAGAAGATAAGTCCTAATGATTTTGTTTCCAACACACAGTTCAACGACTTTATAACCACACTGACAAGAAATAAAAGATCATTGGATAAAGTCCATCTTACTTACTTGGAAGTAGATAATAATACAGATTTTGAACCAAAAAGACTAAGACATGTGGGAGATCCCATTGAACCGATGGATGCAATCAATTTAGAGTACTATCAGAAAAAAACAGAATTAACATTATTCGTTTAGTTGGGAAATACAATTCATAAGCAAAAGCAATTTACTTTGATAATCGAATAGAATTTTTTTTATGAGAGATCCAACTATAGTTGAAATAATAATAAAACCAGAAAAATATAAATGTGTTATCAACTTATATCATGAAAGGAAAAAATTGACATATTTAAAACTTTTCAAGTATACCCTGATGATATGATATATTTTAAAATACCAAAAGTCCACAATGTACCCGAAGGTACAATTGTGTTTATTGAAATAGCTATGGTATAAGAATACATTTAAAAAGGATCAGATTACATTCTTTTTTAATGGAAACACTTTCATTAAAAACAAAACTTACTTATAACCTAAGAATTTAAAAAGTCTTTAATTGTATTATGGTACTTGCCATTATTTAACTTGAGTCATATCTATCGTAACAAAACCAAATTCATTATTCCAACATTTTGAACAAGTCTCCCTAAATTTCTCAAATAACATATCACCACCAACAAAATCACTATGAATATGTTTAAGATTTGTATCGTCTTGTCTGAATATGCAAAGAAAATTAGTATTGTCTTTTATAAGCTGCTTAGGTACTTTTGAGTATGTCTGAGTTAAATAGAAACAATCAATATCTTTGTGTCTACCACGAGTAAAGTAATCCCTTACCATATTTTGGTTTTCAAGTATGATATCATCGAAAACAACTACATACTCTTTATGACATTCATTTACATCAACAATTTCTTCATTTGATGGAAAGAAGAATGCTATTGGTTCAATTAATAATTTGATGCTACATCTATATCCTTCTTTAAATTGATATATTTTGGTTGGTCCAGACTTTTTGAACATACATAGAGAGTACCAAAGTCCAACCATCCCTGAGCGTATATAAAATTATCTATCATAAGTGTAGCTTTTCCACAGTTACTAGGACACGCTATCAAATGTCAAATATTATTAGGTTATAATTCTCCATGACGTTTTGTCGATACAGTCTTGTCGGGTATTCTTATTTTAATATCCCAGTCTACATGTTTCTTGCTCATTTAGTAATAGATTTTTTTAAATAATATAATAAATGAGTAAAGTATTCAAACTAACAGATAACAAATCAGTGTTAAAGAAGAGACTACATTACTCTTTAGAGATAGAGAGACACTCATTGGCTTTAGTTCAGTTCTGTACTACTTATCTAATGCATAACATTATTATCTCTGGGAGAAATAAGCTATATTTTGTGGACCAGAATGATATGGAATCAGCAATTGGTATTCCAGTTGGTCAATATAACTTAAGAGATCTTGAAAAAACTATAAAAGCAATTTTTTCAGTGAGTGTAGATTCAATGGGCGGGAAAGAAAATGATATATCTTTCAAGCTGGATAAAATAACAAACAGAGTGAAAGTAAAATGTATGCTTAAATTACAGTTTAGAAAATGGGGTTCAATACGATAACTTTTGGGTTTCGTAGAAAATAAAACTCTGAAAGAAAATGTGGACCACTGTGGCGATACAATTCCAAAATTTGCTCCATTTGAAACAATAAATATACACTGTAATATAGTAAATGGTATGATATTAAAACATGATGAAAATAATCATAAAGAAACTAGCATAATTGTCACTTTTAAACCAAGAACAAATTTGGATTTGGTGACACGATCTATTACTAACCAGCTTATCCATTATTTTTCCCAGTTCAAACTAATCAAGTTAATGAAATAAAAGTTGAAATTAAGGATGAAAAAGGCAAGTTAATTAACTTTGATTTGTCCGAAAGAACAGTGGTATTAGAGATGAGACTAGATTTTTTTTCCGGTTGGAAGTAGTCATATTCTATATATAATAATGTTAATTGTTTCATGCGATAAAGATGAATAATATTTCTATAGAAAGTGCAATGAAAGATTTAGAAAAAGAACTCAATGTTTTGGCTACTTAAATATGTCGAATTTGGAGATATGTATCTAAATTTTTAATTAGACTATGTTGTAGCACATTGCCTAAGTCAGAGCGATAATTGTGTTTTAATGATTGGATAACCATTAAAACTTTATAGAGATATGAGCACAAATAAAAATCAACTGATGTATAATTATACGACGACGATAATTTACTCTTTAAAACACCGAATAGAATGCCTTCGTTTAGCACCACAATCCACCATTCCATCATATGCAAAATTTATACCTCCACGATTAACTTCCTTTAAAACTTTTTCGCTGATTTTTGCTGATGCACCCAAACGCAACTTTTTGTAGTCACTTTTTTTGCGGCTGCGCCCAAACGCAACTTTTTGTAGTCACTTTTTTGCAACTGCTCCCAAACGCAACTTTTGTGGTCACTTTTTGCGGTTGCTTCCAAACGCAACTTTTTGTGGTCACTTTTTGCAACTGCTCTCAAACGCAACTTTTACGCGTATTTTTGCAGATGCACTCTAACGCAACTTTTTGTAGTCACTTTTTGCAACTGCTCCCAAACGCAACTTTTGTAGTCACTTTTTTTGCTGTTGCTCTCAAACGTAACTTTTTGAGCCACTTTTTTTTTGCGGTTCCGCTCGAATCGGCAGTTGATGTTTTCTGATGGCTCGAGCATTTCATTTACCGTCGGTTTTCTGATAACTGGAGGCTGCGCTCGAATCGGCATTTTAATACTACTTATATATACGTGTCTACAAATAAGAGTTACTGCCACTGAGAAGAAATCAGCCTCAAATCAAGTTCTAATAAAGCATTAATTAATCACTACGATTAACTGGCTGATTAATTAATTGAAAAATAATAAAGTCGCCAGGTTATTCTTATTCCCACAAGCATATATTTACACCTCCCTTGCTGTTCATGATATGTGAAAGAAGCTAACGTCTCGTAATCACACTTCCTAATGCAAAGAGAATGTATTCCTGCTATTTGCAATGAGAAAAGTTTAAATAAAGTCATTCAGATCTTTTTGCTAATGTCTTCCTGGATTTGCCCACAAACAACACACATCTTGAGCCTATAATTTTTAATTGTGATGATAATTGTATATGTTTTGCTGTATCAATTTAATTAGAGGGTATATTTAATTTGTGCCATTTGTGTTAGATTATGTGTATATATATATATATATATATATATATATATATATATATATATATATATAATACTTTTTTTTTGGACATGAAAAAAAATGAAAGTTCAGCTTATACATATCAGTTGATTAGTCTGCGTACAAGGATAAGTTCACGGCTTTGTTTAGGGTTTAGAAACGAAATGCTTCTTGTAGCCGTCTATCATTCAATGCTTGTAAAGGTCTTCTATAGTTCCCTACTTTAGCTGTTGTAACATGAAAAGCTATATTTCACTGACATGTGTTACCCCTTTCAATCCCTAAAATATCACGATGATAGTTTTGAGATTAAGCATATTATTGGGCTAGTAAACCAGCCGATAATGCTTCAAGACCATCATGAAGTGATATCAATAGAGAATGAATTATGTTATGCATGGCATCAGTAAAAATCTTTTACTTCCAGTTACGGAAGAAGACTTAAGAGAAACATGTGAATCATTTACACTGTGACCTGAGCGAAATTACTGTCGTTAGAGTTTAAAGTCTGACAACAACAACTATCTTGTGTCTGATGTCTGTGTGCTGCAGCTATTCCAGCGTGTGGGTGTATGAATGAAGCAGAAAATTTCGTCCCATAAAAAGGTTACCTGTTTCAACATACAGCGTTTGAACTGTTTGAACTTTAACATGTTTTTTATTAATAAGGAAATTTACATTAGAGAAAAAACATTCTCGCTATTGATTTTTTGTCTTATGTGCTTAAGGACACAAAATTGGCATTTTAATTAATTGTTATTTTAATATGTTTTGAGTGATCTAATATGTTTTCTTTGTTTCTTTAGATCATAGTGATGATGTGCCATCTCATGTGTATATGTGTTTATTGTTTGTTCATAGTGTTCATAGTCATTAACAAGTACACCTAAATGTACTTGTTAATGACTGCTAAGTTAATATGATTTCGAAAGTAGTCATTAATCTGCTGTCAGTTAGTTAGTTTGCTCACTTATCTTGAGTCTGGTTGTATTTGTTTTATTGTTTACCGTAAAATTTTAAAATTGTGACTCAAAACCTAAGTGAGGCTTTCTGTAAGGAGTTTATTTACAGGGAGTCTGCACATGAAACTTTATTATTTCTAAATTTCTACAAACACCATTTATGATTATTTAAATGTTGTGAACATATGTTATTAACTATATTTGGATGATAAAATTTAAATTCTTTTACATTTCACATTAATCAATATGTATTTTTACATATTGTAATTTATTTAATCAAAAACATAATGCAACTTTTATCCACGCACTACTAAATTGACAGTTTAGCTGCATAATTTTAATAATGGAAATTAATGTTTTAATTGGGTGTTATCTGTTTCTCATTGGTAAGAGCATATGAAAGTGTGCCCACCAGAAACACAAATTTAGTGGTTTTGGAATGTGACAACGCAGATGTGTTTTTGTTTGTAAGGAAGGGCTTGACTGAACATTTTATGTTGTATAAAATGATTCTAAAGAAGGAACAAATGGCCTCCATGTAGAAGTAGCATGTATGACTAATGTGTCTGATGTTAAATTAAGTTTATGAGGATGTTTCAGTATTGAAGCTAAGCAGTATTAAGTATCTCTGCTAAACACACCGGAAAATATTTAACTGCAGGAGGAATATTCATTATGCTTTTTCACAGTTGGTATTCTGAGACAGTCTGGCATACCAGCTATTGTGCCTTAATATCTGCGGAATTCTCCAAGTAAGGTTTTAATTTACTATTTAAACATTAAAAGCATTTATATGAAGTTATATGTGGAATTTAATAATATAGCAAGTCCAGTGGTCCGAATGTGTGGTATTAAATTACCATGAACGACTGTAAATTATTCTTATACTCAAATGATGAACTAAGCCTGGTTGATCACACACACACATACACACACATTATTTACTGTAAAGTTTATCAGTTTCCTAACACACTTCATTACACCATTTATTATTCTTAAAAATGTCTATATCTGCAGTAATATTTCTTTCAAATAAAGGTAAATTAGATTCCTTTGGCTAATTTGAACATCTTTACAAATCGTTCCTTCTACAATAGCTTTATCAAAATCCACACTAATTTTAATATAACATGTTTTACTACAGTTGTTTTTCTACATAAACAATCAATCACATATACTGTTTTTCATCCAAAAAGTGAATAATAATTGAGATCACCTTAAAAGTTTATAGTTGGTTTATAATAAAGTTCATTATTTATATATAGAGTATCTAGTTTTGATTTTGAATTTTTAAAATAATTTTAAGCAAGAAACATTTTTAAGCAAAGGTCATTTTCAATATCTAGATTCAAATTTTCTTTTGGAAAAATTTCATTTCTTCCATTCTTAATATAAACATTTCTTACATTACAGTGGTCAAACATAGAAGCATGAACAAACTGTTCAGCTCAATATTTTCTGTTCGTTTGAAAACCTACAATTATAAAATCATGCATGTCGAATTGTAAATTATTAAACTGATCTTTTATATCAAAGTTAAAAACAGTTGATCCAACAGGAACTTATTTTTCAAAAAATTGACAATAATTAAAACTAATAGGCATTTTAGGATTTTTGTATATTTTTCTTTAATTGCAATGGCTGTGTTAAATTCATATTCAACAATAGGCCACAAAATTTATAATTTTTGAATAACAACTGAAGCATCTGTTTTCTTAGTTTGATAAACAAATGAGCTATTGTTATAAGATGAATTACGACAAAAAAGTAATTTTGTAACGACCTTTCAAGTAAATTTTAATTGTTATCTCGAATAAAACCAAACCGATACCTCAGAGGATAACTTATTTCATTTATTTTATGAAACAAATTATTCATCATGGTTGCAGTTATTCCTGGATTATCAACAGCTTCAATAACAATTCCATGTTTAGAGATTTCTACTCTAGAAAACTGACAAGGAAAAAGTTAGCACAAACATCAATATTATCTAATTTTTCATATTTCGCCTCGTTTCCTTCCTTATGTCTCTTTAGTAAGCGATATTGTGCATAAACATAAGCATATTTTGGGAAAAAAAATCAATCACCTATAGGAATATCTAATTCAATTCTATTATTGTAAACATTTAAATTCCCCATAGTTTTATCAGTTGGAGGAAAAGTATACCTTTGAAAACTCTCAATACTTTTATAACTAATTTATAATAAAAAATTAATATATAAATGAAAGATTCACTAAAGGACGTTTCTCGAGATAAATCACTCATTGAAAAATAGAAAAATTATCAAAAGAGCTATGAGGCAGATTATGAAAGAAATAAGAAGGAAGATCTACCTTGAATTCACGAATTACAAAATATTGCTATAAAAGTAGAACAAGTAAGCGAAGAAAATAAAAATTTGACAACGGCTCTATTTTAAGTAGCAGCAAAGAGTTTATATTATCCACCAACTCCAGAAGAAACATAATTTGAAAGACTATTATTCCCAGAACATAAACTTCCTAATTTGGAAGAGCAAATGGGAATCATATCCTTGAAAGATTCTACTATAAATCTTAGAAAAGGAATTTCTGGAAGATAAAACACAATATAGTGTACAAGGAGATGGACATAATCTTTACACCGGAGATACAAAAGTAATGATACATGATGATAAGCTATTTGTTAAGGACAAAGAATAAAAATTAACAAAAGGGTTTTCTAATTTGTTAACAATTAATACGCAATCAAATCTTAAAGATTAACTCGCCGATAATGACTACGAAAATTACACAGAAATTATTTGTGAACCAATGACGCATTCCACCAATAAAATCCCACCAAGTAAGTAAACTCGAATAAAAAGCTGAAAGTACATGAATATAATTTAACCCATTTATGATCAACAAATAAAAGAATCACACTCAAGATCTGAGTCAAACACACCTGAAAGAATGATTTCTCCAAGAACTCCTACATCTGGAGAAGGTATAAAAAAAATACAACAGTTTACCAAAAAAAAATTTGGATAGGCAATGTAAGAAATTGAGTGATATGTTGTTAGTTATTTACGGCAAAGAAAATTTAGGAAATAACAGTCACTACAATGAAAAAGTAAGCTAATGAATATGTTGAACAATAAGTTTTCTGAATTTTTTACTAACAATCCCAAAGGAATTCCATATCTTATAAGGATTTTAAGTATAAATACCATTCATTTTGGAATTCCGAATACCATGGTAAAGGAGTTAATAAATTGGGCACCAACCAACTTGCCTGAAATGCATTTGCCAGGCTATAATTACTGTGGACTATTTACAAAATTGAATGAAAGACTGGAAAGAGGTGACACAGGAATAAATAAATTAGATGAAGACTGCAAACATCATGACATTGTTTACAAAGACCATAAAGATTTAGAATCTAGACATGTAGCTGATAAAATTTTACAAAAAGAAGCTAAGGAGTTTATGTTAGATAAAGATATTCCAATGGGTGAAAAAATTGCTTCTGCTGCCGTTGCTTCAACCATGTTTACAGAATGAGAATTAAGTTGGGGTATTAAAATTTATTTATTGATATAATTTTTCCTTTATTAAATGAAGATAACAAACCGTCTCGGCTGTGGAAGGAGTATTTGAAGTGGATATAGAGAGTTCTGGAGGTGAGCGAGACAGGCACTAGTATTCTGGGGGCCTTGACATGGAAGTGATGGGACCAAGGAGCTCAAGGCAGCGACGAATGTCGGCGTAAGGTGGCATACACGGATGTACTTCAATGCGGTGTCGAGGACGTAACTCTACCAGTCGCCGTCTCACAAATACATGCAATTCATTTATACCGTGGAAAGTTCTAAGGTAAGTTATTTGGTCAAATGGCAAGGCAGGGGAAGGCAGTTATAGCATTAAATTACAAGTAATAAAACAATGACTGAGCAAGCCACAAGGCTGAAAATGCAAGACCTGAACACGTTGGAAGCGACACCGGTGCGTAGGGGAAAGGGAGTGTCCAAAGCCACATTTAAAAATTAGTTAAAAATAAACCCCCAAGGCTAGGTGGTGGACACGGGAAGAATGGAGTTTGAGTTGCGCGCGCTTTAGTGAACGCTTGGCAACGTGCCAGAAAAGATTATTGTTAAATCTTATGTTACTTTACATAAAAGTTGTTGTATCTTTACTATGTTTCACAGATACCGTCAGTGATTATTGCGATATGAAACATAATTTTTAAAAAGGGAACACAAACAGAACACAAGTTGGTAATCGAGGCGCTGGAGCAACCAAAAACAATGTGTTAGCAGTTGGCAGCGCTTGATGTCGCGTGCTCAACTGCCAATCAAATACCAGTGGTGTGGCTGAAACAAGCCTCGTGAGGGGTGCTATGTGTAATTACGACTTTTAAGTTACTTAAACTTTATAATACTGGAATAAAGCATCACTAATATACACAGATAAGTTAGCCTAACACCATATACTATTCACTGAATGAAGGTATTGTAGGAAAATATAGGAAGGCTGTAGTTATAGAATGCATGACATTGCGATTATTAACTGACTCATTGCTTGTTTCATACAATCTTTGTAAGATTATTTGAAATATTAATCCTAATATTAGATAATGCAATACATTCAATTAAAGTGATTAACATTCATAGAGAACAACGCCTGTAGCGGTAAAAGTTGGGAGAGTTCATTGCGTGTAGTTGGTAGCACTTTTCATTATGGCATAAGTTATCTCATTATTGGGAAAGTCCACTAATGTATAGGACTCGAGAATGATTGCGATAATGTCTGTCTATTCACACTGAGCAGCTCAAAGAGTGGTATTTGGTTGAACACTTGTCTTGTGAGATAAAGTTTGATTACTTACACTTTGAAGTTGAATTGTTTTTCACTTTCTGTACGTTGACTACTGAGATTTAAGTGCACGCTACACGCAAAATTTTTTTAACTGGATTTGCCCAGTGGCAATAGAACAATATATCTATGCCTGAAATTAGGCGTTACAAAAATGAGAACATTGTAATATACAAACCAACAATTGTTGTGGACAACAAATATATCATACAAAATTTATTCTGCTATTAGCATAATTAATTTATAAAATATAATATAGTTACAATTGTCTTACTTACTGAAGGTTGGTTTGAAAAAATAATGTTTTTTTCACAAGTACACAGATAACACAGAACATCATAGAAAAATCTGCAAGTTAAAGGTAGGTAAAAATAAAAAGGAGTACTCCTCTTACAGCTAACTTAAATACTAGAAATTTTCTTACACAGATATAAATGTTTGTTATTGAAGAAACCACGAAGTTTCTTGTTAGAAGACTATAATTCAGTAAATTCTTTTTTTTTTTTTTTTGCTGTCACGCAATCATTACTGCTCTTAAGGCAAGAAGTAAATGGTAAAAATAGCAATCATAAAAGATAAATACATATAGCAAGAGTATTTGCGATTGTAAGATAGTATTCCGTTTACTTTGACTGTTAATGCCAGGAGGCTTGTTATCGCAAGTGATAATATACATTGAATAGTAAATAAAGACCCCTTGGTCTAATTAGCAATGAACTTGATTTCAATACAAGTAAGGAAATCGACATATAACTGCAACTTCATTCTTTGCGGAGTAAAAATATTAAAAATAACATTGTAATTAAGAGTGGTTACTCTTGGAAACTCGTGACAAAATATAGTATGAACACTAAATTCATATTATATATTCAATGATAGATTGAACTGTAATACTTCTGACTGCTGATTACATTGAATAGCATCTTGTGCAGAATTTCAGTGAGGCGTTGAAGTAGTACTGAAATCTTTACCAACTTAATATAAAATGTTGTGATAGCACACACGAGCAAAAGCAAGAAACCCATTGTCAGATAGTCAGAATGGGCGGGTCCAGTATCGAAAACAATTTCGGTGACTTGAACTTACCACCTGTAGTGACTGGACCTAGGTCTTGATGAACAGGAAACTCTGTGTGGTTGAGGTGCCAGTATGTGTTGACGGCTGCCGATATATTATAAAAATTGATTCCTTCTTGGAGTGAGAGTTGAGGTCAGTAAAAATGATTGCTAAGAGAGCCAATGCACGGGTATGACGGTTTAATGAAGGGGGATGATGGAGGCATGCATATCGCATAGATGAGTGGCTTGAACAAGTACAATAGCGGGTGTGGCGACCTTGCAACCACACGGTAATTGCAATTCGATAGCCCATAAGTTGTGGGTGGGGATGAGTGTGTCGAGGGATTTGTTTACACATAGAACCCTTGTATTTGTAGGGAGGTTGGTCAACATATATTGATTGGGAAAACTATTAGAAATAGAAAAAGGAGTTGCATGAGTGCAGTGATATTTGCAGGAGGCAAACAAGGATGTAACATCTGACAACAATATGGCAGATTTGACACATCTTACATTTTCACAAGTGAGGGATTCGGGAGGGATGAATATAACATCCTGGGATGGGTGTGATGAGGGTGAGATTGCCTTGACAGTGTCTGTTATGAGGTCAACCGCAATGGTGGTGGATGGTGTTTGTAACGTACAAGATTGGTTGTGAAATTGGTAGGGGATTGATTTTATATTGTAGATTTTCCATCTGGCATTAACACTGACAACTGGCACTTGTAACTTATTTACTAATTGTTGTTGTGTAAATGAGCATTCAGCAAGCTCAAGGGAATAGTATTTGAAGAGTTCTTCAGTTCAGTGTCAAATTGAGTTTTAATAGTTGGTCGTTTAAGTTATGCAAGTCACTGGTCACTTGGGACTTGTTACTGTGTTAAGGGGAAGCTTGTGTAACTGGCATGACTGGATGAAGGTCTCAATGGAATGCTCAGTAATTAGTTATTAATGCGTTGCAAAACACTCATGATTTTCAAGTTGAATTGTGTTTCAAGCATGTTAAAATTACACATAGCAGTTTGTTGTGATTTGAAGGCAGTTGTAATTCCACTGATCACCTTGGCCAATGCATTTATCTTATTCTCAACCTTGTGTTTGATGTCTGTGACACCATTGAATGTGACATTGAGAGTGTTGTTGGTGTGGCGTATATTAATAGTGAGGCCCTGGGTTTGGTGATTAAGACTGGTGTCGTTTTCAAGGAGAGCGTGGAAATGTTTCTTGGTGAGAAAATTACAGCACCAACTTCCAATGTCGCCAATGACCTGTATTCCATGCTTGTTTCTGAAGCACGTGCTATTGTCGTTGTTGTATTCTCGGAGAACTGGTCTCAATCACCTGCAAGTAATTATTGAATATCTTTCTGTTGACACAAGACGTAGAACTGCGGCCGGCACAGGCGACATGAAAATACTGGTCAGTGGCTTCGGGAATGGAAGGGAATTGCAGTTGAATCTTATAGATTAAGGGAATACTGTGTTCGTAGATCGCGTCGGTCTCTGCCGACGTGTAGTACGATCTGGCATGAGTCCGGAAGGTCGCTGGTGTGGAGTGAACAGCTGCAAAAATAAAACAAAACACTAGCAAGGTGGCATGGGAGGTGTGGGCTGGAAGCTCTCCCCACCACTTTTCTGTGGAGCTGCCATTGACTTGTGTCGCCATGGCAACGACTGGCGCATGTGGAGAACAAGTCCGGGTCTGCATGTCACTGCCAAACTTGGCGGGTCGCGAGAAGAGCACCTCAGGGCCTCTGCGCAGGCGGCGCGAGGCGATGAATGCAGTTGGGGGCCCTGTATCCCCATTACAAGGCCTGTGGGTGTGCTGCAGTAGCTTGTAGGAGTGACAAGTGGCCGGTATGCGGTGCAAAACCCACACTCCGGCTGCTGTCTGTCGCATGTTACATGTGCTGAGTCGAAGCGCTGTCAGCACAGCCCGGTTTCAGCATGAACAGCTCCCTGACGGCGATGTACATGGCACTCACAGCTTAGCATGGGATGTCAGATAGGGAATAATACATACTGCAGCACATTTTAAAACACCAATTAAGAACTATACACAGAACATATTACTTATTCGACATAACAACACAATATTAGTGAGTATACACCAGTTTGGTGTGTTGGGCACACACAGTGTCATAATTTAGGATGCCTGTTTCGTTCGTTTGAATATGAACAGTCGATTTGACTAGAATGTCAGTGACCCGGTAGGAGCTGTGGTAGCGGTATGTAAGCGCCTTCTGCCTGCCTTTGTTGCGAACCCATATATAATCATTGATGCATAAAGTGTTCTTTCTATGGGAATGGTCAAATTGAGTCTTGGCCTTGGGCCTGAAGTAAATGAAGTTTATCTGTTTCGCCACCAATCATGGCCCCGTTGTGAATATTGGCTGGCGACATCTTGTGCTGGAATAACAGCAATGGAGGAAATAAAAGGGGGTAATTTTGTCATGGAATTAATTCTAGTATTGTAATCAAAGAAAATAAATTCTATGTAGAGGTCCCAGTTTGTTTGATCAGCGTTAACACAAGCAGTAAGTTGCTCCCCAAAGATAAGACTCAAGGCTTCTACAAGGGAGTTGCATAGAAGGTAGTACGCAGTAGTAGTGAGTTTATTTACACCTAAGGATTGCAAGAGGTTAGTAATTAGGTAATTTTGAAAGCTTGTGCCCAAGTGGCAGTGTTAATGGAAGGAACTGCCTTGGCAACAACACAGCGAGTAGCATACTCGGTCATAACTAAAATATATTTGTTCTTACAAGATGTGGTAAGGAGAAGCCCTTTGGCATCTAATACCCAAGTCTTTAAAAGGGGCTGGGGCGGAATATAAGTTAATTGGCCCATCGATTTGGAATTAATAGCCTTGGTTTTTTGGCTAACTGGACAAGACTTTACATATATATATAACATCAGTGTTCATGGTGTCCTAATAATATGACTGCTTAATTATTTCCAAGATTTTAAGAGTGCCAAATGCCCACAACCAAATATAGTGTCATGATGGGCCTGTATAATCTCATTAATATAAACCTGGGGAACAAGAGTTAACTTAGAAGGGCCTATTTCGCAATTGGCAGATAGTTCATATCGATGGTTCAATCTATGCTATTTTTGTCAGCTTGTTTGGGATTCAATAAGGCTAATTTTAGTTATGAATGTGGGGGTCATGGCCGTATTCACCTACAAAGAGGGATGTGGTAACAGTAACTGGACATGGATAAAAAAATGTAATTATAATTAATTTTGATATAGTCCTGTTCATGTGTGTATACGGATAGAAAATATATCTTATCAGAAATGAGAATAACAAGGATTTTACACTTAAGAACAGTGTCAATGCATGTTATTTCGAGTGTGGGGGCATGCTTTTGCTTAACTATTTTGATATTTACTTGATTGAGGGATGCGAATATCCTCATTTGATATTGCTGTGGCGATTCTATCTTTAGCATTTGTGTTATTGCCCGATATGAAATTATGCTTAACATATTTCCAGTGACTTTTGATATATTTAGCAACAGAATCCCTAATCTCTTATGCCTAGTTAGAGTCTAAGTAGAATTGCTTCTGCAAATGCCTTGTAGAGTGATATGCATTTCATCATGTGTTGTTTGACTGGGTATTGGGCATTGTTGATAGTGACAGTCTGTGTAGTTACCTACTTAATGCATCTGGGAGGGTGTTTAATTTGCCCTTAAAGGTATGTGCTTCAAAATTGAATTCACTGAGTGCTATTGTCATTTTCTGGATATGTACATTGTGCTCTGCCATGGAATGCAAGTATCACAAACTAGCATAATCTGTTTTGATAGTGAACATTCTGCTATATAAATATTGGTGGAAATTATTACATAAATATCGAATTGTACAAAGTTCTTGTTCTGTGGTATTCTAGTGCAATTCCTGGACTGACAGTTTTTTTGACGCAAATGCGATTATATATCATTGATTGGAGTGTGGGCCTACCTGTAGGAGTGCTCCGCCTATAGCATCATTGCTGGCATCGCCGGCTAAAATGATGTTTCGATTCTCATCTAACTTTTGTATCACTGGGGTTTGTAAAATGTCTCGCTTTAAATTGATGAAGGCTTGTTGATGGTACTCATTCCACGTAAATGGTGTATTATGTTTAGTTAGGTTAATTAGGGCTGTGCGTTTGATGCATAGTTATTAATATAACATCTCATGTATGATGTCATGCGAAGGAAAGTGCGAAGTTGTTTTAAGGTTACTGTCGGCACCATTTTATCAATTGCAGAGACTTTGTCAGGGTATGTTGACATACCTTGAGGGGTAATGATATGGCCTAGTACCTTGATAGTTTGTTCAGCAAACGTGCACTTTTTCATGTTGACTTTTCCATTGAACATGCATAACTGCTCAAAAACATTTTTAATGTTGGCAATGGGTTCGTCAAAAGTATTACCCAGAATGAAAATAGTTCCTATATAGACTATCACCACTGTCCACCTCAGAGGGCCCAGCAGTTTATTAATAAACTTTTGAAAGTGCTGGGGAGAGGTAAAGAGGCCCATAGACATTCTTTTGTATTTAATTAAACCTACTCTGTCAATTGCGAAGGCCAATTTAAAGAAATCTTGTGGTCTGATGGGAGTGCTATAAAAATCCAAGAATAGATCCAAACTAGTTATGTAGGGGGAATTTTGGAGGGCGTTCAAGATGATTCTTTGTTCTTGGTGATGGGTACTGTACCCACGTAAGATATTGATTTAACATCCTAAAATGTGTTTAAAATCTAAGACCTCTGCCCTTCTTTGAAATGACCAAACTAGAGCAGAATAGTGTGAGTCCACTTCTTGGATAATCCCAACATCAACCATGTCTCTAATTTGCTTCAAAAGCTCATTGTGTACCTTTGGACTCATTATGTAAGGGCGGGTTGCTATGGTCTTGTGAGTAGTTAGGTACAGTTTAATTCCAAAACCTTTTGGCTCGGTTATATCTAAGATTGATTAGCGAATCGGTTGATGTATTTATCTATAACATCGGCATTGATTTGTGTTTGGTTGGCCGAAAGGTTGCTATTACTGTGAGGTTGTTATGGTGATTCACCTTCAAAAGCGTCAATAATATTGCAATAATGTTCGAGGGAGAGGTAATTTTCAAATTGTGAGGTGTCGGAGACAAATGGTATCTCTGTTATTTTATTTTCTTCATGGGAGTGGATGAGGAAAATGTATTTTAAAACAGGTATCGCCTAATGAAATTGACACCTAGAATGAGGTCTTGTTTGAGGTTGTCAATGACTATAAATCTTTGGGGGTAAGTATTGCCCTGGATATTTAAATTAATGATGGTTTTAAATCTAGGAGGTGTTAATATGGACTTCGCGGCAACTAAGGTTATTTCGTCCTTGAGAGGGTAAAGGCATTGATTAGATATTACCATGCTGGCCATACTGCTAGGTGAACATCTATTAATTAATAAAGTGTGATATTGTTTACCTTTAATGGTAACAAGGACACATGGTATCACAGAGCGGAAACCTACTTGCTCACAATGAAAATGTGGCGTAGCGCGAGCTTGTTTATGTGGACTATATTGAGGCTCAGTCCTGCTCAGCTTGTTGTTCAACAAACACTCATCATCATGGGCCTCACTCCTGGTGTTATTAAAACATTCCACTCGCACCGCTCCGGTAATGTGTGCAGGTTGCATTATGACAATGGTATGTGGTGCCAGCCCAAATTTGTTTTTAAACCTGTGAAAGCAGTCATTAATGTCAGTAGAAAACTCAATTTTTTTATTGGGAAACAGGCTGCAATGGTGGCTATTATGCCCTGCATAGAGACACAACGCACAGATATCTTGGGCGAGACTGCATGGGCCAATGACTGTTTGCTGCACGGTGGTAAGTTGCTGTGGCTTGGCAATGCTGCAATCTGGCACACACGGTTGTGTCGGCGTGGCAACATCGGCCTGATTCGCATGGGGGAGGGGAGCGATGCGCTTGCGATTGTCACTGCGAGCGGGATTCTTATGTGCTGTTTCAGGTGTTGACATTGTGTGTGGCCAAGTTGTGCTCGGCAGCGTGGATGATTGTTTTCTTATGGCTCCCTGAACAGGAACTTTGTTTAACCTGGCAGAGTTTTGTGGCACATTGGGTGTCACAAAATATATAGTAGACTTGATTTCTTGCGCAGTGTTTATTTCAACAACATTTTTTGGCGTAATTATTGAGGATGGATTAGGGTTTGACTGAAAATTATTCCCCTTAGCTTTGAATCTGGCAATTTCTGCGTAAGACCTGTTGGGTACCATCTTACAGATTATAGCCCTACACACGGTTTGAACTCGGCCCTGTTGTTTGTGGGTGGGGGAGATATGAGTTTCCTTGTAATGTTCCCTGTAACCATTGCCGTGTACATGCCTGTAATCTGTCTGGTATTACCTGAATGGGCCTGCCTGGTAGTGTGTGCTAAGTTTATAGGGTCCTGGATGTCTGTATGTGTCCCTTCTCTGTGGCCACTCAATTACTGTGGGCTGAATTCGTGTGTCTCTGTGGATGGTGGGTGGGGGTTTAAATGTAGGTGTCTGAATGTTTCTTACTGAATGTGGGGGTGGTGCGATATATTTGTGCGTGTTTTTGAGCGTCTGTAATTGTGCTTTCATAATAGCGATTTCATCATGAAGTTTAGCATTTTGTGGGTTTGGTGAGGTCTGTTCAATGTTTTGAGAATATCTATACATGCCATGCTCGATGTTTTGTATGTTGTGGAGCAGCTGCTCTAGTGTTGTGTTCTGGAATGGCATGAGTTTTTCAGCAAGGTATGTTAACATACAGGCCCAAATTATTGAAACGAATTCAGTCTCTGTCAATTGTGGTACAAACCCGTTTTTGTAAAATGTTAAGTTTTTAAGATAAACCTGAGCAGATTCGCCATTTTTCTGTTTGGTGGAGTGTAAGATATGTCTGTGTTTATCTTGTGTGTCAAGTTTTGCAAATTTCTGTACTTGCTTGTCCTCGATTTGCTTCAAAGTGATATCAGCCACACTGGCAGGTTCTCATGGGTTCTCTTTGCAATCCCTACCAGATAAAACTTTAATCGCCATCGCTTTTCAAGGTCAGTCCAGTTGTTTAATTCACTGACTGTGTTAAAGGTGTCTAAGAAGTCCTCAACATGTGCGTGATTTTCTCCTGATAAAGTGGGGATGTGGTGTGTTTCTGAAATGAAAATATTTATTGGGAATGGTGTGGTTTGTGTTTGGGTAGGTGGATTTAGGGTGTTGTCAGTGGCATTGGCAGACTGGTGTTCTATTGTGTAATTTATCGTTGTGCATTCATATTGTGGAATTTCAGTATTTGTTCTGGGAATTGAAATCACATGTGGATTTGTTGCTTGTAGTGTGTGCAGTGTACGTGGTCTGAAATAACCATTTGTACCAGGCTGGTTAAATGTAGATAGGTGTTGGTGTGGGGTAATGTGTTCAAGTGGTGTAATGTATTCTGTATTAGCACTGGTTAACTGTGTTAGCAACTGCTTGTGTCTAGTGTTCATGTTGGTGTGCCTGATGTATGTGTGAGTGTCTTAACTAATTCTCTGATTGTATGTGTGGTAGGATGATGTACTGTGGTCATGTCGACATGTTAAGAGAAAATGATATATTTTAGTATAATAGGTGCCACACACTTTGTGTAACCAATAATTAAAGTAAAGAGAAGATGTGGAAAACACTCCGAAGGCACACAAAAACAAATGGAGTGTTTCATGCCAATAAAAGTAACAAACTGTTCCACGTGTATTAAAAGCAATTTGTATGCATTTTACTAGTCTACATAAAATACAACCAGCTTTAATTGGTAAAAGGGGAGGGGGTGACATGACATAAATGCTAGCCTGGCAAGGCTGCCTACACATAATGCTGATGTGCACATGGTGGACTGACCTACCACACAATCGCTTACTGCATGTGCGAGGATAACAGCTAGGTGGGTTGAAAAAGAAGCAATTGAAATATTAATGTATATAATAGACCAAATGAGTGAGACTGATATGAACTGAAATTCCTAGTTAACATGAACAGCTGTGAGTAAAGTAAAAATACAAAATACGAGGTAGGAGGAAAATAATTATGCCTGTGCGCGATGTGTCGATGTGAAATGCAAGCATGTGTCTTTCTCGCTGCGAACAGTATTCTATATGCTGCACGAGGGAAATGTCAAAGAAAGTATTAAGCTTACTCGCCTAAGCACGAAGTGGGATGTTAGATGCTCCACCAGTGTAACACTTGTCCTTCCTCATCTCTCCTATCCACACTAATTCCTACTAATTATCTGCTTGGTCTAAGTCAAACTTTATGCAATGTTGCAATAGGAAGGAAGGGAAGCTATGGGTGGGGGAGGAGGGGGCTCACGATGGTTACCAATAAGGAAAATTATTGTATAACATATATATATTTATCACAATTATCTATAATAGGGCAATTCATACATCTACTTGTAGAGAACAGCAATGCGATCTTAGATATTTTACATTACAGTGATAACCCAAAACAATTATAATACAACTCAGTTATACCTTAACCTTGCCAGAATTATTAATTATGAAGGGGATTGATGGGGACAGATCTCTGCTGATAGGCCTCAGAGCTCCTCTGGCCAAATATTACAATTGCCTTCTGCTTCAGCTCTGTTACACTCTCACTGTCTTGCCTTGTACCTCGATGCTGCCTGGGGTGACTTACGGAAGGGGGGTGCCGCTAAGGGAGGCGTTTATATAGCCGGGTGAATTAGAGCATGTTATCCAAACATTTTGTTCCTCCACAAGAAAAAACTGAAAGAAGGTAAAGGTTTCAAATTAGTTTTGCCACTACCAACAATCAAAAAGATACTCAAAGAAAAATCTGAAGGGGTTTGCATCATTGAGGATTTCTACCAATTTAAATTTCAATGGTAGGTGCACTTGAAGCTTTAGTATGAGGTTCTAGTGAAATTTACAATCTGGTTGATAAAACTAGAAAAATAAAAAAGACTTAGAAGAATAACAGATACATAATTTAGCAATGGAAAATAAACCAAGATATGGTTTAGTTACAAAGAGGGGGAGACCAAAAAATATTTGAGTTTACCAACATGATCTAATTTGGTATAGAAAATTATGTAAAAATGCTAACAATTAACCATTTTAGAAATGTTTATATAATTGATGAGTTACCAAATATATTGTACAAAATTGCATGTACTGTGGTTAATTTTGACATCTTATCAAATCGTGGCACTCACTGGAGTTGTTATTTTTAAAAAATAATGATGTTTACTACTTTGATTCATTTCGAGGTTAATATTGCTAGTAAATTAATTACTTCAGAAAGAGAAATATTTATTAAAATGATAATCGAGTTCAGAATTTTTTTTTTTTGTTGTGCTTGGGCATCTATGTTTAATTGTATTATATCTTTTTTCAAAAGTATTTGGGTTTTATGATATAATTTCTTTGTTCTTAAATGACATATATATTTGGGAAACCATAAGAAAATCTTTAAATAAACACATTGACACTAATGCTTATTCATTAAAAGCATATGTAGATTCAAGATACAATACTATTGTTTCTACATTATGAGATCAACTAAGAAAAGTTTTTGTTTATACAAAATATTTTTTTCTCTTCAAAATCGTATAATTAATAATTTAACTGACCCTAGATGGAAAATCTGCAGACAATAAAATATTTTTTGATAAAGAAATAGCTGATAAATTACAAAATTTAAACCAATCAGTTATGAATTATTGTGATACACTTTTTAACTCGAAAATTGAAAAATGCAAGGAAGAAAAATCTCATATATTTCTCTACATCCAAAGTGAAATAAAAAAAATTTTACTTAGTTAATAAACTAATTTTCTTTTCTTGTTTGATGGATTGCACTATTGATAAATTAATTACTGCTAATTTCGATTTCCTTAATGATACTATGGCAGCTATTAAAGTATATATAATATGTTACAGTAAGCCTTCTGATGTTAACAGAGTCGATATTTTGACTTTAAAAATAAAAATAAAAAATATTTCAATATGATGATGCATAGATGACTATAATAGGAATATCGATTATATATTTAAAAAAGAGCTATTTTTTTACTATTAAATGGAGAACACTTGGTGGTTGAAGTGTAAGAAGGTTACGAAAAATAATGTAAAAATTTACAATACAAAAAAATGGGCAATCAGTTCAGAAAAGTAAATGTTCGATATATAAGTCTAATAAATCAGCATTCTTAAAAAAAAATTGCTTGAGATAAGACAATGATCGAACTATGAATTATAGAAACCTGCATGATAGAATTTTCCCAGAAGAAAAGTAATATTGTATGGAATTTATGATTTATGGCAGATTGATCTGGTTGAGATGGATACTGGTAATTTGAAAGTTATATCAGATAGTAATAACGTATACAAGTATATTATGACAATTATTGATATTTTTCAAAGTATGCATTTGCTATATCTATAAAAGATAAAACAGCTAAAAAAGTATTAAATGCTTTAGATTGTGTATTGATGAAAAGAAATGTGATTCATATTCAAAATGGTAATGGCTCCGAATTTCAAAATAAAAAATTTAAAGAACTTATGCAAAAATATAACATCAATCATTATTCCACATTCAGTGAACTGAGAGCTAGTGTTGTAGAAATACTTAAACATACAAAAAAAAATAAAATCTGGAAGAAATTTGCTTTGAGAGGAAAATATAAATGGGTAAATATATTATAAGAATTAGTAAAATAATGCAACAATACAAAACATAGAACTATCAGCATGAAACCAATTCAAGTTAATTAGAAAAATGAAAAAAAATTTAATTCAACAAGAATTTGTGAATATGTTTACTAAACTAAAACATGAAGTTGGCGATGTTGTCCGCATTAGCAAAAATAAACCAATTTTTGAATATTTTTATACTCCTAATTGGACAACAGATTTATTTACTATGGTTAAAGTTTTATATTATGATGTACCTACTTACAAACTAAAATATACTAATGGAGAAAAAATAAAATGTAGTTTTTAGGAATACAAAATTATGAAATACTGATGAATATATTGGTTGAAAGAATCTCTTAAAAAAGGTAATCAAATTGATGTTAAATGGTTGGGTTTTCATAATTCTCATTACTCGTGGATTAATAAAACATATTTTGTGAATTTTATTTTATTTTCTGTAATTGGTAGCACAAAAACACTGCTACCCAAATATTCATAGTTTTTAATTGAATCTAGTGAATTGCATTTTCTTTTAGCAAGTTTTTCACCTGCAGGCTTGGCCATGGCTGACATATTAGACAAATTTTTAGGGGCTGCAGTTGCAGTGGCTGTATTATCCTCCATTTTTTTTAGCTGGTATACTCGTATCAACTGATATTCCATAATAAATAAAATGTAAAATTCAATTTGTTATTAAAACATTATCATATGTATTTTTTGGAAGAAAAAATTACAGACTAAACAACATATTCAATAAATAGACTTTTCTTCATTACATGCAAGGGGAGGCATTTTGCTGCCCCTATAAATCTCTGCAAATTTATATTTATCTTCTTCATAAACTGGCTTTTTGAGAGCATCTTTTGAATCTTCATAATTTAACATAATCTATTAATAATAATGATTACACATTGGTAAAATACAGACATAAAATTTTCATAAGTTTTTAAATATTTTTTTGAGTGTATAATTTCCAGCAGATCAATTAGGATCCACTACAGAAAACCCTTAAAAGTTTAAAATATCTTTAGTAATTAAAACATTCTTCTGTTAAAACAATGAAGGAAACCAACCTTAATTTAAATTCAAAAGATTTAACATATTTTTAACATCTTCAGTAGCGCTGTTTTTTGGCTACCCAGATATTCATATTTTTTTGTGTAGAAAATGGCATTTATTTTTTTCATATTTCTAGAGTCAGTCGTGCGGGACCCTGAGCCATAAATAATAAAACAAAATTGAATTTGTTATTAAAATGTTTTTCTCTTCTAATATAGGAATATTTTTAAGTTTATTTTCTTTAAAAATTACAAATGTTTACAGACAACTTAATGCTTCGCCAGGCGCCTTTTTTTTAATTTTTACAGCCTGATTTTGACACCAACAAAACTCCATTGGAGAACTTCCCATCACACCACTCGACCAGCCTATGATGTTATTTTTTAAAGTGGCGAGTGGAAAGTTTTTTATTTTTTATTTTTTATTATTTCTGTTACCCCCTCTCAGCTGGTGTCGCACCTTCACCATCTGAGACACTCCAGCTGTACAGCTGATATATTACTGTGTAGTATAGATAATATTGTTGTTGGAGCCTGAGCACTACCATTTATTCACATCTACTGCAACTAAATTGAAGGTAGGTGCATGAGCACTGAAAGGTTAGCTCAAATTTGAATCGTTTGATTGATAAATCATAGTGTGGATATGCGCACCTTCATACCCACGCTATAAATTATCCATTCAGCTCGGGAATTTGACCCACAAACATTGTGTTTTAAGCCGCACTTCTTACCACTGAGCTATTGGGGTGAGATTCTCGAAGCGATAAGGAGAAAGCTGCATATTGCACGAGTCATTCCCTTTCAAGTGTTCACTGTGCAGCAACTATATACCAGCAAGTGGAAGCTTCTTATAACGAGTCATTTCCATTGAGTGTTCAATGTGTTGCAATTAGATAGCAGCAATGTACTAATGCTTTTTTTTTCTGTTGCTGCAAGAGCTCACTGATAGCAATCCAGAGCATGCACCAAGGTTGACGAGTGACATGTGTTATCTCTTCACTGCAGACAGTAGCAAAAAACGATAAACATATAGTGTGCTTAAAGAGCTGGAACTGCAGACACATTAAAGCAGTTCAAACAACTAGTCGAGAGACTGAATTATAATTTTATAAAGTCGTTTATTTTATTTTCGTACTCTCCTTCTTTCATTTTTCTAATAATATATAATGCAATAAAGCTATGAACTTCGTCCCAACATTTTGCACAAATTTCTTTGAATTTTTCATAACTCATATCTCAACCAACAAAATCATTATAAATGTGTTCTACATTGAAATATACATAGAAATTCATATTATCTCTTACCAGTTGGTTAGGTGCTTTCAAATAAGTTTGTGCTAAATAAAATACATCTATATCCTGTGCCTTTCTCTAGAGAAATATTCACAGAATATATCTTGTTTGTCTAAAATAACATAAAATATAACCAGAAATTAATTTTCATATCGATCTAAAGGAAACATTTAATCATTATTATTTAAAAAAAGTATCCCATTTTTATTAAACTGTTTGGATAACACATCAATATCTTTTGTAATTTAATATATTTGGGTTGATTTAGCTTTTCGAGCAAATGTACAATTTATTAAAATTTCATCTTTTCTAATAAATAATATTTACCATCAAATTAGTTTTTCCAGAATTATTTCGACCCACTATTATGGTTCTCAAATTGTCAAGCAATGGTTCTCCATTATTTTTATTTTCAGATTTTTCTTGAAATTAAAACACCAATGCCTAATGAACTTCATTCATTTAACACAATATTTTTTGAGTAATAAATGTAGGACAAAGTATTTAAGTTAACAAGTACTAGTTCCAAACTAAAGAAAACATCCAGAAAAATAAATCGATTGCTTTGATTAGTTTTCATACAAACTTTGCAACACCTAATATAAATGATAATATAACATTGATTGATAGTAATGAAGTTATAAATATATCTAAAGGTTACTACTATATTGAATAATTATTGAAAACTATTAATTCAATTGAACCATTTCAACTGATAACATTGCACAGAATGTGCTTATGTTGCCAGCATTATTGTGTGTGTGCTGTTCTGGTGTAAAGATTTGGAACTGCTGCTCCACCTGCGATTGCCTTGGCTTCCTCTCCCATCCTGTTTTCTCGCCTACCTCTTGCCTCCCCCTACCCCTTCTGCGCATGAGCAAGCAACAGTGATGTGATTGGTTAGTATATTTTTTGGCTTAATGTGGCTTGCTTTTGAGCAAAGCTCATCCTCTTCTACTCAGGTCAGCTCAGCTAGAATACCTCTCTGGTATTTCTGCTCATCTGTCCACTATGGTCTCTGTTCAGAAGCCTAAACCACGCTAGTATTTGAATGAGCTGAAATGTATCATGCAAAGCATGATGAGTCGCATGCTTAGGTGGGTTCATGACATGTTATAGAAATTTTCTGGTAATTCGAGATAGGGTTTTAATGAGTGCTATATTATTTGCATTCTAAATTCTGTTTGTTTTTTCATGGTGTTTTCAAAATTTAAGTTTGGATTAACTTGTAGTATGTGGTGCCTATGGTACTTTTTCTTTGAAACATTTTCATGATAAGTAAACTTTAAACTCTTTGCTGCAAGTCACCTGAAACGTTCATGATGTTGATTTGGGAATGCCTAGACTTGCACTAGTTTGAGAGATTTGAAATAACCCACCTGCAAGTGTATTCATTTGAGATTGTTTTTGCTTGAATTGCTTTAATAAGTTTTAATTTGTATTTTTCAAATGTTTTGTGAATGTCTCATTTTTAGGTCATATGGGCTTTGGGTAGGCTAAGGTGCCCCTTTTGACAGAAAATGTCTTTTAATCTATGTGAAGTTTGGCTTTTTAATATATCTAAGCATCAACTTTTCCTTAAAATTGATTTAAACATTCATAGTGGTGCTTGAGAGTAAAGATTCTCCTTTTGTAACTTGAATTATTTTAATTTAGAGGCCATAAGATATTATGATTCTAATTTATTTAATCTTTGTTGTTGCTTTCAAATAGGTATAGAGTGAGAACTCTTAATATATTTATAGTCCTTTATTTGGGATTCATTTCAGTCAATTTGTATTTTCAATGTGTATTTTTTATCATTTTATTTGAGCCCCCTGCTTTGACGACCATTGCATGCCAGGGTCACCTTTTTAAATGTTTTTTATATTGATAAAATTTGGTAAAATCTGTGATCTGAGTAAATATAAAACTGAATAATCCCAAATTGAAACTGGATCTGTTTGTGCTATTGCGTTTTCATTGCAACATTGAACTAACACCAGACAATGTGAAAAATAGAATATTGATTAAATATAAGTTTGATATTAAATTGGACAATCGATTATCCAATATCCTTGGTTTTGAAAGAAATATGATTATTGAGAAAGAAAAAACTGTCGTGTGCACAAAAATACTTAATTTTGATCCTTTAGAACCATAAATGTTCATTGTAACTTGGCATATGGCATGTCTTTAAAATATGACGAATCTAATCATTTTGAAACATATATTATTCTAATTTTCCAATAAAAACGATGTTTGGATTTACAGTTTCTATTAATTATGAACCCACACAGACAATTTTTTATCAAATTAATAATGAACAGTTTAATCATATTGCTTTAGAAATTATAGATGAAAATGAAAAACTAATTGATCTTAATGGTGCTGATATTAACATTGTTTTGAAAACTAAAGAAGTTTAAAATATTTGTTTAAATATTGCAGCTTTTTCATTACCTCTTAAGAGTGTCTGGCAGACACCGTTTTTGTTTTCTAATAAAATTATATATAAATATAATACAATTTGATTAATTACCCCCCCCCCTCCACCCTTTTTGTAGTGTATCTATAATATCATATTTTTCTTTCAAAACCATACGTTTGTCATAGTCAAGTTTAAATTCCTTCGCCATGAGCTTGTTATCAAATTTTTTGTTTTCTTATCCCTTGTAATCATGTTTTTTATAATCATTTTTTCTTAGATCTTTGTACTAAATCATCCATCGATTACATGTTCAACTTCAAAGCATTTTCATGATTCAGAGTGAATCCTTTAATTTTTTAACTTGTTTTCCAATAAAAGTTTTGTAACCATAACTTTTTGGACCAGTACTTATCCATTCGATACCATAATGATTTTCTCCAAATTCATCTGTCAATTCATCAAGTATGCAACCTGTTTTAATAGTGTTTTTACAATCGCCAATGTAAACTACTCTGTCTATATCTTAATATACTACTCTATCATTTGATCTATAGAGAATTTTATATAATCTTAATCTAGCATTTGAAGTAGTGAAAGTTGCTATAAATATGTCTATTGCAGTGTTAACTGATACATAATTATCATTGTGTTGACATGTCTTTTCAAGTATTTTTTCGTTCATGTATACCACATTATTTACTTCTATTCTATCGTTCAATAAAAGATCGTACCAATGCAGAGGATGAGTAATGTATTCTGGTTGGGTAAAATTTTGTCTTTGACCAAATTTTCCCCAAAGTGAATTTAAACCAATTTTGGCAATATCACGTTTCCCAGGGTTTTGCTCAATTTCTTCAATGCATAAATCGATATCTTGTTCATTTTTAATAACACGAATATATTCTTCTTTTGATTTATAATCGTTTTCCCAAGGACCATTTTCCTATTTGAGTTTCATACATTTTTTTATGTCATCTCTAAACATAATACTGCTTCTTTGCTGGAAATATCATACTTCATGAATTTAAAGTATTCGTAACCTTTCTCGATATCTTTATTTAGTTCTAATGTTGTCCATGTTCTGTTTATTGCTCTTTCTTTATCAGTGTGTTTACATCATCCTTTTTTCTTATTAACACATTTTAAACATAAAGCAAACAATTTTTCTTTCTTAATTGGGAGCACTCGATGATATAAATTTCGTGGTGGCAAAACTTAACATTTGATCAATCCAAACCAATTTGTGTCGTAATTTTTAGGTTTAAATATTTTAATTGGATGGCCCATATTATAATAATCTTAAAACATTACTGTTGGATACTAACTACACATATCTCTATATCTTAATTTTTTTTACTGAAACTTACAGTTTTAAAGCATTCGCTCTTCCTTCAAATAATGCATCTCGAGGTTGTAATGGCTCCATTATATTTGTAGTTTTTTATAAATTATTTTTTGTAGGAAATATTTTTTTTCCATTTGCATTCCCACATTTTCATTATTTTGTAGCCATTTTGTATTAACATATTTGTTCGATTGATTGTTTTAGTAAGCAAATCTTCCATATTTTCATTGTTGCATTTATTTACTGTGTCTGGAGAACAACATTCGGGACAACCATATCAAAAACAACCATGATATTGATATACCGTTTTAGTTTGGCTCCACAAATAGTTATTTCTCCACCATTTTGTGCACGACGAACATTAGGAAATTTATTTTAACCATGAAATTGAGTCCTTACTGAACATTTATTTTTTCTGTTCTTTAACTTCAGAAGTAGTTTTTTCATAAGAAAATTATCTCTATATACAGCCATAATAACATTCGCTAAATTTAAGACAACCACGTCATAAAATATCAAAAATTTCAAAAAAGAAATTGCTGAATTTTGTGATTCTGTACGTTGTTCTTCTTTAATTTCGTTGACTCCATAATATTTTGTGGGTGGAATTTTTCCAACGTAGTTTTTATTTTCGGGTTTATTGAAAAAGTGAAGGAAATATCTTTTTTTTTTTTTGCTCTTGCAAACCAAATGTTTTGGGAAATTATGCAAGACTTCCTTGAATAAAGTTCATGCTGTCAATAAATTTAACATTAAGACTCGATATTTTAAGTTGCATAACTTTTTAACCTTGGTATATAGTTTTAGGTTTTTTGCTGTTTCTAACACAATATTGTAAATTAAATATGAATCATAACCTTTGAAATTATGTGCAATAAATATATATCCATTGTTTCTTTCAACTATAGCCCATTCTCAAAATTCATAATTTTTTTTTTTAAATTGTCGTTTGACGACACCAGGAAAATCTTGAACAGGTATAAAGTTTGGTGTGTGAGCACCAGTAAGTATTTGGTTTGGCTTCGTAATAAAAAAGCAGTATTTTTAATTATTAATGATTTTTTAAATTCGTATTCTCGTGTTTGATATGCAATAATACTTTAATTAAATCGTCTTGTCTTAACTTGTTTACATATTTTATTTTGAGACTTTTAGCAATAGTTCTTAACTCCACTGCTCTTTTATCATTCAGCTCACTTGTTGGAAATGTTGACGTCATTATTTAGAAGAAGCCAAATTTATAAAGAAAGCAAGAAATATAAAGATAAAAATATGAAGGAATAAAATTGAAAAAGTGTTTAGATTATTGATAATAATTTGTTTGTTATTTAATAAGAAAACAAACTTATAAATAAAGCAAAAAATATAAAGATAAAAAATATATATGAATGAAACCGAAAAGAGTATTTACATTATTGATAACTTTTATATTTAACTTCTTGTTATTATCATATTTCTCACTATAACATTTTTCACAAATATTTTATGTTTGTCTATATTAGTTTTACTAGGATAAAATTAATCGATAGATTTATTCTCATTACATAGTACACATATCTGAGTTGAATAGTCACCATGTTGAATTTCATATTAATTGTGTAATTTAGTATTTTTGTGTCTTTTGAGAGATACACTACAAACATATTTTCCACATTCGCATAGTACTTTCTCTTTTTTATCTCATAACGACTTCCAGCATATTCGACAGAACATTTTTTACATCTGTTAACATGCTTATCTTTTGTGTGTTGATGCAGTGATAAACTTTCTATGTTTAATACTTCGCCACACTTGTTGCATTGTTTACATAAGGTATTATTTTCGATTTCATAAGAGAGCATCGTTTCCATATTATTTATAAGGAAATACATTTTGAAGGAAAAAAATGTAACTATTGGATACACTTCAGTTTTTATATTTTAAATATTATACATACATTTTGTTTTTCTTTATCACATTAAAATTTTCTTTATAATTAAAAATTGATTCACTTCTCAATAACTTGAACAAGTCATTTGAATTGACTGAAATACAAGGTCTCGAAATTAATAATGATATGACGCTACAGAATTTCAAAGTTATGAAACTAAGTTTGGTAAAATTAATTAAATGTGTTCTAGATGGTAAGTATAAAATGACACTACCAGATCACTATGTAAATATGTTTGATCAAATTAGTTTGAAATTAATAACTGAGAAACAAGTTTTTATAACATATAAAGGTTTAAAATAAATAAAAAATAGAAAATTAATGCATGATGTAGAATTACCTTAAATTGTATCAATTCTATTGATTTGAATACATCAAATATCTTTTTTCATATTTAATTTGATAGTAGTTGAAATTTTTTTGATTTTAGCTTAAATTTACTAGATTTAGCTGAAATTTTGCTTCTTTTTAGCTTAGATTTGTTTGGTTTGCCTTACAAATTTGTCTTCAATTTGCTTACTTTGCATAAAATAGAGATTAATTAATTTTTGAAAATTAGTAAGGTAGATACTTGAAATTTTAAAATTTGAAAAAAAAATTGAAATTTCATGGAAATTAAGGAAAAATATGTCTGTCTTTTATCTGTCATATACTCTTGTTTTGAAAGAGCTGGAAAACTTGAAAAACTCTTGTTTTGGAGGCTTATTTTTTACCAATTTTTAAGGCTATTTTAAGGCAGTTTTTAGGCTTGATAAACAGGAAAAAAATCTTAAAAATTAAGGAAAAAAACACTGAAATGTCATGAAATTTTTAGCAAAAATTAAATTGTTCTAGAATTACCCATATACTACTTATATAATTCGCTCCAGTCAGATAAATTGTTGTATATTTCTATAAGTCACAGATACTAGACTACCAACAGACATCTCCCTTACTTAGTTATTTTTAGATCCTAATTACATCGCATATACATTGTTTAAATACATTTTTTTTTTTCGTTATCTTAATGCAGACTGTGTCCAATTTCGCAGTTGAGTAATTTTACAATCTCTATCCATGGTTAAGAACGTCTTGAGCTAGTTATCTTTTTTTCGTAGTAGTTTTAAATAGCAAATACACTTTTGAGTTCCAAAATATCTATATACTTGGACCACTGTAACTAATGTACAAAAGTTAGAAGCTGTTTAATTTTAATATATAATTTACTCTTTGCAATTCAGTTAGTACGCTATTCAGTAAGCGAACGGCAAGCTACATGAGTCCATCTATTTAAAAGCGCCATATAATAACTTTTGGCTCTTGACCTTGAACAATGATTTATACCGAGAAACAATGACCTGGTGTAACTGTCGCTGGGACTTAAATATTCTAAAACATTTTAGTTTCCTAAATGGCGAAACACCAAGAATGTAGCGCTAGGTGAGTTGTTGCATTGAAGATAATGTTTATTCGTTAGTAATTCCACATGAAAACAGACTGCATTGTCAGCAGGGAATTCATGCAATATATTTAGTCACTGTTTAATTACTTTTATTATTTAAATAAATCGTATAAATTTACATTTGCAGATATAAACGTTTTATCCAAAGCAGTGAGCATAAGGAGCGCCGAGCTATATTTGTATTGGAGTTTCTGCAATTTAACTTCATTGTATTTATTAGTTTTTTATAAGTAAACCGTTCATCCAATACATGTTACATACATAGTACTTCACGGTAAAGTAAGCACTTCAGAACGCCCTCTCAGTTGTAATAATAGTCAATAAATATACTTTATTTTAGTCTTAGCCGTTGACTTCCAAGTGCGGTGGTGTATACACACAGTGTTTATTACTTAGTGGCAAAATTTATTTAAAAAGGTGGTAAAAAGATACAAAATGGCTGAAATGAAAAAGCAAATAGGACTTCGAATGTGCTCATTTTACCGTGAACAGCCTATATAGGCGAAGACGAAGTCGGGACAAATATCTGGATCCGCCCTTGCTTAGGGGTGAGGATGGGTGTAGAGCCTGCGTTGCAGAGTGTTTGAAATACACGTTTTCCCACGAAACTATTAACCTTACAACATCCATGAACAAAAATAACTGGTAACTACTGACGTTCTGACTCTGGACTCCCGACGATGGCTAACACAGATTAACTAACACAAGCACATAGCTACGAAACTACATGTATAAATCCATAGCTGACTACGCTGCTGCTTCTCAGCATCAAATAAACCAACTGTTTTGCGGTCCTGTTTTTGTGTTGCTTCTATCACATCACAGTTCTCTCAGCTCTCTTATACACGTAATTAATATTGGGGAAATTCGCAATTCTTAAGAATAAAATACATTTAATAATAATGTATTTAAATTCTTGTGTACCAGCGGTTTGAAATTCTCCTGAATTTCAATCGAGTTCGAAAAAAATAATTCTCCAATTAAAAAAAAATATATATCATCATCACATCTCCAGAGTGAGGGCACAGCTATGCTATCAGTTCCCCAAAAACAGTACGTCACTTCTAGTGGCGAGTTTGATTCAGTCACGTATCTATATGGTATACTGTGGCACATTAAAATATACTGTTTTTGTGTAAACATTCAATAGTACAAGAAAATGTGATTTATATATCCATCTTCGTGTTTGCAGAATACAAAATAAGCGGCTCTAATAATTTGCAACACTCGAACTGTGTGGACTGTTAGATAAAGATAGCATTTACCCTAACAATCAGCATCACTGTTTTTAATGTTGAGCTGTATAATTTTTTATACCATATTTGAGCTTAGTTGAGTTACTCTATAGCATTGTACAAATGGAAAGTGACGACGCTGAGTACATCCAAATACTAATAGTGGTTCAGGAAATTAAAACTGGATAATTATATTAGTTTATACCACATGGTTTTCCCATGAAACTAATAAACGTTAGTCCAATGTTCTGATCTACGAAAGGTATACACGCTTCAGACGAGGGCTGGTTAGTACTTCTAAATGTCACGCACGTTAGAAATATCACTTCAGAGTACTCAAAAACGGCTAAAAACGGCTTTTTAAAGCGGTGTAGCTCAAAATATATGCTTCATATAATGTAAAACTTCTTAAGGGCCCTGCATTGATCCTTCCTACAGACTTTCCGCGAATAAAATGATATGGTCTCATAGGTACACGAAGTACGACGAAAACAATGCACTCCTGTTATAAGCTTGTGCTTAGCGGCGATAGGGTACTTGATGTGTGGGGCAGTGCCGTCCTTATTGTTCCCACGGTTCGTGAAGAGTGTGGTAACAAAGTTGGTATTAAGGCCCCATAGGCCGCCGTTGAGGAGGGATATTTATTTCCCATTGGCAGAATGCCGAAGTCGTGGCACAATATTTAATCTCGGAATTCTTCACAAGCGAAGAAAAGTGATGGACGATTATTACAGCTAGTGGGTACTTACAGAAACAATGCAGATGGCAGGAAGCATATCGCCACTTCTTAGAGTGTATTGTCACCGTGGTATTAAAGGAATTATAACATTATTCTTACGTTATTTTAATCCTGAAGTTTAATTTAAACGTCCCAGCGTTCTGTCCTCATATAATTCAACAGGTGTCTGATGTAAACCTTCCTTAAGTTCCACCTATTATGTACTGGCATGCCATCTCGGAATGTCATGGGGAAACAGTAACTTCCGGAATTGCCTACCGCTATAACGAGAATCGAGGATTGTGCATCCGAATATGGAGTATGGGGTGGACCGCACACTTAACTGCACAATTACAAACTTCCTAGTACCAACATTGAATTGCTCTTTTGCCACTTTAGCTGTCAATAAAACTACGCGGCTTCGACTTTGGTAAGGTTGATTCTACTAAGGTTAGGAACAAAACGAATTTTACTATGGGATAGTTTGGCATAGGAAAACTCCCGCCACTAGGTGCGCTGTGTTCCAAAGAGGTCACCTGTAATAAAAATTTTATGCTACGTGAATGATGAAGAGAACGATTTTAATATAAGTTACGTAGTTAATTTATATCCATACCCACCAGGCCATGGCCATGCTACCACTGTACTCTTAGTTTGCATTTTACACGGAAACGGTGAGTCCTAGAGATTGCAACTAGGGTGCCTTTTGATCTAAATACAGCGCCCTGCTTCATCCAATGGCATCCACCATCAGTTTAACCTCACAGTGTAAATGTTGCCTGCAATCAAAGGTGCCAACCCCTATTATTTACATTATGGGGGTGTGTACGACGTACCATAGTTTCATTTTACCCAAGAACTTGGTTTAATAAATCCGTATACGAATTTGTGTTCCTCTAACGCAAGTACTTTGCTTAATTTCTTACGTAATATACTTATGGCCCTCCGCCTAGGAACAATTGTGGAGCAGAGGTGATCAGGGCGAGGTGAAATAACGCACACAACATCCCTCCATTATAAATAACACCTGCTTCAATCAAACTAGTATATATTTGGCAACTTAGAGTTGCATATATTAGTCTGGACACACTACAAAAATCACAAGGTATAAAATATAAAAAACCTCTAACATGAATTAAAAAATTAGTTAATTATTGGCATTGACTGGTATAACATATGGAAGGGGTTTCATTAATTTACAAAAAAAAAAGTATCCCTGCCAAATCAAGCAAATGTCACATTATTTTGTAACTGGTGTATACACAGACTATTAAAAATTTAAATAAACGAAATGAGATGGCATTACATGTAAACACAAACGATCGGGAGCAAAGGTGGCCATATACGTAATGGGCAAAGCTTTAAGAAACTTAACTTTAACTTCAATGAATTCACCGGTGTATGCATTGCGTTGCGTTCAGAAACCTAGCCTACTTCTCACACGCAGGGTAGGGTAAATTAAGTTTACTGGAGTTCAAGCCTACTGTAAACTACACAGCCTACTACTCCGATGAAATCATACAGCCGATTTTTATCAAAGGCAAACAACAAAATGCGTGACGTAAAAAAAATAACAAATATTATTTGCAAAAAGAGGAAAAATTAGGCCACGCATATACTGGACTGATAAAAACTGTTAAGGCCAATAGAATTCAACATACACTAATCCCAAAGTATTTTAAAATTTCAAAAGGCTAATATGGCGGATACCTAACTTTGTTCCCTAACGGTAGTTGCTCAGCAGAGTTCCACGATCAAGTGAGCCAGTCGAAGAATGAAAACGAAAAGCCGTTATTTCCGTCCCGACAAAACATGGGCAACACCCTCATCCTATACACAATTACATAGAGTACGGCGACACTAGCGCCACGACGAAACCGACGACAGTCTCAACCGCAGTAGAGCCAATCGACGAAACCAAATATAAACTTTATGCGCAACCTCTTGTACAACATAGTCCGCCACAGCACAAAGTAATACAAGCAGCACTAAAGACGACGCATAAAGATGTTCACAAATGATCCAAAGGGCGTGACGCTCGATCGCAGCAACATTATAGCAGCAAATGCACTAGAGACCAATACCGGACAGCTTGAAGATTTTTACGAGGAAATCCAGCGGTGTTATCACCTCCAGCCAGCACCTCTGTTTAATAGTATATTCCAACGATAGTAAAGTTACACTACCAACATGTTGGATAGCCTATGAAGAAGAAATTCTCTTTTCTCTATGAAAAAGTTTATTTAACAATGGCCAAACATTTGGCGACGAAAATTAGTTCATGTCAAATGTTTAAAAAGTGGAAAATATTTTCTAACAAGTAATAATTATTTTGAATTTTGAAATATTTCTGAAAATAAAATAACAGTAACAGCTCTTGCTGCTATGTTTTTTTTCGCATACTCGCCTATGCTATTTATATAGATATAGCTGACCGGTATTGTTCTGCAGTGTATTTGATAGCAGTTTTCGAACTGTCAGATCTTCAACAAACGAGCCTGTGTTGTACTACAACTATTCTTGTATGATTATCCTGCCACCTGCACTGTATCATAGGAAACGGACTGTAAAACAGTTGTCAAAACATTTCAGACGTTCAAGAAATCTCCTAATTTCTTCTGCACAACAACACGGAATTCAGTATGTCAATGCTATTGAAATTGTGAGCGCCAGTTTTTAAAAATTCCTTTAGTATCTAAGTAAGTTTAAAAACGATTACTTTCGTTCTCTCAAAATCAGTAGACGAAAGTAGGTTGGTTCGAAATTAGTCTTCTTAGAATGCAATTTTGTATGTATAGTAAAAATATAATGCTTTCTATTTAGGCGTATTTCACTGCAATCCCAAAAATGTATTAAGTAGTTAGGGGAAGGTCGGGTAGTACCGGACAGCGGGTGGTATCGGACTCTGCTAGTTCCTTTGCGCGCCAGAGGTAGCACTAGCCAGTGGCTTGTTGGGTAGCTCTGTGCGAAGGATGTGTGGAGTCGTCATTAGGAGCACCAGCTCCTGGTGCGTTACGCAGTTGTGACGTCGTGTTACATTTTGTTGATTTTGTGTCGGGACCTACCGCACGGAGATAACTTTGCCAGCTTGTTGCGCCATTGCAAGTAAGCGATATACTAATATGTTTATAGAAAATGGTGTATTAGCGTGACATTTGTGTGCGCCTAATACTGAGTGTGCTGTAATGGACATTTCGAATGCGTGTCGGTCGGGTAATATCGGACAAACTGTTGGCGGGCGATATCGGACAGTGGCGGATAGTTTCGGACATTATATTTCGATGTTCCGTAGTAAATTCTGACACAAGTGTTCTTTTTATTTTAGGTAAAATTGGAAAGAGGAGAGACAAGCGGACAGAGGACAATATGAAATCAGTAGTAGAACATGTTTTAAGTAAAGAAATTAGTGAAGCAAGTGAATGATTTGCTGTTTCGAAAAACACACTAGCTGACAGACTCATTACACTTGACACAGGAAACGAAGCAGTTATTATACCAGATATTGGTTCTTTTCAAAATACCTTCAATGAAAAACAAGAGGAGCAGTTGTATAACCATGTTAGAAATCTAGACAGACAGCTAATGACACTGACTCGAGGCGAATTTCGTACGCTAGCATTTGAGTTTGCAGAATACCTCAAAATTGATTATCGCTTCAACAAGCAAAATAGGAAGGCTGGGAAAGACTTCTTCTACGATTTCATTATGAAGCATCCCCATTTAAGCCTATGGTCTGCAGAATCCTCAAGTCTGCAGCCGCCTGCAGGATTTAATTAATTAAGAAATTAATGGTTTTTTTGACAAGTTGACAGCCTTGGACCTAGCACTTTAGTCGCGACCATGATAGAGAAATTCTCTCCACTTCCTAGTAATGCAGTTGCCAAGTTAAATGTACGAAAACGACGTGGGGAAAGAAGTGAAGTTCTAACATCGAGCCCATATAAAAATCAGCTGGAAGCAAAAAGATGCAGAGTGGCTACGATTCAGAAAGCACCAAATGTTAAGAAAACTAGCGGCAATCAACCGAGAAAAACGTATATATCAAGAAAACCACCACCAAACAAGTGAGGCGAAGAGACCACTGATTGCATCATTTGCGGGGAAACCTTCAGCGAGGATTAGATTCAGTGTAGTATATGTAAAGAGTGGGCACATGAGAACTATGCGGACCTTGAAAGGATGCAGTGTTTTATACATGCGATGCTTGTAGGGCATAAATAGTATTTGTTTACAGTTACTATAATCTTAAAACTGTGGGTCAAAATGACTGTCCAATATAACCCTCCAACATTTGGAATTCAAGAAAATGTATATACTTGTAAATATGCCAACTACACATAATCCTAATTTAATGTGCCTAATTTGCTTATAACACATTATAAGGAATTAAAAGACGATTTCATAGATCTATATGTATTTGATTTTATGCAACAAATAATACCCTGACTGAAAAAAAAAACGCTTAGGTGTCCGGTACTACCCAACCTTCCCCTGCATTAACAAATATAATATTCTCTGAAGTCCTTCCAGTTTTAATACATAATTAAAAAAACCGGTCTTTATTTATGCACTATTAATTACGCTGTAAAGCTGGGTTTAATGGCGTACCCATTATACAGAATTAGCAATGACAATGGTAGTCAGCGTGTAAGTTTATTCATTGCTGAAGAGCAAGAGACCACATAGTACTAACATATTCTACACACTATGATTTAGCACATCAGTTATTACAATAGGTATTATTTTCGAAAATGGTAATTGAATTTAAGGAAGACATTACCTTGATGTTTGCACATTACTATTGCAAAATCATCCCAAATAGTTATGATAACAAATTAAATAACAGCTAAGTGGAATGAAATCAGGAATCTGAGGCAACCAAAATACGTGTTGCAAATAATGGAAACACAGAGTTTTGCGGAAGAAACCAGTAAGTTTGCGGGACTTCTCCCATCCTTTATTTGAAATGAAACCACGCAGTTTGTATAGCGTTGCCCTAACTGGTAAAACATGTTTGTGTAATTTACACAAATAAGACGAAAAAAGCTATAGTAATTTATTGAAATGACGCAACTGATAAAATTAGTACAACAAGTTCTGGGCGTAAGACAAAACAAGAACTTATTATATTTCTTTATACAGCAAAATTGCTATGGTTTTTTTTTTGCTGTTACACTTTTGAAAGCACGCTTAAGATCTAATTTTCTGCCCATTATGCATTCTTCCGGCATGTGAAATATTAATATTGCCGTGGACCAGATAAATTTATTCATCCGCCGACTAAAGTGTATTCGTGATATTGTAAGGAAAACAAATATTTTATTCGTGTTCAAATCCTTACTTTCGTATGCATACAACGAAAGTAATTTAAAATATACTGTTTCCACAAATTTTTACGTAACTAAAAAAATAACAGTTTCAACATTACGTAAAGACATCAAACTGCATCTTGCCAATTTAACTGGAATCATACCAGTTAGTGTGTACCTTACCTACCACCCCATAGTGTTACGAGAGGGCTATGTCTCGTCCATGAAAAACACCCCCACACTGTCACCTCAACACCACCGAATTTCACCGTAGACACTATAACAGGTCGGCATGCAGCATACTGGCTTTCGTCACACCCAAACACTCTCACCAGACTGCCACGTGGTACAGCGTGGTTCATCACTCCAAATCACGTGTATCCAGTCGTCCACATTCCAGTGGCAGAGCTCTTTACTCCGCCGAACGTAGCGCTTCCTGTTCACAGGCGGAATGTGACGAGTGCCTGAGTTTTGAACCGCAGTCCTTGCAACTCCCGGCATACAGGTGCTTTTTGCACAGTTAAAGGCTGTTCACGGTAAAATGAGCACTTGAAAGCGCTGCTTACGATCTACTTGTATGCACGTTGTGTATTATCCCGCCTTACGTAAAATTTACATTGTCATGGGCCTCTTAACTTTATTCGTGCGTTGGTCGAGTAAAACTTTTAAATTATTAGAAAAGTTAAGATTTCACAAATACGCTCTTGGATTTAAAAAAGTACGAAACGAAAGAAATATTTTAAATTATTACAAATGGTTGCGTAACACACTTAATCTGACGTTAAGATATGGAACTGTTTTCCACCCATCGTTACCAACTTTACTGGGCGAATGTCACTCAGTTCGCCCGTTAAAATCTATGCAGGCAAAGGCAGTGACTTTTTTCTAAGGTTGAGTTCAAAAGTGCTCACTTTATCGTGAACAGCCTTTAGTGGCACTGCGCGCGATGGTATCACACGGTGACATGCAATGTTTCCAGGATCACCTTCTTCAGTGTTCGAAGATACCAGTCGGTTAACACACGTGGCCTACTTGGCCGTGCTTATGTTGTGCTCGTACCTTCCTTTCTCAATTTCACAATCACATCCTTGATGGTTCCAGGACAACTTGAGTAGGGCGTAAATGGCTCTGACGGTTTGCTTACTGGTAGGACACTATAAAGACCAAGTATATTCGCCCGCCATTTTTGTTCATTCTGGCATTCGCTTCAGTGAGTGTCTAACCGCGCAGCTTTTCATTGTTACCGAATTTTCGAAGGTTCGTTTCAAACACATGAGTCAGAAAACTAGTCTGTCTACTTTTAAATCACTCCGTCTTATTCATTAATACAGAATAGAAGTTCGCTACGAGAATTAGCCGTTCCTGGCGATCCATTGAGAATATTTCGTGAATGATATTGACTAGCTACTTTGACTAAGCAAATCTACCATTTTTCCTCTACGGTTTGTGCAGATAATTAGGTCTTCCGTTTAGAAGCCCTAGGATGAAATGTCATTATTGAATGGTTGTATTAAGGATCCCGATCTACATTGTCACTTAGCAATCACATACTATTAATCACAGTTATATGGTGTTACTTAATAGCATTATGGCCACAAAAATTCCCTGCGTTTAAAAATACATTTGATATAACTACTACATAAGTGACTGTTGCTTTCATCTATTTTCTTCAAAGAGTACCTCAAAGAATTGTTGTATCTGTTTGCATTCTCGCTGTTTTATGTATTTACTTAAACCTATCCAGAACAGTTCTCTTCATTTTTAAAAACGAAGGTAATACTGATATTCATGAATATCATACATGACCAAAACAACAAAATGTCTATTTTCATAAAGGAAATAAATAAAAACCAATAAAATCTTTAAACAATGCTGTTACAAAACTATTCAAGAAGCTGTTGACCTGTATCCAACATTTAGAAACATATTATTTGAATCCATTGCACTCCGAAGGAATTCATCTGTCATATAGCATTAAATAGAATTGCGGCCAGTGTGTCGTTTCCTAGAGTTTAAGTTCTGATAATAATATGTAAACACCGGCACTCTATAAATTCGTAGCTCCGAAAATAATAGTACCACAGTAACTTAGTTCACAAAGCCTTGAATTAGAAGGTTTCCCAATTGTCTCATCTGCAGTTTTGCAACCAAATCGCGCATTTTACCAAAGGAAATGAAATATCAGAAAACCCGTAAGTATTAAGATTTGGAGAAGTCAGAGGCAAGGGCACGGGGCACAGGGGCCAGACTCCGGCCGGCCGCTATGTTGTGACGTTACCGTCCGCCATATTGGAAGCCAGTATCCCCTGTAACCATTGACCCTTGACCCCTTGACCTTAACCTTTGACCCCAAAACAGAAATAAATACAAAAATGTCGAAAGAATTTAAAAAATTCCCAAAAAACATGATTTATGAAACAATTATTTAAAAGTCATTAAAAATTATTATTAGAAATTAAGTAAAAATTATTTAAACGTTTATTTTATATATTTCGGTGTCACAACCACCATATTTGTAGGCATCATTTCTTTATACGTTACTGGAGGATGCAGCATTTTTTCTTTTTTTTGGTTGGTCATTTGTTTATATATTACTGGAGGCGGCTATATTGATAGACTGTCAATTTCGTTCGACCAATTACTGACTTTCGCTCCACCACCGTACTGGTATGCTCTCACCTGTGTTCGTCCAAATAGTCGCATTCGCTCCACTGCCACATTGGTAGGCATAATTTGTTTTCAATATTTGGGTGGCAATAGTGTATTAATTCACCCTCCAAGCGACGAACATATTTGTTTACTTTATTTTAAGTATAGGTTGTACTGTTGACACCCTCCATCCCCTCTGATGACTCCCCTCGAACTCCGCCAATTGCTCTGATTGGCTATTTACTCTTTTTCATTCGACTGTCGCCAATTGATATTGGCCGATTAGTCACATTCGCTCTGCCCCTATGTTTCTTATTGACCAAATACGCCCGCCAACGCTTCTCATTGGCTGATTACCCACGATCGTTCGACCAATTAGTCACATTCGTTCCATCCTTTCCAATCCCCCAGACGAATCGGCAACCTACTACTATAGTCGTGGAGACTATTTCATCGCCCCTTAATCTCTTTATAAGAGGCACCCCGAGCCCTTCCCGGGAAAGTAGTCCTCGTTGTTACAGATGTACGACACCGAGCTGTCATAAAATCCTTTCGGCCATTTTGGCATTCGGAAGGGTGCACTCCCTTAGTGCCTTGGACAAACGGCACATGTTGCCATACCTGCCTAAATAATTTCTCCTGGCCTACGCACCTTTATAATTTCGGCCGTATTTGAGTACTTGCCTACCGCCTACCTGCCTACAGCAGGACGAAGACATATGGAACTGACCCCCATACAAGGAGTGTTACGAGGGATGTTCCTTGGTTCCTGACATGCCGCAACGCAGAAGCTGGTGCAAGGCCCACTGAGCAGCCCTCGTGATGCCCGTCCCCATGCAAAATTTCTAAGCACAAGCAGTACCTGCAGAAGACCCCTTCGCGGCGTTGGTGACGCCCACCCCCAAGACACCCGCCCCTGTGGAAGACGGCATGCAAGTTTTCTACTGGCAATCACTAGCTGGGTGCACGATCTATGCAGTTGAAATGGCTTTGTAAAAATTCAGTGTGTGCGTGTAAGAAATTGAAATTATTATTTTTTAATGTTTTGCAACATCCAAGGTTTTCGCTCACTGGACAAGTTCACTGTCAAGCAAATTGTCATCTCGTACAGTGACGAAAACAAGGAAACCAAAATGTTTGCATTTTGCCTCCGTGTCCTTGGAAGCACCTCGACCGCACCACGCAACAGGCATACCACCTGTAGATGTACGAAACGCACGGACTAAAGTGGGACGATAGATATATTCTGTAAGGAGACATTCGCAAGGTATTGGACTCTGCCATAATTCATCAATACCCATTTTACATAAATCGCCAAGAGTCGGCGTTGTGCAGTATTTGTTCCGCCGGAACGATCATCTTAAATTCCTACATACATCGCCGATGCTCGCAGTTCAGGCAGCTGGTCAACATGTATAGCAAAAGATTACAAAAGAGCAAAATTCTTAACTATTTATGTGCTCCGTGCAATGCCCAATCCCTAAAATTGTGGACTTACAATAATCGGTAGTACATGTAAACAAAAGACTACAAAGAAAAAAATATGATGTGTGTAATGTCCTAAAAAAAAAAAAAAAAAAAAAAAAAAAAAAAAAAAAAAAAAAAAAAAAAAAAAAAAACTATTGTGTGTAATAAACCACATAGACTCGGAGAAGACGAGAATTCCTTTGCATTGGTAATATTGTGACGTGTGTAAATAAAAGTACAAAAAATATTTCGTATCTCGAGTCATGTCCTGCTCACATCACTGTTGGTAAAGAAAAAATATATACTTTACCAGTTTTTTTATATTTTTAAAAGGTTTAAATATATTTTAAAGAAAAGTTATTGGTATATTGTAACGAAATAGGCCTACTCGGTTTTGTTACATTTTTAAAGTAAGAGAGAGAGAGAGAGAGAGAGAGACTCTAGCTGTCACGAACATATAAATATTATGTGTAGGAACATAATTGAATTTTAAAACGAAGGAAGAGCTTGCAGCTCCAGACAGGCTGCTGTAACAGTCAGGCTGCTGTAACAGTCGTCTCGAGAGAGACATGTGCCGGCTGGGAGTTATTCGCGACATCATCAATTTGCACAGAGCACCTGGGCAGAAATACGCATCCGCCCGCCAGCTGACAGCTGTGTTCCAGAGACAGCTTCACGCCGAAAAGAAGCAAGACTTGGAATACTTCACATTTAAAGTCTAGAATACATAGGTATGTCGTGTTCCAACACACCCACACACATACAGAGAGAGAGAGAGAGAGTGTGTGTGTGCGCGCGCGCGCGTGCTATTCAACACGTAAAGAACTATAATCGAGGAACCATAGCCCCGTCAAGAATAAGTAAGGACACTCTAACAGGAGCTCCAGGATCGACCCCTAGTGCACTTCAAACACAACACGCTGGGAGAACATAAACTGGAGGGACACAAAATACCGGGAGGACAAAGTGACAGAACACACTGGCAGGTCAAAACAAATAATACTGGTGGGGACAAACGAAGTTGTGGATAACACTATACAACACAAATGAGAAATTTCATACGGTCCAGTAACAACGAGAGAAACTTAAACAAGTTACAAAACTGGCAGGAACAAACTGTGGAAAAAAATTATACTGTACGACGAAAATAATATATCCGTTGTAACAACTGGTTTTTTTTTTGCTTTGTGTTAAGATATGATTTAATTTTAATTTCAATATTCTCTTTCTTTTTTCACAATGTAAATTTATGATATTCAGATAGGTTTTATAAGTATAATAGTATTCCTTGGAGATAATTTAATGTTTTATTAATGTATTTGTCTATGACTGAGCCTACACCTTGCTCGCAGGATTAATAAACACGTGTTGTCGCCCCGACTGACGTGACTGTTTAAAAAGAAAGTTATGTTTGGAATAAAATATAGAACAGGAGTAAAAAGGTTCGTAAAAGGAAAGTTCTGCAAGAATATTGAAGTGATGATTCGTTGTATAAAAGTTAAATTATTTTGAAAAGGAAAATTATAATTAATCATTGTCACGTATTAACAAACATTGTATTTCCACAAGAAGAAGTTGATTATAAATACATGAAATTTGCAAGATGATTTAGCTTGCAGATATATTTGGAAGAAGAAAGAAGATTCTGCATAATATTTATCGATATGCAAGATTGTAAAGAAGATATTCCTGACAGCGGGAAGTCCCATCTCATCAAGGATTCCAGAGTCAACTGGTGAGCTGCTGTACAACCGGGATCATTCTGCGGCGGATCGACGACGAAGCTCGACGCCCGCACACCCGAGAGCAGCGACGACGTGCTTCACGAGGTTCCATCAGGTCGGAGAGAGAGAGAGAGAGAGAGAAGAGAGAGAGAGAGAGAGAGAGAGAGAGAGAGAGAGAGTCTACAAATCGTTTGCCATTCCTGAAGTCGCAGCGTCATATAAATCCTATGCAACCTTATTAACATTAAAACTGGATCAGCGACGAAGTTGAACTAATTTTATTGAAGTAATCCTTATAATAATGTTGTTCCCTTTAAAACTATACTTGACACTGTATTTTGTTGTAATTTGAAATTCTGATTTTTTTTTTAATATTTATCACATGAGCATTTAATTTTTAAACCATTAACATCTTTTGAAGTTAATAATTTTATTTAAAAAAACCATATTAGAAGACTATTTAATATTAACTGTGTGCCAGCTGCTGGCAGAAATAAGAAGCTAGCTAGAGCAACTGTTTAAATTAGCAAATTTGTTGATGTGAACAGTTTTAAAGTTTACTTCTATAATTTGAAACTAGCTGTTACACCATACTATTCCGATTTACAAAAAAAAGGCGGAACGCATTGGCAGGGACATATTGATGAAAATAATATTTCTGTTACAACACTCATTTATAAAAAATTATACATGTCACTATACTGATGTGACATACTGGTAAGAGAGAAACACGGTACAGAACTGATGGTAAAAAACACATTAACATACTGGAGAGACAAACAGACATAACAAACTGACCAGAAAAATTTTAAATGTTACTATACTGGTGGCAACATACTGACAAGGAAAATATACACGTCATCCTACTTGATGAGAAAAACATGCTACAATACCGATGAAAAATAAAACAATCATCATACATGCACCTATGAAGCCAGCACACAATATAATGAATAGAAATCCCTGCACCATGAAAGAACTTCATATATACGTACGTACACAGTAAAAGTAACTTAACTTTCCCCAATGAAAAAAAAATTATTTTTTCCTTCAAAAGTACCAAGAATTACTGTAGTGCAAAGAACGATTAATTTTCATTGGTGTTTGTCATGATGGAAAAGAATGGACAAGCAATAATTTCCAATACTCGCTAAAACCCAAATGTATTTAATGGAAAAAAACTATGTTCTATCCAGATAACTAACACAATACATGTAACATCGATATATATATATATATATATATATATATATATATATATATATATATATATATCGATGTTATATATATATGTTAGATGTACCAAGCATATATATATATATATATATATATATATATATATATATATATATATATATATATATATATATACACTTGGTACATGTAACATCCCAGAAAAAAGAACTTCGGCCGGCCGCTACACAGATCACTGAAGTAAAACTGGTAGAAAAATATATGTTTGCAGAATACATGTACATCCCAAGGCACGGAAAATAAAACATATTAAATGTTTCGTAGTTTTACTTCAACGGTAAATAATTACATGTAACGCACCCATGAGCGCATACATAACAGTCCACAGTCGTTGGGAGGGTTATAAATGAAAGAACGAGTATTTCAGCGACAATTTATTATAATAAAAATTATATGTCTACGTTAAATTACATTTTGAGCAGGGTCCTAACATCAAAATGTTTTTCTAGTCAACCCAGGAATCATCACGCTTCGAGTGTTCCAGCCACCGCATGTACATGCAGCTATTACGTCGTTTCAGCACCTTCGCCACCAAATACACGTCGGGAAACTGCGTAAGCTAGATCTCTCTGGTGTAAAATCTGCCTATGTTGGTTTCCCTGCGTAGGTATTCGAGTTAATATATCCGTGAGTACGCACGCCGTATATGCACCATCTTGTACAGCTCTGCACACCAGTTCTGACGGAAGACTTCGTGGAAAATTCCAAGTTTGTTCGAAATCCGCACCAAGTCACCGATCTTAGATTTAGGCTTTTGTAGGTACTTCCTCTTCGGAATAGCATACGATGTTCGAAGCAGGGAGTCGTTCTTCACGTCATCGGGCTCCATGCGAGTGGCATAGTGGATGGTAGAATTATACTCGCGTACGAGTTTCAGTAGTAGTGTCAACCACTTGCAGTTTCTGATCGCCGTGAAATGCCTCTACAGTTTATATTTGAGCATCCTGTTAAAACGCTCCACGATGCTAGCCTTGACACCCAGAGTACGTAGAATAATGATTCATGGTGTACTTGTTAATCAGTGCACAGGAAATTGCGTTAAAGTATTTTTTAACGCCATCAGTGTGGAGATTTTTCGGTATGCGCTCTTCGCGCAATATGCTTGCTCCTGCTTTCGTGACATCGCGTGCATTTTTCGATTTGAGCGGCCTGGCCCAGGTATACTTGGAAAATGTATCGATTATGCTTAAAATGTAGTGGTAGCCTTTATTCTCACAAGCAAAGTCTGGCATTTCGACCAGGTCGGATTGGCCCTTTTTCGAAACATAGCCCGCCTCCGCGAATTCATCGCTGATGAAAATTATTTTGTTCATATCCGAGTTGTTACCTACTGCCTGCGAAGCGACCAAAAGTCTCAACCTGTCTACAAACTAGTTTGGATCGTCCCAATACTGATAATCGATTTTTTGTCCGCTCTCCAATTTTTGAGTCAATCCCAAACCATCAATTTCACGAACCTTGGGAAACAGTTAAGCTATAATGGGAAATTTTTCGTGTGCTGCGTCCTTAAATCGCCACATTGATGGGGTTATTCTCGGCATAATGAACACGACTGGACTGTAGCATGTGGCGGTACTTGCGCAAATCCGATTAGGTTTAGTGTCCAGGATCCCTACGAAACAATACATCGCCCAATCCTTGGGTGATTTTCATCTTGCGCTTGCTGATCTGTGGTACATCCCTGGATAAAAACAAAACTTCCTTGTTTCTGATAAAATATTTTTCCACCAATTTTCTGCAAACCCTAAGTCGTGTCGGCTGTATGGTCAGAGTAGGAAGCGATATAATGAGACAGAAAAGTGCCCACATCGGACCCGCGCTTCTGTGTTCCTTTCCGTTCCCGTGCACGCGGCAAATCGATCAGGAGAAAATCATCTTCGTCGCTAGTGATGCCACCTTTCGATTCGGGAAGTTATGGACATATTTTCTGTTTATGTGTAGGGGTCGGTTCTTCCACCTTGATTTCGCATTTGATTCCAATGGAAACATCCTCACCCGGTTTTTTTTTCTAATTTCATCTTGGCGGAGGGTAATAGGTTTGATAGCCTCCTCCCTTCGAGTGTCTAAACCATTCTGTTAGTTTTCGAGAGTAAGTATTTGGCTCATACCGCCTTGATCGCTCGCTGGAGCTTGCTCACCAGCTTGGCTCGGTTATCAAACGTTCACTGAATGGAAAATAATTTTCGTACGTGTGTGTGTGTGTGTGTGTGTGTATATATATATATATAGACCTCGCCATTTTTGTAGGCAATCATGCGCAATTTTCCGAAATTACTTTATCGAGGTGTCCGACATATGTATCCAATATATTCTTGCTATGCCTCGCGACATCGGTTTTCGTAGTCTGTTCGGACATTAAATAATTTTGTAGCTCCTTCAGTTCTTCTCGTCTCTGCGCATTCGATACATTGCTCAAGTATAATATCCGCGCATCCGCACCTCCTACGTGCTGGTCGACAACTACCAAATCCCCCACAACTTCATTCTTCACACTTTCCAATTTTCCACCGATAAGGGACCAGTCTTCTCTACATGCAGTGGCGAAGCGATTGTGGCCACGTTCAAGGTCATCGTGATGATTTATGCCGCCAAAATTGGAAACGCTTCCGTGACTCATGGTTACATTCTTAGGAAAATTGATCGAACCTACGCCTGTACCTGCCTTTATGTAACGGACAGTCCTTTGCGGTCACCAGTATACCAAACTTTTCCTTCCATACACAAATAACACATATCTTTGAATTCTGCAAATGTCATGCACATATTGACATGATTTTCATAAATGTGATGTAAATTAGTGTCGTCCATGCGAATCAACTCTAACATATTAGCATTGCCGCGAAGTAGTTGTTTGGACATGCGCGAATAAGTTTCACCGAGGTACACGCAGTCACGTTCACGTGCCGTACCATGCTAAAGTACTCTCGAATGCAAGTTTGTTTTTCGCAGGCAATGTCATCGAATACAAATGTCGAGTTTGGAAGAGCTTCATTCGGTGACAGCTTCATTATCTCTGTATGGGAAACAGCCCATGCCATCAATCACCTGCAGTGCTCGTGCTAGATACTGGTAATTCGGTTGTTTGAGCGATTTAGAATAAACGTACATGTTCTCTAACCGAAGACCATTCAGTTCTTCTAGTAAGCTCAGTAGGGCGCACATCTTGACGGAACCCGATGGCCCGTAAATAAAGCCTCACATGGTAGTAAGCAACAGGGCATCTTGGGGTGATTCGCGTGACATTTCGACATCTTTCCCAGAGATACGCATGGGTAGATTACTCGATTACCTGCATTATATTGAAACAAAACTGTATAAAAATAGAATATTTACAGTTTGCTTGCTCAGTTTAATTCTATGTGTCATAAGGTAGACGGTGAAATCCCGCCATGAGATCGTCAATTCACTCATATATAATCTGCCCGTTCTATTTCTACAGTCCGGGATACAGGTTATACGTACCTAGAACCAAGCTAGGCAAAAAGTCGTCACGCAGTGAGACTGGCATAAACGTCCTGGACGAGGTGTGCAAGCAGCACGACATCACTCGTTAAACATGGATTTGTAAGACAGGCAGACAAGGCCGAGGAAATAAGCAAATTGGCAGCCACCTGGGGCGTCGCCAACATCATGACAGGCGAGGTGAAATTAGGCATGAGTCTACATACAAGCAAAAGGCGCCCTAAGAGAAAAGGGAACAACAATGTAGGTGGGTTCCTGCCTGCACTGATACCTGCAATCAGTGATCTGACCAGTATCGTCGGGGCAGTCACGAACATCGTTAGTGCTGTGAAGTGGACTTCGAACGACTGGAAGCAGGTAGAGGAAACCTGTCACCATAAGAGAACATTGGAATGTATCACTATGGGTAAAAAAATTGGCAAGGACTCTACGTTTGTCACCCTAATCGGGGAAAAGATTCAATTGGTGAGAGCGAGGGGGGGGGGGGGAGGAAAATCGACAAAAGAAATCAAAGTGACACTGCTGCAACGTTCACTGACTTGACACTAATTGCGCGCAAATTGAAGATACCTAATTTTCGCGGAGTGTTTAGAAGATATATTTTACCTCTTAAATCCAAGAGACACAAATGTGCCGTAATTAATCTGGAAACAATAGCTGGCTTACTTAAAATGTGACAAATGTGCGGTGTACTACGATAGTATTGGGAATTCGCAACATCGGCCCGAATTGAAAGATTATATTAAATATATATATATATATTTAACGTACAACTACAAATTGTTGTCACTTGTCTCAGAGACTTTAAGCAAACGCGATTTACAATTATAATTCGCGGGGAATAAAAAAACTGTGTCAGCTGTACCGATCTCATCAGTAAGTTGGTTTCCACCATTCTAAGTGGCCAAACGTCCGAGCTGAAAGTCAGCTCTCCCTTAGGAAAGGGTTGGGGGAATGGTGTTTGGGGCTAGCAGAATTTCAAACTTATAACTTCATATCCAACATCGAGAAAGAGGAAAATTAATATTTCAGTTTTCAGTATTCGGTTATGGGGGCAGGAAAATAAATCACTATTCCCACCGGGGCGTACGAGTTGGAGGATATGGAATACTTCATAAATAAATCGCTGCCGCACGACATCCCATTTGAACTGCACGGGAATCCGAATACCCTGAAGGCCGAAATATTTTGTACCGCAGATGTAGATTTCACGGAACCAGGTACGTTCGAGCCCATGCTGGGATTAGAAGCAAGAGTGTACGAAGCAGGAAAAAAACACGAGTTGTCGCAGACCGTAAACATCTTTCGGATCAATGTCATATGAATAAACTATAATTTGGCAAGTTGCAGTTACATAAATGGGAAACCAAGAATCACTATCTACGAGTTCGCTCCTAACGTTGGTCCTGGATATAAAATCATATAATGTTCGAAAATTCTCATTTACGTTCTGATCGTCGCAAAAGCATCCACAAAGTAGCCATTTCGATCGTGGATCAAACGGAGTAACTGATACATTTTCGAAATGAAGAAATAACACTACGTTTACACCTGAAACGATGGGACTAAATTTCGCCAGGAAAACAAAAATGTGTGGTTCATCGGACACAAGATCAGTAAGCCACACGGAAGTGTCACGCTGACACCTCAAAATCCAAAGTTTCTCCGCGTCCTAGGTTTAAAAGTAAATTGCCATTGCAGACGAAATTCTCGACGCGGATCAGCGTCTAGAATTCAACGATAATCTCGAACAAATCGAATTGCACTGTTACAAGCCTTATCTTGTCAGACATTTCGCTCTCGGAAGGGAGGTTCGAATAGCTATGAAGCATCAAGATATTTACACCCTGCCTAGCTAGTCCTTTGTGTGAGTAACATGAAGGCTAACGAAAACAGATGGGACCCACCCGACCACCACAGAATTGGTACGAAATGGGATACTGCACATTTTCGAGCCTGCAATGTTCGAGATAAATAGTGTCGCGGTCGACCAGCCGTGAAATGCGGGCATAACCTCGCAGATAAAAAAATTACCTATCGCTCACAACCAACTATCTCTCCGCTGCCAAGAAGACAGGTTAAAGAATATAAGAGGAAGATAACATTCCTAATTACAACTAAGGAAGTTTCGAAGTATGTGTTCCACTCTCATTGCTACTGGGATTCGTCGAGGATTATAAGAAAATAATAGGAACGAGACAGGAGCTGGTAATAATGCTATCCACATCGCATTTGGATGTTGTGTTGGGGGTAGGAAACAACCCACAGCCCGTCTCTCTTACTTTGAACACCATATATCATGTGATTCCCGTGAATGTGTGAACGTGCCAAGGCGTTGAATTATGCTAAGAAAGGAAAATTGATCGAAATAGCATTCAGAATTTGGAGCCTGGTCACCTGCCCGGCCCTACCCGCCGCCACGCAAAATCACTGGGTCGTTAAAACGTCTTCCAGAAAACGCGCTTCATCATACTGGCACTTCAGATGGACATACAGCAGAGTATTGGAGCCAACAAGTCTATGTTCGACCACTGCAAAGTCGAAAACATAAAGATATTTTTGAATAGAGAAAGCTACCTGTATGTGGATTTGAACACGAACTTCGAAAATGGAAAGTACCTACTGGCATATAATATGTATTCGCAATTACAATCATCGCATTATAGATGCGAGGCGCATCCTATCTTGAGCTCCAAAAATTTCCGATACATGGCACCTTTTCTAGTATTTGGTACATCGAAGCAAAATGAGCGCGTGCAGAATGGCATGGTCCACTGCCGGATCGAAATAATCACCAAGAAAAACCGTCGCCTTCTGTTTGATGCTCCACGGCAGAATAATTCAGTGTGATTGTCTTCCTGGCCTGGTAAAAATCATCAGTTAATTACGCACGTAAGTAGATATGGCGCGGGGACTTAAGTTTCAGTTGTAATAATGTACTGTAACTTGCGGCTACGTGCCTAAGGAAATTGCAGTCACTGATTGTCACTGTGTGACTCGAACCCGCAACTTCCAGCTTCCATAACCCCCCCCCCCCCACACACACACACACAAAACCCCACACAACCATACACAACCACTCATAACCACAACACAACCCCCCCCACACACACACACACACACACATACACACACACACATATATATATATATTTGGTATAGGCCGTTCACGGTAAAGTGAGCACTTTTGAAGCCGTAGTTACTTTTTTATTTCAGCCATTTTTTTATTCTCCAACCTCCTTTTTAAGTAAATATTGCTATGTAAGTATTAAACACAGTGTGTTTATTCCACGACACTTGGAAGTTAACGTCTAAGACTAAAATTAAAAATATTTATTGAATACTGTTCGAAATGAGAAGGCTTTCAAAAGTGCTCACTTTACCGTGAATGCCCTATAGTGTGAAATACGAAGCTAACTGATTATGCCATGGTCAATATGATGTCATTTTAAAATGCGAAAAAGTCATATAAATAGATATAACCCTAAAATAGATTAGTCATCAGTCGAGTACGAGTCAACTTGGGAACAATATGGTGCCATTTCATTTGGAGAACTTCACGTCTTATCATATCCGGATGACTCTAAAATCACCTATTCAGTCTGTGAGTCTGGGTAGCTATGTACCTACAAAGAAAAATGTGACGGATAGTACCATTAGTTATATTCGGTGACTCCAGTCGATTGTGAACCTACTCAACAGTTCGTAACTTGCTGCACTCATGAGATATGCTTGGTTCATCAAATGAAGTGGGATATGCTTCTTCCAGCAACCGTGGACCAGGTCCTGGAATTTGCAGCAACTTCGAGCCGAGGCGAGGTCGACTCTACGAGCACCGAAATTCATGCCCCTGACTGTTCCACCTAGGTCTGCGTACACCGGCATAATAATACTGACAAGAATTCGACTCAAACTGCGTCAACTATTTGTTTAAGGTCGTGCTGTCGTGTTGGCACCGCAATACATAAGAAAAATTTCGAGTGACCTTCATCGAACTGTAAAGCGCGCCCCTGCAAACTTCCCTTTGTGATGTCACCTGCTGCCACCGACATGAGTTCGTCCACGACCGACCTTAACTTAAAAGAAGAGAAGATGCTTAGAAAATCCCCGATCTACTGCATCGGATGGAATATCAATGACTGTTTATAATTTTTTACGAACGTGTTTTGATTGGCACATTGAATTTTTAAAAGACTCTCGCATTTTACGTGCATTTGTAGTTAACTTTATGTAAATAGAACATACATGTATAAAAACTGAATTGGTTGTGTATTTTTTTAAAGCCTTTTCTTTTTTAAATATAACATTCAATTATTTTTGGTGAATAAATATGATTTAAAGGATTGGCTCGCGGGAACAGAATGAGTCCCTCTTGCCACGAACATATACAGGTGTTGAGTGGCCTGCAGGAAACAGGAAAAGCTTGTGCGAAGTAATTCTTCAACATTCATTCGGTTGTACTCTGCCATGCGAGTACCACAAGCCGATCAAATAATATTGCCACTCCCACTTGCCTGTGGCCGTCCCCCCACTCTGTTACATTGCTATTGGACGTTGGCAGAATTTCGTCGACAAAGTATTAATACCTTAATTGTTTACAATACATATCAAGTTTAAAAAGGCGAACTAATAATGTCAACTCATTTAAAGGTCCCGCCTACCTAGTGTTAAAATCGAGTGTATAGGTAAATTTTATATTCGCTGGCAAACAGACATATCCCGAAGGGGAGGTGGGCTGTGATGGGAGTATGCAGGGCGTTATAGGAGGGGGGAATGGACACTCGCTTATATGATTTAGTTTGGGTGTTGGTTCACCATTGGTGTACTGCATCGGACTGTGAAAGGTATGTCGTTGAATATTACAAAGTGTTCGGTGGGTTTTGGAGGGTACGCATAATGCATGGGCGGTGATTGCCTTGCTACCCTTCGCAATCGCGCCTCCAAGTATGGTGCGAAGCGCGTCGGGCGGAGAAACGGGGCGCTGTATGCTGAACGATGGCGATTCTCTGAAGTGGTGTGACATGTGTAGAGTGATGTATAATTTTTTGGCTGAGGCCGCGGACTACGGCCGACAGGTAATTTCGCCGCACTAGGCCTTATCCTCCATCTTCATCGTATTGGTATTAAAGACTTTGTGCTGTGGCTACTTTACGGATATTGGCAGCCATCTTTGTATTGTCAACAATCGATTTCTGGTCCGAGAGTGATGAGGCTCTCCTAATTTCAGCGGGGGAATTATTTGAAAAAAAATGGGTGCCCCTGCCCCTATCATCTCCGAATGATGCGGTTCTGCACCATCGGACACAATGATAGAGTCCAGAGCTGCACCTATAGTAGTGGCCGAAATCGCGACGTAGACACCCTTCCAGAGCACCCAGACGGCATCCATGCAGAGCTCGCAGGCGGCACCCATCCAGAGCACCCAGATGGCACCCATCCAGACAGCGCCCATCTTGAGCAGTGTTCTTCCAGGGCTCCCAGTCACCATCATTTCACGGCTTCCATCCGGGTGAGTTGGCTACATGCGACAACATAGTGAAGGTTCCCTGCTGCTGGACTTTGGCAACATACCGCAGCTGGAGAATAGATCGTCCGAAATGACTGTTTTAAATGTGCAAACAACAGAGACTCACATAGTTACGGACTCGTCTTTGCTGCATGAACATGTGGTCTCCACTGCCATTAGACGCTATCTCTCTCTCCCATCGGTCCGACGAGGATGAGATTCGTCAGTGTTTAAATAACTTTGAAACAAAGTTACTTGCATTACCTAACGATGTTGCCGATTTGCACCTAGAACTGACTAACTGTGTACGTGTTGTTATGGACGTGAAATGTAACATGGAACCACTTGTTCTAAGTTTTCTACTGTCTTAGAGTCTGCTGCTACACTGAGACATCTGTAAGGGTGTAAATTATGTGATTTTAAAGAGAGACACATTTATCGTAATATTTTGTTGTTTTTTTATATGTGGGTTTTGGGTTCAATATAATGCCATGCTATTTAACTTCTAACTGTGTGTACATTAATTAATTAATTCTTTTTTCTGTGTAGGAAACGTAACTTGTTTATTGCATATGCTTCTCCTTGCAGAAGGGACAGCAATATATTTGTTTTCTTTTTAATTAAGTATATTGAACTTGATTTTCCCTTGGAGAAGGGACGAGTACATGCAATATGTTTTATAATGATTCCTATTACCTACAATATAGAAAAAAAATTAACTCTTAAATTTGTCGAACATTTCTAGCTTCTTTATACTATTACAACAAATAGCTTATGCGAAATGTTTAGCAAATAGCTATTTAATGAGGCGGAATTACCTTTAAAAAAAAAGTGCACTGCACGATGAACTGCTACTGACCTGCGTTAACTACCACTCGAGAGTGTGTGACGACGAAAGAGGGGAGAATGCTGATGGAGAGTAAATGCTTATGTGGCGACCTTCATTCTGCCACGTCGCATAAGAACACCGCCAGTCTCCCCCTACCACGCTGTATCGCTCGCACGTGGTAGCAATGCCACATCCTTTTTAAAATTATTTCAATACAAATGAAAATATTACAGAAATACTTGTAACAAAGAAATATTTATTTTACATCATATATAGATACACCATATAAAAATAATAATATATACATATATTGTATTTACATGGAAGAAGATAGATATTATATTTACAAAAAACCTGTGAAAGAAAATATTTTACAAAACACCTGGGAGAAAATATTTTACAAGATAAAAATATTTGCAAAAAAATAATAAATTAAACAATTTACATACGTTAAAGAGTTTATCATTTTTAATTTCTTGAATAAATTTGCTTTTCTCCCTGTCACACTTGGTTGAATGTCTTTCGCCTACAATTTATTTTTTCATATTCCTATGTTTGTGGAGAACTTTGTTTGTGGACGGCACAAATAAACCACACACTCGTCACTGTCGCCATCTTGCACTGTTAATTAGAATGTCTTGCCATAGGAGGCACTTCTTTCAAGGAGGAGTAAATAAACATTTTCGTAACGCCACTCCATGGTCACGGTATGCGATGGCTGGGCGAGAATTCACTGCAGGACGAATACAGGGGCTGGTGCAGGTTGTCTGATGGTTGCGGGTTGTCTGACGGCATTGGCGACATGCTCCTTGTGTCGATATCATGCAGATGAGATGAAGAATATTAGCTCCATTTTATTCTGCGTTGCTGATAGTTTCTTCTGCACTTAACGACATGGCTACTGTAAATTCAACAGGGATTTGAAACCATACAAGTTTCGAAATGACCATGGGGCTCTCCTCCTGAAATAGCGAAAAAAATTACCACTTTCATGGGAGCGGCTCAGGGTGTCTCTTATAAAGAGTTTAAGAGAGAATGAAATAACCTCCTCGACTATAGTAGTAGGTAGTCGATTGATCGGGGAGATTAGGGAGAATGAAACAAATGTGACTAATTGGTCGAACGAAGTGAGTAATTAGCCAATGAGAAGTATTGGTGTGGAGCAAATGCGACTAATTTGCCAACTGCAATTGGCGAAAGTGGAACGGAAGTGATGAGTAATTAGCCAATCGGAGCGATTGGCGCAGTTCGAGTGGAGGCATCTTATTGGTCGAATAAATGTAAGCAATAAGTCGATGGGATACATTGGTGGTGTTGAACGATGGTTTCTGAAGGCACCCGAGAAAAATAGCCAATTAAATATATTAGAGGGGATGGTAGAGTTCGAGTAAATGACTCTGATCGGCCGAAACTAAAGTTTCAGAAGACGCCCGAGTAATCGGTTAATGGAAAAACTAGGAGCAGGGGTCGAACGAATATGAGTAATTAGCCAATTAGAAGCATCCGTGGGGATGGAGGGTGCTAAGAGCACCACATATACTATATAAAAACATAAACAAATATGACCATCGCTTGCTGGGTGAATTAACTCACTAACGCCACCTAGATGTTAAGGACAAATGACGCCTACCAATATGGTGGTGGATTGAATGCCACAAATTGGACAAGCACAGGTGAGAGCCTACCAATATGGTGATGGAGCGAACACGACTATTTGGTCGATGAAGGTGACAGTCTACCAATAGGCTGCCTTCAGTAATGTATAAACAAATTATGCATACCAACACAGCTTTCGTGATGCCTAAATATTTTTGAAAATTTTCTACTAGTTTTTGTAGCAATTATTGAATACTTTTTTAAATAATTTAAAAATAATTGTTATAAACTTTCTGGAATTTGTTTATTTATTTATTTATAATTATTTGAATTTTTAAAACATTTTTTTTATATTTTTTATATTGTTGTCTGTTTTGGGGTCAAAGGTCAATGGTCAGGGCTAAGAGTGAAAGGTCAGTGGTCATGGGGCACTGGCTTCCAATGTGGGGGATGGGGACATTACAATATGGCGGTCGGCCGGCGCCTGGCTCCTGTGCCCCTGCCCTTGCCGCCAAATCCTCCAAATCCTACAACTCTCGTAGCTGTGCTGTTTTGCACAGTTTCACGCAGGACGACCCATAATTGTGAGAAAAATTAATTTTATCCAAAAGTTGATGCCAAACCATCCTAATTTCTCCCAGTATTTTCTTTCGATAGATGCAGCGGTAAGGAGGAAATGGAATTTGATCGGTTGCTCCCAGCACGCTGCCTGCCGCACTTTTGACCGAAAACGGCAGACGATTATAGCCAGTCTCTATAGTGCCTAACTTACTGACCAATAACTATACCGCATTCGCTGTCACTGAACTAAATCGCGCCACCCATTCTGCCGGTGTCGCGTAGCACTGGCCAACCAACGGGGGGCACTCTGCCTCCTTCTACAGCGGTAGCAGGAGCGACAGCGCCATCAAGGCGCGAGTTTACTTTATCGGAGGGGTACTCAGATATTTTTTATCAGATGACGTATATATGAATGCAGAGAATATGTTTAAATTATAATTGATGTGTGATTGTGCATTTCAGAATTGGTTCTTTCGGTTGGAAACTGCGAAAGACGCCAAAGCGGAAAGACAAGCGGCAGTTTACTGACGTGTTGCTGAGGCAAGACGTGCCAGATGACGACCTGGCTGCCACATCCCCAGTCCCCACCAACCCCAGTCAGGTGGGGTTCGTCGTCTATATTAAAAAAAAATATTTAATGGAATAAAACAATTTGAAGACAAAACTAGATTGAAAGAAAATTCTAGGGTCGGTGGGGAAAAGCACATAAGTAAAAATATTTGTATTGTTTTATTCAACAGTAACACAAGTTCAGTCAAGCATACGCCGTGGAAAAAGCACATAAAGTCTATTTTTAATTTATATTCCTTCATGCAGATTTTGGTTATTGGCATCAACAAAGGTATTTTTTTCTGGTTGCAGGAAAGCGTATTAACTTGTCTAGTGAAATTAAGCTGTTTTGACTTTTTCCCGCCTATCCTAGAATTGATTCTGATTGTGAGATACTTTAGAAATACAAATGTACTACAACCTCCCTTACAAAACTCATTTTAGAATTTGGGAGGGGGGGAATTGGGGGATAGCTATCTTGTAATACTGTTGTAAGATATGTTGTGCTTGGTCTCGAATTTAAATAAAGGTTCATCAGAAATGTCTCAATATTTTAAGAAATTAGATTTCCTTGGCTAGCAGTCGGCAGAACATTACTCGCTATCTTTTAAATTCTCAAACCACTGGGTTGAACCGGAATTATCGTGGTCCCCAAACAAATTAATAACAAAATTAATTCATTTAGAGCGCATGCAGAAAAAAAAAAGGCCAGTTATTACGACCTTTACATCGCAGGATTGAAGTTTACAGCGACACGCGGTCCCATTTTTCAGGGCTACAAGAGGTAGCAACACAGCAGCAGTTGTCATAAATCTCTCGTTCTGCTTTAGCTCTCCATGAAGGCAAAAATCAGAAACCTGGCGACAATCCATGTCTTTATATGTAATAATTAAGAGGTCGGCTGGAATATTTTCTCCTAGAAAAAATCATAGATCCTACCTTCGGGTACAATAAAAGTTAATGCGAAATAGTCAGCAGCAATGATAAACTAAACATATTTTTAAAAGCAAATAAAATTTTATGAAATTACTTCACAGCAATTTAAATAAACACAAAATTCATTAAAACTATGGAAGGTTTTCCTATCAACAAAATTAAAATATTTATATCTACTATAACAAGCTAGGCCAACTATTTAAAACATTAATTTTCTTAACTTTAAAATATTTAAACTATACGAAAGCTATTGACATTAATATGAGTCGGGAAGTGTGCAGCTGGCATGCGTTATCAAGTAGCTAGGGCGACCAGCAGGAAGGGTGTGTGTGGTAGATGCAGTACCTGAGGAGCGAGAGAGACTCTCTGCAGGCGGTGCTGGAAATGCGGCGCCTGGATATTAAGAAGCTGAAGCAAAGCAACAACGAGCTTATGGTCAAGGTGGACAAACTGGAGAAAGCCAGCAGGAGAGTTACCATGATGACTCAGCGTAACGAAGATCTACAGGTCCAGTTGGAACGGCAGCGGGAAACTGAGAGGTTCTTATCACTTCACCCACCTTTATCCTCTACTATATTAACTTACAGCCTGTTAAAGGCTGTAAACGATAAAGTGAGGGCTTTAGAAATAAACCTTAGAAAAAAGACACTGCACTTCATTAATATATTTTAATGAGCGCACTAAGTGAAAGTCGCCCAGTAAAGTTGGTAACGACGGATAGAAATTAGTTCCATATATTAACGTCGAATAAATAGTGTTAGGCAACAATCTGTGATAACTTAAAATTATTACTTTCGCTTTTTTAAAAATGCATTGAAGTGTAAAAACGAGCAGATTTGTGAAGTATTTACTTTCTTAATAATTTCACAGTTTCATTTGACCAACGGATGAATAAAGCGATGAGACCCATAGCAATATTAATTTTACATAATGCGGAAGAATAAACAATGTTATAATAAGTATATCTTAAGCCGGGATTACAAAAGTGCTCATTTTACCGTGAACAGCCTATAACTTTGGATTGGAGAGCCACCTGTTAACGCGTTTAAAAATACCACATTTGGTTTTGTATGTATTGGATTGTTTAGGTTTTATTTCGTCTCATAAAGAGAGAAAATAAAATGTACTTAAATAAAAGCGTTTGTGAGGAATATAGAGTAGTAGTGGGATTGTGTTGAGTTGACTGCATCGACATCTGGCGTCGGATTCGGAATCAGCCAGCCGCCATGTTGTTACATCACCGTCCGGCATTTTGGATGTCGTTGCTCATTGACCCATGACCTATGACCCTTGACTTCTAACCCTAAAAAACCCGAAAAATTCCGACAAATATTCCACAAATGTATCATAAAAAAATATTCAAAATCGTTAAAAAATTTTATAATAAAACATTAAAATATTTATTTTAAAAATCATATTAAAACAACTCAAAAATCGTAAAAATGATAACCAAAAATTGTTTAAATATTGTTTAAAAAGTATTATTAAAAATTATTTTAAAAAATGTTAAAAGTTTTATAAAAATTAACTATTAAAAATCGCTTTAAAATGTATTTTAGAAAACATACGCCTTACTGGAGGCCGCCATATTTGCTTTTCGTTCGCCATTTGTTAATATATTACTGGAGGCCGCCATCTTGGTATGCTGTAACTTACGTTCGTCCAATTAGTCATGTTCGCACCATCCCCAGCCAATTATAATAGCCAATAAATAGCCAATTAAATATATTAGAGGGGATGGTAGAGTTCGAGTAAATGACTCTGATCATGCCGCCTACAGAAGCTTGGACTTAGGTGGGACGACGGAAATATTCCGTACGTGAACATTTGCAAAGTGTTGGAGAAAGACATAATTCCCCGATACCCTTCGTACGTTGATCGACAAGAGTCGACGATGCGCAGTACAGCTCTCACCAGAAAGATCATCATGGACCTGCACAGGTATCGCGGCTGCCCGCTGTTCAGACACCCGGTCAAGACGTACACCACAACGCTATACAGGTGCAAAATAGAAGCTATTGCTGCATGTGCGTCGAGCTGTGCCCAAGCCCTAAGGCTTCGGGCATACGATAATCCTTGGTACATGTAAACAAAAGCCTACGAGGAGAAAGATGTTGTGTGTGTGTGTAAAGACTCGGGAAAGAAACTTTGTGTGATAGAGAACAATATTATTTGTGTGTAAATAAATAAATGTGTTAAAAAATACTTAGTATAGAAGTATAGAAACTTTGTTATATTAAAAACAAAATTATGTAAGTTTGGGTATATTTTGAAGAAAAATGTTGGTATATTTAAAATAAAGACATACTCGGGTTTGTTACATTTTAAAGTAAGAGGAATTTATTAACCAGAAACATATATAAATGCACATATACAACGTGTACGAACATAATTTAATTATGAAGCACACGGGAAGTCTCAAGGTAGGCCGCTGAGAAAGTCGTTTCTCTAACTTATTATCCACGCGCCGGCCAGCATGAGCTGAGAACTCGGCTGCAGAGACAGCTTCACGCCAGCTATCAAGGCTTATAAAGTCTAGAATACATAGTCAGTGTTCCGACAGCCAGAAATTGCATATTTATTTTTCGTGTAGTATGCAGATGAACCCTACACCAGTCAAGAGAATATATATATATATATATATATATATATATATATATATATATATATATATATATATATATATGCTAACATGAGATCCAGGTTCGAACCCCGTTGCACCTCAGACACTACATAATCTAGCTAATAAAATACACACGGAGACATACGGGATATATGCGGTACAACACATATGAAAAATTCCTCCGTTACTACACAAGCGGTAAAAAATGCTCACTACAATACTGGTGAACCACTGTACACAGTGCAATAACACCGAGAGAAACGAATACAAGTACAATATTGGGAAGACAAACGAACGAGAAAAAATATTCCGTACAGCTAAAATAACACTGTCGTTACTATACTCATTTACGATCAATTATACTGGAAGGACAAACAGCATAATATACATGGTAATGATGGAAAATATGGTACAGTACTGACGTAAAAATATGGTGCAATACCTATGAAATAAATTTTACAGGCGGGACAAAATACACGTTTCTACACTGATGGGAGCCAGGGTGGCTGGGCGATTAGCACGCGGGCCTTCCACCAAGGCGAACCGGGTTCAATCCCCGGCCGGGTCATCGGATTTTCACAAGTGGGAATCGTGCCGGACAATGTCTTTGGTCGGCGAGTTTTCTCGGGAATCTCACGTTTCCCCAACCCCTTCATTCCGGCGCTGTTCCATATTCACTTCAATTACAATTATCGGCTCTCAACACTTCGCTGTTAAAAGACGCCCAAATATCTTCACTTCACTTCTACACTGATGGAAAAAAACACTGGTAAGAAATAATTATAGGCCATAAATTGGTGAGAAAATTATATACTATGAGACATACTCAGTTATGAAAAAATTATATATGTCACTCTACATGATGAGACATAACAAACATGAGGGCCAAGGTTCGACAACTGGTACCACCGTTACAATGCTGGCGGGGACATACCGATGAGAAACACTCGTCACACCTATACAGCCGGCGCACAAGGAAAATACAATGTATAAATACCCTATCATAAACGTGCACACATAATAACGTAAGTTTGCCGAATTAAGCTATGTTAGTGTGTCTCAAAAAGTAGAAGTAGAATCATTTAGACCATGGGGAGAAATTAAGACATCCTATATAAGTTTATTCAGTGATAAGGTGCAGAACTGTACAGCCCACCAGTGATGGCAGAACAAGCGATGATAGGACCAGAGACGACAAATACTAATAGATACAAAAATTAATGATCACACAGGCACATAACTATACAGACGTCAATGAAAAATGTATCGTCCGAAGCCTCCTAACAAGGAAAAATACAAACCAATTTTCAGGACCAACGCCGAAAAGTATTATTACACAGAAAAATGGCCCCGCACAGGCATAGAAATCCGAAGCCCACCAACGATGAAAAAAATCTAGGACCAACGGCAAAAAACATTCCCTCCCAAGTTAAAATCAGTACGTTAGGAAATGTAGGCAGCAGGAAAAAATATCCAAAATATCCATATGGTTACTCCCCTTACAGCGATATTTCTAGCTCTCAAAGTCCACATATAAGCCTCTCTATACACGCAAAGAAAGCACGCACAGTAAGTTGTGCAGGGAAAAATTATATACCGTGAGAATATGCTAGCCGAAAGGTACACTCACCACAAGAACAAAATCATGAAAAACAGTTACCTACAGCAAACAAAATTTCAGTATTTTCATACATTCGTGTGCGCTCGCTCTATTAAGAGATACGTCTGATCCGCGGTAAACACCACCACCCTCCCCCACCAGAGTCACACCACACTGCTACACGACTTTAGCCGAATAAAAAGTAACATGTTAATGTGCAGCCTCTAATCCAGTAGGTGTCAATAGTATTCACGCTTTATGAATTATGCGAACTAAAACACAGTTGAATTCCCGAGATGCTAGTCCGCTATGCAGAAATATTCAACAATATGAAGTCCAGCAGAAAGTCCAGCTCTTAATCGCCACCTTTCAACTTCATCGATGCATAAAAGGAAAGAATTCACAAGTACGAAAATATTAGAGTATATTGCAGTCAGTGCATTACGGAGACCATGAAATTGTAGAGTTATGTTTATCCCTTTCGAATGCTAGAAAATTAATTCTATGTGCATATGTTTTGTAAATAAATTCTGATGCGAAATCTACGTTTGTTTGTCTTATCGTATAAAAAATCAAATGTGAAATTACTTTATAATTCCGGTGAAATGAAAGATTGTTTGCGATGCTGTAAAACTAAGAAATAAGAAAAAAATCGGCACATGTTACACTTACTCATACGTCACACACGCGCGCGCATGAAACCAAATTAAGGTAAGAGAATACAGACTACAGTAGTAGGGACGTGATGGTTTCAGATACAAAGGTTATTCTTATGGGACTACGATTGAGTGATTTTCAGACACAAATTAGAATGACGTAGGGTTGGGGGACGTACATAGTCCCATAAGTTTAAACTAGCTCCACAATCTGCTCCTCGACCTATTCCACAATCTGTTCCTCAATGGCTCCTAACAAATGAGGAGCTATTCCTGTGTTGTGATTGGTCCACACCTATATCCACAATCTGCTCCACATGCTCCAACCCCTTCACCTACTAACACCCCGCCCCCTCCTCTAACCATCCTTCACAACGATGTATACTGGGGTTATCAACATCTGCCGTCTGAAACACTATCATCCCTCTCCCCTACCTACACCCCCTCCATTCATCATTCTCCTCTCCACAGATATGGTTAACACCCTCCCCACACCTCCCCATACACTCATTCCGACCGAGGTAGGCTGTTTTCAGTTTCAAACTTGGCAGATAGGCGGTACCCCAGCTCCATAGCACAGCAACTTTAACCACTTGGTTATTGTGACAGTTGTAAAACTACTATTTTAATGTTGTATTTATAAAAAGAAACACACAGACTAACTCGCACATTTAAAACGAATATGTAGTATATATCATTATTGAACAGTCAATTAGTTTAAGCATAAGTATATACAAAAAGTTGGGAATTTTAATATTATTTTATATATAAAAAATTGTCAAAAATACATATATGAAGCAAAATGTTTATGAAATCGTATTTTAAAGGAGATTTAGTTTAGACTCAAAACAGCTTAATATTCAAATTTGTTTTATAAAAGAAAAGTGTTGATTAAAATGTTATGTATTTATTTATTTTACGAAAGAAATATAACCGAATGACATTTCTAAAGATCCATATTTATTATACAGTTAAGAATATTTCGTCAGAAAAAATGATTATGTAACTATAACCATCGCCATCTTGAATTTTAGTAAACATAGAAGCAATCTGCATTTTTAATTTAAATTAATTCTGTAGCCACTCCGAACATCAAATACAACACATCATTTACATTTCAACAGCTCATTTTAAGCCCTAAACCCTGTCTGACAAGGACACTTTTGAGTTAAGCCATTTTATAAACATAGTCATAATTTCCTACCCATTGATGCTATGGTCATCAAATTTATAACATAGACATAATACCCGACATACAACACAATGGTAAGGTCATTTAGGCCCTAAAACCTTTCTGAGAAAAGTTTAATTTGAGTTAAGCCTTTTTATAATCATAGTTACTCATAATTTCCGAACCATTGACACTATAGTGATCAAATTCATAACATAAACACCATACCCGATACCATTACGGTGTTAAGGTCATTTAGACCCTGAACACTTTCTGGCTAAAGTTCAATTTGAGTTAAGCCCTATTATAAGCATAGTTACTAATAATTTCCGAAACATTAATGCTATGGACATCAAGTTCGTAACATACACACCATACCCGACATACATTATGGCGGTAAGGTCATTTAAGCCCTAAACCATTTCCGACAATGTCAAACACACTTAAAAATATTTATAAGCATAGTTACTGATAATTTCCGAACCATTAATGTTATGGTCATCAGATATAACATAGACAACATACCCGATATTCACCATAATGTTAAGCTCATTTAAGCCTAAGGCATTTCTTACAAGGACAATTTTGAGTTAAGCCCTTTTATATTCATAGTTACTCATAATTTCCGAATCATAGAAGATATACTGATCAAATTCATAACAGGCATCATGCATAACATCCATCAAGATGCTAAGGTCAATTAAACTCTAAGACCTTTCTGACAAGGTCAAATATGCATTTAAACCTTTTATGAGCAAAGTTACTTATAATTTCCGAACCATTAATGTAATGGCCATCACATTCATAACATAGACACCATACCCGACATACACCATAATGCTAAGATCATTTAATCCCTTGGGTCTTTCTGACAAGGACAAACACACCTAAAACCCTTATCTAAGCATAGTTACTCATAATTTCCGAACCATCGATGCTATAGTGATCAAATTCATAAAACACACATCAACACCAACAACAAACAAGACTAGAAGGTCAAAGACACCTACAGCCCTTTTATAAGCATAGTAACTTATAATTTCTCATCTACCAAAGTTTCAAACGTCAAATTCATAACATGGTCAACAACCCCAGCAGCAAAGAAGACTACAAAGTCAAACACACATAAAGCCCCTTTATAAGCATACTAACTCATAATTCCCCATCTACCAAACTTACAAACATCAAATTCATAACATACACATCAAACCCATCCACAAACAATACTACAAGGACCCACACACCTATAACTATTTTATAAGCATAGTAACTCATAATTTTCCATTTACCAAAGCTTTAAACTCAGGCTCTAATGACTGGTGAGCAGATAGCTACTAAACTCGATTCTCATTCAGGTTACTTATATTTTATTCAGTTTATGTGTTTGTAATTTAAACAGTGAACAATGAACAAAACCCATATTGGTATAATAAGTGATGGATAACTACACAAAATAGAACTTCCATATTGGTTCGAGACTCGTAACTTACAATCCGATACAAAATGAGTAACAAATAATCACATCTCGCGAACATTGCTCAGGGAACAGCTTCGCTCGTGAAGCAAGTTCACACTTATGCAAAGGCTACACACACACACACTCAAACACACAAACACACACATACACAATCACACAACATAGCATACATCTCAAAAGAGCCAAAACAAACACAATCATATTATGATACCATTTCAGATTATAAAACTAACATTAGACCAACAGACTTAGTTTACAAAACATTCCAACCAGCTAATCTAACATTACCATTAATTCGCATACCTTGTCCATCACTTTCTGGAAGTCATTTCATTCGCCTTATACTCAACAACAGATATAACTAAAATATTTGCAATAATAACACCTATATATTTTCCATTTAATGTTATGATTTTCGAATAATTTGCACATTTAAAAATAAACTTAGTACTCATTTCACAACATCTGAGAGACATACTTCATTTTCAAAAAGATACGACCTCCCACACCCTATCTAGTGTCAAAGCAAATGCTACTGAAATGTGGTTAACATTTCAGAATTTACTGAAGTTATCCTATTATATATGTATAAAATTTACAAATAAGTAGGAGGAATAAAACCTATCACCTTAAAGAATTAACACGTTTTTTTCTTTATTTTCTTTATTTGCTGAAAAAATGCTTTCATCAAGAAGTCTCTTCTAATTACCATTTAGATTGTCAGCGAACCCCATCTCAATAGCTATAGTAACATTAGCTTTCAAGTGTTTTGTATGTATCATCACAGTCTCTACAACCATCAGGAAAAAAATGTATATTTTATGATAACACCTCAATTCACTTTTAACTCAGATTAGACCTAAAACACTTTTTCCAATCAGTTAATAAAAGGAAAGAATGAATAAAAACAATAGCATTCCATACATTTCTAAGTTTATTTCACACAATAATAAAAATTACATATATACATACACTCAATTATATTCTCCACTCAACAAAACACTTGTGTAAACAATCCAAACACAAATATTACAACCTTAAAACAATTTCATAAGATTTACATTACCTACAAATATATGCAGTTTCCATGAAAAACAAACATTACTGCATTAGATTATGTTTACATTTAACTATATGTTTGTCTAATATAGACTTCCTGATAAATATTCATTCACACATCATACACCAATGTACTATACATTCAGGATTTATTTAAACAATTGCTCGTAATCTGACGAGACATATTATTACAGAATGTAAATAACTTCAGACAAAATCAGCACTGATTTCCAGAAACCATTGAGTTATTCACCCAACACTTCCATTACAAGTTAACAATTGTTTTTCAATTTGGCTATGATCAGTAAACACCGAATGACATTTACTACATGAATATTTCTATCTAATTATGTTTCATAAACAATTATTTTTGTTTTAATGTCTTCTCAAATTGCGACGTGAATTAAATTCCTCCTCACAAATTTTACACTGGAAATGAGCTTGTGTACTCTTTTCCGAAGTACTTGCCAATGATGTAATCAATTCACTTGATTGCAAGGAAATTTTGCATTCTTTCTCATGCTTCCTTAATGGATTCTATTTCTTAAACAAACATAGACATATTCCACATCAGTATACTTTCAAAGTAGAATTCTTGGAACAGGCTCTCTTTTCATGATGATAAAAATAACAATATGCAGTAAATGTTTCTCCACAGAAACGACATACTTGGTGTATTCCTTTACATGCCGCTACGTGCCTTGCTAATGCACATTGTCTCATAAATATATGTCCACAGATTGTACAGCAATACCTAACATACTCAGGATTCATTACACAATTACATCTTTCATGCCACCACGCATGGTGAATATGCTTAAAGTTTTTATTGCAGTGCTGACAGTGTAATCCAAGAGGTGATTCGCCCATTGCAGGAGTAAAACCACAATAGCTCATAATATGTAGATCTAGTTTATCACTACTACCTAAGAAATACCGACATTTCAAAAATCTATGTAGATTGAGAGTAGGTTTACTATGGCAGTGGCATTCATGAGAACATAACTTTCTTTCATCGAAATACTCCTTAGCACAATAACAACTCTTATTCCTCATATCTAATGGTTGATGCGAAGTTTTCTCTGAAGAATGCAGAGCCACTATGTTCACCTCTATCATCCTAAACAGGCTCTAAATACCTTAAGACAACAAGTTTTTAGACCTTTTGTAAATTTAATAATATATGAGGGGAAAAAAGCAACCAATCGTTAGAGATCCAATCTACCAGTGATCCATTGAATGAAACAATGACAAACACAGTTTATCAATGACAATGCCAATACTGTTCAGAGCTCATTCGAACTTCAACCGCAGCATATCTTTACACTTGCTCGTGAAGTAACTATCATACAAAAAGACAAAATGGTGTATGAAAATCATCTCTTTAAAGTTTATCAATATTTTTAACTGATCATCTTAAATAATCTTAAAATAGAAACGCTTTTGTAGGGTATATAGTATAAATGTTATCACCCCTTCAAACGAATGTTAACACGGAGGGGTGTGTCTACGTTACAGGCTTAAACATATAATACATGATTGGTATACTCAATCCTTTTTTCCAAGTTAATTGTAAACATACACAAACAGAATAACATAAACACCTATTCACATTAACAGTTAAGACATTTCATGATGTTAGTATTGTACTGGAAACAAATTTCACAATCATGCATTAGTTAAGTATAATTCCTAATTGAGAAAATATCAATCCAACATTTCCTATAATGTTTATGGAACCAGCAAACAAACCATTCAACTCCTATCAAAATCTTGTAATATTAGTCAATTCATCATATCAATTTACATTCATTTCTAACTCTACTTAACACACATATGAACAAAACCAAGGTTAGAGAATGAAAGAGAAGTCTTCCTCTTATACCACATTATATTTCCATGAGTGTCAAAATATTACAGACTTCTAGATTTCAAAGGTTTCCCAAACTATTGCAAGTGAATATAATTTAATATTTGCTTTGTACGGAACATACACATCTTCTTTATACACAACATACATACACATTGTTAAACTATTAACCAGGTGATACATGAAATATATATAGTTTCCTTTAAATATTCCAATTCATCCCTCCTAGCAAACAGTTTAACTGCATATAAAAAATTTATCCCAAATAGCAAACAGTATACCAACTCCCAGAACAATGTTATTATACTAAAAAGAAATTTCTGTTAAACATGTATACTTACGAACTAACGAACAAACATACAAAGAACCTAACATATTCTTATTGGCAAACGCACACCACCCAAGATTTGCTCCTAATGAACCAAATGAACCCAAAACAACCCTAAATTAGCCCAAAATGCCCAAAATCTACTCCAAAACACACACACAATTCATTTGCACATACCAAACCAGTTAACTGCAAAACTCTATAACATCAAAATTTATAAGCAAAACTATATATCTGTAAACTATATCAAAATATCATACAACACAAATGAACAAATATTCATCATCTGTCTTCCAATGCCCATTATCACACATATTTAATCTAAAGTAAAATGATATATAAAAAGGAAAAGCCTTGCCAAGATTACATTTTTTTAAAACTATAAAACATCATTTAGAATCAAATTAAGATCCAAATAAAACACTCATCTTATGCAAATCGTGTTATCCCATAATACATATAGCAATCAAAATATTTTTATTTCATAAAAACCTCTTAATGAAAGAATGTTTGTAAAGATCTGCTCTTTTAACACTTGATTCGATTCTTCTAGGATACTTAGGTCTTATCTGCATAACAAGTATTTACACAAATAAACCGTTTTTTATCACACAAGAAGCTTAACTGTTGTTTCTACTTCGAAAAACGTCGAAATTCAAGCATCCATACTGATTTAGTCAAAACTACAACCATGGACAGTTATACTAATATATTCTTTGTTTCCATTTTCAATGAGGTAAATACGGTTATATGAATTACTGTGCGCGATATTTGTTTATAACCACTCATCTTAAACATTAAATTTTAAATAATCCTTTAGAATTTCCGCTCTTTTTATCTGCCTCAAGGCATCCTCATTTAATGTAGTGTAATAACACAAATGCTAAGTACTCATTACACAGCAAATATCAATTTTACATAATGCAATTAGATGCATTACCTAACCTACCCTATTATAATAAAACATATTTTAATATTTTAAATTATTCTAGGAAGACTATTTTTGAAAGGCTAGCAAATTCTTGCAAACTTCTGAAGAACACCATGTTTAATTGTTATCTATACAGCTTAACATTTTGAGAAACTTTAAGAATCTGTATCGCTCATGATAGCTTAGAATTACATTGGGAGAGTTGAGTACACACATTATCAATCATCACAAGTAAAATATGTATATTCGCATAACAAAAATACATATTTAGCGAAACTATTTAGATATAGGTAGTATATACATAGCAATTCAAGAACCATACATGGCAAGTAGATATTGCTTTTAATCGCATATCAAGTAAATCAACCAAAGTATTGGCATAATGAATATCCAACTGCAAGTAGTATGGATGTAATGAGATGAAACCAAATACCAATGACAAATAAAAAACAAAAACAGAAAAAATTATAAAAAACATGAAAGGAATACAACTATAGGTTTGAGAACAAACTCAGAGCTTCATTGCAAGTCAAACTCACTTTTTAATATTAGTATTTACATATTGAATAACTAACATGATTATTTTCACTCTAAGTATAAATATTACTATAAACAAAACTATCACCCGACTAACATGTTTGATATTATGCATATCTTATATACATCATAGCTTGCAACACACTACACAACAAACACCTAAACAATATGCCTTTTCATTAACTATTTCACTCTATATTCAACTCCCATACAGTATTCATCATCTATCTACACCATTCTACCACAGCTTATCGACAACAAAGAACCACATATACACACCCACACAGGTCTCCAGCAGTTAAACGTCATCTCTGGTAGGAGAACAACGGTCTCGCGGAAAAGATGCAAGTGAGTGCTTTATCTAGGAAGGCTACACAATCAAAAACTGCATAACATATATATGTAATTAAAGCATACTGGTACAAAAATCTTTTTTCAAAAATTCATACACTTTAGAAATGACACATTCAACACAAACAGGTATTAAATTAATACTCGATATATCAATCTTCATTCCTCAATCCTCATCCATCAAATATCATTCATTATTCCTCTTAAATCATTCCTTATTCCTCAAAAATCGTTCCTTATTCTCCAAAGAACATGTCTAACAAGCTATCACAATTCAACAAAACACTCACAGATCTATTCCAACACACAGAATAACTCAAACACACACACAAAACATCTCAAATATTCCAATTGGCAAACCTACTACACCCAAAACTTGCTCCTAATGAACCAAATTAACCCAAATCAACGAAAAACAACCCAAATCAATCCAAAATGAACAAAGTCTATTCCAAAACACACACACCCACACACAAACACATATAAGGTTTCAAATTATGTCCATTTGGATATTCCAACAGCGACATAATAACACACGTTTTTCCACATGAAGAAGAATCCTTTATTATACAATCTATATTTGATGGTAAAAGAATATCATTTTTATATTCAAGTACGTTTTCTTTCGTATTTAAAACTACAGGAAGATGTAAATTTTGTTTTATAACTTTAATTTTTACACAAATACACAGTATAGTCTGTTGCAACATACTATAGCAACATAAAAACGTATTGTAATTTCCATTGTAACATACTAACGTAACATACTATGGTAATGTTCTAACATAACATATAAATTATTAATATAACATATTGTTACATAATAATGTAATGTAGTAACATATCATAATGTATGGTAATGTACTAACATAACATAATGTAATGTTTGTATGTTATATGGTAGTATGTTATGATACTATGTTACAATACATTATGTTAGTACATTATGAAAGTACATTACAACATGTTATGTTAGTACATTATGATACATTATATGGTATGTTAGTACATTATGATACATTATATGTTATGTTAGTACATTACAATACATTACGTTAGATCGTTATGATATGTTACCTTAGTACATTATATTTTATGTTAGTTTGTTACAATCGCATGTTACATTAGTATGTTACGATAGTATGTTACAATATGTTATACTGTACATTTGTGTAAAAATTAAGGTTATGAAACCAAATGTACATCTTCTTGTAATTGTAAATATGAAGGAAAATGTACTGGCATAGAAACATGGTATTCTTTTACCATCAAATATATGTTGTATAATAAGGGGTTCTTCATGTGGAAAACATGTGTCATTATGTCTCTGTTAGAATATCCAAATATACTTAATATTGAAAAAGTATACGTGTTTGTGTGTGTAGCCTTTGCATAAGTGAGAACTTTCTTCACAAGAGAAGCTGTTCCCTGAGCAATGTTCATGAGGTGTGAATACTTGTTATGTATTTTGTATCGAATTGTAAGGTATGAGTCTTGAACCAATATGTAAACTCTATTTTGTGTAGTTATCCATCACTTACTACACCAACCTATTTACCTTGATAGGTTTCGCTCGTCATTCACTGTTTAAATTACAAATTAAACCAAATAAAATGTAAGTAACCTGAATGGGAATCGAGTTCAGTAGCAATCTGCTCACCAGTTGTTAGAGCCCGAGTTTAATGACTATAGCTTCAGTAGATGGGAAATTATGAGTTACTATGCTAATAAAATGGTTATAGGTGAGTCTGTCCTTGTAGTCTTGTTTGTTGATGGGGTTGATGTGTATGTTATGAATTTGATATTTGTAGGTTTGGTAGATGGGAAATTATGAGTTAGTATGCTTATAAAAGGGCTGTAGGTGCATTTGACCTTGTAGTCTTGTTTGTTATTAAGGGGTTGATGTGTATAGCATCAATGGTTAGGAATATATGATTAGCTTTGCTTACAAAAGGGTTTAAATACATATTAGACCTTGTCAGAAAGGTCTTGGGATTAAATGACCTTAGCATCTTGATGGATGTCATGTATGATGCCTATGTAATGAATTTTATCTGCATATTTTCAATGGATCGGGAACTATGAGTAACTATGATTATAAAAGGGCTTAACTCAATATTGACCTTGTCAGAAAGGCCTTAGGGTTAAATGAGCTTAAAATAATGGCGCATGTCGGGTATGTTGTCTATGTTATATTTGATGATCATAACATTAATGATTTGGCAATTATGAGTAACTATGCTTATAAATGTTTTTAATTGTGTTTGACCTTGTCAGAAATGGTTTAGGCCTTAAATGACCTCACCACCATTATTGATGTCGGGTATGGTGTATATGTTATGAGTTTGATCTTCATAGCATTTATGTTTAGGAAATTATTAGTAACTATGCTTATAATAGGGCTTAACTCAAATTAAACTTTAGTCAGAAAGTGTTTAAGGTCTAAATGACCTTAATACTATATTGGATATTGGGTATGGTGTCTATGTTATGAATTTGATCACTATATCATCACTGGTTCGGAAATTATGAGTAACTATGCTTATAAAAAGGCTTAACTCAAATTAAACTTTTGTCAGAAATGGTTAAGACCTAAATGACTTACCATTATGTAGTATGTCGGGTATTATGTCTATGTTATAAATTTGATGACCATAGCATCAATGGATCGGAAATTATGACTATGTTTATATATAAAAAGGCTTAACTCAAAATTGTCCTTGTCAGAAAGGGTTTAGGACTTAAATGACCTGTTGAATGGTAAATGTTGTGTTGTATTTGATGTTCGGAGTGGCTACATAATTAATTTAAAATAAAAATAATGATTGCTACTATTCTTACTAAAATTCAAGATGGCGATGGCTATAGTAAAATAATATTTTTTTCTGATGATATATTATTAACTGTCTAATAAATACGAATCTTTAGACACGTCATTCGGTCATGTTTGTTTTGTAAAATAAATAAATCCATTTTTAATTGAAAACTTTTAATTCCTAACTTATTTATATGATTATGCCTAAAATAATTGATCGTTCAATCATGATATATGCCACATATTCATTTTGCATATGCGAGTTAGTGTGTGTATTTCCTGTTATATATATAACATTTAAAACAACAGTTTTTCAAATGTCACAATAGCCAAGTGGTTAAGGGTACTGTGCTATGAAGCTGGGGAGTCTCGTTCAACACCCATCCAAAAGCAAGTTTTTATAGTGTACTAATACATTACAAATATGATGGAGAGAATTGTCTTATGCTTCCAGTCGATCTCAGAGTTCGTAATAACATTTAATAGCATTACGCTCTTGGTGCACGAGCGACTCTCCCACTCTCTGGCAGGCATTGCGAGAACTTGTGCACTACCTACCAGCCGATGATGGCATCAAGAGACATCACTGCTCGTGGTGGTCAACTTTACAACTATGGTGATGGCCTATGATGACGACAGCAGTGCTGCCTATCTGTCAAGTATGGAACTGAAGACAGCCTACCTCGCTGGGAAGGACTGTATGAGATGGTGTGGGGAAGGTGTTAACCATGTCTGAGGAGAGTAGGGTGATGATTGGAGGGGGTGTATGTAGGGGAGAGGGGTGATAGTGTATCAGACCTCAGATGAAGATGACCCCAGTATATCTTATTATGAAGGATGGGTGGTAGGGGAGGAGCAGGGTGTAGGTATTTGAAGGGGGTTGGAGCATGTGGACCAGATTGTGCAACTAGGTGTGGACCAATCACAGCTCAGGATTAGATCCTCAATTGAGATGCTAAGTGAGGAGCCATTGAGGAGCAGATTGTGTAGTAGATTGTGGTACTAGGTTAATCTTATGGGATTATGTCTATCCTCCATCCCGTTGTCATTCTAATTTGTATCTGAAAATCCCGCAGTCGTAGTACTATAAGAATAACCTTTGTACCTGAAACCATTACGCCCCTACTACTGACCGCCCATTACAGAAAGATGAAAAAAAAAAATTACCCAGTAACGAATTTGAGACAATACACTCCATGCCCCGAGAAGTGGTACATATTTATATTTCCGAATCGAAGCGATATTCCGAGGTGAGAAAGCCCTAGTATTTTAAGTTGTCATCTGGAACATTCAAATGAAACATTAATATTTACACACCAAAGACCTCACCGTTAAAATAATTATATTCTAATATCCCCAATTTTTTTTTTTAATTAAAGGGTAAGCATCATAATAACATAGTTAAATACCGATTCTAAAATAGCCCCCTTTTCATCATGAACTGGCAGAAATGCGTATGCAGATTGAATGTTTCAGCACAGATATGCTAGAGTATCACGTAGACATACGATCCTACTACCACCATATTGGATACAGGTAATTTTGACCTAGACCCCATGACTTTGAATGGGCTTGAAAACCAAAACTCGAGAAAATTATATAAAAGTCAGCAAGCACATGCCATTACAAACTACTACCACCTTCTTTCATGCAAGTATCCTTGATTGTGATCCCAGAAAATTGAATAACATTAAACACCAAAACTCGAGGAAAAATTCATTAAATTCGGCAAGCATATGACATTACAGACTACTGCTACCATATTGGATGCAAATAACCTTGACCATGAACCCGTGACCTTGAATGAATGTGAAAACAAAATCTCGGGGGGAAATACTTATAAATCAGGAACCTACCACATTACAAACTACTATAATATTGAAAGCCAGTGGCCCTAACCTTAACCCCATGACCTTGAATGATGTTGAAAACCAAACCTCGACAAAAAATACATAAAAGTCAGCAAGCTGGAAGCCGAGCTAGCTGCCCGCACTTATACTGATATATATATAAATATATATATATATATATATATATATATATATATATATATATATATATATATATATATATATATAATATATATACCAATAAATTTCATCCGATAAAAAAAATGTTTCCAATCAGCGGCATACCTACATGCATAATTAATTAAATATGTATTTTATATTAAATCTTTAAGGCCGATAATATTATAGACACACAAAAATAACGAAAAAACAATTAATATGTAATAATAATATATTATTATATTGTAATTACAATTCCAGAAGAAAGTAGTTTATCACATAATCTGATATAACCCCGACCCTTAACGTTCGAAACCATCTCTTTCATGTTCGAAAAATCCCGCTCAATAAAATATAATCTGTCTACAAATTTATCCGAGTCTTCGGTGAACGTATTGCCCTTAAACTTGTAATATTCTGCCTTCTTCGCATCACTTGTCGAAGGAATCTTGTTGGTGAAATGTGTGGTGACATCGAGAGAATAATCATCACCATCTTCACTGCCGACACTGTTGTCATAGTCATCATCAATGCTGTCTTCATAATTGTCTTCACTTCCTGATTCATCCTCAATCTCAAGTTTACTTTGTATTCAAGCAGGAGGTGTATGTTTATCAGTAGTTAGAGCTGGTGGTCGTTTATTTTAATGTTCGTCGACATCACGTGCACACCTTGTAAGTGTACATTCCGCACTTACCGACTCACTCATTATGTCTTTAGTATTAACTGTCTCGTCATAATCGTCTGCGGAAAAAGTACCTATCGATGAAGCAGAAGTTTTTGACATCACTTACTGCCTCCCAGTAGATGAACCTTTGCATATCTCAGTATGTTCCTTCATTTTATCGCCTTGCACAAACTGCATGTGTGTTCATTGTCGTAATGCTTCATCGCTTGAAAAGGATTCTTCGTTGCTGGGCATGGCAGTTTTTGCTGAAGGTCTTTACACAGTAGCAACACTATTTTCCATCTAATTTTACAGCAGTGGGATAAGGTACATCACTAGAGGTAAGCTCTACAGTAGACTTTGCACAATCATTAGCTTGAATCATACTTATAAAAAAAACTGAAGTCCATTCCACACTGGTGACAAGTGTATATAATTTGCCTAGGTACTGCTCTCTCTATGTATGAACTTACTAACATATTTCGTAAGTGAGATTAAAATTTTTTTTTTTTACTTTGACGCCTCCATTCAAAAACACACTTTATCTATTTCATTGATCAAATTTGCAGCTATATCTTAAACAGTTTCTTTTGACCTAGTTCTTCCCTCAGATTTAAATCATGATCACACTTAAAGCAGACAACTGACTCCTGCCAGACCGTACCCTCAAAAGAATGGCCAATAATTAGCCAATGACCTAATGACCCGTTTGCAGAGCAAATGACCCAAAATGACCCATTTTTGAAGCAAAATGACCCACAATGGCCCATTTTCGGAGCGAAATGAACCTTAATTACTCAATTGCGGAGAATAATGGCCAAGACCCATTCACCCACGACCCACTGACACATTGGTTGATGCGCAACATGGACTTTGTACTGAACAATGCAGCACCACGACAGGCCATACCCATGATACCCCACTGGTCGTCGCATGATAAGGACTCTTCATACAGACCACCCTCTTATGCCGATGAACATTTTGAACATAGGTGAAAACTCGATCGCAGAATCGGCATTGTCGACAACCAGTTAGCGATTATGCAGGTCTCGGTTCCATGAACATCGCGGTCAAAGACAGGCCTTCGTATTCACTATTCATCTTCGCCATAGGAAAGCACTCTGAGAAAATCAATTACTCGGTCGCCCTGGAAGAACATACACAGGTACAAAATTTATTCTAAACATAATTATGTGTAGAATATATATATATGTATATATATGTATGATGAGAAAGATAAATTACTATCTATAAAATATATATGATAGGAATATACATAATAATGCATAACAATATGTATTATAGGAGTATACATAATTATGTATAGATTATAAATTATAGAAATATACATAAAAATACATATATGAAAGGAAAATACATAATTATTTAGAGAATACATATTGTACCTGTGTGTGTTCTTCCGGGCATTGGAGTATTTGGGTTTCTCAGAGTGCTTCAATACTGCTAAGATGAATAGTGAATACGAAGGCCTGCCTTTGACCCCGACGATTATGGCGCCATGACCTGCATAATCGCTAACTGGTTGTCGACAGTTCCGATTCTGCGATAGATTTTTTACCTATGTTCAAAATGTTTGTCGGCATGAGTGGGTGGTCTATACAAAGAGTCATTTTCGCGCGACGACCAATTGGGAAGCATGGTTGTGTCCTATCGTGGTACTGCATTATTTAGTACAAAGTCTATGTTGGGCATCGACCAGTGGTCAATGGGTCATTCGTCAATTAATCATGGGTCCTTTTGTTCTACAAATTGGTCATTGTATGTCATTTTGCTTTTCAAACGGTCATTATAGGTCTTTGGTAGTAAAAATGGGTCATTTTGGGTCATTTTGCTCCACAGATGGGTCATTAAGTGACTTTTGATCTGCAAAAGAATAATTATGGGTAATTTTGCTCTGCAAGTTGGTTATTCTGGGTAATGTGCTCCACAAATGAGTAATTGGGTCATTATTGGCCAGCCTTTTGAGGGAATTGTCTGGTAGGACCCAGTTGTCTGCTTTAAGTGTGACCATGATTTAAAGCTGATGGAAGAACTTGTCTGGAAGAAACTGTTGAAGAATGAACTGCATGTTAATGTGATCAAGGAACTAGATAAAATGTCTGAATGGAGGCATGAGAGGCATTAAATCTTACTGACGAAATATGTTAGTAAGTGTGTGTGTGTGTGTGTGTGTGTGTGTGTATATAATATATATATATATATATATATATATATATATATATATATATATACACACCATTAGCTAGGCTAAGTCACATGTCCCCACTGTGGAAAGTAATTATGTTTTTTTATAAAATAATTCAAGCCAATTATTGTACATAGTCTACTGTGGAGCTTACCTCTAAGGATGTAACTTATCCTACTGCTGGAAAATTAGATGGGAAACAGTGTTACTACTGTAGAAAGACCTCCAGAAAAAACCACCATGCCCAATAAAATGAGAGAACCACCTGTACGAAGAATAATTTTCACGTGATGAAGCATTCCGGCAATTGACACACGCAGTTTGTGCAAGGAGATACTATGATGGAACATACTAGTACTAGGGTAATGATGGTCCTACTTCACTTTAATTAATCGGATTATCGATTTGATATCAAATTGATTGACCCAATTAATCAGGTAATTAATACATACTTATTCCGATCGAAACATTTGGATAATCATTAATCTACTAATCATAATTCGATAAAATTTGATTGATTAATTGTTAGGTGGAATAATCAAAAAAATTATTTTTTTAAATTATTGAAAATATAATTGAGTGATTGTATATATTTTGTATGTGTGATAATGGTCTTTTTTTTGTTGGAGAGCGGCAGCATTAATATCCACCCTTGGATGTCTGGCGTGGTACTGAGGTGTGGAGTGTTGGGGAAGGGGTATATATCTATGTATTCTGTAATATTTAATAATGGTATTAAGAAGGGGGCATACGAGTTCGTCTCTCTTTTGCCGTCTGGTAGGCGACTGAGGGATAAGACATATGCTGCGCGGCCGGTGTTTGAATGTCGACCAAGTTTATCTCGGAAATGCGTATTTTATTGAAAATAAATAATAGGCTGAAATCCACAACGGCAGTTTATTAACACATCCTGTATGCTAGGAAAATAATTTATGACAAACAACAGAGACTCGTATAATGCATGCAACATATTCACTCCTCGACAAACTTAACATTTTGAATAAATAAAAGTGAGGTAGCAAATTACTATTCTTTAATATTCTTAGTGTATTGACTGAAGAATAAGACACATGCAGCGATATCTGAATGTGGACTGTATTATCCGAAACAGCGTAGATGCGCAATAAATGCATGGTTAAAAATAACTAAGTACAAATTATTACATTTTATAGAACACATCACAAATAAATGAAAATGTCCCACCCTGATTGCGACGCAAACAAGTTGTAATGTTGAAAAAATCCGGATCACTGCTTAAATAGCACACATTTAATTAATTAAACAGGAGATAACATAAAGTAATTATGTTAAGTCCGGAAGAATTACAGCCAACAGAGGCTATTTCCATGTGGAAACTCAATGACCGCCCAGCAATCCTGGTGTTATAAAGAAAGTAAACAAGGAACGACTTAATAGAATGATACCTACAACGAAGGCAAAAATATATCGTACTTCCCTACCAACATAAGTGTTATAAATGAATGAGTTGTTTAAAGCACACATTCAAAATAGGCAAATGTATTAAATACATAAAGTCATTCAACACAAGAACGATGTATCCAACAATGAAGTAATTAACAAATATGAGTTACGAAAGATGGAGTGAAAATGTTATATCCCTGCTTACAAATTCAAACCACAGCTTTATATTTCCAATTGTAGCTAATCATCTTACAACGCAATGTTTTAACTGTCGCTTATAATTTAATATGGAGCGATCTACCACTTAAACACTTCCAGTTAACACTATTACACGGAGCATTTCAAATTAACTTTAACGACAGATGAAGAAATATAATATTCACTAGAAAATCAATCATGCAAATAAGCACACCAAATGAACAACTTACCCTATTTCAACATCAAAATTAAAACTCAATTACCATCCCAGCAATCCTGGTGTTATAAAAGAATTGGAAAAACCATATATTATTATACTAACAAATAGTCCAAAATGTAACCAAATGTCTTGAATTAAACCGCATTAGTCCTAAACACAAGAAACACACATTCTGAAGTATATGTACAACGAAGTAATTAAAAACGGTTATTTATTAAAATTGCCCAAGTCCAAAATTATTTATGCCTTCTGACAAATAGAGCACAAATTCAATACAATAACTTACTATCCCAAAACTATTTCCCTACCAATCTGGATGTTATATATTAACGACGCCCAATTTAATCATACCTCCCTCATAAGCTCTCAGTTCTACAACGTAACGTTTGAACTACATACAAAATTATTTACCTAACCAATATAATTTGTGAAATATCCCAGATAAGTTAAAATATTCGTAATATTTCAAATGAAATTTTCATACATGGACAAAGAAATTAAATTAAGATTTACCACCCAAACAAGTCAATTCAAGGAATCGCACAGAAAACGAACAACTTACCTCATTTCCATGCATTCCCTAGAAAAATTAAATATTTGAAAAATAATTAACTTGCAAACGATGTATCCATAAATGTAGTTTACCTGTATGAGTAAGATTCCCTAGTGTGAGAATACATATTAAAAATAATTTTAACACATCTTCCGTCGAAACACTACAAACTTTCGCGAGAGGTAGTAAACACTTTGCACTCATGTTTCTCGATAATCCACGTTTTCTGATATCAGACATTTGATAAAAAGTTATTAAACTATCGCACATAATTTGTGAGAAAATTTAGAAATGTACTAATACTAGCTAATCACGCCCTAACCGAACGACTCGAATGAAAAATCGCTCGCATTATTTTTCTAAATAATTGATGCACGTATACATTAAATGTCTTTACAGAATCGCCCTTCTTAACACAAACACAGTTGAAAGCTTACCAACTCTCGTAGTGATCACTTGATCCTAACCTAGATCATCTTCAGAAACGTAGTTCACACTCAAGTTCCCAATAATCCACGTTTTATAAAGATAAAATTATTATATTAAGTCGCATAAATAGTTATAAACTATCGCTTTTAATGTTAAGATGGGTAGGAGCGGGTAGCCACCGTGGCCAGGTGCAGGACAGCATCTGTGCGGAACTGCAACGAGGTTGGGTAACCGCTGTATGCGCTACCCCCACGCTGCGGAGTGAGAGGCCGCCAGGACACCAACCCGTCAGGTCACCGACTATGGGCAGTGGGGTTATACCCCCTAACAGCGGCGGGCAGTGGTGGTTGGAGCGAGCAACCAACAGGTCTCTGAGCGAGAGTCAACGTGATACAAAGATAGTGTCGCTAGCATGCAGGTGGATGAGAAACCATTGAACACTCACCCTCTCTCTGTCGCCAAAACCCATTTCTTTGTATTCGGCCCTGAAGGAGCCTGGCAGGGTGGTCCATTACATGGTGAAATGCTGTAGGACAGTATTCCGGCAGCCAGCAGGAATGGCTCGCTCCGGACAAAGGCTTAGTACTACTGGCTGGTCATTAAATTCAATGTTCCTGAGCATCCCCTAGGCCAATACACTCCTATCTGGAGGAAACCTGCAAGCTTCACACAAACCAATGTCAAACACATTTTCTTTCTGAATAAACAATAAATTACCTGATTTACACAATAAATGTGGATATATAGTAAATTGCATTTCTAGGAATATTAAATATCCCTTGAAAACCGCATGTGTTTGTTAAAACCCATTAACTACGTTTTACTTACATCTTTAAACCCCTCATACTATCAGTAAAATATTTATTTATTTCACCTTGTTTTATGTGGGGCGCAGTTAAGGGAAACAATTGTTTGCTCTGTTAAGAAAATCTCCATAAACAGAAGTCTTTACTGTGTTAAAAAGTAACGATTTTGTTTTATAGGTGATATTCACGGAAACTGACTTAACAGTGAGGCAGTATTGGCTGCTGATATTAAATGCTGTCGGCCAAAGTAGTACACCAGTTGTTGCGAACACACTGATTAGATCAAGCGAATGAAAATAACTATTTTGTTCACACCCAAATATTTATGCTCACTGAAAACATATTAATTAACCAGGTATTTTGTTTTATGTTGAAACACATTTTTTCCAGATATATCTGTAAAAAGGTTACATCAACTAATAATTACATGTTCTTCACACAAATAATTTGTATTGTTATGACCCTTTGTTGATAATGTAATACATTATATTTTATTTTTGCATAAACATTAAATCACTCACTCATTTCTCTAAGAAATATGTTTTATAAAATTCCAGAGCTACACTTTATTTGAGGTAAATGAAACATACATTTAGATTGAAATACATTTTTAATACACCCCATTTTATAACAACCACCGTATTTATTTACATATACAAAAAAATCCAACCTATTTTATATATCAGAGTTTACCAAAAGTTCTTTATACATTAAAATATAAATCCAAGCATTACATTTTGCGTGTTTTAAAACATATTGTTGAGGGTGCAGTAAGATGTTGGTCCCACATCTGGGGAGGAGGGGGGGGGGTGATGTTGATAACATTTAGTTGATATCGTAGGGAGATAAACTCATTACTCTCAAATCTGTGAGAAAATTTTATTCACAGTGGATGCTAGATGAAGCATTGGTTCACTGGCTGTTAGGCTTTCAGATTATATTGTAGTTATTGTAAGCCAATAGCTGCCAGTTGATTGGCTCACTTGTGATATGGCTGGAAGTTTGATTGACTTGTAGATGATATTGTGTCAGCTATCTAGCTCACTGGTGGCTGGGCTGAATTTATTATGGTGTTGAGTGTAGTGTTGTGGAAAAAATTTAGGTAGGGATTCTGTAATGTCCCCAGGGTAATGTTGATACTCCATCCGACTGAATGGAGCGCCGCAATACAAGAGGTGCAAGGCTGGTGGAGAAAATTTGGCATGCATGTAATAATAGTGGAATTCATACATGATTAGTTTGGAAAGCTTGAGAATGGCAACACCAGTGTACAAAGGCTTGTTAAATGTAACAGAGCTCTTTATCATCTCGATCAGGACTAGATTTTCATCGATTATTTGCAGCACCTGGAATGGAGGCCTTCTTATCTGCAATAAACATGTGCAACTTAAGTGTTCGAGGCACTGATGGTAAATTCCCTATATTGCAAAATATGGACGTTCATATGCGATATTAGTTGCAAAGTCCACCTGCTCCCATGCACACTAAATTCCTAAAGTCTGTTGGTTAGGTAAGGCATAATTATCTCATTGTAAATTTCGCCAACATCGGAGATTTGCAGAACGGGAAGAGATTTACTTTGAAAATAAAATGTCTCTATAGCATCTTCCTCCACCGCGAAGGTCTTTAGGTAATTACACACTAATGTTATGCTAATCATAATAGACTGGGGTGATGCTGTAGTTAAGTCTAAGAGAGGGACCCTGCACCTCATGAAAAATCGTTCAAAGTTGGCATCAGTGTTAATCCTGTAATTACATATTCGTGCATCAGTTAATCTACCAGCGAATGCAGTAGCCAGTATCTTGTATCTGAGGCTGGATGATAAACTCTTCACTGACGAAGATGAGTCGGAAAGCGAATTACTTTCCAACTCTGAATAAACGTATCGACATTTTGGAGCAGATGGAGGAAATGCAGTAGGTGGAGCAGGCAATGCTATGTGTGGTGCAATAAGTGGAGCATGTGGAGCCTGTGGAGCATGCAGAGTGTGTGGAGAATGTGCAGCATGTGGAGCCTGTGGAGCATGTGCAGCTTTGGAGCTATGGAGCAGATGGAGCTATGGAGCAATGAATCAGATGGAGCTATGGAGCAATTGAGCAGATGGAGCTATGAAGCTATGGAGCAATGGCGCAGATGGAGCTATGGAGCAATGAATCAGATGGAGCTATGGAGCAATTGAGCAGATGGAGCTATGAAGCTATGGAGCAATGGCGCAGATGGAGCAGATGGAGCTGTGGAGCTATGGAGCAATGGAGCAGATGGAGTAGATGAAGCTATGGAACTATGGAGAGATGTAGCAGCTGGAGCTATGAAGCAGATGGAGCTATGAAGCTGTAGAGCTATGTAGCTATGGAGCTATGGAGCAGATGGAACTATGGAGCAATGGAGCAGATGGAGCAAATGTAGTTATGTAGCTATGGAGCTATGGAGAGGATGGAGCATGCAGAGTCGATTGTAGTTGCAGAGAACCAATACTACGTGTTTTAGAATGTGTCTTTAATACGTCGTTCCAAGACAACTGCCTCTGGCAAAAATCACACTAATACTGCATTCTTGAGGTTTTCATTCCACAGGTAGTTATTTCATGTCATTGTAAGTTCCACAGAGCTGTAAGTGGTTAACCACAGAAGCGACACAGCAAAGGCATAATTGCTTCCATACTGTTCCCAGTCTAGAATGAAACTGAAAGTTGCACACCTTTTATGGTCAGCGATATGTAAATCTAGGAATTGTATACATGAGCAATAGCAACCAATAAATTACATTATTTGTTTTTAAACACAATATGCCTGAATCCTATAAGGTGTTAAATGTACATTTTTAAACATAAGACATATGAATGATAGAACATATTAAATGTATGTTTACAAAGTTTGGTTATAAATCACTTTCAAATTACTCAAGTTTTATTTAATCAATATACCGCACACAAATTTTAACATTTATATGAAAACGCATTTAGATTTTATTGTTAAATGCATGTAACCAAAACTTATGAAACATTTTGTTGTCAGAATTAATTACATGTGAAAGTTACAAATAATGCATTTGGAAAGTCAGTAAAACACAAAAACAGTTTCAAACCAATAATTTCATTACATTTTGCTTACAGAGTATTTTGTGTCAACACTAGGTGTTTGCAAAATCAATTTTTACATCATACGTTTTCCATTCTCTCCTCTCCAATACAAATACTTGTACTATTTTCTTCTGTTTAATTGTTATCATTTTCTGTGTATTCATTTGCATGTCATATTATACATTCTGGTAAATCAGGAAAAGTTTCATAAAAGTGTGAATACACTTCTTCGATGTTTGCTGGTAAACTTGTATTCAGACATATATGGTATACAGTACATTTTTTCATATCTGGACAAGATATTAAATCATTTCATCTTTCCCCCTCTAATGAATACTGGATATTTTTTTAATGAAACAATTCATCGCAAGTCCCTCCAAATTGATGTAATATTTCGCTAGACAAACAGGAGTAATTCACACCTGAGTTTCCAGAGGTGACAGAGACGTAAATACCAGTTGGGTGGAAGAAAGACATTTACACTAGAAATGTCACAAAAATACTAAAACCATTTCTTTCTTAAACAAGTACTAAATAGTCTACTCCATCATGCAAATAATTTGCTAATATTCAATTCACATTTAGATTTCTGTATGCACACGCATGTGACTTCGTTTTCTTCTTGGTTCATGCTTATAAAATATTGGTTTACATGAAACCAAATACTTTATATACTAAATTTCACTCGATAGTTCACAACCTTGAAACACGTCCTGCTAACATTACAATTCCAGTCATAACATGCAGAGAGAAACATTTTCCTCTTCAATATTAAAAATTCCTTCCAGTGGATAGTAGTTCCAAGGTGAGGTCTGGTGAGCTGATAGGTGATTAGCATATTGGAAATTAACTAATCTTGAGAATTACTCCCTTTATTTATATTTTCTCTCGCCACAGTAGTATTAGCCGCATACTATTAATCTGAGGCTCCTCTTCATCTTCATCCACTTGACCCCAGCGAGTCATCAATGTCCAAGTTAACATAAATTTAGAGTTTTCCCCTGCAGATAAGAATGTTGATTTATATCCATATATTTTACGTAATTGTTTGAAAGATAGGCAGTTATATTATTTTTGAATATCTGTTATTTTCCCATTCCACACACTTTCTAAAATGTGTCTTTGCTCAACTCCACATATATATATCACACTTATTTAAGTATTTCTTGCAAATATCTTCTATATTCTTACACTCCATACATCCACTCTCCCATTTTAAACTATGGTGTGGTTTGGAAAACCATCTATTTGTTTTCTTGTATTTGGGACATAGATATTTCCAATCGAATGGTGATTTGAAGCTGAATATCGTTGTGTGTATCAGTGTATCAGTGTATCAGTAATAGCTAATTATTTAATTAGAAATTTATCTAGAGATGGAAATACTTGCACATTATAAAACATCTTGCCGGAATTGTGGTTCATAGTCTACTGACTCTATCTTCACCAGCTTATCTCTTGCATTATAGCTTGCTAATCTATCATGAATGATCATAGCATAAACTTGCATATTTGCTGGAATAGGTGTCTTTGAAATTATTTCAATCAGTGAATGAATAACATTATTGCTAGCTAATGGTGTCATTTTGTTTACTTATGCAAATACAAATATCATTCCTCTGCCTTTTAATGTATTGGGTTCTAATATTGGTGAGCTGATTTTGTTGTAATGTTTCCTGGAATATGCTATACATATTGTAGCAAATAAGGAATTCGCCATTACCAAAGTTTATAGTAAAATCAACATAGGGATAATCTAGACTGTTTAGATACCAAGGGAGCACCCATAGGGGGTGCTAAAGGGGCTGAAGCCTTCCCAGATGCCCCTTAATAAAAAAACTAGGAGGGGAAAAACATTTATCTGTAATACTTAATGTGCCACTCTATTTTCAGAAGTGTTGACTACACTTTAGCAACACTTCAAGATTATGTTAAATAAATGCATATTTATAATAAAGTACATGATACATATAAAACTATAACTTATAGTAATTTATTTTAAATGTGCATTTATTTAACAGAATCTTGAAGTGTTGAGAAAGCATAGTCATCCTCCCATTTGGGCAGTCTAGCAGCTGGCTGCATTGCCATGCCATCACAGGTCGTAAATCCCTCATCCCTTCCCTTGCAACGTCTAATGGCCAGCCGCGAGTTCCATTACTCCCCAACCCCCTACCCTCCCTTCATCCAGAGGTTGATGCTGCTGGAATGCCTCGGACATGCCTCATGGCATACCAGTTTAACTCTGGGCCTCCGTCCGTGCTGTCTGAAAGAACTATTGCAAATCGTGAATTTGCCTAGTTGTTTTTTATTCTTGTACTAGCAAAATGAGAGTATTGTCAGTATGAATGCTTACATATAGTTTAAAGAACCATTTGATTCATTTTAGAAATGTCAAGGTCAAGGAAAATTTTATTATTATTCTCTTATCTGTGCAATATTGAACCAAAAAAAGCGAGATTAGCAAATTGACAGACTTCTTTAGTGTTGGTGTCAAAAAAACAGTGGTGTGGCAGCAATAGTGAAATTAGTCCCAGTGAATGTGTTTCCCAATCTGGATGTGTTACTTCAAATGCTGATGAACCTATTACCTCCATTCAGACAACCAATAGCATCAGTGTGACGAGTGTTACACAAAACCACATATTCGCAGTCACAAGTAAACAAGTGTTTTAAAAGATATTAGTTTATTTGAATAACTTGTTGGCCAAACAATAAATGACCACGTTAAATGTGACATTTTGACAAATGCTTGTGTTCCAGACGAAAATTTTGACATTCCTTGTTGTCAGATTGGTGGTTCTTTTTCTTGGATCAAGAAGTATACATGGCTTGCATATTCCCACAGCAAAGATAGTTCTTACTACAAGGTTTTTGTGGCTTTTGCTGCTGAGGAAGTGGGTATGTCAAACTCGCAAAATACTGGACAATTAATCAGGAATGGATTTTGCGGGTGGAAGAAAGCGATAAAAAGTTTTCAAGCAAATTAAAACGAAACCACCACTGCCAAGCTACTTTAAAAGTTGATGATTTTCTGAACATCATGCATGAGAAAAAAGATGCCTTGACCAATGTATTGACAAATCGCGAAGCATTCAAGCGGCAGAAAACAGGGAAATTTTGAAACAGATCATAGATACAGTAATTTTGTGTGGGCGGCAAAACAATCCTCTTCAGAGCCATAGCAATATGGTGAATTTGATATGAGCACACCACCACTTGAAAATGAAGGGAATTTTCGAGCACTACTAAGGGAAAGGGTAGAGAGTGGTGATGCAAAGCTTAGGAGGCATTTTGAATAATGTGGACGGAAATGCTACATACATAAGTTGGAATATTTAGAATCAGATCGCAGAAGCTTATAATGACATTATTACTAATAAACTTTTGGTGAGGTCAAGAGTGCGAAGCGTTTCTTGTGTTAGCAGGTGATGTTTCTTATTAAGAGCAGTTTACATTGTCCTTGTGTTATGTAAAACATGATAGTAACAGAGGCTACAGTCTTCAGGAAAGCCTTCTGCAATTTTTGCCATTAGAGGCAACAACAGGCAAGAATGTAGCAGACACACATATTCATGCACTGCAAAAGCAAGACATAAATTGTTATTTCCCTAGAGATCAGGGCTATGATGGTGCTGCATCCATGAGTGGAAAATTCAGAGGGACACGGGACTCAAAAGGTCTCTATGCTCACTGTTTCTCACTTAGTTTGAATTTAGCAATTTCAAATTCTTCTGATGTGACATCAATCAGGAATTGCTATGGCACTATACGGAAACTATATGATTTTTTTACCACACAAAGATTATTTTGCAACAAAAAATTGCAGGTATTGCTCCAGACTCACAAAAGAAAATGTTGAAGCAGCTATGCCCAACAAAATGGGTTGAAAGACATGAATCAGTCATGGTTGTTGTTCAGCTACTGCAACCTGTGGCAGCAACATTGGAAGAGATTACTGAGTGGGGAGATAAAAATGCTCTATCTAATGCCTTCATTCTGCTAAATGCCATAGGGCAACCAGATTTTATAAGAGCTTTGTTGTCAGCAGAAAAGTTACTGAGCTACATATTGCCACTGAGGAAAAAACTCCAGGCAACAGATGCTGACCTTGCATCTGCACTGCCTTATGCAGATGATATAAATTCAGTTCTAACAAGAATAAGAGAAAATGCAGAAACTGAATTCAAGATATTATTTAGAGAATGTGAAGAAACAGCCAGAAATATCGGGTTACAAATCACAATACCAAAGTTGGTAAAATGACGACAGGTTCACAGAGCAAATGTATCAGCTGAGAATGTCGAAGAGTACTTCAGGTGTGATGTTTTCATTCAATGGCCGGATGGCTTGATCAGTAACCTTCATGCAAGATTCGCCAAACATAAAGAAATTCTAACCAGTTTTGTGTGTCTTTAACTTTCTGGCACAAGTTCTTCCAAAGAATCTACAGAAAACTTTATAAAGTTAACATGATTCTACAAAATTGATTTGGATAGTGTCGGGATGAAGAGGTTGATATCCGAATTCAAACTGTGGTATAAAAAATCTATAATGTATAAAATGTTTAAAACATTCTAAACATAGCACATCCACTATTAAAGATATTTCAGCCCCAAAGAAATGCCATTGATGCATTAAACGTATGTAACAATAGCTTTTCCCCAAATGTGCATGTTCTCTTAAAAATATTTTCATCCTTACCTGTTCAACCAGCACATCGGAAAGAACATTTTCAACTTTAAGAAGAATCAAGAATTACTTGAGAAACACAATGAGCGACACTAGGTTAAACGGTCTTGCGAATCTCAACATTCACAGAGAAATACCTATCGACCAAGAGAAAGTAATTGACAATTTGGTTCTAAAAGGGCCTCGAAGACTCAACTTTGTTTTGTGAAAGAAAAAAAAAACACAGCTCTTAGGCTGATACTTCTTTGTTGTATTGAGTGTAAATATTATTTTTATGTCTTGCTGTATTAGTTTGATGTTTGTATAATTTCTACTTACTGTCGGACACAACATTTGTAGTTCTTCTACAGAAGTGTTTTCAATGTAACATAATATGTTTTTTTAATCAATTGTGACTCAAAATGCACAAAAATCAGTAATTATTAAGTGTATATATATATTTATATATATATATATTCTTGCCTTTCCATCGTATATATTTGTATCTATCACAGCCACTACAGTTTGATGTTTCATTATAGCTTGCTAACAAAACCCAAATCTGCAACTAGCCCCCCCCCCCCCCTCCGCCGCCAAGGCAAAATCCTGGGTGCCCCACTATAAGATACAGTTTAACATTTTTCATATGACAATTATCGAATAGCGATCTGTCTGATTTAAATTCTTTTGTCAGTTTGTTTGAAAACAAATGACAACATATCTCTGCTTTTTGGATGAAAATCTTGATTTCACATTCCACATGACTTTTTTTGATGTTGGTAGTATCGGAAAAGTCTTCAACCCCTTTGATTTGAATGTTATGTCTAAATTCTTCCTTTTTTCGATATATGTTAAAAACTTTACATGTTCAAAAGTGTTGATTTCAATATGTTTAATCAGCCATTCAAATCTATTTGATTCAAATGTTAAACCTTCCTCAATATTAACTGTATAATATATAGCATTCAAATGCATGTTAGAGAATAGCATAATTAATTCTTGTTTGCATTAAATATAACTTGTTTATTATCTTCAGCGAAGCCAAGTACCATACTTAATGGTATAACAACTTCATATTTTCCACCTGGGTTTATTTGTAGTTTATAATCACTAGCATTTCTCCACCCAGCCATAAGCCCTGTATAAAGATTGTTTACAGTTTGCAAGAGATAGTTCTTTATCATAGAAGTAATTCAAACATCTTGTCCTTGGTCGATTTCAACACCATTGAGCAGATATGTAATTCTGTCGATTAAATGAATATTCAGTTTCTCACTATTCCTGTAGTTACTGGGTTAGTTACATCAGCTGTCTTTGTAATTGTTCCCCTAATCCTTAAACTTGATTTCGATGGTAACATGTAAATATCATTATTTTGTGTATAAATCCTTATTTACAATGGAAATGTGTACGGACCTACTTGGAATGTTTCATATACATGTATTTCTGCATTGGCGATTGTATCTTTATAACTTATTGGTTCTTCAACATTAAGTATATCTTCCATTAATATTTACCATGTATCCTAATTCCTTTAAAAACAATTTGTTGCCCTGTGTTAAATTCGCAGGTATCTTATTTAAAGTAAGCATTTCATATTTGCATTTACATTTTTTTTATAGTTACTTTCTTCGAAGTATATTCCTTACAAATATAGATCTTAAAAGGACCTCCTACATTATGTCCACATTGACATTATACACACTACCCATTATGATTGCAATGTGCATGGAATGCAAATGTTTATATAGCTTTTTTTAAATGTAAACTAAATGTAATTACTTTTTTTCCTGAAATTAATAAGTTTGCCATCTTGATCGACAATTGTAACAACTATTTCATCATCACAATTAACTATTACTGGAAGATATATCAAGGGATTGTGTTTTTTCAATTATTTTAAACCCTGGTGCTACAGCACATGTGAATTCATATAACGAATTTGTAAGTTTTCCATTCAAATATAAACAGTCTACAATATTAACATTTATACAGCATAAATGTACCGACAATATTAAATTGTTTTGATGATTCATACAATTCATTAGTGAGATACACTCTCTATTTGTAACCTAACATATTTGCAATTGAATTGTCTTCCATGAAATCGATATCGATGTTACTGTACATCGCAGTAATTAATGTATTTGGATTTACACGTAATTGGCAATGTACATCTTCAGGTAATGCTGTTTTAATTAACATTTATAAATCATCTAACTCATATAATCCTACCAGTATCACAATATTTTTGGTTTTTTCCAATGTTGACCATAAATGATTGGTTGTGAAGATCAATGTTTCGTATGCTGTTGTAAGCAACAAATTCGATTATAGGTTGTTCACGATAAAGTGAGCACTTTTAAGGCCCTGCAAAATTTTTCCTTTAAGTTAATTTCTAACTTTCCACCACTTTTTAATGTAAACATTGAAATATGACTAATAAACACAGTGTACATTCCATCACTCTCAAAAGTTAACATTTAATACTGCAATAAAATACATTTATTAGGGGATAGTGCCTTTTGAAAGGGCCTTAAAGAGTGTTCATTTTATCATGAACAGCTTATAGACTCATTTGCCATTCTCCAACTAACTCCAAAGCTAGGAAATATACCAAATGCAATTGTGGTGAATTTCCACTTAATATCAACTTAATTGACCTATTACCAATAGGCATTGCTATTGCATGTACTTATATATCCTGTTTATAGCCAGAAACTGTAAACATAAATGTCCACAATTGATTGTATTTGGTAATTGTTCTATTTTGTAATTGTGTCTTAACTGTGTGTTTTTTAATTAATCACATATTGTGATTGGAGGATGTAAATCAGAGAAACTGTCATAATATAATTATAGATTTACATTTTAAATTAATGCAACCCAATGTGTTTCTTTGTTTTGTTTCGAATTTAAATTAACAGTCATGTATTCATGAAGGTTTTGATTTCTTTGGCAAATTGTCTCTCATATACATACCTTGGAAATAGAGAATATCCAGTTCCTTTACAAATACAAGAATGTCTTTGCTTTTAAGTGCAAATTTTGGAAGGCTATTTAAGACTTTCTGCATTTTTCCACGTTTTGAATTTGTTTGTCCTTGTCCAACTTTATATGGTTTATGATACATTCCTTAACCACTTGACTTAACTGCTCTACTGATTGCCAAAAATTCCCTCAAGGAGTGATATTTGAGCTGTTAATACTGGAAAAATAAATTGTAATATCCCACCTTTCTTGGTTTTTCATTTGGTCTTACATTTTATCTCCATGCCACGTTTCCCTTTTGCTCACATCACTTTGTTCATGACCCAAGTCCCAAGCTTTCTACCTGTTGTGCATGGATTCTTCCTTGTATTTGCTGCTTTATTGGCAATAATTGCATCTGCTATATGCCTTTCTTTCAAATTGTTTGTTTGAGCTTAAACTATGTCATACTCTTTACAAGCATTATCCAAATGGTTTATTCCTTGATTGTTCTATACCTGGGCTCACAAATATTCTGTAAATGCAGTTCAAATGGTAATTTTTTAATCAATGCATTCAATACTCCACATCTTTTTTGATATGATTAGTATGAGCGATTGTTTTCAAATGAATGCGAACCTATTTATAGATCCGCATTTATAGCTTTACATTAGTACATTACATTACATTATAATGTATAGATATTAAGGTTGTATAGCAAAATGTGCATCTTCCTGTAATTGTAAATACAAAAGAAAATATAATTGAATAGAAATATGGAATTCTTTTACCTCAAAATATAAGTTGTATAATTAGCTGTCCTTCCTGTGGAAAACTTGTGTTGTTATGTCGATATGTGAACATCCAAATGGAGTTAAGTTTGAAAATGTATATGTGTTTTCTAAAACAATACAACAAGATAAATATCAATGATTAGCAACCATTTTGTTGTTAATTGAAGGAATGTGATATTTCCCTTTTACTAATAAAGAGGATATTGTATCTCGAAACCTATGATGGACATCCTATTAAAGGCAGATTTTAAGATAACAAATTACAGAAAGTTGCTTCTCCAAATGAATATTTAATTGATAGAATCATTAAAAAAGGGAAACACACCTCCTTATTCCACTGGAAAGGTTTCTCAAAAACACACTATTCATGAGTGAAGAATCAAAATCTTAAAATATTGTAATACAATGTTCGTAGAATTATGATAATCAATAAAACATTGAAAGATAATTCATGTTTATTTTTTTCAAAATAAACCTTCCTATAATTATGGGGTTTGGATGTACAATTATTGTGTATTTAGTTAATTACAATTATTGTGCAATCATTCTGCTTGTTTTATTGAATTGTCATTTAATTGGAATATTGTTTGTTTGGGTTAGCATTGGAGCAGTAACCCTTTGCATTCTATTCCTTTTAAATGTGATGTAATTGATTGCTTTTAATGTTATTAAAATGTCTTTGAAATGTGATATATTTCTTTGTATTGATTCATTTCCTTGAATTCGTTTCACAGATTATATTTCTGTGGGATTTTATGTTTTTAATTGCTGTTAATGTTATATTTCTTGTAAACAGGATATATGTTCCGTTGAATTTTGCTGATTAAAAATAATTTCTTGGAATTGAAATATATTCTCTTGGAATTTTATAGCTTAAAGGCATTTGGGGCGTAAATCTTCGTTATTAGGAAATAATTTTTTAGTGGGAATTGTTAAAATATATTCGCTGGCAGCAAACGTTCAAAACGGCTGAGACTCTGAGGGTGCAGACTTTTTCAAAACTGATACAAGGGCCTGGAGTTTATTTACCCCAGTAGCAGTGTCCTCCTTCAGCCTTGAGGCCAGAGGGAGGGTGGGTAGGGTCGAGCGGGACAAAGCAGGGTAGCACTCGAGACCGTCCTCTAATCGTAAAAGGACAGTTGTTCTTGATTATCTGGGTTGAGTGGCAGGTGGAGGGCAGAGCTCTGGAGACCGAACATAGATATAATTTCATAAACTTCTCACCACAACATTAAATTTCATAATTTAATAACATATGCACATGTTAATATGATAATTTAGTTTTTTAATAAAATGTGGATTATCGGGAAACTTGCATGAGAACTACGTTTCTGAAGCTGATCTAGGTTTGGATAAAGTGTTCGCTACGAGAGTTGGCAGGCTTTCAACTGTGTTTGCATTAAGAAGTGCGATTGCATAAAGACATTTAACATATACATGTGTCTATGAAAATAAATGCGAGCGATTTTTCATTCAAGTAGTTCGGCGAGGGCATAATTAGCTAGAATCCATATATTTCTTGATTTTCTCACAAATTATGTGCGATAGTTAAATAACTTTTTATAAAACATCTGATATCGGAAAACGTGGATTATCGAGAAACGTGATTGCAAAGTGTTGAATACATCTCGCGAAAGTTGGTATGGTTTCGATGGAAGCTGTGTTAAAATTATTTTCAATACGTATTCTCATGTTAGCGGTACTTATTCGGACCAGTAAACTATGTTTTGGATACGTTGTTTGTGAGCTAATTATTTTTAAAATATTTACTTTTTCTAGGGGATGTGTAGAAATGGTGTAAGTTGTTCGTTTTTTGTGCGATTCTATGAATTTACTTGTTTGTGGGGTAAATCTTTATTTAATTTTTTTTGTCTGTGTTTAAAATTTTCATTTGAAATGTTCCGAATATTTATACTTTTCTGGGATATTTTACAAATTATATGGGTTACGTAAGTAACTTTGTATGTAGTTCAAATGTTATGTTGTAGAGCTGAGAGCTGTTGGGGGATGTATGCTTAAATTGGGCATCGTTAATTTATAGCATCCAGATTGGTTGGGAAATAGTTTTGGGATAGTAAACTGTAGTTATGAATCTGTGCTCCATTTGTAAGAAGGCATAAATAATTTTCGACTTCTGCATTTTTAATAAATCACCTTTGTTAATTACTTCATTGTACGTATACTTCAGAATATTTGGTTCTTTTGTTTAGGACTAATGTGGTTTAATTTAAGACATTTGGTTACATATTGGACCTTGTCATTAGTATATTAATATACATTATTTCCAATTCTTTTATAACATCAGTATTGCTGGGATGGTAATTGAGTTTTAATTTTGATGTGGAAATAGGGTAAGTTGTTCTTTTGGTGTCTTGTTTGTGTGATTGAGTCTCTAGCAAATATTATATTTCTTTGTCCGTAGTTAAAACTTCATTCGAAATGCTCAGTGTAATCGTGTTAACTGGAAGTGCTAAAGTGGTAGATTGTTCCATATTAAATTATAAGCAATAGTTTAAATGTTACGTTGTAATGTATGTGTCTAGAATGCTATTGTGATTAGCTTCCATTGGAAATATAAACCAGTGTTTTGAATTTGTAAGCAGGGATAAATAATTTTCATTCCGTTTTTTCATAACTCACCTTTGTTAATTACTTTGTTGTAGGATATGTCGTTCTTGTGTTGTATGCTTTATGTATTCAATCATTTTACCTATTTTGATTGTGTGCACATTGAATAACTCATTCATTTCAAACACCTAGATTGGTAGGGAAGTACGATATCTTTTTGGATTTGTTGTAGGTATGATTCTATTAAGTCGTTCCTTGGTTGTTTTTTTTTATAAGACAAGGATTACTGGGGCGGTCATTGAGTTTTCACATGGGAATAGGCTCCGTTGGCTGTAATTCTTCTGGACTTGACATAGTTACTTTATGTTCTGTTGCATTTAATTATATAAAAATAAATGGTATTTGAGCAATGGTCTGGGTTTTTTAAATGGCACAACATGTTTGCGTCACAATCGCGGTAGGTCCTTTTCATTTTTTTATGTTCTTATAACATAAGTTTTCATATTTCATTAGTTTAAACCATTCATTTATTATGCAATTCCATCGTTTCGAATAATACCGTCCACATTCAGATATCGCTGCACATGTCTTATCCCTCAGTCAATACACTAAGAATATTTTAGAATAGTCATTCATTAACCTAACATTTATGCATTCTATATGTTCTGTTTGTTGAGGAGTGAATATGCTGTGTGCATCGTACGAGTCTCTGTTGTTTGTCATAAAATATATTCCTAAAATACAGGATGGGTTAATAAACTGCCATTGTGGATTCAGCCTGTAATTCACTTTCAATACAATTCGCATTTCCAACATAACCTCAGTTGACATTCTGATGTTAGCCACACTGCACGTGTCTTAACCCTCAATCGCCAGCCAGACAACAAAAGGGAAGGTATTCAACTTCCTCATTACAATTATTAAATATTACACAATACACAGATATATACCACTTCCCCAACACATCACACCTCAGTACAATACGAGATGTCCAAGTGTGAACATCGATACTGCTGCTCGCCAACAAAAAAAAAGGACCCCTATCACACATACCAAATATATACAATAATACAAGAATATTTTCAATAATTAAATTTTTTTAAGAAATTTATTTTTTATATGAATCCATCCATCAATCAATCAAATTTTATCGGATTACGATTAGAGGATTAACGGTTTGCCTAATTGCTATCGGATTAATTATGGATTAATTATGGATTAATTATAGGATTAATTTGGTCCCTCAATTTGATATCAAATCGATAATCCAATTAATCAAAAGTGAAGTAGGACCATCACGCCCCTACTACTCATACTAAGATATCCAAGGGTTCGTCTACTGGGAGCCAGCAGGTTATGTTTTCAATAACTCCTGCTACATCGATAATTACTGTTTCCGCAGACGATTATGACGAGACATTTATTGCTAAAGACGGAATGACTGAGTCGGTTTGACCGGAATGTACACTTGCAAGGCGTGCGCGTAACGTCGACGAACTTCAAAATAAACAGCCATCAGCCCAACTACTGATAAACATACACCTCCTGTTACAAAGAAAAGTAAACTTGATATTGAGGATAAAGCTGGAAGTGAAGACGATAATGATGACAGCATTGATGATGACTTTGACAACAGTGTTGGCAGTGAAGATGATGATGATTTCCTCGACGGTTCACATATTTCACCAACAAGTTTCCTTCGACAAGTGATGCGAAGAAGGCAGAAGTCTTCGAGTTTAGTGGCGATATGTTTACCGAAGACCAGTATATACTTGTATACAGACTTAGATATTTGAATGAGCTTCAAAAATGCGGGGATTTTTCGAACGTAAAAGAGATGGTTTCCATCGTTAGAGAACTTAAGTATCGGGGTTATATCAGATGATATGATTAACCGCTTTCTTCTGGAAATGTAATTGCAATATATTAATAACTTATTTTCTAATAATTCTTTTTCTTTATATTTTATGTCTTATCATTTTTATCGGCATTAAAGTTTTAAATAAAAAACATGCATTTAATCAATTATGCATGTAATTATAGTGCTAATGAGAAATAATAAATATTTTCTTTAATTCGAATGAAATGTATCGGTTTATAGCTTTCAATATAAGTGCCAGCAGCTCGCTTGGCCTCCATCTTTCTGACTTTTATGTATTTTTCTCAAGTTTTTGTTTTCATTCAATGTAATTCCAGGTCACAGGGTCAAGGTTGAGGTCAGTGGCTTTCAATACAGTAGTAGTCCGTAATGTAATAAGCTTGCCGACTTTTATGTACTTTTTCTCGAGTTTTGAATTTCAAGGTCATTCAAAGTCATGGGGTCTAGGTCAAGTTTAACTGCATCCAATATGGTGGTAGTAGGATCGTATGTCTATGTGACACACTGGCATGCCAGTGCTGAAACATTGTCAATGTGCATATGTAACACTGTCGATTCATAATAAAATGGAGACTATTTTAGAATCGGTATTTAGCTCTGATATTATGATGCGTACTATGTAATACAAAAAAGATATTTTGGGGAAATAGACTTTAATTTTTTTTATCGTTAGATCAGTGGCGTGTAAACATTTATGTTTCCTTTGACGGGTCTAGATTGTGATGTAATCACAACATTTATTAGACCAATTATTTTCAATATTGCTTTTATTCACTTTAACAGGACTCTAGTAAACCAGTCTTAAACTGGAATTTCATGAGTATGAAGAATGTTGATATAATACACTAAAAATTATAGCCCAGGCCCTCAATATAGACCCAATCAAAGCTGCGTGCATAGTAAAAATTAAAATGAAAGCATTTCTTGACTTATGAAACATATATTTTTTCCAATAACTGAAGCCTGTAAAAATTAATACGATCCTTTATTTTATAAGGCTAACATTTTACTGTATTTCTCAATAATGGAAAAGTCTTCGTTAAAAACCAGATAAAGTGTATTGATTGGATTTAAATACTTTTAAACATTACACATTAAAACTTAAGCACAAATCGGAGCACCAAACTGTCTATCATAGTCCGAACTGCATAAAATGTTTCTTGACACAAACACATTTAAAATTCTGACTTAAACTCAGCACAAGTATTTTTAAAATTCAAGAGATTAACGATGTTTGTGAAAATAATAATATTTAAACAAGGTGTGTTACCATACTGAATTTCAAGAACACGAGTCGATGCGGGCCCTTTTGACTGGCCATCGCTTTTCCAGACAACTCGTATTCAAATAAAAACTACCATTAAGCATCAATGCAAACTATCACAAACCAACAGACTTCAATTACGTTATAGGGTTCCACAGCTAGAAAGTAACGCCAAAATGAATTTTACCAATACAAGTACCACGATTAAAGCCAAACCAAAATTTAGAATACTCGACTATGAAAAACTCTACACGAATTATACCAGCACTCAACACTTTAAGTTAACATCGTGTGAAAGGGGACTTAAAATACATCGTCTCTACTACACTCATAACTATCAGCTCAACATGCTGATGACAATTGACAGAGTCCTGAGGGGGCCTCGAGCAGACAGAATACCGGAAGGGAATTCTCAACCAGGTGACAACAGTAGAAGTGACAGAGTCTCGCGCTGATACTAAGGTGGATTTACGATTGACTTAACAGAATAAGTTCGCCATGTGCTTAACATATGATTCAATGTATTCAAGGACAGCAGTTTATGACTGTCGTGTGCGGGTCTTGACGGGTCGTGTGGGTTCTTGGCGTAACTTACGAGATTGTTATATTTTATATCTTAAATACAAGTCAAGACGAAGCAGGCAATCAGAGTACAGCGACAGTTGTTGGCTGGAAACTGTATTTACAATTTGTATTTAGGTTATGTTGTTTTGTGAAATCGAATGAAAGCGATTATTTTAATCGAGCGACAGTATCATATTAATTTAAAGAATAATCCATGGTCGTGTTTTGTTTCGTGGAAGAGGTTATTGAATTCTCTTTAATTAACCTTTTCAGATTTATTGTTGGAAATGCATAATGTTGGCATCGGCTTCCCTTTCTTTAAGTTTTCACTAGTTTTTAAAAACGATTACACAAGCAGTAACCATAGATAGTTAAATAAATATAAATTGTCCATTTTTACAGGTTATTTCTGTTGCTTACATCTACTACGATTTTTATTCGCTAGAATTAACGGTAGCTAATTCAACCATAAACTGCAAATTTTCTTATTATTGTACGTTTTTCGTGTGCTTATCGAGCCATTATGTACACTTCTTAATTATTTAATCGTAAACCCCCATGAAGGCTGATCATTTCTATTTACAAGCTAACCGATAAGAAATAAGAAAGGTGCGCATGCGCAGAAGGGCGAGGTAATACCAATGAGTTGGGCAGGAAAATGAGAAAGAGGTAAAACAAATCACTGGGGAGGCGAGGTGGCAGTTCTCAATCATTTTAAAGAAAGCAGCGCATGATATACGCTTGAAGCAGTTCATCCAAACTGCGCATTCCCCCCTGCTAAATCCCTTTTCACCCCAGCTTTATTTCGGGTAAGTCAATCAACAGTAGTACAAAAACACAGTACATCACAAGAAGAAGGAAAGTGCCACAAGTGACACACAGAAACTAATAATATTGACCAAACAAATACGACGAAAAATCTTGATGTCAGTAAGTTCATTTATTTCCATTACGCAAGCACTCTTCCGTCGGAGTACAAGGAACGATAATGTCTAGTCTTCTTTTCCCTTCTCCCGGGAGAATAAATCATTCCAAGTAAGTTCACACAGCGAATGCATAGTCTAGGGCCTGATACACTGCAATCAGCCGGGCTAGAAAAGTCAAGGGGTTTGCTGCACGGCAGGCTCAAACTCGGCGAAACTGCAGCAACTCCAGATGCTGTCCATTCGATCGCCGTGCCCCGGGGGAATAAACAAACAAACAATGGGACGACGAGAAAAAGAAAACTAAAACTAGGGAGAAGTAAAGGGAAAGGGTGCACAAGCGCGGTTACAAATCAGAGAGAAAAAAAAAAAACATACGCACAATCTGAAATACAAATAGCTTAATCCCGGAAAAATACTTATTGAGGCGACTCACGTGAGCTTTACGAAACTCACGTGATGTCCCACGAGGGATAACATTACAGAGTTATTTCCTGGATATTTAGTTAACTAAAAGGGCAGGAAAACTTCGGGATGAATTTTGTACTAATGTCCTTCCCGCTGTCGGCCAGGAGAAAATTCGTGCACAAATTCTTGTTGTCGACTAAGAAAGGGAGAGTAATTTGACCTAGAATCAAGGCACGCAGCAACCTCAAGTTTCGCTTCGACCAGGTGCCGTGCTACCTCGTTGAGGAGACGATTCAGAGAGGAAGGATCAAGGGAAAATGGAAGGGAGAGGTTTCAAATGTTCAGCAAAGGATGAGGCAACTAACATCCGAGGGATGGAAGAGAAGGAGGCGATCCACTAGAATCGTGCACGGTCGAATTAAAACCGATATTAATAAACTCTAGGTCGCGATCCCATTGCGTGTGATCCTGGTTGTGGAAGTTGGTGAGGCAGGCTTTAGTGATTTTATTAAAGCATCCGACCTGGTTACTTTTGGGAAAGTAAGGACTAGAGGTGTAAAATTTCACTGCCCACTTAAAACAAATTTCCTTAAAACATGATGGGGACTGAAAGTATCTGGCATTGTCCATCACTATTTCAGCAGGGTCTTCGTGAAACTATCCAGCAGTACCAATAAACACACATCCCTCTCTTGGATCTGACTAACGGTACAAATATCTCAAGATGGACGACGTGTCAGGGGCAATTAGGCACCTGTATGCGTGTCCGACCGAATTTTGTCTGACGAGCCTGCTTATATCGCTGGCATCCATCACACGTCTTAAAATACTGGGTTACGTCCTCACTAAACTAGGAAAGAAAAATGTACGGAAATTTTCTCAACAGTCTTATTAATTCGTAAATGGCCCCCATAGAGGGAATAATGAAAGTAACGCAGTAACATGGGTCCTAAGGCTTCCACAACAACTAACTTTTCAGCCTGGCCGCTTTAACGAGAAAAATACATAAAACCATAATTTTCGAAATAATGAATGGAACCCCAGAACTCAAATCCCACTTTATCTGTGAACACCAGGGATCGGCACTATGAACTTCGCGGATCTGAACTAAGAATTCGGGAAACCCCTGAATCAACCTTAGAGAAGCTGGAGGCTCTACAGTAATTTCCTCGAAACCAGGCGGGTCAAACTGTGCCGTTTTAGTAAGCCACTTGTAAAAAAAAATTTTAATGGGCGATTTTAATTTGTTTTGGGTTGTATTGCCCTCAAGTTAATGTAAAGTAATTTAATTAGTTTCATTTTGGTTTTCTTTATTAAGGTATTGGTGACTAATGACAATTTGGTAAAGGGCCTCTTAAAAGTTAGTTCACTGCAAGACCTATGCTGAGTTTACCTTCTCTAAGACAGCTTCACCATTCCCGTCCGGCTGGACATGGCGAGACGCCTGTTACAAGACCCACTGCGGCGCAATTTAGTCACGTATGTTACAAGAGTGTTTTGCCGCGCTTCGCGCGAACTGTCACGAAGTCGTATTAAATTACGATCCACTCTAATGCTAGCTGATTTTTTTTCCCCTGCGATGCTGTAGAGACCGACTGATGAAGGACTTTTCAGTGCACGTTTTGGTAGAAGAACGTCATATATACCGCCTGAAAGCGAATTTACTACCTCTTAATGCTACCTAATGGCGCGGTGTGAACTAAGCACTTTAGTTCGTACGATCTCCACTGGCCCAAAAGCGGGCGCTCCGCTCGCTCTTGGGCCACAACGCGACGAATGAAGACGCGCGTCCGCGCCATTACTGAGACTACAGCAGAGATAGAACACATGCAATTTCGGACGACCTCTTTCCAAAGCTTATGACGAGGAGACGTAGTTCAACAACGTTTGATTTTGTCTACAATGTAGTCATTTTCCTTTTAATTCAAGATGTAGAATAGCAACGGCAATGCGAACTTAGTATATATTTATTTGGTGTTCGTATTTTGCTAAACTACAGCCTCGTGACGAGCTACTACGTCTAGCTGCAGAAAGAACCCTGCAATGGGTAAGTTTGGCTTTATGTTTCGTCTCGGCGATCCCGTAACTAGGACCGATATTAATTTCCCATGGTCCCTTTCCGTGTGTTTACAGCGGGTTGTGATTCGTGTTTCTACCGCCACTTTTCGGACTTGGTTCTACCGTCTGCTGTCTTCAGGATTTATTGATTTACAAAAATGTTGCATCCCTGATGTCCGCTAGGCTGAGCGACAGTTGAAACCTGTTGCGGACACGTAATAAGGGGAACTGGATCAGCTGGACACTATGCGGACTCACTACAGATATGGCGAAAATGTTTCTATTTCTTTTTGAGGAACTGTTAATTGCATTGTCACCGATAAATTCATTGCCATAATATGTTTAAAAGCAGTATACATGAATACTGGAAGCCATTTACTAAGTTTGTCAATTAATTACATTAAAATAAGTTTAATTGTGCGGGGCCCCATTCCTTTTGGTATTTTTTTTTTTACCTGCTATTAATTTTGAGATTATGGAATATTATTTGTTATAAAATACTAATATAAAAAAATCGAAATTCAAATTTATATAGATTTAATGTATTGTCGAAAACTTAAAGAAAAGAATACAACCATAACTAACAAATTGTTAATTGGCTTTTAATTTTTTTTTAGTTACTTGCCCTCTGAGAAAAAAAAAAATATATAATACAATGATTGCTTTGAAGCTAATTATGTTGTGAATTAAATGCGTTCCATACCACGACCTCAGTACGCTTCAAAGCCAACTTGATTTTATGATAATATATATGTACTCTTTGAATTCAGAGTAATTTTTTTTTTTTTGCTGTGGCATGGGGTACAAAACATGCGCGATAAACTGTCGGCAATGGGATTATCTGTGCCCTTTACATGGTGAACTTTGAACCTGTACCTCGACCAGCGCAATACTCATCTACCCAATTTTTCTATTGGTTGGGATGATTCAGTACCCAACTGAGGGCCTGATTATCGGTGTACTAATAACACTCGTCGTTTTTAATATAGGGTGCAAATTTTTCTAGCCCAAACAGACACGCCAGGGTTTCCTTTTCGTAAATTCTTAATGCTCGCTCAGGCTCCATCAGAGTCCTACTTGTGAAGGTTACAGGCACAATATGGCCTTCATGCCAATGCTCCAAGGCGGCGCCTATAGCTAAAGAGGAGGCATCCCCCTGTACCAAGAAACGTTTCTCGAAATCTGGCAAAATCAATACTGGCGGAGAACTAAGTGTTTTCTTTAGCACATTAAAAGCCTGCTCTTGCTCAATATCCGAAATAAATTTTACTACTTTTCTTTTAAGCCAGTTCAGGGGAGCTGCAATTTCTGAGTAATGCTCTATTAATCGCCATTAGTACCTCATTAACACCAGAAAATTTTGTACGCCTTTCATGTTATGAAGACGGGGAAGTTCAAAATTAGGGCTACTCGATCGGGATCCAGTAACAATTTGCCCTCACTAATCACATAACCAAGAACATTTACTTTATTGGCAGCTAAAGTTACTTTTAATAGGGATTAACCATTAACCCTACATCACTGAACCATTGCAACACTTTACGTAAGTGATCTAGGTGCTCCTCCTTGCTCTCATTGTACACAATCACATCATTTACATAAATAAATACAAATTTAAATTCAAAATCAGAGAAAACATGATCCAATACTCTAGAAAGGGCCTGACTACCGAAGTTAGCGCCCATTGGAATCCGTGTAAACTCATACTGATTCCAAGGAGTGCTAAATTGCGGTGTATATGTGGCAAGAGGGATCCAGGAGACACTGGGGAACACTATGATATAAATCCAGGGCGGAGTAAACATTAGCCCGCCCTAGATGCTGTAAGGCCCAGTAGACTGAGGGGAGGGGGAAAGGGCCCTTATTTATCTTACGGTTTACTTATGTGGGGTTAACTACAAGTCTGTATTTTTCACTGCCTTTTTTTCTGGACTAAAAATCAGGGAGAACAATAATCTGATTTCCATGGTATAATAACTCCAGCTTTCAACAACTTATCTATGAACTTTCTAAAGGCCTTAAGTTTAGGAAGGGGACACGTTAAATGTCGGTCCTGAACAGGCACACCATCCACCAGGGCTAAACTGAGCACGAGAACATCACATTTCCCAATCTTAGGTGTAATAATGCAATTAACCGCCTGTTTAATACATTTTAATTTCTCTTCAAATTTATTTGTATCATCGGCACTTAGAGAACTGTCAGAATGCAAATTGTTAAACTGCGTAGTCTCTCCAGGATACAAATATATTTAAATATTAGGTGCGAAGCCAAAATACAACGTAAAATCTGCGAAATTAATTAAGACCCTTGTCTTTTATAAAAATTCCAAGCCTAAAATAAGCCACTGATTCAAAACAGAAAGTATTCTAAATTCATAATTCCATGAAAAACGACCAACTTTGTTATGTAGCTTTACTACATGAGAGGCTGTAAACACATCCCCATTGGCAATACACAATTTCAATTCTGGTGTGCGGAGCACACGCACTTTATAAAAAACTTTAGTGTTGATCAGGTGTTTCACGAACTGTCAGCTGGTGACACAATGTGTAGCGCCGGTAGCGATTAAAGTGGGGAAAAAACTGCCAACCTGCACCACCCATGTATTATGCGGATTTCTATTTTCAAACGAGCGGCGACCAAGAACCCCCGCACTTATTCTCGGCCGTCACTCTTTTCCCGAAAGAGTACAGGAAGCGCGCACGTGTCCCGTCATACCGCAACGGAAAGACTTCCTATTTCTCCACGCTACACGTGATTTCAAACAGTCGCGACTTGAATGTCCCCGCCTAGTACAGTTACGCCAGGAGACATTTTCAGTGCGAACCTACTCTAATTCAGTACCTTTCGCCTCCACCACAGACAATTGATTTTCCACAGTATTTCTTTCATGTACAATGTTCAAACTTTCTGTAGGCTGAACACCGGCGCTGTTTCCAACGCCTCGGACATCATAAAAGTACGTTTATTTTCAGATGCAGAATTAAATTCTCCTTCAGCTGCGAAACAACTCTGAATTTCTATCGTCGCCCAGGTGCGCAATTCTTTCATATCACAAGGATTAGGAGTGAGTGAGTGAGTGAACACGAAGTTCTGACCTGAGGTGTTATATTCTCTAAAATAATTTTGACACATTCCATTTAACCCAAGACTCAACGCTCTCTGATGTGCTTAGACAGAGTCTATGAAATCGTTCAGTGTTTCTCCGGGACGCTGAAAACGGTAAACTAAGTCGTGTTCACACACGCGCCTGACACGGGAGGAAAAAAAAAACATGTGACAAAACAATATTATGAAAGTTGGCAAAACTGCAGCCCGCGGAATTTATTTCGTTGGTAATCAGCTGCAAGGCGTGACTTTCACACTTCAGCGCCAAGGCGAGCAGCAAAGTGACGTCATCATCGACACGCAAATCCACGACCTTCGCGGCAACTATAAAAACTTTCAACACTGTGCGTGACTCGGCAAGGGTCAAACGGGGTATAGTCTGTACAGTATGGCAGAATATTTTAATGGAACAGGACTGTAGGTTTGAAGCACTCACCGAAGCCGTCTCCTCACTGACGCGACGCACCGCCTGGCCACTCGATTTCTATAACAACACAATGCTTACGTAACTGCTCCATGCTGGCATCGAGCAGGAAGAAAACCTGGCGATCCTCCAAAAAGGCAACTAAAGCGTCTTTGTTGAAAGTATACAGAAATTATGTTCTCTCAGCCAATTTGCAGGGTGATCATGAAACAAAGAAAGCAACACGTTAGCAGAGTTATGCGCATATTAAATCTTGTGAAGTAGGCCTAAACAAGATTTATAAGATCAATTTTTTTAAAAATTGCTGTTATTCACTTTAACAGGACTGTCTAATACAACAGTCTTAAACTGGAATTTCATGAGCATGAACAATGTTAAAATAACACAGTAAAAATGATAGGCCAGGCGCTTAATATGAAGCCAATCAAAGCTGGGCGCATAATAAAAATTAAAATGAAAGCATTTCTCGACTTATTAAATATACATTCTTTCAAATAACTGAAGCCTGTAAAAATCATTACGATCCTTTACTGTATTTCTCAAAAATTGAAAAGGCTTTTTAGAAACCAGATAAACTGTATTGATTGGATTTAAATATTTTAAAATATTACTCATTAAAACAAGCACAGATCGAAGCACCAAATTGTCTATCGTAGTCGGACCTGCATAAAATGTTTCTTGGCACAAATACATCTAAAATTCTGGCTTAAACTCAACGTTTCAAAATTCAAGAGACTAACGATGTTTATGAAAATAATATATAAAAAGGTGTGTTACCATACTGAATTTCAAGAACACGAGTCGATGCGGGCTCTTTTGACTGGCCATCACTTTTCCAGACCACTTGCATTCAAATAAAAACTACCATTAAGAATCAATGCAAACTTTCACAAAACCAACAGACTTTAATTACGTTATAGGGCACCACAGCTAGAAAGTAACGCCAAAAGGAATTTTACCAATACAAGTACCACAATTAAAGCCAAACCAAAAGTTATAATACTCAGCTACGAAAAACTCTACACGAATTATACCAGCACTCAACACTTTAAGTTAACATCCCTTGAAAGGGGACTTAAAGTACATTGTCTCTACTACACTCATAACTATCAGCTCAACATGCTGACGACCTCGAGCAGACGGAATACCGGAAGTGTATTCTCAACCGGGCGACCAGAGTAGAAGTGATAGAGCCTCGCACTGATGCTAAGGCGGTTCAGTTCAATTTACAAGTTACCAAATAAGAAATCAGAAGACCACGTATTCGCAGAAGGGTGGGAGAATACCAAAGTGTTGTGCAGGAAAATTAGAAAGAGGCAAAACAAAGCACTCGGGAGGCGAGGTGGCAGTTCTCAAACACTTTAAGAGAAAGCAGCGCTCTATATACACTTGAAGCAGTTCATCCAAACTGCGCAAGAATACGACTTGTTTTTGCACCTCGTAATCTTGCTTCGTTTCGTAAATATAAATATGTAGCACTGTTCGGGGCATTAATTGTATTATCTTAAATTCGTTACTGGGCATTTTTTTTTCTTTTTTCTGTAATAGGTGGCCTGTTTTCTCTTACCTTAATTAAATTTCATGCGTGTGTGTGCGAGTATGTCTGTATAGGTGTAAGCGTAGGTGTGTGCGTGTGTGTGTTTGACGTATGAGCAAGTAGAGAATGTACCAATTTTTTTAATTATTTCTTGGTTTCACACTTTGCAAAGTATCTTTGGTTTCACCAGAAATTAATAAGTAATTTCACATTTGATATTTTACAACATAAAATAAACAAAGGTGGAGTTCGGTCAGAATTTATTTAGAAATATTTGTACATAGAATTAATTTTCTAGCATTCGAAAGGGATTACCATAACTCTACTATTTCATGGTATCCGTAATTCACTGACTGCAATATACTCCTTCGCACTTGTAAAGTCTTTCCTTAACAGTATCGACGAGTTTGAATGGTGGTGAATGAGAGCTGTATGTGTGTGTCTTTGCTGCATTTCGTGTTGTATATTTCTTCATGGGGGACTAGCATCTCGGGAATTCAACTGTGTTTTATTTAGCATAATCCATAAAGAGTGAATAATATTGACACCTGCTGGATTAGAGGCTGCACATAAACATATACATGTTCGCATGTTACTTTTTATTCGGCTAAAGTCGTGTAGCAGTGTGGTGTGACACTGGTGGGGGAGGGTGGTGGTGTTTTACCGCGGATCAGACGTATCTCTTAATAGAGCGAGCGCACACGAATGTATGAAAATACAGACATTTTGTTTGCTGTAGGCAACTGTTTTTTATGGTTTGTTTCGTGTGGTGCATGTATCTTTGAGCTAGCATCTCCTCAAAGAATATAATTCCCCCCCCCCCCCACAACTTATTGTACGTAGATTCTTTGCATGTATAACGGGGCTTATATGTGGACACTGGGAGCTAGAAATATCGCTGTAAGGGGAGTAACCATATGGATATTTTTCCTGCTGCCTACAGGGCCACGGTGGCTGAGCGATTAGCACACGTGCCTCCAACCAAGGCGAACCGGGGTCAATTCCTGGCCTGGTCACCGCATTTTCGCAAGTGGGAATCGTGCCGGACGATGCCGTTGGTCTGTGGGTTTTCTCGGGGATCTCCTATTTCCCCAGTCCCTTCATTCCGACGCCGCTCCACATTCACTTCAGTCACTCTCATCGGTTCTTAAGACCTCGCTGTTAAGAGTGCCCAAATATTTTCACTCACCCCTGTTGCCTACATTTCCTAACGTACTGATATTAAACTTAGAAGGGTTGTTTTGCGCCGTTGGTTCTACATTTTTCTTTGCTGTTGGGCTGCGTGTGAGCCATCCTATCTGTGTGTTAATATTTTTCGGCGTTGGTCATGAAATTTGCTTTCTATTTTTCCTTGTCAGGAGGCTTCGGATGATAGAGTTTCCATTGACGTCCGTATAGTTCTGTGCCTGTGTGATCATTTCTTTCTGTATTTATTAATATTTCTCCTCGCTGGTCCTGTCATCACTGGTTCTGCCATCGCTGGTGGCGTGTATTATTCTGCATCTTACCACTGAATAAACATATATGAGATATTTTATTTATCCTCATGTTTTATAATATTGTACTTATACTTTTTAAGATACTAAAATATTTTAATCTGGCGAACTTACTTTACCATGTACTCACGTGTATATATAGAACGTACTTTGTTAGTTTATGGATGGGCATTTATACATTGTATTTTCCCTGTGCGCTGGCTGTATAGGTGTGACGTGTGTTTCTCATCTGCATGTCAGCGCCAGTATTGTACCAGTGGTACCAGGTGTCGAACCTTGACCTTCCTGTATGTCATGTCTGATCATGTAGGATGACGTGTATAGTTTTTTTTCACATCTGAATACATCTCAAAGTCTATAATTTTTTTTTACCAGTTTGTCCCTTATACTTTTTTTTTAACCAGTGTGTTTCCCGTTAGTATTATTGTGTATTTTGTCCTGAAAATTTTTTTTCGTAGGTATTGCACCATATTTTTTTCCATCAGTTCTGTACCATTTTTTTCATCAGTACTGTACCATTGTTTCCATTAGTGCCATGTATATTATGCTGTTTGTCCTCTCAATATAATTTTACGTAAATGAGTATTGTAACGGCGATGTTATTTTCGCTGAATTGAATTTTTTTTCTCGTTCGTTTCTCTTTCCGACTTTGTACTTGTATAAGCTTCTCTCATTGTTACTGTACTGTGTACAGTTTTTCACCAGTATTGTTGCGTGTAGTTTGTTCTTCTTGTATAGTAACGGAGATATTTTTTCAGCAGTATTGTACCTCGTATAGACCGTATATCTCCTAGAATTTTTTGGCTAGTGTTTGTTGTGTCTGAGGTACATCCGGAGTGGAACATGGACCTCCTGTTGGCAAATATTTTCTTGACTGGGTTAGGGTTCCTCTGCGAATTACATAATAAATGAATATGCAGCTGCTGTCTGTTGAAACACTGACTATGTATTGTAAATTTTATAAGCCTTTATAGCTGGTGTAAAGCTGTGTTTTTGAAGCTCAGTAGTCAGCGCGTGCCGGCCGGTGCGTGGATCAGAATTTTGCCTTGGTCAGGTGTTCTGCGAAAATTGCTTGTGATGCAAATACCTCCTGCCGTCAAAGTCTGGAGGGACAACTTTCGCAGCTGCCTGTCTTGAGCTGCATGCTTCCTTCGCTTTAGCCTCTCTCTCTCTCTCACACACACACACACATACACACATATATATGTATGTGTGTATGTATATATGTGTGTGTGAGAGGCTAAAGCGAATATATATATATATATGTGTGTGTGTGTGTGTGTATGTGTATGTTTCTGTTAGCTAAATTCTCTCTTAAATATAATATAACAAACCCGAGTATGTATTTACAATATACCAACATTTTTCTTCAAAATATACCAAAACTTATATAGACTTTTTAAAAATATGACAAATCTACTATAATAAATATTTTCAAAAACATTGATTTATTTATACACAAATAATATTGTTCTCTATTATACAAGGTTTCTTTCCCGAGTCTTTATGGTTTACTACACAAACACAACTTTTTTTCGTCGTAGGCTTTTGTTTACTGTACAACGAATTATCGTATGCCCGGAGCCTTAGGGCTTGGGTACAGCTCGACGCACATGTAGCAATAGCTTCTATTTTGCACCTGTATAGCGTTGTGGTGTACGTCTTGACCGGGTGTCTGAACAGCGGGCAGCCGCGATACCTGTGCAGGTCCATGATGATCTTTCTGGTGAGAGCTGTACTGCGCATCGTCGACTCTTGACGATCAACGTACGAAGGGTACCGGGGAATTATGTCTTTCTCCAACACTTTGCAAATGTTCACGTACGGAATATTTCCATCGTCCCACCTAAGTCCAAGCTTCTGCAGGCGGCATGCATGTTGTGTGGTGCGGCCGAAGTGATTCCATGAACTTAGCAGTAGAAACATAAACACTTTGGTTTCCTCGTTTACATTGCTGTACGAGATGGCATTCTGCTTGATGGTGTAAGAGTCCGGCGTGTGAAAACCATGGATGTTCCTAAACATTTTTATAAGTAATTTCAACAAAGTCATTTCACATTTTGTTCACTCGTTTTCTGGGTTGGCTTCCTTGTCGCCAGGAAGTGCTTGCCAGTAGAACACTTGCACCGGGTCTTCCACGGGGAGGGCGGGCATCGCCAGGGCCTCTTCAGCAAGTATATCTTGTACGTAGAAACCTTGCACAGGAGACGGGCATCGAATACTTTGCAGAAAATAATTTTATGGGGTGAGGGTGGGGGGAAAAGCGAGGATTAGTGTAGCGTGGTATAATATTATATGTTCTTTGAATTTATATAATTTTCTCTCTTTTGTTTGCAAGGTCATGGGTCAAGGGTCGAGGTCAAGGTCGTCTGCATCCCATATGGCGATAGTAGTCTGTAATGTGATATGCTTGCTGACTTTTATGTCTTTTTTCTCGAATTCTTGTTTTCAAGGTCATTCAAGGTCATGGGATCGAGGTAAAGGTAGTCTGCATCTAATATGGTGGTAGTAGTATGCAACATTATATGCTTGTTGACATTTGTGTACTTTTCTCGAGTATATGTTTTCAAGGTCAAGGTAGTCTGCATCTAATATGTGGCAGTAGTCTGTAACATAATATGTATGTTGACTTTTATGTATTTTTCTCCATTTTTTTTTTATTTTCAAGAGCATTCAAGGTCATGCGGTTTAGGTCGAGGTAGTCTGGTATGGTGGTATCTAATATGGTGGTATAATTAGTAATGTTATATGCTTGTTGACTTTAAATGATTTTTTCTTGAGTATTTATTTTCATGGTAATTCATGGTCATGGGGTCGAGGTAGAGTTATTTTGCATCTCATATGATGGATGGTGACATATACCAAGATGGTGGTCGTCTAACAAGTTGGTGGTCGTCTACCAAGATGGCTGTCGCCTACCAAGATGGTTGTTGCCTACCAAGATGTTGGTCGCCTACCAAGATGTTGATCGCCTACCAATATGGTCGTCTGTTGCACCTACCAAGATGGTGGAATGGGTATAGGTTAGGGTAACCGCCAGGATTATAAGTTTTATAAATGATTTTTAAAATAAATGTTTTAATAATTTTTAAATAATTTTAATAATAATTTTTTAACAAACTTCAAAATAAATGACGCATACAATTATGGCGTCGGTTGCACCGACCATGAGGGCAGCTTCCAGTACTTTTTAAACACATGATAGACGACAAAATCAAGATGGCGGGATGGGTATTAGTGGAGGGAGTGGGGGTTACGGGGTCAGTCGTCTGCTGGGAATGGAGCGAACATGACCAATTGGACGAACGTGAGCGTGAGCATACCAAGATCGCGTCTCTCAATAATATATAAACAAATTATGAATGCAAAAACAAATATGACGGCCTCCTGTAATGCATGTAAGTTTTTTAAATAAATTTTTCTGACGATTTTTAATATTTTTTATAATATTTATAAGCGATTATTTAATAATTATTTCGGAATTCTTTGAGTTTTCGGGGTCAGGGGTTAAAAGTCATGGGTCAATGGTCGATGACTTCCAAGATAGCGGATGATTGTGTAACAACATGGCGACCGGCCAAATACGAATCCGACGCCAGACGCCGATACGCTCAACTCATCATAATCCTACTACTATTAACAGTGTTTCTATTGTTTTGAACAGAAAGCACATGACTACTGATTTTTTTTAATGTTTCGTTTTCATTTTTAATTTTAGCAGTAATAGTTAACATAATGGGAGCACGCATATATTCGTTAGGATTTCTTAATGTCAATAATGATCGTCGTACTTAAATCCACAACACTCTTAAGTTCTGCATTTGGTTATGGAATTACAAAACAGTGTTTCGAAAAACGAACTTAAGTAGGTTTTTATAAAGATGTTCAATAGTAGTAGGAAATAGAGAAGTCTGGCACAAGGGCATCGAGATTCGGATTTGGATTCGGGGAGCCACCATGTTGTTACATCACCCGTCCGCCATCTTGTATGCCATTGACCCTGGCTATAACCTTTGACCTGTGACCTTGACCCTGGTGACCTGTAACCCTAAAAAGCCAAAAAAATTGTGAAATAATTAAAAAAACACATAAAAAATTTCTTACGAAAATTTATCTTAAAAATTGTTAAATAATGATAAAAAAAATGTGTTACTAAATATTTTTTAATTAAAAAGTCGTTTAAAATTATTATTAAATTTTTTTAAAATTAATCTATTAACAAATTTACTACTATTAACAATTATTTTCCCCCTGGCGATGATGTTCCCTAACAGTATCCCTTTCCCCCTTCAAACTTCCCTTTTATCACTTAAAATTCCCCTAAAAATTTTTATTTAAAAATTCGCTAAAAAATTATTTTTATAAACTTATGTACAGTACCAGAGGCCGCCACCTTGGTGTTTGTTCGTCAATTGTTTACATGTTACTGTCTCTCTCACATTCGCTCGATCAATTTGTCACATTCGCTCCACCACTATCTTTGTTTTTTTTCATTCATCCTTTGTTTTAGAGAGTGTCTCTCACTTTAGTTCTATTAGTCGTGTATGCTCCATTGCCATATTGATAAGCATCATGGTCGCCATATTGGTAATCTCTCACTTTAGTTCGATCGATTAGTGTTTGGTCAGCAAGTCCCCACCACATGTGCTCCACTGCCATATTGGTATACTCTCACTTTATTAAAAAATTTACCTGTTTAAAATTTTCTTATTAAAATTTTTATAAAAATTGATTTTAAAACTTTCGTCATGACCAAATAGTGTTTAGTCGGCAACCCTCCACTCATTAGTCACATCCGTTCCACCCCCAACAATGAATCTCATTGGTTAATTAGTCATGTCTGTTACACCAATCAGTCGCATGCCCCTACTCCGTCAATGCCTCCCATTGGCTGTTTACTCACATCTGTTCGACTGTCGGCAAGCCTCCACCACGTTCGCTCGACTGTCGGCAGGGTGACACTCATATTTACAGACTTTAAAAAATATTCGTAAAATAAATTGTCATTCCTATTTTATTTAAAAAATAGTAATTTCTTTCTACCCAATCAACAGTTGACCTATGTGCATAAATTTAGAATGTGATTTTTTTTTAACATTGCAGTATCTTATAATTTTATTCCTAAATGATTTAATTTCTGTACGACAAACGATGAATTATTTAAACTACATAAAAACACATACCCCTTCTACTTACATAGCTCATTGACATGCATCATCTCCCTCCCGCTTACCACCCATATGGCTGTAATCAGTCCATGTGAGCGGTTCCTCAGACGTTGGGACCGAGGACTACATATTATGGAGTAGTTTTTTATTTTTAAAATGCTTTAAATTTATTTTGTGACAACGATTATCTCAGTAAAATGCATGTGGGTTCTGACGACTCATGCCGCAAAAAGATGATGGTTTTATGCACATGTTTGTAAGCGACAGTTGCTTAAGAAGATAGTAAATTTCCAATGTTGAAAACACCAGTGTAACAAAACATGCCAAATACATCATAACATTGACACCATCAATAAAAAGCAGGTAGAATCGCCAATGATGAACCAATGAATAATAAAGAACTCCTGGCATACTAAATGATGAAAAAAGTGACACAACCTCGTCACATCCTAGTTTAAATGAGAAGTATAATTCCAACAGTCGCAGAAAAAGCCCAAATGGTCCCAAAGAGTAGAACCAACGATGAAAACTGTGGAACCAACCCCGAGCAACATGAATATATACAGAATTACACAACAACACTGACGAAAAATTGTAGAACCAACCACGAATAACATGAATAAATACAGAACTACACACCGCACCGAAGAAAAAGTGTAGAACCAGCGATGAAAAAATACATAATACAGAAAAAAAAGTCCACACAGAAACATACAGGGACCGATAAAAATGGCAGAAGATACAGAAGTACGCTTCCCCATAATGCAAAATTGTAGAACCAACAACTAACAATGTGAATAAATAAAGAAACAAACACCCACACATGGGCACAGAAGTATACGCCCCACCAAAGAAGAACATACATTCGTACTGGTGATGAAAAAATAGAAACACACACAGAAAAGATTCTCTGCACAGGTATGTAGCCCACCAATGAGGATAAAATGTCAGGACCAACAACGAAAATATATACAATACAGAGAAACATGTCATACAGGAACATATGAAAAAAAAATGCCAGAAGATACAGAAGCATGCACCCCACTGAAAAAAAGTGTAGAACCAACAATGAAAAATATTAGTACATAAAGAAAATACACTCTCTTCGCAGACACAGAAGAACGTAGCTCACCAATGATGAGTAAATGTCAGGGCCAACAATGAAAAAATACAGAATAATTATGGAAACAAACATCCACACAGAGGTGTGCAGCAAGCAACGATGAGAAAACGCAGGACCGACGATGAACAATATTATTAAATACAGCAGTACGCAGCTCACCAATGATAAAAAAAGTCAGAAGCATTGACAAAAAATAATAACAGAAGTACACACCAACACCGATGAAAAAGTGTAGAACTAATGACGAAAAATTCTAACACATACAAAAAAGTCTCTCTACACAGGTACAGAAGTACACACCAACATCAATAAATAAAATGTAGAACTAATGACAAAAATTATTAACACATACAGAAAAGATGCTTTGCACAAGCGCAGAAGTACACAGCCAACCAACAATGAGGAAATGTCAGGAAAAACTATGAAAATAATACAGAACCATTGATGAAAAAATACAGAAAAGATGCTCCTCAGAGGTACGCAGCCAACCAACGATGAGAAAATGTAGAACCATTGACGAAAAAATACAGGAAAAAGTGGCCACACACAACTATACAGGGGCAGATGAAAGAAAATGCTGTATTATACAGACGTAGGCACCCCATTGACGAAAAAGTGCAGCACCAACGATGAAAAATATTGGCACATACCGAAAAGACTCTCTGCACAGGTACAAAAGAAAATAGCCCACCAACGATGAGAAAATGTTAGGGCCAACAACGAAAAAAGACAGAATAAATATAGAAACAAACATCCACATGTAGGTATGTCGCTACCAAAGATAAGAAAACGCGGGACCAACAACGAACAAAATGAATAAATACAGAAGTACACAGCTCACTCATGAGGAAATAAATGTCAGAACCAATCACAAAAAAATATAGAACCATTTATGAAAAAATACAGAAATAAAATGTTCCCACATAGCTATACAGACACCAATGAAAAAGTTCCAAAAGGTGCAGAACTATACACACCACAGACGAAAAATTGTAGCACGAATGATGAACAGTACGAATAAATACAGAAGTAGGCAGCTTACCAATGATGATAAAATGTCAGGAGAAATTATAAAAAAGTGTAGAACCAATGACGAAAAATATTAGCACCTACAGAAAAAAGAGACCCTCTGCACAGACACAGAAGGACATAGCCCACCAACGATGAGAAAATGTCATGGCTAATGACAAACAAATACAGAAAAAATGATAACAGATGCAGAAGTATACAGCATACCAGCTATGGCAGGACCAGCGATGACAAATATTAATAAATACAGAAAGAAATAGTTACACAGGCACAGAAACATACAGACACTTATGAAAATGTATCGTTCGGAACCCCTAACAAGGAAAAAAATGTATTGTCCGAATCACCTAACAAGGTTCGATGCTGAAAAATATTAATAGACAAAGGAAACTGCTCCACTTGCTCCACCTGCTTCATCGCTCCATCGCTTCACGTGATCCACCTGTTTCATCGTTCCATAGCTCTACCTCCGACTCCCCTCCTCCACTCATGTCTCACTTCTCCTACGCTGTTATGCACGCTCCGCACAGGTACAGAAGTACATAGTCCAAAAAAATGAAGCTAGAATTTCAGGACCAACAGTCAAAAATATTAACACACTTAAAAAAATGCCTCCCTCACAGATATGCAGCTAACCAAAGAAAAACAATCACAGAATCAACGACGAAAAAAATATGAATTAACACAGAAAAAATGCTTGCACAGTACTATACAGGCATCATCGAGGAAACATAAATAAACATAGAAATCGAGAAACACAAAAACACCAACAGCGAAAAAATTACCCCCTTAGACAGATGATTCAAAAAATCAGCACGAAAATATATGACCGAAGTACCACTAGCTGGAAACAATTAAGTAATAAAAAAGGAATAAAGATATAAATACCACAAAAAATCCAACCACGGGGAAAATGGAAAGTAAATCTATTCCTGCAGAATCACAAAAAACAAGTTATAAATATAGTGTCACCTCCAGATATTTTATGCAGGTACGATATGGCCACCATTTTGCACCTCCCAATTCCGACAGGTGGGTAAGCTCTGAAATTCTCCAGGAATGTCTAAACCCTGGTCGATCAGTGATGCAGAACCCACATGTATGTGCGTGAGTGCAAATATGAAATTGCGAAAGCAAAAATGGTAAGCACATCTCGCATTGTAGCGCCTTACATCAGCCCGTTATGATGAATGTATTTAATTCATTGGGGAGAAGAGGGAGTGAAATTCCTTCAGATTTAACACCCCCGAGGTGAGGAACTGCCTTTGGTTCCCTGCCTCATTCACCCTCTCCCAGGAACGAACATATGTTTTATAGCATGTTGGTCCTCTTTCCAACTATGTCATCATTGTATATGGCTGATCGATTGGTAGCTACATAGCAAGGCATGCAATCAGTGGACCTGGTGTATTACTATATGCATATTAAGTGAAATGCATGTACTAATAGCTATATTTTTTTATGTCGCATTGTTTCCGTATGGTAGTGTATGTATGCCATCGTCCTGTATCCGGTGCTTGTCATCCGTCCATGACAAGGCCGATTTATTTATACATTCTGAAAAAAAATTGTGTTTATGCGATCATATAGTGTGGACATTAACTCGCATCATATAGTGCTGCTCCAGAACAGAAAGAAAATCTTGGAATGTAATTTTATTTTTTACTCTAACTGAATACCTTTCGTTTGTTTGGCGATTTTGCCCCCACATTTGTACATATACATTTTTACCCGTAGCCCCATGAATTCTATCATTATGTCCCCATTGCACTAGTCTTTGAATTTTCCAACCGCTTTCTTGTATGTGCTCGAGTAACAGGGGTGTGTGGAGGGATAAGTGCTGGTGTCAGATTGGTTTTTAAATTTGTGATAGCTGGCCAAATCATGGTAAAAGTGTGAGGTTCGAATCTGCAACAGGTACAAGTCAGCATCCATGTATAACATCTCTAGGACATCTCTGTAGTAGGCCTTCATTACATCGTAATAGAAATTATACATTAAGGTTTTCGATAGTTCGAGGACAGTAAACCCAGCATAGATAGGCTTATCAAAGCAAATGTATTCGTGCTGTAGATGTAGGAGGGAAAGTTTTTCAACATAAATCGTTCTGTTTAAGAATTATGGTGTTACAACCAGTTTTTTAAGTTGCTTTTCACTGCAGACTAGCTCCAGTTTTAGGCATTTTCTGTTAATTTCCATAAGTTTTCCGAATGTCGTATTATCTACCAATTTAAAGAATTCCTACTCAGCCATTATGGGCAGCTTGACGTTGTGCAGTGTTGAGCTCAATGTAGGGTTTTAGCCAGGGACTTTGTTCGAATTCAAGTACACAATGAATTTTCTTAAGCTTCAATCCATGTTCGAGAGCATGTTTTAGTTTGTGTCAGTGGACGATGTAATTATTCTTATTTTCTAATGTTGCTATTAATTTTGCATGTTTGGAACTTGGGGAACACTGGTTAACGGGAAGGAATGGCAAATCACGATGTTCCACATGCAGGGTCACATGGTTCTCGACATCAACTTCGAGAATATAGCCTGTTGCCACGTCATCTGGAATGGAATTTACGTCGATATTAGCATCGGCCCACATAAAATTGCTTATACTGAGTGCTGCAAACTCTAGGCCCAGCCATACACATTATTGGCATAGAGGTATTGCAAACACGTGGTAGGCTTGCTTGGGTCGTACTTTTCTGGTGCATAGGTGTTATTTACTACTGCATGACATTTGACGCATTAGGCCACTCCACTGCAAAATACATTTTCCACAAATATGTGCATGTCTTAGTCCATTAGAAGTTAGAGCTCGACCTCCGCCATACACAACATAGCATCGAAAGCGAACCTTGAGGCGCTGATGTAGTGTGCACAGTCAAGTTTGTATGTACGCAAATACAAATTTCTCAAGTTTTCAAAAATGTCTGATAGAATTAGAACATGTCTTCAAATACAGTTCTGAATAATCCTTAAGACTGCTACAGCTGAACTCTTGCCATACTGTTTGGGCGTGAACGTAATCTTCGTCACCGATTCCTGAGTCTGTCAGTTTGGTAAACAAAGTGTCCTTAGTGGGAAGCTGCGGCTCGTCCAGCTTCTTCCACGAGTCTACAAATCATATGAAAAAATGTATTTGCGTATGACGAGGTGTATTTGGTTTGGGGATGAAGAATTTGGCGGTGTTGTGAAATCTCGAAGGTGGTAGGTACTCGACTAGAATGCCAGACTGTGGGCCATGAAACAGAATGTCAAACGGACAACGTTCACCCAGCTGTTTCAATAACGTAATCATCTTTTCGCTCGTGTCTGTAGTAATGAATATGTCTTTTGTATCGTAGCCCAGATGTTTGATAATACATTTCTCGTAATAGCTTAGGTTGTGGAACAATGCGGGCAGTTTTTTAGGGCGGCGGCACAGCAAATTGCAGCTGGTACATGCAAGTCCTATGCACTGTCCGGTGAAGTGGTCGTAGTCCCTCACTTTGTAATTTTCGTGCGTGAATGCCGATTCACAGTAACAGCTTTTCGTTACTCGTGAATAGCTGGCATGTTCGACTGGCATGAGCGGTATCATTTGCTTATATGTAGCGTAAATATCTTTTACTTGTTTGCCAATATCCATGATCATCTCCATAAATTTACGTTCAGCATCTTCTCCCATGTATATGATAGGGGCCTCTCTCAGCGCAGATGTTAGTGCTGCTTGAATTACATTATTGTCGACTTGCACGTATGCACAAAGACTATAAGTTTCGTGCTTCTAACAGGCGAATGTTTAGGCACAGCTGGGGTCTGGTTCGCAGGCCAGAATGGGCTTGAGTATTGCCTCTAAGTCAGCTTAAACAACGATTGGTAATTTATCACCACAATTGTAATTTTTAAATTTTAAAACGGGTGGCCTACCATGCTTCCCTGACTGTGGCATTTCGGCACGCAGTGGAGCATTTTCTTTACAGTATTTCTTGGGTTTTTCTAGGCACTGCTGTTCCGTCATCCCAGATTCTTCCAACTGATTGTCATAATACGTGAAACAGAGCTTACATATACCTACGCATTTCACCTTGGTGGGCTGACACCTGCGATCTCAATAAATACTTGAAAAATTATATGTAGCAATAGTGGGAATCCCTGTTGTCGGTGATGGAGAGAAAGAAGTGGATAAGTTGGCCCTTTTCTTTTTCGTCTACCATCACGGGATAAATTTTTTTCTCCTCTACGCCGCAAATGTTTACGGTTACTGACACATTGTTCTTTTAGAAAACTTTTATTTGCTGCAATGGTGTAGGAAACTCGAAACTGGAAAATTCGAATTTCGTTTCCATGGCTTGATATCGCTTGTCTACTCGCTGTGGATCTGTACATTCTACAAAACCTGCTAGAAGGGCCCATTTAAAGCATGTGTGGCCATTTGGGTTTTGCGGGTTAATCACAGCTTTTTTTTGTCTTTGATTTATTCTGGCAAGTCAATGTACGATGAGTCACGGAGGTGGTCCAGCTTGTTTATGCGAAGCTGCAAGTGATTGATGATAGTGTCAACCCCGAACCACGCTCTTTGTATGTTTCCTCCTCTTCTCAAATTTTTTCTAAACTGTTGTGTTATGCTTTCTCGATATCACTCGCCTCGAATAGCGCTACTTTTTTCGTTTTGAATGCCATCTCTTCGGTAATTTCATCAAAAATTTCTGGTTTCGTGTAATTGCATTCTAACCAAATATTTAATTTAATCGGACCTTGCTTGCGTACTTCGTCAGTGAGCTGCCCAACTATGTTCTTCTCCATTGTTCTCAGAAATGTACAAATATCTTTTGTGGACTCACTTATGTTTTCGGCTATGTACTTTTTAGATTCGCCCTAAATGCTGTTTCTGCCTCAACGAACCCGTGAGGGGTTGGCTGACCAGTGCCGACTAGATACGCAGTCGTGAAGGGCGAGCGGGGACCGGAACCAGGGATGTAGGCTGCTGGGGAGCTACTCTGAGTCGCTGGCATTTGGGGGGAGGGACTGAACACTGCACTTTGTCATGTGCTCTCTTAATCTATCCGCCCTCGTAAACTCTTTCCCGCATTCATCGCAATTGTACAACTGTTTGTCTGGATTAAAATGACGACTAGTTTCATGTCGCCATGACGTGTCCATTTGTGTAAAATTTGCATTACAGAATTTACAGTTGTGTGTTGCCCCCTGCCTTATTTGGCCTGTACAGATGCGAAGGTGTTTTGGATATCATCTTTCCGGTTAACAGTGGTACTACACTGTTCGAAAATTTGAGATTCGGAGCTGAATGGATTGTGTATTCACATCCTTTAGTATCGCAGCCCATTTTTGTGGAGAGTAAAGCTGTTATCACAAAATCCACATGCAAACTATAATATAGGTGACACCATCCCTACACTGGCAGGAAACGGAACGACAGATGCAGATGATGAACCATGTCGGTCGGCAATGGTTCGCCTCACTCTTGTAAACCTGCAACACGAATTTAGTTGAATTAGTTTTTTTTTGTGTAATACAAATAATATTCCGTAGTATTTCTAGCCAGGAAATCATTAAGACTTTTTGTAAAGAAATATTACGCCCTCAGTATACACACCACATCATCATCTCTATCTCTCTCTTTAGGTTTTTTAGTATTGTTTGAAAGATGGTGCAGACAATGAACGGTGACGAGGGATGTCATCCATCGAGAATCGAATCACGATGTGCTATAGTGATAAGCCACCACACTACACCAGTGTGCCACCCCGCTCGGAGCTATTATCTCTCACTAGTCCTGTGCGCGTGATGAAGACAAGGGCGCAGGGAGTTAGTGTAGGCCCAACCTGCTTCACGTTCTCAGATAATGTTACACACTCCTACATGCACACATACATACATGTACACAAACAAACGTATATACATGCACATGCAATCACATTTGATTGAAAATTATGTTAAATTCGAAAGAAAATTTGAAAAGGCGGAAATTTTTTTATGACAATATATGCATATTAATATATTAATTATGTAATTCGAACTAGCTGGTCGACGTGCTTCGTTTCGCTGTAAGCAGGCACATTTTCATCGTGTTCGTCAAGTACAAACGAAACGGGAAAATACATATTTTTTAATTTACATGCTCAGTCTTACAATACCCTGCACTTGTAAACAAAAATTCATGCAACTGATTATTGTATTTACATCTAAAGCATGATACTATTTTATCCTTTTAAAAAATGCACTACAAGTGTCAGTAAATGTTTAGCTCCAAAAAAACATAATGGGCAGTTTGTGGTGACTGAAAATTAATGTAGCAAATGAATCTGTACTCACCGACTGAACAGGCGAAACAAGCTGCAACTTGAATAGGACTCGTCAGTAGTTTGACAGCAGCTCGAGCCTATGGGTTTGAAGAGTGGACAACAAAGGAACAATATGCATCAAAAAATCTCTGGACGGGAAATGACAAACATCACTGTAAGAACTTTTGTATATATTTTTTTAATTAACTGCAAACGATATATGTAATACAGAGTACGATTTCGAAGAAGAAGGCTCATCATGAAGATGGCCACATGGGGTTCTCGAGCTCAGCAGATCACACCAAAAATGGTAGCTCGATGCTGGGCGACAACACACATGTGGCGATATCTGTGAACAGAATACAACACATTACAGAGTACTTTATGTAAGTATGTGTTTTGGACATACACCCCACCGTGAAACGAACACGGCTCGCTCTAGTGGGAGATGTACATTCGGACTAACGCCTTACGGTAAAGCGTGCAAAAAGCAAATGTTTTATTTTTGAAGTGCGCGTTTTTCTTTCAGCCGAAGCGGATGGTAGGCTTGCACGAACGTGTCAGCTGACTGATTGGTTGCTGGCGGATATGTCTGTAAATAAATCTTAAGGGGGCTCGCCTACCTACGATTTCTTCCAAAACCTCAAAGAAAGCTTCAAAACCATGCGGGTCGAAACTTTTATACATCATGTTTAGTGACACATCCAAGACACTTATTTGCCCCGCATATTTTTTTAAATACATTGTTATTTTTCTTGATGCATTGGAAATCAAGCGGTTAGTTTTTTTTTTTTTTGTTGTAATGAAGGCTATGAGTTTTAGCGTGTTTGTATTTGTTTTTAAAAACGATCACAAAAAATGTCATTATATTAAATCACAAATGTTCATATGAGATAGCAACATATCTAAATAAAGGCACATGAGATGCAACTTGCATGCAAAAAAGTACGACTCTCTCTTTTAACGCACTATTTTCAGAACATAAAAACGTATGACTGCTTAAACAAGATTTCCTAACAGTTCTTTTGATAACTATACTCATCACACGACAGGAATTAATTAATTAATGTTAAGCAAGTATTTCGAGCGTTACTCCGTTAACTCATCTTTTTTTTATAGAAAAAACAATATCCTAGCGCCATTGTAAAAATAAAAAAGTAATGCATAATTTTTTATTTCTGGACATGAAAAATAATTTCCTAGCTCGCCTTGCTAAGCACGGTACATGTGAGCTGTGGCCTTGGGTCGGGCGCTCGCATAACCAGTGTCTCGTCAGCGATCAACTGGCTCCCCTGACCTACACTAAAGTCCACAAGTCCAAAATATCTACGCAATACTTTACTCGTATCAATGCGGAAGGCAGAAATGCAGTTCTGTATACTTGTTTTTACAAGCTAGATTAACACTTCATCACCCACAATGTAAAAGATTTTTTAGTCACAATCTTTAATATTCGACTTAAAACATTGTGACGTGTACCACGCCCCCTGTCAACCCGTTCACTACATCTTCCCTGCAGCACAGCCCATTAACCCACCCGCCATGTGAGAGCAGCAGTCTCACACAGTGTTCCATGTTCCATTGTGTGTGAATCAGTGCAGTGCATTAAATATTTTATTAATTATTACTTTATTATTTTTCTTATGGCCATTTTATATGCATTTTATTTCTAATTATGTGCAGTATATTCCAAAAGTGTGTGAAGTGCCATGTGTATTATTTACATGTCATGTTGTGTGCTACATCAGGTTTATTTACATATTTTCTATTACGTGAAATCGTCATGTAAATTAGGACGCTATGTTTTCAGTGAAGAGTTTGTGTGTATTTTAATTTTTAAGAGTGCCTTAATCTTTTCATGTTCCATACAGTGTTTGATGTGCCATGCGCACCATAACCAAATTACATGCGTCACGCTATGTACCCCAGTAAGTAGCTGTGCAGAGTGGCATAATACTTATTTTAGTTTCAAGAGTGTCATAATGATTGCGTGTTATGTCTTTTTCATTATATTCGTCATTCCACATCTTAGTCCAGTAATGTACAGTATTATCCAGAACCATGGCCAGTAGCAGGTCACGAGAGTTGAGGATTATGTAGTCCTTATGCAGTAAGCCACGGTCTGTAAGAAACGACCAGGTGGCAGCATAAACACACTTTTGTATAAATTAGTTGATAGGAGTGTTTTGTTAGTTTTTAAGTCATGCATGAAAAATTACCAGTAAATTGCGGTCTACAGAGATAATAAGCATCAGAAGGGACACGCTTACAGCAATACAATCAGGGATGTAAAATAATCATTTTTCACAATTAAGTGTAAGGCTAAAGTCACGTCAGCCTCAATAAGTCTTGTAAATTATATATTTTTATATTCTCTTATATACCATGTAGCATATCAATAGTATATTAATTACATTTCTGGAACCTTGTGTTGTCTCTTATTCCAGGGAGTGTGCCACTCCAGACCCAGGTCATATTTTACATATCATTCTAAGCAATATGTAGGCTTCGCACCGAATTTCACAGTTTAAGAGCACTCCATGCTTCAGTGGAGTATTGTATTTTTCAGTGCCTCACTTGAGGGAGAACAAAAATAAATATGATTTTCCTGAACAGCATATTTTATTTACCACGACTGCATCTCGATCGCATAACCTACATTATTAACTTATGTATACTTTGGATGTGAGAACGAACCTAAACAGTTCTCGTCGGGAGAGATAAGTGTTCGGGGGAAGCTTTGATATCCTCCGCTAGCATAGGAACTTGGAGTATAGTGAAACCAGCATCATCTACAGCAGCATATAGAGACGGGGAACGTCAGGGAGGCTACTTCAGGGCCATCGGCCACACAAAACACATCATTCTCGTACTCGACTGAGTGCTGGCACCCACCCAAAAAATCTATTCTCATTTTTATTCCAGGCCACATAACATTTATCCTTTATGGTCCAGCCTAAGACACCAGCAATTAATTTTAACAATCATATTAAATACACGAGACTTATTCTTTGTACTCATTCGCAAAAAAAATTCGGGCACTAAAATTTTTTTAAAAAGTATGTAAAATTACTTATCTTCGCTCTGAAGAAGAAAAAAATGGAAATGAACTAACGAATTTTCTGACAGTTGGAGAAACGCACAAAGCAGATTCACAGGATAGAATGAGGAGCATAAGGCTCGTTCCTAACTTATATTGTTGGCTGCTATAAAATTGATGTATTCGTCCGTGGATGGGGCGGAGGCATTGATCTCCTCTCTGAGAATTTTCGTCCCCGAAAAGAAAATAGTCCACGAGCATGTTTTTACATATAAATTAAGTTTTATTTTTGTACAAAAAATAAAAATCTTACAGGTTACTTAATAGCTGGTTCCCTTCATCACGTCAATTGTACGGTTTTCGTAAAATAATTTTTGCAGAAATATATATTTTTTATAGGTAATTCGCAGTACCCCCCCTCCACTGATGGACGGCATCTCCTGGAGGCATGTCAACACGAGCATGAAAAAAAAGGGGAGGGAGGGTAGTTGTACCTTTCGTGCATTTTTTCGGATTTCTCTGTACCCTTCGCGAGACTTCTCATGGGAACTGACGATTCAGATTGTGCGAGAGAGATGAAATTATAATTTTCTATCTCTCACAACATGACCTTGGCAACTTTATGTACCCTTCTGCGAGTGTATGCTATGTTACACTTAGGGAAAAAACGTAGAAAGAGAGACAGTAAATTTATCTTCTGTCTCTCAAGACATGGCCTTGGAAATTTTGTGCACCTTGAATATGAGACTAGATTATACCAGGAATTCTTGCCCCTCCCTAGTTAATTTCTCTTCAATTCCCACAATCCGGCTTTTGGTGACCAATTGGAGAAAGATGTGCAGGGAGCAAATTCCACTTCCCCTCACGGTGATCGGCGTATGGGGAGAGTGCAAATTCCATTTCCCTTCATGACCAATGGGAGATTGGTGCTTTGTAAAAGTACAAGGTTAGCTTTCCTTTGCGGCCAATGGGTATGGGGCTTGTCCATGGTAGAAGATTCCATCTTCCTCGCAGTCAATAAGAATTCGATTTTTGGTTGCAGCCAATGGGGAGGGCAGGTAAGTGTGTCTGAAAGTAGCCCGATTTCCCCTCAAAATACTGCTGACAGATCAGAATTTTTGTGGCAGTCGGGGCAAAGCAAATACAAGTCCTGCTAGAATTTTTGACTCGGTACGGACTACCTCAATAGTGTAGAGCCAGTTAAATGGACTATTCAATACTAATACGCCAGAAAAAATTAGTTTTCAACCGAAAATTATGGTATAAGTGAAGAAACTGATATATTTTCCGCACCTTGCGATATGCACATCTTTTTCGCTTATAAATAAATAAATATATATATGAGGAAAGGCACCAAATATGAGACATTCTTAATATGATACACCGGTGTAGCTGCCCCAGAACTTGCTGCCACCTAGCGATTGCCACAGGTACTACGTCGAAAGGGGATGGTTACACGGCTAAAAAGAGGGCACCACCATTAGATTAGTCTGTGAGTGTTCGTGCTGGTGTTTGTTACCCTACATCGTTTTTAAAGTTTTTCAACTTTACACTGCAGTGTATTTTTCATCGGAAGGTAAGAACATTCTATCTAATATTACATATCAATGCAAACAGAAAGAAATAGCTCTTACTCTATACGTATCGGTTTTTATTTTAAAATATTTAGCATTATCACAGATGACCTTCATTCACGGTGTGTGATTGAGCCTAATACGAGGTATCTCATATTTGGTTCACAGAGGTATCTCATATAAGGTACATCATAAGATTACGAGTTAAATACTAATAACTATAGCAATAAAAGTATAGTTTGATAATAATCAGACTCTCTCACATTTCTTTACTCCCCTAACTTCATATTGATGATTAAAAAAACTTAAAATGTATCACACAGATATAATTTCTTTATAAAAGGGGATACATTAGTTTAGTCAACAAATTGCTAATTTTTTTGTTTACAGAATTCTACCGAGAAGCGGAATAAATGGAGTAAGGATGCTATGGTACGAGCAGTAGATGTGGTTCGTAAAAAGGAAATGGGTTACTTAAAAGCAGCAAGAGAATTTGGAGTACCGAAAGGAATGTTGTAGAGGGATGTAAAAGACAATCATTCTGGAAATGAATTAGTTGAAGTTCCCTTAGGAAGAAAACCAGTTCTCCGCTACGAATTAGAGGAAGAACTAGTAAACTATTGTCTCAAAACGGAGCAGATCCTTTTTGGTCTAAGAAGTAAATATGTAAAAGTAATAGCATTCCAGTTGGCTATAAAAATGGCATTTCACATCCTTTCAGTCACAAGAAAGGAACAGCTGAAAAAATAAATGGTTAAAAGGTTTCCTTAAAAGAAATCATCAGCTATCCTTGAGAACACCACAAAGTATATCATCTGCTAGAGTTAAGGGGTTTAATCCAGTAAGTGTTAAGATATTTTTCTACATATATGAACCGAAGTTAGAAATAATTAAGTACATGCCATATCGACTTTTCAATGTCAATGAAACAGGTTTAGCTGTGGTTTAGCATAAGCACAGTAAGGATATAGGTTTGAAAGGAAAAAAAAACAAAAACAAATTTGTGGGTTAACCTCAGCTGAAAGGAGGAAGCTGATAACAGTAGTTAGGACATGAATGCTTCCGGTACTTTTGTACCCCTATTACGTGTTTTTCCACAGAAAAACATGTCAAAGTCACTAATGGAAGGAGAACCATTTGGGCCGATCTGGGCATGCCATCCCACGGGATGAATTCAATCCGATGTTTTCACACAATGGCTTGATCATTTTATAAACATTGCCATGCCTACGGAAGAATATGCCGTACTTCTGGTGTTGCATAATCATTATTCCCACACCAGAAATTGTGACGTAATTGACATGACCCGTGAAAATCATGTAGCCATTGTGTGCCTTCCTACACATTTGACCCATCGCATGCAGCCACTGAATATGGGTTTCATGTCATACCTTAAAACTTATTACACACAAGAAATTGAAACATGGCTTAAGAACAATCCTGGTAGAGTTGTCACGAATAGCATAGTCTGTGAGTTGTTTGGTGCTGCATACAACAGAGCTGCTTCAATGGAGGTTTCAGTCAACTCATTCAGAAAAACAGGACTTTTTCCGTGTAACAGAAATATTTTTAGAGAGCACGAGTATGCAGACAGTGCCAACCAAGAAAATATTCTACCTTCTACAGAAAGCAGCACGAGTGAGTTGCCAGAATCTCCTGTTGCCTCATGCAGTGGTAGACATATAGTTAATCCTTCTGAAATAAGCCAAATTTCCAGCACCAGTAGAAATCAACCAACAGCATCATCACGGTCCAGCTTAGCAGCTTTGATAACAGCCTCGCCCTATAAGCAGACACTTGTTGAAAGGCAAGCTTTGAAAGCAAAATGGTTATCTAATGATATCAAGAAACTTTCACAGGTAAATTAGCGTCAAAACAAGCCCCAGAAGCCATCAAAACGGAAGAGGAAGGCAGTAAATAACGATTCTAGTAGTGGTTCCGAAGACGTCGTTCTGCAAAATCCAGATTCTGATTTTGATGAGAGTGCAGATGATGATGATGCTACCTGTATGTTTTACTCTGGTCGATTTTCAGAAGACACTCGCGGAGAAAAATGGGCAAAATGCCAGAAATGCTTCAAGTGGTCTCATGAAGTTTATGGGGAAACAGAGGGAAATTGTTTTTATTTTTCATTCTGTAAGAAATCTTTAACTTGAAACAAGTGAGGTGGTATAGCTACTGGGTTCCTATGGCTTTGTATTTCTTTTAATTGCCATTCCGTGTTTGATTTGTATTTTATATTTTAATAGATATCTGATATTCAAAAGACCTTCAGATACAACAAGTTGAACTGATTTTTTACAACATTATTTTCACTGATCATGTTTATATATTAAAGTATTCCTTTTTTAAATAAATATTGTTGGTAAATAAGAAAATAATTTCATTAATAACATAAATAGTTCATATGTTTAATAATATCTGCTTTGCTGCAATTGGTTGCTAATATGAGATATTGTCTCATATTAGGAAACTCATCGAAAATCCTTGTAAAATATATAAAAATAGAAAATACTAAATTTGAAAAGTTGCAAGTCATGTATTTTCTTGGGATAACATATAGTGTAACACAAACATATCTCCATAGTAAAATGTTTTTTTTTTTTACGGGTTTGTGATTTACGATGGCCCTACAAATGGCGTCAAAGAAAAAGTATCTCATATTTGGTTCCCTTCATATATATATATATATATATATATATATATATACATACATATATATAACACACAAAACACTAGCTTTTACCCGCAGCTTCGCTCGCGTGATATTTAAGTATAAACAATGAAGTTCTCTTGCCACTGTGCTACTGCGGCCCCACTATTTGGTTCTCTACCCACTGAACAACTGCGGCCCCACTATTTGGTTCTCTATTCACAGAGCTACTGCGGCCCCACTATTGGATTCTCTACCCACTGATCTACTGCGGCCCCACTATTTGGTTCTCCACCCATTGAGCTACTGCGGACACCTTCATGGGTTCTCTAGCCACTGGGCTACTGCGGTCCCACTATTGGGTGCTCTAACCACTGAGCTACAGTGGCCCCACTATTGGGTTCTTAAACCACTGACCTACTGCGGCCCCCTTAATGGGTTATCTACCCACTAATCTACTGCGGCCCCACTATTAGGTTCTGTACCCACTGAGCTACTGTGGCTCCACTATTGTGTTCTCTACCCACTCAGCTAAAGCGGCCCCACTATTGTGTTCTTTACCCACTGATCTACTGCGGCCCCACGCTTGTGTTCTCTATCCACTGATCTACTGCAGCTGCACTATTTGGTTCTCCATCTACTGAGCTACTGCGGACACCTTCATGGGTTCACTAGCCACTGGGCTACTGCGGTCCCACTATTGGGTGCTCTAACCACTGAGCTACTGCGGCCCCACTATTGTGTTCTCTACCCACTGAGCTACAGTGGCCCCACTATTGTGTTCTCTACCCACTGATCTACTGCGGCCCCACTATTTGGTTATCTACCCACTGAGCTGCTGCGGCCCCACTATTTGGTTCTCTATTCACAGAGCTACTGCGGCCCCACTATTGGATTCTCTACCCACTGATCTACTGCGTCCCCACTCTTTGGTTCTCTATCCACTGAAATACTGCGGCACAACTATTGGGTTCTAAACCACTGACCCCTTAATGGGTTCTCTACTCACTAATCTACTGCGGCCCCACCATTTGGTTCTGTACCCACTGATCTACTGCAGCTGCACTATTTGGTTCTTCATCTACTGAGCTACTGCGGACACCTTCATGGGTTCACTAGCCACTGGGCTACTGCGGTCCCACTATTCGGTGCTCTAGCCACTCAGCTATTGCGGCCCCACTTGATATCCATAGACAAAAAAGAAAGGAGAAATCACGAGAATTTTTAACAATGCATTTTTTTATGCAGTAATCAGTTCTAAGAAAAGCTTATTCCAATACATATTTAAAATAACACTTTTTTCTGAAAGAATAAGATATTTTCTCGGTATAAAATGTAGCGTATGTCATTCTCTGGACCTCCAACTATTTCTGTACAAGAAATCACATCGATCCATCGCTCCGTTTTGACGTGACAGAAGGACAAACAAAGAAACACATTTTCGGATTTATGTAGTAGTAAGGATGGATATATATATATATTTATTTATTTTCTATAAATTTTACATTGGTAATGTATGTAGAGGCTGGTCATAACGTTTTTCTCTCTCGTATAGGTGTTACACGCCTTTATATATAAATATATTGTGCCGGTTGTCAGGACGACAACAAATTTTTTCATATACGTCTTTTATGTTTAGCGAGCGTTGGAAAGTATTCCTTGTCACGGCAAACATTATTTAACCATGTACATGTGTGTGTGTCTGTCTATATGCACTATCTACCAAAAAGTGATTAGGCATCTGTCACCCCGTCAGAATCGTGTAGGGCCACCTTTTGAGGCTATAACAGCAGCCACCCTGTCTGGCATGCTCTCTACGAGTGTTTGCAGGACATCCACGGGGATTCGTCGCCATTCCACTTGCAACCATTCCATGAGTTGGGCAATTGATTTTGGCTGCGCCTGACGAGCCCTCGCCCGGTGATCCAATTCGTCCCAAAGATGTTCTGTAGGGTTGAGGTTGGGGCTCTTGGCGGTCCAGACCAATCTGCGAACATTGTTGTCGGCGTATCACTGTATAGTAGCCCTCGAAACATGGCCCCTGGCATTGTCATGCTGGAAACAGCACGAGTCCATTCCGTAAAAACTCCACAATCTTGGGAGCATTTCACTATCCAGAATGTCACAATAGGCCTCTGTGTTCATCCTACCACAGACAAACACCAGCGATCCTATGCCGAAGGCCGTGAAACACAAGTCAACTGACGTAGTGAATTATCTATCTTCACGAGTGGCCAATTATTTTTTGGTAGATTGTGTGTGTGTCTATATATATATATATATATATATATATATATATATATATGATTTTTTCTTTGTTCGTGAGTGTCTAAGGTGTACCATGGGTCAAACATGGACCTTACTTATTCTCAACTGGGGCGTGGCATATTACATGTTACATGGATATGCGACCGCTTGCTGTTGGGATACTAGACATTGAGTGTGAAATCATTATCATGCCTTGATATCTTGCGTGAATACAGTTCCTGGCGACATGCATTTTTCTCTCTGCCGGCTGGCGACAGAATGCTGACTGAAAGTTAAACATCCATCCAGCTGCAAAAGTACTGATTTGGCAAAACCCTTCCGGCCGACACGCGTCTGCAGGCACATTGCACTGCATGCGAGCAGAGACAATTGCAGCAGTCTAGCGATATACTTCCTACGTTTTAAAATTCATTTATGTGCATTAACGTTATATATATATATATATATATATATATATATATATATATATATATATATATATATATATGGTCTCTCAATTCCCTTAAACTGTACCTACACTAACTTCCCCAACAGTAAATTTTTTTTAGCAAAACTGATATACTAAATACATCTTACCAGCCGTGTTTTATCAACAAAACTGATGTACTAAATACTTTCTTTGCCGGCTGTGTTTTTTTTAACGTCGATACAAACTTTTTCTTAAAATTACCACTAAAAGGATGTGACTCGATATACACACATCATAATACTGTTCTGCGTTATGCAAAGTTTCTTCTTCGCATTTGTAATATTCACAATTTTTTTTTTCAGTCTTTGGGGACATTACACACATGTAATATTTATTTATATGTACTGCGGATTCCTAACGGGCCTTAGTGGTTGGGTATATGCATGGAGTTTACAATGAAACTCTTTGTGTGCCACCATGATGTTCGCGAGTCTACAAAGTGATAGGTTTAGCTTATACCTGGGATAAGTTGGTGCTAGTGTAGATTTTACCGATAAATATATATTTTAGATATGATTTAGAGTTTAATTTATGTATCATTTGTCGTACAGAAAGTACATTATTAAGGAATAAAATTTTTAGGTACGCGACATTTAAAAAAAAAGAATGCATATAGGTAAACTGTTGATTAGAATAAACTAAACTTTTATTTTTTAAGTAAAATAGGAATGACAAATTATTATACGAACATTTTTTTTAAGTTTATAAAATGAGTGTCGTCCTGTCGACAGTCGAGCGAATGTGGTGGAGGCTTCCTGACAGTCGAACATATGTGAGTAAACAGCCAATGGGAGGCATCGAGGGGATGGAGCACGCGACTGATTGGTGGGGCGGATGTGACTAATTAACCAATGAGATTCATTGGGGGAGGGGGTGAAACTAAAATGGCTAATGGTTGGAGGATTGCCGACTAAACGCTAATTGGTCATGACAAAAAGTTTGGTAGATACTTTTTTATAATATTTGGAATAAGAAATGTTTAAAAGAAATATTTTAATAAAGTGAGAGCATACCAACATGGCAGTGGAGAGCATGTAGTGGGGGCTTGTCGACTAAACACTAATCGTTCGAACTAAAGTGAGAGATTACCAATATGACGACCATGATACTTACAAATATGGCAGTAGAGCATATGCGACTAAATGAACTAAAGTGAGAGACAATCTCAAAAACAAACGATCAACGAAAAAAACAAATACGGCAGTGGAGTGAATTCCACTAATAGATCGAGCAAAGGATAGAAAGGCAGTAAGTAACATGTAAACAAACAACGAACAAGAAACCAAGATGACGGCCTTTGATAGTGTACATAAATGTTTTATAAATAATTCATTAAAGTATTTTTTAACAAAAATTTTAGGGAAATTTTAAGGGAAAATAGAAAATTGTTAGGGAAAATGCTTGCCGGAGAGAAAATAATTCTTAATAATTTATTTTAAACGATTTTATATAAAAATTTTAACAATATTTTTTAAAAATATTTTTTTGTAAAAAATTTTAATGGTACACTTTAAAATATTTTTTCTACGATTTTTTATTTTTTTAAACAATATTTTAAACAAAATATTTGTGCATATTTTATAATAATTTTTCGCAATTTTTGGGATTTTTGGGGTCAGAGGTCAAGGTCACAGGTCAAAGATCACAGTCAGGGTCAATGACATCCAATATGGCGGATAGGTGACGTAATGACATTGTGGCTCCCCGAATCCATGCCCGATGCCAGACTTTCCTATTTCCTACTGTTTTCAATTTACTGTAATTTAACAATATGTGCCAAAGTAACACAACCTGGTTGCCCACGAAATCACGTACTTGTCGCAGATGTGAATCTTCGTGCGATGAACGACGTACGGCTTGTATATAAAGATCCCTGTAAGAACATGAAATGTGGCTTTATCAGATAATGCACTCTATCACATAGATCTCTGTAAATTTATCAATTTTCTTTCTGGCCATTTTCCCCAGCTCGTTTCCTGGTGTAGACACCAGATGGTCCCTGAAAAGACTGATCATGTAAAAGTGTTTCCCAGATCAACCACGCCACACGGGCAGTGGTTCCAACCTGTTCTCTGGACAAAGCCGGTCTAGACGGTCCTTCTATTTCCCACGGACACACACGCAAAGGATCACCTCGAGATTAATTGCTCCGAACATGTTCTCCTATCAACAGTAATTTTTTTTCCAAAAGCTTGCTGTCTGGCATAAATGCCATCTTCGACGACTGGTGTGGTTTTATGTTCGGAGAATGTCGTTCAGTTGAAAGAGGGCTTTATTGCCCCCACTCCCCCGCGAATCCTTCAAGCGGCCTTTCCACTGCCTCGTGTTCGACGTGCACGTCACATATCCAGTCTAGAGGTGACCCTTCTCGCTTGTGTAAGCTGGTAACCGGTAATCGCAGTGGAAAGGGATGGGCAGTAAAAACAGCTTGCTGCCCGTGCAGGAGGGAGGCTGTTTTCAAGAAACGCTGGGTCCATTCCCGCGGTGGTACTTGGGTCAGCCATAGGCGACAGAGATGCTCTTCATGCAGCACGACCACGAGACAGTCTTTATAGGGCAAGCGGGTTGCTGCGTATTTTGACATGTAGCGGGAAAGGCCAGGTCGTGAGAAGTTGCATATAGTCTCATGTGACGTCAGCATGCTCACAGAAACACGCACTAGCATAACGGCTGCCGCCTATGAAGTAATGTTATAACGACATTACCAGAGAGAAAGAAATTGCTGACAGTATTTAAAAAAAAGATACTGGCTTAAGAGTTAGTAGCCGAACATATTTTGTGTGCATTCGTTTTCGCATTTAGGCATATCTATGCAAATAAATGTCCTGGAAATACGACTTTTTACCAGAAAATATAAAGAGCAATTATCTAAGCCCATACAGTTTTGTTTTTATTATATTGAATCTATTATAAGAAAAAACTCGTGAAAATTATATAAAACCACTTTTGTGGAGTTTTCCTGCTCAGTTTCCTTAATAGGCAGGAGATAAACAAAACTGTAGATTTGTAGTTTAATCTATGGACTTCATCACTTGCGTAACAGCGGAAGGACTGCACGTAGGTTCAGTGCCTTTGTGTAGGAGCGACAGAGCACAGCCCAATCGTTCATGTCATTTTCGCCCGTTTTGCCCCGGAAGCGAAAAAAAAAAAGTATCTCGGGGCCATGTACTCGAAGTAATGGCTGTTAACGATAAAGTGAGCACTTTTGAAATCAACCTTAGAAAAAAGTCACCGCTTACATATTAACAGGCGCACTGAATGACAAGCCCCCAGTAAAGTTGGTAACGATGGATGGAAAGTAGTTCCATACATTAAGGTTGAATATAACGTGTTAGGTAATCATTCGCGATAACTTAAATTATTTAGTTTGCTTTTTTTTTTTTTTTTTTTTTTTGAATCGGCAGTTAACAGTGAGCGAATTTGTAAGATATTGACATTTCTAATAATTTCACTTTTTCACTTGGTTGATGCATGAATGAAGTGATTATAGGCCATTCACGATAAAGTGAGCACTTTTGAAAGCCCTGCTTAAATTCTACTTTCTTGCTCTTTATGTATCCTTCCGCCAAATGTAAACAAACATTGCCATGTGACTGCCACATGTTAATAAACTCAATGTTTACCATTTCAGATCTGCTAATGTAACATGTATAATATTATATATTAAATATTTAACATGTATGATGTATATAACACAATATATATATATGTATATATGTGTGTATGTATATATATAGTCATGCTCTCTGTAGCGTGACTAGTAAAACATCAGCTCGAAAACATGGTTGCTGTGTTTGGCCTCAGCTGACCAAAGTGAAGTGCAACTAAACCATCAGGAAAAAACATACATCCTGCAGGCATAAGGTAGCAGCGTAACATAGCAGACGTCTCAAGTGTATAATGTAGGCAGAGCAAGGCTGTGCAAGGCATTAAATAAACAACCACGACAAATAAAAAAAATGGCTCACGAGGGGGAAGGGAAGGATGCAGAACAGTGTGGTAAAACGAGGGGATCTGAGCCGAGCAAAGAGTACACCACTGCACAGAAGCAGATGGTGTTAATAAACTTAATGTGGCAGTACTAACATGGCAGTACATACAAATTTGTAATATATAAAAAAGTCAAATATATAAAATATGTACATGTATACGTACTTTTAAAAATAGTTTTTTTGCACCTTTATAAATGGAGAAAAATATATTTCAACATAGGCCTATTACGTATATATAAAATTAAAATAATTTACACTAAAAATATAAACATATCAACAAATGCATTTGTGTATTAATACATCTATTTTTGACACTGTTACTCTGTTTTTGTGCCCTTCTGAGACCCTCCAAAAAAGAACTGGACATTTATACTGTGAATTGAAATGGTAACAGAAGGGTATGCCATGCTTGTAACTGGCACCACCTTCATTTGTATAAAATAATTCTAAAAATAAAGCATATTATTTATAGCAAAGTGAAATGCCATTCTGGTGATAGCCACATTTCTGGTGCCTCTTGTGGCCCAGTTGGATGCGACATTTCCTTTTTGTCAAACACCCACAGACCTCAAGAAAAATTTTTTACAGGTGAAGTGCATGGACTCCCATCATTGTTGTAGTTCTTTCATTGCAATGATGGCAGCAAAACTAAAAACTTAAACCAGAAAAGTATTTAAAGAAAATTACTATAGTTACAAAAAATGGCTCATGTGCGCACAAACAAAGCTGAAAGAAATATGTCTTGTTATTAATATAAAATCAATACATATCCACAAATGACATCAAAATTATAATGTAAAGGACAAATTATAAAAGTAATACTTACAGGCAGTGTTCGATTTTAACGCCTGTCCGCCTGCCCAAGACAGAAAGAAATCAACACGGACAGGTGAATGTAATTCACAAGCAAACAGGAGCTCTGGGAGTCTAGGGTCTTGACTATGCAATGTAAATTACATTTACATTAAGTTTAAATAACTGCAATTTTTTTACGGCCAAAGTGGCAGATAAAACAAACAATTATGCCTACTCAAGAACATGTACTATCTTCATTGATATTTCTCAAAAGGTAGCATATTGTCTTGTCGAACATCCATTTCGATATTTAAACATGGAGTTATTCTATAACTGTTGACAATTAATTGTAAATACTTTTTAATTCTTATTACGGCAAGCATTACCAAATAAAAAATTACCCTGCATCAAGAAAGAATGTCGGAAACAAACACAGCTATAGGTATATAAATAAATAAATAACTAATTAATTAACATAGCCAGCTTCAAGATTTTATAGTTTATAGGTTGTTGGAACACCTATGGTGTAGAATCAAACTGTGGCGTTTATGTTATGTTAACAATAGTAAAATTTAACACTATAATTTGGGATGAATAACTACATGAACACAAGTTTGAGGTTAGGCCTACATTACAAAATAACACAGTAAAATAAAAAGGAGTATAATTAATGTATAATTATTGATGGAAAAATTTGCACTTGTTATCAAGGCAGATTTAAGAGAGGTTATATGGCTACGCCTAAATAGATATGTACAGATGTATTTGAGGTTAGACCTACATTACAAAACAACACAGTAATATACAAACGTGTAAAATTAATGTATAATTACTGCGTGAAAAATTTGCACTTGTTTTTGAGACAGATATAAGAAAGGTTACATGTCTAGTCATAAGTAGATACATACCGATGCATTTGAGGTTAGGCTTACATGACAAAACAACACAGTGATATAAAAACATATCAAATTAACATACAATTATTGATGGCCAAATTTGTACTTGTTATCAAGGCAGATTTAAGAAAGGTTACATGGCTGGGTGTAAATAGCTACGTACAGGTGTTTTGAGGTTAGGCCTACATTACAAAACAACACACTGATACAAAAATGTGTCGAAGAAAGTATAATTTATTGATGGTAAAATTTTCACTTACTATCAAGACAGATTTAAAAGAAATGTTAAACAGATGGGCGTAGATACATAGGTACACATAACTTTTTATATTATTTGTCGAACTTCGGACATAACATGTACTTAGCAAACTCACATGAATATATTAATGTCGCGTTTCTGCTGGTGTTCATTTACTTTCAATATTGCTATTTAACTTTCCGTTTATAATATTACGTTTCCAAGCGGGGAAAACATGTTGTAAAAACACATTTACACTTACTTCCGGACAGTTGCAGTTGAAATTTTCATCATTTCTGCAATTCATTTGAAGACACTGCACTCCTTCATCTCTCCTCGACGATTTAAAGAATAAATACTTTCGGTGAGATTTATAATGTCTTCCTGATGCTGACTATTCGTATGTAGTTTGCTGGAACTCATGACTTCATGCAAAATGACTCCAAAACAGTTAAACACTATACGACCTATAATAAAACAATGGTGATTGCAGATATGCTGAAAAATAAATGAGAAATTTTAAAACACAACAACTTCTAGCATCCAAATTTGTAGGTTGCCTCGCAACCACTCCACACAAGCAAAGCCAAGCAACACGCGTGAAGGAACCACAATAACGGGCCGTTGGTTTTGACCATTGCGCGCGCCGATCACATGACACAATATAATTATGAGTTACTGTAAGTACATTATATTTACGTCAATAATTACTTTAAAATGTACAAAATAAACTTCAAGCAACTTAAGTAGCCATAAATTTAAACATTACACTTGCAATACAGTGCTATTTCTTAGAAATACTTTTCAAGTTTCATTGCCATCTTAAATGGGTGTGTTCATCCCCAGTCTGTGTGGTAACACACATGGTTATACATACATAGTTGTGGGCAGTGGTTTTTTTCAATGGTTGATTTCTATATTGCTCACTTTAACGTGAACTGCATTTAGGCCCATGACAATGTTAATTTTACATTCAGCGGTAGAATTCACAACTTGCATACAAGTAGATCTTAAGCCAGGCTTTCAAAGGTGCTCGTTTTACCATGAGCAGCCTGTAAATGAGAAGCATGTCACAGAACACAGAGCAATTTCGGGATTTGGCATGCGTGGATTCTCGGGTCAAGGATGGAGATGTTTATTTTCTCCCTTCAGGAAGTTGCGCGAGGAAATGGAGGAGAAGCTGGCCGACCTCGCCAGGCAGTACTGGGAGAAGAAGCAGCTGTGTCAGCAGCTGGAGGAGGCCAACTACACGATATATGTGCTGAGAGAGGCCCTGCCCCCGCACGCCAAGCACGCCTCGTCCTTGACTACATTCGCCTGACCAACAACAGCATCTCGATGCTTGTGCACTGCTGCCCGCCTCTGACCCAAGTGAAAATATAAACTTTTTAAAATTTAAATCATGTATTTATTTATGTGTATTAGGCCGTTCACGATTTAGTGAGCACTTTTGAAAGCCCACATGTTTGGAATAATAGTCAATGCATATGTTTTATTTTAGCCTAAGGCGTTCACTTCCGAGTGGAGTGAAATATACACACTGTATTTATTAGTTAACAAGGCGATATCTGTTTAGAAAGGTGGTAAAGGATAAAACATGGCTGAAAGGAAAAAAAGTAACTAGGACCTCAAAAGTGCTTACTTTACTGTGAACAGCCGATATGCATATATCTGTATATATGTATATGTACATGCATCAGACAACAAATATAAAAAAAAAAGAATCTCTCTAGTTTCCATGCAATCATGTAAATGTATTTACAGCAGCATGTTCACTTTTCACACAGCGAATATAATCTGCTTATATGCAGATCAAGACAGTCTATGCTAGCAAACATCCAACCAGAACCCTTAGCCAAACATTCTTCTTCACAACAAAGTTTTTCTTTCAAGACTTTTACAGCCTCTGGAATGCTATCAAGGTTGTACAATGCTATGTTCGCAGTCTTGAATACTTGCCGACTAATAGCTTTATCCAAAGATTGTAGGTACACTCCAGGGAAAAATTTTATTTTATGAGAACTTCCTCAACTTCTTCTGTTAATTGGTTGATTATCCTTTGCTTAATGTGGTCAATGTATATATATATATATATATATATATATTTGTACCAACAAAGTTATTCTCAATTACATAATATTTTAAAGTAGGTACCCTTGAATGCTGCTTGTGTAAGGTAGAATCCCTTTGATGTGGTTTCGCCAACCGCTAGTACAGGTCATTTCTTAGCTACATGAACTCTACCTTTACAAGTAGTGGTAGCACAAGGGTACTACGATATAAAAAAATCAAAAGGGCATAAGGGACATTTGATTAAATTTGAAAGGAGTGTTTCCGAGAGGGACACGGATTGGTGCTATCCTTTAAACGTTAATTCAGATCATCCTCCCTCTCCCCTGGGAGTTATGATATGATTGGCTGACGGGTTGTCACGCCCCTTTGGAGGTGTGCTGTGATTGACTGTTGGCTGTGAAAGTACCCTTTTAGTAGCCAAAACGCCCAAGCGACATTAGTGGGATTTTGAACTTTTTCGAGGGCGTGAGGGGATATAGGGTGGGTAAGGGGAGTGTAGGGTTGGACCAGGAGGGTTGAGGAGTTGCTCAGTCTGTGGTTCAAGACCTGCCGAGGGAAATTATATGGAATTACATGTTAGCCGCAAAATGCATTATTGTTTATGAGTAATTGTGTATTGAGCAATTGTGTAATTGGTAATTGCACAATGAGTAAATACCAAAAGTAAGTAGACATGTTTACCCTGAGGCTGCCGAAACACAGGTGAACAGGTTTGAAGGATAGTGGTAAGGGGAGTGTGTAGGGTTGTACCAGGAGGCTTTAGGAGTGGGTCATTGGTTCGACACCCATAGAAGGTTATTATTTGTAATAAGAAGTTAATCGCATATTGAGTAATTGAATAATTAGGCATGATTGGATATGGTAATGAATAAGTACCGAGAGTAACATTACATATACTGAGAATGCCTGTTTCGTCCTCAGAATTTTTCTCGCCCTCCTCCAACCCTCTTAAATTTCCAAAGAAACTGTTAAACAAAGTACTTGCTGTTCAATGTCACTGACTGTCTCCTCGATGTGGCTGAGGTATCCCGAAAATCAGCCACAATGAGGAATTTGAGTAGTCGATAAAATAAAATAATTTTAAAAATTAGTTTTTAAATATAAATTTAAATATATTTTTATAATTAGGAATTTTAAAGGGAATAGTATTGAGTGTTAGATCTTACCGGACAATTGTAATGTCATAACAATCCTATGTAACCAAATGTTAGGACCAAAATATCGGATTTAAGAGGTATATTACTACACCCTGCTTCCCAAAATCCAAATACAGTACAGTCACCCTGCATAACCCACACCACTCAACGTCACTTTAACCTCCATCTAATCTCGTCACTTCACCTTAACCCCTCCTCCACTACCCCCCTAACCGACGCACTTCAAACCCATTAGTTTTCATATATTATCTCATATTTGAAGCAATTTATATCACTGCCGCAAGCATCGCTGGAAATTATCTTGAAAATATTTATATATATGCCCCCCTCAAGTATGCTTTTACCCTCCCCCTCCCCTAAAAACTTTCATCCCACGACCATGAACACCTCCCCCAACACAATTGCCCTTCTCTCATCACACGACTATGAATCCCTCTTCTTCAAGAAATGCCATTCTCTAAACACACAACCATTATCCCCTCACCATTCGTTGCCTTGAAAAACATTGACCGCCCTTCACCATTCCCCTTCCTGCTACCCAGCACTGCTTCCTACACCATTCTCATAGGTCAAGCAGCTGTCCTGCCTTATCAAAACAATCGTAGAACGATCAGTCATCTAGGAATTGATACGTCCAATGGCAAGTCAGTAACGGAGTAGCAGGAGCAATGCATGAAGATACGAATGCGCCAGGTGTCATACTGGAGCCCCCAGGTGCAATGTCGACTGTGTCGGGACAGCTACCTGGTCTGTCAACCACAGGCAACAAGAGTGAAAAGTTGTGCATGCACAAAGCAAGAGAGGAGGCAACAACTAGGGGACATTGGCAAGTGGCCAGACCCCCTTAGGCACTATTCAATCAGGTCACGCCCGGAGGCAGCGGAATCAGCACGGTAGCAAACAGAGCAGCAGAGATGACAGTGCAAGTATGAGACGGCATGAGGGGAGCGTGACAGAGGGCTTGTTCTACCTCCATCGGTCGCGCAGGCGGACACACACACCATAGAAGTGTCACCGGTGCTGGTTCGCCCAGGCACCCTGCAGCAAGGTGAACTGCCAGCAACCACAGCAGCAATCAAAACAACTACAGCTCAAATAAGGAGGCTGTAAGACTTGCGGCCTTAGAAGCCGCCAAGAGCCCAGATTTTCTGTTAATAATAGCTTCTAGCCCACAAACTGTCTAAAAAAGGGGGTGGCATTTGACGTGTGCTGCTTCCCTCTACTTAAGCCCGTTTGTCCAGCCACGAACTTTAACGCCACCACAGCGAGTATCCGAGCTTTAACTGTGTGCACCAGTGCGCATCGAGACTGCAAAGTGTGCGACGAGTTCTAGCGTAGAATCAGTGCACGCCAGTGTAGTGCATCCAGCAGCATGTCCGGCCGACCGGCCAGAACTTCGTCACGTGAAGTAATAAGCAAATGCAAATAGGGCATGAAAAGCATTATTAAAGGTTTGTGGTGCACCCCACACAGTTGGTTATTACATGCAGAATAAAGATGCCGAATTCACGCCTCCTTTTTAATGCCCAGTGTTCAACGTTTGTTGTGTGTAATTCTTGTTTGTTTTCATTTTCATGCACACTGTGTCCATTTCGTTTCACTATCATTTTTGCGAGTGTTTTAGTATAAAGAGTTCCATGTGTAATTTTTTGCAATATAACATCTTCATTTAAACAGGTAAGCTCAGTGTGTAAGAGCATTTGTGCAAGGAAGTAGTTCTACATGGTGCACGAGCCCGCTAACACCCTTTCTCGTGTCATGTTGGAAAATCGGTAAGATTTGAACATCGAAGAGGGTTGGTTGAGTGTCACCATGTGCCGCATTTTGCTGTACCCAGGTGGCATACATTCACATAGAGACGTATCATTAACGTGCAATAGTTATTAATCTCTGGAACTGTGTTTCACATCGCCACCCGGGACACCAATCCTTACTTCCCCAGAGCTCGAAATGTCTGGGGAAGCTTAAAGTACTTCCGTAACTTTTTACTGATTCAAAACATTTGTGCAATATTACTGCCGATGGCCGGTTAAGCCGCCTCAAGCATGTATGTTTCTTCAGAAGAAGTGTTAGCTGATAACCGAATAAATGCAACAGAGAACTGATCTGCATGTGATACATTTCGGTAGCCACAAGGCATGTCAGGGCATGGGCCCTTAGAATGCCCACCAATTTATTGCAAGTGTTTAAACATGTTTTTCATGGTAAATGTCATGTGTATTTGAATTGCAATGTAAGTTATTGAATGGGCATGTGGCTAGCCTGAATCGTCCACAGCACGACGCATGTAAAATTCACAAACAATTTTGCCGGCAAAATTGTCTCAGTGGCAAGGTTGTGTAACCAGCCTATAGGTTACCGTTTAGTAAACTCTAATCAAATAGATAATTACTACTACAGCAGCACAGGTGTAGAGGTCTTCACCGACGGAGAATTGCATCCGGGAGAATTGGCCCGAAGCACTCTGAGAGCACCCATAGTCATTATACTGCAGCATCACCACTATTATTGATACCACCCTTGAGCGTTATCTGGCACCTAGTCGGGTAAATCCCAACGTTTCCAGTATCTTATACCTCACACCACCCCTGCAAACTAAACCTAACCACTTTCAATTCAGCCATACACAGTCATATTTTTGCTAACGTGTGATGCACTGCGGTACCCAGAGATGGTGAGACGAGTTCGTACCCCACCTGGTATGGCAGGAAGAGGGCAGGAACTGTTGAATGAGCCTGATGCCACATTCGGTAGAGAACGATGATGGAGGTCGTAGGGCGACGGCCTAAAGGGATCTCTGGATACGTGGTCAGTTTGATGTATGTCCTGTTTGATTATTAGCTAACTATGTTAATTATAATGCATATTTGCTAAAGGACGGCGTTGTAGACCACTTCGCGTGCCGATACAACACTGAGTTTACCCTGCTTTAAGGTGGCAGGCCTTGTAATGCAATACTTTCTACACTGAAAAAAAAAGTACACTTATATTACTTCTGCGTTAGGGTGCAGCGAGTGCCCAATGATACTCGTGAATCAATAAAATTCTCCTATTCGGTTTTCGACATTTTATATTCACTGTTTAGGTACATGACAGGTGTCACGCTAATACTGATGTGTACCAATTAATGCGGACACGACATGCGTGGCCTACTGGTGGACATTGCTGTGAAATAAGATGTAAGCCTTGATTAAGATTTAGTGCAAATGTGCGGTAGCATACACAATGTCCTGGAATATTATGTCAGGAACAGAACAGACCTACATTCGGCACTATAATATACAAAAAGGTTCCTATTATTTGAAAGTATATTGCTATTAATGAATTGAACATAAATTGAGGTTCCAAGGGCGGTAAACATGGAGCTCACCTTCTGTCCTGCCAAGTCGCCGAGTGCTCAAGTCGAACAGAATGAAGATGGCCGAAGCTGCCGCCAAATTAAAAATGTGAAAAAACTATATGCTATATTTTACATGTTTACATGAATGAACTTGTTAGATAATTATGATTACGTACTAATTCCATGTTGATGACATACCTGTGTGCATCAGAGCCTCTGTCGTGGCTGAGAATGTGATGTCACGGGCATACCAATGCACTTACAGGATTGTATTAAATGAAATGAGGCCTAAGATGTCTGATTGTGGATGGATGTTGACATTTGCACTCTTATAATTAGCATACACTTGATTAGTTGGTGAGATACTACTAATAAAGGCAGTGCTTCCCTTTATTTCACTTTTCGTGATTTCATGTGAATTTCACTGCTACGAGCGTGGAGTTGCTCTGGTATCCATGGAATTCGTGCAACCCCCTAAGGAAAAGCAGGCGGCTTCTCTAGTAAGTTTTGCCTCTTATTGCTCAATAGAACTAGGGAGCCGCTCGAAACTTTGCACTTGCTTCGGAAATATTATTCCCCACCTTTTGTACCCTCTTAGGGCCACATAGCACTCCTGGCTCGGCCACTAGGCCCACCGACAACGTTCACATTGAAAAGGTGTAAGGGGTCACATGCCACCTACCTCCCGTGTTCCCTCCAATAGCTGTTGCGTCTTAACGGCCATGACTTCATGGGAAACACCCTTCGAGACCAGATACCAATTTATTACAAGAGTTACCTCTTGTAATGAATTAAAAATATGCTGGCTCGCGGACCACGCATTGCAGGTTAGCAAGAAAAGTGTAAACACACCGTTCTTGTCGATCTGCACTGAAATAATCGATACCTAATGTCAATTTGTCGGGTGTTGCTGTTGTGTTTGATGGGTCTGCGGTGGTACAAACGGGCACAAGCGATATGTGGTCGTCTGGAACACGCCACGTGATATTAAAAAAGTGGTAAGTATGCCGTCATGGATAGATAGAGGTTGTTATAATAAGAAGCATCACGCATCATTGAAGCATGCAGTTTCCCCAGAAATGAATTTCAAGCATAACCATTTCATACTGGAAAAATTGTGTCCGTGAGTCTGTGTGTATAGATATTATTGTGAATTTAGGTATTGTTTGGTTAGGAAGTTTTGCCATTTAATGTATCTTCATACTATTTGTAATATTATTGTAATAACGTATCACAAAATCATGCATAATTGTAGAAATATCGATCTGAACATTGCCTACATTGACAATATTACAAATACAATTTACAAATACGATAGTGGAGAAGTCGATGAATTGGAAGGAAATTGTGGGGTAAACTTTTATCATGAAAACTTACATATTTTTTATTTGCTTTACCCCACAATTTCCCCGATATTCATAGCCCTCCCCACCATCCTAGAGTTACATTTAATTTCGTTTCTACTCGCCGAATCAATCGCCATTCATACGGCATACAAAAATAATTCATTTGACAACACTACAGACACACTAAACACCAGACAAATACCATAATTTAGCATTTTACAAACCTAATAGAACAGAAACACCCGTATTTTCGCACAATTATGTAATTTAACTCGTTTAATGGTATTATTGCAATAAAACATGGTTTTACGCACTATTTTAAGTAACTTAGACCATTACACACATCACGATCACACTAGTTCAGAATCTTCCCAAAATGCATTGTGATTTAAACAGTTGAAAAATGTAGTGCTCTCCAATAACTGATCACCGAATGCAATTGATGGTGGCTCAGGTGTTTGGAAAGGTGTGGGTGAGGTTTTATGGACGATTTGGTGATTGGTGGTGTGGTAGTTTACCCAATTAGATGCCAGAGGTCTCTCTAGGATGACGTCAATTTATGATTGATGTGAAGTGACGAGACTATTGGTGCTCTCAGGGTGCTGCCGGCCATTCACCCAGACAGCAATCCTCCGTCATTGACACTTGTTGCCCCTATCATATACCCTGTGCTCTGAATTACTGTAGGGCGAGCCGGTTGTAATTTTGGACCGTCATAGGCGCTACATGTCATTGCTGTGACACTTCGTGTGAAAAAGCGAGCATGGGTCGAAGTGCGTCATCGGGCGTCATAACTACGGCGCGCCCATCATTCGTGTGGCGCCATATAATAATCGTCGTGACTGCAGCCCACTGTGCGACAGATAAGAAGGCTGACGCCCGAGTAGTAATCTTAAATTGTATATGTTCCTTTACGAAAGAATTACGAGTTCTATAAGACGTATTTATGTACAAATTGAAACTTAATGTAAACATAAGTAACTGGAAACATTTCGATTTGCCCCCACGGTCATAATAAAAAATATACATAACTTAAAAATATACGTAGTAACTGTGGGCATCTTCCAAGTTGTGAGTGTAGCTACGTGGGTTAGTGCGTGAGTTTGCGGCCTGTACATTTTAGGCTTTAGTGTTCAAATTTCGGTGTGACGAAGTTTTTTCAATTATTTTATGTGATACATTATTGCTGTTTATAGTTTATGTTATTGACAGAAAGTGCATATTTCTAGAATATCTTTGTTTAAAAGGAATAATACAAACCAAAGCAAAATAAAAAAAACCACAGACAGCCGAATCCACTGTGCAGATATTTGCATATTATTGCTTTTATACAAAGAAATTCTAGAAATAAACGTTTTTTGACAATAACATAAGTAATAAACACAATAAAGTATCACCTAAAATAATGGCAATGCTAATTCTTACCCTACTTTTAATAAAATATAAATAAGCTGACCAGAGTAGCGAATTAAATATTGTATTTAACGAATGTAGCCAAATAATTACGTGAAATAAACATATTTACCATAATTTACTATTTATATTGTGAAATTTAACATAATTTTAAAAACTAAAAAGTTTTTGCGAAGGAGTGCAATTGAACTCTAACTCCCTTCCACTTTAGGCCGTTACCTTATTACCACCTGTGCTACCAAGCCAAGTTGAATTACTATCATGAAGAATAAATTATATACCATTACTTTTGTTTTTTGGTTTAATGGGTACCGTTAGGATTGTTAAAACGAAGAGTATACGAGTGCACTCTCTTCGCCATATTGTATATATCGTAAACCTTCATAGCACTTCGATGATTACATGAAAATGAAATTAAAGGCAGATTACCTGATAAAATGGCATTTTGAAACTGTAGACACATTTTACAAAGTATTTTGTATTGGTTATGTTAGTTTATTTGTTATCACTTTACTTGATACACGTTTACTGGAACCCATTTTATTTTAAAAATTATTAGAGATGGAGTAAGTTGCTAGAGACACAGACTAAAGCGACTGTTGTATCAGTCAGATACTTTTGACTGTTTGAAACTGTGAGATTCTCACTGATTCAGATTTACTGTGTAAATACAATAAATACTTGCACTGTGGGCATTGCTTCAAATCTGTTGTGCTGGAGGAAATGTCTAAACTACAACACAACAACGTTATCGATTTCATTTGCTTATTTTTGATGGGTGTTTCCTATTGGCTGACAATTGCCGACATATTATCTAACTTGAAAAACAACACGTCTCTTGCGCAGTTTCAATACCGACATATGTATATTTACACTTCCGAGCCGTCATAACCACGACGCCGTAGTTAACGATTGGAGAGTTATGACAACACGATCCATGCTCCCATTTTTGTGCGGCCGTCACCACATTGCTGTCGTCCGTATGACACGCCATAATTGTGACAGTGCCATGTAAAAGAACCATGCTTGCGCTGCAGGCATTTACGGGGGCGATATTAAGCAAAAATGTTCCAGTAATTTAAATAATATTCAATGCATATGGTTGGTGCGAAAACAGGAAACCCCTTCCCGAGAGCGACACAGCCGCAGCTTAGTCCTGCTATGGTTCAGATGCTACTTATTAAAAGTGCTGGCTTGGCGACCAAACTTGCTGATCTGGGACTACTTTCATGCACCCTTGCCACCTTAACACAAAATACACTGGAACTCTCTTCTATGGGGCTTGCAAAGAAAGCAATAAACTCTCACATCATTAATAATAACACAATTATTGCAGATGATTGACGTGAAGGTGATACACATGAAAATTAAAAATATTGAACACAACACCACTCTCCATGCTTAAAAATACGACTGAGTGGTTGAATAGGGTGTATCTAGTGTCCACGTGTCGCCGCGTGGCACCACCCTCACTTCTAAGCCCTTTTTAGGAAATACCTTTACTTTGGCACTGTTTCTTATATTAATGTGCTCGGGCGAACTTGGCTGCCTGGCCACACTTTGCACTCGTTGCACTGCTGTGCGACGCACGGGCACTAGGGTACTCAGGCATTTGACTCGTGGCACTTATACACTGTGATCTGGTCTCATTACGTCACACACACTCACATAGAGCGCAGATGCATGCTGCACTTCCTGCTGTGTGGCCGGGCTAACTGTCTTGGGAGGCGAGAGACACGAGCACATCTCAAATTCCCCACCTCCCACCATCGTGAGTCAGTTTGCTGGTCGAGTGCTGCTAACTGCAGCAGGTGACTTTTTTCAGCTTCTCAACTGCATTATGTATGAGCTCCTTGTGCTAGCTGCATGTGGCTGTGGTGGTCATCATTGCTGTTGTGGTCCTGTTGTGGTGTGGAGTGCTCAAGCACTCCTGTATGTGGGGCATGCTGCTATTAGGTGAGCCCGTCTATGGGACTGGCAGAAGTGTAGCTAGCCAGTCGACCCACTACCCTTGCTCCTGCCATCACTACTTATTCACTTGTTGACTACTTCTTCCTCATTGCTTCCTGCATCGTGCAGCATCTGCTGTTTCCAGTGAATCCTGGGTGAACAGTGGCTCAGGAATGCTAATACCTTGCTGAAAACCATCCAATCAATGAAGGCGTTCTTGCTCACTGCATGCGCGAAGCATCCATCACCTCGCCAGCAGTGGAAATATCCAAGGACCGCCCCGACACCATCGACAGTGTGGCAGGAGACCCTGGAATGTCACCTGGTGCGGACGATGTCGGGGAGACAGACGCCTCTGGTGCTGGTGTTGCTACGACATCAGGTATCGTAACACCTTCTGCTGTGGGTGCCACTAGAAGTGTTTGCATGTACACTGGTGCTAGTGGTTGACTGGTGTCGTCGCTTGTAGGCGCTGCACCATCCAAGACACCTGGGGCCGCCATCAGAAGCTCCCTGTCAGGTTCTATTGCACTAGGTGACTTCGGGCTTTCTGCCCCACTGCTACTGCAGCTCCTGCTGAAGGTATTGGTGTACCATTTGATTCGGTACCCCCCTGGGCCTGCATGTCAGACCGGACACTTGATGGTCTGTTGGAGGACTTGTTGCGGGAAGTGCTAGTGCATCTCTCCCCCTTTCCTGCTACCTGGGGAGGGGGGATCATCAAGGCTGTCGCTGTCATGGAGAGTCAAGATCTCGGGTGCGACTTCGTTATCGACATCACCTGGCACCACCCAGATGTCGTCCTGATTCACCCTGACATGCCTCCTCTCCAGTAGGACCAAGTACAATATTGGGTTTGTGGCTTTGGATGATTTTGTGCGGCCCGCTCCACATTTCAGCGAATCCAGCGCAAAAGTCCTTGTGGGCAGTGGATTGTGGATGGGTGCTCACAATAACCATCTCCCCTGCATGTAATGGCTGTTGTGGTCTGGTGGTGGTTAATAGCCATTTTTTAATACTCCGTGCCTGGTGCTGCCGTACTTCGTGCAGCCGCTCATGCCGCTGCTGTCGCCACTCACCGCTGTTGGCAGGCTCACTGCTTTCTTGTGCTTGTAGGCAGTGCGCTTCACCTGGTAGCCGGAGATTGTGTCCGAGGAGGACATCGGCTGGTATTCGGTCGGTGTCTGCATTTACATGGTGGTGAAGGGTGTACAGGGCTGCAGGCAGGTGGTCTGCCCATGTGGTATGCTGGTCACCCACACAGAGGTGTAACTGGACCGTGAGCTCCTGGTTAAGTCTCTCTGTGGGGTTCGCCCTCGGATGATAATTATCTGTTGTTAGGTGTCTAATCCCACACCGCATGCATAGGTCATCCCACTTCCGACCGGTAAACTGAGCGTCTTTATCGGTCAAGAGGTCCTTGGTGTACCCCCACCTTTTGAAAAAGACCTCACTCAAAATATTTGCAATGTTGGTTGTTCGTGCACTGTTAACTGTGTACTGTAACGTTTTTACTTTGGATGCCTACTGTAACGTTATTACTGTTAAACACAATTTTATACACAACCAATATCTGAGGGTAATCCTCTTAACGTTACTGCGTATCCAAGCAATTTTTTTCTCAAATTATCTCTCGCGAATCGCAAGATGGTGTGTGTGGAATGTAAAATCACAATGTTGAATTCCAGGCAAGTTATTCATTACTCGCAGACATAAACATGTTTCTCATCGAGCACGGCATTCTCAAATCGACTATGCGGTGCGAAAAATGCGGGAAAGGCGAAGCGAAATTGGTTGAAAACAGGGGCTTGTTTTACTGGTGCCGACGGCGAATGGAGGACGGTGCTAAATGTAACTTTAAAGTGTCGGCGAGACAGGGCAGTTTCATGGGAGATTCAAACTTGTCTCCAGGCAAGATAATCGAATTGTGTTTACTCTGGTGCCTGATCAAATACCCTCGGCAGCAGACTATAGTGAACGAACTTTTGTGCTCGGGAAAGATGGTCGTCGCCTGGTCGGATGTCTGCCAAGTGTGCATAGACTGAATGTTGTACAGGAAACGCATTGGTGAGCTGGGCAAAGTGGTCGAGATCGACGAGTCGAAATTGGGCAAACGCAAGAACCACAAAGGATGTAAAGTTCACGGCTGGTGGGTTTTCGGCGGAGTGCAGCATGACGATCCGGAGAAAATTTTTCCTGGTGCCGGTGGAAAAGACCAAATCATTCGCGAGTGGATCGTTCCGAACACGACGATAATTTCAGACTGCTGGCGTGGTTACAGCAACTTGGACATTCACGGTTACCATCACATGCAGGTGAATCACCGGAGGGAATTTGTGTGCAGCGAAAAGAGCAGAATGGTAAACACTCGAAACACGCTAAAGATGAAGAATAGTGAGATGTTGAGGGTGCACACTCAAAACATCGAGCGAAGTTGGTGTTCTGTGCGATACAGTATTCCCTGCTCTGGCCGACGAAAGAAATCTCGGGTCGGCTACCTGGTCGAGTACGTCTGGAAAAAGAATCATCTGTACGTAGAACGACTGCACGCTTTGCTGATTCACACCACCAACATGCACCATCGTAATCGGCGCAGAGGAGATGGCAGCGAAGGCTATCCCAATTTCGACAGGTATCTGTTTGTTACGGTTGTTTTTAATTCGCTGGCATGTACGAGATTAAGTTGCTGTTGCAGTTGCAGTTTATGTTTTAATGGTATGTTATGTGTTTTAATTTACAGGGGTGAATGAGACTGTGTAGCTGTTTGATTTTAACTACAGATGCGAGTGTGAATGGCATGTTATTTGATGCAAGTTTAAATTAATGATCAATTGAGGTGCTGTTTGATTCAAGTCTAAATTATTGTTTTATTGTGCTGCTGTTTTATCCAAGTTATAATTAATGTTTGATTGAGTAGCTATTTGATTCAAGTTTAAAATAATGTTTAATTGAATTGCTGTTTGATTCAAGTTTAAATTAATATTTAATTGAGATGCTGTTTGATTTAATTTACAGGAGCGAGTGAGACAGCGTAGCTGTTTATTTCAGTTTAAAAAAATGTTTGATTCACTTGCTGTTTGTTTCAGTTAAGAAAAATGCTTGAATGACGTGTTGTTTGCGTAAACATTCATTCGCGATCTGGAAAAAAGCTAAAATAGTCGAGTAGGTCGTGATGGGTCCGCCCGGCGACGATGAGTGTACTTGCATCTGTTACATCCGCAAAACTTGGATCTGCCAGTTTCAATTATTGAGGTAAATTGATCTAAAAAAATTCATTCATTCGCGATCCCGGAAAGGCATAGCGCGGTCGTGTCTGTCATGATCGGTTCGGCCCGCGGCGGATGCAATTGAACACGCTGTTGCTTTTGTGGACTTTGGATCTGCCAGTTTCGAGTGTTGAGGTAATTTATATATTTAAAAAAAAGTGATTGCATATATATAAAACTTTAAAAACTATATGGTTAAATTTATAAAAAGTTGAATTTATTACTTTAGTGATTGCGTATGTGTGAAAATTGTGTATTAAATTAATGAATTTATAAAAAAAAAATGGATTAAAAGCATTAAACAAAAATTTTTAAATATATCACAATGTTTGCGTAATTTGGAAACAAATTATGCGACTTTTAAACGTTCGCACATTGGCCTATTGGCAAACGACCCACGCCTAATGATTTGTGCATTAAACCAAAATTTTACTGAACCATTGGATTTTTTATATAATGCAGATACCGTTTCTCTCGATAATGTTATCGACTTAGTGGAAATCGAATCAGAAAATAGACAAATATTTCGAAATCGACCTTAACTCAAGTCACATAAAGTTTCTCAACATCGTTTGAGATTTAATAATTCCGATATATTGGATATATACAATAATTACATAATGGTTGCCGAATCGAATTCGTTTAAACACCTTGCCAAAATAATTAATAGTTTTAACAAAGTACTCGATACTAGTAAAACTGTATTCGTGATACTAGCTAAAAACTTACAACCTCATGAGACTGTATATTTAACCAGGTTGATGCAGGATGTTGGCTCTAAATCGGATAAATGTGTAAAATACGATTTTGAAGGATATATAGTTTTCGTGATGAACTACACGGATCTTAATAATTCGATTATTGAATTTAAAACGCGGTCCCTTTACAATTATTGATGTCCACCATCAGCCAAAACGATAGTGATTTTATGTATGGGTTGAATGCTCAAACTATGGCGGCGGTCAAGTCGTATATCAATTGGAAAATTCGAACACCAAAAATCATAAACTTTACTAACAAAGCGAACGTGGCGAAAACGTTTGAGAACATGGATAAAGAGATTCGTTAACAACCCAATACTGAATTGAGAAAATTGTCGATTTCCATTCCATTTCCAAATTGTCGAAACCATGAATAATTTACAACTATCAAACAAACACTTATTGTTTTTCAAATGCACGTCTCAGTTTTATAAATACGATACTAATTTCATAAACCTTCCCGTCGAGTATTTCGAGCCAAAAAATAATTTAGTTTTCGTCGTGCCGAATAACTTGAAGAATAGTGTAGCGGTGACATCGAATAACGATTTGGTCAAAGTAGTGATCGATAGTTATACATCGCTAGCACACAGCGCAGCTCAGATTCCCGTTCTCGATAAGTTAAAAGAATAACACGTAATTGTTTATATACCATTCGCTAACAATTGGTTCATTCATCCCTCTCGTAGTTATACTATATATTCTTCTTTGAAATTCCAAAATTACAAGCGAATATCAAATATAAAAACTATCACGGTGAATGATGAAATTGAATATACTGATTTGAACACTAATAAATACCAGTATTTCGAACTCATTCAATCTCCTTCAGAGCTTTTAATAGGAAAGGCGATGGTATTAATCAACAAGTATAACATTACCTTTTTGTTTCAAGTCGAAAGCAATTCAGGATCTCTGATGGACAATCCCAAAATCAAAAAGTACATTCCTAATGCGCAATATCAGCACGAAATGTTTGTTCTTTCAAAATGGTATGCCATCCAAAAATATGTCTTATTACTAAGCGACGGAACGACGATCAAAGTTTCCAGTTTTCCTACCAGTCATCCTCGTCCTCCTCTTCTTCGTCCACTTCTTCTACTAATACATTCGTGATAGGTTTTTCCAAATTAATTTAAAACAAGGCAACAATTTTGGATTTGGATGTAAGTGCAGCTAATGTTATCTTTTCATTCGAACCAAATAACTACGACCAAAATAGTCAAGAGGGAGTGTTTGAATCCTCGGGGGAAGCTGTTTATTCACCAGTAGAATTGAATTGGCACATATTAAACAACCGCGAATTAAAGTTGGCGGATCGTAGGAAAGTTCATGTAATAGCTATCAATAAAATGCGAGATTCGTTAAACTCGAATGATGCGTTAATCAATTACTTTGCGACACTTTCGCGATCTCTAATTTTCATCTTTTTCTGTAATGTTTCTGAACAATTTGTCTGCGCTTTGGTGACGAATTTGGCCACGTTTGAAAGCCAATAGACCAAATACACGCCTCTTTTTGTTATGGCGGCTAGGGTAAACGATAATTTTCAGGAAAATCAACTAAATACACAACTTACCAGTGTTTCGTATAAAATGCGCACCACATCCAATATCTCTATGTATCAATACATTTGTATAGGAGATCTAAACACACCCCTGCTCTACGACAGAAACAAAAATGATGCGATTGTTCAAACGATCAGGTCGAATAAAACACTACGATTTGTCATTAGTGAAAACCCTAAACAAATATGTGAATGCCAACAACAATGATGATTTTATGGTCACGGCATCTTTATACAAACCTTCGGTGAACGAACAATTTCCATCAAATGCCGAATGTATCTATAGTGCGATTGATGGGCGACATTATGTTGTAAACCTCTCATACTTTGTTGGTATTCCATGGATTTCTGCCACTTACGAGGATAAAGATCCGGGAGAAATAACCGTTGACAACATGCGTGACAATTACTAGCACTATTTCCATCGAATAGTACTATTCAAAGCAATTTTATCTGATGTGTATTATTTGAGCAAGTACTTGGAAGCCATGCGCGATGTAAAACACACACTGGCGGTGAAGATCATCGATTAATTCACGGGAGATAGCGGTATCGTTTTCAAAACTGATCTAGCCAATTTATTTAACGAAAGTAATGGTTTACAAGTCATTGTAAATATTTTTAGAGGAACCTCGTCATCATTTAAAATGCTTCCCCTAATGTTCCAAACGATTGTTTGCAATTCGAAGATGTTGAAAACAAAAATTTTATTCCACAAAAACGCTGGCACGTCCGAATAAGACAAATTGGTTTTAGATACCAAAAATTTTTAATTTACTGCTGAATCATATGTAGGTAATTTACAGTTTACTGATAGAATAAATAAATGTATTGTTTTGTTGGTGAAAAATGCAGTTATTCCCGAGATTAGTATCGAAACCGCAAGCAAATACAATCCTCTATCGATCATTTTTCCAAAGTTCATTTTAGATGTGTAGAGTGCAAAGTCCAAAACTTGATCTGGATTTTGTGCACTAAAAGTTTTCATTTGATTTGACAACATTGTATCATCATCAATGCCGCCCATATTATCCCAATCGATACGAGATCCATTCGAGTTGATTTAGAGGGTTAGTAGGTATTGAAAACGAAATTGCAATAATATTTTAAAATCGTCATCTTTTACTACTTTAGTAGGGTGAATACCCATAAATAAGTGGGATAAATATAGCATATATTTTTTTCAAAAGGCCGCTAATTTACAGGTGTTGGCATCATTATCGATAGAGGATGGTTGGGTGGAAACATGATTCGCTTAATCGACAAATCCGTCGTGCACGTTCTTCCACATCATCACGAATATTATCGGTGTATAGTCCATTGCTCGAAAACCCCAAATCTTTTGTTTTAATTCCAATGCCAGCTTTGATATATGATCTACATAATTTTGACCTTGTAGGATTTGTAAATTGAATGGATCGAATATGGCCAAAACACATCAGCGACTGCATTCATGATCAATACAGCATCAAATATGGACACCCAAGAAAGAGAAACTCCACCATTTTCAAAGCAGTCGATATCACAGCTCTCGTAACAAATTATATCGTCAAGGCTCTGAATAAATATATTCCCAACTGACGACCATTTCGATCATTGTGAGCCAATATGTTTGACTAGGGTCTTGAGAACCATATTCAGACCGACCTCGCCGAATAATTGCAGTAAGAACTTGTTAGTACCCAATCCTTGGATGCAAGAGATTATAATATCAGGAGTTATGTCGGAAATATCTTCTGTATTGGATAAATCATCGTGATATTTGGTCGGAATACCACCCCTTAAACCACGCATTTGATATTCATCGAATTTATGTTTATCATTATCTGTATATTTTAAGTGGTAGGGCACAGAATCGGCTTGTGGTCCAATTCGAACACGAGTATCTTTATCGGAAACTACGGATTCGACATCGTGGGTCAGTATCAAAGGCTCCACAAGTCTACCCATCCCCCATACTCAGTGGTCCAAAATAAATGTCTCGATTTTTTTTCCTGTGATGCCCATGTCGCTGAGTTTAATGTCTGGATTTATGCAGAACGCCTCGCGATTAACGAAGTTATTCCATTCTGCGATGTAATCGGGCATTATTCCCATTGGTGATACTCGCTGACTCTTTACATCGTACTGATCGATTCCATGAGCCAGTTCCACGAAACTGTATTGGATTACCTTGTACAAGCAATTTCCAATGAATAGCCCATAATTTTACTATCTAAATGGTCTGTGCATTCATCACCTGTTAGAGACATGATAAAATTATCGCAATAGTACGAGATTAGACGAAAGTGTATTGTTTCATCACCCATCTCTGACACATATGGTGAATAATTGACATCGAAACCAATTCCTAACGTGTTTACATGCGGAATAATAGTGCCTTCTTTCATGCGCCAATAATCATCTATTCCCAACAGATAAGCTTCTTGATGAACCAACATACACGCATCGCAGCGGACGCTCCAACGGATATTTGATCCGTGATATTTCGATTCGGGATCTTTGGATGGAAAACATGATCCTTGGCATGCCATAACGTCTGCATTAGCACTCTTGAATATTTTAGGGACATCTCTAGGCATGCATGTTTTCCCTGTGGATAATGCAGATTGCATCGAGATGCATCGCAGAATCATTTTCACCTTTAAGACGAACCTGATAGCAATAGTAAAAAAAAAAATCCAAGGTAGCCTTTTGTATCTGTACAACTTTACCAATTTCTACATTTATATGAGAAAATATTTGTGGCACGTGCAGCAAGTATTCATTATAAGTTAATATTTTTTGTCTTTCAGAAACATTTCTCAAAGCCTTTAAATAATCCAAGTTTGTTGGTCCAGTGAATATGGACATCTAATGGATTTTTTATGTATGTAAGTGTATATACATATATATATAGTAAATAACAAAAATGCAATCACAGAGTCAACTTCAAGCTCAGGGTAGTTCGAATATATTTTAGAATATCAGTACACATTCATCAAATCATACCATTAATATAAATCAATCAAATGAAATTAGTCGACATTAATCAAAAACTTAACCTCAGTAACGGTTGTAACAGTTCCGTTGACATGGAATTGACGCCTTTTTGTTTCGTGAATAACGAACGATGTGGTGCAAACACACTCTCTAGCGAACAGTTGTTGATTGGTGGATTGTGCGAGACTCACAAGTCAGATTCCTGCAATGACGATTATATATTATTTCGAAAAAACAACAAAGATATATTAAGCCCCATCTCAGAAACGAGCATTTCGGTTGGCCAATGTCTCTTGTAACCCATCCTTGTTGGACAAATATTGAAAACCTCGGCTAAAACATTCATGAGTCATTTCTCCAACAACAACAATAAATTTATCGATTCGTTGAATTTGATCACTTTCTTCGTGTACTATACATATCCCGAAAACATTGCTACTACTGATAAACTTAAACTTTTTACCAAGCATGTGAACGATCATGGATTAATGTGGGCTTCTGTTTTGGATCTAGCGTGTATCGAGAAGACTAAAGTGAATATGTTTTTCGACCAGGAATATCTAGATATGTACATGGTCAAACAAAATTAATGGATCCATGACATAACGACCTCTTTGCCAAACACAGAAGTCGCTATGGAGGATCGTAAAAAAAAAAAGATACAATATGAGGTTCCTTTGACACAGTTTTCCATATTTGACATTTTAACAAACCTAAGCTACCTTCCCTCATGCGATATCAACATCAATGCGCTCGGATACGTGGCAAACATCGAAATTTTCAACTCAAACTTGGATTACGATATGGGATTTGGCCTCAGGCACGATCCGGGCAACATGGAAAATGTCGAGTTGGACAATCGGTATCCAAAAGACGTCCAGGCCATCATCAATTCCAAAACACTCCATCAAAACTGTGATATTTTGCATTTGAACTACATGGGGTCGGAGGGTTTAAAAATACCAATCGTAAAAGAAAAATTAACCAATGTTTCGAATACATCCCAACACTTATGTAATTTCGTTTAAAAAAATGAAGAAAAAAACACATTATATAAAAAAATTATTTTTTTAGCTACAATTTTGAAAATGAAATGAACTCGTCCAATTTTTTCATGTTGGCTCAAGTCAAATCTTAATTATATAAATCAAACTTGACATTACCAGAAACATCTTTTGTAGTGGTAAATTCCATGTTCTTTTTCAACATAAAAAACAGTTGAAGTAGTAGTTCGTTTGCTGTCAGAAAACACTTGTACCATTCTGTTGACGAATAGACTCGCTGGAAAATATTGTAAATGGCAGCATTGCACCCGTTCATCTGCAAGTTGTTTATCAACAAATTGTCGAATTTCATAAAACCGATGGTCTTACAATCAGATGCAATGTTTTTCAACACCACCGTCAATGGTTTATCGCGAAATATATTTGTTGGGAATTTTTTTTCTCGATTAATACTCATTTCTTTCAACTGCATCAGCGGCGATCGACCGATAACCGAGTAGATCGGTAATATTTTGTACATGTTTGTCGACATGCTTACGTTAAAGTGTGGGTTATTGAAATATTCCAGCAGATCAGTCGAATGAACCTCGCCATAGTTCGCGTGCATTTGGACAAAGACCATCTCGGATTTATTAAATGGTAGAAATATGGGTACCGAGTCCTTACTCAAGCGAATGCGAAATCTGGTTTTGGAATCGTGGTTGAAAATCATCCGGAAACAATGACTGTGTACAGTCGGATTGTCTTTATTGGTGTTGATCTCATATTAATCTTCCGTGAGTTGCAGATGACTGGTAAAGACCGTTTTTAATTTCAGGAACCTCGTATCGTCATCTCTGCCTCTAAATATTCGCCTTCGCCATCCCGTGATTCCCGTTCCTCTATGTCCAGGTAAATACTCACATTTTCTATAGAGAGCTCGAAAAAAACGAACAAGAGGTTTTACGTTTAGTTTCGTCTTCTAGTAGTTTATTGCAGTGAACAACTTGGCCATTTTTCCATATTCGAACATGGATTGTATTTGCTCTGTGATGTGCGGTCCGAAACAATTATACAGAGTCAAAACACACTCCGAATCACCATCCACAGTCAATTCGAACACGGATTTGGTGCAGATTCTTCCCGTCACCTCGTCCACAAATGTCTTGAACGGCATACCTTGAAAATGATTCGAGTTGTTTCACCTTCAAATACAAGCACCTCGATGAAACCAAACCAGCATCGAATCTTTTAATGTAGTTTATTAAATTTCACTTTAGGATTCAACTTGTAATTCAAGGGAAATATCGAGTTGAATATGCACAGGTGACCTGTAAAAGTACTGTTTCTCATATCCGCAATATCGCGTTCGTCCAGCGGCAACCAGTGCCCTTTAGAAATCAGTCTGAAAATCAGTTTGTCGATCCTACACGAATCGGTGCTTATGGCCAGATTCACATCCGAGACCAGGGAGTAAACGCGATTGAACGAATAGATGGCGACATTTTTTTCGAAAAGACACAAAAATCCTAAATAATCCGTGGGTATCGTGGATGTGTCAATATTATTCGATACAGGTCTAACAACGTGCCCAAAGAAATCTCGATCGCCGATCTGAGGAGTCAACAGTTTATGGTTCAAGTTTGAAATATTTGTTCTTTTTTTCGTTTTGTACGCATCTGTCATGGAAACGAGCTTGCATCAATTGCCAGTCGCAACAATCTTTTTTGCCTGTTCGTCATTATTGTCGAATGCATAAAAGACCAGCCGAATCAACAACATTGATAGGGAGAAAATTAGTTTTTTGGAGAAACTATCAATGGGCCGGATATGGCGGACAAATCGTTTTAATACATACCCGAAAAGTTTATGATCGTAGAAAATGTATTTATCATGCACTTCAAAAGAGTGTAAAGTACACAAATCAAGATCATTTTCAAAGTTTTCGCCTTTGGGATTACGGTGAACAAACTCTTATGGTTCTTTACCAACAGGCAAAATCAGTTCGAAACAATGTCCTATATTTCTTTGGGTGTAACTGTATTTGTTGATGAAAAAGCGATGACTGCGTATTCTGCGCACTCATATGTTCGGTAATTCGCTATTATTCGTCAATACATAAAGAACCCAATGCAAACGACCATTTTCGACGAAATAACTGTGAATTGGGGAATTTGTTGTCGAATAATCTTCCCTGTTTAATCTCCTCTTTTTAGAATCTTTCACCATAAAGTATTCCATCACACATTCACACAGCCAATGGCAGTGGTGAAGATGATGACGAGGATGATGATACAATTTCGATGCCATCTCAATAACCACGATAATGATGGAGTAATTTCAAATTCAAATCAGATCCCAGCATCACTAGGGAATATATTGCAGATATGACGATCCTCCATGGTTATACAAGTCGTATAGTTCAAGTTGTGATAATAGCACAAGTACAAATAAACATGATTGAAACGAGAGCATGATGGAATACCACATATTTCAATCAGTTTTAATTTGAGAATTGTATTTTTGAGACAAGGCTGAAAAGTTACGTTATGTTTACGAGCCAAGTATTCTACACAGTCGTTGAACAGATTTAAGTAATGGCAAAAGATGAATTCCCCGTACATGGTCGTAGAAGTACTGAAATATTTTAAAAGGGAAGTAATGTATCTATAGAGAGAGAGAGAGAGAGAGAGAGAGAGAGAGAGAGAGAGAGAGTTTATTTTATGTTTTTTTTTTCAACAGTAAAATGAAAAAAATATTTTATTTAGAAAGTTTTCAGTTTTTTTTTTCAAGAGTAGAACAAAAAAATCTTTTATTTTGTATATACCGACTATTGTTTGTGTATCATTTGGTGCCGACAATGATATATTTCAACAGCTCTTTCTTAGTGGGTTCTGAGGCAGTGGATGCCTACAAATCCCAGTCCGCATACATTCGAACATACCACAGGAACTAGAGGAAGTTTCCCAAACTTACTTTTGAATTTATGTCCGATGAAGGTTACGGTGATGCTCACTGGATGATTTACGTACTGATGAAGGGTATACCGAGAAATAACTGGGTTCACGACAAAGTAGATGGGTATGTCTATGAAGATTTTAGCATCAGTCAGTTCTACATCTTCAATTATGGTAGTGGAAACAAGATGGAAAAATTGCATGGAAATTTCACCCTGGATCTCGAATCTATTGTGTAAAAAAATTGCAATACTATCAAACTCTTTGTTTTTGTTCGCAACATAAATTGGTGTTAACCTGTTTCGAAAAAGAATGTTCAATTTACACCAGAAGATGAAAAGGAAGAAATTGAACACTCGTATATATTCGAAGCTTTTTACGATCCAGTCCAGGAACTATTATCCGGACAATATTTGAAGAAACCCACATGTACTGAAGATTATAACATTCATCCCGTCATGATGTGCACTTGCTCTCGGATTTTTGGAATTCCTTTGTGAATTTTTGATAAAAAAAACATATGATTACAATAAAAATAATTTTAAAAAGTTTGCATTTTTTTTACCTACTATATTCACAAATGAACTAGTGCTGAAATTAGAGGATTCAAAGAGGATTAGTAATTATCGAACAAAACCAACAACAGTTCATGTTTGTCTTGATTTTAAGTATTGGCCAATCAACATACCTATTTTAATTGGTAAATAAGACAGTGTCGATGCGACTATCAGATCTGTAGTTTCGTGCGAAATAAAACTTGTACTTTTACCACTTCGATATTTCATATTTTATTCAAATATTGTTTCACATCGCAATGATTTTTCAACAACTTTATGGGCGAGCTAATGGTATGTTCAAGAGTATTTTCCAAGTCATTTTCTATATAATCATGATGGCAAAACCATAAATTCACATTTGCAAACATGAAACCCACTCTTGGATCCAATAAAATTTTATTATTAGCATGTAGTATTCTTTTGTCACCACCATCCCCATCTTTGCCATTGTTGCTTTTTTTTCTTTGGCACTTTGGCTCGAATTAAATATGTTGGAGTGAACAAATCTTCTAAACTCGGTTTTGAAGGGTTCTGCCCTAAACACAATGATACATGTGTCGGCATTACAAACATTGCCAAAGTTCCATTTTCTCGTGGTTCATCACCTGTTTTTAGATTAACAAAATACCTTAATAAAGGAAATATATTGGGAATATATCCCTTTGTCATCACTGATTGTTCTACTTCCGACAAGTGAATGTCGACAAAAGGACATGGGATGATTATAAAGTAAGGATGGCATTTACTCAAGTAACATGATAGCGAGAAAAGTGTATGATAAACAAAGTTTTAATTTTTTAAATTTTATTTTTGCAAAAAAACCTATTTGTTTTCAATCGGTGCTATATTCGATCTATAAGTCGCGAACCAACCTCGGGAATGAATCGATCTAAACGGCGGCATTAGCATCTGTATTGGTTTATGTTTTGGATATCCTAAATACTGCCAAAATGATTCATATTGATCAAATGGGATAGAAACTCTTTGGCCATGGATGATAGTACGCAATCATCATCTTCATTGTTTTCAATTTCGACCAGAAACAATTTTTGCAAATTAGACTCCACTTTGGTAGAATTCCTTTTCTCTACAAACGAACAAAAATAGATATGTTCTTAAAAAATAAAAAGCAATCATTTACCATGTATGAAAACTGATTAAAATAAAATTTTTGCTTCAACCTCCACTTCATTTCCGCATCGAGTTCTCGAACAAAAGGCATTAGAAAATCCAAACCAGTTCGAGTATACATATGTATTGCAAATAGTCTATATTTGTAATTGACTTCTAGTTTATTTTTCCTACAGATATGTCTCAACGAATAAATTGAGGGATTCAAGACACATAGTTGGTTTATGTAAAGGTAGTCTTGATATGCTGACAACATGATTGTTTTATTGATTTCGTTTTTTGAGTATGCAGTTATGAATTGTTCGGAAATTGTGCAAGTGGTTTTTGTTTTTTCCAATTTTTAAATACAATTTGATTCTGTAAAGTGTTTGTTCTTTCATGAGTTGGTGGAACTTAGAGTATGTATTGGTTAAAACATAGTCCCAGTTGTTTTTTAGAGTAACCAAAGGTATCGATGGTTTATTTTTTTTGCAAGTATAAAAATACATACAGGAGCGAATTTTTAATGTTCATGAGTAGAATGGTTGGCTTATGAAAAACGAAAATTCGTGTGGTACTTGACTTTGTTGTAGGATACGATTTCATAATGGTTGAATTGAGATTTTTTCAGTCAAAGTCGCTAAATCACATCGTCCATTGATATCCTGGAAAAATCCTTCATCGAGCTCTACTATATCATTGTAGACATCGCAATTGAGGTATATGTTGGGAGTGTATTGGAACTGAAATTTTTCGAGAGTATTGAGGAACTAATGCACAATACATGTTAATGAGATTCTCATTGAAAGATATCAGCCAGGTTGTGAATAAATACTCCTGTATTTTTTGGATTAAGCTTTTGTTATATTAGATGATTGCTTCTGTTGGGGCATGTCAACATCGGGGGTATGAAATATGGTTTGAATTCACATTTGTTGAAATGTCCTTCGTCAAATTGTTCAATGTGATTTTTTTGGTAATATTAAGATAAATTTACCCAATATAGGTAATCAAGATCTTGCGAATTTAATGTGTAAATCATTTCACCCCAAATAGGAATTTTTTTGGTTCTAAATGGCTGTATGCCACAAAATGGAAAACAGGATCTCTTAATATTGGGAACAATGGTATTGATTAAATTGCCGAATTCGTTGTGCACGAATATAGGTCTTACATCCAAAATTTCAGGTGATTTATCGATGGGTGGATAATTGGGGTCTTCTGTAGGAGCATGGTAGAAAAATACCAGGTACAATAAGGATCTTGTTGTAGTGACAAAAGGATAACTAGGAATTCTTAAAACCCCAAATAAATCAATATGTTTATCTCTTCAACTTTGAAAGCATAACCAATACTATATCTATATATTTTATATATTCTATATAGAAAGCATAACCAATACTATATCTATATATTTTATATATTCTATATATACTAAATACTATATACTATAAGGTATATTATTATACTTTTTCCTTATTCCTCTTCGGCTCTAGGACGAAAGTTGATGTTTCTATATCCAGCTCTCGCCATCGACTGAAGTCTTTTTTCCAGATTTCTCTGCCATAGGCAAACTGAAGGGAGGGGAAATGAAATGCTGTAATGTCATTGGTTGTTTAAATTAGGAGGGGGAAACAACAACCAACAGGAGTACACCACAATCTCGCTTCCATACACACTACTAAATTTCGCGTATATAGGTGCAAAATCTGGAAAAAAGACATCAGTTGCAGGGAGGAGGGGTAAGCTGAACATGGAAACATCATTCCTTCACTCCAGAGCAGAAGAGGAATTAGGAGTAAGTATAATAATAAAGAATAATAAATACACATTGTATGTAGTTTAGAGTATATATACTATATATATTATAAACTATAAGGTATATTATTATACTAATTCCTTATTCCTCTTCGGCTCTAGGAGGATGATTAGTGGTTCTCTGTCCAGCTCTTGCCATCGACTGAAGTATTTTTTTCAGATTTCTCTACCATATAGGAAAACTGAAAGGAGTGGAAGGGAGGAGAAATGAAATGCTGCAATGTGATTTGTTGTTCGTTTTTGGAAGGGAGAATAGCCAATAATGGAGTGCTCTGACAAAATCACACAAAACTAAACAAACTTGTCCATTAGTTTCTATAAAACTAATTAATATTCAAAGTTTGTTTTGTAACTGTAAATTGATTAGTAATGTAATTTATGATGATGTAATGTCATAAACTTAACATAGACTTGGAACCAATACTGCGTGATGTCGTGCCTATCCTACTTACCTGAAGGATTGGACTCATGACCTCATCACTCATGCAGTTGTTTTTTGTAAGTAGATATTTTTTGTGTTTCAATATTTTTTTTGTATTTTCTTAAATTCCTACATATAAAAGAAGGCTATTTCCTTTATTCGAGTCATAAGCTTTGTAATGTTTGGTAAAACAACAAAAATATGGAAACATTCTCCAATCGGATTGAGCAAACAACAAAAAATAAATAGTGTGCACAAATGGCATACATATTAGTGTTTCGATATTGAACTATTTTATTTATTGAAAAAACAACAATACTTCACCATTATATTTTCAATGGAATACTATATGTCCTTCTGATAATGTCAATGGAATTCGATGGAATACTATTTGTCCTTCTGATAATGTCAACAGAATTCAATGGAATACTATTTGTCCTTCTGATAATGTACAAAACGTCTCGGAGAATCCAATCGAAACCTATTATTACATTCTGTATTTTGAAAACAATAAATTATTTCTCGAGGATGTGAATACAAACAAAGTATCGATCAGTGTGAAATCCGACACTCCTCTATCCATTTTGGAATTTGATGGATCGATGATTAGGAGAAAATATGGAGGTGCGAAAATCATAAACGAAATTTATTCTGAGGGAAAATATTTTACTTCTGCTTCGTACATGACTCTAAATGCGAAATTTGTAAATGTCAAGATTAACCCATGGATAAAATAAGACAATGGATGCAATGATTCTTCAGTACGAAATTGCTCGTTGGCCTAGACAACTTCGACGAGTTGTACTCAGTACGAACCACCTTCAAAATTTCTACTCGATATGTAAATTGGCCTTTATCACAAAGAACCTTTACCTCGCCAACGAAATAGACAATGAATACTTTGATGTACAATAATATAATATTAACGTGGTTGAAATTTCACTGAAAACCATTAAAGCATCTACTTTATTGACTGCTATGAGTACATTCTTAATCAAATTGTTTGTTTACGATTTCAAGTACAAAGAAAAACCTTATTACGTCTATTATTGGATTGAAAGGTTTCTTTTTTCACCCAACCAAATAAAAAAAGTCTATTCAAACACGTTTCATTTGTCAGTCTCTCATACTTTTCAATACTTGAATTTGTGTAAAGTTTATAGAATTCCTTTCCCATCACTTTTATGATGCATCAGTTGAATAGTAATGATAATCAATTAATAAAGGATTACAAAGATGATGACGGCAATGTGTGATTTACTACAGTAATCCCATACATAATGATATGTAAGAAGATTAATAAACACCAAATATATCTCTGGACGGTATTAGCACCATTTAAATATTAGGGTTACTGTACTTTGTGATTTGGAAATTTAAAGGTAAACTCAAAACCTCCATGACTATGCATTTTGGAACGAGTAGTGCATCGTTAAAAACAACTGCGGGAACCGCTAAGACAACATAGAGTTACATCAACGAAAACAAAATGTAAAATAAGAATTCAGTATGGGGTTCTTGTCATTTTGAAGTGATGCTGACTACAATAAACACATATTATGGTTTTTTATTTTTATATTTGTATTCGAATTAATGTGTATATTATCGACTATACGTGAATTGGGAAAACAAAAAGAAAAAAATTAATAAATAATAAAACTAAGGAAATTGAAAAAAAAATTGTGTAATCATCTTTCGGGTGTATTGTTAGCTGTGACGATATTCGTATAAATATTTTTTTTTGTAAACCATTTGCATATGATCCACAAAGATGTGGACCACCTTAAGAGAGCAATAACCAACATGCATATCTTTTAACCTCGACCAAAATCGCCTTCTCCAAAACATTTACCAACATCTCTACCATGCGAAACCATGCTCACAACAGACGAATATACATGTAATTTGGATTTTTAGAAGAACGGTGTGTTTCTGATAACGTGGAAATACTGATACTCGAAAAAAACTAAACTAGAATAAATTTACTAGCGTTTCCTTTTACCAAATCGAGATTTACGCTATAAAAAATAACTATTCTATATATAAATTTTTTAACAGGACTATATAAGAATAATTGGTTTTGTAAGTAATCAATAATGTTTTCTTTAAATTATTTGTTAAACCCGAAAAATAAAATAGTAAACAGCTAATAATATGTACATCGGTAGTAATACTAATCATCAACATTCTCTTGTTTATAGCAAGTATTAAAACTTGTGTGGAATCAGTCAACGGGTTGATGATTATTTTTAATTGTATCTTGGCAGTCTATCTTACTGTCGTCGCCGTCAAAGTTCCGAAACCTCTAATTTGTGAGTTATAAAAAAAGGAAGTATAACCACATAACAATGTTGAAGGCACTCGTTAAATTTGCCGAAAATGTCGACAAGGCAGGTGAACTTGCAATGATTCGACATTTGCTAGTCCCGAAATTACCAAAAGATTCAGTTTTCAAAAATATTTTTAACAATCAATCTTTGTATGGCTTAAAAAAAAAAAAAAAAAAAAACAACAACAACGAATTGGCAACACCACGATTGGTGAATTTATGAGCATTATCAAGAAAGGCCAGTTTGACGCCGCTTTTGGTCGAATCGATTCGAGCATCCGTCTCAACGACAAAATGCATAAAGTTTTATCATACGAAATAAAAAAAATTCCAGGTTATGTGCTTCATAGAATTCAGCTCGGATCCAAAAAAACCAAAGTCGTTGAATCCTGCATTCAATAAAGCCACTTATTCTAACGATGTTGTAAAACTAATCATGACTAATTCCAAGCTCACGAAAATAAAATAAAAATTTCGCTCTGAGAACAAAACTTGTTGGTTACACCTTTCTTTCTGCCATCGGTGTTTATGGTTTGGCCGTCTGCATCGATAGGTACAGAAGGTGCAAATATTATGGCACCTTATCATATAAATGATCGCCCTTTAAATTCCTTTGCCGACCTTTCATCAATCGACTATTTAACCGTCCACTTTGCAAATCACTTTCCACATGCTTTGAAAAACAAAAAAAAATCATTCACAATCGGTGCACAAATCAATCTCGAACGGTTGCGGCTGTCGTGAACAAAAAAATTAATAATCCCACATTAAACAAACAGTTACATGTATCTTGCAAGCGTATCACTGGTACCATAATTTTCCGCAAAATTTTGTGCACCCCATCTATTCTTTCAAATTGAACTCTGAGTTGGATTCTCTGCTCGGAGGAATCGATGATACATTAAATCCTATTAATGTAAATAAAATTGACAGATCTCGAATTGAGCACACCAGATTTTCAACACATTGTTGATATCTCACACTCAATATTTGTTGACTAGTTTGCATAGTCCCGTGTTTTTGTCTGTGACTTCGTCCCTAAGCTGTTTCATCAACATTTCCTCAAATTAAAAAAACTCGTGCAATTTATCGACAAAGTAACCATTACCAATCTCGTCGAATCTCTGAAGGTAACACTCATAAATTTCAATTTTAATTTTGTCCAGCAACCCACAATGTTGACGTAATTGATGTATGTATGAGATGTGTCGAATATCTGCTTACTTCGAATAAAGTTGACTGTCGCAATGCACAATTCATCAAGTCATGATTTGTCATCCACACAAGTACTCTTCTTCGAAATTTATCGAAAAGATTTGGCCCATTTTTTAATCAGTTTAGCAATTATAATCTGTGTTCTATAGACTGCATTTATTACAAGTATCAAGATGTTACGAGTAGAAAATCTCTAGACTAATTTATTTGAAAGAAGCAGAGTTACAATGAGACCCGATTGGACCAATTCCTCGACAATGACAAGAGGGAATTGTTTCTCTATTTAAAAAATGTCGACTAGATGTCCGATAGATACAATTCAGTCTTGAAAAAAGTCAACAAGTTGTACACTTTTAATTTAATATCAAACTTAGTCTCATTTTACAAACAGCTCGAAATTTACGAATGTGTTCAGAGACCAATTTCTTTGGCACTACAATTGAACGATGTTTGGTGTTCGTTGCGAATGGAGAGTGTGGAAACTTTTAAACATTTTAATATTTTTTCCACAGTCTTTTGTAAACGAGGAAAGGGATATTCTTTACACCATGTTGCACTGGGAAAAAATTTTATTAGAAAAAAAACAAATGGGTATATAAAGAGACGAGAGCGTCTATTTGTTTCGCATTAAATGTTTTCCTTTCATAAGAGAATAACAATATTAGGGCATATAGAACTGGGACATTTATATAATTTGGTATCTCTATAAAAAAAAACTCATAAGTATTTGGTGCGCAATGCTCCACACAAAACCTTTATCACTGTTTCGACGTGTGTTTCTAACGTCTATGACGATCCGGTAGCCGCCATCGAGGAAAAATGGAAAAAAATCAGTCGAGAAGCTATTGATTTGGGAGTTCAACTACATACAAATATCGAAAATTACTACAAATCGAAAGAACAAAACCTACCTGATGCAATAGACGATACATTTACACAATTTTTATATTTCGACCGCGATGTTAGACAAGCCAATGGCTGGACACCATATGCATCGGAGCTCAGAGTACAAGATGTTGATTTCGCTCTTTGTGGTACCATCGACATGTTTTTGGAGTCCAAACAGTGTGATTTGGTGATGGTCGATTGGAAACGTTCGCCAAAGAATTTCGAAGAGTCTCGCTGCGATTATGGACTGGGACCTCTATGCAACATATTAGCATCACAACTAAACAAGTACTCATTGCAGCAAAACATTTATCGTTATTTATTTATCAAAGAAAAAATTTATATTCGACCACGTGCGGATGGGAAATCACCGAAGTGTATCTACTGCAAATGCACGCAAACCTGTCGAATTACGAGTTTCTGTCGGTAATTGATTTTGACGAAAATGTGATTGAGAAATGTTTAATTTACACAATCAATAAGCAATAGAAATTGTTTGGTTTGTACTTCTTCTGATCTTGAAATTTGTTGTATTCTTCTTCATTTATTGTTCTTGTATTAGAAATTTATTAGTTGAAATGATACAAGTTTGGCCTGAAGAAAATTCGATCGTTTATCAAGATGCTGTTCCGGCATAGTTTGTAGATGGTTTTGAGACGCAAAGTCAACACTGTCGATTCGTTGCATTTTCGAGTACTTTTAGCTCCACTTCATACGAAATGTGTTGACTCGCATAATTTTCCTTTGGTATCTGTACGAGTACAGATTGATTGACGACCGCGAACGAGAATAACTTGTCTTTAAAGTTTTTCAATCTCGCCATATCATATATGGCCATGAGGTTTCGAAAAGTGAGGTATTGTGGTAGAGAAATATTATCAATTACTTGACACTGCTGTTCTTCATCCCAGTCCTTAAGATGGTGATTCTTAAACATCTGCAAGAGACAAATTAATGCTCCACGACAATCTTCCTCCAAGGGCAAGTTGATAAAGTAAAAGGCATGGGTTTGTAATTGGTTGCAACTAGAATTAAAATATTATTTTCCATTTGAATACCTCCTTCGAGACCCGTTTGTAGGGTAATTGCCGCACTTCTCAAAAGTGATGCAATCGCCAAGGTTTGCGAAACTATCTCGTCGATTTCTCCAAAAATATTATGAATCGCTGGTTCTGGTTCTCGATGGTCATCTTGAACAAGTTGGCTAATTTGCGTTCGGTATCACCGATTGTGGGTGAGGATAACTGCCTGATGTTGAGTTGGTATAGTTTGGCATTCCATTCGGACGCGACTGCGTGCTCTTACCCGTACCCGTAGGACCGAAAAACATTATAAACTTGAATTGTGGGTAAAACACTTGCGTACAGATTAAACTATTGAGTTCTGTTTTCAACTGGTCGCGGCGCCACGTACATCCTTGAAAGAAAATCGGGGTTCGATTCGCCATGGATCCTGCTCGGATGTAATCTCCGAATTTGATTCTCCTCCAAATAAATTGCCCACATTCATGGGATTCCGAAAGAAAGCCAGAAATAAATTTTCAAACTGGGCAGTTAAATGTTCGAAATTAATTTTCGATAGCAAAGCGCATCTGAAAATTGCCAATTTTTGTGTCAAATACACCCACGATTTGTAGGTAGTGTATTGATTTTCAGCCAGCGTAGATCCCTGCTCCATTAAAATTTTTGAAAATTCTTCACCTAAACCAGAGAGCATAGTCTATAAATCATTTAAAAGTTTGTCACCTTTCTGCGAAATGATTTGTGTTTTTTTTCTAACGAAGATGACAACAATTCAGCATGGTTTAGCCTTTGAGGTAATTTCTCCACGTTTGTGTGTTCAGCAAATGCGATTTTCGGCGCACATGTAAACTGAATTAGACCGGCATCTACGATGGCACGAACGTTTTTGTTCATTGATTTTTTTTTAATCTGGGTTTTCCGCAGTACTTATAAGATTATTTTTTTTATCGTCATGCAGCACCAACAGCAACAGCGTAGAACCTAGTTTCCATCGTTGCAACTTCAACCACTCTGACCACAGTGCACCGACTCTGACAATCTCGTAACGAACCAGTCATCTTCTTCTCAGCCGTCAAACTCTTCCCCCCCACATCAACACCCACCTATTCAGTTACAAAGACCTCATGTAAATACCATGACTGAAATGTCCATTCCTCGCATCGTCATGCGAATAGAGCCAGATGATGGACACGAAGAATTGGCGCAAAAACTTAAAAATTACATATCTCGATTCGTGTAAATTTTGACGGGAATCCATACGACCATCACACAAACGAAAAAGGCGGTCGGTGATTCTTCTTGTGCGCTAAATACCTCGGTGGCTATGAAACGAGTGGCTATACATTTCGCCGAGCTCTGCCGACTAGAATCGGAAGTGGTAAATGATGGAGCGGTCAGTCATCAGTACATGGAAATTATAAAATCCATCCTCGATTCGAAATATGAAGACGCGCCAGAAAATATAACGCGGTTCGGTGGAATTCTCGAACAACACAATCTCCTAACCGCATACCCTCTCGTTCAAATGTGACTGAATGGATCCATCGAAGCACAGCATGTATTCAACACTCACTAGATCATCAATCACATTAAAAAGGTTCCACCTTTGCAATCTCCATTCGATGCATTTATGAAAGTGGCTTGGGAAAAATACAACAATAAAAAAACTCGACTATGAACTTTGTCGATATAATATCGGACAATTTGGAAAAGAACAAAACGTATGTCGTCAATGAACTCAGACACGAATTTCTACCATTGAGTGAATCAACGTTCAAGAATGCATCTTTCAACATCTTCAAGGAACAGTTCGATGGATTTAATAAAAAGTTTTTGTTTTTTCTCGAACCAATAAATAAAAAAACTTGCGATGTAGCTAATGTATATGCAAACATTCAAGTTTCATAAAAAAGTTATTACTAGAAGATTTTTTTACAAGTAGTTGTTTTATTTATATATTTTGTATATGTATCTAACTCATGAATTGGAGTTCTGTGCTCTTGCCATCAAATATATTTGTCTCGTCATATTCGTTACACTCGACACGTTGAAATACTTCCCGTTGGGAAAACAAATGTTAATAATTATAAGCTACCATAATACCTAATATAAGAGCGAAAATCATGTCTTGCAAAATCGTCGGTGAAAGAGTTCTTATTTATAACGACCAGATCCGTATTCACACCTTTGACGTTGATTTAGCGATTCGCAACATCCTTAAAACTTTCGCTTTAGGCCTAACAGTTATAAAGAATAATTTCCTCTGAAATGCAAATAAAGCCGATATTGATCATGTGCGATATTTGTTTAAGAATATTTCACCAGTATTGGATCAATCCGTCAACTATTACGACTACACTTTTACTGGTGCTCATCGAACGAAATTGGTGAAGCGAACGCACGATATCGACCAATACGAACAGCATCTTCAATTCACGGGAAATTACAATTTCGCATTCGACTTTCACAACAACGCCAACAATGTGCGTGAAGAAAAACGTCAAAAGACTCCACCACAAAATGAAAGAACTCCGGTAATGAACCAGGTTCAGACATCGCCCACGTATTAAAATAAACTAGTGGCAATCGGCACACCTCCCATTTTCGACATAGACGTTGTTTCAATCAGATGTTTCAAACGACTATTCATTCGTGAATCTACAGAGAAAAACCAAAACACATCGAATTTCGAACGTAATAATGACATACCCAACAAACAACTAGAATTACCAAAGCAAGAACAATAAACTATTAATTACATACTTGATGAGCAACAACAACAATTACTAGAGGAAAACCAACTTACCCGAACTACATACCTAAAGAACAAAATATTTTAGAAAAAGTACAAGAGTGGTACACTAGAAAACCAGGCCGCCCACACGATAAAACTTCGACAATTGTCCATGAGTGGATGCTTTTGGTTGAAACACCAAATATTTCCGAACAAGCAATGATTGGATTGTATAATGGTGGTTGTGAACTACGGGCTTTCATCGAACAGGCACTGAATTTAGAAACTTTCAAAAGTAGTGGTGGTGTGGAATACATCGTTCTAAAAGAACAACTTCCAACACTGGATTTTAAACTTGGCGAGATTAAACATAAATACAAAATAAGTTACTAACGCCTATATATACTAAAATTATTTGATAAAATGACTGACGAAATCGTTGAGGAAAACGTTTTACTTTCCAGAAACCAAATCCAAGTTTTCAGTTTCGATCCCAAGCGTCATTAAATAATTCGATATGGGTTTGACGGTGTTGCGAAATGTCGTTGTGTTTAATTTTTACCTAGCCGACAGCCACGAGGTTCAAGATTTATTTAAAGTGAAAGTTCTGGTGATTGACAATTACCGTTTTGAAAATTACGGGCACATGCAAGAAGTGGGCATCAGTCTCAAATTCGTGCACAAACGATCCCATGGGCACAATAACAAATCGAGTAACTTTGATACCATTAAATCATCTTTCATCAACGGGCTACGAAAATTTCACATTTGGTTATCCAAATGGAAAAATACACCAGCCGACCAAACGAATAAAAGTCTCGAATTCGATTGGTGCGAATAAACCACAACATTTTAAATCGTAGCCGGTAGAACAGTCCAGTTTCAATTCGACACATATTCTGCATTTGCAAGATGTATCTTTGATCGATCTAGATACGATGCAAGTAAAACCTCAAATAATGCAATCGACTTTAACAAGAGTGGTGACAGATAATCCCCAATTACAACAACAACAAGAATTAACTACATGGCCAACTGTGCCATTTTCGATTAAAAACATTTCGCCCGATTGTAACCTATCAGACATTTAACCTTCCAGTCTCCTAAAAACCCGTCTGTGTGTTGTAATCAACTAACACCACTCGATGATTTAATGTTCAATGCCTTACGATCGCGCGATCTAACCCCTTCGAATGAAGGTGCGATGGCTGGGGAAGCGGTAATGGAAACGATTCAACTAGGATAAATGAGGTAAATGCACCGGTCGAATTCGACCAGACGACACAAATTCAAATAAACGTTCTTCCCGAGGGGAATTTAACCCTTGTTCCACAAGTCGCTACATTACCCGATGAATTGCAATTTGCCACGAGGGAAGAATACTATCCATCACCATCGTCATACAAAATTGCCCTATTGTCTGACGAATTCATTATCAATTTGGCAAAGGAATGGGACAAAAATAGTATAACCATTAACCCCAAAGTATTACTTTATAGTATTCACTTTTGTAAAGAATTTATGGAACGAACATATGACAACAATCAAGTAAACTAGGCCCTTTCTCTCGCTGGAATGCATTTGCTTAAATTGGCTGCCGAAAAACAATTATCAGTGAAGTATGCGACAATCTAAGAATCGCGATCGAATCTTATCAAAAAACCAATGCATTACCTTACATTTTTTTCCCTTCTGGGAAAAAAATGTGTGAAGATTAATAATAATGTAAAAGTGGGTAGTTGTAAATAAATTTATTGTCCGGGTACCGTTTCATCACCTCCAGTCAAGTGGGAACAAATTTAAAAGAATGCGAAAAATTAAGGTACGGTTTAAAAACTTGTAGTGTTTTCCTCGCAACAATAAAGTAAATTAAATAGCCATCTTCCACCTTCTCGGCCAAATTTGAATCTTTATATTTTTGCGTATATTTTTTTGGTATCAAATTTTTTTGTATTTTATAAACCCTTTGTATAAAATCGAAGAAAATTTCTTCTTGGCATCGATGATTTCCATAAAATCCATCAAGAAAACACCTCCGAAAAATGTCGCCAATACAACTTTAATTCTACAATGTATTTCCTATATTCTAATTTAAGCGTATGTTCAACGGAAAATAAACTTTCTTCGAAAGGAACTCTACAGAAATCAATTTTTTTTTCTTTCGTGAATCAACATTCTTACACTTCGACGCACTATTTTGCCATTTTTAAGAAATATTTTTTTGATTTTCGATGGCCGGTTGTAGTTGTTTATTCCTATCGCGTTGTTTAAACCTTAACTGCAGTGATAGGTATTCGGGAAAATTACAGGGAACGGGAAGAACATCAAGGGTGGGATTTTCACACGTGCCTGTGTCTATATTGAAAACATGATCAAACTAGGGATAAGTCAGGCGACATCTATCGCATTCGTAATACCAATATTTTAATTTTTGATCACATTCTTTAAAGTGTTCGACTTCACCATTTCGGCAATAATAGGTATTGATCTTATATGGGTGCACTATATAACCATTGTCTTTTGCGAACATTCGGGTTGTAGACAGTTTTTTCAGCTTTTAGAAAGCCCGTGCTCACATTTAAAGATTTCTGGTCATCCATAGTTACACACGATGTAGGCATATTTGCATAAGGCAATCTGATTTTGTTCAGTTTGTCTACACAAATGTTGCCAATATCCCGTTCCATCCTAATCGCATCATTGTTCGTACCGCATGTAGTGGCATCAAAAATCATATTCCTTGGGCGTACTTCCAAAATCCATTTACGATCACGCCCGCATCTCATATACATATCCTCGAGTTTTTTTGTTTTTGTTTGCGGATTCGGAACCATCGATGTTCATCTAGTTGCAATACTGTTCGTACGTTATGTAATCGACTTGGTTTGGATTACTACACTCACCGTACATCAACTGCAGGCCTTCGGAAATGCTCAGTTTCGGGGAGATCGACGCAAAGTTTAAGGGATGTAAATCACAGCATAGCTGGATTTTATGATCCGTCCCGACTTTGACGAGTTTCGGTGAAAGAGTTTGCGTGTGACTACGTTTGAACCATTTTTGTTTCTCGAAATTCCATCCCTCTTCGTGAGGTGTTTTGTCCGATTCGCCGATAAAATTCACCTCGATTTTCGAGCTTTCTGCATTCTCTGCGCCCATCGCAAAAACTTTTATACTCCCAATACCTATTCGTTTTACACAAAGTGACAAATTTAAGTTTTTCATTTTTGACTGGGTTCAACCTAAACAAATCTTTACCCGATTTCACGGGATCGTATTTTGGAGTTTTCGCATGTAGTAAAAACAATTACACCAACAATATTACAAGCGATAATACAACTTGAACAATGATGCTAATCGAGTAGGAATCCATCAATGCAATTCTTTCTCTCTCACACACACTCTCGGTTAGGAAAAAACATTATAATCAAAGGATTACTTTCTAAGCCAATGTATTTGAAATATACCAGCCAATATCGGCTTCTTCCACAGAAAGAAAATCGTCAAAATAATCACCCATGCAATAAGGTAGAAATAATCTAAGGTATTTTAAAAAGTATTCACCAAAATTCGATTTTGTAGTTCAGACTCGATGGCTTCCAGTTCCGATGGTAATTGGACCATTTTGCCAAATTCATACCCGTGAATGAACCACTACGAATCGATGGAATGGAGCAGATCGACTAGTCTAGATAAATTAAATTTATGTTTGAGATACATATAAAACCTTTTCAAAACAATCAATTTCCATACGATTTCATTCATGCTTTTATCCAGCGTGTATAAAACTCGGCCATCGGCTCTGTAAGTCTGAATCAATTGTGTTGTACCATTTAACACATAATTCAAATGCTCGATATTGAGCAAAGATTTTTTTTTACCGAACATCTTATATTTTTTTTTCTAATTATCGGTCAAAGTCATCAAAGAATCGAACCACATCCGCTCTAGAAGAAGATGCATAATCTCCGTAAAACCAGACGCTTTCGCGTAAACCAAGCGCCCCTTGCACCACGAGTTCCGTGAAACATTCAACGATCGCCAGTTGATGATTGTGGGGGATGGTAAAATGACATTTGAGGTATGGTACGCAACTGTCAAAAATATTTTTTGTGATATGTTGAAGTTGATCGAAGGCAAGTGTGTAGCGCCGGTTAAATTCCAACTGCTTGTACCTGCATTCCAACTACCGAACAATTTTTGCACGCATGAAATTCATTTCGAGAAATGGAGGGAAAAAACACGATCGTCGTTGATAAACATGCTCGTTTGGCCGAAATTAACTACAGCCTTGGCAAACATCAGGTAACGCAAGGGTCGCGATACGCACGGACGAGCATTTCTCAAAGTTTTGACATTGTTCAACAATCCGAGCCAAAGGTGTGCAAAATGTTATCAGTATTATCCGATGACAACAGTTTCGATATTTGCCGATCGATCGATAATACTTTGGACATTCTTTTTTGTGCGAATAATCCTCATATTTCCTTTTTTTTTTTTCACCCGTTAAATGTAAAATACATGTTTTCCTCTGCTTTGCAAAATCAGAAGCGATGGTGATGATTCCGATGTGGTTGGCGATTCCAGATGCGGTGGTATGAGAAAAGGATTTCGCAATCAGAGATTGGCCAGTGGAGACGAAGGCGATCGCGAATTGGCCGATAAAAGAGCAAAATAAAAAGAAAATTCACAAAGAAAAGGCGCGCAATAGGCCTCGCAGTCATCGGTTTAATGGCACTTTAATAGACAAACTTAAAAACGAATTTCACAGTGCCAATCATTTCATAGTGAATTTGGCAAAAGACTTTAAAGTGGTGCTGTAGACAGCAGGCAACAAGGTGCACGCGAAAATGTTTATCGAACAGTTTCCGCAAGCCAATAAATTTGCAAAAGTTTTGTACGGGTTACATAAAAACGAAATCTGTATCTATTGTTTGCCAACAACTTCCAATAACGATAGGCCCGTACATTTTAATAGACTATTCGGTGCATAATTTCAATATGGGTGGTTATGACATACTAGACGACGTTAAAAAATGCTATAATGTACCAAATACGAAAAATGAAAAAAATAAATTAAATTTATCAATTACAACTCATTACTGAAAGATTTATACGATCAGGTAGATGCTTGGCACGAATCTATCAGTAACTCGCTCGCCCATCAATATCGCATTTTTTTCATAATCGTGCAACAGATTAATTAAAAATGCTTCTTTAAGAGCCCATCAGATGCAATGGCAGTGTCCAAGTATGCAATAACCTTGTAATCAACTCCATGTATTCATCAATGTTTCTATTCGAGTTGCTTCTACACATCCAGTTCTTCTTGTAGTGAGAATAAACAAACTCTCTGAACTCGAGAGTGTCCATTCTGTTATGCTCCCTGGGAGGGAATAGACCTTATATATATGCTTTCACGCCCAATATTTTATTTTATTTTATGTGTTTGCATTTGGTAGTTACAACATTTTTTTCGTATAAAAAAGATTAATGAAAATAAAAGACAACAACAAACCATGATAAATAAAAACGAATGTGTAATGAAAAATAAAAAGGAGACAACACGTGGTCAAAAATAACAACGTAGTTTCCCAATAATAACCGACTATTAATTCGCAGTTGCTGCTAAAAATATTAAAAACTTTATATTGTTCAAACAAATTTTTAAAGTAATTATATGTGGAAAATCACTACACACAAAACGCGTCAGAAGAATCGACAAAGATTTTGGCATCTTCGTGAATATCGGGATGCCATTCGTGGTTATTTACGCTGATGAACTAATGTCGTAGAAACTTCATGTTTAGAAAATTTACCGGGAGGTGTTTCACCAACAGAAATTCAGCATTCTGTTGGTCGCTATCGTAAAATCTAGATTCGATGAAGTTAACCTTTGGCTCGGTCTTACAAAATGATTCCCAGTTGTATAAAGCATCACTAACAGCAACAACGGAATATTATATATATATATATATAATGCTGGAAAAAACAACGATAAATGCTCATATGTCATTGTTTTGTTAGTGAGTTTTTTTCAATTAGTTATGCAAGACATCCACTGAGGTGTTGTAAAAAAAATCACGACCACTGTGGGTATATATATACGATGCATTGGCCAAGACAAATCATTCGCTTTCGAGCCAGCACTTTATCAGCATACAACATGTTTTGTAATCTGCAAGGCTTCCAAGATAACAATGACGAATATGTACTAAAGGAACTGGCTGTCACCAACATTGATGGTTTCACCGAAAGGCGGCTCTTCAAATCTCCGTATACGTGGAAAGCATTGGATGATGTAAGTAAAAAGACAAAGTTTTGGCTGAAGGAAAATATTCACCAATTGGCATGGTAAGATGGCGAAATTCCCTATGATGAAATTGAAAGGGGAGTATTTCAATTGCTAAGGAGCCATTACAACAAAAATATAATATTTGTTGCGGGTTCACATAAAATGCAATGGCTAAAAAAGTTGTGCAAATTCGATCACCATCTCGAAATTGTGGATTTGCTAAAAACATAAATAATGCCCATCATTTAAGACTCTGGTAGCAGGTCATTATGATCGTTGGAGACACATTCGTGGATTTATGTATGCAGATAGAACTTCGAAATTATTGCGTTTGTGGTTCCGCGATAATGTAGTGGTAAAATGGGAAGATTTCCAAAAACAACACCCAAATTGAAATAAAATGTATCAAAGATTTTACATTCAGTATTTGGTGGGGCTCATAACAGAAGAGATAGTTCGACTGTATTGCTGCAGGTCAAATCTCCGCATCCGCGGGCCAGCTGAAGAAAAGTTTCAGTGGGTTGGAGTGGCAAGGTGGAGAAATTCCCTGTAACAAAATTGAAGATGACTGAAAAAAAAAATCACATTGTCTAACTGTATTGTGTATATTACAAATTTTTTTAAAATAAAATACTTTTATATTTTGTTTATAAATATGCTTTTTCATTTACTCCAGATGTAGTAATTGGTTACATAAATTTCCCACACCTATCAAAACAAAGCCAGATATTACCCTTATGTTTGTCAAATTATCAGAGTACGCCAACATCAATCCCAAAACTGTAAACATAAACATAACACTTAGGCCTATCAAATAATCTTTTTTTGTTTGCATGCTCTTATCCCTTTACTGCATAATCATTGTATTATGGCAATGGTATACTAGTTAGACTTCAACTACGGATTTTAATAACAAAATATAAAAGTTGAATTTTGAAATGATGCCAATTACAGGGTACCAGCGGAAAGTCAATCATTTTTATTTATATGTTTTTTGTGTATATATAGGCAGTTGGGATTTTCATAAAACCATTACAACTGCAACATCGTTGGACAGGAGATCTCTTCAGTTTGTCGAGTTACCAAAAAAATTTGATTGTAGGATTTAATGGGTATTGTGAAAACGGCTCAAAAATTTCAAATTAAAAAAAAATTAATCATGGGGAATAATACAAGCAGTTTGGAAAAGAGCTGGATTCGATATTCTAAAGAATATGAACTCACGATATATAACGTACAGAATTCAGAACTTTATAATAAAAATGTATTGAATTGAGGGAAATGGCAATACAATTAAATACCAAGGGATATACTTGCAAAATAAAACGAGAACTTATAGAGAGGATTGACAAAGTTGAAACTAACCATTCGGATATAAAAACAATAACTTATTAAAAAAAACTGAAACTGATGCATCAAATAAAAAAAAATTAAAAGTTTTTGGAAAAGTAATAAAAATCAAAAAATATTATAATCTAAACAGATATAATTTGGTGGAACAAATAGTAAGTTATAATTTTATTTCAGAAAAAACAATTCCAAAGAATTTAGGAGACTTGAAAGTTTTAGAAATGAAGCAAATTGCTAACGAATTCAGAATTAAAGGTTATGCATACATGAATAAAAATAAAAACACCAAAACAATTATTTAATATGACTCATACTAAATGAAAGGGAGAAATTGAAAATTCAAGAATGTTACTCTGATACAAATAATTTGGAAAATATCTATATTCTAAAGTCGTCAAATACCAACTGATAAAAAATCCCCTAGTTTTTTTAAAGGAATAAAATGTAATTTCATAACATTATTTCAACCGAAATGTTGATTAGAAGGAATCTTCAGTTGTGTAAAAATAAGAATTTTGACTTTTGGATTTTCGTGGTCATCGACAATAACAGTAATGAGAAATTATGGTTCAAAGGGAAAGATATAGCTTCATTTCTCGGATATAAAAAACCACATAATTCAATTTTAAATCTGGTCAAACCAAAATGGAAAAGAACTTGGGAAGATTTGAAGGGATTGGTACTCACCTGTGAAACTGCCTCTAATTGGCAACAACATACGATGTTTATCAATAAAAAAGGATTGAATTTATTGATACAAAATTCAAGAATACCCACATCGAAATACCTGCTACGAAAACTAATCAAGGAATTCGACTTGAAACTAAATCTCATCTCGAGAACAAAAGAACAATATTACATCAGTGTAACTGTGAATTGTTTCAAACATCTGAACTATAAATAGCATATACAAACAATAATTACGAACTGATTTGTACTTTTTGGATTACAAAATTGCAGTCGAATGCGACAAATATAATCACAAATACAGAAACATTGAATATAAAATCGAAACACCGAGAAAAAGCTAAATTGCACATTTATCATATTCGAAACGGATACTGAGAATTTCAATGTGCATGATGTTACAAATACTATCGTTAAATTGATAGAACAAAGGACTTTAGATCTATACAATGTTATCAATGGTATCATTCCAATGATTAAACAAAAAAATAAATCATTATATAAATAAACCTTAATTCATTACATAATTGTATGAAAAATATTTCTTGTAAACAATTTGTCTATGTATAAGCAACAACCATTGCACCTACAATGTCATCGGAGAGATCATTTTAGCTTTCGAATCTCGAAAACCTTGACTGTTGGATTTTTACACTAATAGACCCTCTGTGGGCGAGGGCCCTTATACAAAACAGACCTCCTTTTTAAATTAAATTTTTGGTCCGGAAAATTGGTACAATACCAAAATTCAATTTGGTTATGCACGAAAAGTCCCTCCTTTTCAAATTCAATTTTTAGATTTTTAATATAAAGTTTATCTGACTACCCTTGACCCCCAATCAACACCTTCACTATGACCAAACATCACAGGTTACTTTGAAGGAAGATTGTGGGTGAGGGTCCTTATTCAAAATGGACCCCCTTTAAAATTCATTTTTTTTACATTTATAATTAAATAAAATTAATATTTTTGTATATGTATATGTAAGCGACTGAACATCATTTCACTCACAAGGTCGTTGGTCAAACAGTCTTTTCCATTGTCAAACTTCCAAAGTTTTTTATGTTGGATTTTCGTGCTGATCGACCATAATGGAATTGAACACTTTTGGTTCAAAGAGGAAATTTATAGCAAAATTTATTGGATACAAGAACTCACGTAAAGTAATTTTAAACTATGTAAAAAATAAACGGATGAGAAAGTAGTCGAATTTGAAAGGTATTTTTGACATCTGCTCCAACTAACACCTCCACTCCAAAAAAAGGGCTCTTTCCAAAAATCAATTTGGTGTCCAGAAAATTGGTACAATACCAAAATTAAATTTTGGAGATTACAAAAAACACTCCATTAAAAATGCAATTATTTAGATTAATTATTAATAAAATTTAATATTTATTGTAAAATAAATAGAATAGCAAAAAAATATTAGGTACTAGTATTTTTAATATATATAAGCAACTGAACAGCATTTCACTTACAATATCGTTGATTAACCGGACTCTTCAGTTGTCGAGAAACCAGAATTTTTACTTTTGGATTTTGGTGATCATCGATGATAATGGTAATGAACAATTTTAGTTCAAAGGAAAGATATCACATTAATTCTTGGATATAAACAACTACATAAAGTAATTTTTAAATAAATAACCGAAATGGAAGAGAACGTGAGCAGATTTGAGGAGAATTGGTGCTCACCTATGAAATCCCTTCCAATTGGCAAAAAAAAATACATTTTTCATCATCTAAAAAGGATTGAATTTGTTGTTACGAAATTCGAGAAAACCCACATGAAAATACTTGCTACAAAAACTAATCAAGGAATTCGACTTGAAACTGAACCTCATTTCTAGAACAAAGGAACAAGATTTCATCAGTGTAATTGTAAATTGTTTCAAACATCTGAACTACAAATTACAATATACAATCAATAATTAGCAAATAGATTTAAATTTTTTGGATTAAAAATTGCAATCGAATGTGATGAATATAATCACAAATACAGAAATGCCTAATACGAAATCGAAAGGCAAAAGTACATAGAAAAACAATTAAATTACATGTTTGTCAGGTTCTATCTTGATGCTGAGAACTTCAATGTGCATGATGTTATAAACACTATTGTTCAATTGATAGAACAAATAAATTTCAATTTATATAGTGTTATCAACGGTATTATTCGAATGATTAGACAAAAAATAAATAAATCCTTAAAAAAAAACTTTGGTTCATCACTTGATTATAATTTTCTTTTGATAAACAATTTGTTTACATGTAAGCAACAACTATTACACTCACAATGTCGTTGGGCAAGCTGTCTTTTCAGTTATCAAATTTTGAGAATTTCAACTGTTGGATATTAGTGCTGATCGACCATAATGGAATCGAACAATTTTGGTTCAGAGGAAAAGAGATTGCATTGTTTATTAATAATGATAAACCATGTAAAGCAATTCTAAGATTTATCAAACCAAAGTGGGATAAAAACATGGGCAAACTTGAACGGTATATCCCAATGTACTTTTGACATCCCATCCAAATGGCAATCACATGCCATCTTAATCTCTCAGCCTGGCCTATATGCTCTGGTAACATGTTCAAAATTACCACAGGCTGAAAGGTTCACTGATTGGGTCTATGAAGATGTGCTACCTTCCTTGAGAAAGAATGGTAAATACAGAATTGATATGACTAAAAAAGATGAAGAGGTAAAAGAGGTACACCACAGCTTACTCGAGGTGAATCGTTTATATTAACTGATGAAGAATTGATACTTGAAAGACATGATTCTGAAACAGCTAGACAAGATGCCATGGCACTTTTTCATCGCATCACCGACATTGTCGAAGATGTGATCGTCAAACCCACATCCAATAGTTTGTTACACATATTGTCCATGCATGTGCTGGATGAAACAAACCAAGAAATATCCTTCACCCGATGCCAACATCAATCACTCGCCAAATCTCTGAAATGACTCAACAACAAAAATAAAATCCAAATGCCAGGGAACTGTGCAGGAATGGGTATTTCCTGAACAGTGTGAAAATGTTGAATTTCGTGAAAGATTGGCTGAGGGAATCAAAAATACCGTATTCTGCCTGTATTAAAATTGTGCACATGTTGGATGCCATGGACTCGAAGCATGTTGTATCGTTTGTATGTAAAATAATATCACCGAAAGTATTGTGTAAAATGTAATTTGTGTAAAATAAAACATTAAAAGATTAAATATTATTATTTAAAAAGTTACATAATTTTTTTGCTTTTCACTCTCAATGTCATTGGCCGAACGCTCTTTTTCCATCGTCAAACTTCTACAGTTTCAATGGTTGAATTTTCATACTGGTCGACCATTATGGGATCGCACAATTTTGATTCAAGGCGAAAGTTATAGCATGATATATTGGATATAAAAACTCAAGTAAAGTAATTTTAGACCATGTAAAAAATAAATGGATGTGAATGTGGTCTAATTTTGAAGGGAGGGGCCAGAATTGTCCCCTTTCCAAAATTCTATTTGGGGTCCCCAAAATTGATATAATGCAAAAATTCAATTTTTATATTAATTAATAAAAAGTTCTTCTGACATCCCTTAACCACCCCCTTCCCAACTAACACATTCATTACCAATCAACATCTTAAAATGGACATTGAGGGTTTAAGCCCCGCAAATGCTCCCTTTAAAATTCAATTTCCCATGAGATTTTGCAGAGGGCTATATGATCGACAACCCCCCCCCCCCCCACTCCCCATAAACCAACTTTCAACAACCAATCGCATTGCAGTATTTCACATCCCCTTCTTTCAGTTTGGCATATATGATGGTGAAATCTGAAAAAAAAAAGACATGGTCGAGGCCAAGAGCTGAGTGTGGAAACATCACTCCTTCCAGAGCAGAAGAGGAATTTAGTAAGAACATAAAATGTAAGTTATTAATTATATGCCTTATATAATATATAATAAAATATTTATATTTTATATGGTATATGTTATACAATATTATTATACTTACTCCGCATTCCTTTTCTGCTCTGGAAGGAGGAGTGATGTTTCCATATTCAGCTCTCTCCTTCGACTGATGTCTTTTTTCTAGATTTCATGGTCTGTAAGCCAAACCAAAATGAGGGAAGAGAGGGGAGGTGAAATACTGCAATGTGATTTGTTGTTGAAAGTAGGAGTGGGGGTAGAGTGTTAATGTCGATTACAGCATGCACAAGTGGGTTATCTTGAAACTAATCAATTTTTATATAAATTATTTTTTATAAAAATTATGTTTTATATCATACCTCATTTACTGACTGTCATTATCATGGCATAACCAATTTCTACAATCTCACTCAGAAGGAGTGTAATTTCATTTGCTTTCAACAGCCATTGTGGCGATATTCAACGACACGTGGGGAACAGATCTCTTGTGATTGAACAAATCAAACTTGGAAATTCTGTGCTCTCTGCACACATCTCGAGCCTTGATACTAAACAAGAGTTCATTTTACAATTTTAGTGTCTTGTGCAGATGTTTCACATTCTAAGTCACCCACTGCCATTTCGATTCAATAGAGTTAATTTCCAATATATGGAAATCCATAATCATATTTGTTCCCTTTGATAACGATGTGCATGACACAGAACGAATTAACCTTGAATGGTTGAAACGTTTTTACTACTGCAACAATAAAATGGCAAATTTCGAGTTGAGGGATGATTACTCTGTTCTGCCCCAGATTCTATACTCGTGCTTAAACAGGGAATTTGAACACTACCTAGATCTACTCTGCCGCGAAGAGGACTTGATCAAAACACTATTTGAAAATCAACAAAGCAAAAATGCAATTTATTCACTCTTTACGACAAAACCCCAATTTCTTTACTGAAATATCCATCTCGTCAAAAGGTTGTCTACCGATTCCATGCCCCATCGAGAATTGGCCAAGTTGACAACCAATCATGATAGGATTCCCACCACCACACCTACAACGAGTCGTACCTTAAACACAATGATAAAATTTCTTCCTTTCTATGATGGGGCAAAAAAAGTGAAAACAAAAAAGAGAAAAAAAAAATTTTTTCAATACGTATCTTTATATAAGAAAACATACAACAACAAACTCCAAAGATTAGTTATCTTTCGGAAATGGATCTCATAACCTAGAACAGAAAGTAGTTAAAGTGGACCAATATTTGCGTAAACTACAAAATCCTGTTTCTGGAAATTGTAAAGATTGCCATGTCGAGAGAGACGACTGCAACCACATCAGAGACGACCAAGCCAACATCAACTACTGAGTCTGGTGCAGAGAAAATATCTAAAGAGGTTCAAGTCCCAAACACCGTCATTGCCGAACCTGTAAAAAAATAAAAAACTAATCACAAACTAAAACATTTTGTAAAAAAAGCTGAGGGGTTGTCGACATCAATAGCCCAACCATCATCACCAGAATATTCCATCCAGGCCCATCATAGCAGCGAGGAATATGGTTCCTGCAAACAGAAAAGAAAAAAAACTTTGAAATATGTGGCTCCAAAATTGAATAAACCAGAAAAGCTAGAAAACCAGGATGATCGTTGGACTGTTCTCGCAGATGGATAAATAATTTTGAACGCATTGGAGCACTCGAGTAAACGCAAAACTGACGATTTGGAACTGGTGAATCAGTCGCTGACTCCGAAAATTCCAATAGATTTACACAATAAGTGTAATCATTAGTACATAAATGTCGCTGCTCAAAGTAAGAGGGGAGATGAGATTGAGACCAACACACCCGTATGTAAATTATGCAATCACGAAAAATAAAAACCAAGAAATGAAATTATCAAAGTTGAAGACACTCGAACAAAGCAGTCTATTTGTCATGGAATCGCTAAAACACAAATATTTAATTTATTGTAAATATCTGTATAAAAATAGCGAATATAGACTGATTGAATTCCTTCAGCTTACACGAGGATGTGTTGAAAAAAAGGAAAGTTTATTTTTTGCCACACAGTGTTCCATGCAGCGAATGCTCGGTCGACTTGAATGGATTCGATCTGTACTGGTATGATAATGGTACTTGGCAATATCACATTTTCGTCATATTTATTGACAAGGTGAGACCCGAGAAGAACAATTTTTGTTTGACGGCAAATGTCTGCGGTCGGGTGGAATAATCAGTTCCAAATTCTTTTAATAAACATTCTAAAAAAATGACAATAAAAATCCTTAAATCAATGGTGATGAGAAAGGAAATTACGATGGCGGCAATCTCACGGACGTCATTAACAACTGTGAAAAAAAAAACAACTTCGAATTACCAATGTGTCGAGCCAACAAATTGAACATATACATCATCCTGCAAATGTTTTTACGAAATGATTTCGAGCATAACACAGTATTGAGACTGTTTGTGAAAGCGTACATAAAGTGGATGTTGGATTTTCAATTGCATGGATACAATGAAAATAACAATTACTTTGATTTCTTTGATCATGTACAAAACTTGTTGGAAACAGATCGTTGTAATTTGACAAAGATTTTTGTAAACTTGCACGAAAAATACTTTGTAGATGAAAATCCAATTAACATTGTCAATAAAAAAAAAGGATATTTAAAATGAAAAAATATCTAAATACAGAATAAAAAATGTATACAAAAAAAAGAATTTTTTAAATTTATTCTTTTACCTCATATATTAGTAACCTTTTATTACTCAAAGGGTTAATTGTGTATATATATAAGAAATAAAACAAATACCAAAGATGTCAGGGGTTATAAATTTTGTATGCCGATTCGGCCATTACCTAGGCAAAAAAAAAACCTGCCGGTATCTTGCACCTCGATTTGTAACAACAACAATGGCGAATTCGAATACCAGTTTTTTCTGACCGATACACTCATCAATCACATGTCATATCCAGGTGACTACTGTATGACTTCGGAAGCAACCACTTGTAATCCCCATCTTAATAAAAAAATTTACGTGGACGACACATACATTTGCCTTCCGCGCTATCCACACTTGTTTGGAAGGATCGATTCCAACCTTATTGTCGGTTGTAATGGATGGATAGTGGAGAGGCCAACGAACACAACATGCACCGATATGGTACCCAGCTCGTTTAGGATAGAGGATGTGGACGAAAAGTTGGATGATGGTGATTACCGGATCGTGTGCGCCGAGCAATCAGACACTTTGCCAAATCAATTGGTTCTGTTGAATAATGTTCGAGTACATGCCAAATAAATGCGCTTCGATGATATACAATGCACCGGAAAACGTGATGCCCGATTACTCCACTGCTAATTGTGACTGTGGCTTGCAAATTTTAAACTTGAATTCCGACCCCAAACTTCCATGTACGAAATGTGTTTCGAAATGTGCTGGAAGTGACCCGGCCGTACAGGGAGCCCAATATGCATTTAATATAGCACGCCCATTCATAAATCTATATACCGATAATTCTTTGTACATGCAATTAAAAATACCTTGATCTTTCGACACAGTTAATGACCCTGCAAAAAATTAATGCGGATGTGCAATTTGACTCGCGACTAATACCTATAGCCCATTGGCTTTAGAAAAAAATATTGAAACAAATAAAAAAATATCAAAAATATTGAAATGAAAACATAAAAAAATAAAAAATTAAAATTAAAAAAATAAATAAATAAATTATTTTTTTTTTTTTTTGCACGAGGTAGCGGCTATAAAAGAGGAGGTAATCGTTGTTACTTTACCAGTCGCTCAGAAGAAACTTGACACGATGGATGCCCTTAGTAAAACTACTGAACAACAACAGCAGCAGCCCGAACCACAGAAGTGTCAACTCGACAATAGCGCTAATAATTTTACTAATCTCATGGCAGAAGATCGCAAATCAGTTAAGTGAAAAAATTACGTATGTTGTGACGATGATGAAGAAACTCAAGACATAGAATCATTTATTCAAGCATCAATCAACTAACAACCAGAGAGGAAACAAGCTGCGAAATACCAACGGGTAGAGAACAAAACATGTCTACAGTGTATTGTCGTGGATAATTCCGAAGTAAAGTTTGTTTCAATGTTGGGTGAAATTGATGGCAACTACTTCAAGTTTTATTTGCAACGATCAAATTAAGGTGAATGTGAGTAATTATCGCTCCAAAGATGATGAAATTACCAACATTATCCCACTGTTGGCGAAATACCTTCAGTTATTTAACCTTCTTGGTTCAAACATTAACCTTGATAATGTGAACGATGTCGACGAGATCAAGATAAGCTCTCAAATTCCGTTTGTTGGAAACAGACCGTTGAGAAAATAGGTCTTTTTTACGATAGATCGCAATTTACTGAAAAAGATTGTTCGCAAAAATCATAGCGGGGGAAGTTTCAATTCGTGGTACTTTATCACAGACAATGTGATCCAATACACTCTTTCGACCATGGAAGAAGATAATATGGAACATGTTGACCAGATGATTGAACTAAAACAAAGATCTCCCTTCCTGCTATTCCAGAACAAAAATGGCAAGTTTTTGAATTATAGAATCATGGATCCTGCTGGTTTAGAAACGCCATGTAAATGCCAGGATGAAATCCCAACAGCATTTGCCATTTTTCGTTATCTATAGAGCCGCAATGTGCAGTATTTAAAGTTTGAGCTCGTTACATTGTGTATAAATCTAAAAGATATGGAACAAAAAATGTGAAAAAAAAAATATCTTTTTTAATTTATTTATATATGTGTATTTTTTGAAATTTATATGTAAATTATTTCTTTAAATAACATTCAGACCTATATGTGTTTATTTTTATTATATACACTATCCACAAAGGTGATTGTTAAACAAATGAAGACATTTTTCTCCTTCGAGCACATTTTTTAAACACACATTTTAAGAGTGTCATACACAAACCTAGAATTGTGCCCCAAATAACCTAACACACACTTTGTACAATAGCTTCATTTTTTATGCGATCAAAAGAGAGAGATGTTTTATTGGTAGTTTCACTATTTGCCTCTTGAAATTTTTCTACAATTTTTTCGATCGTCTTTTTATGTTCTTCCATTTTCGACAACGTATCAGGACCAAAACTGTCGACAAACCACGGGGAAACATAATCTGCATCTGAATATATTTCTTTTATTGTTCGTGTAGTTTTTTCCCCATAACATCTTCAATTTTACCTATGATTCCATTACCTCTAGTCTCGTTTCGAGTAACAATACTGGCTGCTCCTTCAGTTACAATATCTTCAATTGTATATCCGACACTTAGTATCACGCTAGAATTTGAAACATTTTCATGTTCAATAGAATTGTATGAGTTTGTATCTGCGTCTCACCCCAATAAATCACCATTATAGTCACTTTCCTGATGTCCCTCTATAAGTGCATTAAAAAATGTTGAATTTTTCTGATTTAAAATTGACAACTCGTAAAGTTCTGTATTATTGGATTCGGGTAGTAAAGGTAATGAAAAGGCATGGTTGGTTATCGTGCATAGAAATAAAATATACGGTAGTTTTTTACAATCATATTTTTCAATGTTCTTATATATATTACTCAATTTCTTCTGTAATTTCATAAGGTGTGTATGTTTCCAAAAATCTGATAAAAGTAACTATGTAAAAGGTCTCTGTCGGCGCAGTTGTTTTCCCAATACTGACGGTTCCTTCATTAACAACACCTTCAATTGTATCACCGACATACGAGTTTGTATTCCCTTCTCGTCCCATAAAAGGTGTCGATTTTTTCTGATTTAAACTAAAAAAATTATAAAATTCTGTATTATTGGATTTGGATAGTAGAGGTGATGAAAAAGCACTGTTGGTTACCGCACATAGAAATAAAATACAAGGTAGTTTTTAACAATAACTTTTTTTAACGTTCTTACATACACATTTTCATTACTTAATTTCCATGGCGCAATGTTCAGCTTGGATTCTGCTGAAAATTGGCGTGTTTAATATTGTGGCCAAATCCAATGATTATGTCATCTGAAACTATCGATTGGTTATACTCGCATCTGCCATAGATTTAATTCCACTTTCGCTGATGACGTTCACCAGAGGACCCGAGATTTTCTGAGATATGTGAAATAAGTCAGTTTTCTCTGTAATTTCATATGACATGTATGTTCTCAACAATCTGATAAAGGCGACGACACAAAATGTCTCTTCGTGTAAATCTTCTGGAAGGGGAATAATCTTGTTGTAATTTTGCACAAAGAGCAAACCTAGGTTATTGTACAAATCTTCGTTCGAATACAAGAGTTTTGCATTGCTTGTGTATATCAACTGAGCCTATGGTCGTTAAACCCAGACCGATTTCGGATCGGGCCACATGGATGGGATTTCCAACCATTTGTGTAGGATCTTGTACAATCTCGACTCGAGAAAATTCCGTACGTAAAAATGAACGTAGAAAAAAGATTGGTAGCTGAAGAAAGTGGTTGCGACAACAGAGAACTGAAGTTGAATATTTCGAAAAATATTCAAAAATGCATTTTCTGAAACAACAGCATACACGTCCTTAACACTGATGTGTTTATAATTATATGTTACGTGGCGCGATCTCAATCTCTTAAAAATCGTCATCTTTTCCAATTCATCGACGGATATCTCATTGGACTTGTATTTTTTTCGCATCTCGGACATCTTTTCGAGTAATGCATAATTGCAGTCGTGGTGTACATAAATCACCACCGACACCGAACTCGAAGGATGTTTCGAGTCTAACTCGTAGGCCATGATATATTGCCAATGGAGAAATTTGACAAACAAGTCGTTGCATATACACACTCAGTACTTGAAACACGTGTACGAAGCAGTTGCGTTTACGTACATTGCATTTCATGTGAAAACCAAATCGTCGGTCGTTCAGTCAAACAGTTCAACTCCGTTAGTATTTTCAGAAATTATCATATTTGAACGTTTAATGTTGAGCGTTCCCTGTTGCCTCGGCTCCAAGTAATTGGCGACGACGATGTTTAGAGACGAACTCGGGTCAATGTCGGACAGTAAGTCATATTGGTTGATCATCCGAAACCAGTTTTAATCCATGTTTGCAAACTTGTCGGCGATTTTGTCCAAATCTCGCGGGGTTTGCGGTGGATGCGTCAAGAACCGAACACATCCATCAATCGTAGCTTCTCACGATCGGATCGTTCCCTCATCGACCTGTTTCGCCTGCAAACTCTGGTGTATTTTCTCTTTCATGTTTTCACCGTCGCATTAATTTTTGCACATGATAGTCAACAGCGTGAGAAATTGTTTCGTCAAGATCGGATTCAATCACTTGGACATTAACACTTTAGAGAGACTGCAATTCAACAAGTCGTAAAATTCAATCTCAAATTCACTTGTCAGGTAATGTACGAACCTTACCTGTGCCAGTAACTTTGCCATTTCGAAATTTACAATACACTTGTATCCTTTTCGAAAATTGTGGACAAAGAAAAGATTGGTGGAATAAATCAGAATATTACCGATAGGAATTTGATTACCAATTAATTTTAAGAAAATGTATGGTTCCAACTCACCCTCGTTTAGCAGACTATTTGTCTTAAAATTTAATCGTCTTTTCAGGCAGCGACCATAAGGAATTCTGAACATTAATATGTTCTTTCCTGCTAAATTCATTCACCTACATTGCATGCTCTTTGCTCACAGAACATTGATTTGAGACTAAGAAAACAATGAAATCCTTTACTATATAAGTTTTTTTTTTTAAATAGAGGTTTCTTTTTTTTTTGTTTTTGTTTTTTAACACACCCACACACACACACACACACACACACGCAAACACCCACACACACACATATATATATATATATATATATAAATCTCCTCCAACTCATCCGAACATCATTGTCAACCATGTCGGAAAGAGAATATGTTCTCGAAAACTGTTTCACTGCATCATATATCATGTAGCTGATTACTTTGATATTAATAGTAATCAGCAATGTATTTCTACACAAAGAATACCTCAACAACATTTTCGTCATCACAGCAGCACTGACAATCAATTTGGGTTCGAGCATTCAAACCTGGACATTGATTGTTTGGTGAAGACAGTAACTGTCTCCAATCTATTTTATTGGATTATGCATCGGCTGTTTGTAATTACTGATTTTGCAACTCTATGAACAGTTCATATTCAGAAATGAAATGATGTCTATCATCACGACGGTCTTTAGTTTCACTTGCAGTAGCTTGATGATTATCACTTTGCGAGTTTTTGCCCGACAAAAACAAGTTGTTTTTTTCTAAGATACATCGGGTGTGGGGAAGACTACGATATCTACTCGATTGTTTGATTTTCTCCAGTTTCTGGTGGAATATCCCCCATACAACAACAACAACAACAATGAGAATAGCCTACTTCAATCGGCGTATACGATCGACTTGGAAAACGAACTAATATGCTACATACAAACGCTGAAAAAAAGTAAAGTGTTTCTGGACTGCTCTCCATACTCGCAGTTTGTGCAAAGGGTTCGATTACAATGGCCAACATGCCGACCTGGATACGTTCAAACAAAATGTGTTACCCATCTTACAACTTTGTGCTAAACGTTTACTTCACATACACTAACGTTTCGTGCACAAATTTTTCATTTTGGGTTGCAAAGCCGAAATGAAATGATGTCTCGCCGTGGACATGTTTACGAAGGCATTGGTCAAGAGAGAAACACATCTGAAATCACCAATGGGTTCGACTTGGAAAACTACATTAATAATCAAAATTTATTGTTTACTTGGTTTGCTTCCTGTTTGATGAAGAAGTTGTGTTTGTGAGAAAATATGTATCAAATGAATTGACAAAAAATGTATAAATAAAAAAATAGTTTTTAGATATTTATTTATTATATGAATATTTTACTTACAGCGATGATTTTTTTACGACATATTGCACATTTGGAATGTGTAAATATACATTCGATACATTAAATTGAATGACCACAAGGCAGAAAAATAACCTTCAATTCTCTTTGGTGACAAATCTTGCATAAGAATTAATTTTGTTGTTCATCTTCATTATCGCCACTGCTGCCGCCGCCCACACATTTCTCCAAATCGTTGTTTGTGGAATTATCGCCGCTGCTGCCACTCACACATTTCTCCAAATATGTGTTTGCAGAAACTGCCATCTTCATTTTCTCTTTTTGCTTAAGCCATTGTATTCTTTCCACCCGAATTTTGTCGATGAAACCCTTTCCTTTTCCCTGAAGGAAAAAATTTTCATTCAGGATACCAAAGACCATGTTCTATCCAAGGATTGTCTCTTCATCTTCCCAACGTATAATGTTTTTACTGCAATGAAATCAAGTCACTCGATCACCGAAACCCATGTAAAAGAACCCCGCATTACTTAGCCATTTTGGATCTTGAACTAGAGATGGAGGCCATTGTTTTATTTTAAACATTCTTATTCGTGCTTCACACATATTGTATTCAGGATAGGCATGTTGTTTTTTTTTGTTTTGCAAAAGTTGATATATGACATCAACATCGACATCATCGTCTGTGATGTCGATTTTACAATTTTTTTACCGTCTTCGAAATTTGCAGTCATAATACAATATATGTTATCCTGTATCAAGTTAACATATATACATTCAATCATTGAGTAATTATAAATGTGTTCTGTCCAAGGATTATCTTCTTCCTTCCAGTGATTATATTTGCAACCATAATAAAAACAAACATATGTATCATTGTCCCCGTGTAAAAGAAACCAGCTTGGATAAGTTCTTTCGGTCGTTGTTTCATCGCCTTGGGCCAACCACGATTCAAACAAATTATATTCGGAATACCTCGAACCTATATATTCCACGATACCTGTCACTTCGAAACCCACTGTTCGCAATTCCATAAACGCAGAATGCACGGCATTGGAGGGCTGTTGCCCATGTTCGTGAAAAACATATTCGAAATTAACCATAATTATTTTCCTCCTGTCTCTATTCCACCCACCTTTTTTCGGTGAGTATCCTTTTATATATATGAAAACTATTCACAAAGTATACATAATGTATTGCATGAATGATGCAGCGATTCATTGCTTGCGAAATAACAAAATCTTTCATTTATTTAAAATTCCTTTTTTATTGAAATACAAACCATTATCTGTAAAAGTTAAACCATCCATTTGACGGCCGAAATGAACTATTTATAACCGAGTCGGGGTACCATGTGCGCATTTATACCCATTTGGTACATTTCCTTATCGATTTAGGCCACAATTTCGTTCAAGGAAAGTTTCGAGGAATTTATTGGGTTTTTAAATTCGACCGTACCGTCGAGCGAAACCAATTTATTCACGAGTCCCAGGTAGTGATGAATGTTTCCTTTGGCACCGCTCAAAACGGTGCAAATTAAATTTCCGTCCAATAAACTCTGTGATTTTAACAAGTAGAGTAATGGGAGCGATTCGTCGTGAAAATCATTAATGATACCATTTGCCAACTCGTAAGTTTTCTGGTTCACCTCGCAAAAGAAATTGTACGTTTTCCTCTAGCCGTACTTGAAATAAACAAAGAGACAAACATTTTCTAAAATATCCGCTGTTGGTTCTACCAAGTCGTAAACGTGGGGCACGGTGACAATCATTGTGTCCAATGCTTCGCGATTCGTGTCATCATCGAACCATTTCAGTGTGTAAATGTTGCGAAACAATTCGTATAAATGGTGAAACTCGTGTGTTTTGGGTAAGCTTCATTATGAATGTATGGAATATGGGCTTCGGTAAATTTCAACCTCAGTTTATTAAAAGGAATGTAAATACTGTAAATGGGAGACATGTTAATTATCGCTTCCTTGATGGCGACCACACCCGAAACCATGTACAATACTTCAGTATCTCCATCGATGTCGACATTCTGATTCTTCAGGATCAATGGAGAGACAAACAGTAACTCTGTCGTCCCAAAAGCCACTCGATTGATGACGACGATCGAGGCGGGATGTATCACCGGATCTTGTTTGAGTAAAATGAAGGCATCCCTCCCCAGATTGATCAATTTCTTCTGTTGTCCATCCACAACGTTGGTCAGGTCAAAGAGGAAAATTCGAGAGATGTTCAGTTCGATTCCTAGCGATGTCATCCACGTGTGAGGAACAATGATCTCGTTTGGTCGTAGATTGGCTCGTAAAACGATTTGACTATACAAACATTTTATTCGCGGTGACAGTAAATTCTGGTGCCTCTGGCTCCTGCTACCTTGCAACATTGTCTTTATCAACCCATTACAAAATGGAATGTCGAAAAACTTTGGAATCTCGACAAATGTTTTTCTTGATGCTGGAAAAAATTTTCATGTCCAAGGTGTAAATAGCTTGTTCGTCAACCGTGCATGGCTCGCCGAACTTGCACGATTCTAACAAGAGTAAAAATGTTAATATTTTCTTCCAGTTGGCATAAATGTGACTATACTGCCATGTCTTTGTCCGATCTATTAAATCGCGGTACCATTTTCCAGGGGATTATGGAAACGATGCTATCAGGGAATCAAACGAATGCAGAATGGAATGTAATTTTTTTTCGAAATGTACTGGTGATTCCCAATCAACTTGAACAGGATGACCAATTCGGCCGTTTCGTCAGTTTCCAGAATGTTTTTAAAAGTGGAAATTGTTTCCTTCGAGTGCATTTTCAAGTTAGAAATAACAAAACAGCATAGATCTTCAGATTTGTTTTTTAATTGTTCCATGGCCCTGCGATTAGACCGACGGCTAATGTATGGAAATTTTGTTTGTAGGATGTAAATACCAATATTGTTTTGCACCTCAACTAAAGCGCGATTTTCTTAATTTTTCCTAAACCACCAACTGTTGAAGATACACCTCATTTGTTTTGTGCTAACAATTGGCCAGTTTCGTTTTTTTTGCTGGTTCCAGGGTAATGTCCGACACTAGGTACCTCATTTTATTGTGTGTGTGGGTTTCACCTGTGAAACATAGATTTATATACTTAATTTATTATTTTATTTTTATTTTTATTTTTTATTGTATGTGTGTTTTGCCCGATAAAAATTGGTTATATACTATATCTTGTTGGTATTTATTAATTTTTCCATTTTTTCCCATTCATCAAGTGAGACACTCTCGAGACTCAAAAAAAAAAAAAAATTTCAAACAAAATGTGCAGCAAGTAAAAAAATTACATCAGGCTAAGTTAAGCATAATGAATAAAAAAATGCTGGCGTAATCTGGAGGAAAACAAGAAAGTTGCCTCAACTTGGCCCCAAGATTATTGCGTAATTTTTCATTTTATTATGGCATAATCTTGGGGCAAAGTTGAGGCATTCTCAATATTGCCTCAAGAACCATGTGAGGCAAAGTTGAGGTTGCCTTATTTTTTCCATCTCATTCCCTCTGGTAAGACTCATTCACTCACATAGTTTTGTGAATCGACTCATTATGCGAATTGATGGTGTTGAAGGAAAGTATCTGGTATCGGCATCGTCACCCTCTTTGTATCCTAGGGCATCGACCGTGAATGTAACATCCGAGGCGATAGCCAGTCCTTTTATAAGTAACCGTGACGAATCTGCATCGAAAATCTGTTGGATGTTTATCAATTTACTTATGTTTCCATAACAGCATATCTCCAGTTTAAGAAATGGTTCCGAAAAGTCGCAATAATTCGTAATAATCGTGTAAAATATATTTCATGTTTATTGTGTTGCCGCAGGTAAAGAAAGTCATGTGAAAATTCAAGTTGGCAACCACCCAATGCCAATTATCGATTTTTTCCAATGTCTGCGACACTAAAACATCCATTGGCGTACGCAAAAAACCACAGCATTCTTTTTCAATGATATGGGTTGAGTACATGATAAGAGGAATTAAAAAAATTATAATGTTTCGAGACTTGATGGTTTTATACACAATTTTTCATTTGGACGATGTTGTGTCAAATGGACCAAGATGTGAGATGTACGATGTTTGCCAATTTTACCCTACAACACAATGATGGTGACTTATAATGGAAAACTAGCAACTCTACTCCCGAAAGAAAAACCCAATAAAACCAACATGACTCAAGTAGTGGAAAATGAGAATAAATGTGAGGGACAAAGGTTTGAGGAAAAACTATAAACCATAAACCCTCGACTCTGTTTAATTACTAAATACCAACAGATGCAAAATTGATTACTTATTTGATTATATAACACCCACGCAGTATTCGGCAGTGCAAATCATCAACAGACTACTCGAATTGGGTATAATAAGAATCTGATTTTGGGTATATATAGTTTAGTATTGTGATAACAAAAAAAAATATTTTTTTATAATGCCTTGGTTTTTATTAGTAGATAAAACATTCGAGTGCTCTACAATCGCCATTCTTCACAAAGTGGCTTCGTTGTTGTGGTGATGTTACCAACAACGATGATGATGGCGGCAAAATCAGCTATGGTTATGATGGGAATGTTAGTACTATCAACAATTATAATGATGACCTCAATGGAGATGACAACAACGATTGGAATTTGACATTTGTTACAAAATTATTTTGCATTAAAAATAAATAAATGAACATGTGTATTAAATAAAAAATATTGAAGAAAAAGGCATCTTTTATTGTTTAGTTCCACGAAATTTTGTCACAGTGTGTCGTCGTCGACATTCCCGCCTCCTTAATTTCAACCCACTCTGGTAAAGTCTCGCAGAAGTAAACAAGGTTAACACAACTTGTCCAAAGTTTCATTATTATTCACTCCACATTTATAAGATGAAGATTGAATACTAATTACTTGTATAAGAACCAGACACACACTTGCAAATTTTCTCCGAATTAAACAGACTTCTATTAACTTTACACTGTCCTCCACTCCTTGCGAGATAAATTAAGTTGAATTCCGCCCACTCCTGATTTCAACAACCAATCACATTGCAGCAATTCATTTCCCCTTCCTTCACCTCCTTTAGTTTGCCTACATGGCAGAGAAATCTGGAAAAAGGATGCCAGTCGACGACAAGAGCTGGATAGAGTAACATCAACCTTCCTCCTCTCCAGAACAGAAGAGAAATAAAGTAAGAACAAAGGGTAAGTAAATAAATATATATAGTATACCTTATAAAATATTAATATTTTATAAGGTATATTTACTATCTTTATTATTATACTTGCCTTATTCCATTTGCTCTGGAATAGAGGAAGTTAAATGTTTCTCTGTCCAGTTCTTGCCATTGACTGAAGTTTTTTTCCAGATTTTTCTGCAATATAGGCAACTTTTAAGAGGGAAAGAGAGGGGAAATGAAATAGTGCATTCTGATTGGTTGTTGATTTACCCCGACCACTTTATTCGACAACTAATCAAATTACACTATTTCATATCCCCATTTTAATTATAGAAAATTCTGTTTGGTTCCAAGCAAATAAACTTGCCCTTGTGTGTTGGTTGAAATTTGTCTTTTTTTCCAGATTTCGCTCCTACATGGGCAAACTTAAAGGTGTGGAAGAGAAGGGAAACTGAAACAATACAATCTGATTAATGTTAATGCATCGATGGCTGGGGTGAATGTGTCGACAAATATTGCTCGAATTTTTTTTTAACATAGCGATTTTAGACTGACTAATTAGCATAAATTATTCTCGCCTTCTTTGTCGACTTGGGTTATGACGTCACATTCGTTTGTCGACAAGGGTTATGGTGCCATACAAAGGCTGCATTTGTGCAACCTTTGGTTATAACATTGCACTTGTTCATCGACTTAAGTTATGACATCACATCTTTTCGATGCCTCAATGTGTCATTACGTCACACTCATTCGTCGACTTAGGTCATGATGTCACACTCGTTCATAGGATTAATCCTATATCAATCGACTTGGGTTATTGTGTCACACTTGTTCATAGGATTAATTCTATATTCGTTGACTTGGGTTATGATGTCACACTCATTCATACGATTAATCTTACATCCATCTACTTAGGTAATAACACCACACAACCCTAAGATGACAGCAAAAATATATTTTCACAAATTAAAAATAATTTTTTTTAAAGAATTAATTTTTATTGTTTTAAACACATGCCTTTATAATAAGGAAGAAAGGCCGAACAGGAATGTCGGAAAGCAGAACAGGAATGATTACTCATACTCGAATGTGAAAACAAAGCAGAATAGGAATGTCAACGTGCTCAGGAACAAGAATGCAAGATTGCCAACATTGTACCCGCCAGCAACAGAATGTTGGTCGAAACTGTGACTCCATTCATTTTACCACGTCCCAAAGCTCCATGTAAGCTTAATCATATCAGTGTGTACCATTTTGATAGCAAACAGGAGGCAAAAGACATGTTCCAATCGACCTTACAAATTACCACACTCAAAAACAAAAAAAGCAAGTCGACCATTCGAAAAATCGAGTCGTTACCGGTTGGTATTTCACATGGCGTCAAATCGACAGTTAGAAAACTGGAGAAAACAAAACAAAAAAGATGGCCTTTTTTTGTGGAAATTGAAGGTGTACGACGATGTGGGCAGCAGTGTCAACATCACCAACATCAAGGATAAGCTAAGATCGAACCATTATCATTTCAACAGTAGATATTCCGAATATGATGTTAGGGGAAACATGCATGATGTTGCTCGAACAAGAAGATGGTGTTAGTATCACAGACACAGAGTTTATCAATTTCGTCGATGCTTGTACTCACAGCATTTCCACGAATCTGGCTCATATTTGGCTAACTAAAACGAGCAAATGTTGGACGACTAAAACAAATAAAAAAAGTCAGTGAATAGAAACTAATAAATAAAGTTAATAAATAAAAAAAAATCAAGACTATAAATTTGTATATATAATAAGTCGAGTAACTAATTTTATTCAGTATGGATAAACTACCAATCCAAGCATTACCTTACAATGGTCCTCTTCTCTGTTACAAGAAAATTCATCCAGAAGCAAGAGCTCCAAAATATTCAACTCTGGGAGCAGAATTTTGTGATTTATAAGCTGTCGCAGATATCACATTAGCTCTGGAAGAACGATGTGCACTACCTATGGATCTTCGATTACTATATCCCGCTGGTCATTTTGGGTACGTGATTCCTCATACATCGACTGGTAAATATGGACTCCAACTTTTCGCCAGTGTGTGCGTTCCCGATTAACGCAAAGAAATACACATCTGCATCTGGAACATTGCGCCGAATGAATTGACAGTCAACAAATGAGACTGCATTGCGCAATTATTAGTTTTTCCATATACACGACCTGTTATTTTCGAAAGTCATGGGTTAGTCTTGGCTCCAAGCGAAAGCGGTGAAGGACATTTTGAATCTACTGGACTGTAAATCTCACCATCAAGCTCTCGACTCGCAAATTCATAGGAAAATGTAGGGTAGAAATGTATTTTTGTTTGAGTATATAATTGTTAAATTTGCAGAGGATACCAATTATGATGTAATGGTGTGTTTCAGACCTACAGTGGATACCTATTATGATGCAATGATATGTTTCAGGCCAGGGTTATACATAGGATTGGATTATTTCTAAAACTGTATGTAAATTTTGGATATGAAAAATATTTTGAAATTCTGGCACTATTATAATCAACTATACCCGTTTGAAGAATGATCTATGTTTGAAATTTAAAAAATGGAGCAGCAGCAGCTGAGCAAGCATGCATTACAAAGAAATTGTGATATTCCCAGGAAAAGCATTGGGGTTGATGGAGAACAGAAGTTTATCGACTTTAGCGATCTGCATTTTTTGGTTTGTTAATTGGTATACACAAGTATGAAAATGGGATATCCATCTGAAGAAACTATAACCGAAATGCAACATTTTTAATTGCAACTATAATTGAATTATTATTGTTTCCTACAATCAAAGAGCTATTGCAGAAAAAAATGAAACAAACCATACGAGAGATAGAAAACAAAAATTGGCCGAGGCCTTAAACAATATTTTCGTGTCCGAATTTCAAAGGTTCGTTCCATATGTAGCTTCCAAGATTGCTGCAATGACTGTCGAGAGTGAAGGAAAATACACCTTACCGACATGTAAATGCGAAGAAAGAAATTCCTACTGTTAGTTATGGGTGTGATAAATGTTTACTGTATTTGAAATGTTTTGCTATACAATAATTTAAATGTTTTTTTCAATTACTCTCTATTTTTATAAGGTGTAAAACTTGTCAAAATAAAAAGGTTGGTCGAATAAAAAGATTAAAAAAAACTAGCATTGGTAAAAATTAAAAAAAAAAACAAAAATATTTAAAATATAAATTTAAAAAACTAGAAATTGCTGCAATAGAAATGTCGAGTAAACAATATTCTTCAAGATAACTAAATAACTGATCCAAGCAGTGTCAAAAGACGGTATTTAGTTTGGGCTCGAAGAAAACAAGATAAAGAACGTTTTCGATCTACTGGACAGTAAATCTCACTGTCAAGCTCTCAACTCGCTATCCTATAGGAAAATGACGGGTCTAGATGAATTTTTGTTTGATTATAAAAGTGTTAAAATTACAGAGGATATCGATTACGATGTACTAGTATGTTTCGGATAGTGATCGAAAACAAAAACTTGCCAAAGCCATAAACAATATTTTCGTGTCCAAATTCCAAAGATTTGTTTCACATGTAGCTTCCAAAATTGCTGCAATGACCGTCGAGAACAAAAGAAAAAACACTCCACGACAGCCTAAAATGACAAGATGATATCATAATCCAAGTCGACGAATGAGGGTGATATCCGAGGGGGACAAAAGCCACCTCGTTTGATGTCATAACCAAAGATGATGAACGAATTGTACCTCATAACCACAGTCGACAAATGAGTGAGACATCATAGCAAAAATTAGTGTAATGTCATAACCAGAGTCAACGAACGATTGTGACGTCATAACCAAAATGAGAGGAAGGGAGGGGGAATGAAATGGTGTAATCTAATTGGTTGTGGAATAAAGATGGAAGGCGAGGTAATTGTAACACACACTGGTAAGTTTTTCTCGGTACCAAACAAACCTGTCCATAATTGGAATTTGTTGCTTGCTCTTTTTACATTATATTCCCTGCACCTATAAATTCAAAAACTAATCAGAATGTTCCACATTCGATACTTCTTCCCCCCTCCCCCAATACAACTATCAAAAACCAACCAGAGAACACTGTTTCATTTCCCCTCCTTCCAGTTTTCCTATGTGTGAGAAATCTGAAGAAAAAAAAGTCAGCTGACTGTGAGAGATGGACATATATATATGGACAGATATACATATATATATATATATATATATATATATATATATATATATATATATATATATATATATATATATATATATATATATATATATATATATATATATATATTTGTGGTACATTTGCTATTATTATACTCTCCTTATTCCTTTTGCTCTGGAGTGGAGGAAGGTTGATGTTTCTCTGTCCATCTCTTGTCATCGACTGATGCCTTTTTTCCAGGTTTCTCTGCCATATAGGCAAACTGAAAGGAGGGGAAGGGAGGGGAATGTTGTAATCGGTATTATGCAGTTCCGAGAATACTTGCAGGCATGTGTTGCAATCACTGTGTGTTGTAATCACATCAATGTAGTTCCAAGAAAACCTAGAAATAACCACATAGGTGCAGTGCTGAGAAAACCTACAAGTGTGAATTACGTTTGCTTTGTTGCCATTCCAAGAAAAACTTGCAGGTGCATGTTGTAATTGCTTTGGTGCTATTCTGAGAAATCTTGCAGGTGTGTGTTGCAATCGACATCCCCCCACTCCTAACCTAATTTCATCAACCAATCACACTGCAGCATTTCACTTCCCCTCCCTTCCCCTCCTTTCAGTTTAGCCAATATGGTGGCAAGATCTGGAAAAAAGATGTCAGTCGATCGAGAGAGATGGACAGAGAAACATCAAGCCCCTCAGATATATATATATATATATATATATATATATATATATATATATATATATATATATATATATATATATATATATATATATATATATATATATATATATATATATATATATATATCTGAGGGGCTGAGTTCCAAAACTATTCTCGTCCATGTAAAGTCATTTTTAGTAAAATGGGAAAAACCTGATTGTGACTCCAGTTTGATGTTAATAAGTACAACTGTTGTGTAAATATGGAGGGATTACTGTCAGTCTTGTAAATCTACAGTGAAAAATGTATTCACCCATTGGTATTAGAGATATGTAATCAAATTAATTGGATTAAAAGAATTTTGCTACAAAACAATGGAAAATATCTGTTATGGAAACAAACATAGAGAATAAGGTCAGTTTTGATTTGAGTACTATGAAATAATATATTTAGAATGAAAATATAGTACTATACAGCATAACATATGACATAATATATGTTCTAGAAAGTAAAATAATGTTATTGTAGTACACACTGTTTTTCAAATTGTCACTCAATTTCACCAGTTTAAATAATGTAAGACACTTTTTAATTCTAAACTCATCCTCATCATCAGGACATAGTGGTACTTCTGCTTCATCAATATCACCCCCATCATGTTGTTAAAAAAAACCTGCTTATAGTAGTCCACGACTTCTTGTTGATCCCATCCTTCTCCAAAATGTTTGTGTGACGATTTTTTGACATCTTCAATTTTTGCTGCTTTCACTGGCACTTGGGATGGTAGCTGCTCGGGACTGATTGAAGTTATCCTTTTACCTTTCTTCACAAATGGTTTGAAAGTTTCTATATCTACTCTGTAGTTAACTTCATCTTTTATGACAATAGTGTTATTGGTTTTCGTGAGCACCACTCTCTTTGATGGAGCAAACTGCAAGTGTAACTGACCAGGGGCTTTGATGACATCATATACCGAGGGTTTACAGTCATGAACAGGCACATCTGTTTACACATTTTTTATGGTTCCATATTTAGAGAAAACATATTTATATTCTTGTGGCTGGATTATGGCATCTTTCTTCCTTAATTATTTTTCAATGTGGCCGAAGACACAGTCAGAAGGTAGGTAGGAATGGCCAACAACCGGGAATATCATGTAAACAGACTTTACATTAGAAGTAGAAACTAGAAGCCATTTGGCAAGCAAGCCTGTCATGAAAATGTTTTTGTTTTGGCCAGGGCAGACATCTGTGGACATCTGTATTTGCTCAATATCAGTGAGATATGCATTACAAAGGTAATAATACACAATATGTGCTATATCATTTTATCCTTTCAAGCACTGCCCTTCAGACTAAGTAAAAATATGCACATTGTCTGTTCTTTGCTTAGTCTTCGAATGTCCTTCACAAATCGTCATGTTGTACTGATATAGTTGCCTAGAATAGTAGGCTGCTTCATCAGGAACTTTCGGCAACAGTAAATTCTTCTGACAGTCGAAAGATAATTTGAATACCTTATCATTGCATGTGGTTCTTAACATCTCATGGAATGCTTTTGCTTTTAATTTATGCACCATATTTTGGTCACTGATTCAGCTCTATCCCGATTGGCTGTGGCACTATTTGCCGATTTCAACCTAATGAACTCGGAACATGCATTCGTCGCTGAAGACCTTAAACTGATATTGATATTGTTCATAAAAATATCCCAAAAAGTGATACTTGACCTGGTTCTGTCCATCTACTCCATTGTTGAAGGCTTTCCACAAGTTATGGACACTACCATCACTAGGAAGGTATTGTGTAACACTATGACCATGAGTGTAGTAGGACTCAACACATTTAATACTTTATATGTACTTGTGTACTTGACATTTTTTCCCGGGTATTTTCGTGATCTCGTATCCCCACCACACTTTTCTTAAGGAGGTGGTGTTTGTTTTGCACCCTGATTTTATTAACCCCAAATGTTGAAAAGAAAGAATTACCACATACCTGCATAAGGCCATGGTTTTTAGACCTTATATAATATGATATTGTTACTCCTTTTTTCTGGGCCTTGTTTTCCACTTCGATGTTTACATTTGGGACTATGCTGATCTGCGTACTTCAGAATGAAATTGTTGTGTGACACTTTATCCTTGTGCGAGTAAAACGCTTCATGAAATGGTGGATGTCTTACATTGACAGGTCACCACACAGAAAGGTATTCTTAAGATATATGCAGTTAGGTTTATGAGGCAATGATTTTGGTTTATATCTACAATACAGTCATAAAAATATGAGTAAAATAAATGTAGGACAAGCAAACAGCGAATATTAGCAAGTTATTGTAAACAGAACACTTGTATACCTTTATTTCTCAGCTTCTCTTTATGCCATGAACTTTTGTCACGTTTCTTCCTTCTTCCTCTTCGATCAGCTATGGTAATGGCATTGCCACCCTCCATTGTTCATAACTTCTGCAAAGTATCTTCTGTAGCCAAATGCAAATTAGAGATTGAAAACTAGACATACTATTGACAACACAAATACCAGCTGATACATTTTTTTCATTAATTCTAATATTCGTCTTTTTTCCATGCAACAATGTTGCCAACATTTTATCATAATATTTTCCACAGACTTACATAATTTTGTTTGGTTTCTGCTAGTTTAGAAGAAAACATATTTGAGGGATAAAGCCAGTTTTGGAAATAATTTTGTATCCAACATGCTTGTACAGTATGGAATGAGGGTAGTTTATGAAATAAAAATGGCAACTTTCACCGAGGAAAAGGCAAGTTTTGCTGCTAAAGTGTATGTGGATAAGGCAAGTTCTGGAAACAACACAGGTTTTCAACATGCTACAACAAATGGATACATCTACTTTTGGAACTACAAAACATTTGATGGGATGCAGTACAACCAAGACAACACAAGACATGTGATAACTCTTTTTTTTTCAATTTCTGAATAAGGCGAGATTTGGAACTCAGCCCCTCATCTATATACTATATAAACTAATATCGTATATACTATATATAATATTTAGTATATAATATTAATATTATGTAAGGCATATTTAATATTATTATACTTGCTTTATTACTTTTGCTCTGGAGTGGAGGAAGGTTGATGTCCATCTCACATCATTGACTGGCATTTTTTTCCAGATTTCTCCACCATATTGGCAAACTGGAAGGAGGGGCATGGAGGGGAGGGGAAAAGGTTTATACTCTGGTTTCTGATTCCCTCCACTCCTAGTTTCAACAACCAATCATGTCGCAGCATTTCACTTCCCCTCCATTTCACTCCTTTCAGTTTAGCCTATATGGCAGTGAGATCTGAAAAAAAAGTCAGTGGATGGATAGAGATGGACAGAGAAACACCAAGCTTCCTCCTAGAGCAGAAGAGGAATACAGAATAAGTATACTATATATATAATATGTATAATATATGGTATATATAATATAGTATATAAGGTATATAGCATTATGTATATTGTATATATACTTTATAATATATAATACAAAATATATAGAATTAATATTTTATAAGGTTTATTTACTATTATTAAACTTTCTTTATTCCTTTTGCTATGGAGTGGTGGAAGGCTGATGTTTCTCTGTCCATTCCAAGTCATCGGCTGACATTTTTTTCCTAATTTCTCCACCATATAGGCAAACTGAAAGGATGATAGGGAGAGGAGGGGGAAAGGTGTACTCTGATTGGTTGTTGATTTCCCCCACTCCTAATTTTAACAACCAATCATGTTGCAACATTTCACCTCCCCCTCCTTTAAATCTGTATATAAAGCATAATTTTCCATGAATGCAAATGCAGACAAGAAGTCCACTGTCGCACTTGAAAAAAAAGAGATGTTTTGCTAAAAGTCAACTGCACTGTGTTGTTCATAAATTGTCAAATAAATAAACTAATGTAAAAAAAGTTTCAGGTGTCCTTTCCTTATTTTTTCAATTATTCGCCATCTTGGTTCTCATGTTTGAGTTCATCATATTTGTTCATCAAACCAACAAGTTTTCTCATCACACACATTTTCCCTTGTGAGCCGAAATTTACTCGTCCCATACCAAGGAGACGTGATATTAATTTGCCTGTTATGCATCTTATTTATAGCTTGATCTAAAGATCCCACATACAATTTTTGGGAGAAGGGTGTGGATAAGAAAATATTAATGGCTTCCCCAAAGCCTGGTAATGCATTAACAATTACCGTTGTTTTTTTCAATCCTTTTTTCTCCAGTTTGTCACTGTTGGCATTTACAACGGGAATCTATGAAATTAATGCGATAATTTGCATTACATAGTTTAATTGAAATGTGTTTGTCTGTCTAATTTCGAAATTATTCAAATTGTTTACCAAATTATTAAAAATTTCCAGCATTTGTTACAAAGTCTGTAACAAATCAAAACTTTTTACACATAATCTATATTTTGAATAGTTTTATTAATCATATTGTATGACATTATAAAATTAGTATACTTGTCAACAGCATCACCACTATTTTCGTATTCATTTTTTTTTAAAGTGATTACTGTTTTCATTAACCCTTTTATTTCTTATTGCTTGAGTCATAAGGTGATGTGAAATGGAAAAGGAAACATTTGTCTTTTTTCAAGTATTATTAGTATCGGTATAATTTATCATTTTGAAAGTATTGACCACTGTAATTTTAAGTAAACGACTAACACACAAAAGAAACGTACAGATTGTACCAAATTGCATGAAAATTCTAGATATTAGTAATAAAAAATGGCAACCTTCCTCAATGCAGCTTCAACCACATCCAACATTTTGCTGACTTTGAACATTCGGTTTGGTTTTACGCAAGATGCCCCCAAAGAGTGTTTCAATATGAAACGAGAAAACGATGCTGTGGAAACTTACAATTATTTAACAAGGATAATTTATATTATTTACAATTCACCAAAGGCCTCTGCGTCTAATTTGTGGGACGGTTTCTTACACACCGATTCGCAAAACATTCTAAACAGCATCTGTAAAAATGTTTCGACAATTACAAGAACATATTTTGTGATTAAATTAGAGCATGTGTAAATCTTATGTCATTATCGAAGGGTATATAACGAGCGGATTTGTAACTGTGCCATATTTGAACGACCAGAATTTAGTGTTGAACATTGATGTGGACAGAGCTGTGCAGTTATTGCGTAGTTCTCTCACTTGCTTTACTCTCATCCAACTGAAAATCTATATTCACCATTCGCTGGACACATCTTCATCCTGAGACTATCTTTTCGAGCTGAATTGAAAAATCCAAGTGGACCAACGACATCCACGAGAAGGTACTGTAAAATATCATTCCTTAAATCTATTTAATCTGCAAGAATTTGGATCATACGTGTTGCAGCAGCAGTAATTTCAATGAAATGCCATTGTGGACAAATCGCTCAACAACATTCCAAATAACATTGGTGACATTTGGACGAATAAGGCCAACCACATACACCTGTTCCTGCTAACTCTTACCATATTCGATTTTCAATATGGGATAAAGGGGCATTTGATTTTTTAAATCAATTTTTAAACTATGATGTTTCAAATGAACCTGTTATCTTCAATGGCTTTAGGGCCTATTCGGATGATGATGATGGGCGTACAACTACATTTCATTTCTGTTGGTAAGGAAACCCAAGTACAAAGAAACCCTAAAACAACTGATGAATAATTACATGTTTCACAGGTTCATGTGTCATTCATACATAGACACCATTCATTCATCGGCAATTACCAATTCATTATGAAGATTGTGGGGTTTGTGTCCGAATCAGGTAAACAAATGTATCACAATCAACAAAATAAAAAACAAAAAAATTAACAATTGACACAACCTTTCATTGATTAAAGAACTGAAGAAATGTGTCTATTATGTAGATTATGATAAAATTAGAGATATCGAATGAAATCATGCCAATTTTATTATCTCTAACATTACTAGGCTATATTTGGTCAGAGAAACAATTTGTGTCAGTGAAAATAATTCATCTGTTCTTTAAACGATACTATGATAATCTACCTGAAAACATTGTTCATCAACTGATAAAAACATTAATTGTATGATAAGAATGTTGATCAGTGACAGTTTGTAAGACGACTCATTTCTTCTTATCAGACATTTTATTGATGAGGCGATGTGGCAACTTGGTGTTGTTTGGCAATGGAAAGTTTTAGATAATTTGCGAAAGCGCGTTGTCCTTTAGTCTCGAAATACAAGAGCACAAGGCAGTTCTTGACCATCTAGGTTACCAAGTATTTCGCAATGGGTATGTGTTTAACCCATTACTTAATGTATTTGAAACAGCTTCGCCTTCACTGACATGTCTGGTGGCTATCAAGCACTGTTACGACTTTCCAAAACCGATAATCCCCCTGGTCCATTTCCCTCAAGTTGATGACCTGTGTTTCGACATCTACCTTAAATTGCCACAGTAATTATCGCGCTTGCAACACAACAAGTTGATAGTGATGTTACTCTGCCTGATATTTTAAAACATAGTGGCTAAGCAGTATGCATTAATCAAACCTGATTTCAAACCCCTTGACTACATCTATGAAAATGTTGTGGTTATGTTTAATGATTTGACTGTAAACTACAAATGGCCTCCAGCATTCATAGAAAACTTAAAGCTTATTACCGGCACTAAATTAGCGATTTCTTTCAAGATGTTTGTGTACTTGCTGTATATTTTAACTCAGAAATACGTGGTGAACCTGAAACAAGTTACTCCATTTATACATTCCATTTTCGAACAACACATGCTGAAACTACTCGGTTTTGCCAACATTATTTTCGACTCAAAAAATATTCTTCAGTTTTGTGATTTGTTAAAGAATGGCATAAGTAACAAAAGTGGGGTTGGTGGTAGAGAAGGAGACTCAGGCAATGAACATGATCGTGGTATGGAAATTGACGATGGTGATAAAAGAACGACCACACTGTTCAACACTTCACAATCTATGAATTATTTTTATGCAACAATTGAGAAATTTTCCCGTGTAAAGCAGAAACAACTTATTGCTGAAGATAATGCCAAACAAACTGAAAAAATTGCAGCTATAGCTTCCTTGCCGAAAGATGCTGCAGTGTCAGTTATATCATCCCAAGTCTAGTTTTCTAATATCGCCATTGTCATGTTCAATGTCCGCAATGGGAGATGGAAACGAGTCTCTCAATGAGGATAATTTTGTATTTGTGGTGCAAAACTTGAAGTTTGGAAATGAAGGGCAAGTCGAATCATCCCTCGAGCTGACCGAGTTCGACGATGGATTCATATGTAATGCATTCATCATCTTTACATGGTTGTTGTGTATGGGGTTTCACAATTCTTATGCAGATAGACCTTTTTTCGATATTTGTGAAATTCGCTCCTAAATTTATGATGATATGAAACAACTTGTTGTCGAACACATTGGCCAACCTGTGTACATGAATCATGTAAAGGACCTTACTAATTTACTGCTATCGTTATGTAAAAATTCGCGAGTTAACCTTCCTGTTCACATTGAACCAAAGATTGAATGGTACCATCTCAAAGAACTTTGCGACTAGTACAAAAACTATAACATCTACCCAAGAAAGTACCAAACCACATCCAAAGAGGACATGTTACTCACTGATTACATGGATAATGTGTATATTGGAATTGCATCCATGCTTTTATATGGCGAATTCAACATGGATTTGATAGTCACTAATGCAGATTATGGCATCTTTAAATTTCCGAGGTAATCAGTTGCGGAATTCCCTTGTACTTTACAGTAAGACTGGTGCAGGAAAAAACATACCTTCAGATAATCTATTGAAGTTACACAACACAGGTATCCCAAGCCATCTTGCATTGAATTTGGCCAAGATCCCACACAATGATCATGATTCCCTATCAGTTGCCTTGAGTCACAACATGTGTGTATGCATCGATGAATTAGACTCATTAAATGCCAGCTGTTTCAAAGTGTTTTGTAATATGGGATGTATGCCCATAAGGTTCATGTACTCAAACAAGTCGGTCGAATTACGAATAACTACTAAACCTATAATTCATTGCTTTTGGTCTTGGACATGGCTGTGATGGGTCGATTACTTCCCATCATGAAAAGTTTCCAATATGTTCAGTTCAATCCCAATAACCTGCTAGTCGACCGCTTACTCGACAAGGTGGAACTCGGTAATCACAGCAAAGCAAAACATCTATTGGGCGACATATTATTGACTCGACATGTACCAGAATTTACACAAGTACAAGATATTTTGCGAATTCACCTTCTCAATATGATGTTACTTATCGATTTTTTTTTTTTAAACTAAACAAACAGGCCAATTTCCCTGTCCAAGCCCTCATACGTCGATGCAAAATATCAAGAATGCATGTTGAATTCACTCATGACTTCGAAATTCTTTTAGTCAGTAATGGTACGTGTGGCAAACAAAAAGTTGTTGGAAAGGCTACTAAAGGAATTTACACAACCATGGTATGACAATATTAAAAGTTTGTTTCCCGAAACCAAATTTACTGATTTTTACCAGGACATTTGAGACAAAATTTTGATAAATATGACAGAACCTACAATATTCTATTTTATCTTCCAAAAATGTAATCCTTTTGTAAATAAAAAACAATATATTGATTTCATAATATTCCATTTCCCTGTATATTCTTGCCAATGAGTGGCTAGTTGTTGGTAGAACTCTGTTAACACACACACACATTGATTTGATTTCCTGACATCAAGCAATGTAAATAATGTACATGGTTTTTATTAACTTTTATCAGGCATTCATAATAAACTTTTTTTATATATTTCAACTCAAGCCAAAGACAGCCAAAGATCGATTCAAGCTTAATGTACTAATATACCTAGATTGTTGATACCAATACCCTTTGTAGAGGTGTATTATCATACCAACATCTGGTACAAGTACCATCATCGAACTGATGCTGAACGTACAAAGCGATCTACTTAAGCTTAACATACTGATATACCTCGACTTTTTTTGGACACAACAACCTTTGGAGTTTCGGATAATGTGCCAAGTCTTCTGGTACAAGTACCGTCGCAATGGTAAACAGGAGTTCAAAGCAAGAGCTTCTTCAGCAGCATCAAGCTTAACATACTGATATACGTAAGACTTTTTTTGGACACAATAACCTTTGCAGATTTTGATAACATGTCAATTCATGTACCTTCATAATGTTAAACAGGTGAATGAAGCAAGATGTTCTCAGCCAAGTGTCTTTTTAAAAATTACATATAAATAAAGAGTTGTTTTAGTTATATTTTTGTGGGTGATAAAAAATGCAAATGTTTACATTACTTGGAGCATGAGTTAATATAAAGGTGCGTTTATTATTATACTTACCCCTTTCCTTCTACCCTGGGAGAAGGAGTGATGTTTCCTTGTTCAGCTCTCGTTGTTGACTGACTTCTTTTTTTCAGATACTGCTACCAAATAATCTAAACAAAAAGGAGGGAAAGTGATGGGAAATGAAATACTGTACTCTGATTGGTTGTTGATGGAAGGAGTACAATGGAGGAGGGGGGAGGGGGAGGGAAGAAACTTATCCAATCATTGGCTTGGATTATGATGTCACACGATATTGTATGTTGTAACAACAGTTGCTTACTTTCAATAAAAACTTTAAGTGCATGTGTTATCACAGTTGTTTAGTTTCGAGAAAAGTTATTATAATCTAATTCCAAGAAAAGGTATTATAATTTAATTCAGAGAAAAGTTATTATAATTTCATCCTGAGAAAAGTGGTGAGTGAAGTTGAATTCCCCCACTCCTAATTTCAACAAACAATCATGTTGCAGCATTTCATTTCTGCTTCCTTACCCTCTTCTAAGTTAGCCTATATTGAAGAGAAATCTGGAAATTAAAGTCTTCAGTCGATACCAAGAGCTGGACAGAGAATCATAAACCTTCCTCCACTCCGGAGCAAAAGGAATAAGGCAAGTATAATAATAAAATAGTACATACAGCCTACAAAATATTAATATTTTATAAGGTGTATTTATACGAGGTATATTTATTATTACACTTACTCCTTTCCTTCTACTCTGGGAGGAAGAATGTTTTCACATTCAGCTCTAGCCATCGACTGGCATCATTTTTCTAGATTTCACCACCATATAGCCCAAACAGGAAGGAGGGGAAGAGACAAATGAAATACCACATGATTGGGTGTTGAAAGTATGAGCAGAAAGGGGGGGGGGAGAATTATCGATGGTAGTGTATTATGGTATAATCACATTGAACTAAACAAATTTAACCATGGTCTCTATATACTTTAATAATATTTAAACTTTGTCTTACAAGATCAACCTTCAATGCTAATTACCTGTATATGGCCCAGGGTAAAAAGATTGTTTAGTTCCATGAGATTTCGCCAGAGTATACCACAATCGACAATTCTCCCAATTTTTTACTACACTTTATTTATGAACCAATCAGAGTTCACCACAATCTCATTGGTGTTAGTTACTGTGCACTAAAAGACAGAACTAAAATTAACTGTCCCATGCTGCCTTTGCATTGAAGACTGTCACCATCTTTGGTTGGAAATGTCTGGTGCAGGTGCATGTCTCCTTCATGTCTTGTTCGTTTTCCTTGTATTGTGTGAGGAAACCCTTGTGATTCATGTAGCTAGTGTATGGTTATGTAATTGCCATTGGTGTTAGTTGGTGATGAGGGTGCCAGCACATTATGATGCTACTTCCTACCATATGGTTACAACCAAATTTTAAAACTGAGTAAGTGGGACCTTACAAACATAAAATAGTTGTATTATTGAAGTATTTTGAATTCTAAAGTTATCCACATATTTGCACCACAGTACATCTGGACATTTATAAACAATATTGACCACATGGGACCTAGCAAACATTATATATTTGTATTATTGAAGAATTTTTACATATTAAATTTATCCACATATTTGCACCAAGGTATGTCTGGGCATTTATAACCAATATTGACCACATGCGACCTTACAAAGATAAAATATTAGTATTATTGAAGTATTTATTCATATTAAAGTTATCCACATATTTACACCACAGTATGTCTGAAAGTTTATAATTTTTATTGACCATGTGGGACCTTGCAAACATGAAATATTTTTATATTATTGAAGTCCAAATGTACTAATGTCCAGATATATGGGTAGTTTTAAAGTGTAAGAAATACTGTAAGAATACAAAGATATCTCGTTTGCAGGATCCCATGTCGACCTCATTAATTATAAAATTTAAAATTTACTCATATCCCAATATGTGGCTAATTTTAAAAGTATATAAATATTTTAGGCCCCATGTGAACAACTTTAATTAATGTTGTCCACCTGGGATTTTAAATATTAAATTAATTAAATATTAAATTAATAAAATAAACTTTAAAATAAACTTAAAAACAAGATTTTACTGCCTGCTACTTACCAACAACACAATGTGGTAACTATAACCCAAAATCACTTATGGCTGACCTGCTCTCTTGAGGAGAGAGACAGTCTATGCCTTTGGGGAGCTTCCTCCCAGCACCAGAGCTTGGTGCGATGATGTACCATTTCAGTAAATAAGTTGACTTATATTTAGAGGAAATAAAAAATAACTTGAGATTTATTTAATATACATAATGTTTTATAAACAAACTATTAACAATTAATTGGTCGGAATAAACAAAATACTACTTAACTAATTAAATTCATGTAAATATATATTTATATTATTTCAAAAATGAAAATTGATTTAATATTATTTTATAAATTATGTAAAACATCTTTGGTGTTATCTCTTCGTAAATATATGATGCTACTTATATTCATATTGTAGCAAAGAAACATTTTATTACTTGTCAATGTTGCCAACATAGAAAGAGGTAATTTCAATGCAGTAGTAATAAAATTTCTACCTATACAACTTTTTTTAACTTTATTATTATAATTCTGTGAAAAAACGTGCCTGGCCTAAGTTTGTAAAACCAGAAATATAATTGTTCTTGGAAAATCAAAGAAAATGGTGAATAAATATGCCTACAAACTTTTTAAAATAACAAAGAATCTAAACTCCAGAAACTTACCAGTTAAACAACATACACATATTAATGTCGAAATCACGATGTTAAGGAATAAATATCCGAACATTAATTGTATAATATAGATAAACAGTTGTCACATAATTCGAAAAAATATTGATACGTATCTAATTGAAAATGTATTTACACAAACGAAAGAAAACTTAATTCTGCCCTTAATAATAATAATGGCCTCACAGTGGCAGGTTAGTAAGTCTCTTCATTGTCTGAATAACAACAGGGGTATGTTACCCTTGATATTATGATAAATTTATAGAGTAGATTATATATATAAAACCAAATGAAATGTTCTCTTGTATTTATTAATTTACAAAATTTGTAGATTAAATATAAAAGAAGGTGGGATGTTTTTGTAAACAACAACAAATACATTAAACACATTCTTGTAAAGATATATACTCTGTTTATAAGTAAAAAATATAATTTAATTTATTTAATACTTTGTACCTTGCGCTCTTTCTTGACAAACAATTAGTTATAATAATGCAAACATATTTTTCTATTTTCTACTTTAAGAAGCATTTTCCAATCAGCAAACTTGTTTTAACTTGAGTAGAATGAACTAATATACTCTTCATTATGTAATATATATATTTTTTTTAATAAATATTTTTCAAGATATTTCAATAATCTCACAATAACATCAGTGACAAATGACAATAATTTAACTAGGCATCTGTGAAGGAAATAATAATTATTATGCAAAATGTGAGGTTGTGCCTGCTTGTTGACATGATTAAGTTCTGTCAAGTACTTGCATTTACCAATGGGTTGACAAATTTACACTCGTTTCTGGCAATCACATGACATGCACTTTTTCAGATTCCAGCACACTCCAGGGGGATTTATCCTAAGTTATTTGTTTTGTTTCTTCTCGACAAAATTATTTGTTACTACTCGAAGCTTGTTTGTAAATAACTTTGCAGTAAAAAACAGCCAAATGTTTATTGAAAAAAATACTTCAGGTATGTGTGCTCTCTCTTATTGGCGTGCATGCAAATTTATTTCAACTCGATGAAAATGGAATTAACACATATTTATGTGTAATACAGCATATGTTCAACCAAGTTATAAAATATTATAATGTCATCAGCAAATTTGATACACTTGATGATGCGAACCTGTCATATTTTAATTTCCGGTTTTATATACCAAAAAAAGAAGGAAATGCATAAAAAGTTACATTTATTTTGGTTAGATTTGCCAATACATTAAAATTTACAACACACACACACACACACACACACACACACACATATATATATATATATATATATAATATTTCTTACATTGGTATTCCTCCACTATATATGTTTATGAGAATGTATTTTTCTTCTGTCGAATTGCTACACATCCACTTATTGTCTTGTGTTCGAGACTTTTCCAAATAATAGCAAATATTGGTAATAAGATTGATATGATACCCATGGTCAAAAAACTTTTCAGTTAAGAGGCAGAAAAAGTATGGCACAGGAAATACACTTTCATCGTACATTGAAAGTAACTTTTTACCCTTGCCATAGGAATTTACCAAATCCGAAATATTGTCTCTGCTCTTTGAATAAATTAATTCTTCTGTGATGACCTTCTTCTGCTGCACCAAAAATGAAAGATCATTGATTTCCTTCACCGTGGATGAATCTTCTATTGTAGCTGAAGTCGGCAAACAAAATGACAATTTCTTTGCATAGATGTTTGTTGAGCAAAACAGTAAAACTGCTGCAAAACACATATTTGATCTTGCTAGAACCATCCTTCTCTCTCCACTGCACGCTTTGTTATGTCGGCTACTGAAGCTGTCCATGTATTTATAGCTGGGAGTGTGTTACAAACAAAAAAAAACACCACAAGTTGTGTCTTTTTTTATTTATTTTATCATGGTCTTCAACTCGGCGGCAACTTTTTTAAACTCTTTTATTTGGTTTTCATCATGTTTGAACAGATTCAAAATGTAAAAAATTTATTGGAATGAGCGGCAAAAGTTTTTTTATGTCGTAAACGGGCTCACAATCTCGCCATAGCACCACATCGGTTGAGTCTTCCGGCACAAACAAGTCTGTCGTCGTTTGCCAGATTTGATCGTCTGAATCGTAATTTGAATCCTCCGAATTAGATTTTGACATGGTTTTCTCACCATGCAAAGAAATACTATCAAAATTTAAAATGAAAATGTTATTGTCACATATGTATTGAATCGTGAATGACGATGGCAAATGTTTAATATGATTGGCAAATTACAATGTTATAAGCAAAAATATTTCTTTTTTCGTAAAATTTAGCCAATTTTGGTGGATATAGTTTGTTAATATGAGAATGGCATCTATGTCTACTTGCCGATTTCATACACATATCGAACAAAGCGTAATAATGTTTCCATTCCACCCACAGGGCCTCTACATCCACCCAGTTGTAATTCAAGGCTTGAAAGTTGATTTTTTTACGTACAAGAAGCTATATAGGTAACCACTGATAAAAAAGTAAAAAAAAAAATGAAAAAAGAAGACAGATAGAGAGAGTAAGAGGGAGGGTAGGGAAAGTAAAAAAAAAAAGAAATCTTCTACAACACCAGGTATAAAAGACTGTGTATTGTTGCTAATGCTACCAGCGTTCCCGAGGCACTCATACCTCGAACTTCAAAGAGTCAGCACAATCTACTGTGTCTGGAAGTATGGATTCAAAATGGTATGCTAGTAAAGACTATGTAAAAGAGTTTAATTCACATATATGAAAAACACGAAGCTCTTTGTAACAGAGATAAAAAGGTATATAAATGCGCAAAAGCAAGGTATAAGGGATTTTGAGAATTACTTGCATTTACAGTCGAGTATGGAGAACATGATGTAGACAAATACACCATTAGTAGACGGATAAAGTCTTTACAGGATTTTTACATAAGAGAGTGGAGGAAGGTAAAATATGTAAAATAGAATGGTTGTGTTCGTGAACCAACACTGTGGTACTTTAATCTGATGAAATTAATTCAATCTAAATAACGAGGTGAGACGCATTTGACCATGATGGCGGTGGAAGATGTGGGGTGTGTGGTTGTGATTGTCACATCCATCAAACATGGAATGATGAATGACAATGCCGTCTATTTTCCCATGTCTGTCAATAATGAGGTAGTGGACAACGCCATCAACACATCTGTGAACAGTGGGGTTGGCGACACTGCATTTGACACATCAATCAACGAAGAGGTTGGTGACCCTGCAGTCAATACATCAATCAACGATAAGGTTGGTGACAACACAAGACTCGTTCCTCAACAGCAAGGCTGTGGACAATGTAACCAATGCATTCAACTCTGAGGTTGGGAACAACGCAGTCGACACAACCAACACACCTTTCAATCGCGCATCTGACACATCTATTAGTGATACAATCAATAAGTCCATCAATGGTGAGGTTTTTGACATGTATGTTTTTTGCTATGAAATTGAAGAAAAAAAAAACTCATACGAATGGAGCTAGATATAGTATTGCACTTTAAAAAAATAACATCATAACTATATTATATTTATAAAATCAAATAAAACAAACTAAAAAAAAAAGAGCTTTCATTTGTATTTTTTGCAATTTATATTCGCATAATCTATAAATCACTTGTCATAAACGACAGATTCACTAAATTATTTTGGATATCTCCCATTTGCAATATCCAAATGCACTTTGTGTTCTGTTAGAGAAAATTCATAACTCTCAAACCATTTTTTAAGAATTCATTGACTGTTTTTGTGTATGTTTTATGGAAGTCTGAGGCATGGCTGCATTCAAAATTGCATTAATGACTTTTACATAATTGCGTAGATATTTACCATAATGAATCTGATACATTTCGGGCTGTGACACATTGTTTATTTTTTGTCTCTGCAGTAATTTGGAATACTTTTCCAAAGTCAAGTCTTCAGGATCATACAAGAGCACCGTTTCCTTAGTACCGATGTAGGAAGAACCGAGACCATCAATGTATCTTTGACGTGCAGATGAGTTTTTGAGCATAACCAACGTTACATTTTCGTACAATTCCATCTGATCTATCAAATAGAAGTAGTTGTAAATGGCAAACAATACATTTTCGAATTTAAGGAATTTTTTCCAATTTATAACAGTTGGTTACTATGGTCATATTCGCAAAGAAGAAGGCATCTGCAGCAACATAGTTGTAGATTTGTTTCACGAAATGCAATGCATTGCACTCGTAACGTGTATGAACAATAGAAGAGAGTTTCGAAACATCTTGGTTTGGATTACTGCAAAATACACTGTAGTCAATCAGTTTTATCAAATGTAAGTAATTTTTTTTCACTGGTGAAATAGATGCGAGTATCTCAGTGCCTTCGAAAATGATACCCCTTTCATTAATTAAGTTCATTTCCTCGTTTATGAGTTTGATAAACCTGTTACTGTCCAATTTCAAAATATTTTTTAATGGATACCCATCGGTATCTGAGTCAATGAACATTTCGCGATACTCTTGCGGAATTTTGCAAACAACTGCACGGAGTTTCGTCTCGTCATACACAATCAGATTTTTTTCTTCCAGATTAGAGTAGGTATCATAGACATCTTAGCGAATGAAATATACCAACTGCATGAGCTCCTCTTCCGTCGGGTTTTTTTATTGTTTCTTTGTGATCGCGAATCGCATGCAGTAGATATAGCACGGGTGTAATTCGACATAAATGTATGAGAATTTTGCATACAAACAACGTTGTGCCTATGGCTACAGGAATGCTGACAAACTTGAAAGATGGAGTGCCAAAAAGCCCGTAGGTCGTGTTGACCGTAATTTTAAGCGTATGTTGCTTCGCATCCAACACCAAATAATCTAGATTCGTGTCTTGAATCCTCTCTTCAGAGACTTTTTTTTTTTTTTTTTTTTTCAGACTTTATAGAGATTTCATTGGCTTCTTTACAGTTTTCCTACGGTCAAGTAAAGACTCTATAAAGTTTATTGTGAATGGAGTTTTGGCATGTGAGAGTAAACGAATAAGAATGGGAGTATCGCCAGCCAACAACTCTAGTTCCGTGACAGAGAGTGTCATCTTCCCGATAGGCTGGCTGGAATACATCATGTTCATGTATTCCGAATAATTCTGGTTTTTGTTTTCCATCATGTACAGAGCAATTACATTATTCCTCAGCATTTCACCGAACATGTCGCGGGATATTGGAGCATTTTCAAACACTAGATACGATGCTTTGGCGCAGCAACAACCGACGGTCGATCTGCAAAATCGTTCGTTGATGATGATGTTTGGGTAGAAACTATTAACGTCGTATTGAATAATTTTCCATAAAAGACTGTGGTTTGCAAACACCATGGCTCCTGGATATTCTTTTTTCGTGTACTTGAACTTTAGTTTGGTGTAAATTGGTGTAATGTCCATCCTGGACATTCTTTCGGCGAGCAACAAACATTTCAGATCTTGTATGGTCAGTAAAACGGAATCATTGCTCTGGTATCCCGGTAACTTGTCAAAGGATAGCACATGATACAGGAACGCATTCGCGATCCGGCAGGAAATGGCACTCATCGAACTGTCTTCGAGACTGCAGTTAAAGAGATTGGACAATTGGTTGGTGCAATTGCCAAATTAAACTTGTTGTAAAGTCTGACCATGGCCACACAATCCCTCTCGTTGTAAATTAAAGCCTGCTCCATGCAGTATAAAACAATAGAGTCTGCGTTTTTTTATCAGTAAGTTTATGCCAAATGCTACCACCAATGTACTCGGTGTGGCGCACTTGCATGTTTGTGTATTGAGCGTTCACTGCATCAAACTTTTCTTTGTTGTAGGGCTCGATGAAAAAGATATTTCTCATACACTCATGACGAAAGTCATCGTCTGTGATGGTGTCACCTAGAATATAATAAATTCGCATAAGCACAGAGTTCAAATCAATTTTCTTAAACTTTTGGCTAAGATAGTTTTTAGACAAGTTCCCAATGACAAATTCCCACTCGCTAATGCATTTTTTTTTCGAGATTGTCAACATATCGAATATTTTCCGAGGGTTACAAATGCTTTTAGTTCGCGTTGCATATTGAGAGCCCGCAAGCGAGTCAATAGGAATTTCAAATCGTATTCGATAATGTTGTGGCCGACGGAATAATGTGGATAATTTTGGTATCCCATTAGCATTTTCAGCAAGTATCCCTGACTATGCCAAAAGTGAAAATTAGTAATGAGATCCTCTTCGTGTGAGAAACCTTGGTTCCAAATGCATTTCACGGACAGTCTTTCATATTTCATCCGCATTTCCACATCAAAATCATCGAGCATGCCGAGAAATTTTAGGTACGAAATTGTACTCACTTAGACATCTAGATACTTACAATAGAGTACAAACATGAGCAGTTTTTCTGGAGCGAGACCCCCCAGGGGCAAGTCTTCCAAATTATCCACACCAGTCTCGATGTTGAAGCTCAACACAGGAATGTACTTGTACAGATGAGTGTAGTCGTAAGATGTGTCCAGGATCAAATGCTTAGACTTGGTGACTGGGTACACACCATTTGCACGAAATATATTCTCCACCATGAGATTACCGACTACATGTTTCGGTCTGCGAAACTTCAGTTTTGCAAGTTGATTCAGTTTGATGAATGAATTTTGCAATATCCCCTCTGAAGCTACAGTATCGATGTACAACTCCATTTGCAACATGAAAGGCACATCAATCGACTGGATGGTAAAGTAGTATTTTTTTTTTTTCACAATTATTTTCCGCAAGAAATTTGCAAACAGTGTTCAAGTTAATCGTGGTGAGAAATTCAATTTTTGCCAAATGATATGAAACGTACAATGTGCTTACCGCATTTTGAGACAAAATTTCCAGCAACGAGTTTGAATAAGTTTCCAAAGAGATTGTCTAGCATAATTTTGCAAAAATCTGCACGGAGTTTCGTCTCGTCATTTACAATCAGTGACTGAGTACACGCCATTTGCACAAAATATATTTTCCAACAAAGAAAATACCGACTCCATATTTCGGTCAGCGAAACTTTAGTTTTGCAAGTTGATTCAGTTTGACAGATGAATGATGTAATATCTCCTCTGAAGTTACAGTATCGATGTATACCTCAATTTGTAAAATGAAATGCACATCAGTTGACTGGATGGTAGAGTAGTATTTTTTTCACAATTATTTTCCACGATAAATTTGTAGACAGTGTTCAAGTTACTCGTGGTGAGAAATTCAGTTTTACCAAATGATATAAATATACAATATGCTTGCAGCATTTTTAGTCAAAATTTCCAGCAACGAGTTCGAATTAGTTTCCAGAGAGATTGTCGTGTCGACGATTGAATCGATATATGGTTCATATAAATCAATCAGTAGTTGGCACATTTCGTATTTCATGTTTTCGGCAACTAGAAAGTGCATCGAGAGGGGGTAAGTCAACATTTCTGGCCGCCTCTTCATCGTTTTAACATTGATGCCCACCACATTTATCTGATTGTTGTAGATGAAAGACCTCAATACAAATATTTTATTTTGTAGATTTAAAGAACGCATAGGGCTAAAAAAATTTTTTGTATAAGAACCTTTAGTCGTGGCTAACAAACAAAGATTTACAATGACCAGAGCATTGCGGCCCAGAACTGCAAACTTTGGACGTATTTAAATGATTTTACACGTATTTTGGCAACACTCTCTTGGAATGCACTTACACTCGCGAAAATGAGGATGACAAAGACGCTGACGAAGATTTCGAAGAGGAATTTGATACTGATCTTTATAACAATACTTACATTCCGTTAAAGTTTAAAGATTTTCGGGCCAAGTTCCCAAACACCACACTCGAAGACAATCTATATGTCAAACAAATGTCGTCCTCTGGCACTTTTAAAATTTACTTGAAAGATCAACTAGTCTTGTTACAACTGCTACTTTCACAATAAGACCATTGAGGGAACAGCAACTCTTTATATACCTAGTTGTAAACTAAAAAAAAAAAGAAAAGAAATAATGAATCGTGTTTCCTTTGTGACAACCAACATCGGCTTTCGCTCATGTGCAAGTACACAAATGCTATTCATAAGTCATCACACAACTGCTCCCTGATTCCAATCAAACCACGATGGAGCGCACATATCATTCAACAGGAATGACAAGGAACAAGGACGGCACTCCTCTATTCACGAAATTGAAATTACACAATGTGTTTGTATACGAATGTAATCGCAACTCTATTCGAGGATCGGTCGAAGTCTCAATACCGCCTAATGCCCTATCTTTAAACAAATACTTGACCTCACCATTGAGATTTGTCCATTTAGTTGATAGCCTACTCCAATTGGGAGACTACATATACAACCAGTTTAAAGAGTACATTAGTGCAAAAAATTTAGCAGATGTATACTTTGTACCTAAATTGGAACACTTTCATACTCTGTTTTTCAGAACAACTTTTTTCACTCTCGCTGTAGAAGAATAGGCCGCTAGCTGGAGAAGTGTATTCTTTCACTTGCTCGATATTTATGCCGGAAATATGAAAACTGAGTTTATAACTTCTGTAAAAACGAAAACTGTTATGTCATGCAGCATAAGACATTTTGTCAAACGACCTGCTCATAATTTGGCATGTTCAATCAAGAGTAACCGTGCACACACTTTACCAAATGCAAGCGACTTTCAATGTGTTCATATTACCATAAACTCATATAGAACAGGACAAATAATTTCTCCAAACTCACTAATCATGAATGCGATTTGCAATCACGTTTTACAAGCTCAGATAGAAAAGATTGGAGAAAGGGATACTGCCAAAATATACGAACATTCTTGTTATTTAGAACCTCATTTGATATAAGCTTTATAAAATGTGTTTGGCCATTCCAACAAAATGCACATTTTATTTTGCTAGCCAATCGTTTTCTTAAATTCGTATTTGTTAAATGTGTTTAAACAATTTATTGAACTTCAAAGAGACAGATGATTCCTGAAGGTAATGTAAAAAATATAAAATAAACAATTTTTTATAAATTAAATTAATTTAAAAAATAATATAAATATAATGATTAAAAATTAAAAAAATTATAAACATTAAATATGTATATAAAATTAATAAACTCTAGACTTCTCGAATTTCCAATCATCAGGACCCCAGCCACCCACCCCACAATTTCTAATTCTTGTGTATGGCCTCGCTTTGAAAAAATCATCTACGCTTTGTGAGTAAATATAATGTAAACAATTATTTTCCCACGCCACTTTACACCCAGCGCAACCCCTACATGGCTCAAATTTGGTTAAGAGCCGTGGTTGGGGTTGTGGTAGAGACTGGATGTGTGGGGAGCGTGGTGGGAACTGTCGCTGTTGAGTGTAAATTAGAGAAGTCTGGATACATTAAAAACATTTGTCTGCCCATGCGATCACCCTTATATTGAATATGATGCATTTTGGGATTTCAAATTGGAGTGATGGGTCTGGAACTCCTGCAGGGTATGTAACTCCTGCTGGGTCTGGAACTCTTGCTGGGGTTGGAACTCCTGCTGGGGTTGGAACTCTTGCTGGGGTTGGAACTCCTGCTGCAGAGGGAATTCCTGCTGGAGATGGAACCCCTGCTGGGGATATGGAGGCTGTTGGAGGGATCGAAGTCTATACTCCAATGGCTGCCGTGAGAGCCACTGCCTCTGTGGGAGTTGGCATTTCAATCCCCTCGCCTTCTTTCCCAGTATTGGTTGGTGGACATGCTGTAAACAAAAAAAAAACGTTACAATCTGTTTTACCTTAAAATCAAACAATAACACCATGAAAATATAATAATGTTACTCTTAAGCCTTTCTTTCTATTGCTTCTAAAGAAAGCAGATTTTTAAATTTTTTTTACAAAATTGACACTTTTGTGTAATATTACAATGGCAACGTTTTCGTGATTTTTTACTGTTACTTTTTCGTGAAGTTTTATATTTGTACCATTCTTCCCAAAACTCTCTATACTCCTTAACCAACTCTTTCCCTATTTTATTTTGAACCTCTAGCATTTTTTCCAATTCTTCCTTTGCCTCTGTAAATTTTTCTAATAGTAATTGTATTTCCTTTTTTGTACTACGGTGCATCAAAAACCTTTCATAAATAATTCTAAATTTATCCCCCACTCCTTCAAATAACCCGTCTAACTCTACCTTATTCACTCCAACAACCTTATCCATTCTTGGAAACATAATAAATTAGTGACAGCTATCTTTACAGTCTCATACTTGCTATCCCTAACACACTGACTCTAGACCAAAGTGCATGGTGTTTATTTATGCACCGAGTACATTTTTTTTTATCATATTTCAGGGTAGTGGGGAGGAATTACTCTATAAGCGAGTTTTTTTATTTTTTATTTCATGCACTCGTATATTCATGTTTCCTATTTTTTTTCTCATCGATGTATCTGATATTCGCTCATTCAAAATGATGACTAGTACATGTACACTAGTACATGGGCCGGCTAGGCAACTGGCATACATTACTCAACTTGGCCTCATTATTATGCGAGAATGATCTCGGGGCAGAAACAATTTTTTTACGATGCAAAAAGGAAGTTCCCCTCACGTTTCCTCCACCTCTCTACCTTCTAACTTTTACTTTTTCTCCTAGTGTCCTGAGTAGGAGCCAGAGTACGTTTTTCTCCTAGTGTCCTGGTAAGAGCCAGAGAATTTTTTTCTCTAAGTGTTCCAGTGTTCCAATCGAAGCCAGAGTATATAAGCAGTGAACTTTGTGACGAACAACATCAACCATCAGCCGATGGCCAACCGACCATGAATTGTGTATAGTGGTTGCCAGTGGCCGAGATGCCAATCTTTGATGCCAATGATGCCGCCATCTACGTCGAGGAGGCCATCAACATCGGTGACGAAGAGGCCATCGAGGGGGCAAACACCTTCGACGTTGAAGAGGCAAACGCCTTCAACTTTGAAGAATTTGGCATCTTCAACTTCGAAGACCTCGTCGCCTTTGATGCTGAGGACGCCATCTTCTTCAATGCCGAGGATGTCATGTTCTTCGATGCCGAAGAGGTCATCCTCTTCAATGCCGAAGAAGTCATCCCCTTCGACGCCGAAGAGGTCATCCCCTTTGACGCTGAAGAGGCCATCTCCTTCAACGCAGATGATGTCATGCTCTTTGACACCGAAGAGGTCAACAATCACGCTGAAGATCTCATCACCTTCGACGTCAAGGATGACGTCTCCTTCGATGCTGAGGATTCCATATCCTTCAACATCAAGGATATAATCTACTTATCAGAGGAGGAGGATGAGGCCTGTTAAAAGAAGGCATCCACCTTCGGCACCACCACCCTCAGCTGGTGCGCATGTAATGGGAATGGCACTTCTCGCACCAACTATGATGCTGCCTGGAGGGTTTATGCAGATACCATTACAGATACCTTTGCCTTCTCCAGGCATTTCATTCTGTTTTAAGACTGTTTATTTTAATAATAGGACTGTTAATACAGTAACAATTCGCCGACAACCGAATATAATTCCAGCCATAAAATATATATTTATTTTGGTTTCAGAAATAACTTTGTAACCCATCACTCTGTCAATTTTTGTTTCGAATGTAATGCAAATACTGTTGAAAAATTTAAATGGAAAGAGCCTTCGCGAAGCTTGTACGTAAATTTTAGTTTTACCAGTACGAAACACGACATGCTGTCTTTTGCATTTGATGATATTTCAGTAAAGCTATTCAATTTATACAAAAATCACTACGTTGTATATTTTGCCCTAATAAACATCGTCGACGAGTTGAAATGGACTCTAAATTCTGCCTTTACGATAGTTCAAAATATTGCCAAACAACTCGCGGTGGATGTGGCTCGAGACACGATGATTCCTCTCTTCGTAATGGAAAAACAAAACAATATGGATCCTTTGATGGAAATTTTACGAGTGAATAACGTGTTTACACATTTCGACTATAAGAAATACAATAGCTTGGTGTGCCTACACTCGACGTTTGGCCACTTTAAAGATTCCGTCGACGAGAACGGCATGTTATTTCAGTTTTGCGGCAGCTGCCGAGTCTTGCTGGAAACGGTAACCATAAAACCTTTGGCTCCACCCTACGTGGGAGTGGCGATGTGGAGGATGGTACCTTTATTTTATTATATAATGATTCCGAGATTGGCATACAAGATAAAAAAAAAAAAAGTAATTATTTCTAAGGAACAAAACCCTCTGAAAAAAATTTTTAATTTATAGCTAAGGTAAAATACAAATATATGGATTTAAAAAAAAACGGAAAGTGTTGAAAAACTCGCAAAGATGGTAGGCCACTGTCGAAAGACTGATATTTCATAAATTTTTTTGGAAATTGAATATTACAAACAGGTGATGAAAAGACTGGACGGTATGAACGGGCCTATAGATTTCGCCTTAAACAACGTTTACTCTCACGAATTTACGAAAAACTATTTAATTAAAAACGAGTTTACAGATTTGGAAATTGATACCTTTCTAAATCAAGTCCAGCGAAACAAACAAACTTTGCGCGAACTTGTCAAACTAATAACAAAGGTGGAAAACAAATCATTTCAACTGGCATTTCTTCAGAAATTGTACGAATTGGCTCAAATAGATGCAAGTATTAATCCCAAAGCGTTTTATTCGAAATTACTCAACATTATTCACGTAAACAATACACAGGTGGGTATTTCGTTAGAAGTCGTACTGTATATGATTTTTTCGATGTTTACCTACATGTCTACGAATATACTGGCAGACATTATGCGAATCATAAACGGCAGTGCACTGAACGGTTGAAAACTATACAAAAACAATCCAATGCAGGAAATTATGCGCTCAAACTATGTAGCAAACATCAACGTGGTCAATTGTCTAAAAAACGAATTCAGATGATGCAACATTGAATATGTACCCAAATACAATTTCATCAAATTACTAAATTCTGAATACAAAAACTTAGTAATTGAAAAATTAAAAAATCTGGTAGAAGATTACAATAAACTATCATTATGTAAGACGTAAAAAACATACATTGTATAGCGGGGGGATAAAATCACCTTCCAAATTGACCGAATTTTTTAAGGGGGGACAGGAAGTCCCCCATTAAAAATTCAGTTTATTTGGAAGGTGATTCAGTCCCCCTTTTATAAAACGACTCGGTTTTATGTCATCACATACATGATACATTATGTAGTAAAGGGTTAAAATAAAATTTTGACTTAATTTCCCCGCCTTCGACGGTTACAAAAAAAAAAATATTTTTTTGCAACGATTCCTACTTATACGCTGGCAGACATTATGCGAATCGTCGAAGGCATTGCACTGAACGGTTAAAAACCAACTAAACTCGTGTTTGCAGACCACTATATGAATATTGATCATTACAAACAAAAACTAAAAAAAAAAAAAAAATACACGTATTACATTGTTTATAACAAATGGAGGGATTAAACCACTTTCCAAATATGTATTTTTTTTTTAAGGTGATTCAGTCCAAGGGAGGTATTTCCAGTCCCCTCAAAAAAATAAATTTATTTAGAAAGTGATTTATTTCCTTAAAAAAAAAAAAAACACAAAATCAATAAATGTTAATTAGAAACAATATGTAGACCTCCCCACCTGTAGTTACAAAAAAAAAATTTTGCAACGATTCCTATATATTGCATGGCAGACACTATGGGAATCATCAGTAATATGGTAACCATGACGTTTGCAATACGTTATTACGACGAAGCCCACAACTTGATTACCATTTCAACCAAACATTTCAATCAAAACATTGTGATGTACGGTGCAAATCAGGAACATCGAGAATTGACTTCAGAACTACCTTGTGGGATTCCTAAATATTATCGGTATTGCATAAACGCATACTATACTCACGAGTCGGAAAATCATGTACAACACTGCAATGGATCTCAACACTTTACGTATTGTTAACGTCCGGCGATGATGCATCTTCAGCGTTTTAGCGTTCCCTGCAACACAAAAAGTGGAACATATTTCAAAACTGTCAAATGGGAAGAATTACATTATTATATTTTTGATAGGCAAATTATCGAAACCATGTACATTAAAATTGACTGAAAGAATTACCATGTGGTTATACTTATATGGATTGCGCGAGTCCTCGGAATTCGGAAAATTGCGCTGTAGTAATTGAAACCATGGAACGACATGAAAGAGAAGAGCATGTTACATGTTGTGATCAACTTAGGCACATAACAGTATGTAAGGATCCAGTACGTCCCGCCAGATGTTTGTGGAGTGAACATGCAAACTGCCACCACGAATTCAAACAACAATGTAATTTATCGAGTTATAAACACAAGTTGATGAAAATTATAAAATATCATCAATTTATATAAAAAAATTTGTGTATCTTTTTACCTAAATAAATTGCTACTTCGTTATGTTTTTTTTTTTTTTTTTTTTTTTTTAATCCAATTCTCATTCCGTTTGTTTAGTTTTGGCAACTATTTACCAGAGTGCTCCACGATCGACATTACAGCACCCCCGCCCCTCCCTAATATTCAACAACCAATTAGAGTACACTATTTTATTCCCAAAAATGTTTTCTGCTGGTGAATATTGGTATCGAGATTCGAACCCAAATTGCCTCAAAAATATCCAAAAGTTTATCACTCGTTAAAAAAAAAAATATTAAAACTTCTTATATACGTTTTGTGATGGCACCAAGCAACACATTGTTAGACTTTAAATTCTTTCGAAATTGTTTCCATAAATTGTTTGTTTCCCTTTAATTGTTCTATGATTACCTCCACTATACAGTCTTGCTCGCAAATTATCGTAAAAAAAGTCTAGCATAAACGAATAACTAGGTAAATTAACTTTGAGAATATGTTCAAACACAGATCTCATTAGATATATGCACTCTGGTGTTTTTATTTTTTATTAGCGCTCATCGCTCGACGACCGAAGGTGAGGAAATAACCATAGATGATTGCCAGCTTCTGGTACCGGTTGTTTTTCTCACAGAAAATGAACGGGAACATTCTTTGATTGAAATCGTGAAATGATAGTTTTTCGTTGACGGCTTAGATTAAGAGCGGTAAATAATTTATGTTTCTATCAAACAGATTTGTGCACAAGCCGTGTACTTGGTCTATTGTAATTGACTCTTTGGCCCGAGGTCCGAATAGGTTCCGGTAAATGCCATTTCAGCATCGGTAAAAGAATTTGTGTACGTTTATCGTGGATGCTTCACTGTCGTTATTTCCTAGCAAAGATGAAATGTAATGCTCAAAGACGGCTTCGGGTTTGAAGAGGTTTTTCAAAAACATGAACAACAAATTGTACAAAACATCGTCCGATACCGGTGTATTTTATGCTTCGGGACTCGCGGGTAAATTGTGTTGCTTTCTCACCTCTACGCGTGTATGTTCGGCAAGCGCGAACGATAGGCAGAAACCCATCATTGGTACAAACAATATATGAAATAGTGAGCTTAGTTTATCGAATTCAATCACGTAGAATCGGAAAATTAATTTGAGCAGGAAAACCATGTTTACTTGATTGGGTTTTTCCACGAGCATAAATACATCTTGAGTAAAGTCTTCGATAATTTTCCGTGATTTATTCGTCAGGTAACTCGCAAAAATTTAGTTTTGTTGGTTGATTATCGCCGAACGTTCGCCCATCCATTTTGGAAGAATTTTAAACATGCCGTAGAAATAACTTTTAGTAGAATTGTTTAGATCTTGAACTATGGATAAAATGGAATCGTTTGAGTTTCGGGTTGAGTTTCAACAGAGCTTCGTAGTTGATTATACCATCGAGTAGAAACAAGTCGATTTTGACAATTTTTGTAAACTTTTTACATTGTACGTGAAAATTATATTGACGTTTGAAAGTTTGTATTCTCGAATATCCAACAGTTTAATGTATTCATCGCTCAATTTATCGTATTTTTTACTTGTGTTTGAATCGAATGGTTCCTTCAGAGAGTAAAATTTATAAAAATCATTCAAGGCAATGTCAATAGTAGGAGCCATTTGGGTTGTGTCCATATATATATATATATATATATATATATATATATATATATATATATATATATATATATATATATATATATACATATATATATATACATATATATATATATATATATATATATATATATATATACACCCATCTCGCGTTATTAAATTTGAAATTTTTTTTATGAACTCGCTGTTTAGTAAAAAGTGTGGCCGAGTGGAGAGTGGTCGTTTATTTGAAGTGTTTTTTAGTTTTTAGAGTGATATTCAAACACGAATCTCGTATAGAGACCGTCCCATCGCCATAGTCCAGAAAATTAAATAGGAAACACGAAGTGACCCCGTCTGAATTATTTTTCTCGCGAATGGCGGGCCATCTCGCATCTAGTGGCAGGGAATTTTTTACCACACAATTCATTTCAAGAATGGTGATTGCAGCATAATGTGAAATTGTAGTGACTAAATACCGACCGAATATTCCCCATTTAGGGCAATTGAACAATCTTTTAACCATCCAGTGATATTTGTTTACTGTCGTCGACAACTCGAGATTTATTAGAGTAGTTTTAAAAAATTCTTACGGTAACAATACCGGAAATTCTTTCTAAATTCCCCGTAAAGCGCTAGTAATTGATCTTTGGAAAAGAAATTGACTGTATCTTCTTCCAGCAAGGGTAAAAGCGAATCGTCGAAAACATTTTTGAAATTTGCAAACTGAATAAAGGAGTGCCTACGAAAAATACACATTTCACATATTTGTAAAATTCCGCATCGTCGTAAATTTCCAATATTATTCACACCTGTAAACCGCCCAAAGAAAGGCCCACTATGAAAATTCCCAAAGGAAATAAGTATTTCGACAAGTACTTTTCCATCGCAAGTTTTGCAAAATATGCAGACTGCATTAAATCTTTACGCCAATTGTACGCGATTCCTTTAATTTTAACTTTCGGAACATTTCAACATAAATGAGAAATGAAACTCGAATGTACAGATTTTCCACACACGGAACATAGCACTTTACCAGGTCGTAATGAATCGTCATTTAATAATCGCTGAAAATCTTTATCCGATATTTCTCTGAAAGGAAACAATTTCTTTGGAAAAATTGTAGTTTTAAATTTATTGTCTGCAACTAGCGAAGATTCGTATAATACCGGCACTAGAAATATAATTTTACTAGACATTGTTTTACATAAACACATACAATCACGAGAAATGAGTTTTTTTTTTAATTATGTATAAATGCTTACATGTACCTACTGATGAAATAATGTATGAATACTTACAGGTAGTTGCCATATCGTGATCTGCACAGAATACATAATCCTTTATTCTGCCTTCTAGATTGATGACAAAAAATAATAAATTCTTCGCACGTAACGGTGCAGAAAGTAATAATGTATTGTTTCGTATTGCGTATCATAATGGGGAAATCATACAAACATTCAGTGTGTACTATAAAGTATCCATCCCAATTGCTTACTTTGCAGTCTAGTGCCGTATCGCGTATCCGGCAAAGTTCCGTTTAGCGTATCCAAATTCGGCAACTATTGTTCCGTATTGTGTATCCAAGCAATTTTCTCTCGCGAATCGCAAGATGGTGTGCGCGGGATGTAAAATCACAATGTTGAACGCCAGGCAAGTTATTCATTACTCGCCGGACATAAACACGTTTCTCCTTGAGCACAACATTCTCAAATCGACGATACGGTGCGAAGAATACGGGAAAGGCAAAGCGAAATTGGTAAATTGGTGGAAAACAGGGCCTTGTTTTACTGGTGCCGATGGCGAATGGAGGACGGTACCAAATGCAACTTTGAAGTGTTGGCGAGACAGGGCAGTTTCGTGGGAGATTCAAACTTGTCTCCAGGCAAGATAGTCGAGTTGTGTTTAATCGGGTGACTGATCAAATACCCTCGACAGCAGACTATAGTGAACAAACGTTTGCGCTCGGAAAAGACGGCTGTCACGTGGTCGAGTTTCTGCCGCCAAGTGTGCATAGACTGGATGTTGTACAGGAAACGCATTGGTGAGCCGGGCAAAGTGGTCGAGATCGACGAGTCGAAATTGGGCAAACGCAAGAACCACAAAGGATGTAAAGTTCACGGCCAGTGGATTTTCGTGGGAGTGCAGCGGGACGATCCGACGAAATTCTTCCTGGTGCCGGTGGAAAAGAGGAATATGGCGACCCTGACCAAAATCATTCACGAGTGGATCGTTCCGGGCACTACGATAATTTCAGACTGCTGGTGCGGTTACAGCAACTTGGACGTTCACGGCTACCGTCACATGCAGGTAAATCACAGCAGGGAATTTGTGTGCAGCGAAAAGAGTGGAATGGTAAACACTCGAAACATGCTAAAGATGAAGAGGGGCGAGATGTTGAGGGTGCACACTTAAAACATTGAGCTAAGTTGGTCTTCTGTGCGATACAGCATTCCCTGCTTTGGCCGATGGAAAAAATCTTAGGTCGGCTACCTGGCCGAGTACGTCTGGAAAAAGAATCATCGGTACGGTGAACGACTGCATGATGTGCTGATTCATGCCGCCGACATGCACTATCATAATTGGCGCAGAGGAGATGGTGGCCAAGGCTATCCTAATTTCGACAGGTATTTGTGTGTTACGGTTTTTTTTAATTTGCAGGCATGAGCGAGATTGAGTTGCTCTTGCTGTTGCAGTTTTAAAAAAGTTAATTGAGTTGCTGTTGCCATTGCAGTATAAAATTACAGTGTGAATGACTTGCTGTTTGTTTCAATTTAAGGTTTGATTGACTTGTTTAAATTAATCTTTAATTGAGTTGTTGTTTGATTCAAATTAAAATTAATGTTTGAATGAGTTGTTGTTTGATTTAAGTTTAAATTAATGTTTTATTGAATAGCTGTTTGATTTAATTTAAAAATTATGTTTAATTGAGTTGCTGTTTGATTCAAGTTAAAATTAATGTTTGATTCACGTTTAAATTAATGTTTCATTGAGTAGCTGTCTGATTTAGTTTAAAATTAATGTTTTATTGAGTTGCTTTTTGATTTAATTTAAATAAATATTTATTTGAGTTGCTATTTGATTCAAGTTTAATTTAATGTTTAATTGAGTTGCTGTTTGATTCAAATTAAAACTAATGTTTAATTGAGTTGCTGTTTGATTTAATTTACAGGTGCGAATGAGAGAGTGTAGCTGTTTGTTTCAGTTAAAAAAACAATGTTTGGATGACTTGCTGTTTGTTTCAGTTTAAAAAATTATGTTTGATTTATGTGTTGTTTGTGTACACATTCATTTGCGATCTGGAAAAAAGCCTATAATAGTTGTGTACGTCATGATGGGTCTGCCCGGCGACAACAGATGTACTTGCATCTGTTGCATCTGCAAAACTTGGATCTGGCAGTTTCAATTATTGAGGTAAATTGATTTTTAAAAAAACTGCATTCATTCGCGATCCCGAAAAGGCATAGCGCGGTGGTGTCTGTCATGACCGGTTCGGCCGGTGGTGGATGCAATTACATACGCTGTTGCTTTCGCGGACTTTGGACCTGCCAGTTTCGAGTGTTGAGGTAAAAAAAGTGATTATATATATATGTATAACATTAAACTCTATATGGTTAAATCCACGATAATGGTGTACTTTTTTAGTGATTGAATATATATATAACATTAAAATCTATAGGGTTAAATTTATAAAATGTTGAATTTTTAAATGTAAATTGTTTTAACGTACCCTTTTAGTGATTGTGTACATGTGAATCTTATATAACAAATGGTTAAAATTATTTTTAAAAATGTAAATAATGATTAAATATTCTCTTTAAAATAAATTTAAAAATTATGCATTGCGAATCGCGTTTATTTAAACAGGGATGATAAAAGGGTGAAATACATTAATTTTTTGGATACGCAATAGGAAACTTTTAGCAATAGTTACTTTTGGCACCTGGAAACACCACGGGAAACAAATGGGGTATTTTACCCTATATTCCGTTTTCGGTTTGGATACACTATAGGAAATAATTGGTTGTAGGTCGAAATTGCTCCCCTACTCAGTTGGATACGCATTTCGAAACAAGTAGGGTGTGGCACCTATTTCCCCCCTTCCCACTTGGATATGCAATGCCATCCTTTTCGGTCCTGCACGTTTTATCACCTGGATACGCAACGGGAAACTTTTGGTAAAAACCAGCTTTTTCAAGGTGTGTTGGATACGCAGGGGGAAACTTTGTATTTTATTTGGGCTTTTTCCGGTCGTGGTTGGATACGTAATTGGCGGTTTTTTGTCTCGACTTTTTTTACCATTGGATGCATAATACAATGGTTTTTTGAGCGATTTAGATATGCAATACGGAACAATCACCGATGAATGTTCTACAAACCACAAAAGTAAGACACTTTCAAATCAGTGTTTAGAAATATAACCTGTAAACTGTGTAATCAAGCCATACCTTGCAAATTACGTGAGTGGGACATAATTTATGATATAGTCTTACAGTAAAATATTAAACTAACCTAACCTACCTTTGCAATCTAAGCTAATATAATTATACCTAAACTATGATGGTTTATTGACTTAAATTATATTTTTGTTTTTAAATTGCAGATTCATGCAAGATTGAATATCATTTGCACAATAAAAATGTTGCTGAACTTGAAGATAGTCAATGCAAAATAAAGTAGCTGAAGTTGTTGAAGATAGTTGTTGCACACAAAGAATATTAAATATGATTTTTGTGACGAAGTGGAAGAATGTTTGGACAATAATATGCCTACCTCACGCTCTGATTCTGTGGAAAATGTGCTCTCTGCAGGTAATTTTGTGTAAATGAAGTATGCCTATGCTGTAGCATTTTAATTAGCCATCTGAGTATAATAAAAAATAGTTAACGAATTTAACTTGTGTCCTACATTTTATGTCGACTATGAAATGCTTTAATGTACATCAGCAGCACCTTTTAGTAGTGGGGGAAACCTTCTTCTAGGCAGAATACCCACTAATATGTTAATGATATGCCTTCATTTTGGAGAAAAACTCCGAAAAGCTTTTGCATTACTTCAGGGTTGGCCACTGACTAGCCATCTTACCTTCCAACGTAACTTACCCAATTTACCCTACCTTCTTACCATCTGACTTCGGCATACTAATCAACAAAAATTTTATATTTTTTTCAATATGAATAAAATGTATTGTAACGTTTGGTAATTATATGCAATGTTTTTAATTTCAGATTCGTACATAAACTGTGAAATATGAATGGAAAATAAACAGAATGGAGGTGAAATTGAAGACAGTTGGTTAAGTGATATTGAAGTTGATGACTCAGTCAGGCATGGACAAAGATTATGTGCCAGACAATGATACAAGTTCCTTACATTCCGATTATTTTAAGCCATCTACAAACAGGGCAAGCAACATATCGATTACTGTGAAGCATAATAATAAGAAGGCTAAGGGACATCAAAATAAAGAAATAAGTGATGTTTTGGAGACTGATTTCTACCTTACTAGTGAATAATGCCAACCCTATAAAAAGTAAAAAACAAAACATATATTGTACAAAAGGGAAGAAAAAGAGTGAGAAACCCAAATGCCTGGCTTTGCAATGTTCACAAACTCAAGTTAGCTGCAGGTGAAGAGTGTGTTAGTAAAAAAGGTAAAACTGTAGTTGTTAAGGTAATGAAACCACCATATCATGTCGTTTGAAATGTTATGAGAGGTTGTCTGAAGAAAAGAGATTAGATATTTTTAAAACATACTGGAACACAGAAAAATGTTGTAATGTAAAAAGGCAATTAATTTTATCATGTTTAAACACGTGCACTATTGAGCATTCACGAAAAAGACAAAATATTTCCAAAAAAGCCAAACGAAGCACTCTGTGCTATTACTTCACGATATACGAAAACAAAATAAAAGCCTGTAAGGTAATGTTTTAAAATACACTTTGCATATCAAATACTGTTGTAAACACACTCAAAAACCACCAACCAGGGGGCACTGTTAAGATTGATGATTATATATATATATATATATATATATATATATTCCAACCAACAAAACCCCAGATCAAACTATTGAAAATGTTATTCAACATATCTCCTCCTTCCCTTGCTATGAAAGCCATTACAGCAGAGAAAGGACCAAACATAAATACTTGGGTCCTGATCTGAACAAAGAAAAAGTACACCTTATATCTACAGTTTTGCAAGGAGAATCACATGGATGAAACATATATCGCTAAACGTTGGGTTTACTTTGATGTTTTCGATAAGCATTTTAAGCTTTCATTCAAGCCACCAGAGGTAGATACATGTGACCTTTGTGATTAATTTCAGACCAGGCTTAAAGAAAACACATTGGGACAGACAGACGAAAACATCCTCACAGCTGAATACGAGTCGCACCTCTTTGAGTCAAAGAGGAGGTACAATCTGAAAAGTGAAGATACCAAAATGTCTAAAACAACTCCCACACATAAAATACTAACAGGCGATCTTCAAAAGTGTTTGCCCACACCATTGCTAACAAACTGCATAAATTTTTATAAATGTAAGTTGTGGACATTGAACTACACCCTTTTTGATTAATTTTACAAAAGTGTTCACTGCATGATGTGGGGCGAAAGTAAAGCAGGGCGTGGAGGCGAGGAAAAATCATCAGCTATTTTTTAATGGGCCGACAGTGTAATCCCTACATCAGTTGTAAATGAAATTACATTACGGTCAGATAATTGTTATGGCCAAAATAAAAACATTGCTATTATCATGTGTTTCTTCTAGATAATGAACAAGTATCCACAAATTAAATGTGTAAACATAAAGTACCTCCTTAAAGGACACACACATATGTAGGCCGACACCATCCATGCATTGATAGAAAGAAAAAGGAATAAAATGAACCACATGACAATCCTGACCCCGTGGGACTGGCAGCAGATGGTGTGACAGTGTTCGGTCAGTTATCATGCGCAAAACATAGAACAAGAAGATTTTAAGCAACTCACTTCACTTTTTTTCAGGAAGAAGTGCGTCATTTATTCACAGGAAAACAAGTGTTGAAAAAGAGAAGGCTCTTCTCTCAACTTCTGTTCAAATTCAAGTGCGGCAGGAGAACATTGATATGCTATACATGAAATCATCCTTTGACAGTGAGTTTGACACAGTTGACCTTTAACATATTGAAAAGGTGAAGTGGAAGATTTAAGGATGGGACATTTCCAACAATTCTACCAGTGAAGTCACCATTCCCAATCTCTGAACAAAAATTCAATGACCTAATCTCACTGTTACCTTATGTACCTAGTGTTTGTCATGCCTTTTATAAGAATCTGAAGAAAAGCAGTGTCAACAACTCGCTCGTTGATGCGGGCGGTCTGCTTGGTGTTAAAGAAGTTTGGTGAGGGGGAATTTTCGTAAATTAATATTCATTCTGATAAAGTACCGTGGTTTGAAGCCAGTCTAACGATCTTATTTTTCAAGACAGTTTATTTCCTCACCAAATTTCCTAGTCTACAAACAAGGCAATATTCTTGAAGGCAGCGTGCTCAAGGCATAACTTATTTTTTCCATTACCGGCTTGGTCAAATACAAGCTTAAGGCATGTGAAACATGGCGGATAGACCCGAAAAAGAAATAAATACACTTTTTTTGTCACCACGACATAATTTATGCATAAAATTATATGCAAATTGAAAAATAAAGTATTCCAAAACATAAGTAATGAAATCGCTTTTTTCTGTTAGGAAATGATACCAAAATTAAATTATTAAGAAAATCGTAAAGTGATTTGTTTCCACGAGCAGACAGCATTCAAACAAGAGTATCACAATTGATATGATCGAGTTCAAATGTGGAGCTAAACCATTTTATATCATGTGTTTATTAAAAATACTCCTTGTACAATTTATATATAATTACAAAATGTTTACCTTTTATTTAAGCTAACACACTGCTTAATTAATTATATTTTGTTCTTTATAGTGATTTATAGGTTTATTGTACATTATTATTACATTTTATTTAAAATATTTTTTTTGTAAATAAGTTGTATTAAGTAGCGCTATCTATTTTGTACTTTGTAAATAGTGAAATTTAAGTTCTACTAAGCGAATTACATGGTACCACAGAATAACAGGAAAACTTTCTCAGAAAAGAACAATTTAGATATCCTACCAAAAGCGATAAGAAGTGCTGAAGGGTACATTATTACTAATGCAAACAAAGAAATCTCGTTTTGTCTTGGAAAGTAAAGCCATCATTATTTTAGGACAGAACTGTTAGAACTATTGATATACATAATTAACTCTAGAGCAGTACACAATAATAACATCCATCTTTAGGTTACATGCTCAACTGACCGTTTATTTATGTTAGTGTACCCTAGTGCCATGAAGCCAAACTAGATGTGTTGTTTACAATCTCGTGACATCCCCTGTCAATTTCATGTCTATTGTATATAACATTTAAGTAGTACGATCACACTTAATACTTATACACTAGCAACACAGCTAACACAGGATTTGAAATTGGACAAGAATAATAAGAGCATGGTAGTTTAACACAAAACACTAGCGTACAGTAGTTGCCACACACACATCATCTCAAACACAGCATCTCTCTGTACATGTAGAATTTAATTGAGCTTAATAGTTTTGTAAATATGTCTGCAAAATTTTGTTTATTAACAATGTCCTTCAAAAAGTGAAATTTTACATCTATGTGCGTTGAACGCTTAGTGTTTTCAAAGTTTTTTATCGTGTGGATTGCTTCCCGATTGTCAACCATTAGACAGTACTTCACTCTCACTGTTTCACCCACAAACTCTGACAGAAGTCCTTTCAAATACACTAGATCTGATGCTACCACACTGTATGAGGCGTACTCCGCCTCAGCTAAGCTCAGAGCAAAATTGGCTGTTTCTTTGAGCTCCAGGACACCAGGTTGCCACAGTGGAATGATACCATTCCACTAACACTCTTGCGGTCTGTCTTGTCACTCCCCTAGTCTGCATCTGCAAATGTAATTACCTGAGAGCACTCGTCTGGACAGTTCTGGTACACTAATTTTCTTGTCACTGGTACTCGTCGCGTACCGAAGCACTTGTTTTGGTGCGTCCCACAATACCAGAGTTGGGCGGTCCAGAAAACGACTCAAATACAATGTGGTAAATGTTATATTGGGCATACTACCTAGGGACAAGTACGTCAAGCTACCGACCAGTTCACAATATGGCACATCTATCATGGCATCTGCTTCACTGATATCAGGTCTGTCTTCCATTGGAGATGGAGATCCTTTAAATTCCTGTAGGTTAAATCTCTTCAATATCTTGTCAATAAGCTTATGGTGGGACAGTTCAATTCTGTCTTCTGCTATCATTAGCTCTGTCCCAATGAAGCACTGCAGTTCTCCCACATCATTTGCATTGAATTCTTCCATTAGTTTTGCTGAGAGTTGTTCTATTTTTACTTTTTCACCCATCAACAGAATGTCATATACCCATATAACTAACCACAAATTATCTCCAACATAAAAACAGACATCACAACTTGACCTTCTCAAATCGTTCTTGGTTGCGAACTGGTTGAACCTTTGGTTACAAAATCTTCGGGACTTATGAAGTCCATACAAGGCACTTTGAAGCTTCAGAACTTTCTCCCTCTTTTTTAACTCCCTTTGGCTGAGAAATTTACACATCAGTGTCAAGTGTCCCATCCAAAAATGCTGTTGGTACATCCATCTGCCTAACACACCAATCCTTCTGTAGTGAATATGACAAGGCTAGTCTGATTGTGAGCAATTTGGCAACAGGTGCATACACTTGTTCACTTCTGTCTGCTTGAAACCCTTTGACCACTAACCTGGCCTTCTTAGTTCCGCCTGGTTTGGTGTGAAATACCCATTTAGTCTCAATTTGTTTCAAGTTCTCAGGTGGATCTGCTCATATCCAAGTTTGGAATTTATTGTGTGCTTCCAGTTCCTTTTTGATTGCTTCTCTCCATTATTCACTTTCTTCTACTGCTTCTTCATAGGTTTGTGGATCACTTTCACTCACTAGGCAGTAGGCAACATAAAGTTCGTAGTTTTCGAGATGTTTTGGTTTTGCTCATTTCCTCTTTGGTCTCGTAGGTGAGAACTCCTCATTCTCGTTTCTAAATCCATAAAACTCCTCATCACTGTCTGCATCTATAGTTGTCGTTTCTGTGTTGGCTACTTCTTTACCTTCCCTGGAGCCATTGAACTTGCCTTCATTTTTGGCAGTTGTAGGTGTTCTGTGTTGACCACTTCTTCACCTTGCTCGGTGCGCCCACCACTGAACTTAATTTTTGGTATGAGGATTTCCTGCTCTGTATACTGCACATCAGTCTCATCAAAATGCCATGTCTCTTGGCACTTGTACATTGCCTGTTACAGGGTCCCATACCCTATAACTGCTGGGATTGTAACCAACCATCCTTGTTGGTTTGGCTCTGGTGTCCAACTTGTCTTTCTGGGGCAGTTTCATCCCCCATGTTTTAGTTCCAAAAATCTTCATTTTTGAAAGGTCAACTCTTCCAAAAAAAAAAAAAAAAGACTTGGCAGGAATTATCCCCTCAAGTGCTGCAGTATGAGACCGATTAAGCTGGTATGCTGCAGTGCGAATTGCTTCCCCCATAAGTATTTCGGCAGATTTGTTTCTGCAAACATTGTTCTCACTTTATTGAACAAAATCTGGTTAAGACTTTCACTAACCCCATTCATCTGTGGTGAGTATGGAGCTGTATATTCCAGTTGGATGCCATTCTCAGTGCAGAACATCTTCTGTTTTTTCAAAAAGAACTCCTCCCCCCCCCCCCCCAATTGTAGCATCTCACACGACTTGTACACCTTGTTCCAAATTGGGATTATAAACGTTTTATATAGTCTATTAGATTTCCCGCAGCCTTGGCTTTGGTTTTCAGCAACTACACAACACAGAAATGTGAGTGGTCATCTGTTATGGTCTGGTAGAACTGCTCACCATTGTTGGTAGGAGTGGTGACAGGACCCCCTACATCTGTGTGGAGTAGTTCTCCAATCATGCGAGATCTGGGTGAGGTACTCCTTGGAAATGGTAGTCGATTGGCTTTTCCTTGCCGGCAAGAGTCGCACACCTTTTTGGAAGTTGGCAACCCTATCAATCTCAAGCTGTATTTTGATGTATTTTTTGTGTCGTTTTGGTCTTCAAGGAATAACTGCTAAAGCTGGTAGTGGTTTGTTGGAAATTGATTTCTTCAGAAAGTCTCATGTCGAGAAAGAGCCTACACCAAAGGATATTAGTGAGATTTATCCAAACAAGATAATCTGTGGGAAGACTTTTCCAGTTCATGAGGGCAAGGCTGGCAATACTGCTGTAATTAGTGTTTTTGGTAATGCATTTATTGTATTCACATAAAACAATGAAGATGGAACTTGGTGATCAGATTTGGTTGTATCGGAAATTAGTTGGTACTACTGGCGACATGTATATTCTTGGTGATGTGGAATTGTTTTTCAATCCATGATTATGTGTTATTTGTTTTTTATTTTGTAAATACATTTTTTGAAGGTACGAAATGTACTGCTGCGTTTATATTTATTTTTTTTATATATTCCTTACTTTTATATTAAAAATGTTGGTGTATTGAGGGGGGCCGGATATTTGAACATTTATTTCATGCTATTAAATATGCGGAGTGATATAAATACACATCAAGGACATCACACTCGATACTCAAAAAGTGCATCCTTCAAAAATCCGACTATTAAAATTAATAGCGAAATTTATGGAACTTCCATAGGGAAACGTCCTACATGGTATACAGAAATATATGTAAATAACATTAGATTGACAAAAGACATGCAAGAAGAGTTAAATTCATTCCGGCTAGGTGACTCACAAGGAAGGTTACAAGTTTAGACTCTAACTTTGCTCAATTCTTTTGTATTACAACTGGGCAGATATTAAGTATACAAACAAGTAAACATCATCACTGAAATGTAAATTATGAGCATTGAAAGATAAATGTGATAGAGGGGGAGATATGATGACTGTGTGTTGTAAATTACATTAAATAAAATGCATAATTAATAAAACACTTCTTTATAGGTAAATTTAAAATGGCCACATAACTGTGAATTTACAGAAAAACCTCAAGTCATTCTACTTCCCAGAGCACGAGTGCAGAGGGCTTTATATTTTACCGAAATTGTATGTGGAAACATATGCTACAGTTTGGGGAAAAGTATGAAGTGGGCAGCTCTAGGTCATCGCCAATGATTGCATTCAGGAAGCAGAATGAGGTAGATGTTTGCATAAAATTGCAGTTTTAAGTCTAAATTGTGGGGCGCGAGTACGGCAGGGAAATAAAATTTGTAAGCTAAAGAAATAATTTAATTTATTACTAATGTTTCCTAACATTTTAAATCTAACATTAAGACATGGAACTGCTTTTCCCTCCATTGTAACCAACTTAACTTTACTGGGCACTTACCAGTCTGTGTGCGCATTAAAATATATGCATTTTTCAAATGTTGATATCAAAATGTTCAAATAACCGTGAAAAGGCCTCTACATACCCAGCTAGATACAAATAGTTAAGTATCTAGGTAATGCTCTCTGTATAGCTGAATCAAATCCCTGATAGTACCCAAGCATTCTTTCTTCATTTGTGAATTCCAATTATTCACACAGTAAAATTAAGAAAATTCACATAGTGAATGCAACAAAACTCTTCTCACCATGTAACCTCACTTTTTTTGATTGAAAAGCTACCTGAACTGAAGTTTTCCATGCTGATTCTGATTACCCATTACTGCAGTGTCAGGGGTAACAACATGGTGGCTTGTGGAAACAAGGTTAGGTAGTAACCACTTTGTTGCTTAATTTGTTTCTTCACGAAACACACAACGTATTTCAGAAACACGTACTTTATAATTGTGGCAAATATGCATCATCAAAAGAACACACACTCAACCCACTTTATGGCATTTTATATAAATGTTAAGTTATGTCACTGGGGCCCATTAAAAATTATTTATGCACTAACGACACACCATTCAATGCTACCATATACAGCATTTGCATCTGAGAAGGCCTAGTAGAAGTAAAATACAACATAATTAATTGGACGATATCTTTTTTTTACATAACCCCCTAGTCTACATAATTAACACTTGTGTGACTTTAACAAGCTAGAAAAAACATATATCAACTAATTTTCCACATGCCGTAACGGTAGTAGTAAGTAACGTAACCTGTTTGTATAGACATGCCAATTTTTATGCTAAGCTTTATAATAGTATTCAAAAACATTTCAACTCCAACAAGGTGAAAATTTTACTTTGTTACAGTTATTTTAGTAAAAAACCTGCGATGGCACGTGGCAGGGTGATTGCGGGCGAGAGTAAATTTTGGGAGTGGTAACACATTTCAAGTTAAGGAAACCTTGTGGGAATTTGTGATATTACCCAGTAGATGCCAGTCATCGTCACTGCGATGCTGTAAAATTCTGGTAGAGCTGACTCTGTAGATCTTTGGATTGTTGGGTCGATTCAAAAAGGTCAAATCCTCTGCGTGGAATTTACTTCTGTGTATGAATTTTTACCATATTAACACTTACTTGCTTGAGACATGGTGGTCTATTATGGACTGGCACACATTCCCAAAATTACTGTAATTATGGTGAAAGAACATTTAAACACTGAAGGAAACACATGGATAAAGACATTTGAGATTATGGCAGGAATGGCGAGGGCCCGCACCTTTAAATGCCAGAAGGCTAGACAGAATTAAAATATGTGAATTCCCATTCAACATGATTTTATTGGTCTTTAAACTACACTGGGCGGAATATATAAGCAGCAAACCAGAACAAATGTATCGCACTGAAAAGCCCACAAGCCTGGGTAGCCGATCACATAATTGTATATTATGTGAGTAATATTACAATCCCCATTGCCTGTCCAGAATTATGCATGCAAAAGGAACCCCCCCCCCCCTGTGATTGGAATTATTATTATTGAGAATTCTACTACTCGTGGCTAGCCCTGGAAGAAGTTCCTGCAATCACGAGAGATGGTAGCACCCCTGTGGCTGTGTGACGTCACAGCCGGCCTGCCTGAGAGACATGGGTTTTAATTTGTCACGCCTCCACGCAGGGCGATAAGAAATTCGCAGTGCGTCTGCACCCCCAATAAATTCACCCCCAAGGTGGAAGGCTACGCGACCACCCTGCACCCCGAAAAACTGCTGATCGGAGGAAATTTTGTATAAATACAGGCCCGGCTGCCAGCACCGAAGAGTGGCGCCGGGCTTGGCGACCGAAGAGGATGCGAGCCCAACTCCCAGTCAGCAAGGACTTATCCTCCTCAGTCTGAAAGGACTTACCTTCCTCCAGTCCGAAAGGGCTTTGCTGCTCACCACTCCAGTCCGCAGAGTACTCTCCTACACCCAGCTTGCAGAAGGCTCTCCTTCGAGTCCGACGAAGGACTACTTTACTCCTGGCCGCAAACCCTCCGTTCATAACCTGCACCTTAAACCCTCGACAAGTCTGTGAAGACTCTCTGTCACTCTCAAGACCTGCATGTCAATGAGGACCTACATGTGAGATGTCTACCAGCTACAGGTATACTCCACCTTAGCCCAGTAATCCTTACCCCAGTCAACTTCCTTTGACTCCTCTATAACGAGCCGTCGCGTTTCGTGTTGCTTACCTGATTAGCTTCCCTTTAATTTAGCCACTATCAAAGTTGCGGTGCTATACATTTTTACTTCTAGCCACTGTAAAGTTGCATAGCTATATATTAGCTTTTTCTCTGGATCGCCATTGCCTGACTACTTTTGTTTATGTACCATATTTGTCTCCAGTGCTTTGCCAACACAATTTATATAATTGTGCATTTTTGTATTAGTTTTACTTATTGCATTTACTCCCCAGGGACCAATCTCCATAATAAACAACCACACCACGTTAAATTCTGTTGTGCCATTACTAGTAGTTAGAGGACCCTTATTCCTTATCTTATGTGGTTTTCTATTTATCAGATGTACTGTAAGAAAGGAGGTGCTCCTAGTAAACAACGATGTAGAGAATGTCGCGCCCTTGCATGGGCTAACACCAGGGTGAACCCCCAGTCAGGTGTCACGACCAAACTCCACAGGCCATTTCTCCATTTATTTCTTGAATATTTCTACCTTGATAGAATATCTGCTTGGTAGCCAGTGGTCAGGGTATCCAACGGCGGAGTACGAGGAACAGGAGAAATTGTTAACTCAGGAGGACGAGGCTATTCCCCATGACAATCCTGCTAGTCACCTACAGAAAACCACTCGTAATGTCCAATTAAAGTCCCGACTGTGTATCAGAGTAAAACATCCTGCAGGCACAGTACTCCCGAAATACTGTTATATTAAACTTGCAACGAGAAAAGTGATTCGGGTTCGATTCCCAGCACAACCTGACACCCGCTCTCGCACAACACTCTCCTAGGTGTATTTTATACCTTACACATCATCCTACTCGCTCACTTAAGGTTTCCTCTGCCAGACCACGCACCCCCATCACCACGTCAGATTAAACCTCTCACCATTTCAACCTTTTGAGATCACTGGTATCCCGTATATTGGCGACCCTAATAGTGAGGAGGATCATGCTCCCTGGGCGAGAAGCTACCTCCATCAGACTCACTCTGGGGTTTGACTCCCCTCCAAACTGTAGCAAACCTACTAATTGAATATACAGTATTCACCGCAGTAGGCCAAGCTAGACTTGGCAGTTCTGTCAACGTCACCGCACTACCATCTAGGGTAGTCGAACCCCATAGCACATGCGTCAAAACAAATGTAAACATTAATAGCTGTCGAACAAGTAACTAGCAGCTAGTGGCAAGAAATGATTTACGTGTAATATTTTAGTATTTTTGTCGCTAGGCGATAAAACTAGTGTTCACAATAAAGCTAATTTTTCTTGTCGCATTGTGCCCGTCGCGTTGCGTCTGTGGCGCTATTGTGAATCCAGCATTACAGTCACTGCAGGTGCAAGGTCACAAAATACACTTACGGTTTAATGCTTGGCTAGGATAAGATGTAGGTTTTAAAAGTCTTTGCAAGAAACTGCTTATGAGCTTCCCCTACAGTAACAATATGGGTTGATAAATATAAAAGTTCAGATGAAGATAAAACTTAGATTTCACTGTGCTGAGTCAGCAAAAATTGTGAACTGTCGCCCAATGGGGGCACAAACATGCCCACTGTAAAGTTCGCAATGTATAGAAATAGAAATAAAAATATAAAAAATCCCTACCAAAAGTGATGCTGGCTCCAATGAAAATGCCATGTTCTGCACTTGACTGCTCCAAAAATATTTTTAACTATTGAGAATTTTTCAGGTCTCTTAATACAGCCCATGCTCCCAGACACTGTAGGCACTGCCCATACTAACTGAAAATTACTAGTGACCCTCACCATGTCTGGTTAGGATGACGTGTAACCTGAACTGGAACAAAAAAAAATATTATGAATTTTTTTTAACAATAATGCACTCAGCAAATACCAAAGCACTAAACATGTGTGTACAAATTCAAAGCAAACTAGTACAGGCCTACATTAATTAAAATAAAATGCATCAAGTATTGCTCATATTTAATAACACAAATTCATTAGATAATTTCCAAAACAACAATAAGATCAATTTCAGTAACAAAATACAGGCCTAGCTAGAGACATTGAGTTGCACCATTAAGCAACAAATTATGGACATTAATTTTGTGCATACATACTTATAGTCCATTCACATTTAGCTTACTTCCTGGAAGTTGGATAACTTTACTGCTAAAGTTCTACTGTAATGCTAGTATACCTCTGTCTCATGCAAGAAAAGTTTAACCAAGTCTAATTTCCTGATATTTTGAAAGAACAAATCTGATAATAGTACCTTATGATTATGCAAGTAGTGCTGGAATGAGAGAATTCATTTAGCTCAGGAAATAATAATGAGCCTACATATCTCATTATTTTACTTACTACTATGTACACAAGTGATGAAAAACAGAGTTTGAAAGTTCAACTCTAAATAATTTTTCTGCTAAACGACACAACTTCTACACGACTAACCGAGTCACCTACATTTTTCCAGTCCAGATGCTTCAGATCTGTTTTATCTGCAACAAATGCACTGCAACGAGCATTGCGATAATTTTCACTTTGCAATTGAATTTTCTTCTACCAAAGTACGGTAGATATACCCTACTACATCTTAAAGGATTTGCTGTTGCATAGAAGTTGTGATCATGATCAACACTTTTGACAATAATATAATCAGGATCACTGTATTTGAAGCGGAGAATGGAGTCATATAGGCCTTACATTTTATTTTTGCACTATTTTTCGTTCAGGATTTGGTTCACTACTATGCACCCAGTGTGAGTACTTGGACAGTGCACACTAAGTGCTGACTTAAAACAGTAACCAGAATTTGTATAAATCCTGTCTGGTTCAGTTATGCACTGCCTAAAGGTGGTCACAAATCAGTATTAATGTTAGGTCTAAACCTTTTGTTTGAACACTGTTATAACAATAGCTCTCTCCCCTGGTACTATATACTGTCGGTCAAAACTATTACAAAATATAGATAATCTATGGGGCTACATACATTATACAATATTGTAAACCAAGAAAATTGTGTCCTCAACAAAATAATTTTTCCAAAAATATTTCTAACCATAAAAATTATCTAGGACTGGGTTTAACAGCTTGATACTGCACCTACAAGACTCCTACCTTCCCTTTTCTATGCAAAACTCAATCCTCAAAGTACATATTAACCTTAACAACACGGCCTCTGCACTGTACTTACCTGGAGATTGATAAATCTGGGCTGACAATAATTGAGCGATGACGAGGCATAGTTAGCAAAACTCACTCGGCTGGCGATTTCAACATTTTTCAGCTGTAAATGTGAGAAAAATAAAATGCTAATGGCACTATATTTTAATTAACATTTTCTTCCACCGCCAAAAACACATTTGTAAAACAATCCTGGGAAAATGGTTAGTATGGGGATGTGGTAATAACACTGCCCCCTCCACAAGTCTGTTCGAACACTTTACTATTTTTCTGCTTGGTTGGGCCAACATTTTGCTAGACAGTTCCACCATTTTGCAAGTGCTGGGTGGCTTCGAGCTAGGGATGCGATCCTCCATTTTGCTGGTTAGTGATTGGAGCACTTTGGCATGACCGCCATTTTGTTGCTCAGTGGTTGAAGAGTTTTGGCGCCATTGGTTGGTCAGCAGTTTTGCTGGAGGGGCCAGCATTTTTTCTAGGCAGTGCGACTTCCGGTTTGGCTAGGTAGTGCCACCATTTTGCTAGACAGTGCCACTTCCAAGATGGCAGACCAGGTTGACAGAGCAGGAAGTTCGGCATTGGCCACCTTTTTACTAGAAGGTGCCGTCATTTTGCTAGTCAGCACAATTTACAAGATGGCAACTGGGTAGACAGAGCAGGAAGTTCTGCATTGGTAATAATTTTTGCTAGTCGCCATTTTGCTAGTCAGTGCGACTTCCAAGATAGTGAACCATGTTAACAGAGCAGGAAGTTTTCATCCTAAGAACAGACTTTAACAGGGAGCAGTGTTACAGAATGCTAGAGCAGGAAGTAGAGACATTCAGTAGGATGGAAGCTTTCAGACATTTTTCTCTGGCCTGGCTAACAGAATGGCCGCTGTCAGCATACTGGTCTACAAAATGGCCGCCACTATCTTACTTGCCACCAAAATGGTCACCAGTGGTAACATTTCTACTTACAAGATGGCGGACCACATGGCCAGAGCAAGAAGTTCTGTATTAGCAACCATTTTGCAGGGTAGTGCATTGGCAGCCATTTTGCTAGACAGTGCCACTTCCAAGATGGTGGATTACATTAACCGAGCAGGTAGTTCTGTATTAGCCGCCATTTTGCTAGTCAGTGCCAATTTTCCCGTTTTGTGCAAATTTGTGCTAAAATTAAATCATTGGACCAGATTGACAGAGCGGGAAGATCTGATCCAAAATGTCTGCCTTGTCCCCATCCAGGAGCCGGTTGCCCTGGAGTCAACAATTTACAACTACCAATATAACATATTTCTTCTAATAAGAGTAGGTATTTGTATTTTCAAAGAGTATTATGTTTTCTTTTCAGCTAGGACTTTATTATTACATATAAGATGGTTGGATATACTGTAAGTTGTTTTTTTTTCTTTCGGTATTATTGTTTACACATGTTTGATTTACATTAATTTGCTCTTTTATAAATTAACATGGCTATTAACTTATTCACTCACAGGAGGGACCTTCTGTAACATAATATTACTACTGTTCAGAATGTTCAGGCCTACTATTTTTCAATGATTTCATACATAAATAAAAATTAATGGTACATGTTTTAATTATATCTGTAAACTGAATTTAAATTTTCATTTTTGTAAGACTAGACAATGTGCCATACAATCTTCCAAAATAGCCAAAAAAAATTACCAAATCCAAATTGATAGTTTAGACAATTAGCAGTTAAACTCAGAAAGTGACCCTGTGCTTAAAGGTTTTGATGACCTCCTGACAGAAAACCAAGCAAGGTCGCATTGAATCCGATATACCTCTGCAAAGAGCATTCAGTAGTGTTGTAATTATTAAGCACAATGCCATGTTAAAACTTTATATAATACTCCATAGCATGATTAGATGAAACACACATAAAGTTGTGGCAATAACATCAGGTGAGTCAACTTAACAAAAAAATATATAGCACAAAAGTTTGTGTCTACAGATTACATATTACCAACTTTGATACTCTCCCTTAATCTAGAGAATTAATGCCCAAGCCTTTTATACACATACTGTGTTTAGCACCAGGTAGTCCTTTGGTCAAAATGTCAGCAATCAACCTCTCGGTGGGTGCATATAATAGGTCGATCAGTTTCATCCTGACAGCATCCCTAACAAAGTGATGGCGAACATCGATGTGCTTCGTCCTGCTGTGGAACACAGGATTACATGCCAATTTCTGAGCCCGTTAGTTATCATTTAGTAACACAATGGTGGTTTCTTCCCAAGCAGTTTATGCAGCAGACTTCTGATATGGATAGTCTCCTTGGTTGCCTCGGACAAGGCCATGTACTCAGCTTCTGTGCTGGATAAGGCTACTGTTCGCCGCTTCCTTGACTCCCAGGCGACGGCTGCTCCTCCTAGTTGAAATACCAAACCTGTATAAGATCTTCTGTCTTGCTTGTCGTTCGCCCAGTCAGCATCCACGTAACCAAAGACATTGTTTCCCGTTTTTCTGTACAAGAGGCAGTAGCTGGAAGTGCCTTTCAATTACTTTAACTATCTCATTGCAGCCTTCCAGTGCTCTTCATTGTATGCTTTGTTAAATTTAATAAGCACACTCAGAGCATATGCAATATCGGGTCTCGTCCACACAGCTAAATACATTCATGAGCCTACCAAGCATTGATACAGTAAACACAAGTCCACATTGTTGATGGTGTCTACTTTACACATGTCACAATTCACATACAATGGAGTGCTGACTGTTTTGCACTCACCCATTCCAAATCTATATAGAATTTGAGATAGATATTTGTATTGATCGACTTAGATTTCTCCCTTCACTCTGTTCCGCTGAATTCTCAGTCCAAGGCAATTGCTTGCTTCACCGAGATCACTGCATTTGAATTGTTTCAACAATTCATCCTTGAGCTTCCCTTTTTTCCTCCAAGTCGTTTGAAAATATTACAAGATCATTGACATACACAGCAACAATGACAATGTTTTCTTCACAAACCTTGCTGTATATACAGGGTTCATGCTCAGACACTTTATAGGTCATCTCAAGCATTGCACCCAGCAGTCTCTCATTCCATACTCTGGATGACTGTTTAACGCCATACAATGCTTTCATAAGTAGACATACCTTTGTTTCTTGGCCTGCAACGACAAAGTCCTCTAGTTGTTCCATGGACACTTCCTCCTCCAGCTCACAGTTTAAGAAAGATGTTGCAATGTCCAGGTGGTCTATGTCCCATTCCCATTCAGCTGCGAGTGCCAGCAGTAGCTGACCATCAAGCTCCTTACCACAGGGGAAAAAGTTTCTCCATAATCAATCCCAGCTTCCTGGGTGAATCCTTTTGCGACCAGCCGAGCTTTGTATCGAGTGACATCTCCATCTTCACCCCTCTTCACCTTGAATACCTATTTGCTCTTTGCCACCTTTTTGTTTTCAGGTGCGTCAGTCAGGAGCCATGCAACATTTTTGACCAGTGAATCATATTCCTCTTGTATTGCGGGTTGCCACTTGTATTTGTTTCCACTTGAGAGTGCATCTGGGACAGACCTTGGCTCATTAATGTCGCACATAGTTTGGTATGTCACCATGTCAATGAACCTCTTTGGACATCTTTCACTTCTTGGGAACCTTCCTCCTTTACTTTGCGATAGACACTTTGAGACTTCTAGTTGATTATTACATCCCTGGTCTGCCGACTGCTGCACTGATGTGGTGTCTTCAATGTCAGGCTCATTGTTCCTGGACAGAGGTGGCTTTGGATAGACAAGAAACTCTGGTGACAAGTCTTCCATGTTGCATTTCAATCTCCACTTCACATTCTGGTTGTGCGAATTTCACTGTGGACACTTCCATTTCATCAGTCACATCTATACATTGAGATTCCCCTTCAATGAACACGACATTGTGGGACTTATGGATTCTTTTAGGACTGTTGGGGTCAGTGAGTCTGCACCCTTTTATACTTTCACAGTATCCCACAAATATCATACTTCTGCTCTTGGCATCCCATTTCTTTTGCTGCTGTTTGGGTACATGCATAAAGGCGAGACATCCAAACACTCTCAACTTGCTCAGATCCACCTTTTGTCCCGACCACGCTTCTTCAGGTGTCATGTTTTTTAAGGCCTTTGTCGGTGATCTATTCATTAGATAAATGGATGTGTTAACGGCCTCAGCCCAATAATTTTAATCCAGTCCGGCATCTTGAAATATTGTGCGAGCTTTCTCAACAATGGTCCTATTCGCTCTCTCCGCCACTCCATTTTGCTCTGGGGTGTTCTCGACCGTTAACTGATGCTTTATTCCAGCCACTCCAAGTATCCTTTGCATCATTTGGTTGACATATTCCTTTCCATTGTCGGACCAAAGTATTTTGACTTTGTTTCCAGTTTCATTTTCTACCCTGGCCTTGAATTTGCATAACTTGCTTGTCACTTCATGCTTTGACTTAATGAAGTAACCAAAAGTCTTCTGGATGGCATCGTCGATAAATATCAGAAAATACCATGCTCCATTTATGGACTCTCTTTCCATAGGCCTACAGAAATCTGTGTGAATAAGTTGTAGTTTTTGTGCTGCTTTCTTGGATCCTTTTGTATCGAAAGGTTTTCTTGAGTTCTTCCTTCGAGACAAGGGATACAGGGCTTCTCATCTTCACTCACAAAGTCTATACCTAATGCCATACCATCTCGCAGTAATTTCATGTTATTACAACTCAAATGCCCTAATCTCCTATGCCACAATACCTGTGTGTTATGCTTCACTGCAATATTAGCTTTGATTGGTACCATATTTAGTTTATAGATGCCCCCCACATCAGTTGCACTTGCCTTCACGTCACCTTTAATGCTGCTGTCATTGTCTTTATAAATCTGACAGCTCTCAGCAGTGAACACCGCTACCATGCCTTTCTTCATGATTGCACTGACTTACAATAAATTGGTTTATATATTGGGCACGTAAGTAACGCTTTGGTTGGTTCTCACATTCCCCTTGCCATCTACCTGAACTTTTACTTTCCCTGTACCAATCACACACAATTTCTCTCTATTAGCACACGTTACTTCTTGCTGTTCTGAAACATGGTAATCCTCTAACCAATTTTTGCGGTTCATCATATGGTTGGTAGCGCCCGAGTCCACGTACCAATCACTTCAATTTCCATTTGCAGATAATGCTGTCAGTAGCGACCAGTCATCGTCTCGTGATTTACTCCTTCCTTTCTTCTTGGGACAGTCACATGCCTTGTGGTCTGGCTGATTGCAAACTAAAACACCTGAATACTCCACTGCCCCAGGTTTTCTTAAAGTTCATACATCTCACTGGTTTTGAGAACGACTCATACCTTTTATTGGCAACAAAGGCTGAATCACCTGAATGCCTCTGATCTGTAAGTGTACATTTAATGGCTTCCTCAATGAGCTTCTCCTTTACAAAGTCACTTGTTATCGTGGCCCATGAGCTTTCCATTGCCATCACCATGGGATCATATTCAGATGGTAAGCCATCATGAATCCCACAAACTCCTCGTCATTTGGTGCACTTATGTCTGCTAGTTGTTGTGCAAGTGACATGACCTCAGATACATATTCTTCCATGGTCTTGAGTTCGTCCAGTTTAATTCCAAACAACTTTCGTAACAGACCTAACGTCCTTGTAAGTCCCTTATTTTCATAAGCACTTTTAAGGTTATCCCATGCTTCCCCAAACGTTTTTGACGAGCGAACATATATCAGGCAGTGAGGTTGTATCATTAAATAAACAAATCTTTTCTCTTGCCTTTTTATCTTTCTTCTGGTCGGCGGCCACTTTTGCACCTTCATCCTGGAAGACACATTCCAACAAATATTTGTGCACTAGATACAGCTCCAACAAAAATTTCCAGTTATTGTAATTACTGGTACCTCTCAACTTGAGATAACGATCCGGAGTTCACCATGGTAGCGAAAGTGATCACCGCTTCAGCAGAGCTCGTGGCGACAAATGATCCAGACGCCCTCAATAACTACCAGTCGTCAATGAGTATGTAAACCTCGTGCATTCATTGTAATTAAATAATTATACACACATGACTACATCCTGGGCGCATAACATAGTGTATTTATAGCACAATACCATGTTAAAACTTTATTTAATACTCCATATCATGGTTAGATGATACACACACATGAAAACGTGGCAACATCAGGTGAGTCAACACAACAAAAAATATATAGCACAAAAGTTTGTGTCTACAGATTACATATTATCAACTTCAACAAGTAGCTAACAAAATATCTCTATTCAAGTATGCAGTACCTTTGTGTCATTTCCAAGGAATTTTTTTTTTCTGTCCAATGTCACTGCATATGGCACAATTCCAAGTATGGGGAACTGCTGTGTAACGAATCTTAGCACAAATATGGAAAATGTATGAAATATATAGATGTGTTTGCATACTCGACTGTAGTCAACTTATACACACCGTTTAAAAGTGTACTTGTTTAAGTGTAACAAAAATCTTAACACAGTAACCAAACAAAAAAAAATTAAGAAAAGTGTACATACTTAGAGTATACAATAGGTTTTCAAATTTACTTGTGGAAGTGTAACATAAAATGTGCTACTTTTTTTTTTAGCGTAGCCTTTGGTCATTAAGTGTACTTGCAGAAGTGTAACAAAGGCTTAGCTAAAGTATGCGAAATAGGGAGAAAGGCCCGGGAGTATGCATACTTGACTAGTGACTGTAGTCTACACTAGGTTTTTAAGTGTGCTTGTGGATCAGTAAGATTTAAAAAAATCGGGAAATATGCATTCTTATTTAGCGAAGGTAGTGTACACTTGGTTTTCAAGTGCACTTGGAAAATTAATCCTACATTCGAATCTAGTATGCATACTTGACTAGTGAAGGTAGTGTGCTCTTGATTTTCAAGTGTACTTGGTAAATGAATCTGAGATTCGATTCTAACTTGACTGGAGTGTGAAATCTTCGCACTTGTTAGTTACAGTCCACTACTTTCTCAGTTATTTATTCGGCTAAAAACTAAAAATAAATATTTTTGTAATGAGGAAAGTTTAATCTTAAAAGAAATTTAAGACATAAATGCAAGCAAAATTATGTTTTTCTGACACATCAGCTCAACATCAACAATTGTTTCATTGAATGTAAATAAATATATATGAAATAAAATTGGTAAATAATCTTACCTGAGAGACGTCCAAAGATGTTTCTTTCATGGACTTTTCATTATAGCCATAAGCAACACATTTATGGACAAATTTTCTTCAAGAATAACACCGTATTACTATACTATCTGAAAGCTAGATAAAGTTCACGATGCATAAAACTTACATTTAAGGCCGATCCAGAAGACTTTTGGTTACTTTATTAAGTTAAACATCTTGACCACTCAAGATAACTTACTTTCAAGGATGTCTCTTAGTTATTTTAACAATTTCGTTATTTTTCACTTTATTCGTGTTTTCATGACTCTCTACTATATACTGTAATATCTGATTCTCTATCTCTATCATATATGGAGAACGATAAAATTAATGTACTAATATATTATTATTCCATATTGATTTGTTAAAATTTCATAGCACATCCCTATGCCATGGTAATATGGACTATTTTCACTTTATTATGTCAATACTGTCTTTATAATGATGTTTAAATGTGTATTGTATTGCTAAATATATTACAAAAATGCATTATTAACTGGTTAAAATTCTAATTCCCAGTCGAGATTTTAACTTGCATCCTTTTGTCTATCAGCCCTCGATATTACCATTGAGCTACCAATATATTTTCGTTAACGCAAATTCCTCAGTAAATATATTGGTAATGAAGTAGTTGTATTAAAATTCTCTTGAGCGTATTAATATCATGTATCGTAAGAATATGTTTTCAGAGAAGGCATTTTATTGACATAGAAATAGAAAAGCATTGCTGTAGCTAAATACCGAGGCATTATTAAGCTTATTCGCTACATTTCCTTTGAATTATTATTCAAGGAACATTTACTCCATTAGGTCGACCTATTTTTGCGTACAGAATCGGCCATAAACATAAGTTTTATGTTTCGTGAACTTTATCTAGCTTTCACATAGTATAGTAATATGGTGTTATTCTTGAAGAAAATTTGTCCATAAATGTTTTGCTTATGGCTATAACGAAAGGATATTCTAATTTAATAAATGATTTTCTAAACAATATTTTTGTTATTTCGTGACAGTGAACATATTGATTCTAATGCGGTATTTTATACGTGATTTAAATAAATTTTCTACGAAAGGGAAACATAACTTTAAATAAATGTTTCACAAAATATTATATTGTATTTTACTAATTCATGTTGCATCAGCATCAACTGTCAAGTGCTCTTCTGGACAAGACCTTAACAAAAATTCTTTTATATAGCTTAGAGCACATGATTTCAAAACATATTACTATGGACTTCAAATTAAGGATGGGCCTGATAACAATACCGATACCGATTAACTGGCCGATACCATGACCATCGGCGGCATCTGAACATTATGTGTTGATTATTATTCACAGATTAATAGCACTAATTTATTTAACACAATGTTAAATAACCCGGCATGCTACATCTTGTAAAACATTAATTTACCGTATCCATCAATCAGATATTCTGTCCGAAACCCAGAATATATTCAGAACAATTGTTTTTCGATGATTCGTTTGTTTATATTTCACAGTATATCCTGTTAGTACATTTGCCTGAGATTGTGTGCATCATTTGTTTTTGGACGCTACGTTAATGCAATACAACGCAGTTAATCGACAACTGGTGCTATCGATAGTAGTTTACTTCACAAAACGAGTTTTTTTTTCATCTTACGTTTTTACTGCATTCGTAGGTTAGCGACAATGAGAAAGCAACCTGTATTCTTCTTCTTCTTATGAATTTACTGCACTCATAGGTTGGCGGCAACGAAAATGAAACATACATTCTATGACGTTTATTGAAAATGGAAAGTGAAAGCAAGTACACTACATTTTGATGGGCGTAGTTCTTATTGGAAACTGTTGGTTGCAGTTTTGCTTAGCGTGTTAAAGAACTGAATTAGACTCTGCAAGTAATAATCGGCATAATTATCGCCAATATATCAGTTGTCATTTTAACCAAGGAATGTGTGTGGCTTGGCCGACAAATGAATACTAAGCGAAAATATTAATATAAATTTTTAAAAAATTCGCTCAATTTCAAGTGAATACCGCATTTTGGCGTGTCTAGGTTACACCAGAAGTTTTTGATATAAAAAAAATTAGCGATAATTAATATTTCAAGTATACGCCACAATGAATTTTTGTATTCCTGTAAATATTGTTAATTACGATTCCGTACAAACATAATAAATTCTGACTTAATTTGTCCCCTACACTACGACACATTTGAGACAGAAAATTTGTATTATGTTGTAATGTTTACAAATATACATCGTACAATTACTATTCCACAGATCGTAACATGACATGAGAAAGCAAAACCACTGCAACTTGTTACACAAAATGACATCTTATCAATGTGCACTTGTGCCAGAGCGGGCATGCAAAGTACGTAAGATATATTTCTCTTGTACAGTAGATAAATAATTTTCTCGTGTATGGCATCTATATTTGAGTTCCAATATGTTTACATTTGACACGTGCAGGATGAATGCTATTTTGTCAATCAACATGAGTTAACAAATAATGGCAAGAGTGGAAGGTTTTTTCTCTCCCCCTCCTCCTCCTTTTAAGTTAAAACATTAAAATGTACTGTACGCTGACAGATTTGTGGGGGGGGGGGGGGGGGGGATATTTTTAAATGCCAATATCTCGTATATAAGCCACAACCCATTTTTTGTAGTTTTTTTTTGTGTAAAAATGTGCGGCCTATACACACCATGATACGGTATTTAATATTAAATTAAAGTCAAGCTCTTTTTAATGACGGTTTCAGGCTGTTGGTTTAAACAAACATGCATGTTGAGGTTATGTATGATATTTCTCATATCTAAAATCCAAGTCTGCGTCACATTGCCTGAAGTTTTGAATGTTGACTTTAATGAACTCGGTTTGTAACGAATACTGTATTGCCTGGTAACAGTTTTTCATTGACTGTTGAGTCACTTATTTGCCCAGTTAAACTATCTATCTTATCATTTATTATTCAAATTAGTGTTGTATCTCATTTCTATGCTGTAGACACGTAATACAAAGTGCTTAAAGTGTTCACAAAACTGAATACTTAAATTTAAGTAATAAAAAGTATTTTGAAATATTGGGAATTATGATTGTGTTAATCAAAACTGGTATTGACATTGCTGTAATCGGCGGCATCGCACTTGGGAATCTGTATCGTTGGTATCGGCAAACTGTGGCATCGGCCCATCCCTACTTTAAATGTCACAGTAAACTGAGACATTCTGTTCTTGCCCAAACAGATTACTTCAAAAATTGTAATTTTGGGAATAGTCACAAATTTGGTCATTTGTCTACATTTGAACATTGAATTTAAATGTGTGTTGAATTTGCATGTCTACAGATTTTTACGTTTAATGACCTGTCAATACAGTTACAAAATAAGCATTCTTTTGTAATTGTGGTGTAGCAAAAAAGACAAATCTAGATAGATTATTTAAAATTATAAGGAATTTTAAATATTTTGTTCTTAATAATAGTTAACTTGAAACAATACACACACATTGAGTGTGGTTGAATCCTGGAAGCGTTTTGCCTGGTGGGTCAAGAGATGGGGAGGAATTAAACCCCAGGGTGAGTTTAATCGTAAAGACTTCCCTCCCAGGGAGCTTTGTCTTGCTCACCATAAAGGTTGCCAAACTTCATAATGCCCGCTGTCATAATAAAATGGAGATGAAGTTACAAAATGTTATGGTGACTTCAACACTACTAAAATTAAATTGCCACTTGTGGACTGTATAACGAATTTCAGCAATAAAACTACTGACTGGTGGCAGCTGCACACGGCTCAACTTACACCATAATATCCAACATGAAAATTGCTTTTCCTCCTGTAGCTCAGGACCACCAACACTTGAGACAGCGTTGACAAATGAAGAAAGCGCACCAAGTCAGGCGCGTGGGAAATTTAAAATGAGTCCGAACAAGTATTAAAGGATCAGTAAAATAATCTATATAATGTTTTGCTGTGAAATTACTGCCGATCTAAAATTCTATCCAATCCATATTTACAAAGTCACAAGTCCAAACATACAGTCCACCTTGAAATGCTGAGAATTTCAATAAAATTAGACTGTTAAGGTAATGGGCTCAATTTAACCATTGGACGCCTAAATACTCAATTGGCAGTGTGCACTGTAGCGACTTGCGTAATACCATCTCCTGGATGAAGCTCTTCCACACTTGCAAGATGCCACTGCAGAGGAGATATTCTGTCGCCCTTATTCAACACAAGTTGATTGGGAGCAATGCTTGCTCCTGGCGTCTGCAACTTCGAGAATTTTTGAAGAGTACGGAGATACTCCCAGAGCCAACACTGCCAGAAGTCATGATGCAGCGCTCGATCAGCTGCCAGCACTGAAGCCAGTTTAGGCTCACGTTTTCATGGTTGTGTTCTGGCACAGCGACAAGGGGCTCAAGTGCCAGGAAGTGTCCTGGGGTAAGGACGACAAAGTCATTGGGGTCCGAACTTAGAAGGCACAGGGGTCTGGTCTGGAGTTCAGGACAGTTTCCACCTGCACGACATTGTACAACTCATCAAAGGTTAGGATTTGTTTCCCAAAAACATGTACCAAATGGGTTACGAAGGATTTGACTCTGGCCTCCCACAAGCCTCCAAAGTGAGGGGCAGCAGGTGGGTTGAAGTGCCACATCACTCCAAAGGGGTTCAAAGCATCTACAACCCTTTTCTGGTGAGAGGACATGTCAGCTGCTGGAGTTCCATCAGGTAGTTGTGGGCCCTGACAAAGTTTGCCCCACAGTCACTGTACATCTCGGAACACCTTCCTCGACACGAAACAAAATGTTTGTAGGCAGCCAGGAAAACATCAGTAGATAGGTCAGAAGCAACTTCCACATGGATTGCCTTGGTGGCACAACAAACGAATATGCAGAGAAAAAATAGCCTTCAACACAGATGACTTGCGAGTCTTGCTGGCCCTTATCAGAATGGGCCCTGTATATTCCACCCCTACCTTAGCAAATGGCTTCATCTGTTGAACCCTCATGGCAGGTAGATTACCCATTAGAGATGTACACGATGATGGTTTTGCCCTTCCAACAGTGCACACAACAGTGCAATTTCAGTGTGATGGCATGTTTATCTGAGAGGATCCAAAATTTTTCCCTCGGAATGCCCTGCAAAGTACAAATACCAGGGTGCTGGTTCCTTCCATGGAAGTGTCCAATAATGTCAGTCAACACATGGGTCTGGGGAGCAGCACTGGATGCTTGTGATCGAAGGGGAGGTCAGAGTGCTGGAGTCTACCACCCACCCTCAACAGACTTGTTTCATCAACAAAAGGAACGAGTTTTAGAATTGAGGGAAAAAGATGCCTTCTGCACAAAAGCATGCTCTTCTTTGAATGTGACAGAGTGCACATGCAACAATAGAACATGAAGGGACTTGTCTAACTCACTAGGGGTAAAGAGCCCAGTTAGACTATTTTCATGAGAGTTACGGCAATTGTGAATAAAATGCAGCACCAATGACATCACTCACAGTAACTTTGTTAAACTGCTAAAATGTGATAGCAGATTGTCAAACTCGTCAGTTGAAACAAATGTTCTCAAAACATTAACCTTCTGCTCAAGCAGGACTGGGTCAGTGGCTAAAGTTTCAGAACAGGAGGGCCACTGAGCAGGTAGTTCACATAACCAGGCTGGACCGGTCCACCACAAGGGATGCCCTACTAGCTGAGAGGGCAAGAGCCCACGAGAAGCACAATCTGCAGGATTGAACTGATGGGACATGCTTCCACCAGGATGGACTGGTGAGCTCCTGGATCTCGCTCACCCTGTTGGCGACAAAGGTTTTCAGTTGGTGAGGGGAAGAGTTCACCCAAGAAAGAACAATCAGTGAGTCTGTCCCAATACTGATGGATAACAACGTGATGGCAGGGGCGAATAACTCTACTACATGATGAAGTAGATGAGCTAACAATGAAGCCCCACAAAACTCCAACCGTAGGATAGACAACATTAACTGGAGCAACATTTGACCTGCCAGCGACTAAAAGTGTGGTGACTCCTGTAGATGTGGTGTGGCGTAAATAAACCACTGCAGAGTAGCCAATCTCTGAGCTATCTGAGAAGCCATGCATTTCATACGAGGAACCTGCAGGGCTAATTACTTGCCTGGCAACAACAACTGATGATAGCAGTAGTTACTCACTGTTGAACTGGCTCCACTTCTTGACAATATTACCTGGGGGTTTAGCATCCCAATCAAGTTTCTCCAGCCAGTGTCTGGTTGAGGTGTTTTGAAAACATGATGAGAGGAGAGAGCCACCCAAGAGGATCAAAAATCCTTGCCATTTCCGACAAGATGTTTCTGTTGATTGTCTCTTTGCAACTAGCTGTATCTTGTATGAGAAGCAATCAATGCTGTGATTTCATTGCAGCCCTAACACCATTACAATATGACTGTCTTGATCCAATGAGAGGGCTTCTGGAGCCTCAACATATTCCACTAGGAACCAGTCAAGCAAGGCAGAATGGTTGCTGACAAACTTTCGCAATTTAAAACCACCAACTGCAAGCAATGAAATCAACTCCCTTTGCAGAGCCAAAGCAGAACGAACAGAATTAGAGCCATCATCAACATATACACCTGACTTCAGCACATTTGCGGCAACAGGAAATTGCTCTTTCTCATTCTCAGCCAGCTGCTGCAAAGTGCAAAGTGCCAAGTATGGAGCAGAGGAGACACCATACGTCACCGTCTTTAAACAATAATTCTCCACCAAATCGCAGTCATCAAAGTGCCACACAATATGCTGAAATCCTTATGGCTAGGACATACTGCTATCTGCCTATACATTTGCTTAATATCAGCTGTAAAAACAATGACATGCAGCCTAACCTTCAACAACACATCAATGATGTTGCATTAGAACCTAGGCCCAGTCAAAAGAATCTCATTAAGCGACATACGTGTTGAGCTCTTTGAAGATGCATCAAACACGACATGAAGTTTTGTGGTTGTGCTTTCGGGTTTGATGACACAATGGTGTGGGATGTAATACGTAGGCGAGGACGACAATTATGAAATGGGCACCTTCTGCAGTACGTAAAAATTGCCGAAGCTGACGCAGTGAACTTTTTCATTGAAAATAAAATAAAATTGATCCAAAATCAAGTTATTTGACCCCAAAATCAAATTATGATTTTTAAGATATCAATGTCGTACTTTAAGCCAAAAACAAGAAAAATTTCAATCATTTTTTTTCCAAATTTTTTCAAAAATCTTTATTTTTTTGTGCCACTTTTAAAAATATAATATCTGAGCTAAAATAAAGCAAATTTAAGCTAAATCTGCAAGCCAAATCAAACCAATTTAAACAAAAATCATACTAACTTAAGCTAAAATCTCATTCAGATTTAAGAAAATTAATTTTTATTCTATAAAACAACTCAACTATACATCTAAAAATTTCTTAAAGTTTTAAAAGATTAAATAACCTAATTATATGTCTCAAACAATTTTTTATTTCCTCTCCATTCATTAATTTAAAATTTTTTTATATCTTCAGTAATCATTTCTTGCAAATAACCCTAAGTTAGATTTCTTTGGCTAATTAGAACATCATTACAAAATCCACACTAATTTTTATATTTGTTTTTTCTTTAACTATAGTTCTTTTTCTATATAAACAATCAATAACATAATGGTCTTCGTCCTCAAAATGAATAATAAGTGACATCTCCATCAAAGTTCATAGTTGGCTTATAATATAGTTCATTATTTCTAAAATCATTATAAGCAAGACCATTTCCAATATCTAGATTCAAATTTTCTTTTGGAAAAATTTAATTTCTTCCATTTTTAATATAAATACTCCTTAAATTACAGTGATCAAACATATAAGTGTATTTAAACTGTTCAGCATGATTTCTTCTATTAGTTTGAAAACCTACAATTACAAAATCAGACATATCAAATTGTAAATTATCAAACTGATCTTTTATATCAAAGTTAAAAACAGTTAACAAAACAGAAACTTCTTTTTCTAAAAATTGCCAATAATTTAAACTAATAGACATTTTAGGATGTTTGTATTTTTTTTTCTTTAATTGCAATGGCTATGTTAGATTCATATTCAACAATAGGCCACAAAATTTCTAATCTTTGAATTACTGCAAACACCTGTTGATACAAACCTCATTATTACAAAGTGAAAAATTTTTAAATACAATGTGATTTCATTGTATAGTAAAAAGTCTACCCCAGAAGCAAAGATTTATACAAGTATTGTAAATAGATCATAACACTCCATTATAAGCTAGTCACAGTAAACTGAGAACTTTTAAAAGCCTAGCTTAAGAACTACTTACACACATTATGTATTCTTCTACCATATGCAAAATTAACATTGCCATGGGCCTGATCAATTTATTCGTGCATCGGTTAAGTGAAAATGAGAAATTATTAGAAAA